>CM074718.1:110275352-111512852 GCA_037306005.1 Rhinophrynus dorsalis
GCAGAGAGTTGTTGTAAATTGGACCTTTTCAAGTTGGTCTAAAGTTGTAAGTGCTGCTGTGTTCAGTCCTGGGCCCAATACTTTTAAATGTCTTTATTAAGTGGGAATTTAAAGTGGTGTCTCAATCTTTGCTGATGACACTAAGGTGTGTTACAAAATATATACAGAGCAGGATGTTTTTTCCCTTCAGAAAGATTTAAATAAATTGAGTGAATGGGCAGGAAAGTGGCATATGAATTTTAATGTAGATAAATGTAAGGTTATGCATTTGGGCTGTACAAATAAACATGCTGCATATACACTAAATGGGAAACTAACTGAGGAATCCTCATTAGTGAAAGATTTAGGATTAATGATAGACAATAGTCTTCACAGCAGTGTGCAGTGTCTCTCAGCTGCTACAAGAGCAAAGAAGGTACTCTCCTGCATAAAAAGGGGTATAGATACACCAGACGCAAACATAATTGTACCTCTACATAAATACTTAAAAGGTCTCATCTAGAATATAGAGTACAGTTTTGGGTGCCAATTCTTAAAAAATACATTATTGGTTTGGAAAGAGTGCAGAGATGGGCAACAAAACTGATAAAGGGATTGGAGGATCTGAGTTGTAACGACTAACCAAGTTAGGTTTGTTTACATTAGAGAAGAGATGTCTAAGGAGTGATACGATTACCATTTACAAATATATTGAAGTTGTGGTTTGGAGTATTAGGTGGGGGCAATGTATTCTCTTTCACAGGGGTATATAAATTAAATCTATGTAATGTCCACATTTTTTCTTAAGTTATAGGACCATGTCTCTTGATAGATTGTGGTATAGTAGCTGGAGTTTACCAACATTCTTATTGAATCCTATATGCCATGTTAACAGTAATATGTCTAGCAGGATTATAATCTAATTACTGATATTCAAAAACCTGGGCAGCCAGTTGCTCAGCATTACCATCTATTAATTAGGAATGGGTGAAAATGTTTGACTCAAGCCAAAATCTGTGACTAATGGCACTTCCCACTTGGTGAATAATTTCCCTTGAAAAGTGCAATTTTTCTGCTTTTTTCACTTCGCTCATTGCATTGAAATCAATGGGAACATTGAACTTACACCCAGCTCATAACAAATGCTATTTTAGTTCCCAAATGTATAGTATAAAAGGGTTATGAGGGTACCTGTGTTGGTGGAGTATGGGGAAACAATCAGTTGAATATGGATTTTTTTGTGAGGGGTAGTGTTGTTGTCTAGGATCTGTGCTCCTGGTGGTCATATTATTGCTGCTAGGTAACAATGCTGCCTACTTTAGGATCATGTTCCACCAGGATAATGCCATGGAGGGAAGGGTACTCCCAGCTGCTTCACCATCACTGTTACTACTGCTAACATCAACCATGTCAGTTTCAGTCCCTGAGTCTTCCTCCTCACTATTAATATATTCACCTCCTCCCTCACGCCTAACACTCTGTACAAGCTGATGGACCGTCTTAGTAATAGTACTATTGACAGGATTGCTTGGGGTCTTCGGGTATGTAACCCTACTGTCACACTTGGCATCATCTCTCCCCCCTCCTGAGAATTACAAGACACACTGACAGCAGACATATCACTGGCAGCAGGAACAGGTAGCTGACCTGTCCTGCTCACAATACTACTACCCTCTCCTTCCTCCCGTGAAACACATTTCCCCAAGATCCCTAAGGGTGATGTAGGGGGACTGGCCATCAATGGGTCTGGGGAACCAGGGCATCCAGAACCTTTAGTGCTCTTAGTAGTTACTTCCTCTGACTTTCTGGATTCTGCAGTCACTATGATCCTCTCCTGTCTAAGATTTGCTATTAACAGACAGCAAAACAACATAGTCCCTCTCTCTCTCTCTCTCTCTGTAGCTGCTCGTATTGTATTTCAATTTTTTTATAGAGAAAAGGCAAAAAATGTGATTGAAGAGGCAAAAACTTTCTAGCCATTAAAAAAATTTCAAAACATTTTTGCCATTGTGTGTAAATGGCAAACATTCTTATTGCTTTGTTTAAAGCAGATTGTCCTGCAAAAAAGCAGACAACCACATGGTTTTCACGTATTTGTTTGCAGGAACACGATGGGACCTTTAAAGCACCCCTACTATTAATCTAAATAAGTAAATAATGACAAGCACCTTGTTCCCAAGGTCCAAATGTGATTTCTAAACAAAATATCTCACCATCTCTAATATCACACATATTTTGTTTATTAAACAGTTTCTTTAATCTCATTATATTGGTGAACTGTATAGCTATGAGATTGTATGTACCTTCCCTTCCATATAAGGAACTCTGCAGATAATAATATTGTATGTATCACGGTGCTCGTGCTTTGTGCAGCAGGTGGCGACATTCTGACTGCTAATTTGCATTACTGGTTACTGAGTGGCTAGTACCTTGTGTCGCCGCCCAGTGATGGCCTTTATATACCCTGTTATTTCCACAGTACGGTGCCCTTTAGTGGTGTATTTGTTCCTGCATTCTGCTCCGTTATTGATGACCGTGTATGACCTGGCCTGCCTGACGACGTTCCTGAGTTTGCTGTTATTCGACTACTCCGTTGCTGACCGTATCCGGCTGAGGACCCGTTCCCGTTACCGACTGTATCCGACTGAGAACCCGCTCCATTGCTGACCTGGCCTGGCTGTGAACCCGCTTCCGTTACCGACTGTATCTGGCTGAGAACCCGGACAGTCTCTTAGCCTCAGATAAGTACGTAAAATTTTTGTGATCAGTCGAGATCAATATTGGAGTTCTGGTACCCTCAAGCAGGTGTTGCCATTCCTTGAGGGCCAGAATAATTACCAAAAGCTCCCTGTCCCCAATCTCGTAGTGACTTTGCACGCTAGATACTTAACATACTCCCAGGGTCCAGGCGCTGTGACAATATGGCCCCTACCCCAGATTCAGAAGCATCAACGTCCAAAGTGAATGTAAGGGAGGGATTGAGGTGGGACAGCACAGGAGAAGAGGCAAATGTAGACTTTAGTATTATGAAAGCCTGTTCAGCTTCCTGAGACCACTGGGAGGGATCTGCACCCTTGTGCGTTAAATCAGACATAGGTTTCACAATCGTGGAAAAGTTTCTAATGAATTTCCTATAATAATTAATGAAACCGAGAAAGCGTTGGATAGCCTTGAGCCCCTTGGGACGTGGCCACTGCAGGACTGCTGCCAGCTTATCCTTGTCCATTGCAATGCCGTCCTTTGAGATAATGAAGCCCAGAAATGGTACCATGGGCTTGTAGAATTCGCATATCTCGATTTTGCAGAAGAGTTTATTCTCACGAAGTTTAAACAGAACAGCAGTCACATCCTTGATGTGTTGCGACAAACTGGAAGAATGTATGACAATATCATGAAGATACACAACTACACAAGATTGTAGCATGTCACGTAAGATATCATTAATAAACTCTTGGAACACTGCTTGTGCATTACATAGCCCGAACAGCATTACCAGATATTCATAATGGCCTGATCTGGTATTGAATGCCGTTTTCCACTCATCACCGGCCCTTATCCTTATCAGATTATAGGCGGCCCGCAAATCAAGTTTAGTAAAGATGGAGGAACCCTTCAATCGGTCAAACAGCTCAGTAATGAGTGGTATAGGATAAGCATTCTTAGGCATCAGTTTATTCAATCCACGATAACCTATACAGGGTCGTAGTTCACCACTCTTCTTTTTTACAAAAAAGAATCCTGCCCCGCGGGCGAGGATGACTTCCTGATAATGCCCCTTTCCAGGGCATCCGAAATGTAAGCACGACCCCGAGGAGGAACAGCACCAGGAGGCAGATCAATAACACAGTCACAAGCCCTGTGCGGCGGCAGTGCACTGGCCTCTCCCTTACTGAAAACATTGCTGAATTGGCAATACTCAGCAGGCACTAACCGAGAGGTGCACATAATCCTAGTAGGGTGGGATATGCAATGTTTGTCAGAGAACTCCGACCAGGCTGTAATTTCGCAAGTCTGCCAGTTAAACCTGGGGTTGTGCAAATGTAACCAAGGAAACCCCAGAGTGACAGCATGATGCGGGGAATGGATAATCTGAAACCGTTGTACCTCGGAATGAAGTGCCCCAATTCGCAAAGATAATGGTATTGTTTCCATAGTAATTTGGGCAGGTACCAGTGGCCTCCCATCAATTGCCTCAATCGTCAAAGGAGATTCTTTCTCCACCAGTGGAATTTTATGTGAGGCAGCAAACGATTCGTTCATAAAATATCCGGCAGCACCGGAATCAACAAGCACCAGGACCCCCACAGTGAGTTCAGCCCAGGTGACTACAACCTGAATAGTAGGCTTCTGACTAGTTGGATCCAGGGACTGCTGAACGCCACCTAGGGCCTGTCCCCCAAGGTACCCTAGGTGCATTCATTTCCCGGCCGTGTAGGGCGAGAACGGAGCAAATGACCAGCTTGCCCACAATATAAACAGAGGCCTTGTCTGCGGCGATGCACCCGCTACTCTTTAGACAATCTAGTGAACCCCAATTACATCGGTTCACCACTCTCACCAGCATGTACAGGAGGCATGGGAGGTGAGGGAGGCATGGGTGGAAAGCTTGATCTTGCTGGTCCCATTTCTCTGGCCCTCTGCTTACGGTCCTTGGCCGCCATACGTTCCCTAATACGGGAATCCATCAAAATAGAAAAATCAATAAACTCATCAAGATCCGTTGGCAGTTCTCGTGCTGCCGTTTCATCCTTCAAGCGTTTGCAAAGTCCCTGTGCAAATGCTGCCACCAGCGCTTCATTGTTCCAGCCCACCACTGCTGCTAAAGTACAGAATTCGATGGCATAGTCCACAACCGTGCAAGACCCTTGTTGGATCTCCATAAGTTTTTTTGCAGCAGAGGCGGCTCTCCCAGGAACTTCAAATACTCTAGGAAATGCCCTTACGAACTAAGTGAAGTTCCTAGTACATGGTTTGGCGGCTTCCCACAATGGGTTTGCCCATGCCAGGGCTTTGCCCATCAGCAAGGAAACAATGAAGCCCACTTTACTGCGATCACTGGGAAAGGCTTGGGGGGTTAACCCTAGGAAGATTTTCAGCCGATTAATGAACCCTCTGCACAGGGTGGGTTTGCCATTGTACCTGAGAGGTAGTGGGGTCTTAGCCGTCAACCCTCTATTTGAGTTGGTTTGCAACATAGACTGCGTTCCCGGTGTCGAAACAGGGGGGGACCACTGGAGCAGGTACTGGTTTATCCAAGTGTGCCATGCGCTCAAGAATAGTTTGAACAGCCAAAGCCAACTGATCAAACCACTGTTCAAGTAGATCCATCCTCCAATGGATACTCTGTGTATTACCGTCACCGGTACCATCTGAGGTCATGGCCCTTTCGTACTGTTACGGTTCAGTACACTCAGAAACGGTAGATGTTGGTAAAAAACACAATTTTATTTTTTAGCACACAATGACTAACGTAACCCTCGCGGGTCCAGCATACAGAAAATAGGTAACTGACACAGGACAGGTTACATTGGAATGGTTAACCCACACGGGTCCAGTATGAACAGCAGAATACAATACTGACACAGGTCTGGTGAATTGGAATAGATACAGTGTAAGAGTGTCCAGAGATACCAGTGGAGCCACTGACTAAGTCTGCCTGGAGTAGAGGAAGGCCCAGTGTCACTCTCAAGGCTGAGAGTAGCGACAGCGACAAGTATACCAGCGGAGTACAGGCAAGGCAACCAGAGCGGGAGGTTGCGACGGTGGACACCCACCGGAGACTAACAACAATGTGAGTCAGTGCTTGTGCCATGGAAACATACACCCAATGGAGACTACTCACCACCGTGTGCCCTGTACCACCTCCGGAGGGGTTAACACACGCTTTGGTCTTATATGCGGAAGGAAACCGAATGCGCTCAACTGAACCCAAGAGTGGGAGACCAAGCAATCGTAGTGCTTAACGGAAAGGAGGATAACTATGGTGAAAATAGTAGCGGCACACTGGCACCACCCCAGGAGGGGTTAACGGACGCTTTGGTCTATATGCGGGAGGCAACCGGATGCGCCCAACTGAACCCAAGAGCGGGAGACCAAGCAATCGTTAGTATAACGGTATGGAGGATACACTGGCACAGTGAGACTCGAATCACGGACTGGACTACAAGGCGGTACCGGAGTACCGTAGCTCAGCTATCACAGAAGAGTGAGCGACAGTGCACGGAGAGAGAACAGCAGCAGGAACTATACAGGATCTTCACCCAGCCGGGCGTGGAAGGGGCAGGAACAACAATCTCGCCGGTTCGGTACACGGAGCAGGAATGTCAGCCAAGCCGATTCGGTACACAGAGCAGGGTCGTCAGTCTCGCCGGATCGGTACACGGAGCAGGAACGTCAGCCAGACCAGGTCAGAACAGGAAGCAGGAACGTCAGCCAATCCGAATCGGCGCACAGAAGCAGGAACGGTAACAAATAGCGTAGTCAGGCAGTCCGGGTCATACACTGGTATCAAAGATAACGGAACAAGCGCTAGGCATCAGGTACACCACGAAAGGGCAACCCATAAGTGACAGCCCAGGTTATATAAAAGCTGTCACTGGGAGGAGCTATACAGCTCAGCCAATGAAAAGGCACCAGGAAATAAGCCTGTCAGAATAACTATCTTTGTGCCAACTTTGGTACGTTGCTAACCAACCTTAACACATACCTAGCATTCTGCCAACTTTGTCACAACTCTAGTCACTCTTACCACATAACTATCATTCTGCCAACTTTAGGACATCTCTTGCACATACTTACTTACAAGTAACAACGGATCGATGGACTAACCGCTGAAGTGACCACACAAGTGAAAGAGAGAAAAAAAAGAGATCCACACTATTGGGGTGTTGGAGACAAAACTAGGAAGAGGTGAGATCGTTTTTTGAACTGTGTTACTTTGTATCTGACAAGTGGGTGTACTATAGCGACCTCAGTGTATGTTAATTGCATTATGATCTTGTGTTGCTGGTCTGGATTGTGTGGTTATACGTAAACAGATAAAAGGAGATACATTATTTCTAGAATGCCGTATAAAAGTTATGGAATAACACTATTGTAAAGATCAGTGTAACTGTTACTATGAACGCTGCTCCATTGTTTGGATAACTTTATCACAGCTGATTTTTCCCTATAGCTTTGGGAGAGCAACAATAACTCCCCTCATTTGATCTAGATCTGCGATGAACATTTTTTTTAGTGGTGGTGTGTGGTGAGATGTTTCCATTGTGTGTGTGTCGGCGTTCAGCGGGGTTGCGGCGCTCCATAGCGGGCCATCGCGACGCATGTCTCCGTCGGCGCCCGCCGGAGTTACGGAGTGTCGGAGCGGGACGTCATGACGTCAGATGTTGCTGCGTCATCCATGACGCGCAGGGGGATTCCCCTATATAACTAAGCGTGACAGTCTAGTTGACGCTTAGTTATTCTACTAGCTCCTTGATTTTGGCATCAATCCTGTTTAAATAATAAAGTATTTCCTGACTTCTGGCTTGCCCCCTGACCATCCACTGGACACTGCCTGCACTGACCTCTGGCTAACTCTCCTGACCATCCACTGAACGCTGCCTGCACTGACCTCTGGCTAACTCTCCTGACCATCCACTGAACGCTGCCTGCACTGACCTCTGGCTAACTCTCCTGACCATCCGCTGAACACTGCCTGCACTGACCTCTGGCTAACTCTCCTGACCATTCTCCTGGCTTGATGCCCATCTTCTCCTTTTGGCCATCCTCAGACCCTTCTCCATCTCTCCTTCCTTTATTCTATTGAACCTGTGACTCTGGAGGGTCCTCAGTTGTCTGTCTGGGGCTCTCCCTCTGTTCTGGTTCTTAGTTGGGCTCCTCCTGCTATTGGGCTCCTACTCTGCCTGATCCCATTCCCTCTTTAACCATCTCTCTGACTATTTGGCTTTCTGCTAGTTCTTTGTGGGGTAATCGTTTCCCACAGAGTACGGTTCAGCAAGCATACATACCTATTACTTCCTCCTGTTTATTACGACAAAATTGTGACAGTGTGCCTCCATTTTTGTTTCTTCTTTTATTTTTATAGAGCTTCTTATGGATTTTTTTGGTACCCTGTGTATGTAATACATAGCTATCTCCCTGATATATATACATAACTGGTGAGTGAAAGAACAAAATGTATGGCTTTTAGACCAAAAAAAGGGGGCAAGTTAGAATGTTCCTAGTAATCAAAATAGATCATTCATATGAATGCACATTTATCCGGCAAGTATGACTCTGTATATGACAAACATGGCCTCTGCATTATTTTCACTATTCTTAGTTTATCTATTTACATATTCATATAACATAATATATCTATCCTATTCATAGTTCCAGCTACTTACAGATTCATATGACATAATGTTATTTTACTTTGTACAGATCCATTTATAAACATTTGTAAACTGATTATATACTTTTCTATTTTCACCACTGACAGACCATATCTGTAACAAACTGTATATAAAGCTAGCATGCAGTGTAACGTTAAAGGGATAGTAATGTTTCTAAATAAAAGCAGCTCCAATTAATCTTTTTAGTATTTGGACCATGAAGAGTGTTATTTCAGTGCTGTCAGAGTTGTAGTTCAAGAGTAATTGAATGATAAAGTATCGACTTCCTGCCCCTTTTACCTAGTGTAAGCCACCTCCCCTAAGATATGGCATCTGGTCTTAAGACCAGACAACTCACAGCAGGGGATAATCTTCTTACTGTGAGAACAATTGAGAACAATTAAAACCCTGCCTTCTCTGCAAACCATCTGGACATCACCTTTCTGTTCTGAGGTGAGCAGTGTTACATCAGTAAAAGGGGCAGGAGGGGGATACTTTATCATTCAATTACTCTTGAACTACAACTCCGACAGTTTTCAAATAACACTCTTCAGGCTCAAATACTATGAAGATTAATTGGAGCTGATTTTATTTTGAAACATTACTATCCCTTTAAAGGGACAGTAATGTCCCATAACATTTTTTTATAGATTTGTTGAGGGTAAAAAAATAATCTCAATGCCACAAACAACCTCTTAGGTTTCTTCCTCAGGCATGTTAGAGTAAAAGCCCTAAGAGGCCTTGAAAGCTTACATACTAAAACTGCTTTGTTTGCCAATAGAGGTATCAACGACTATATTTGCCTACTGAATTAAGCAGGCTCTATAGGAATGATGTCCTATGTATGTTTCAGTCTCTTTAATGCCTTACACAGAGAGAAAATATCCTAAAGCACATCACACTGGTCCTGCCAGAATGGAAGTCCATCTATGAAGAGCCAGGCAACATCCCTCTGAACAATGGAAACATCCAACCTCAGATTTACGTTTTGGTGTTGTTGGGCCTCATCAGGTGTAGCTGATCTCTCTAGGCACTGTGAGCAAGGGGTCCATGGCTGGATTCCCCTGTTAACCTTTGCATATGCAAAAAACTGGTCATAGATGCTGAACTAGGAATGAGCCATTTATGGAATTGAGCAGGTTCTATAGGAATGGTGTCCTACCCGGGATGCAGTCTCTTTTAGTTCACTAGTGACTAATGACACAGAGAAGAAATGTCCTAAATCACATCATACTGGTCCTGCCAGAATGGCAGCCCACCAAGATTAGTGCCAGGCAATTACCCTCTAAACAAGAAAAACAGCTATGCCTGTCATTTTATTTGATTTTAGTTGATGTGGTAGATATAGTACTAGAGTTCACACAGCTTTTCATGATTTAAAGAGAAGGTTGAACAGATGCCGGGTTAGTGCTCTTGCTTGCTATGGAAGCCATGCACACTGAGTCCCGGTGCCAAGTTCAACAAGAAACTATTTAAAAGACAGATATGGAGGTAGTCTGTGAAGAGAATGTCGCTTATGAAAGTCCCAGTGTGGACTGAAACTGTTTTAAAGGGATAGTAATACTTCATTTTATCTTAATTTTATTTTGTAGGCATTAAAAAAACATGAAGAACGATATAAGTCTTATCTCTCAAACCTTTATGGTTTAAGAGATATTCAAAAACAAAGTACCCCCCCCCCTGTTCAGCCAGAGCAGAAGGGAGGTGAACAGGTAGGCTGCAGAGAGGGACAATCTTCAATTAAGATAAGGGAAAAAGCTGAAAAACTTGTCAAGGAGGGAAGGGCTTTAATTGTTTTCATACAAAGAAGAATGTCCCCTGCTGTTATCTGTCCTGTCATACAACCAGATTCACATCTGAGAAGAGATGGCTTACACTAGGAGAAAAGGGCGGGAGGGGAAACTTTGCTTGTGAATATCTCTTAAACCATAAAGGTTTGAGAGATAAGACTTATAGCGTTCTTCATTTTTTTTTCATGCCTACAAAATAAAATAAAGATAAAACGAAGTATTACTGTCCCTTTAATATACAGCGGAGTGCACGACCACATGGTGTGAAGTGGGAACCATTTTGAACCAGAGACAGCCCATATAAAAGCCAATCTCTGTTCAATTTTCCCACAGAAAGGCTAAGGCAAGGGCCTGAGAGTTAACAATGGGAGGAGGGGGATTTTTACTGACAACGCTGATGACAGCGGCAAAGCTGGCTGCCTGTTTTAGCACTTGCAATGTCTCATTAAATTATATTTTTCGACTAACAAAATATTTTTTTCTATCTGGAGTTACATTACAACATTACAAAATGGATTAGGAAATAATTGTTTTGATTTGGAGAGAAATTAAATGTATTTTCCATGGAATGCCTGCATGGATTTAACCCTTTGGGTGCCAGAGAGGTATGCAATGCATTGCTCTGCAATGCATTGAGTACCCCTCTGGCTCTCAAATGGTTAACGACTGCATATCCTGAAATCGTAATTTTTGGGAGCATGTTTAATATATTCTTTTTTTTTCCTCTTTTCAGGTACATCTTTGCTACAAAGAAGAAGACAGACGACAGATAGAAGAAGATAGAAGATTGACAGTAATTGACCAGTGTGCTGAATATCCTGCTGAATATCAGCATTACAGGTAAGTGTTTATTTTCTGGTCATGTTAACTTAGGCGGCTTAACCCTGTGAGTGCCAATGTCTTGCACTAAAATTTGACACATTTTTGGAGCACTTTGGATCTTTTGATATGGGGATTAGGGCCCATATCAATACATTCACTGGTCACTTAAGTTTTTTTTTGTCTTCACTCATGTTTCGACAGGTTTAAACATGCATTAAGGGATTCTGCAAACCAAAATACTGGGTGCAGATTTTCACCCGTTAAAGTGGACCCCTTATTGCATGTGTCTGCCTATCACATGGAATTGAATTGTAATTTTGGACTTTTTATAATATGTTCTAAAGGGAGCTAACTGTAGTGCCTGACATATTTTTTTAGCTGGTATTTTTTCATAACACAGGTAATTGAATGGCTTAGAGTGCTTGAAAAAGTGACTTTGGGTGTTTTTTGGGGGACAGAGCCAATTGAATTGAGGCCCTAATGTTTTTCAGATTTTTCAGCCTCACGATGGCCTGCTTTTCTAGTATCAACACTTCTTTTCTCTTCATGATAAGAGACAACAGCAACAGACTCCAAATGTAAATGCCACACCTAGAGGGAGTTTATCACTTCTCCAATTCCTATGTTATTCTATGGATGCTATGCACTAAGGTTTCTTCAACTTTGGAGAGCTTAGTGAATATGCTCTTTAGAATAAAAAATGAACTGGAGAAGTGATAAACTAGTAGAGATATCATCTCCACTTTATCACCTCTTTATCACTGTTTAGTGAATCTCACCCCTAGAATCATCTCTAGACCTATTGTTAGTTCTCTTCCGCATGAACTAATGAAGCAACAATAAACATCTGACAAAGAAACAGCTGAGCAACCAATTGTCCAGTTACTTTTGTTCCCCTAAAATGGAGGGACAATGTATAAAAAGGTCTGTAACTCCTGCTGGTCTAGGAGCTAGGAAATCTCTGTTGGAATTTTAAGAGCCAGAAGTTTGGTTTCTTTCGACTATTTCTACTATGTAGTGTTAAAAATAAAAACTGGTCACATTCTGAATTGTGGTCATTTTTGAGAAATGACCACCATCTTGAATAATGCAAGATTTTTTTTTCTTTTATTATTGCTGCACAAGATTTTTTGTATATCATTTTATATACTCGGTTGATGATTTATGGCTGTAAATACCCTCAAAATTAAAGCTGACAGTTTCTTTAAAATCTAGATCTCGATTCAATTCACCCCATTAGCCAAAAAATAAAAAAAGCACCTGCATTTTTTTCAAGCTCGGCAAGCAATTCAATTACCTGTTCTATGAAAAATGCAGGCAGAAAAAAGCTCTCATTTGATCCCATAGAAACATGCTACAAACGGTGGAATGTGTCATTCAATTGACTGTGTTAGCAGTAAGATGCATTAAGGGGCCCACTTTAACGTGGGAAAATTTGCACAAATTTATTTTGGGCACAGAGTCTCTTAACGCATCTATATAAAGCCTATGGCTCAATACATCCAAAGCACACCCAAAATGTGTCCAGTGCTAGTATGCTTAACCCAATGGCACTCACAGGGTTAATCCGATTATGTTATAAAGCAAAAGCCCTTGAAATGAAATACCAGTAATCCAGCTGTCCTGCTGGGTCTTCAGCACCCCGATCAGCTACTGTCCATCTTCTTTTTCCATCTTCTCTCTTCCATCTTCTTCTTTTCGGTCTTCTTTCTTCCATCTTCTTCTTTTCCTTCTCCCACTCACATTCTTATAAAAGAAAGAAAGAGAAATATCAAATGTGTGCCAAAAAATAACTCAGAGAAATGTGCATAGTGTAAGCCCTTGAGTGCCAAAAGGTTAAGCACAGCACATATGTCCAAATTAAAAGAGTAGAAGATACTAAACAAATAGAAAATATGTCCCAATTTTTCCACTCAATATCTATGTCTTGAAATTGAAAATTTTACTTTTTTGCAAAAAATTAATCATTATAAAATTGCCCCCTTTGTGTTCTCTGCCGCTGTTGACAGCAGAAGGAATAGACAACAGAGACCCCCCTCTAAGTACCTCATGGGCCGATGCCCATTCCAGTAAGAGGGAATTTTGAACAGAGACTGCCTGTCAAAAAGGCATTGGCTGGGATGTGTGATTACGCACCTCCCAGCTCATAAGCTTCGAGAAGGGAATTGAAGGAACCTGCTAGAAGCTGATTGGCTGGGAGGTGTGTAAGCCAGATAAAAAGGCAGTCCATTCCTTCTGCCGATGCCACCATTGCCAACAGTGGCAGAGAACTCAAACAGGGCATTTTTATAATGATTAATTTTTTCACTTAAGTTTAATATTCAATTTCAAGGCATATTTTACCGAAAAATGGGGAAATATTTTTTATTCTTTGGCATCTTCTACTCATTTAACTCAGATATGTGTGCAGTGCTTAAACTATGCACATATGTCCGTGTTATTTTTGTGGCAAACATTTTGATATTTCTCTTTCTTTCTTTTACATGAATATGAATGTGAGAAGGAATAGAAGAAGATGGAAGAAAGAAGATGGAACAGAAGAAGAAAGAAGAGAGAAGAAGGAAAAGAGAAAGAGAGAAGATGAAGGAGAGAGGATGGAAGAAGATTACAGGAAAAAGAAGATATAGGAAGATGGCAGACAGTGAATGACAGGTAAGTGTAACACAGATCTGGGAGTCAGGCTAGTGTTAGAGGTAATATTGTGGTACTTTAGTGTTAGGGATAGTTTAGGGGTAGTTTAGTGTTTGGGAGGGTGACTGTGTATTGGAGCTGTAGGTCGGTGCTTGACGTTGTGCACCAATCATTAGCTTTTTTTCCTTTGATGTTCCCATTATTGCTGCTATTTAGAGGCGTTTTTTTAAATTAACACACAAAACGAACATTTGGCCACAAGTTTTCTGTGGCTTCACATCCGTTATGGTTTAAGCTGGTAGGGCAATTGAATACCAACTTCGATTTTTTTTTTTGACAGTCAGTAGCCAATTTTGTCCTATTGTATTTTTTAACAGACTCTGTTAAACCAAGCCCCTAGAGTGTTGAAGTACAGAGTCAAAAATAAGTTTCACTGTCTAAATACTGTATTGCTATTCCCCCATAAAAATGCAATATATGGATAAACAAGATTTTCAGATTATGGCAAACCAACAAACATACAAAAAACCCCCATAAAAATGGAAAATCATAATCCTATTACAATGCCAGACATAATTTCTATTTCTTTTGGGAATAAACATGCATTTTGTTATTCTAAAACATCCACATGAAATATGTTAGGTATTATTTGAAACATATAACACATATATATTGCATTTGTTCTTATATTTTTCTTTAGTTAATTATGTCAATATAGATGATGTTCTTTTTAAAGTGACCTTTTTGACTATTTGTTGGTTCATAATTCTCTGTTAGTAGCACTCTCTTTTATTTGCTTATCTATATTTCCCTTTTGCCAGATGAAAAGAAGAATAAGGGTATTCAAAATGTAAAAAATCAAAGGCAAAATCTATTATGTGCCTTAGGAAATTAGCCTGTCGAGGGTCTCCAGAGACCTATTAGAAGTTATTTGAGGTATGTCCACTGTAGGGTTACAGCTACTGAAATAATGTATGTAGGGTGAATCAGTGTCAGGGTTACAGCTACTGCAATAATGTATGTAGAGTGAATCAGTATCATAATGATCTAGTTATATTTTTAAAAATGAGGAAAATAATGATGAAAAAGACTGCAAAAACAGCATTTTAATTATGCAGTAAAATGTAAAAAGATTAAATGATACTGTAGTTACGAATGGATATGTAAAAAAATCTCATCCATTAACCTCATGTGTGCTAAAAATATTTTCAATTAATTTTTTACATACCTTTCCTTTTTTGTACTGTATGATTTTCTCTGTGCTTGATTCTAACATTTAACAATCTATTCACTGATCATGTAATAAACCTCTGCTAACGACTTAAGGGATCAAAGCTGACTTGGGAAAGATGCACTAAGGCGTGATGTATAGAGGTTATAAAGTGAAGATGACTTCACTAGTGATATCACTTCTCCATGACCTATGTCATTCTATGGAGCCTATGCACTACAATTTCTCCAACTTTGGATATCTTAGTGCATAGGCTGTATAGAATAACATATGAAGCAGAGTGATATCACTGGAGAAGTCATATCCGCTTGATCATCTGTTTATCCTGCCTAACCTGCATACCACCCCCTTGAATTATAAAGAACTAGTCAACTTTTTTATTGATCACATAAAAAATCTGAGTACTGGGATGGAGAAGGGCAATTTAGTCTTATAACTCTTGGGCAAGTCAGTCCTTACTCACATGCTTTTAATCTATAGGTGGGGATGAGAAAAATGATTCAATAATTTCAGTATTTGCCCAAAACAAGCAATAGAAACAAAATATGTTATTTGATTATTTAGCCAACCAGATTACTGGAAAAGAGAGCTGTTGTCCATGTGAGCTGTGTTAGGTTCATGTGAGAGCAGCTTCAGATGATGCTACAGTATATGCAAGAACTATTTAACCCCTTAGTGACCGGCCACGCGCGCACGCGGCTGGCACTTAATGACAGGGTTTTTTTTTTCCATTATAGCGAATGACTTCCTGGACTTACCAGGTAAGTCGTCTGTCACTAAGTGACATTTTTTCATGACTTACCTGGTAAGTCCATTGTCACTAAGGGGTTAATGTTAGTTTAGCTACCAATAGTTGCATGTATTCCAGGAATATGAATTAGAGAGGAAGTGTGAGTGCAAGACTGAGGAATGGAGCATGGAAATTCTGTGTAGAGTATGCTACCCTTTCCAAAGCCATAGACTTTATCTCAGGCTAATTTTCACCGGAGTATCAGCTGCTAGTTAGGTATGGGATGAGTGAAAACTTTAGCCTCAAACCAAATTCGGCAATTTTCCTGATTTTTACGCCACGCTCATTTCATTGAAATTAATGGGAAGACTGAATTTTTCTTCACCACATGGCAGTTTTCTATACTTTTCCTGCAGGCTTATAAAAGGGTGTCAGGCTCTCAAAGCATGCCATTCCATGTTTGTGAGAGAAGAAAGCAGCATATTTTTGAGCTAGAGAACATAGGCAAATAAGGGGAGCCGACGCTTAGTTTAGAGACTCTTTAGCCCCTTAAGGACCCTTGACGTACCAGGACCGTCAAGGGTAAATGTGCTCCAACGACCCTTGACGGTCCCGGTACGTCAAGGGTTAAACTCTTCCATCGCGGCCGCACGGAGCGATGGAAGAGTTCAAGCCGCTTGTTACTAAGCGTTCCAGTATCGGGACACTTAGTAACAAGCCACTGAAACATTGTTGCAACATGCGATTCGCTTCAAAAGAGAATCACATGTTGCAAAACCTGAATGACAGGGACAGTATTTGTAAATACTGTCCCTGTCAGATCTCTCTGTCTCACTCCACCTTGCACACTGCTGAGGTGGAGAAAGACAGAGAGAGATGGTGTTCCAGTGTTCCTGGAAAAAAAAAGTAAAAAAAAAAAAGTTTAAATAAAGAAATTAACCCTTTGATCACTGTTCTGCAGTAATCAATAAGTTCCCCCCATCTGATCACTCTTGGAGTGATCAATTTGCTCCAGATCAGTGTTTTCTGATCTGTAGGACACCCCCCATCCCCCTTGAATTTTTTTAGATTTAAATTTTTTTTTTTTTTTTTTTTATATGAATAGTAAATATAGTTTTAAGTATTTTAGTAGGTAGTTGGGTAGGTTTAGTGTAGACATGTGTTAGGGAAAGTTTTAGGGATAGATTTAGGTTTAGGGAAAAAAAAAATATATATATATATAATAAGTGCAGTTTAGGTAGGTAGTTTACTTGGGTTAGGTAGGTTCAGGATATACGTAGGCTAGGGTAAGTTTTAGGGTTAGATTTAGGTTTAGGGATAGCGTAAGAAAAAAAAAAAGTTTTTTTAGTGGGCAAAATGCAGCGCAGGTACAGGTTTGAAGAGGCATATGCCTTTTTGGCATCTGACTCTGAGGCAACAGACACTGTGTCAGATTTTGACATAGTGCAGTTTTCAGAAAGTGAGAGCAGCTCTAGTGATGACGCTGGGCCTTCTGTCAAGAAAAGACGCAGTGCCCCAAGAGCTGCTCTGGCAACTGCCCCAGCACCTGTCAAAAGAACTGCCCAAAGACCTACCAAAATACCTGCCCAAAGAAATGCTCCAAGTGCTGCCCCAAGAGCTGCCCTGGCAACTGCCCCAGCACCTGCCAAAAGATCTGCCCAAGAATCTACCAAAATACCTGCCCAAAGAAATGCCCCAAGTGCTGCCCCAAGAGCTGCCCTGGCAACTGCCCCAGCACCTGCCAAAAGATCTGCCCAAAGACCTGCCAAAAGACCTGCCCAAAGAAATGCCCCAACACCTGCCACTCCGGATCCTAATGAATGGGTATCAATTTATGCCCACAAATCTCAGAATTCACAGGCAACCCAGGGATTCAAATTGATGTGGAAGGATTTACCCATGATCATTTTTTTTATTTGTTTTTGGGGGAAGACATTTTAGGTGAAATTGTGTCCCAAACCAATTTGTATGCAGCCCAGTATACTGCCGCCAACCCTAAGTGTGAAAAACGCTGTTTTTTTTTTTAACTTACGTCATGGTTTACGAGGGATTGGTGGTAAAATGGCTGTGTATAAAATTAGAAAACACACCTAAAACGAGAGCCTGGGGTATCTACTTTCCAAAAATATACACTTTTGGGGGGAAATCTTAAAAAAGAGCACTGTTACACAGCCCCAAATGAGACATGGCACCAGTGATGCAAGCTGTGAAAATTCAAAGTGTGAAACTGGAAACGCGCATGTCCCAATTTGGGCCCCATAGCTCCCGCAAACCTTGAATAACCTATGCATATGGGGTATTGCCGTACTCAGAAGAAGGCGCTGAACACTAAACAATGCATTTTTAAAAATCTTCACCTATCATGTGCTTGAAATTCACATCAACATTGAAGTGCAAGTGTGAAAAACGCTGTTTTTTTAACTTACATCAAGATTTACGAGCGATTGGTGGTAAAATGGCTGCGTAAAAAAATTGAAAACATACATAAAATGAAAGCCTGGGGTGTCTACTTTCCAAAAATATATACTTTTGGGGGGAAATCTTAGAGTGGAGCACTGTTACACAGCCCCAAATGAGACATGGCACCAGTGGTGCAAGCTGTGTAAATTCAAAGTGTGAAACTGGAAACGCGCATGTTCCAATTTGCGCCCCATAGCTCCTGCAAACCTTGAATAACCTATGCATATGGGGTATTGCCGTACTCAGAAGAAGGAGTTGAACACTAAACAATGCATTTTTAAAAATCTTCACCTATCATGTGCTTGATATCAACAGTAGTATTGAAATGTAAGTGTGAAAACTGCAAAAAAACAAAATATTACCACAATTTTGAAATTTTTTTCTGGAAAAATAGCTGCATGAAAAACTCCAAAATTCTCCTGATTATTTACCTTATGTTGTGTAGTTTTCAGAAACATATACCTTTGTGGGACATTTTTGGTTCTGGCACCGTCAGCTAAGCTATGATGCTCACATGCCAATTGTTGAAAAATCACAAGTTGGAAATAACGGCAGCCATCTTGTAATATTTACCTTGTAAATGTGAGTAAAAGACTAAAATACTAGGCATATGGGGTACTCTTATATTCAGGAGAAGCAAATGAATATATTTAGGGGTATTTTTTCATTAACTAATAGTATGCAAATCCTGACAGAAAAATGTAAGCAAAATGTTGTTTTTTTTCAATTTTTTTCCTCTTTTTTTCTATTTTAATCAAATTAAACAATGAGGTATTCATATAATTGTGGTATCAAAAGAAAGCCCTACTTGTGCTTAAAAAAACAGTATATAATTTATGTGGGTGCACAAAAGGAATTAAAGAGAAAATATGGTTGAACAAAGGCATAGTCAAAAAAGTCAAAATTGCTCCGGTCCTTAAGTCAAATCTAACTCAGATTTTCCCGGTCCTTAAGGGGTTAGAGACTCTTTTAGGTAGGAAATTTGTTCTTTAGGGGAGTCTGGAGGCAATCTGGGGGAAAAGAAGGGAAGAAGGAGGTTGACCCCAAATACCCCAAAATTCTTTGTGACTGACTGGCAAGACACAAGCAGCTGGGGTCCAATTTGCTTGCTGATCTTGCTGTTATTATTATATCTGTGTTGGAGTAGGGGGTGTGAGAATTTGACATCGGTCCATCTAGTCTGCCCATTTTCCTACTGTAAAAATCTCATACCTTATTTGGTCCTTGGTCTCTTATGTTCAGGAAAGCCTTATACCTATCCCATGCATGCTTAAATTCTGTCAGGGAGGATGCAGTTTATCAAGGTCCCACCAAAAGTTTCACCACCAGTGCCAGTAAAAAAAACAACATATAAGAAAACTGAAGACAACAATAAGCTGAATTCTAGTGCTGATGATGGCAATGGCATAATAGAGGAACGTGTAGTAGGTGAAAAAATTGCTGTATCTCACAGTGAAACAAACAAGCACTAAAACACATCCTCAAAGTAGTAGGGAACTTTGTAAAAGTAAAAAGAAATTGTTTGACACCTCTAAAAGCTTACAGGATTATAAGGGTAGTAGTCAAGAAGTGGTGATTGATGATGATGCAGATCTAGAATATATCCCTCCAGATTCCTCCTCTTGTTCAGATACTTACAACGGTATGTCAGTGAGAGAGAATGATGATATGGCCAGAAAGTTAGCAGAAAGGCAAAGGGTCAGCCTTCCACCACTGAAAAGGAGCACTGTGCATGTTTATAAACTGAGAAAACAATTGGAATCTCTGACCATAGACAAGCAAAGATGGCAAAAAGTACCCAGTCATCCTGTCAGTCAGCATCAGCATCATCACCGCTTCCAAGTCCAAGTCCCAATCATCCACAGTCTTGAGTGACAAGCAGCAATAACAACAACAACACAACCACAACCTTAGTTCTGCCTCTGTGCCTCTGCTGCTGCTGGAGGTGCTGCATCTTTGACACCTAGTAGTAGTAGCAGATCAGCATCTAGCCTAAGTAGTAGCAGCCCCTTGGGAACCCATCACTCCATGAAGTCCACAGTATGGAGATACTTCACTCAGGATCCAAAAGCTAAGCATGTTGCTATCTGTTGTCTGTGCAAAAAAGTACATGAGCAGGGAGAAAGCAGGATCACACCTAGACATCTCCACTATGAGATGTCTCCTGTGGCACAACCACAGGTCTGACTGGGAAATACACTACCAGCAGGTCAGAAGTGCCATAACTAGCAGCAGCAGAAGCACTCCAAAAAGTTCCCAGAGCTCTGGGGCAGATAAGAAATGTAGTGATGTTATTTATGTGTCAGAGAGTATGGAAAGAAAATCCACATGACAACAGGTATGTGGACAAGTGGGCAGAGCACAGACTATGACTGTAACTGCTCACTGGGTTTCCCTCTCACCACCAACAGTGGGCAACACTAGCTTACAGCATCAGGTGACACCCAGTAATCATGCCTCTGGTTCTGGCAGTGTGATTAACCCCTTAGTGACCGGCAGCACACGCATGCAGCCGACACTTAATGCCTGCAGAACGTTTTTTGCCATTACTAAAAGTGACTTCCAGGACATACATGTACGTCCTCTGTCGGCCGGGGTCATCCGCTTGGGACGTACATGTACATCCTCAGACAGTAAGGGGTTAAAAGGCAGCAGCAGCAGGATAGCCCATGCCATCCACACGCCACTTTGTGCATGCAGAGTTTTGAGAGACAGTCCCACAAAGCTGTAGATGTTTTAAGTAAACTAGAGCAGGTGATAGGGGAATGGCTTGTACCCCACTCTTTAATATCTGGTTTTGTGTCTGCTGATAATGGCTCTAACACAATAGCTGCCTTGAGAATAGGTGATATGGTGCATGTTCCCTACTTTGCCCATGTGCTAAATGTAGTTGTGACCAGATTCCTGACAGAATTAGAAACCCTCAGATAGATGCCTAATTTTGCCTGCAAAATCTGTGCCCATTTTAGTCACTCCTACAGAGAGTATCAATTTGCCCCCCACCAGTAGGGATGTGTGAAAGTTTTAGCATCAAACCAAAATCAGTGAATAAAGGCCCTTCCCTCTCATTGAATAATTTCCAGTGAAAAGTGCCATTTTTCTGCTTATTTCTCCTAGCTCATTGCATTAAGATCAATGGGAACATTGAATTTACACACATCACATAGCAAACGTTATGTTTTTTCCCACAGGAATAGCATAAAATGGGTCTGAGGGTGCCTGTGTTGGTGAGTGTGGGGAAAGAACCAGCAGAACAGGGAATTTTTTTTTGCAGGGAGAGGGGTTTGTTGACTGGGCTTTCGGAAACCGTTAAGAAAAAGAAAAAAAAAGGGCATGGTATAAAAGAGGTCTGAGGAGGGTTCCTGTTTTGGCGAATATCAGTTATATATGGATTTTTTTCGTTGGGGGGGTGACTAGTATTGGGGGGACATTAAAAAAGAAAAAATACAAAAGTAAATCAAATTGAAAAAAAAAATTAAATAAGAAATTCTTATGCATGACAGGGTCCCCTGGTGTAAACTTTGGGGCAGACGGATACTTTGAAGGATAAAGTATTTTGTAGTGGATGATTTTTAGGACTTAGACTTAGGGGAAACACTGATTTCTAGGAATTATACTTATTAGAGGCACAAACCCAGAGGAAACATTGATTTGTTGTAGGTCTTACACTTGTTTGGCCAAGCACTAAGGAAAAATTGATTTGTTGTAGAACTTAGACTTGTGTTAGGCCCAAGCCCTGAGGAAACATTGATTTGTAGGACTTACACTTGTTTGGCACAAGCCCTAAGGAAACATTGATTTGATGTAGGACTTGTGTTAGACCCAGGCCCTGAGGAAACATTGATTTGTAGGACTTTGACTTGTGGTAGGCCCAAGCCCTGAGGAAACATAGATTTTTAGAACTTTGGCTTGTTAGCATCATATGCCCTGAGGAGTCACATCTGATGAATCACAGATCATTTTTATCACTCAGGCTTGTTAGCATCACACTCCTTGATGAATCAAAGATAATTTTTATAATTTCTGCTTTTTAGCATCACAAACCTTGAGGAATCAGCGATTTGTAGGACTTAAACTTGTTAGAAACAAGCCCCCAAAATTGTTTTCTGTAGGCCACTGATTTGTGTTCAAAGAACAAAACCCTGAAAAATAAATATATGCCCTACTGGTCTAGATCCAGCAGATCATGTTATGGTGGCCAGTGACAAATTCCTCAGTGTCATTGTGGCATGTGAGACTGCTGTTCTTGCTGCTGCTGATGAGTTGTTTAAGCAGCAGGATGATTAGGCAGCTCCAAGTGAATGGGATCACCAACAGCAGTGATATGGGTGATTATGATCATGGTTCTACTTGCCACTATTAGCTACAGTGTTGTGCCTGAGGCAGCAGCAGCACCACAACTATCCTCCACCACTTCAAGTTGAAGTTGGCCAATAATGCTTCTCCACCTGCCCCTCCTTGAAAATGTGTATCAGCTCCTGCGTTCACCTAAATAATGCGTAACTCTACATTCCCACACACATTTCTAATCATGGGTGTGTTGTTGGAATATAAAGGAAAATAAGGGAAGGACTGGGAACAATAGACACATCTTCACTCACACCTGGCTCAACTCTATCCAAACATCATGACGCTTAGGGTGCCCAATGGGGACTACATCCACCAGAAACCAAGTACTTATGATGTCACTCTGCCCCTTGTCCACTCCCCACTAAGGACACATGACAACTTGCAGACAGTTTGATAATAATGATGAACCCTCCCTGACACCAGCTTAGCATATTCTGTGGTATAATCTCCTCAGATGCGCTTTATGCCCTGGTTATGATTATCCTCCCCCACACTGCCATGTGTAGTAAGTGTACCACAGAGTTTGCAATGGGTGGACACAAACTGCCACATCCTGACATCTACTGAATTGCTATCAACCTGTAGGGGAGGTAAAGAAGAATGAGGTGGATCACAAGAAGACGTAGTTACCTTAGAGTAAGGTGATGGTGAGACAGGTGTTTTGCTTATGAACAAACTTTCAGACTCTGGCTGGGTTGCTCTATTCTTCCTCTTTTTTGATCTCCATCTCACCTCTTCTTGCCTTTCTGGATAGTCAGGGGATACAGAAACAGTGGTGCTTGATTTATGTGGTGAGTGTTTGGCTTTAACATGTTTGACATAAATGTCATGGTGTCTGTGTTTGATGTGTGTTATCAAAGTGGTTGTACCATAGTGTGTTCCCTCCATTCCCCTTTTTACTGACTTGTCACAAATTGTGCACAGTGCTGTCAATGATGACTGCAATGTGCCTACCCCAAGAGAAAAATAGTCCCACACCCAGGACCTCAGGGTGGGGGGGAAGGTGGAGAAGAATGGTCTTTTTCTTCTTCTCTTCCACATTCCCCTTCACTGGATGGGGCAGAGGATGATGTTGCTGCTGTTGCTGCTACTGCCTCAAAATCCTAGCTACAACAATTGTTGCTGGCAAGTGCTAGCTGTCCATGGTGCTCTGTAGCACACTAGCCTCTTCTTCATAATCCTGCTGCCCTTTCAGATCAGCAGCAGTAGGAATTACAGCAGCAGCAAACTCTGCAAATTTGCCAGTCTCACTGCTGTGGTGGTGGTGCTGATGCTCATTCCTATATCTGTCTTCCATTTCTTGTCAGATTGAGCTAAAAAGGTCATTAATGTCTCTTTAACCCCACCATCACCCTAATCATAATCGTCACCACCACCAGTCCCTCCTTGCTTCTGCAGCTCTATTACAGTCTCACCAGTTGGAGGTGATGACAAATGTGGCATTGCATCCCCTACTGTCACACTTGCCATTTTTTGAGCTGAAGAAGGTATACTGGTAGCACTAGCAGCACAGGCACAGGCAGCTGATCTGTGCTGATGGTGGTACTACTGCTGCTAGCCACCAGTTCTACCTTCCTCATTATCATGTCCCATAGCGACAATGCCGTGGGGGGAAAGGAAATTACAGTGTCGGGGGATGTTGTAGGCTCCCTTAATTGCTAGTCTGGCTGCTCTGCATAATTTCTCCTTCCATATCAGTATTAGTCATGGTAGTCCCACCAGCTGCTTCACTATCACTAACATTAACCACATCAATTTCAGTCATCACTATCACTCCCTCCCTCACTTAGTCTCTAGTTGCTGGATCTTAGTAGCAATGAGAGTGCTTCAGGATGGCAAATGTTACTTATGGTGCCCTGCTGTCACAGTTGTCATCATCTACTCCTCCCATACTTCCTGAGAAGTGCAGGTGCAGGACTGGCAGCAGGCACAAATAGTTAACCTGTCCTGCTCACACTACTATCATCTTCTTCTTCTGCCCATGACACAAATGTTCCCAAGATCCCTTGGGGTGATGTAGGGGACTAATTTAGTATGTTACTAGGTTTTTATAGTTTGTGGGTGGGAAGTGTTGCCCCACTGAAAGACATAGACAAAAAATGTAACCATTTTCATGAAATATTTTTTTGTGTAAGTGAAATGATGGAAAATTTAATGGTTTCACTAAGTGAGAAATTTCTCATGGAAAAAGTGGAAGCCACCTGGTTTTCTTTATAAGAACAAAACTGGACTTTACACTCATCCCCACAGAAGAAATATTACAATCTGTCAGACTGTTTAGTTTTAGTTTTAGGATTAGTAATAAACTAGTGTAATTTCATTCAGTTCTCAAACTTCCATAAACATCTATAGCTGATTTTATAATTGAAAAGCTAATCAGCTATTAGATGGTCTTTTGTAAAATCCACAGGTAATTAAAAACTTTTTCCAGCAACATCTGAATAGCCATAGTTAGTCATTCAATTAAAATTAATAATTATTAAAAATGTTTGGACTATAATTTACTTAGAATTTCTGAACCACTGATATACACCAGTGCAGTTTTGTTTAATTTCCATAGACTGTTTTAAACAGCTTTTTATGGTTGTAGCTAATTTTATAATCAAATGTTGATCCATTATAAAATTCCACAGAAATATAAAAGACCTGTTCAAAAAAGCATCAAAATAGCCATACCTATTCACTCAGTTAAATAGAAGACATGTTACAATCTTTTGGGGTAACAATTTAATCATAATTTTGGACCACCAATATACCAATGCAGTTTTATTTAATTCTGAACAGCTTTTGATAGTGGTAGTTGATTTTATGCACTAATGTTTCTCACAGATTTTTTTAAACTGTTGTATCTACTATAGCTGATTAGTAATTAGTGTAAAGCATACTAGCAGTTAACTGATCTACTGTAATAGTCCACAGAAATAAAAAGGCCTGATCCAGAAGCATCTGAAAAAACTTAGTAATTCCTTAAATTAAACAGAAGCAACATATATACAAAAATATATAGCCCTTACAGTTTGACTGATGTAACTAGATTTAGCATTATGTCAGTCAGAAAAAAATATTTACTTGATCAGTAAGAAGATTTATTACAATCATTTTTGTTAACTGGTAAATTATAATATTTGAACCAATAATAGACAAGTGCAGTTTTTTATTTTTGTTTAAAACGTTTTTTATTGAAAGCTGAAGAAAACATAACATTACATTACAAGATAATAAAAGGAAGTGCAATAACCAGAAATCGAAGAGCTTCATCTATACAGTATCAAATAAAGTGACATACATGACAGTAATGTAAGCCAGTTGTGTCAGCGTCCTCGTACAGAAAGAACAAACAAACAGAAAAGGACCACTTTATGTGTATAGGACAGAAAAAAGAAAAATATAGGAAAGAAGATCTTGAAAGAAAAGAGAGAAGAAAGATCATGGAGAAAGGGACAGGGCGTGATTGGAGAGGAAAGCGGGATGGGGATGAAAGTTTGAAGAGGTGAAACTTCGAAAATTGAAATTTGAGATGTTGACATGTTGACCCATGGGAGAGGGGGAAAGTTCAAAGTTACACAAACCAAGAGTCTATACAAGACCAAATATCGCTAAGGGTATAGCCTCTATGAATCAGTGCCAAATGGGTAAAAGAGGCATGTTCCACTACTTTTTGCTGCCATCTGAGGATGGAAGGTGGATCCTTCGATTTCCACCCTAGAGGAATCATGGCTTTAGCCAATGTCAGTAGGAGGAGTAAAAGGTGTTTGTCGATTATGCACATGGGGGGCAAATTGCAAAACAACAAAATCTGCAAAGGATCCCTGGATAAAGAGATACCTAATAAAGCCTCAATAGCCTTCAAGCACCGATCCCAAAACTCCCAACACAGAGCCCAAAGAATCCCCACATCCCCAGCAAACTGATGATGTAGCAGAGAACATTCTCTTCAATCTAACAGGGGTAAGATACCAGCGGAAGAGAAATTTATAATTTCCAGAGAAGGTGGACCTCCCAACTCTCAATTCCAGGCTCCTGAATAAACGGTGGGGGGGGTTAGTCAACTGACACAGTAAGTAATATCTGATAAATCTTGCCAAGAAACCTTCTGATCTGGTGCCGTTGTTGGAAAAGAACCTCGAAGCTGGTCAGTTTGCGAGTCATAGATCGACGCACATCAGGGATATCAATATAGTGCTTAACACGAAAATAATGCCAAATCTCCCCCGGAGGGAGGGGGAAAGACTGACAAATATCTGGGAAGGTCTTGGGGATCCCCTTTCACATGATATCGCCAATGCACAAATCCTGGTGCGCTGTCCACAACAGGAACTGAGCTGCTAGAAGGAAGAGATGGGAAGGGAGCTTACAGAAAATCCATCGAAAGGGAGAGTGTGTAGGGAAAAGCTTCTCAGCTTTTTTATAATTAGCACCTGTAAGTAGAATCTGGGTAATAGTAGGGTGCGACACGTGGAATTTCGGAACACCGAGTTGTGAGCTGAAGAATATGACTAATGGATCCTCTAAATGAGGTAAATTCCTCTCTAGTGGTACCCAAGGTTTATGTGAGCCATTACAGGCCCAGTCAGGAAATGAAGACAGTAGAGCCGCATGATGTTACAGCATAAGATTAGGGAGGCCCAGACCCCGCTCCACAGGATGTCTATAAAGTGTCTGATGATTAATTCTAGGTGGCTTGGACTACCAAATAAACTGAGAGACAGCCTTTTGGATGTCCGAGAAGAAGGACAGTGGAACCTGAATAGGGATCGTCTGAAAGAGGTATAACACCCTTTGAAGCACCATCATCTTGACTACCTGGACCCTCCCCAGCCAAGAGACATAGAGACGATTCCAAGAAGCCAAGTCACAGCGTATTGCAGCAAGAAGTGGAGGGAAATTGGTCAGATATAGGGATCCCGTATTGGGGGTAAGGTTAATACCCAAATATTTAATATGTTTAGATGGCCAATGAAAAGGGAAAGAGGTACGTAGATCATCCACCATAGGATGAGGTATCCCAATAGAAAGGGTCTCTGATTTGGATACATTAATTTTAAAGTTAGATAGGGCAGAGAAGATAGAGCATTCATAAAGAAAAGCTGGAACCGACAATGTTGGAGAGCTGACAGAAAGAAGAACATCGTCCGCAAACATAGACAATTTGTAGTTTCCTGTACCAACTTGAATTCCTTCAATATCAATAAAGTCTGACGTGTTGAGCAAAGGACTCCATTACTAGGACAAATAAAAGAGGGGACAAGGGGCACCCTTGCCGCGTGTGTTGGAAATAGCAAAGGGATCCGATAGATGACCGTTAACCCTAACCTGAGCTGAAGAATTGAAATACATGGGTAAGATATGATGACGGAACCATGGACCCAGCCCGAAGGCTTCCAAAGTCTGCACCAGAAACCTCCAGTCCACTCTGTCGAATGCCTTCTTGGCATCAGTCATAAGGAGTAACATTGGAGTTTTCGACAGCACAACAGAGTGGACTAGATTAAAGAGTTTCCTAGAGTTATCTCTGGCTTTCCGTCACGGAATAAAACCCGCTTGATCCATATGGACCAGAGAGGCCAAGAACTTTTTCAAGCGCTTGACTAGGATCTTTGTATAGAGTTTTAGATCTAGGTTGAGTAATGAGATTGGCCTATAATTCTCATCTAGGGATGATAGTAATGTGAGCTTCAGTAAAGGCCGGGTGTCGGGCAATATCATCCGGTAAGGACTGAAAGGCCAAAGTGAGGATAGGGGCCAAAATGTGGAGATAAGTTTTAAAAAAGGCTTGCAAGAACCCATTGGGGCCAAGCGATTTGCTGACTGGCAGAGTTTTGATCATTTTTGCCACCTCCTCAAGCGAGATTGGGGATTTAAGTAACGAGCAGGATTCTTCGGATAATTTGGGCAGCTGTGTTGCTGCCAGGTAACGACTAATTGTTTTAAGGGGTTCGGGTACCACGCGCGATGGGTTATCCTTCAGGTTATACAGGGTGGAATAGTAGTGCAGTTTTTATTTAATTCAGCTAAGAATGAACTGCATTCTTTATGATAGTATCCAGAAATTCTGTAAGAATTAATCCATACATGGAATAATCCTTGAAACCAATACCTATTTTAGTAAGTAAATCTGACTTATGTGCGCAAAGATTAATGTTGTGACTATTCGTCAGTCAGAGCCACCTTATAGAGGTCTGTTTGCTTTTATTTAATTATCTTAGCAATATTTTATAATATGATAAAAATATTTATATTTTTAAAACCTGTATATGACTGAATAAAAAAAGTAAAATAAACATTGATTATAGTATCTAGACATTCAAAGGCAAAAACATTTGTTAAGGTCAATGGGGTAAATGAATAAATTCCCCAAGGCAGCCACGCTGGAGTTAGCATCTAGTGTTTAGAACAGTGATTCTCAGCCAGGGTGCCATGGCACATCATCTTAGGGTGCCCCGTGTTTTCTATAAAGACTAACAAAAATGGACTTTTAAATAAAGATTTATAGAAATTGTTATGCACAATATGTTTAGTTTTGTTATTATGATTATAATACCTAATGATAACTGTATATTTATGTATTGTACCCTTCATTATGCCCTTGATAAAGTACATTAAATATGTTAGGGGTGCCCCAGATGTTCTAGATTACGTGTTAGGGGTGCCCTGAGCAAAAAAAATTGAGAACTACTGGTTTAGAATCATAGAAATACAGAATTTGATGACAGATAAGTACCATTCAGCCCATCTAACCTGCCATTTTCCAACTGTAAAAACCTCAAACCTTATTTGGTCCTTGATCTTTTCTTATGTTGAGGACAGCTTTATACCTATCCCATGCATGCTTAAATTCTGTCACTGTATTAACTTCTACCACTTCTGCTGGTAGGCTATTCCACTTATCTACTACCCTCTCAGTGAAGTAAAACTTTCTTACATTACGTCTAAACCTGTGTCCCTCTAGTTTTAGACTGTGGCTACTTGTTCTAACATTTTTACTCCTTTGAAGTGTACTTCTCTCCTGCACTTTGTTGAATCCCATCATGCATTTGAATGTTTCTATCATACCCCCTCTCTCTCTCTTCTCTCCTCCAAGCTATACATGTAGATACTTTAGTCTATCTTGATATTTATTTTCCTGTAAACCAGTCACCATTTTAGTAGCTCTTCTCTGAATTTTCTCTTGAGTATCTATATCCTTCTGGAGATGGGGTATCCGGTATTGTACACAATACTGTAGGTGATGTCTAACTAGAGATCTGTAGAGGGGCATGACCACTTCCCTTTTTCTGCTTCTAATGCCCCTAGCTATACAACCCAGCACCCTGCTTTCAATCCCTACTGCTTTATTACATTGCCTGGCCACCTTTAAGTCATTAGAAATGATTACTCCCAAATCCCTTTCCTCTGTTGTCTCTGACAGCACAGTACCCTTAATACTATATTTTTCCGTTGGATTTTTATGCCCCAAGTGCATTATTTTGCATTTATCAACATAAAACTGCAGCTGCCACACTCTTGTCCATTCTTCTAATTTACCTAAATCATTTGTCATTTGGTTTATTCCCGCTGGAATGTCAACCCTATTGCAGATCTTTGTATCATCTGCAAAAAGGCATACCTTACCTTGAAGACCTTTTGCAATATTACTAATAAAAATATTAAAAATAATGGGTTCCAGTACAGATCCCTGAGGTAACCTCTAGTAACACTCTTTTTGTCCAAATATTCTCCATCAACTACCACCCTCTGTCTCCTATCACTCAACCATTGTCTTATCCATTTAAACACTGCAATTTATTAATGAGTCTTCTATGAGGGACAGTGTCAAATGCTTTACTGAAATCTAGATAAGCTATATCTACTACTCCCCATTGGTCTATTATTTTAGTCACTCAGTCAAAAAAATCTATGAGGTTAGTCTGACAAGTTCTCCCTGCTGTAAACCCATGCTCTTTAGTATCTTGCAAGCCATTCAAATTCAGATATTTAACAATTCTTTCCTTTAACAAAGTCTCTGTTAATTTTCCCACTACTGATGTAAGACTTACTGGTCTGTAGTTACCAGACTCTTCCCTGCTACCTTTTTTGTGAAGCGGTAGTACCTTTGCTACCTTCCAATCTTCTCTAACTACTCCTGTCGATAGTGCCCGATTGAATAATTCTGTTAAAGATTTTGCAAGAACATTCTTAAGCTCTTTTAATAACTTTGGGTGCATCCCATCTGGTCCCATTGATTTATCTATTTTTGCCTTAGAAAGTTGAAGTAGAACTACTTCTTCTGTAAACATCCATGTTTCCAATGTCTTGCCATTTCTTTTTTCTAACAGAGGTCCATTTACTTCATCTGCCTCTGTAAAAACTGAACAGAAATATTCATTGAGACTGTCAGCTAGCCATTTATACTCATTTACATAGTTTCCATTTTTTTGTTTTCAGTCTAACTATTCTTTGTTTCATTTTTCTCCTTTCACTAAAAATGTTTTATCCCCCTTTTCTATTGACTGAACATATGTTTATGCACTACAGTATATGATTATTTTAGATTAAACAAGAGGAAGCACTCTATCGGCATTAAACTTTGATGCTAGAAAACCCTGGGGGTGATTCACTAAGCACTGATAAAGAGGTGATACAGTGGAGATTAATTCCTATATTATTCAATGTAGCTTATGCACTAAGATTTCTTCAACTTTGGAGATCTTAGTGAATTTGGCTCCATAGAATAACATCGGAACTGGAGAAGTGATAAACTGGAAAAGTCATCTCTACTTTGTCACAGCTTAGTGAACCTCCTCTTTGTCTTATAGCCTGTGAAGGTAAACTGACAGTGTCAGCAACCACATTGTCTACTCCCTGTTAATACATGGTGTAGCTCAGTGGTTCTCAATCTTTTTTTCACACAGGGCAACTGTAATACACAGTCAGAAATTTTAAGGCCACACTTAACATTTTATGTAAGTTGTCAAGGAATATAGAAGAGTACATCTGCATAGATATAAAGTTACTTTAAGGTCTCACAATAAGAATAACAAAAACAAATATATTGTGAATAACAATAACAGTATCAAAATTTGACATTCACATTTTGTCAAAGGCTTTATAGAAATGAAATGAAGGGGCACTCTAAGCAGATGTCTGTGGCACAGCAACGTGTCATTACACCCTAGCTGAGAACCACTGGGACTGGGACTTATTTAAAGACAAAGAGCTAGGCAGACATGCTCAACTAGGACAAGCCTGCCCTTGAACTGATGAGTGTGTGCAGCTGATCTCCTTAAGCACTGTGAGCAAGGGGTCCACATCTGGATTACCCTGTTACCCTTAGGGTGACCAATCCCAATGGTAATTTGCATATGCAAAGAGCTAGTCAGAGATTCTCCACTAGAAACAAGCCTGCCCTCAAATTGATGAGGCACTATAGGATAAGTATCCTACCCAGGGTGCAATCTATTTTAGCTCACTAGTGCCTTTCACAGAGAGGAAATATCCTAAAGCACATCATACTGATGCAACCAAAAGGCAGTCCAGCCACAAAGTACCAGGCAATTCCTCTCTGAACAAGAGAAGCAGCCAACCCCAGATGTACATTTTGGCCTTGTTGGGCCTCGTTAGTGTGGTGCAGCTGATCTCTCTAGGCACTGTGAGCTAGGGGTCCACGTCTGGATTAGCCTATTTCCCACAGGGTGGCAAAGAGCTAGTCAGAGATGCTCAAATAGGAACGAGTCTGCCCTCAAATTGATGAGGCTCTATAGGATAAGTATCCTACCCAGGGTGCAATCTCTTTTAGCTCACTAGTGCCTTTCACAGAGAGGAAATATCCTAAAGCACATCATACTGATCTTACCAAAAGGCAGTCTAGCCACGAAGTGCCAGGCAATTCCTCTCTTAACAAGAGAAGCAGCCAACCCTAGACATATGTTTCAACCTTGTTGGGCCTCATCAGTGTGGTGCAGCTGATCTCTCTAGGAACTGTGAGCAAGGGGTCCATGTCTGGATTACCCTGTTACCCTTAGGAACTTATTGACTTCCTCTTGGTGCAAGTGGCATAAATGGAAGGCTTTTCAGTGTGCATAGCTTAATGCTTTGGCGTTAGGCAGGCATCCTGACTTAACTGTTATTTAATTGCCTGATTTAGCACAGAATCACTGCAATACATTTGCCCCAGTGTTGAAATTCTTACTCAACCAAAAATGCTGGGAAATTCAAGACTAAAAGAGTAGTAAGCATTTTTAATGAAATGTATGTATTGTAATTCCTTTTCTGCTTAGATAAACATGAATTCTCATTTTTTTATTTAAATTTTAATTTTCTATTGCAGTTACCAGGTGGGTATGTTCCTATCAATTACTGGGGACACCTGGTGTAGGGATGGGTGAAAAAGTCCCATGGAAATTATTGCTGAAAATTCACAATTTACTGCTACAACCATCCTTGAAAAAATAACTGCTGCTTTGGATATGCCAGCAGGGTTCAACATGTGACATTGATTCTTTAGATCCTCTGTTTTCAACAAAAGAGGCAGCATGTCACCTGTCAACATCTTGGCAACTTTGCCATTTCACAGGCTATAAAAATATTTTGTGAAGTTTTTGACTATGTCCCAAGAACTCAGTAAGTGTGGGTAGGTAGTACATTGCAGAAGAAATGTGTAACTTTGCAGCTTTAATAAAATGACTTGAGAAGATGTTGGGGGGTTCGCGGTGGCATATATGGGGACTCTATTACTTTTGTCATCTCCTACAACTAACTCAGAATCTTACTTTTATCCAGCAGTAGCCATAGGTATAACTTCAAATGAATTCAATCTTGACACACTCTCTATTCTCCAGAGTCCCGGTAATTTTTAGGAGTGCTTCTGTTGCTGCTAGTTGTGGCACCACTGATATAGTAAAGACTGTATTTCACAACAGACTTGGTTGTGCTCCAAGTAGGATTTTAATGAGGAGGTACCTAGGCATGAGCCTGCTTTAACACTGCTCATATGCTTCTTACAAAGACAAGAGACAACATGCTCAACTTTTGAATTGTGAGTGAAGTATCTCAATGTTGTAGACCTCATAGACTAATGGGTTCCATCCTGAGGGGCTATCATTACTACTACTGGGACTAGATATTTCTACAATTGTACTACTACTACTAGGTGTCAAAAGGTGCTTCACTTCCAACAGCAGCAGGGGAGCTCACTCATTGCAAAAATGCTTCTTCCCCTTTTATCCTGTAGCTAGTGTCCGTTTTCTCTCTCTCTCCCAATATCTCTGCGTTTTTTTTTTAAGATTGACCTTACCAAATATGCTGACCCCTCTTCTTTTGGCTGTTGAAAGAGTCTGTGTCAATCAGTCAGTCATTGAGAGAGGCTCAGCCAGCTCATAGTTACATCAGAATCATAGATTTATGATTCTGATGTAACTAATTAAACAATGGCTCATTTGCATATGGAGACACAGGTTAATGAGCCATTGTCCTATTCATGTGTGTGTATTTATATGTTAAAGTGTCTGTTCACCCCAATGCACTAAGATGCGATAACAGCCTTTGTCTCAGGCTGACAATGTTGGGATCTTCCTATATAACTAATTGGGGGAAATTCACTAAGTGGTGATATAGAGGTGATAAAGTGGTGATGACTTCTCCAGTTTATCACTTATCCAGTTCTTATGTTATTCTATGGAGCCTATTCACTAAAATCTCCAGAGATGAAAAAATCTTAGTGCATAGGCTCCATAGAATAACAGAGGAATTAGAAAGTGGCACTGAAAGAGTTCCATATTGAGAGACTGGCAGAGAAGTCATATATCAAAGTTTCTCTGCCCTTCTGTACTGACTGAACCAGCTGAGCAGGCTATCCACTGTGTTTAGAAGAAAAAGGGGAATATTACATTTAAAAAAAAGGTGAAGGTTGATTAATTTAAGCATGCTTTGTTCATGCTCACTGATTTATATACTTTTCTATCTATAAAACGGTAACATTACAATTTAATAATCAATAAGAAGAATATATGTTGTTTAGTCTACAGAATGCTGTTAATATTATATGACAAATAATTTGATTATTTAAATTACTAGATTTCAAGTACCCTGTAGCATGCACAATTTCATATACTTTTTAGTTAAGCCACAAAAATAAAATATTGTACTATACTATACTATTGCTGAGCTGACAAAAAATCTGATACATTTCTGAATATTACCCTGTTCAAAGAGATTCAACGATAATCATGACTAGTTGGCAGCAGAGAATTGTTAATAATGAAATTACATCCTTGGCATATTATTCTTTGTGATGATTATAATTTAATGAATCTAATTATTTTATGATTAGCCATACCACCTGGAAAGTGATAAAATGTCAGGACAAGACATTTTTGAATAAAAATAAAATGTAAATGAAGTATGAAGTGTACTTTTCTTGGTGCAATTTCTTTTTTAGGATAGTCACTTTTCTGAACTACTATTTAAAAGAACACATTACCTGTTTAAATCAAAGGTCTCAGAATTTTAACTTCTAGTTTAGAGATTTAATTGTTTGGTTTATTTGAAGAAAAAACTTTGAATTCTGAATTGCTGATGGGTGAAAATTTCTATTTTGTTCCCACAGAAAATTTCACAAAAAAAGCATGGTTTCCCACTTACCCAGTGGGAAAATTTGCCCATAGAGAAACATGTAGGTTGTCTGCCTTTTTGCTAGGAGCACAGAAAATTTTGCAAAAATTCTTCCATTTCTCTCCTGTGCTACTCAATGAGGCAAAACTTCCAGCCCATATACTTTCTAAACCTATATTTTTCTGCACTCTAGGGTAGTATTTTAGGAGAAAGGCAGAGTGTAAGGAGGAAGAATGAGATAGATAGACAGACAGACAGAGAGGGAGAAAGACAATATATTGAAATAAAAAATAAAGTGCTTACTTGGTTGTTAAGTGGTTTATAGTGCTGGCTGACACTATGACCACCACCACTGTTGGAAGAAAAGAGAAGCTAGATGGACCCTGAGGCTAGTAACTCAGTCTCTGAGGAGAAGTCCGTCACTAACACTAGCAATAGCACCACTATTGCTAAAGGTACTGGGAGCCCACATTCCTCAGACAACCACCACTTTTTAAAACAAAATAAAGAGAAGCAGGATCTAGGCTAAAGGCTAATGACTCTAAGAAGAGGAGTCTTTAACAGGGATGGGTGAAACATCAATCACACCATACCAGTCTGCCAACACCATAGACATCTGCCACATTCATTGTAGGTTTTATCCTTTTTTTTTTAAATCTCTTTTAAAACAATGGCTAGCCAGCATAGCAGACTTACAGAGAGAATAGCCAGGTGAGCAAAACAATTTTTGCTTAATATGGGCTGTTATGCCAAGGTGTGTCCCCTCCATTTCCTTTTTCACAACCTTGTCAAAATATTGCTCAGTACAGATGATGATGACTGCACTGTGCCTGCCTCAAGGGAAACATATTCCCACACCCAAGATTTCAGTGAGGGAAGAGGTGAAAATGAATGGCCTTCTTCTTCTCCACAATCACCTTCACTGACTGGGGTAGATGATGCTGCTTCCTCAATAATCACTGCAGCTAGGGACAGGATTATTAATAGAAATGCGCAGGCCACATATCAAGAAGACCTGATGGTAAATGGACCAAATTAATTTTGGAATGGATTCCACCCAATACTAAACGCCAAAGAAGAAGACCAAAGAAAAGATGGTTAGATGAAATCACCAAATTTCTTGGTACACAGTGGCAACAAAAGTCACAGGGGCAACAAGAAAAAATTACCTTGTCTTTATACATAAATGGACCACACACATAATGCTTATGCACATCAGATCTATCCCATCAGCTGGATTGCGCTCAAAATGGAGCTCACAGTGGATCACTTGAGAACTGCAAAATAATATCTTCACCAAGCCACTTATCATTTCAGTCACTTTGAATATCCTAAATTGGAGGTCATCCATTCGTCAATTACTTATGAAGTGATTTATGTTTGTGTTCCTATTTAGATTTTTTTTTATTCTCTTCATATTTTCTTTATTTTTTAGTTGAAAATCTTTATTAGAGAATTGGTCAGTATCAAAAGAGAATACATAAACAGCAGTATTATGCTCATATGAAGTAAAAATGTGATACAGATATAAGTATTAGGAGTAGTGATGATCGAGCACCCCAATGCTCGGGTGTTCGGGTGCTCTGACCGAGCGACCCGGAGGCTCGAGTGCTCGGCCGAGCACCCGAGCCCCATTGAAGTCAATGGGACGACTCGAGCATTACACCAGGCACCCCCTGCTCTGATGAGGGGAGGGTGCCTGGTCCATAGGAAAAGGGCAGAAAATGATGGAAACACCACAGAAATGGTTCAGGGACAGCATAGGGAGGATGTCTGGATGCATCTTGGACTCCAACATCGCTGCTGGGAATGATGTTTCGCCCGTAGTACGCCATTTTTACAGACTGACCGTAAAACACACAAAAAGGAACATAAAAACGACTTTAGGCGAAAAATTGTTACCAAACAGTATTTGCTGTATATTTACTTGTATATCATCTGCAAATTCTGCAAAAAATTTCATCGATTTTTCGGAACTGGGGCCATGATTAAGAGGGAAACGTGCGCAGAGGCAAATTCTCCCAAAAATTTCCTCGATTTTTCTGAACTGGGGCCATGATTAAGAGGGAAACGTGCGCAGAGGCAAATTCTGCAAAAAATTTCCTCGATTTTTCTGAACTGGGGCCATGATTAAGAGGGAAACGTGCGCAGAGGCAAATTCTGCAAAAAATTTCCTCGATTTTTCTGAACTGGGGCCATGATTAAGAGGGAAACGTGCGCTGAGCCGACCATCTAAAACATTATGGGTGAGGGTCTGCTGCGGAGCTGACCATCCTAAACATTATATGCGAAGGCCCGCTAGTGAGCTGACGCTATAAAACATTATATGAGAGGGCCCGCTAGAGAGCTGACCCAATAAAACATTATATGAGAAGGCCCGCTGGTGAGCTGACCTATACAAAAATTGTCAAACAGCGCCCGCTGGTGAGCTGGCCCTATATAAAAATTATATCACAGGGCCCGCTGGTGAGCTGGCCCTATATAAAAATTATATCCCAGGGTATATGGAAGAGAGTCAACCATATACCCATTTTTTGGGTGGAAGGGGTGAATGGGAATACAGAGTATTCTCATCATTGTAAATAACATATCTAAAGTGACTTTATGTTCCCCCGGGGCTTTCCTCCAGTGGAGTGGAGAAGTCAGGGGAAATCCAGGCCTTGTTCATTTTTATAAGTGTCAACCTATCAGCATTTTCGGTGGAAAGGCGGATACGCTTATCTGTTATGATGCCACCAGCAGCACTAAATACCCGCTCAGACAGAACGCTGGCGGCAGGGCAGGCCAGCACCTCCAAGGCGTAGAGTGCCAGTTCATACCACGTGTCCAGCTTGGATACCCAGTAGTTGTAAGGCACAGAGGGATCATTGAGGACGCTGACACGGTCTGCTACGTACTCCTTCACCATCTTCCAAAACTTTTCCCTCCTTGTGACACTAGGCTGCGCATCAGGGTGAGGGTGCTGGCGGGGTGTCATGAAGGTGTCCCACACCTTGGAGAGTGTTGCCCTGCCTTTGTCGGAACTGCTGTGTGCTCCCCTTTTCTCCCCTTCTCGGTTGGCCAAGGTAGCACGTACTCTGCCGCCAGCATTGTCAGATGGAAAATTTTGGAGCAATTTTTCAACAAGAACCTTCTGGTATTGCACCATTTTGCTTGTCCTCTCCACCGGAGGAATGAGAGATGAGAAATTCTCTTTGTAGCGGGGGTCCAGAAGGGTGAACACCCAGTAATCCGTGTTGTCTAAAATGCGTATAACGCGTGGGTCACGGGAAAGGCAGCCTAACATAAAGTCAGCCATGTGTGCCAGAGTACCAACAGGCAAGATTTCGCTGTCCTCACCAGGAGGATGACTCTCAATCTCCTCATCCTCTTCCTCCTCTTCTGCCCACCCACGATGAAGAGATGGAACTAAAGTTCCATGGCTACCCTCTGTAGCGAAGGCAACCGTGTCTTCTTCCTCCTCCTCCTCCTCCTCCGCCTCCTCCAATTGTCGCTCAGAAGACGAAGTGAGGGTGCTCTGGCTATCACCTTGTGTAAGCTCTTCCTCCCGCATTTCCACCTCTTCCACATGCAAAGCGTCGGTTTTAATTGTGAGCAGCGAGCGTTTCAGTAGACACAGAAGTGGGATGGTTACACTGATAATAGCTCACCATCTGTGTCGATTCCTCAAAATTGCGTAAAACCTCACAGAGGTCTGACATCCATTCCCACTCCTCACTTCTGATTACAGGAAGTTGAACGGAGAGGCGACGACCGTGTAAAAGCTGGTACCCCACTACTGCCCTCTGCTGCTCACAAAGCCGGGCCAACATGTGGAAGGTGGAGTTCCAGCACGTGCTCACGTCACACAGCAGCCGGTGAGCTGGCAATTGTAAGCGCTGCTGCAGCTTCAACAGGCCGGCTGAAGCTGTTGATGACTTACGGAAATGTGCACACACGCGGCGCACCTTGGTCAAGAGATCATGCAAATTGGGGTAGGTTTTTAGAAATCGCTGAACCACTAAATTAAATACATGCGCTAGGCATGGTACGTGTGTGAGCTTGCCGAGCTCCAAAGCCGCCACCAAGTTACGCCCATTATCACACACAACCATGCCTGGTTGCAGGTTGAGTGGCGAGAGCCACTGCTCGGTCTGGTGACTAATCCCCTGCAACAGCTCTGAGGCCGTATGCTGTTTGTCCCCAAGGCAGATCAGCTTCAGCACGGCCTGTTGACGCTTCCCCACTGCAGTGCTACACTGCTTCCAGCTACCGGCTGATGGGTGAGTGGCACTGCGCGCAGAGAATTCGGAGGTGGAAACGGAGGAGGAGGAGCCAATAACGTAGGTGCTGGCGGAAACCCTGATGGAGGTAGGGCCCGCAATCCTCGGCGTGGGTAGCACCTGTGCCATCCCAGGGTCCGAGTCGCTCCCAGCCTCCACGACATTCACCCAGTGTGCCGTCAGGGAAATGTAGCGTCCCTGGCCACAAGCACTTGTCCATGTGTCAGTCGTTAAGTGGACCTTCCCAGTAACTGCGTTGGTCAGGGCACGGGTGATGTTACGGGACACATGGTGGTGTAAGGCGGGGACGGCACACCGGGAAAAGTAGTGGCGGCTGGGGACTGCGTACCGAGGGACAGCTGCTGCCATCAGGCTGCGGAAGGACTCAGTCTCCACAAGCCTAAATGGCAACATTTCGATGGCCAGTAATTTGGAAAGGTGTGAGGTTAGTGCTATGGCCTGTGGGTGGGTGGATGGGTATTTTCGCTTGCGCTCAAATGCCTGGGGTAACGACATTTGGACGCTGCGCTGGGACAGGGAAGTGGATGTGGTCGCTGATGGTGCTTCAGATGGTACAGGTGCAGGGCGGGAGGTATGCGGGCCTGCGCCTTCGACAGGCGATTGGCCGGCACCGAAAACAGGGGAAGAGGAGGCAGTGGTGTGGCCTGCAGACACAGATTGGCGATCCAGGCGTTCCTCCCACTTATTACGGTGCTTGGATGCCATGTGTCGGATCATGCTGGTGGTGGTGAGGTTTCTAGTGTTCATGCCTCGGCTCATTCTGGTGTGGCACAGGTTGCAAACTACAATTTTTTTGTCGTCCGCACTTTCCTTAAAAAAACGCCATACCGCGGAACACCTAGCCCTTGGCAAGGGAGATTTATGCAAGGGGGTGCTCCGTGGAACATTTGCGGGCCGGTTTGGTGCGGTCCGCCTTCTTTCTGTAGCCACACCACTGCCTCTTCCAGCCTGTTGCGGTGCTGCAGATGGCTCACCCTCAGGACTGCTGTCATCGCTCGGCTCTCCACCTTCCCAGGTGGGGTCAGTCACCTCATCGTCCACCAAGTCCTCCTCCACTTCCTCACTCTGATCATCCTCCTCATTTCTTGATCCCACCACATACTCAGTCATTGACAACTGTATATCATCCTCCTCATCAAGGTCTTGAGACAGTAATAGTGGTTGATTTGATGGCAACTGTGTCTCATCATCATCCACTTCCTTTGACCTTAAATGCCGTTCACCTCTATCATCTTCTTGTGATTGGGTACCCTCTAGAGGTTGTGAATCAGGGCACAAGATTTCATGTTCCTCTGCAAGCGTGCTTGGAGAGAGGTTCAAATTAAGGATTGGTGATGAGACGAGCTCCTCACTATATCCCAGTGTGGGATCACTTCTTTGACCAGACCCTCTATGGTGGGAGGAAGGATGATCAGGGTGAGGATTATGTTGACCAGACTCTTAGCTACTGAGAGTGGACTTGGTGGAAGACAGGGTGGTGCTTAACCGACTGGAAGCAGTATCACCTGAAATCCAACCGACCACCTGTTCGCAGTGGTCTGACCTCGAGAGTGATGTCCTGCGATGCCCTGTAAACTGAGACATGAAGCTAGGTATGGTGGATGTCTTTCTTTCTTGTGCTCTGGCACCAGGCACAGTTTCTACGCGTCCTGACCCGCGCCCTGAACTATCAGGATCATGTCCACTTCCCCGTCCCTTTTTACCCGCCTTCTTCATATTACACGAAATATGTGCTGCAAATCTGCAACTTTGCACACTAAACAGAATGTGCTGCTTATCTGCGGCTAGGCACAGTGAACAGAATATGTGACTTTTATTTTTAACACTTTGCACACTAAACAGAATGTGCTGCTTATCTGCGGCTAGGCACAGTGAACAGAATATGTGACTTTTATTTTTAACACTTTGCACACTAAACAGAATGTGCTGCAAATCTGCAACTTTGCACACTAAACAGAATGTGCTGCATATCTGCGGCTAGGCACAGTGAATGGAATATGTGACTTTTATTTTTTACACTTTGCACACTAAACAGAATGTTCTGCTAATCTGCAACTTTGCACACTAAACAGAATGTGCTGCTTATCTGCGGCTAGGCACAGTGAACGGAATAAGTGACTTTTATTTTTTACACTTTGCACACTAAACAGAATGTGCTGATAATCTGCAACTTTGCACACTAAACAGAATATGCTGCTTATCTGCGGCTAGGCACAGTGAATGGAATATGTGACTTTTATTTTTTACACTTTGCACACTAAACAGAATGTTCTGCTAATCTGCAACTTTGCACACTAAACAGAATGTGCTGCTTATCTGCGGCTAGGCACAGTGAACGGAATAAGTGACTTTTATTTTTTACACTTTGCACACTAAACAGAATGTGCTGATAATCTGCAACTTTGCACACTAAACAGAATATGCTGCTTATCTGCGGCTAGGCACAGTGAATGGAATATGTGACTTTTATTTTTTACACTTTGCACACTAAACAGAATGTTCTGCTAATCTGCAACTTTGCACACTAAACAGAATGTGCTGCTTATCTGCGGCTAGGCACAGTGAACGGAATAAGTGACTTTTATTTTTTACACTTTGCACACTAAACAGAATGTGCTGATAATCTGCAACTTTGCACACTAAACAGAATATGCTGCTTATCTGCGGCTAGGCACAGTGAATGGAATATGTGACTTTTATTTTTTACACTTTGCACACTAAACAGAATGTTCTGCTAATCTGCAACTTTGCACACTAAACAGAATGTGCTGCTTATCTGCGGCTAGGCACAGTGAACGGAATAAGTGACTTTTATTTTTTACACTTTGCACACTAAACAGAATGTGCTGATAATCTGCAACTTTGCACACTAAACAGAATATGCTTCTTATCTGCGGCTAGGCACAGTGAATGGAATATGTGACTTTTATTTTTTACACTTTGCACACTAAACAGAATGTTCTGCTAATCTGCAACTTTGCACACTAAACAGAATGTGCTGCTTATCTGCGGCTAGGCACAGTGAACGGAATAAGTGACTTTTATTTTTAACACTTTGCACACTAAACAGACTGTGCTGATAATCTGCAACTTTGCACACTAAAAAGAATGTGCTGCTAATCTGCAACTTTGCACACTGAACAGAATGTGCTGCTAATCTGCAACTTTGCAAACTAAAAAGAATGTGCTGCTAATCTGCAACTTTGCACACTGAACAGAATGTGCTGCTAATCTGCAACTTTGCACACTAAACAGAATGTGCTGCTAATCTGCGGCTATGCACAGTGAACGGAATATGTGACGTTTTTTTTTTAAACTCTTCCCCCCAAAACAAAATATATCTGCTGCCCCCACACACAGTAGTCCTAAATAGGACTTTTGGGTCTTTTTGTTGTTCAAACGCGCTTTTTTTCTGCCTACACTGACTTTCCCTTCCCGATCACGGGTTCTGGCCAGCCAATCAGTGTAATGCCAGCAGCCAACATGGCTGCTGGCATTACACTGATGTCAGAGCCTCCCCGCACGTTTATTGGCTGCGCAGCAGCCGCGAAACGTGCGGGGAGGAGACCCGAACATGGAGGGCGAGCACATGCGGTACTCGTACGAGTACCGCCATGTGCCGAGCAGAGCGATGCTCGAGCCGAACCGAGCTTCGGCCGAGCATGCTCGCTCATCACTTATTAGGAGTCATATCATACATAACATCGTTCAAAGAACAACAAGGCCAAAGGAAATTAAAGAAGAATCAGATGCAAAGGGAACTCCCCAGTTTGAGTCTAGGAGGGAAGTGTTGAATGGCACAGGCTGGCATTCCAACTAAGTTTGGTGGAGTAGCTTGTACAAACCAGGAAAACAAAGGCAAGGGAAAGGAGTGGAGAGGAGCAGCATGAGAAGAGACAGTATAGGGAAACTACACATGAAACCTTTTCATATAGGCGATCCAGGGTTCCCAGGTATTCAGAAAATCAGCTATGGAGAACATGGAAATGGCATAAAGCTTTTACAAAGAACAGTAGAATGAGACCCTTTCCACCCATAATGGGCTACAGCCAGCAGATCTTGTGTAACTCTATATCAGGAAACTGGGAGAAAATGTAACGGACCCAGTCTTTAAGGGGCATGCAAGCACATTTGGTGAGTTTGGATAACGTGGAGGCTCAAGACACAAGATCTAGGACTCCCAAACTGCCCTCTTTCAGGGGTAGCCTGAGGAGAAACATGGGCAATCTTGTTTTTTTGCCCTTTTGTATGAAGGATGTAAGGAGGCATTGCAACCTGCAGATGTAGAAGGAAGGAATACGAACCGGGATAGCAGAAAAAATAATTTTGACTAGGTTCACACTGCCGTATCACGAGATGAAGAGATATCTCCACCTAGAGACTTCAGCAGTAAGGGTTGTAAGCAAGGGCTTAAAATTTGTGTTCACAATGGCGCGAAGATTCGGAGCAAGCAAGACAGGTGTCTAATATACTCTGAGGGCCATCTAAAGGGAAAGGGTCTTCATAAATGGTTTGCTGCGGTAGGAGGGAGGGTAAGATTTAAAACTTCAGATTTTGCAAAGATCACCTTAAAAAGTGAGAGGTAGCCGAATTGGGTCAATGTGGATACCAGCGTTGACAGAGAGTGCTGTGACTTTCAGCGAAAAACCAAACATTTTACTCTTTTTTTTTTATGAAAGTTTTCTCCTTTTCTCCAATGCAAAATTTTCCTCCTTTTCGTCTATTCCAGCAAATTTTCACCTATTCCAACACATTTTTCTCCTATTCTAACAAATTTTTCTCCTATTCCAACACATGTTTTGCCTATGTTTTATGTGATGCAGCATTTCCCAGCACAATATTACTTCTTCTGAGGGCTGTAAGGAGAAATAAGTAGCTGGAAGTCAAAGCTGTGAGCCCTACAGCAACATATACCATGAAAATGTGTTAGCATGCAAAGCGCATTTGTCCTTTGCCCACAACACAAACTTCCTGCTTAAGTGACACTGGCACATATTCATGATGATCAGGCACATGCACACATAGACACCAAGGGGGGCTGAGCACCTTCCCTTTTTGTCCAAAGTGCCCTTGTGCCCTTTTAAAAAAAATAAATAAATAAAAAATAATTATGAGAAGTGCCCTTTTTTTCGTTTGAGCCCCTGCCCCCCAAAATGTCTGTGCACGTCCCTGATGATGATATCAAGAGATAAAAAAAAAATACATCCTACAATGTGGCAGATGTGTATTGTAGTGGTGGTGGGGGACTGGCATGGTGTGATTGGGACCTTGACAAACTGCATCCACCCTGGGAGGAGAGGGATCATCATCATTTATTGCACATGCTGCAGCAAACATTTCTGCAGTCAGTTTTTGTACTACCACTTTACTCCCACATCCCTGCACTGCTCCACCTCTCCCCCTCCCCTTGTGCGTTTGCTGGACATCACTCAACTACTGTATGTGTTTTTATTCTCCACAGTACACAGCTAATAGAGTGTGATGTCTTGCCTTAGCCCTCAACAAAATTCTCAATGTTGTCTGCTGTCTATAAAGTCTGCCACAGCCATACAGATCACATCAGGCTCTAAGTCAGCTGTCTGTCATCTAATAGATATATTTATTATTGTTATTTTTTTAATTTTATTTTTAATGTATTTATTTATTTTTAAAGTTGTCCATCCTATATTATCAGTTTGTCCCCAAAACAAAAAAATTATAACTAAAAAAACAAAATCAACAACTTCTTTCCCAGCACAGAGACAATAACAGCAAGATCAGCAAGAAAATTGGAGCTCAGTTGCCTGTGTCTTGCTAGCCGGCCACACCAAATTTTAGGGTATTTGAGGACAAGCTTCTCCCTCCCTTCTACTCTCCCAGATTGCCCCAGACTCCCCTAATACAGAGAACAAATGTTTCAAAACTAAGTGTCAATTCCCCTTTATTAGCCTATCTTCTTTAGCTCAAAAACATGTTGCTTTCTCTTCTCACAAACAGAATGATATGCTGTGAGATCCTGAAAACTTTCATGTGGTGAGGAAACATTTTTCTTCCCATCCACATTTTACATAGGAAAATACAGAAAATGCTTACCACACAAGCATGTAAATAGAAAAATTAACCCGTGTGATACCAAAACAACACAAAAACATGGACACACAACACAAAACGCTCTCACACATAACAACAAGCAACACCACAGGGACAACAACACCCAAAAAACAACAACACAACATGACACGGAATAATGGGGGTTATCACACAAAGCAGACACCTGCAAATATAAGCTCACCTGGGCAACATCAACCTGCACCCCACAACTGCACACCCGCAAATGGCAGACACATAACAAGCACAACACACCACATCTTACAACACACACACACACTTGCAAACACTTACCTGGACAAAAACAACTGTCCATTGGTCAGCACTCACCTCATCATCACACCTACACAACGCCCCATCAAGTACTTAAAGGGACAACTCACCACACTCACTTGTGGCTTGTTTTCCACTCAGGGAGGGAGAGAGAGAGGGAAATAGAGAGAGATAGAGAGAACAAACAGTATGTTGGGTTACATATTGTTGCAAAGACTGCAGAGAAGGCATGCAAGGGAGAGAGCTAGGGAACATCAGCAACCTCCAAGCACGCCTGATCAACAGCCTTCGCCTGTTGCAAGTGAGGAGGCTCTGGCTCAGCAGCCACACAGGAGTCCATCCCCACCTGGAGGGCAGCACCTGCCTGCAGATACACAGCTGCCGCAACAGGATGCTCCACAGCAGCAGAGGATGTATAGACGACCACCAAGGCCCAGGGTATACTCCCCAAGGGTCACCCTCTTTGGAATGCTTGATGATGAGGTCATTGATCGCTACAGGTTGAGGCCTGACAGCATCACTGGCCTGTATGAGGTCATCAAAGATCAGGTGGATCCCATCTACACCCACAACCATGCCCTAACTGGCCTGCAGAAACTACTGTGTGCCATACACTTCATGGCAAGTGGGGCCTTCCAGTCCACTGAGGGTTACGCATCTGGCATGTCACAGGCCACATTCTTCAGGGTGCTGGCCCAGGTCCTACCAGCCCTCAAAAGCAAGGCCAGTACCTATATACATTTTCCCACCACCGACATGGACTGGATACACATCAAGCAGGCCTTTTACACAAGGGGAGGTATGCCCAGGGTCATGGGTGCTATAGATTGCACCCATGTCCGGATTAAGGCCCCAGCACATGACGCACAGCTATTCATCAACAGGAAGAACTTCCACTCCATCAACGTGCAGATGGTGGGTGACAGCAACATGAAGATAATGAATGTCTGTGCAAAGTATCCTGGCAGCTCACATGATGCATACATTCTCCAAAACTCCTCAGTCCACAGAGATTTCGAGAATGGAACCTTTACAGGGGGATGGCTTTTGGGTGAGTTCACAATACAGAATCACACCACATACACAGGCGTACACACAACGCTGCTCAGCATGCACCTGACCCACAGCTAGTACGTCCACCACACAAAACATCATTCACACAACATGTACTCCCTGTCTCACCATGTCACTCACATTACACAGGTGATGCTGGCTATGGATGCAAGTCCTGGCTAGTGACCCCTGTGGCCAATCCTCAAGGGCATCAGAAATGTAATCCTCCATAGCCTTATTTTCCTCACAAGATAATGGATAAGTGCGTCCTTTCGGAGGTACTGCCCCAGGCTGCAATTCGATGCAACAATCATAAGGTCTATGCTGAGTTAGCAAACTGGCCTCTCCTTTGCTAAAAACATTGCCAAACTGTTGGTACACATCCGGTATAGCCGAGGAGGTGCACAGGACCTTAACAGGCTGGATGAAGCACTTGTCCATACAAAACTGGGACCAAGCAGCAATTTCACACTTTTTCCAATCAAATTGTGGGTTATGTAACTGTAACCACTAGTGTTGAGCGAGCACCCCGATGCTCGGGTGTTCGGGTGCTCTGACCGAGCACCCCCGGAGGCTCGAGTGCTCGGCCGAGCACCCGAGCCCCATTGAATTCAATGGGAGGACTCGAGCATTACACCAGGCACCCCCTGCTCTGATGAGGGGAGGGTGCCTGGTCAATGCCCCCCTTCATCTCCACAATGCCCCTCTTCCACAATGTCCCCCTTCCACAATGTCCCCCTTCATCTCCACAATGCCCCCCTTCATCTCCACAATGCCCCCCTTCATCTCAACAATGCCCCTCTTCCACAATGTCCCCCTTCCACAATGTCCCCCTTCCACAATGTCCCCCTTCATCTCCACAATGTCCCCCTTCATCTCCACAATGCCCCCCTTCATCTCAACAATGCCCCTCTTCCACAATGTCCCCCTTCCACAATGTCCCCCTTCATCTCCACAATGTCCCCCTTCATCTCCACAATGCCCCCCTTCATCTCAACAATGCCCCTCTTCCACAATGTCCCCCTTCCACAATGTCCCCCTTCATCTCCACAATGCCCCCTTCCATCTCCACATGTCCCCTACCTCCAGTCCCTGGTGGTCCAGCGGAGCGTCTGTAAGATCTGTGCCTCCTTCGGCACAGATCCCTGCCACCCGAACATGGCGGGCGAGCACATGGCGGTACTCGTACGAGTACCGCCATGTGCCGAGCAGAGCGATGCTCGAGCCGATCCGAGCATCGGCCGAGCATGCTCGCTCAACACTAGTAACCACGGAAAGCCCAATATTACTGCATGGTGCGGAGAATTAATCAGTTGAAACTGCTGCTCTTCTCTGTGAAGTGCCCGAATAGTCATAGACAGTGGCATAGTTTCAAACATAACCTGAGGCGGTTCTAAGGGTCTGCCATCAATCGCTTCAATAGTCAAGGGATTTTCTCTTTCAATGCGTGGAACTCCGTGCAATTCAGCAAAGGTATTATCCATAAAATACCCTGCTGCACCAGATTCAACCAAGGCCAAAACCTCCACAGAGCGTTGTGCCCAAGATAATACCACCTGTATGGTGGGTTTCATTGTGCCCGACACTGGGGACGATTGTACACCACCTAGGGCCTGTCCCCCAAGGTACCCTAGGTGTGTGCGTTTCCCGGACGTACCGGACAGGAATCTAGCAAATGCCCTTTTTTACCGCAGTATAAACACAACCCTTGTCTTCTGCGATAAAGTCTCTCAGCCTTGGTTAGTCTAGTGAAGCCTATTTGCATAGGTTCACTTGTCTCCCGTACAGGTTCACTAGACTTCAATGCCAGGGGAGGGATGGGTTGGCAAAACATGCCACTAGACTCATTATTCTTTGACCGTAACTTACGATCTCTGGCAATTGATCTCTCACGTATTCTGGAGTCAATTATCATAACATATTCAATGTAGTTATCTAGATCAATAGGTAGATCTTTAGCAGCGATTTCGTCCTTAATGTGGTCATTCAGGCCTTGAGAAAAAGCTGCCAATAATGCCTCGTTATTCCAACCTACCTCTGCTGCCAATGTGCGGAATTTGATGGCGTAGTCGCCTACTGTACGCCTGCCCTGATGTATCTCCATAAGGCGTTTGGCAGCAGAGGTGGTTCTACCAGGAGGCTCAAACACTCTTCGAAAGGATTGCACAAATTCTCTAAAGTTTTTAGTACAAGGTTTAGCATTCTCCCACAAGGGGTTAGCCCAAGCCAAAGCTCTGCCAGTGAGCAAAGATATTGTAAACCCCACCTTACTACGATCATTGGGAAATGCGTGTGCCGTCAATTCCATAAAAATCTCGAGTTGGTTGATGAACCCTCTGCAGAGACTAGGGTCACCATCGTATCTTAGCGGCAAGGGTGCAGAAGCCGTTAACCCTTTAACAGTGCCCCCTAGGGGTCTGGTATCACTCTCCTGTGTCTGACTTGGCGAGACCACCGGGCTAGAGCTAGATTTGTCAGCAAGTACCGTGCGTTCAAGGATCGTTTGAATTGCAACTGCCAACTGATCCAAACGTTGCTCGTGCACATCCATCCTCCAATGGATATTCTGTGCATTACCTTCACCTTTGCTGTCTGAGGTCATGGCCCTTTCGTACTGTCACAGTTTATTATGACTCTCAGACACAAGTTTTAGGTAAAAATCAATTTTATTGAAATAATAAAATGATAACGTAGGATGGCAATTACATACATACAGATATATTCAGAATATAACAAGACAGACGGCAGACTCTACCGGTCCTGTCAATATACCGGACAGGACAGTCTGAAGTAATAGAATGTTAGGCTCTACCGGCCTTGCCAATACCGGGTAAGGCAACCTGCAGATGGAATCGCATAACGGTTCTACCGGCCTTACCAAATTACCGGGCAAGGCAGCCTCAATAGATTCATAATGTAGGCTCTACCGGCCCTGCCAATACCAGGTAAGGCAACCTCAGATGGAATGTGGCAAAAGGTTCTACCGGCCTTACCAATACCGGGCAGGGCAGCCCAGAGATAGTAGCAGCAGTCAGATGGTAATGGCAAATTGACGGGATCGTAAGCAACCCAGTGTACACACACTGAGACTAACAGGGGAATCGCAAAGCCGCAAGACTTTGGAGCAAACCAGCGTCCGCACGCTGGGACCAACACTGAATTGTATAGCCGATAGGCTTAGGAGCAAACCAGTGACCGCACACTGGGATCAACACAGAATTGTATAGCTGATAGGCTTTGGAGCAAACCAGTGACCGCATACTGGTGTAACAAGCGAGTTTGTATAGCCGCAAGGCTTTGGAGCAAACCAGCGTCCGCACGCTGGGACCAACACAGAATTGTATAGCTGATAGGCTTTGGAGCAAACCAGTGACCGCATACTGGTGTAACAAGCGAGTCTGTATAGCCGCAAGGCTTTGGAGCAAACCAGCGTCCGCACGCTGGGACCAACACAGAATTGTATAGCTGATAGGCTTTGGAGCAAACTAGTGACCGCACACTGGTGTAACAAGCAAGTTTGTATAGCCGCAAGGCTTTGGAGCAAACCAGCGTCCGCATGCTGGGACCAACACAGGATAGTACAGCCGATAGGCTTTGGAGCAAACCAGTGACCGCACACTGGTGTAATAAGCAAGTTTGTCTAGCCGCAAGGCTTTGGAGCAAACCAACGTCCGCACGCTGGGACTAACACAGGATTGTATAGCCGATAGGCTTTGGAGCAAACCAGTGACCGCACACTGGAGTAACAAGCAAGTTTGTCTAGCCGCAAGGCTTTGGAGCAAACCAGCGTCCGCACGCTGGGACCAACACAGGATTGTATAGCCGATAGGCTTTGGAGCAAACCAGTGACCGCACACTGGTGTAACAAGCGAGTTTGCCTAGCCGCAAGGCTTAGGAGCAAACCAGCGTCCGCACGCTGGGACCAACACAGAATTGTATAGCCGATAGGCTGTGGAGCAAACCAGTGACCGCACACTGGAGTAACGAGCAATGTCGCCGACGCGACCAGGCAGGAGGTCGCCAGGATACAGGAGACAGGCGAGGCGATGACAGGAACCAGCAACGATCAGTCAGGTCAGGAAACAGCAGAGAAGAAGTTCAGCAGGAACTGCAACACCAGAGACTAGGCCGGAACCAGGACTGGAAGTACTTCAGCATGCAGGAAACACTGGAACAGTAGAGATCAGGAACTCAGGAACATATGAGATCAGGAACTCAGGAACACTGGAACAGAGGCCCAGCTATCACTGGCATAGTGATAGCAAGAAGGTCAGAAACAACACGAAAGGGCAACCAAAGGGTGCCCAATCCAGGTTTAAATAGGCAATGAAATGCGGGCTATCAGCAGACAGCCAATAGCAGCCCCCTACTGGTGACAGACAAGGAACTGCAGCAATCACGGGCACCGTGATAGGAACATTCTCATATAGACACAGAAAACACTAATTCTCAAGTGTTATAACCTGTACAGTTAGGATGATCAGCTACAGAGTTGTCAAACCTTGTGGACAACACATGAGCAGGGCAACAGTGTTACTGAAGTAGTACGATTTAGTTTCAAAGTACATTTAGTGTTCTCATACAGGTGTTAAATGCATATAGGCAATACACACAGAAAACACATGTACTTTCTAATGTACTTTGAGACACAATAAAGATGAACCATCACCATTCTATCTGTGTCTGTATGAGGATATTTTTGAGAACACATTTGTCAATGCATAACCACACCCAGGATAGAGTATCCCCCATACATGGAAAGGCATCACCCACATCACAGGAGTCCACCACTTGTTTGCCAGTGAGTGGACTCTGTGATGTATCCATGCAAACAGATGAGGTGGCAGTGATACCCTAATGTGTTGTGGGAATGATAAAGAGGTGATACAGGGGACATACTTCCACAGTGAATTCCTGTCCACAGTATCTGTATTGCTCAGTATAATCAATGTTCTGAGATATTGCTCCACTTTGACATATCTCAGTACATGGGCTACATCAACGAACAACCAGTCTAAGTGGACATGTGTTATCACTGGTGACGTCTGTTACACCCGTAGGGAAACAGCAACTTAACTTACTGGAGACCCCAATGCTCACCCCAGGATATCAATGTGTGTGCCTTAGCCTGGGTGCCAGAGGTGGATGCCTTTTTTGAACTCCTGGTAACCCTCTGCCCCCTAGGTGTGGCTTCAGGGGTAACACTGGAGGGGGTGGTGGTTGCAGTAGACCCCTCAGTGGAAAGCAAGTTCTCCCTCTCCATCCTCAGGTTCTCCCTGCGGTTTATCTCCCTCAACTCTACAAGGACCTGTGTTAACATGTCCATCATACCAGCCCTGAGCTGGTGGAGTAGTGTGTTCCCCCTGGCCACCTCTGACTCCAGGGCTTGGATCCTGGTCTCCAATTGGGCAATGTTCCTCCTGGATTGCCTCCTGCTCCTTGTGATGTTGCTGTCAGTACTCCTGCTCGACCGGAGTAGTCTCCTCTGAAGGGCCATACACTCTGCCTCCATCCCTGTGAGGCGTGCAGTGCTTGAGGTGGATGTGCCCGGTGTCACTGGCGCTGCTGTTTCCTCTGCTGTCGAGGGTGCTGTTTCCTCTGCTGCCGAGGGTGCTGTTTCCTCTGCTGCCAAGGGTGCTGTTTCCTCTGCTGCTGCCGAGGGTGCTCTTTCCAATGATGCTGCTGAGGGTGCTGTTTCCTCTGCTGCTGCTGGAGGTGCTGTGGCTGCTGTGACAGCTGTTGGAGAGGCTGGTGCAGATGATGGGCATATTCCCACCACATCAAGTGATCCTGAGCTGCCCAATGATGTGTGTGCTGGTGGAGGTGTGAATATGTCCCTGGGTAGGGGGCGCTGGGGCTCACCTATCAGGCCCAGGTGTGGGTAGTCCATTGGCCAAGGGTCATATGGTGGCCATTGGTAGGTGCTGGGACCCCACCTGGGATCATACCTTGGGGCATGCTGTGGAGCCATCCAGGAGGGTGGGTTGATGTGGGAGGCATATGGCCCATATTGGGTAGTGGCCACAGTCCCTGGCAGCCATTGCGGTGGTGGTGCTGCTGATGGTGGGTAGTAGCTGGTGGAGGTGGCTGGATAGGTCCACCTCTCCTCCTGTGGCATCCAGCCACTGTACTGGGGAGGTGCAGTTTGAAGGGGTACAGCCTGTGGTGGTCCAGCTTGTAAGGGTGCAGCCTGTGGTGGTCCAGCTTCTAAGGGTGCAGCCTGTGGTAGTCCAGCTTGTAAGGGTGCAGTAAGTGGTGGTGCAGTCTGTGTTGGAGGGGATGGTGATGGTGGGTACGGAGACCACCAGCTGGTCTCCTCCTCTGTGTACTACTCACTGGGGGTGACATTTCCTCCTCCACTGTCTCCCGCTGGGCTTGAGGGCCGTAAGCTTTGTGGAGAAATAAGATGTGAGGGATATCTTTGATTGAGGCCTGTTTTTTCTCTGTGTATGAGCCCATCCATCCTTCTGTGTGAGGCAACCTTACTCAATCCTAGATATCCATCAGTCATGGCCTGTTGGTGACCAAGGTAAAATGTCTGTTATTTGTTTCCCATGTGTATCCTGCAAAGAACGGCTGGTGTACCATTCATCCACGGCATCAGCACCCCTGTGGATCCATGTGGGAATCAGATATGGGATATGTCATTTCAAGTCAGAGTAAATGATTGCAGCCACAACACCAATGCCTACTTTTTCCAGCTTTAATTCTGTGGAATAGATTTCGGCCTATGTGTTGCACATACAAGCATTTATTCTCTGGGGTACTGTAATGTGTGACCTGATGCACCCTTTTTGTGATTCAGTAAGCGGTGATGTTGAACTGATAAAGTGAACATGATGGTGACTTCTCCAGTGATCTCCTTTCCCCATTTCCAGTGTTTTCCATGGAGTCTGTACAATGGGACCTTATAAACTTGATTCTTGTTTTTGCATATTCTCCATGGACTAACATTGGTATTGGTGAAGTAAGGGTGTGTGAGGGTTACTTTTTGTCCACCATCTCTTTGTCACCGTTTAGTGAATGTCCCCTGTGTAGCATGTGATTGTTGGCCTATTGACTTGTTTGTTGTCTGGTTAACCCTTTGAGTCCCAGAGGGGTTGCCAACGCATTGTTGATCGATGCATTGATGATCCCTCTAGCACTCAAGGGGTTATGTGCTGACTTCCCTGTGGGGACATGGGTGAAACTGTGTGTGAACAGTGATGATATTTAACAGACGACATTTTGAACATAATGGTTTGTGTATTGTGTGTGATGAGCACAGCGACAGGAGGGTTGAAGTAGGACTTTGACAGGTTTGTCCTAAGTTGGACCTTGCCATTTGTCCTGGTGTTGTGTCCTTTTTTTTAACCCTTAGGGTGCTGTTTTGGTGCAGTTGTATGGCTGAGTGATGGACATGTGTTGAGGTGTGACTGTGTGTGCAGCTGGTGTTGGTTGCTGTAGTGTGTTGTTCTATAGTGTTGCACTTACCGGTAGTGTGGAGGCTCCTCTCATCCCCAGTGTCAGTTTCTCCAACGACCCCCTCGATCAGGGTCGGGGACATGGTCTCTCACACCATCTCCTCCCAGCCGCAGAAGGTGATAGGGACAGCTGGTCCACCTCCAGTGCCTCGTGCGTGCTTGGTGAGCTCGGTCATCTTGTTTTTGATCACCCTCCAGCAGTCGCCCCATCTCTTTTTGATGGACTCCACGTCCCACCTGCATGGAGCCACCGCATTCATCCGACTGCAGATCTGGTTCCAGGCTGCCTTCCTCCTCGCTAACAGGCCAGGGACCTTCGCCGTAGGGTGGAGAACACTCTGCCTCTCCAGGACAGCTTCCACGAGAGCCGTGTTCTCCTCCTCTGTGTATTTGGGGTCCCTGATCCTGCCTCGTCACCTCCGGCATGGGATGACTCAGAGCCAGAGTGCCCTGCCTGGTCTGACCCTGCCTGTGTGTGGTGGTCCCCAGCAACTACCCCTCGTCCCACTGCAGGTTCTGTCCCTGTCCTGCGTGTGCCTGCTCTTGTGGGCCGGGTCCCCCTCCACCCTGCGGATCTCCCTCTCCCACCCCTGCTCTGCTGAAGGATACCCTCCTGACCTTCTTCCTCCTCCACTACTCTCCCCATCCCTTTCTCCTGTCCTCCTCTCCTAGCCATCATTCACCCACTCACACCCAGGCACTCCCACAGGCCCTCACAGACACACTCGATCCACTCACTCTCTGTCACACACTTTCACTCACAGATTCACACTGTCAAAATAAAAAGTAAAATGTATAAGGTGTTGTTATAAAATAAAAGGACTATGTGTATGTATGTGTATGTGTTTGTATGTGTGTATGTAATATGTGCAAAAGTGCGATATGTGTATATTTAGTGCACCTCTCTCGAAACTCCAAACTCCAAAATATCCTTCTACCTCCAATGAACGCTCCTGTCTCCCTCTCTGTAATCACTATCCTCCGCTCCTGGGTCCTGATATCTGGCTCTTAAGAACTCGATAACAGACAGTGTGTGATGGTTATTTTTGGGTATATATAGGTGTATTTGAAGTTTTTTGATACATTGGGGCTTTGTGATTGGCTGTGTGTTTGAATTTGTTTTTACATCAATCATGGTTGCTAGACAACGGCAGCCGTTATGTTACATGTTGTTTTGAGCGATGTTATCGTGTGATTTGGCCGCCCATTGTGCATTAACATGAGTGACAATGGCATTTGTGTTACGTGTTTTGTGTGTGCCTACGCTCAATAGCTATTCTTGTGCAGTACCTATTGAATCTGCTGTAACTCATGTTTTATTTGCGAGCAATGTGCCTTTTTCACTTAGCAGCTGGTTTAACAGCTGCCTTTAAATCTAGCCCTAAGAGTTCTTGGAAAAGTGTGCACAATAATATATTTTTCTTTTGCATTCCTAATAACTAGCATGGTTGCCTCCTCAAAAGGTTTCAGCAGCTACCATGCATCGTACATTACATGCCATTGCCCATGTGACAAAGAGGCTCCATCCAAAGCCTTTCAGTATTGCATTGTACACTCACTAATGGCCTCTTTCTGCTTGTACAAACATTCTAGCATGTACAAAATGGAATTCCACCTGGTAGGGACATCCATTTTCAGCTACTGATGGGGCAGGTTGTTGAATGGAATATAATGTGTGACATGCTCTGTAGGAGTGGCTAAATGGACACAGATTTTGCAGGCAATCTTCAGCATATCTCTGAGGGTTTCAGATTCTTCCAAGAATTTGGTCACAAATTTAACACGTGGGCAAAGCAGGGTAAATACACAAAATCTCCCCTGCTCCAGGCAGCTATTATGTTGGAGCCATTATCAGCAAAGACAATACTATCTTTCAAGGAGTGGGGTACAAGCTATTCATGTATCACCTGATCTAGATTACTTAATACATCTATGGCTTTGTGTGACTATTCCTCAAAACTGCTTTGTGTGACTATTTCTCAAAACTCTGCCTGCACAAAGTGGTTTGCCAATGTTATGAGTTATACTGCTGCTGCTTTTTAATCACTCTTCCAGAATCAGAGGCAAGATTACTGGATGTCATCTGATGCTGTAAGCTTGTAGTGTTGCCCATTGGTATTAGGGAAAACCAGTGAACAGCTACAGTCATATAGTCTGTGCTCTGCCTACTTGTCTATATATCTGTTGTCAGGGAGGTTTTCTTGCTGTATGAGCTTTCCAGATCTTTGCCCGCCATAACCAGCTGCTTATACAATTCTGGATCAGCAGTCTTGGAAAAATAACTGTGACTTGGGATATGCCAGAAATAAGCTACATATGACATCAGTTCTCTAAAACCTTGATTTTCAACAAACGAATACAGCAGCATGTCCACTGCCAACATCTTGACAACCTTACCACATACAGGTATACTTTGGGATTTGTTTTTGTGAAGTTTTTGACTCCTTCCAAAGAACTCAGTAAGGATTGTTTGGCAATACATGGCAGAAGAACCCTGAAACTTGATTGCTTTAACAAAATGATTCAAGAAGGTATTAAAGGTAGAGGCAGCATGTGTGGCCAGTCTATGACTCTTGCCATCTCCAACAATAAAATCAGAGTCATACTTCTCTGCTGCAGGAACCATATGTGCTGTTTGGAATGAACACACTTTTTGCATATTCTCTGACACATAAATAGCATCACTACTTCTGTTTTTTGGAGTGCTTTTGCTGCTGCAAGTTGTGACACCTCTGACACGTTGATAGTGTGTCTCCTAGTCAAACTTGTGATTGGTCTTCATGTGGGATAAAATTGAGGAGGTGCCTGTATGGGGATGCTCACATGCACAGATAGAGAACATATAGCAACATCCTCATCTTTTGGATTGTGAGGGAACTGTCACCACTTCATAGACTGTGGGGTTTCTAAGGGGCTGCTACTACTACTGGAACTAGGTGTTGATGAAATTGTACTACTTCAGGGTATCAAAGGTGCTGCATTTCCAACAGCAGCAGAGGCACTCGTCATAGCAAAATGCACAAGAAGAGATCAGTATGCTAATCTCCCAGTACTAAAAGTAGTAATTACCAGAAGGAAACTAAAATAACATGTGAAATTCTAATCAATAGGGATGGGCAAAAGTTGTCGCTGTGTTCCTTTGAGAAATTTCATGAAAACCACGTAGTTAATCTGCTTTTCATGGGGAAATCCGCTTTAAAACTATTGCTTAAAATTTTTGCATCTTTCGCCCACTGGCCAAAATCTTTCCCCATTTTTTCAATGGCTAGAAAGTTTCCACCATTGATTTACGTTGTTTTCGCACTTCCGCTACAAAAATGTGATGTTTTTGCTGAAGGCAGGCACAATAGAAGCAGCTGCAGAGTGAGATAGACGTGCTTTGCTGTTCTGCTGTGATATTTTGCAAAAATTAAGGAAGGAGAGGCTCATAGTGCCTGGAAGGACCATTATTATGTGTCCACTGAGTCTGAGGAGGAGAAGGAAGTGACCAGCAGTACTGAATCAATGCTGTCCAGGATCTTGGGGAATTTAATGAGAATGGAGGGAGAAAAGGGAATGGGAAGGAAAGGAGAAAAGGGAAGGAAGGGAAAAAAGGGAATGGGAAGGAAGGGAGAAAAGGGAATGGGAAGGAAGGAAGAAAAGGGTAGTACTAGTGAGAGCAGGACAGGTCAGCTGTCTGTGCCTGCTGCAAGATGTGCTGCCCCTGCTGCCAGTGCCACCATTGCTGTACCAGCAGCCACTAGTGTTGTACCTGCTGCCAGACGTGCTGCCACTAGTGTTGTGCCTGCTGTCAGACGTGCTGCCGCTAGTGTTGTACATGCTGCCCCTGCTGCCAGTGCTACCTTTGTCATACCTACAGCCACTAGTGTTGTTCCTGCTGCCAGACATGCTGCCCCTGCTGCCAGTGCCACCTTTGCTGTACCTGAAGCCACTAGTGTTGTACCTGCTGCCAGTGCTGAACCTGCTGCTAGTGTTCAACTGCTGCCACCAATACTTTGCCTGCTGCTAGTGTTTCTTGTAGTAATCAGGAGGGGAAGGAGAAGATGATGCCAAGTGTGACAGCAAGGGACCCTAAATCACACTTCCCATTCCCAAGCAGTCATTATAGTGTTAGTACTACTGCTACTAAGGTCCAGCAGCTTGTTAGCACTAGGAGTGAAGAAGGGGGTAATCAACAATATCCAGAAATTACTAGTGACTGTGAGACTGAGGAGGAAGACTCTGCTGAACTTGATGTGGTTGGTGTTAGTAGTAGTAACAGTAATGGTGAAGTAGTCGGAGTGGTGGAGGAAACATTTGAAAAGCACCCGGACTAGTGGTCAAGGGAGCCCACACCATTCCTCTGACACTGGGACTGGGAGTCCTCCCCTTCCCTTCACTACAGTGTCCAGGTGGAACATGATCCTGAAGAGGCCAGAACTGGTGTTGGGGGAGGAGAGAAGGCTCCTAATTAATACCACCCCCACCAGCAGGAGCACAGATCAGCTGCCTGTGCCTGCTGCTATTGTTGCTAGTGCTAGTCTTCCTTCTTCTTCAGGTCAAAAGGAAATGGAAAATGTGACATTAGGGGACCCTCTGTCACATTGCTCGTCGCCTTCTTCAAGCAGAAGTGACATGTCTGGAATAGAGCAGCAGCAACAACAGCATGTAGGGTTTAGTGGTGATGGTGATGATTATGCTGGAGAAGCTGGGGTGGAAGATACATTGATGGCCTTTTTAGAAGAAACTGAGAAGGAATGGGAGACAGGAATGAGGATGGGCATCACCACCACCACTACCAATGACATTTTGGAATTAGAAGAATTTGCAACTCCTTCTGATGATGAGATGCAAGGGCAGGTTCCACTTGCCAGCAGTAGCAATACTCCTGATCCTAGTTGCAGTGCTGAATCGGAGGCAGTAGTAGTATTAGTACTAGTAACAGCCTAGTGCTAGTGTACTTCCTACCTCTGTATGACCACTAGCCGGCATGGCCTCCAGATACTTCCTCATTCTGAGATCAGGTAACAAGCACTAGCACAGACGCCTGTTTATGGACCTATTCTGAGGGGCCTAATTGGGTCCCACCTCCTTCTGCTCCTTTATTATCCTCCTTGGGGGTAGGAGTCATTGCCCTTATGTGGTGTTTCTGCTCAGTACTCGTTGCACTCCATTGTGACCTGTGTCTGTCTGAGAACTTGCTTCATGTATGACCCCGGCTTGTCTGAATACCCACATCAGTTATGACCTGTGGCTCTGGCTGACTTACTTGCTTCGTGTCGACCCCAGTTTGCCTGACCAGTGGCCCTGGCTACTATTTGCTCAGTGTATTTCCGGTTTGTCTGACCTGTGGCTCTGGCTGCCTACTCGCTCCCTACACTACTGGCCTGTCTGACCTGTAGTCTCGGTGCTTCGTGGCTGTGGTCTGCTCTCACTCCCTGTTGCCTCCAATCACATACCGAAGTGGTGACTTACGCATATTATACCATTCATACTAGTCTCGGTTTCTCGCAGTAATGCAGTGCACAGCACAGTGTGCAGCTCCAGAGGGACCTTGGGTCCTATCAGCCTGGGTCTGGGGTTATATGGGGGTCAATACCATTATTGTTGTATATATTTAATAAAGGTGGTTATGTATTATCTTTGTGACTGTCCTTCTTTGCCTGAAAACCGTGACAGTACATAAGGGCCATGTCTACTGAAGGATCAGGCAGTCTACCTAGTCAGAGCATCCTGTCTAGGATGGATCCTCAGGGCCAGAGAATCGACCAGTTGTCTTTTGCTATGCAGACACTATTGAATGGCACGGCTCACCATGATCGTTTCGCTCAGCAACCGGAGGCTTCCTCAGTACGTGCACCAGTTGTGGCAACTTCCTCTGAGGCTGGTTGTCTGGCTCCGCTCCTTTACCCCAAAGATATGATGAGGAACCTACACTGTGCCAGGGGCTCCTTAATCAGTTGGGATTTTTTTTTTAATGGTACCACATACCTTTCTTACTGAGCAAAGTAAGTTGTGATTCCTGATCTCCATCCTGTCCGGCAAGGCATTGGCCTGGGCCAACACAATCTGGGAGACTGAGAAACCCATAATTCATAACTTCACAGAATTTGTGGCTTTGTTCTGGACAGTTTTTGAAGTACCTGGGATTGCAACCTCTGCTACCAAAAGGCTTTTGACAATACTGCAGGGCTCACGTATAGTAGCGGACTACGCTATTGAGTTCTGTACTCTGGCAGCGGAGGTAGGATGGAATAACAAAGCCTTAGTTTCCGCCTTCTCCCAGGGCTTGTCTGACATGATTAATGATGATACGGCAGCCAGAGACTTGCCTGGTGATCTGGAGGAGCTAATCTCAGTCACCATCCTGATGGACACAAGAATCCATGAGAGGCCTTCGCTCAAGGAACAGGGGCTCAAACAGTTACCTTGGTTGGCACCTAACTTCTTACACCCACCCTGTCCACTGTCTCCTCCCATACCTCCTAGTTCTGACCCCGCTCGGGGGGAACCGATGCAGCTAGGCTTCACATGCCTGTCACTGAAGGAGAGGGCTTGGTGCAGGAGGAGGGGTCTTTGCTTATACTGTGGGGAGCTGGGCCATATGTTGCGTGCTTGCCCTATCCTGCCGGGAAACGCTCGCACCTAGGGTCCTGTAGGGGACAGACCCTGGGTGGAATTTCACAGTACCCAGAGAGACTTCAGGACAAACCTATTCTTGAAATTGTACAATCTTGGGCCGAATCTTCAGTGGTGGCCCCGGCATTACTGGACTCCGGGACCATAGGGTTTTTCATTGATGCAGACTTTGTGGCCAAACACGCTATCCCTTTGCTGCCTCGCTCCGCTCCGTTGGTTATTGAAGCCATTGACGGAAGACCCCTACAGCCAGCACACGTCAATCATGAGACTTACCCCTTGTCTCTGAGAGTAAGGGCACTCCATGTGGAGACACAACAATTCCAGGTGATACATTCTCCCCATCATAAACTTTATACTGGGACTTCTCAGTGCTATCCCTCTATGTATACTTAAAACTGTTTATCCGATTCAGCCACAGGTATATTCTGTCATTTTACAGAATTATTACTCTAATATACAAACACACCAAATTACCCAGGCGATTCAATTAACTGAGTTAAATGTTCTAAATGAAGACACTTCCAATCAATGTATATCAATAGGCTACAGGTGGCGCAGTTCCATTCCAAGGCACCCAGTCAATGACTCCCAGGAATATACAAAAAAAACACAAAGAAGAGGAGTTTGTTTAAAATTAGTCCCATTTCAAAAAACCAAAAGTGCAAATATCCACTCATATATAAGACTACTTTAATCGTCTCCCGGAACCTTTATTCTTTATTGCTTCCTCCTAGTCTCCACATGTTCTGTTTCTTCTACAGTAAACGATCCCTCAACAGAGTGTGAGAAAGGAAAAACCAATGTCACCTTCATATATTCATATAGAAACAAATCAAAAACATCCACTTACATTAAAGTAGAACTTTAACAGCACTCTGTCGATCCACTAGTTTCCCCAGATGTATCTTGTATGTTCTCTCCTCTATCTCCAAGGTACCGGCACTCTGCTTGTAATCCTTTAAGGGGTTTACTCGCTCAATTAATTAAACAGATGTAATAATTGCAAATATTGGGACCAGCAGGACATATTAATAAAAAGTTTATGGCAAATAAAATCGCTCCAAAATTCAATGAGTTAGTACAATACCATCTTAAAATCTCCAAAGTGTAACAATGCTCTCAACTCGGTGTCTGGCCAAAAACTGCTGAGTTTACAAACACACTTCAATCAGCAATATATCCCAAAGCATACAACTTTACACTGTAAACACCCAATGCGTTTTGTGCAATTAGCACTTCCTCAGGGGTATCTACCTATTAATTCTAAAATGTTTATAATGTTTGTTAAAAGGTGTCCTCCCCGGAACCGTCAATTTGGCCAATTGGAATTCGGATGGATCTTCCATTGCTAATTGGTATAGTCGATTCAGATAGACAAGGGAGAGCTCCAATCAACAACCATATATAAGCTATACAGACACTATTATATCAAACATGTTTAAAATAACATCCTTAAAATTAACCCCTTAAAATCCAACAATGATCAAGCATACTCATTATTTTAATGTCCGCAATACATATGTAAACACAACAACTATTTGATATGTAAAAACAATAATATATCTTCTATAAAATTATTAAAATTATAATTATATATTCCCTCCTGGGTGTCACGGTTTTATTGAACACTCAGACAATTGGGTAGGTTAAAAAGCTTTATTAGACAATATAAAGCGCAACAAGGCCCCTCACGGGTCCAAACTTTACAACAGCAGTAAGCAAGTTTGACACAGGACAGGGCATACAAATAGCAGTACAATACAGGAGGCTTTACCGGCCTTACTGGGTAAGGCAGCCTGTATCTGGTGCAACAAGGAACTGAGGAGGTTCTACCGGCCTTACCGAATACCGTGTAAGGCAGCCTGTAATCTGGTGCAACAAGGACTTGGGAGGCTCTACTGGCCTTACCGAATACCGGGTAAGGCAGCCTGTATCTGATGCAACAAGGAACTGAGGAGGCTCTACCGGCCTTACTGAATACCGGGTAAGGCAGCCTGTAATCTGGCGTAACAAGGACTTGGGCAGCTCTACCGTGACACTGGCTGATAGGAAGTAATAGGCTGGCAACATAACCGCTAGTGACTGGATAGCACTGACTGAGTGTACGTAACAGAGGCCACAGAGAATCACAGACTGGGCATATAATGGATAGGCAACATTAACCGCTTAGTGACTAGATAGCACTAACTGGGTGTACGTAACGGAGGCCACAGAGAATCACAGGCTGGGCGTATAATGGATAGGCAACGTTAACCGCTTAGTGACTGGATAGCACTGACTGGGTGTACGTAACGGAGGCCACAGAGATTCACAGGCTGGGCATATAATGGATAGGCAGCATTAACTGCTTAGTGACTGGAAAGTACAGACCGAATGTACGTAGCGGAGGCCACACTGATACACATGCGTAGCGTAACCGGGACAACAAATCTGACAATAGTGCGGGCAGCACAAATAGCATAAGTCAGACAATGCCTGGATCAGTATCAGAGAGCAGTAGTCAGCCACAGCCAGAATCGGTACACAAAGAGCGGTAGTCAGCTAAGGCCTGGATTGGTACACAGAGAGCGGTCATCAGCCCAAGCCTGAATCGGTACACAGAAGCGGTAGTCAGCCAAAGCCTGGATTGGTGCACAGAGAGCGGTAATCAGCCAAAGCCTGAATCGGTACACAAGAGCGGTAGTCAGTCAAAGCCTGGATCGGTACACAGAGAGCTGTCATCAGCCACAGCCAGAATCGATACACAGGAGCAGCATAGGAACGAGGTCAGACGAAAACCGGATCAAACACGGAACAGGAGCACAGAATAACGTAAGGTCAGAAACACCACAAAAGGGCACCGGCCTAATGACAGGAGGGCGTATATAAAGGCTAGCCCTGGGAGGGGCTAGCCAGCTAGCACCAATAAGAGGCAGCCAGGCACAAACCCGGAAGTAAGATTGTCGACATAGAATCATGGGCACTGTGATACTGGGCTATAATTCCTAAAAGCTATTAATATAATGGCACCCTCAAATTAATCACCCAGAAAGCAATTTAAATCAATAGGAATGTTCAAACCTAATGGACTTAATGTTTTTAATTCGTATGTCCACCTGGTTTGTCTTTTAGAGACTGCTTTTGCTACATCACTTCCTCTCCAATATGTTTCTACTTTATCTATTGCTGTAAAAGATAAACCTTTTGGATCTTTCTGATGACACTTACAAAAATGATCTGATACACTATGGGATAACAATCCTTTTTTGATGTTCCTATTATGTTCCCTAATTCACGTATTTACACAGCGAATTGTTCTGCCTATATACTGTTTTCCACAAGTGCATTCAAGAAGGTACACCACGTTTTTGCTTTTACATGTAATAAAAGTCTCAGTGGTATAGGTTTTCCCAGTTTGATTAGATTTAAAATCTTCTTTTATTTATTGTTGTTTTTCAGGCTATACATTTAACACACAGATGGAATCCCTTAAAGTTCTTTTTAAAATAAGATTTTTCTTAGGTTTCTCATAATTTATAAAACTAGACACTAATTTCTGTCTTAAATTTGTAGCTTTTTTAAAAATTACATTAGGCTTATCTACTAAGCATTCTTTTAAATCCCTATCCTTAAGTAATACAGGCCAGTATTTTTGTAAAATAGTAGTTACCTCTCTATGATCATTGCTATACTGTATAAAAAAAGCTACCCCGTTGTCATTATCCCGATTTTCCATATTTTTAACTTTAGGCAATAGGAATTCTTTCCTGTCTTTTGATAAGGTTTGAACTCTTACTTGTTTTAAATGGTTATCCTTATAACCTTTTTGTTTAAACAATGCTTCTAGTTCTAAAATCTGTTCCTCACATACCTTGTTATCTGAACAGTTCCTTCTAACTCTTCCATACTCCTCTTTAGGAATATTCCTAATCCAAGGTTTCTAGTGGCAGCTATTTATTCTAATAAAACTATTACTGTCTGTCGGTTTCTTAAAGTGGAACTACCACCCGACACAATCTTTAGCTTTACTAAGTCCCCATCTGGCGACTAGCTGCTTAGTAGCGCTAGTAGCCAGAATAATTACCTTATTTAATAGATTTCTGCTCTCTTCCCCGACTGACAGGCAGGGCGGAGCATGGACATCTTGCCATTGTGACGTCCGCGCACCTACGCTGTCAGTCCCAGCCGAGTCTAGGAGGTGTTGCTAGGAGCCATTTGGCGCTACTAAGCAGCTAGAGATTGTTTCGGGTGGTAGTTCTACTTTAAAAGTTTTTGTTTTAATATTACCCTCCTCAATATAAATATTAAGGTCTAAAAATTTTACAGATAATTTGCTGTATACTGAGGTAAATCTGATATTACATGTATTATCATTAATATACTCTAAAAACACATTTAACAACTCTTCTGTTCCTTTCCAAATAAAAATACAGTCCTCATTATAGCGTCTCCATAATATTATCCCCTTATTATATGCATTGGTATTGTTAATAAAATCTCGTTCAAAACCCCCCATAAAAATATTAGCATAGCTGGAGGCAAATTTGCTTCCCATAGCTGTGCCAAGATTCTATAAATAAAAATCCCCTTCCAACCAAAAATAATTTTTAGTTAAAATAAAATTAATACATTCGAATATAAAATCAATTTGCTCATATGGATTTTCATTTCTATCTTTTAACATTGTTTCTACTTTTTCCATACCCACTTCATGTTTAATTATAGTATACAACGAAGTAACATCACTTGTTACTAAAAAAGTAATCCGGTTCCCCTTGAACTGTATCTAAAATGTGGATAATTGAACCTGTGTCTTTTAGATAAGAGAGTAAATACACTACGATATTCTGAAGAAAAGTTTCAACATAATGGGATTGTAACGGTTTTGTAGGACACTCAGACCAGCAGGTTAGAATAAAACACAGTTTTATTAAAAGACAAGAAAGACTGCCCTCTATAGGCAATACAGAATAACTGAAATGAACAGTAAAGTACAGATGCCCTCTCAGGCCCAGTATACAGAGAAATAAATATATACTGTCACAGGACAGGTATAAGTAACATACAGGGTACTCAATGGTTAAAGTACATAGAAATCAATCAGTCTCTCTTGTGGTGTGTTTGACACACCCATAAGATGGTAAAGGAGTGATAAGCGGTGCTAGATAAGAAAACACCAGTAATAGAGCAGGACAGAGACTACTGCTTATGCTGAGCAGGGAACTTAGGCCAAAATACTCTGCAAGAGCATAATGAGCTAGAGCCACTAGCACCCCAACTGGTGCGTGAACGGAGAGCAAGTGCACTGCAAGAGCTGATGATAATAGAGCCAATAGCCCCCACTGGCGTTGTAACGGAAACCAATTACACTGCAAGAGCTTAGCTGTATGGAACCAATGGCACCCGCACTGGCACTGTAACAGAGACCAACTACACTGCAAGTGCTAGCTGGATAGAGCCAATGGCACCCCCACTGGCGCTGTACAGAGACCCAAGGCTCAGCAAGTGTAGCGGAAAGCTCAGGGTAGCGGAAGCAACGGCTCTGCAATGTTAATGGAGGCTCAGTGAATGGAGACAACTGCTCTGCAAGTGTTAACGGAGACTCAGTGAACGGAGACAACTGCTCTGCAAGTGTTAATGGAGGCTCATTGAAGAGAGGCACGGCTCTGCAAGTGATAACGGAAGGCACAGTGCACTGTAAGAGTAAAAGGAGGCCCAGAGTAACGGAGGCAGCAGGCTCAGCAAGAGTAAACGGAAAGGCCCAGTACACAGGAGGCAACAACACAGTCAGCCCTGCCACAAGCACAGCGGAAGTCAGAATGTTGCCCAGGCGACACTGGAACAGCACACAGCAGGAACACAGGCAGGGTCAGCAACATAGCCAGGTCAGGTCACGAAGCAGGAACGTCAGCCAGGCCGGGTCAAATCACGGAGCAGGATTGTCAAACAAGCCGGGTCAAATCACGGAGCAGGAACGTCAGCCAGGCCGGGTCAAATCACGGAGCAAGGAGCGTAGTCAGACGGGCCAAGTTGGTACACAGGAAGCAGGAACACTGGAACACAGCTACACAGCAACACTGGCTCAGGAACACCACGACAGGTGTCAAAGGCCAGGTATAAAAAGGCCATAATGGGCGGGCCAAACAAGCTCAGCCAATGGGAGTGCACCACAGCAAAGAGTGACAGAGGAAGATCACGGGCACCGTGATAGGTATAGATTAGATGTCAGGGACTGTATCCCCGACACTATAGGTCATTCCAGCAGATTTTTTACGTCTTTATGGATCTTGGGTAATACATAAAATACCAGAATTCTTGGGTGGGTTATACTTAAAAACTCAAATTCTTTTTCGGTCAGCATTCCTGCCTCATTCCCTTTTTCCAAACGTTTTTTTTTAGATTTCCCCGTAGGATTCCCCGGTAACTTTTTGTATGTATTGATATCACGGCATCCGTGATTATGCAACATTCTCACAATCTTGTTACTGTTGCCTTCACATTGGCTGCGCTGTACAGCTCCTCCCAGTGACAGCCTTTTTATACCCTGGGCTGTCACTTAGCATTTGCCCTTTCATGGTGTACCTGATGCCTAGCACTAATTTTGTCTACTGCCTCCCTGTGTTACGGTACTCCGTTACCGTGTGCAATCCAGTCCGTGGGTTTTGAGTCTCAGTGTGTCAGTGCTCCTCCACACCGTTCTAGTGATCGATTGGTCTTCCACTTTGGGTTCAGTTGGGCGCATCCGGTAGTCTGCCGAGTCCTGACCATAGCATTCTTTATCACCTTCGTGGGTGGTGCCTCGTTCCACTACTTGCTACACCAGTGTCGTTACGTCTCCGGTACTCTGTGCGGTTGGTATTCCCATATAGGTACAGTTGGGCGCTTCCGGTTGCCTTCCATTTTATACCTAAACGCACATTAACCCTCCGTGGGTAGCAAAGGCACACGGTGGTGGATAGTCTTGGTAGGGCCTCCATTCCTGGCACAAGCTCTGACTTGCCTTTTGTAGCCTCCGGTGGGCATCCACCGTGGCATCCTCCGTTCAGGTGAACCTTGCCTGTTTGCTACTGCCGTTATGTCACTGTCGCCTCCTGCTGCCTATAGGAAACATTGGGCCTCCGCTATTTTGGGCTATTTAGTCAGTGGCTAAACTGACTATCCATCTAAGTTACCTGACCTGTGTCAGTATTGTGATTGTATGTCCATACTGGACCCATGTGGGTTAAATAGCTTGTAACCTGTCCTGTGTCAGTTATTGCTGTTAATTACTGGACCCGGGAGGGTTACACCATTCCTTGTGTGCTTTAATAAAATTGTGTTTTACCAACATCTACCGTGTCTGAGTGTACTGAACCGTAACAATTGATGTCTTTCACTTGTCTCATCATCTCTCCCACATATTGTTCTTTGTCTATTAAAATTTCACCCCCCACACCTTATCTGCTGGTTTTATTAAGTTCTTTGAAAGCCTCTCTTTCTTTTTTAGTTAAATTATAATTCGTTTTCTTCAAATCTAGTTTGTCTATATCATCAACAACCAACTTTTTAAATGTATCCATAGAGCAACTGGAATTGTTCCGAGGGTTACAGTCTGTATGTACATATCTTTCTACTGTACTCACTTGCATTGTATTATTTTTATTCCAAAAATACTTTTTTAACTGTAACTTCCTCATGAATTTATTAAAATCTATGTATGTATCAAATTTATTCAGTCTTTGGTTCAGAGCAAAGTTTAATCCCTTTTGTAACACTAATTCCTGTTATTTATTAATTTCGGTTTTGCTTAGATTGAAGATTTTTACTTCTGAAATAGTGTTAGTATTTACTCCATTCTTTTTACCCCCTCTTTTCCTCCTCTTTCTTTTCCTTTTTCTCTTTATATGTATCTGTTTATTCACCTTATTCTCCAGTTTTGTCCTCCCTCCCACTCTCTCCTCATCCCTATGTGACTTCGGTCTATCTCTGGTCATGGTATAAAAAAGACGAGGATACAGTGTCATATGTTGGTGTGTCTCTTTGGTCTTCATGATGTATATTTCTCAACAGCAAGAAATGATTAGATTGACTATTGTGTGTAGGTCTGAAGTTAATATTTCCCCTATTTTGATGTTTTCTCTATTGTGGTGTCTTTGGATGAATCAGACACTCATCTATATAATATATCCTCTCAGTATTAGCATTGTGTGGTCGTGGTGTATGTCGTATTGATCTCAAATTTGTATTGCTGCCAACCTCACAATTTCTATCATTCTTCTTTGGCCTCCCCAGGTTAGTTAGTGGCGTTTCATTTTTAACATTAGTCCGTTTCTCCCTTCTTTCATCTCTTTCCAAAGCAATCTGTTCCCTTACATTCAATTGATGTCTTCTTTCTGCATTTTCTGTTTTACTATATTTTGCCCAGTTTTTTTCATTTTTACATTTATAGTCTTTCTTATCGCTCTGCAGTTTTTCTTGCTTTCGTTTGCCGACCTCTTCTTCAGTATTCTTTAATCTTAGACACACCTCGCCTGACAATTCCTAACAGTCCTCTAGTCTTTTAAAAGACTCAATTAATGACTAGATTTTCTCCACTTCCACATTAATACCATCTAATTTTCTTCTATGGTGTTCCACAATCATAGTCCTTAATGCCATTGAACAATTATCTAAGGTCTTCTTCCATTTCGATTTAAATTCTTCATTGGGGTATTCAAAAGTGGGTTTCTTCATCAATCTTAACCTATTCTTGAAGTTGTACTATCTTGGGCTTGAGTCTTCAGTAGTGGCTCTGGCATTATTGGACTCCAGGGCCGCTGGGTTTTTCATTGATGCAGACTTAGTGGCCAAACACGCTATCCCTTTGCTGCCTCACTCAGCTCCATTGGCTATTGAAGCCATTGACAGCAGACGCCTACAGCTGGCACACATTACTCATGAGACTCACCCCTTGTCTCTAAGAGTAGGGGCACTCCATGTGGAGACATAACAATTTCAGGTGATACATTCTCCCCATCATGCCATCATTCTGGGATTTCCCTGGTTGCAGACTCACAACCCAAGAACTGATTGGCAGACTTACAATATCCTGTTGTGGTCCTCTCATTGTACAAAATCTTGCCTCCAGCAGCCTACTAGAATATTGTGCACCTCTACCTTGTTATCTGCTGAGTACCAGTCCTGCAAAGAGGTATTTAATAAGTTGGAGGCCTCTACGCTACTGCCACACAGACCGTACGATTGTACTGTTGATCTGGTACCAGGGGCCAGACCTCCTAGGGGCCGAGTGTATCCCTTGTCGGTGGAGGAGAACAAGGCCATGGAGGACTATGTGGCTGATGCCTTAGCCAGGGGCATTATCCGGAGGTCTTCCTCACCTGCAGGCACAGGTATCTTTTTTGTTAAGAAAAAAGAGGGGGAACTTGAATAAACTGATGGTAAATAACTCTTATCCGATTCCATTGATCACAGAGCTATTTGATCTTATCAAAGGCTTGACTGTTCTCACAAAACTTGACTTGAGGGCCGCGTACAATTTGGTATGAATAAAAGAAGGTGATGAGTGGAAGACAGCGTTTAACACATGGAGTGGGCATTATGAATACTTGGTGATGCCTTTCGCATTGTGCAATGCCCCCACTGTCTTCCAGGAATTCATTAATGTTTTGAGAGACCTACTACAGAGTTGTGTTGTGGTATATTTGGATGATATATTCATCGATTCTCCTACCTTGGAGGCAAATAGAGCAGATGTAGCCCAGGTTCAACAACTGCACAGAGAGAACAAGTTGTTCTGCAAGTTAGAAAAGTGTGAATTCCACAAATTCCAGGTGACTTGCATAGGATACGTTAGTTCATCCTCTGGCCTAGCCATGGATCTGCAAAAACTGTCTGCCGTATTACAGTGGCCACTTCCAGTGGGACTGAGGTCCACACAGAGGTTCCTGGGCTTCACAAATTACTACAGGAAGTTCATTCAAAACTTCTCCACTGCAGTCAAACCTTTCACGGACATGACTCAGAAGGGAGCTAATCCTTCAGACTGGTCACCTGAGGCCTTGCAGGCATTTGAGGACTTGAAGCTGGCTTTTGCAAAACTCTGATATTGTCCCAATCGAATCCCACCCTTCCTTTCATCGTGAAGGGTCGATGCTTCAGAGTCTGGAGTGGTCGCCTTGTTGTCCCAGGGAGCAGCCCCTGGGAAACCATTGCTTCCGTGCAGTTTCTTCTCTAAGAAACTGTCTAAGACTGACAGTTTATATGATATATGTGACCGGGAGTTACTCACCATCATCCTTGCCCTGAAAGAATGGTGATATCTGTTGGAGGGTACTACAGTGCCTATCCTGATACTGACGGATCATAAGAACCTCACATACTTGTCTGAGGCAAAGAAGTTGTCTCCACGTCAGGCCAGATGGGCCCTAATCCTACCGAGGTTTAATTTTGTGGTTTCTGACCTCCCTGGTACTAAAAATACTAGAGCAGATGCTCTTTCTTGACAATTTGTGGCAGAGTCCCAGGAGGAGTCTCCTCCGGTTCCTATTATTCTTCCCTACCTAATCTTGGCTACGATACATACCAGTATTATATCTTGGTTGGGCGAGGAGATTTTGGCTGCTGGGAGCCACACTATCAGCAGGTCAAAGGTGCCACAACTAGCAGAAGCACTTTAAAAAGTTCCCAGGGCTCTAGGGCATAAAAAAGAAATAGTGAAGTTATTTATATGTCAGGAGTGTGCTACTGTGTCACGGTTTGTTTGACACACAGACACAGTGGTTTAGGAAAAAACACAATTGTATTGAAAAAACAGTAATACAATAACCCTCACAGGTCCTGTAGTATTTTATCAGAATAATACAGACACAAGACAGGTTACATATACATATGCCTACACAGGTCCAGTATAATCATAGAGTCCATAACAAAATATACTGACACGGATCACGCAGAATACAAAGGATTCCCGGGGTATCTGTACTGCATGGGTTAATGGCCTTCAGCGAGTGTAAACAGTCCCATGTGAAGAGAGGTCTGTGAAGGAGCTCACTTAGGATAGAGAGCTGAAGGATGAGTAACGCAGAGTAATAGGTTAGCAGACAAACGTGAACTGCCAGAGCAGTATCAGAGACTGAGCAACATAAAACACTGCCGTAGCAGTAACGGAGACCAGGCAACTTGTATTCTGCCATAGCAGTAAACGGAGATAGCCCACTAGCACTCTGCCGTAGCAGTAACGGAGACTAGGCCACTTGCACACTGCCATAGCAGTAAATGGAGACTAGGCCACTTGAACTCTGCAGGAGCAGTAATGGAGACTAGGCCACTTGCACACTGCCGTAGCAGTAACGGAGACAAGGCCACTTGCACACTGCCATAGCAGTAACGGAGACTAGGTTACTTGCATCTGCCAGAGCAGTAACGGAGACTAGGCCACTTGTACACTGCCAGAGCAGTAACGGAGACTAGGCCACTTGCACACTGCCGGAGCAGTAACTGAGAATACACAACTGAGCACTGCTGTGACAGGAACGGACTGAGCAACTGAGAAATTTGCCCTGAGATAGGAATGTCGCCAAAGCGACACTGAGGTAGCCAGAGCAGCAACGTCAGCCAAGCAGGGTCGATACACGGAGCCGGATCGTCAGCCAAGCTGGGTCGGTACACGGAGCAGGAACGTCAGCCAAGCCGGGTCGGTGCACAGGAGCAGGAGAAGAAGAATGGTCAGGCGGTCCGGGTCAGTTCACAGGCAGGAGACAAGATACAGCATAGTCAGACAGGCCGGGTTGATACACTGGGAATACTGAGAGCAGGAACAAGCACTGGTACAGGAACACCATGAAAGGGCACCAGAGAGGTGCCAGAACCCAACATATAAAGGCCATACTGGGCGGGACAAGCACAGTATAGCCAATAAGAGTGAAGCAGAGTGTAGACTGACAGAATGTCGCAAGAGGAGCACGGGCACCGTGATATACTGCCAGTGCCAACAGTTAGTTCAGTCCAAATAACACCTATGGCTCCTGCTGCAGAGGAGTATTACAGACAAAGCCAGGACAAATATATTAACAGCAGCACAGATAAAGAGGTGGAGGAGGGATTTCCACCATCTACCCCACTTGGGACCACTGTTATAAGCGACAAGTAATGTGTGTCAATATTCTGAGGAGTATAGCGTATGACAATGGTAAAAATACATACACAAATCACACCATGCCAGTCTACCACCACCACCACTACCATACACATCTGCCACATTGTATTTTATTTATTTTTTATTACTTGACATCATGAATATGTGCCAGTGTCACAGCAGGAAGTTAGTGTTGTGGGCATATGTTGCTGTAGGACTCACAATTTTGACTTTCAGCCACTTATTTCTAAACTTCAGCCCTCACAAGAAGTAATATTACAGTGGTAAATATAGCACATACAGGAAATATAAGCAAAAAATTTGTTAAAATAGGCGGAAAATGTGTTAAAATAGGTGAAAAGGAGGAAATTTTTGCATAGGTGGAAAGGCAAAATTTTTTGCGGGAAAAATGAAAAATTGTTTTACCACACTTTTCGCCCACCCCTGGTCGCTATTGAATCCATTGGTCTGTAACATATATACTACTGCTCCTGTCATCCCAGACCTGTCCAAGTGGGGGACCACGAGGAGTATGAGGTGCAAAGTATTTTGGACGCTAGCAGGGTCAGAGGCCAGGTACAACATCAAGAGAGATCTGCATGCACGTGCCCTGCTACATGAATTCCACTCCCTCACTTCCTCTGGTACTGGTCATCTTCCGCGGGGGAGAGGTTGTTAAGGGGGGGGGGTACTATCACAGTATCCCTAGGCAGCCTAGTGCTCCTGTGCTACCTCTGTATGGCCACCGGTCGGCATGTCCTCCGGACACTTCCTAATTCTAACATCAAGTAACAGGCACTAGCATAGACGCTTGTTTATAGGCCTATTCTGGGTGGCCTAATTGGGTCCTGCCTCCTTCTGCTACTTTATTATCCTCCTTGGGGCTAGGAGTCATTGCCCTTATGTGATGTATCTGCTCAGTACTCATTTCTCCTGGTCTGTTTGGATGGGAAAATGACAAAGAAGGACCAGCTCCTCTTTTGTCTCCCTTGCTTATAGGATAGGGGAGGAGGGGTGTGTCAATCAGGTAAAGTAGGTTGGTGATGGGCAGGGCTTGCAAACAATAAAAGAGGTGTGCAGGGAGTCCTTGGGACGGAGTCTTTTGGAAGAAGAGTCTTGGAGCAGGAGAGCCATGGAGGGGAGTATGTGACCGGCAGTAAGGGCTGGAGAGGCCCAAAATCTAGCAAGGTGGCCATGCCTTGCCTAGGCCCCAAGAACTGTTCCAGGATCCTGGCCTGCTTTTCCCCTGCAGCACCATCCTCATTGTTCCAGATAGATGAGTATATAAACTAAGTACCCTTCTCTTGTTTTATTGTTTCTTTTTATACAATATTTCTAGGAAAAATACCCCAAGTAACCAACGTATAGTGTTTTCTACTGTAATTGTTGCATATTGTGCTCATTTTCACTGCAGTAATTAATTGTCTAGTTAATTATTAGATGTTTTAGCTAGAATACATTTGATAATATACAGTGTATTTTTAATATTATTTTTGTTATTAAATATTATTGCTTATTGCTAGTACTGGGGTGTAGTGATGAGCGAGCGTGCTCGGCCGATGCTCGGATCGGCTCGAGCATCGCTCTGCTCGGCACATGGCGGTACTCGTCGAGTACCGCCATGTGCTCGCCCGCCATGTTCGGGTGGCGGGGATCTGTGCCGGAAGAGGCACAGATCCGAAGACGCTCCGCTGGACCACCAGGGACTGGAGGTACGGGGGCATTGCGGAGATGAAGGGGGCATTGCGGAGATGAAGGGGGACATTGTGGAAGAGGGGCATAGACTCTATGCCCCTCTTCCACAATGTCCCCCTTCATCTCCGCTATGCCCGTCTTCCACAATGTCCCCCTTCATCTCCGCTATGCCCCTCTTCCACAATGTGCCCCTTCATCTCCGCTATGCCCCTCTTCCACAATGTCCCCCTTCATCTCCTCTATGCCATAGAGGAGATGAAGGGGGACATTGTGGAAGAGGGGCATAGCGGAGATGAAGGGGCACATTGTGGAAGAGGGGCATAGCGGAGATGAAGGGGGACATTGTGGAAGACGGGCATAGCGGAGATGAAGGGGGCATAGCGGAGATGAAGGGGGACATTGCGGAGATGAAGGGGGCATTCGGAGATGAAGGGGGCATAGCGGAGATGAAGGGGGCATTGACCAGGCACCCTCCCCTCATCAGAGCAGGGGGTGCCTGGTGTCGCCCCATTGAAGTCAATGGGGCTCGGGTGCTCGGCCGAGCACTCGAGCCTCAGGGGGTGCTCGGTCAGAGCACCCGAGCACCCGAGCATCGGGGTGCTCGCTCAACACTACTGGGGTGTTATTGTGTTAATTGTGGTATTGGTCATTAGAACAAATTTCTCTGGATGTATCCTTTAATTAAGGGTTGGCTTTTTGGGTGTGGGCAAATTCTTAAAAATAGCTGTGTTACGGTCTGTGTGGTGTGAGCATGCTGTAGGCCCTGGCCCTGCCTTTCTTCATAGATTTTCATCTCAGAACAAACCCATGGTCTGACTCCATCTTGCTAGGCCCCAAGCCCGTCTTTGTTCCACATGGTTGAGGTAGGGTCTGGTTTCTCACAGTCATAGGGGTTATGGTGGGATGGGAGCAATATCATTTTTTTGGGGCACTGCTGCTTACCGGTGCTACCAGTAGAACTGCTGATGTGGCTTCTTCTAATGTTTTCCTCAAGATCATCAGCAACATTCCTCCAACTTGTTTTACTAATTTTTCTCCCCAAACACACAGCAGCAGGCAACAGCAGCAACAGTTTTCTTTTTTTTTTTTTTGAGGGAGGGGTTGTACTTGCTTGCAAACTCTCTCCCTCACTACACATGTAATCGACAACATATTTTTTTTCTATATATAGCTGTCTGCTTCTACAGCTCTTTCTGTCTCATCTACACCTCACAGAACAGGAAGAAGTTTGATTCTATAATATTGTGGCAGGAATTATCACAGCCATAGAAAGCATAGGCTGGAAACTGCAAGGTCCTTGAGAGAAATACAATGGTGGCAGCAGAAAGTTGGACATTAATGAATTTTCAATGCATGGGTTTTTTCACAGACAATGTTCAAAAATCATGGATTTTCCATTAAAAAAAACTAGACTGTTCACTTAGTTCTAAATTGGGCCATAACAAAGATGATTATTCCCTGTGGAATGGTTTAACACTAACATAGGGTACTGAAACACCATGAGGTATATTACACACTAACTCACCATTTTACATGTTCTAAAGGCGGCTAAGTTTGTTTGAGATAATTTTCTTTTAGAGAAAATGAACAGCTGGGCTTTTAACTCTAGCAAATTATCATTCCCTATGCTATCTCTAAATTGAATATCTTCAAAGTATCCTAAGCAGCCTCAGTTTATTAAACAGTAATCAGTCCATCAATTGCAGAACAAATGGTTGTGATACATGCAGAATTAAACATGTTGCATCAATTAAACATTCTCTATATGTATCAAATTCACCTTGAATCCAGTATATAGGCAGTTAGTGTCTTAATTTAGCTGAGACTATTAATATGCAAATCTATATCTGCAGCTAAAAAGAGATGCTGATTAAGATCAGTAAGATCAGACAAAATATTTTGTACTTTAGTGATACATTACAAGTAATCAAAACTCTCAAAGATGACTATATGTAAACAAGAATAATTAAAACAATTTTAATTTAAAAATTTAGATACTGTACAATTAGTAGCAATACAATTTTCCAATGCGAGAAATCTCTCAAATGTATCTTTTTCAAGTAAAATAACTTAGAGACTGAGAGGATTAGCATAGGAGTTAGAGATCTTACCTACAACATGAGTTATATCATCACTTGTTACATATCCCCTAGCATGTATTAATAGAACATCAATGCTTATACCCTGCCTGCTCCAGGCTTCCTCAGTTTTGTAGTCTAACTCTAATCTAAGAAAAGTCATATGTCTAATATCTGAGTCCTGCCTGCTCCAATCATCTTCAATCTTCCTTCTTCCTTCAAATAGCTACATCCATGCTTCATCTACAGTACTGTAAGGCTAAAGCGCCATCTTACCCTGTTCCACCATCTTCATTTAGACCCTGAAAAAGGTTCCACTTATTTTTATCTCATTTTGATTTTATTGTATTTTTAAAAGCATAGTGAATTCTGCCTAATAATACGGATCCAATCTGAATTTCGTCCGAGTCGAACAGGTCTGGTCCGATTTTTCAGATCAACAAAAAAAAACATTTTTGCCAGAAATCAAATTTTACCAAATTTTTTTCCTGTGCACAAGTCTAATGCTCATCCTCATTCCTGTCTCCCATTCCTTCTCAGTTTCTGATAAAAAAGGCCATCAATGTCTCTTCCACCCCAGCTTCTCCACCACCACCACCACCACCACCATTAGTCCCTACATGATGCTGCTCTATTCCAGACATCTCAATGCTGCTTGGAGGAAGTGATGAGCAATGTGACAGAGGGGCCTCTGCTGTCACTCTTGGCATCCTTTTCTCCTTCCCCCCTGAGTACTACAAGAAACAATAGCAGCAGGCAAAGTATTAGTGGCAGCAGGTTCAGCACTTGCAGCAGGTTCAGCACTAGAACAAAGGTTTAGCACTGACAGTATGTATAACACTAGTGGCAGCACATCTGGCAGCAGGTACAACACTAGTGGCTACAGCAATGGTGGTACTGGCAGCAGGGGCAGCACATCTTGCAGCAGGCACAGGCAGCTGACCTGTCCTGCTCTCACTAGTACTACCCTTTTCTTTTTGATTTAGGGGGACTGGACAGTATGGGTTCAGTATTACTAGTCACTTCCTCCTCCTCCTCAGACTCAGTGAACACATAAGAGTCCTTCCAGCTCCTCCATTGATTATTTTTTACCCTTCTCATAGTGAGCCTTTCCTGCCTCAAATTTTGCAAAATATCACAGCGGAACAGCACAGCATGTCTATCTCGCTGGTTTTAAAGCGGATTTTCCCACGAAAAAGCGGATAACAATGTGGTTTTCGCGAAATTTCCCATGGGAACACAGCAACAGCTTTCGCCCATCCCTATATAACACCCATAAACAAATGCTAAAATCCTGAAATTAAAAATGGATGACTAATATGAAAGTTTTTCCACAGAGGGTTCCAGTGGGATTTCATTTTGTAACAAATAGGTGATTTGTAAAGAGCTTTGAAAATCACATAATTATATTGGACGTTTTCTTTTATTTAAAAGAATAGTTCACTAAATGTTTTGGAACTGGTAAAATCAGTTGATCTTCTCTTAATACTGCTCATTTCTTCCTTTAACCCCCTGAGTGCCAGTGAGGTATTCAACACAATGCATTGGATACCTCTCTGGCGCTCAAAGAGTTAAACCTCCCAATGATGATCAAAGATAGAAGGAGATTTTAAAGATCAGTGAGGACTGGTTGGAATTTCAACAACTAACATAGGAGAAATAGCACAGATAGCTTGGTTAACTATGATTCAACAGTTTTAAGGGAAAAAGAAATGTGAGGACCCATGTAACTCACAGACCTATTTAATCTTCTGCCTTTAAGATTGTATTGCATGTCTCAGTTTTATTGTAGGAGACACGCCTCTTTAAAAAGACTGGTATTATGCCTCTTAGTGGATAATGTTAAAAACTGCATATGGATACTAAGATTTGGATACCCTTTTGGGTTGTTCTAGAAATGATAAAATATATATTTCAGATAATTTTAGATGTATTATGGGGTTTATGGTCAGGTGAGTTAAAGGCTACAGTACAGTAGGTCCTAAGCTTTTTGATATGGCAGGTAGCTCCCCACTGGCTTTCACCAAACCCTTATATCTGTTTTTAAAAAATTGTTATTTTATGTTAGATCCTTAAAAAGTAATCTAAACTTGCTTTATTTTACACATGTTAAGTGTCTGAAAAATAAAATATGTTTTGAATTTTATCTGTACTGTTTATAATGATAGATAAGTGCTGAACTTCTGAGATTACTGCACAAAGTTCTTTTCAGAAAGGATATAATTTATGTCAGCCCTATTATAGAAAATGCAACACTATCATCAGAGACACCCATAGAGACTGTTGTGTGAGAGTCAGGGAGTTCTGGAAAAGTTATGGATAGAATCCCTAATTGTACTATGTAAGACCTGATTTTAGGCCTCAGAAAAGAGATTATTTTTTTCAGCTGCTATCAAAGAGTATATAGTATAACCTGTATTTTAACTGTTTGTGTTCCATTAATAGATTAATATTTTTATAATAATAAGAAAAACATAATATTGTAGTCATCCTTATAAGCATTAAGAATATTAAAAATAAGTATCTGAAAGGAAAACTTGTCAGGGACAAATGCATGCCTTACCAATTTTTTTAGTGCTATACATGTTTGTGTCAACATATTATACAATCACTGGGGTTCTAATAATGATCTAAAGCATACAAATAACATTATACATATTATTTTATTCTTTGGTAACAGATACTATACACCTTTTAAATCTTCTCACCCCTTAAATGCAAATGAACACAACAGAAGCAGATGTCTTATGAATTATGGATACAACATTATGGAAGTCAATAGCCACATGTGTATTTTTTATCTAAATAATTCATGAGTGATCCAGAGTGATTGTTCTCCCCACATTATAGGAAACATTTAGATTAGCTTTGCCCTTTCAAATATTTTAAACGGTCTGCCAAAAAAGTTTCATATCAAGTCTGATAAAAATGTCAAGTACAATACAGTAACTACTTAAAGTAATGGATCAAAATAGAAAAGGTATAGCAGCGTATTCAAATATTTCTTAGAAAAGACCTGATGATTTTAACCCTTTGAGTACCAGAGTGGTATGCAAAGCAATGCATCCAAAGGGTTAAAGTATAGGTAGGATGACTAAATACGAACTGGGCAAAATCTGGAGAAAACCAACATAGGGAACAAATAAAAAATATATAGCTGATAATTTCAAAACATATGGAGACTGGTTTAATGTGAAGAACTGGAACAAATATGGTGAACACTAACAGCAACACAGGGGACAAATTCAAGTATAAATGTCACTCCTTGGATGCTAGAGAGGTCTCAAATGAATTGCATCTTGATGCATGGGAGATATTTCTAGCATTCAAGGGGTTAAAAGCCTCATTTAACCCTTTGAGTGCACTCAAAGGGTTAAATCAGTGGAAATGTTGTGAATTTTCATCCCCCCCTATGGTGCAGCAAGTTGGCTCCAGAATTAAATAAGCCCATAAATTATAATTATGTAACAAATAATGCTTATGTGACTTAAAGGGATAGTAATACTTCATTTTTACTTTATTTTATTTTGTAGGCATTAAAAGAACATGAAGAATGATATAAGTCTTATCTCTGAAACCTTTATGGTTTAAGAGATATTCACAAACAAAGTATCCCCCCCCTGTTCAACCAGATAAGAAGGGAGTTGCCCAGGTAGACTGCAGAGAGGGACAATCTTCAATTAAGATAATGGAAAAAGCTGAAAAACTTTTCAAGGGGGGAAGGGCTTTCATTGTTTTCATACAAAGAAAATTGTCCCCTTCTGTTATCTGTACTGTCATACAACCTGATCCACATCTGAGAAGAGATATCTTACACTAGGAAAAAGGGGCGGGGAGGGGAACTTTGCTTGTGAATATCTCATAAACCATAAAGGTTTGAGAGATAAGACTTATATCATTCTTCATGTTTTTTTAATGCCTACAAAATAAAATAAAGTTAAAACGAAGTGTTACTATCCCTTTAAGGAGGGTAATCAAAAAATGTTAGTTCAGTCTAAGCCAGTGGTTTTCAGCCCATGGCCTTCAACTCATGGCAAGGACTTGAGGTTTGTTAGAGCAGAGATGAGTTAATCATAATGTCTGAGCTTCTGATCAACACACTTGGGCTCTAGCAGGGAAATCATCAAGTCCTGGCCTGTTAGTAGGCCTTATAGGCAAGTGTGGAGACAACTAGTCCAAACTGCAATATAGAAGTCTTATCCCCTTGGAAGCTCGGGAAGAATCTAACACATTGTGAAGCAATGCATTAGAGATCTCTCAAGCATTCAAGGGCTTAAACTAATATTTGATTTACTGATCATCTAAAATGTTTAGTTGTAGATCAGGGAAGTAAAACCAATGATACATCTATGAATATAAGAGGGAGAAAGTTTGCCACCAGCACTTTTAATTTACTTACTTATGAGCTGCATTTCAGTAAAACATCCTATATAATAATTTGCTAAATCGTGTGTAACGCAGCGACATGCGCAGTACACACTGCTGTGCGTGCTGCAGTCATGCGCAGTAGAGACTGCCCACGCCGCGGCTGATACAGAGCTGGGTGCTCTGAAGGAGCGTCCAGCTCTGTATCAGCCGTGGCGCGGGCAGTCTCTACTGCGTGTGACTGCTCCGCGACCAGGTGGCACTGGCACTGTGGCCCGTGTAACGGGCTGTTCAACTAGTTATTTAGTAAAAAGATATTCCTTTGAATACAACAAGACTTAAAACATTCAAGGGTAAATGTAGAGGAAAGTAAAGTTTGACTTATTCACTTGATTTTGTGTGGAACATTTAGAAAAACATATAAGTCTTTGTTGTAAGGGGATGTATCCGTAGTTATTTCTGCTCATGTTTCCTTAACTATAGCAGCTAGGGGAAAACCACTTAAGCAACATACACATAGGAAGCAAATAGGTTGACTGAAATGTCTTAAATGATCTTAGTGATTTGCTGGGCCATAGTGCAGTTCCACTGAAGGTGTAATTCTTCAAGTAGCAAATGGCATAATACTCAAAGAAATACATTTTATTATGATTTAGCCATTAACCTTTTCCTTCAATAGCTACACTATACCTGCATCTTACTCATTCATCATTTAACAGGTCGGATAGATCTAACAATCCATCTGCCACCTTCAGGCTAGGAGATACCAATAAAATTCTCTGAAGATGTACACTTGCACATACACTGTATAAGTGTATGTGTTATACCTGAATGGTGGTATTTATGCATTGTTTCACTGTATTTCCTTGCCTTCTATAGGTAGAGGATGTTTGATTATTGATTACTTGAAGGTAATGAACAGTCATGACAAAGGGCTAGTAAAGAGCAGTTAATCAGATACATTTCTCTTGATGCAACCTGATTACTCAGCATTTTCAAAATGATAATAGTTAAACATGCAAATGATTACATTTCTGCATTTTATCCATTTGCCTATATATCAATAAAAATCAATATTGTTTACTCTTTGAAGCTGAGACACTTTGCAATGTCTTGGAGACCTCCAGCATTCAAGAGATTCAAAATTAAATCAACAGCATTGTTTTCATTTGTTGCCTATGGTGCAGTTGGTTTGCACCAGAATTATTCCAGGAGGGAGATGCACTAACATTTCTCAAGTGGGAGTGATCTTAGTGCATATGCTCTATAGACTAACATAGGAACTGGAGAAGTGCTGTCACTGGAGAAGTCATGTCCACTTTATCACCTATCACTCCTTAGTGCATCTTAGTACACCAGCCTCTTTAAGTATATTTTGCATATGGAAACTCATTATTTTATTTCTTTTGCATTTCCAGCATACACTAGACATTTATAAATACTCAAAGGTATTTGTTAGAGACAAGTGTGTGCAGCCTGAGGTCCTCCAATTGTTGAGGACTACAATTCAGATCATCTCCAGTTTGCACATCACTGGTCAATTATATCATCAGTAGTGACAAATAGCAGCATATTATATATACTACAGTTCTCCCAGATTGATAAATCTTCTTCTCGTCTTCCTACAGAATAAACAATAGCAGTTCCTGTAGCGGAGCATCACTGTGGGGAATATGTGAAAAGAGAGGGCAGCACATGACTTGTTCCTATACATAATTTCAATAAAGATGTCTTACACCTATGCTAATGTACAGTAAATGTCAGCACACATTTCCATTTCACAACATTTAAGTGAACAACCTCTTAGTGTCATGTCTATAGCAGACATATGGAAAGGAAGATCTTCTGAAGTGATGGGTAGGACATCAAAACATTTCCCATAAGAATCTGGCAATTTGTCACTCTTTCTGCAAAATTCTTTCATTTATACACCCCCAACATTTATTAATTTTTGCTAGTGTGTGTGTTGGGGGGGGGTTAGTATGTGTGGCTATGGTTAAAACAGTTCAGTGGCACAAGGCTGGAGGATTGGATATTTGACTTTATGGCTACCAGTGCAGGGGGACAAGCCTAGGAGGTCAGTAGGAGGTAGCCAACCATGTGCCTAGGCTGTTATGTGCAGTACTGTATGTACCAGTATAATGTGACAAGGTGAAAGGCAGTATGTTTGATTTTAAGTCTACTGTTGGACAAGGCTGAAGTTAACCAAGACAGTGATTGGCAATGTGAGGCCCTCCAACTACAGCCAGACTGCAACTCCAATCATCCCCTTCCAGGGAACAATGGGAGCTGTGTCATTGAGTCATTTGGCGATTCAATTCCACATAGGGGCACTGGTGGGTAGTAACACACATTAAGGAACATGGAAGTGAAGTGTAAAAAAAGCCATCGAGTGACTCATGGATGTATTGATATGGGGCTCTAAGCCAGTGGCTGCAGTGCATGTTAAATGTTAGGTTTTTTTTTTTAATAACTTTATATTTTTTTTCAGGTTCCACACTAAGGTTAAAGAAGAAGAATGAAGAGGAGCACAGATGAAGAAGAAGAAGAGAGAAGAAGAGGATAGAAGCTTAGAGAAGAAAAGAAAAAGTAGAGAAGCATGCAGAAGACCCTGCTGGACCTAATGATTAGGGGTGAGCGAAAAGTGTGAAAAATTTCCTGTATGACTTTTAGCGAAAACTTTTTCCGCTAAAGATTTCACCTTTCCGCCTATGCAAAAATGTTCTCTGTTTCACCTATTTTAACAAATGTTTTGCCTATTTTAATACATTTTTTGCCTATATTTCCTATAGGTACTACATTTCCCAATGTAATATTACTTCTTCTGAGGGCTGTAGTTTAGAAATAAGTCAAAGTTGTAAATCCTACAGCAAGATATGCCTTGAAAAATGTGTTAGCATGCAGAATGCATTTGTCCTTTGCCCACAACACTAACTTCCTGCTTAAGTGACACTGGCACATACTCATCACGAAGATATCAAGAAATAAAAAAATAAAGTACAACCTAGAATGTGGCAGATGTGTATTGTAGTGGTGGTGGGGTGCAATTTGTGTATGTATATAGTTTTTACTATTGTCATGTTTGCGTCAAATCACTGTCCTCCTTTTCAGATTATTGACACACATTACTTGTTGCTTATAGCAGTGGTCCCAGGTGGGATAGATAGTGGCAACCCTTCTTCACATCCATCCTCCACCTCCTCATCTGTGTTGCTGGTAATATATTTGTCCTGGCTTTGTCTGTCCGGTGTGGTTTCTGCTACCTGATAATCATATGGTATAAGATGTTGGTTCATTTTTAAGAATGTTAGTCTCACAGCACTGCTGCTTGATAGCCATATCCTGCAGTCATTGACAATATATACAGCCACAATGAAAACCCTCTCAGACTCAACACTTGATGGAGGACAACTAAGGGTTTCCACTGCAGTACGTGTAAATGCTGCCCACACACACTGCTTTGTTTACCAGTATTCCATGGGGTCATTGTTTCTGCATTAAATGTAGCTATCTATGCAGAAACCATCTCACATGCAGTGGGACCACTTCTAGGAGCTACACATTGTTCCTGTGAATCAGTTACCAACCCATACTCAGGGAGCAAGTCCCAAAGGGATGTACCACCACCATCACCAGTGTAGGGTTTTTGCCTCCCCTGCTGAGATCCATGAATTGCCCTGTGTTCCAAACAGGATAGTCTGGTTGATGATGTAGCTGCTTCTGCTGGTTGAAATGTTTTGCTGCCTTTCTTTTCACTATACAGCCTAGATGTTTGTTGTTCCCTCACTTTCTCCCTCTCATCCTCCACAATAAAACCCTCCACTCGATCAACAAGCATGTCTCTATATTCCTTGACAGAATCTGACTCCTCAGAGAGTTGCTGCTGATCATCATGACTCCTTGTTTTGGCAAACTGCTGATGGCCCTTTGGCAGAAATTCTGAAATTTTGTGTTTGAAGCGGGGGTCCAGCAAAGTGGCAAGAATGTATTCATCATTACTTTTAATGGACACTATGAGAAGATCTTGTTCAAAGCACTCTAACATGTCCTTTATCAGCTGATGCATGTCTGTGTAGTCATTATGGTAAGAATCCTCAGCCATGCTTCATTTTTTCTGCAATAAATATATCAGAGGTAGAATTTCACAAATTCCTGCCCCAATGTGACTCACCAGCATGGTTGCCTCCTTAAAGGGTTTTCAACAGTTCACATATATTGCACATATGTTGCCATTGGCCTGGTGACAAAGAAGGTCCCTTCAAACCCTTCCAGTTTAGCATGGTGTACTTGCTAATTGCCTTATTCTGCTCGTACAAACTCTCTAGCATGTACATGGTGGAATTCCACCTTGTAGCGACCTCCATTTTCAACTGGTGATGGGGCAGGTTGTTACACTCTTTTATGGAATATAAATGTTGCATGCACTGTAGGAGCGACTAAAATGGGCACAGATTTTGCAGGCAACAGTAAGCATCTCTTTGAGGGTTTTGGATTCTGCCAGGAATCTGATCAAAACTAAATTTAGCACATGGGCAAAGCAGGGCACATGCACCATACCACCTATTTTCAAAGCAGCGATTATACTGGAGCCGTTATCAGCAGAGACAAAACCAGCTTTTAAGGAGCGGGGTACAAGTCATTCCTCTATCACCTGCTCCATCTTACTTAGAACATCTACAGCTTTGTAAGACTGTCTCTCAAAACTCTGCATGCACAAGGTGGCGTGATGATGGTATGGGCTATCCTGCTGCTGCTGCCTTTTAATCAAACTGCTACACTCTCTGACACATAAATAACTTCACTACTCCTTTTTTCTGCCCTATAGCCCTGGGAACATTTTAAAGTGCTTCTGCTGATGATAGTTGTGGCACCTTTGGCCTGTTGATAGTGTGTCTCCCAGTCAGACCTTTGGTTTTGCTTCAGGTGGGATTTCATAAAAAAGGTGCCTAGGTGTGAGCCTGCTTTCTCCCTGCACAGACAGCAGATAACAACATGCTTAGCTTGAGGATCCTGAGTGAAGTTTCTCCATGTTGTGGACTTCATGGAATGAGGGGTTCCTGAGGTGGTGCTGCTACTACTGGGGCTAGATGTTGATGCAATTCTACTGCCACTACTACTAGGATTCAATGGTGCAGCACTTACAGCAGCAACAGCAGAGGCACTCGTTATATCTAACATTGTGGATGTTAATAACATGTTGCTGTTTTGATGGGTACTTAAAACAGTTGTGTGTATGGCTGAGTGGGACTTGGACTTTGAAGAGGCAGTGATGCTGATGATGACTGATAGGATGACCATGTGCTTTTTGACATCTGTGCTTGTCCAGGCTCAGACTTTACAATGGCTTTTTCAAATGGTTTACAGACAGGCACAGTGCTCCTTGAAAGTGGTGGAAGATTCAACCTTTGACTTTCTGATAACCTTATAGCCCTGTCATCATTCTCACTCTCAACGACATCTGTATCTAATCAAGAGAAGGATACTGGAAGGATATATTCTAGATCTCCATCATCAGTCATCAATAGGTCATCCTCAGCAGTCTCAGCATCACCTGACAATTCTTGCACACAGCCACTACCTTTATAGTCCTCTAAGCTTTTGGAGGTCTCAAACAATTTCTTTTTACTTTTACTGTAACAAAGTTCCCTACTACTTTGAGGACGGGTGTTTTGGTGCTTGTTTGTCTCACTATCTGATGCAGCAGGTGGTTCATCTGCTACACCTTCCTCTATTATGCTATTGCCAGCATCATCAACACTTGAATGTGACTTGTTGTCGTCTTCAGTTTTCTTCTTATATGGTTCTTTATTTCTACTGGCACTGGTGGTGCTGGAAGTAGTTTTGCTGGGACCTTGACAAACTGCATTCTCCCTTGGAGTAGAGGGATCATCATTATTGACTGCATGCGCTGCAGCAACTATTGCTACAGTCAGTTTTTGAACTACTACTTTACTCTTATGTCCCTGCACTGTTCCACCCCATCCCCTTCCCCTTGTGCGTTTGCTAGACAATACTCAACGACACTGTGTGTTTTACTGTACGGTACACAACACACCTGATGGAGCTGTATGATGCCTTGCCTAAGCCCAGCAGCTGTCTGTCACTGTCACCTAATATATTTAGTTCTTTGCACTGGTTTTTTTTTTTAATTATATTTTTTTTAAGTTGTCCAACCTGTTGTCTTATCACAATCTGTCCAAAAAAAATTATAACGGAAAAACAAAATCAACAACAACTCACAGAGACAAAAAAAGCAAGACCAGTAAGCAAATTGGTCCCTAGCTGACTGTGTCTTGCCAGTCAGTCACATGGAATTTAGGAGTATTTGTGGTCAACCTCCTTTCTCCCTTCTTTTTCCCAGAGTGCCCCACTGACTCTCCTAATACACACACAGAACAAATGTCTTACTAAAAGATTCCCTAAACTAACCTTCAATTTCCCTCTCTGTCTTCTCTAGCTCAAACGAAGTGCTGCTCTCTCATCTCACAAACACAAAATGGCATGCTGTGAGAGCCTGACAGCTTTTTATATGGCTATAGACAAGTTTTGTGTGGTGGAGAAAAAAATTTCTTCCATTGATCTAATTGATCAATTATTTGCCAAGTGGAAAGTGCCATTATTTGCCGATTTCAGTTCGAAGTGAAAATTTTTGCCCATCTCTACTCAGGATGTCAGGTAAGTGTTGAACCAGTGGGTGAAAGGATAGTGTTAGGGCTAGTATGGGTACACTTTATTGTTAATGTTTGATTTAGCATGAGTTACAGGACTACAAAACCAATAACGAACATTGGGCCACAATGGGCTCATCATGGTCCCTATTGGAAGTGCAATTGGATTCCTACGATAACACTGTGTGTACAGTTTTGTATCCATTTTTGCCCTGCTGAATTGGATTGAGGCCTAGGTGAGAGCAATTAAAATAAATGTGCTAATTCTCAAGGCTCCTTATGCTTTTCTTCTTCCTTAGATGTGGCAAATAAGAAGTCATATCTCTCTACCATCAGTCACTTTTTTTCTAAGACCCTCCTTTAAACACCTATCTTACTTCCTACCGACCCCTTACTTACTTACACTACGGGGGAAAACCAGTTGACTCCAGTTGTTAGCTCAGTGGATCACCATCCTTGATGCAGAGGGGAAGAATGAGGTTGGGGCCTGTAATATTATGACAGTCTCTGGCTCATTACTGAGCATTCAGCTATTTTTTTATGATCTTTCTCATGAAAATGTCCTTAATAAAAATCCCATTTAAGATGAGTAGAAGAGATAACATACATCACCTACACTTGAAAATGCCCCAACTCTCTATAATCCATCAAAGTAATGACATAAACTCTTTTACAGAACATTTGTGAAATGTGAAATGTCAAAGTTTTGTTTATTGTAGTATATCTTTAGAAGGGAATTCCAAACTGCATGCACAAAGCACAAATAAGAAATAGGAGGTATAGACATGCAACAAACAGGGTAATGACAAACCATCTAAAATGAGACTATTAAAACTGCTGAGCAAAGACTCTTAGAGACATAAAGTTTCATTTTTCTTTTTTTTTAGTTGGCTGACCTTCTCTTTTCCCATAGGATATTTTTTAACTTCCACCAAACAAATCTACTGTTTAGCAGTATAGTTAGTAAAACTTTTTAAATCAAAGTAAGACCCGAAGTAGTTGGTTCATGTGCATGTTTAGTTTAAGAGATACTAATAATGTAATTGTCTACAGAATTTGATTTGAAGTATACAAAATATCCATACAGAGCTGAAAGGGTTAACTTTTGGTCTTGGGCCTATGAGAAATCCCACAAATGAATTTAATTGACTCTTCATTTTTGATAAATAATATGATTCAATTGCTGTATTATAGTGACAGAAAAAAGGATGCATTAATTATTTTAAAGCATTCCAATTGTATCAGATTAGTGTATGATAGTCTAGACGTGGTTTCTTACCCTCTCCTCAAGGTTCCATAACCGGTCAGGCAGGATAGTTTTGCAAGCAAAGTTTGCTATTCTATTTACCATTTTATGATATGTTAACCCTTTGAGCACCAGAGGAGTATACAACGCATTGCAAAGCACTCAAAGGGCTAATCAATGGTAATAAATGACAATGGCCAGTAAGATTTCGCCCATTCACATCAATGGTACAGCTCAAGTAATGTGCCATTCAACTGTGTGCAGTGAGTACTAAAGCAGGTAAACAGATACATTTACTCATGGTAATATTGCGGCTATATTTCCAGACATACAACACAAAATGAAGGTTAAACCACTCCGTCAAACAACAGAAAGTATGAAAGAAACAGCTCACACAACAGTCAGGACATATCACAATGAAAACAAATGCTAAAATAACTTGCAAAGTGCCATAGAAGCATCCTTCAAATGTGTATGACATTCACACAAGTCCTGGAGAACCAACATGAACCCATCAGCCCCCTGAGTAACAAGGGATGTGCAAATCAACATAAACCAATCCATTGCACGCTCCCCCCGGCACACCAAGGGTTAACACATACCAATATGGCATGTCCAGCCAAGACAATATGCACACTTGTCAATCGCAAAGCAAGGTAAGCATGGGTGTGCAAGATCAGTAGCCAATGGAGAACCAAGGTCCACCACCATCATCAATCACATAGGACAACGTCACGCACACACACACAGCTGACAGGTAAACAGCTATCACAGCATTCAAACTGGCATACACTCACCTGGACAACACCATTGGTCCCTTGTTACCTGATAACCTTGCCTGGCCAACACCCCACCTCTGTTTTAAAGAGACATCCCACCATCCAGGAACATTCCGTGTTTAAAGTGAGTCCACTCAAACAGCGATTACAAGCATTATGTTTCCACTGCAATACCTGTGAAGGCATCAGAAGAGGGGGCATGAGAGGGGTAGGGAGCCCCAGAATACCCCAAACACACATGCACATCTGCTGGATGTTTCAAGGGCAGATGCTCAATCTACTGAATCAACCAGAAGGCCATCTCCACATGGAGGCCCAAGCCAGGCCACAGCACCTGAGCTGCCTCATCCAGATCTCCCCCAGCCACATGTGCCACATGAACCTGTGGAGCAGCAGAGGGAGAACAGACACCCTCCAAGAGCCAGGAAATACCTCACAAGGGTCACTTTTCAGAATGGTGGAGGCTGTGGTCAGTAGCCAGTACAGGCTGACATCACACAGCATCATCGATCTCTGAGGTGATCAAATACGATGTTGAGCCCATAGCTAGCACCAATCATGCCCTATCTGACATGGAGAAGCTGTTGTGTGTCATACATTTCATGGCATCTGGACCATTCCAGTCCACTGGGGGATCTGAATCTTGGATGTCCTAGGGTACACGTTTCAGGGCGTTGGATCAGGTGCTGTCAGCCCTGATGAGGAAGGCCAGGAGATATAGCCACTTCCCCTCCACCCAAATGTAGTGCAACAGGAGTTTTACACAAGGAGAGACCTACCCATATTCATAAGTGTCATAGACTGCACACATGTGGCATAAAAGCTCCTCCTCATGAGGGACATGTGTTCATAAATATAAAACATTTCCACTCCATCAATGCTCAGATGGAGTGTGATGACAAAATGAGGATCACAAATGTCTGTGCTTCATATCTTGGCAGTTGTCATAACTCCTACATCCTTCAGCATTCCTCTATCTACATCCAGAGCCGGAATCTCCTGTGCCCAAAGTGATTATGGCACAATTCCTGGCAAACTCTGCCCACGGCAACAGGTCAACCCAATTGTCATGATGGTCAGAAGCGAAGCATCGCAAGAATTGCTCCAGTCCTTGGTTGGCTCTTTCCACAGCACAATTGGTCTGGGGGTGATAGGCAGAGGAAAATAGCAGATTGATATCCATCTGGTCACAAAAGGCCTTCCAAAACCTTGATACGAACTGACTACCACGATCAGAAACCACAACTCGGGGTACTCCGTGGAGCCTGAATACCTCCCTAGCGAATACCACAGCCAATTCCTTAGAGGAGGGTAGTCCTGGAAGCGGAACAAAATGTGCCATCTTAGAGAATCTGTCCACGATCATTAGTATGACTGTGCAGCCCTTGGATCTAGGCAAATCTACCATAAAGTCTAGAGAAATGTGTGACCACGGGCGTCTGGAACAGTCTGGAGTAGTCCTAGAGGTAGATCCCTAGGAGTCTTGAGTGCATACGGAACAGTCTAGGCCACCAAAATAACTGTGAGATTGACCAAATCAGTTGGTCCCGACCAATGTGCCCGGCTGCCTTAGATGAATGGTAGGCTTCTAGTAGCCTAGTGCAGAGATTGTCAGCTGCAAAACATTTCCCACTTGGTTTCTTGACTGGGGCATTGTTTTGTGATGCCAGAATCTCCTCACCCAGAGGAGAAGTAATGCTAGTACGAATAGTAGGCAAAATGCAATCAGGATGGATAATTGGAACGGGTTCACCTTCATATTCACGCTCTGGACCAAACTGTCAAGACACAGCATCAGCTCGAATGTTCTTGGAACCAGGGAGGTACGAAACTACAAAATTAAATCTAGACAGGAATAACGCCCATCTGGCCTGTCTAGGTGACAATCTATTGGCCACTGATAAATATGTTAGATTCTTATGGTCCGTTAGTATTAACACAGGGGCCTTTGTCCCTTCCATGAGGTGACGCCACTCCCGAAGGGCAAGGATGATGGCCAGCAACTCACAGTCACCTATATCATATAGGCTTTGGGCCTTTGTCATCTTTTTAGAAAAGAAACCACAAGGCAACAGGGCTTTGCCAGGCTCCTTTCTCAGCACTGCCACCACCCCTGTCTCGGAAGTATCTACCTCAAGGGTAAATCGCAAGGCAGTGTTAGGATGCACCAATATAGGAGCCGTCGAGAAGGCAGACTTCAGGGCCTCAAAAGCATTGTTAGCCTCGGGAGACCATGTCGATGGGTTAGCGCCCTTATGTGTCATATCAGTCAAAAGTTTGACCAAGGACGAGAAATTATGAATGTATTTTCTATAATAATTCGCAAAACCGAGGAATCTTTGTATGGCCTTCAGTCCCTCCGGACCTGGCCATTGTAATACTGCCGAGAGCTTTTCTGTATCCATGGCAATACCACTGGCAGAGATAACATAAGCCAGGAAGGGTTCCTGGTCTTTATGAAATTCGCATTTCTCAAGTTTGCAATATAATTTGTTTTCCTTCAGTTTTTGCAGTACCAAAATGACATCTCTCCTATGAGTTTCGATATCAGGAGAGTGTATCAAAATATCGTCCAGGTACACTACGACACAGGACTGTAGCAGACTTCTCAGTGCATCGTTAAAGAACTCCTGGAAGACCGCTGGCGCATTTCATAGCCCAAAAGGCATAACCAAATATTCATAATGGCCACTTCGGGTATTAAAAGTGGTCTTCCACTCATTGCCCTCTTTGATTCTAATCAAATCGTACACTGCATGCAAATCAAGTTTCATGAATACAGAGGAACCCTTGAGACGGTCAAACAATTCTGTAATTAATAGAATGGGGTAAGCGTTCTTTACCAATAGTTTGTTTAGGCCTCTATAATTGATACAAGGTCTAAGTGTCACGGTTTATTATGACTCTCAGACACAAGTTTTAGGTAAAAAAAATCAATTTTATTGAAATAATAAATGATAACTTAGGATGGCAATAACATACATATATATATATATACAGAATATAGCACAGACAGAAGGCAGACTCTACCGGTCCTGTCAATATACCGGACAGGACAGTCTTTAGGCTCTACCGGCCTTGCCAATACCGGGTAAGGCAACCTGCAGATGGAATAGCATAACGGTTTTACCGGCCTTACCAAATTACCGGGCAAGGCAGCCTCAATAGATACACAATGTAGGCTCTACCGGCCCTGCCAATACCGGGTAAGGCAACCTCAGATGGAATGTGGCAAAAGGTTCTACCGGCCTTACCAATACCGGGCAGGGCAGCCCAGAGATAATAGCAGCAGTCAGATGGAACTGGCAAATTAGCAGAATCGTTAAGCAGCAAGGCTTTGGAGCAAACCAGCGTCCGCACGCTGGAAACAACACTGAATAGTATAGCCGTTAGGCTTAGCGAGCAAACCAGTGACCGCACACTGGAGTAACAAGATTTGTATAGCTGAAAGGCTTTGGAGCAAACCAGTGACCGCACACTGGTGTAACAAGTGAGTTTGTATAGCTGCAAGGCTAGGAGCAAACCAGCGTCCGCACGCTGGGACCAACACAGATTTGTATAGCTGATAGGCTTTGGAGCAAACCAGTGACCGCACACTGGTGTAACAAGCGAGTTTGTATAGCCGCAAGGCTTAGGAGCAAACCAGCGTCCGCACGCTGGGACCAACACAGATTTGTATAGCTGAAAGGCTTTGGAGCAAACCAGTGACCGCACACTGGTGTAACAAGTGAGTTTGTATAGCCGCAAGGCTTAGGAGCAAACCAGCGTCCGCACGCTGGGACCAACACAGAATTGTATAGCTGATAGGCTTTGGAGCAAACCAGTGACCGCACACTGGTGTAACAAGCGAGTTTGTATAGCCGCAAGGCTTAGGAGCAAACCAGCGTCCGCACGCTGGGACCAACACAGATTTGTATAGCTGATAGGCTTTGGAGCAAACCAGTGACCGCACACTGGTGTAACAAGCGAGTTTGTATAGCCGCAAGGCTTGGGAGCAAACCAGCGTCCGCACGCTGGGACCAACACGGAATAGTAGCAATGTCACCAACGCGACCAGGCAGAAGGTCGCCAGGATACTGAAGACAGGTGATGAGATGACAGGAACCAGCAACGATCAGTCAGGTCAGAAAACAGCAGAGAAGTTCAGCAGGAACTGCAACACCAGAGACTAGGCCGGAACCAGGACTGGAAGTACTTCAGCATGCAGGAAACACTGGAACAGTAGAGATCAGGAACTCAGGAACACATGAGATCAGGAACTCAGGAACACTGGAACAGAGGCCCAGCTATCACTAGCATAGTGATAGCAAGAAGGTCAGAAACAACACAAAAGGGCACTCAAAGGGTGCCCAATCCAGGTTTAAATAGTCAATAAGAGGCGGGCTATCTGCAGACAGCCAATAGAAGCCCCCTACTGGTGACAGACAAGTAACTGCAGCAAATAACGGGCACCGTGATAGTACCCCCCTTTCAAAGACCCCCTCTCCTAGAATAGGGTTTAGGTTTCTGCGGGTAATTGGCATGAAAGGCCCTAGTTAACCTAGGTGCATGAAGGTCCGTACTATCCACCCATGATCGATCCTCAGGACCATACCCTTTCCAATGTACCAGGTACTGTACCCTTCCTCTAAGCCTACGGGAATCAATAATGCTCTGAACCTCGTACTCCTCCTGGCCCTCGACCTCAACAGGTCCTGGCACCACAGGTGTGGTAGTATAGCGATTGCAAACCAGAGGCTTAAGAAGGGACACATGGAACACATTATGGATACGCATGGATGCAGGTAGGTCTAGTGCATAGGAGACAGGGTTAATTTTGCGAATAACTCTGTATGGACCAATAAACCGAGGAGCCAACTTATTAGACGGAACCTGCAGCTTGAGATTTCTGGAGGAAAGCCATACTCTATCCCCAACCTGAAAGGAAACCGCTGGAAGCCTTCTGCGATTAGCATGGCGCTGATGACGCTGAAATGACTGACCAAGTGCCCTCTGAACTTGTGCCCATGTGGAACGGAGTTGCTCGATATGCTCATCCAGAGCTGGAATCTGTTGCGTCTGAAATGAGTCTGGAAGCAAACAGGGCTGGAACCCATAATTAATCAGAAACGGAGAGCTCCCAGATGAAGAATTGACCGCACAGTTCCTGGCGAACTCTGCCCAAGGCAACAAGTCGGACCAATTATCATGATGGTCAGTAACGAAACAACGGAGAAATTGTTCCAAGCCCTGATTAGCTCGTTCAGCGGCTCCATTGGTCTGGGGATGGTAGGCAGAGGAGAAGGACAGCTGTATGCCCATCTGTTGGCAAAATGCCCTCCAAAATCTAGACACAAACTGGCTCCCCCTGTCAGACACCAGTACCCTAGGCACTCCATGCAACCGGAATACTTCTCTGGCGAACACCATTGCCAATTCCTTCGCTGAAGGAAGACCACGGAGGGGCACGAAATGAGCCATTTTAGAAAACCTGTCCACCACCATGAATATAAAGGAGTACCCCTTGGACATAGGCAACTCTCCCATAAAATCAATGGAAACATGAGACCAGGGGCGTTCGCCATTAGGCACCGGTTGAAGCAAGCCCACAGGGAGATGTCTCGGGGTCTTAGCGCGGGCGCAGGTGGCACAGGCATTCGTAAATTCGGCACAATCGTTTCTCATGGAAGGCCACCAAAATAACTGAGAAAGGGACCATAACAATTGGTCTCTACCAATATGTCCCGCAGCCTTAGAGGAATGGTAGGTTTCGAGCAGCCTAGTACGAAATGATTCAGCGACAAAACATTTGCCCACTGGGGTTTCATGGGGAGCGGACCCCTGAGAGGCCAGGATCTCCTCCCCTAGAGGAGAAGTGATACTCGTGCGTATAGTAGCCAGTATTCTATCAGGTTGGATGATAGGAGCTGGTGCTTCCACTCTGTCACTGTCGGCCTCAAATTGTCTTGACAGTGCATCAGCCCTGATATTTTTTGACCCTGGTAAATATGATACAATGAAATTAAATCGAGACAGGAACAGTGCCCACCTGGCCTGACGAGAGGACAATCTCTTGGCCTCCGAGAGATAGGTCAGATTCTTATGATCTGTTAGGATTAAGACAGGATTCTTAGTACCTTCAAGCAAATGACGCCATTCCTTAAGAGCAAGGATAATGGCCAATAATTCTCTGTCACCTATCTCATAGTGGCTTTGAGTGACAGTCAATTTTTTAGAGAAAAACCCACAAGGTCTGAGAGTTCCACCTTTCTCGTGTCGCTGCGAAAGTACTGCCCCGACCCCAATATCTGAGGCATCAACCTCTAACGTAAATGGAAGTAAAGGATTGGGGTGGGATAACACAGGAGCCGCAGCAAATGCCAGCTTCAAATTCTCAAAGGCTTTCTCAGCAGATACCGGCCAACAAGAAGGATTAGCACCCTTGTGCGTAAGATCGGACAGAGGTTTGACAATGGAAGAAAAGTTCTTAATAAACCTCCTATAATAATTAGCGAAACCCAGGAAACGCTGTATGGCTTTAAGACCCTTGGGTTTTGGCCATTGTAGGACAGCTGACAACTTTTCTTTGTCCATGGCAATGCCATCATTGCCAATTATGAACCCCAAGAATGGCACACTGGTTCTATGAAACTCACATTTTTCCATTTTACAAAATAATTTGTTCTCACGGAGTCGTAGCAATACTGCGGATACATCTTTGATGTGCTGTGCCATGTTTTGGGAGTAAATCAGTATATCGTCGAGGTACACCACAACACATGTCTGTAACATATCTCTCAGAACATCATTTATCAGTTCCTGGAAAACTGCGGGTGCATTACACAGCCCAAAAGGCATTACTAGATACTCGTAGTGCCCAGCTCGAGTATTAAAGGCAGTTTTCCACTCATCACCTGCTCGAATGCGAACCAGATTGTAAGCGGCCCGTAGGTCCAACTTGGTAAATATCGACGCGCCCTTAAGCCTGTCAAAAAGCTCGGTGATGAGTGGTATTGGGTATGCGTTTTTTGCCATTAGTTTATTCAAGCCCCGGTAGTCAATGCATGGTCTTAATTCGCCATTTTTCTTTTTTACAAAAAAGAACCCAGCCCCAGCTGGAGAGGTAGATTTACGTATGATCCCTCTAGCAAGGGCATCAGAAATGTAATCCTCCATAGCCTTATTTTCATCACAAGATAATGGATAAGTGCGTCCTTTCGGAGGTACTGCACCAGGCTGCAATTCAATGCAACAATCATAAGGTCTGTGCTGGGGTAGCATACTAGCCTCTCCTTTGCTAAAAACATCGCCAAACTGTTGGTACACATCCGGCATAGCAGAGGAGGTGCACATGACCTTAATAGGCTGGATGACGCACTTGTCCATACAAAACTGGGACCAAGCAGCAATTTCACACTTTTTCCAATCGAATTGTGGGTTATGTAACTGTAACCACGGAAATCCCAATATCACCGCATGGTGCGGGGAATTAATCAGTTGAAACTGCTGCTCTTCTCTGTGAAGTGCCCCAATAGTCATAGACAATGGCATAGTTTCAAATATAACCTGAGGCGGTTCTAAGGGTCTACCATCAATCGCTTCAATAGTCAAGGGGTTTTCTCTTTCAATGCGTGGAACTCCGTGCAATTCAGCAAAGGTATTATCCATAAAATACCCTGCTGCACCGGAGTCAACCAAGGCCAAAACCTCCACAGAGCGTTGTGCCCAAGACAATACCACCTGTATGGTGGGTTTCATTATGCCCGACACTGGGGACGATTGTACACCACCTAGGGCCTGTCCCCCAAGATACCCTAGGTGTGTGCGTTTCCCGGACGTACCGGACAGGAATTTAGCAAGTGCCCTTTTTTACCGCAGTATAAACATAACCCTTGTTTTTTGCGATATAGTCTCTCTGCCTTGGATAGTCTAGTGAAGCCTATTTCCATAGGTTCACTTGTTCCCGTACTGGTTCACTAGACTTCAATGCCAAGGGAGGGATGGGTGGGCAAAACATGCTACTAGGCTCATTATTTTTTGACCGTAACTTACGATCTCTGGCAATTGATCTCTCACCTATTCTGGAGTCAATTATCATAACATACTCAATGTAATCATCTAGATCAATAGGTAGATCTTTAGCAGCGATTTCGTCTTTAATGTGGTCATTCAGGCCTTGAGAGAAGGCTGCCAATAATGCCTCGTTATTCCAACCTACCTCTGCTGCCAATGTGCGGAATTCGATGGCATAGTCGCCCACTGTACGCCTGCCCTGTTGTATCTCCATTAGTGTTGAGCGAGCATGCTCGGCCGATGCTCGGATCGGCTCGAGCATCGCTCTGCTCGGCACATGGCGGTACTCGTACGAGTACCGCATGTGCTCGCCCGCCATGTTCGGGTCTCCTCCCCGCACGTTTTGCGGCTGCTGCGCAGCCAATAAACGTGCAGGGAGGCTCTGACATCGGTGTAATGCCAGCAGCCATGTTGGCTGCTGGCATTACACTGATTGGCTGGCCAGAACCCGTGGTCAGGTGCTGTATAGCACCTGACCATCGAGTTCGGCTCAGTCTGAGCCAGGGAGAGCTGAGGATAGGAAGGGAAAGGCAGTGTAGGGAGGAAAAAAAAAAATTGTGACAAAAAAGAACCAAAAGTCCTTTTTAGGACTACTGTGTGTGGGGGCAGCAGGTTATTTTGTGTGGGGGGAAAAAAAAAAAAAAAAAAAAAAAAAAATATTCTGTTTAGTGTGAAAAGTTGCAGATTAGAGCACATTCTGTTTAGTGTGCACAGTTGCAGATTAGAGCACATTCTGTTTAGTGTGCAAAGTTGCAGATTAGAGCACATTCTGTTTAGTGTGCAAAGTTGCAGATTAGAGCACATTCTGTTTAGTGTGCAAAGTTGCAGATTAGAGCACATTCTGTTAAGTCTTCAAACTAAAATATCAAAGTCACGTATTCCATTCAGTGTGCGTCGCCGCAGTTTAGCAGCACATTCTGAGTACTGTGCAGAGTTGCAGAATAGGAAGAAATACTGTTAAGTCTTCAAACTAAAATATCAAAGTCACATATTCCATTCAGTGTGCTTCGCCGCAGTTTAGCAGCACATTCTGTGTACTGTGCAGAGTTGCAGAATAGGAAGAAATACTGTTAAGTCTTCAAACTAAAATATCAAAGTCACATATTCCATTCAGTGTGCTTCGCCGCAGTTTAGCAGCCTATTCTGTGTACTGTGCAGAGTTGCAGAATAGGAAGAAATACTGTTAAGTCTTCAAACTAAAATATCAAAGTCACATATTCCATTCAGTGTGCTTCGCCGCAGTTTAGCAGCCTATTCTGTGTACTGTGCAGAGTTGCAGAATAGGAAGAAATACTGTTAAGTCTTCAAACTAAAATATCAAAGTCACATATTCCATTCAGTGTGTTTCACCGCAGTTTAGCAGCCTTTTCTGTGTACTCTGCAGAGTTGCAGAATAATAAGAAATACTGTTAAGTTTTCAAACTCAAATATTAAAGTCACATATTCCATTCAGTGTGTTTCACCGCCGTTTAACAGCCTATTCTGTGTACTCTGTACAGTTGCAGAATAATAAGAAATACTGTTAAGTTTTCAAACTCAAATATTAAAGTCACATATTCCATTCAGTGTGTTTCACCGCCGTTTAACAGCCTATTCTGTGTACTCTGTACAGTTGCAGAATAATAAGAAATACTGTTAAGTTTTCAAACTCAAATATTAAAGTCACATATTCCATTCAGTGTGTTTCACCGCCGTTTAACAGCCTATTCTGTGTACTCTGTACAGTTGCAGAATAATAAGAAATACTGTTAAGTTTTCAAACTCAAATATTAAAGTCACATATTCCATTCAGTGTGTTTCACCGCCGTTTAACAGCCTATTCTGTGTACTCTGCAGAGTTGCAGAATAATAAGAAATACTGTTAAGTTTTCAAACTCAAATATTAAAGTCACATATTCCATTCAGTGTGTTTCACCGCCGTTTAACAGCCTATTCTGTGTACTCTGCAGAGTTGCAGAATAATAAGAAATACTGTTAAGTTTTCAAACTCAAATATTAAAGTCACATATTCCATTCAGTGTGTTTCACCGCCGTTTAACAGCCTATTCTGTGTACTCTGCAGAGTTGCAGAATAATAAGAAATACTGTTAAGTTTTCAAACTCAAATATTAAAGTCACATATTCCATTCAGTGTGTTTCACCGCCGTTTAACAGCCTATTCTGTGTACTCTGTACAGTTGCAGAATAATAAGAAATACTGTTAAGTTTTCAAACTCAAATATTAAAGTCACATATTCCATTCAGTGTGTTTCACCGCCGTTTAACAGCCTATTCTGTGTACTCTGCAGAGTTGCAGAATAATAAGAAATACTGTTAAGTTTTCAAACTCAAATATTAAAGTCACATATTCCATTCAGTGTGTTTCACCGCCGTTTAACAGCCTATTCTGTGTACTCTGCAGAGTTGCAGAATAATAAGAAATACTGTTAAGTTTTCAAACTCAAATATTAAAGTCACATATTCCATTCAGTGTGTTTCACCGCCGTTTAACAGCCTATTCTGTGTACTCTGTACAGTTGCAGAATAATAAGAAATACTGTTAAGTTTTCAAACTCAAATATTAAAGTCACATATTCTGTGTAAGATGAAGAAGGCGGGTAAAAAGGGACGGGGAAGTGGACGTGATCCTGAAAGTTCAGGGCGCGGGTCAGGACGCGGAGAAACTGTGCCTGGTGCCAGAGCACAAGAAAGAAAGACATCCACCATACCTAGCTTCATGTGTAATTTTACAGGGCGTCGCAGGACATCACTCTCGAGGTCCGACCACTGCGAACAGGTGGTCGGTTGGATGACAGCTGATACTGCTTCCAGTCGGTTAAGCACCACCCTGTCTTCCACCAAGTCCACTCTCAGTAGCCAAGAGTCTGGTCAACATAATCCTCACTCTGATCATCCTTCCTCCCACCATACACGGTCTGGTCAAAGAAGTGATCCCACACTGGGATATAGTGAGGAGCTCGTCTCATCACCAATCCTTCATTTGACCCTCTCTCCAAGCACGCTTGCAGAGGAACATGACATCTTGTGCCCTGATTCACAACCTCTAGAGGCTACCCAATCTCAAGAAGATGACAGATGTGAACGGCATTTAAGGTCAAAGGAAGTAGTGGATGATGATGATGATGATGAGACACAGTTGCCATTAAATCAACCACTATTTCCGTCTCAAGACCTTGTTGAGGAGAATGTTATACAGTTGTCAATGACTGAGTATGTGGTGGGATCAAGACTTGAGGAGGATGATCAGAGTGAGGAAGTGGAGGAGGACTTGGTGGACGATGAGGTGACTGACCCCACCTGGGAAGGTGTAGAGCCGAGCGATGACAGCAGTCCTGAGGGTGAGCCATCTGCAGCACCGCAACAGGCTGGAAGAGGCAGTGGTGTGGCTACAGAAAGAAGGCGGACCGCACCAAACCGGCCCGCAAATGTTCCACGGAGCACCCCCTTGCGTAAATCTACCTTGCCAAGGGGTAGGTGTTCCGCGGTATGGCGTTTTTTTAAGGAAAGTGCGGACGACAAAAGAATTGTAGTTTGCAACCTGTGCCACACCAGAATGAGCCGAGGCATGAACACTAGAAACCTCACCACCACCAGCATGATCCGACACATGGCATCCAAGCACCGTAGTAAGTGGGAGGAACGCCTGGATCGCCCATCTGTGTCTGCAGGCCACACCACTGCCTCCTCTTCCCCTGTTTTCGGTGCCGGCCAATCGCCTGTCGAAGGCGCAGGCCCGCATACCTCCCGCCCTGCACCTGTACCATCTGAAGCACCATCAGCGACCACATCCACTTCCCTGTCCCAGCACAGCGTCCAAATGTCGTTACCCCAGGCATTTGAGCGCAAGAGAAAGTACCCAGCCACCCACCCACAGGCCATAGCACTAACCTCACACCTTTCAAAATTACTGGCCATCGAAATGCTGCCATTTAGGCTTGTGGACACTGAGTCCTTCCGCAGCCTGATGGCAGCAGCTGTCCCTCGGTACGCGGTCCCCAGCCGCCACTACTTTTCCCGGTGTGCCATCCCCGCATTACACCACCATGTGTCCCGTAACATCACCCGTGCCCTGACCAACGCAGTTACTGGGAAGGTCCACTTAACGACTGACACATGGACAAGTGCTTGTGGCCAGGGACGCTACATTTCCCTGACGGCACACTGGGTGAATGTCGTGGAGGCTGGGAGCGACTCGGACCCTGGGATGGCACGGGTGCTACCCACGCCGAGGATTGCGGGCCCTACCTCCATCAGGGTTTCCACCAGCACCTACGTTATTGGCTCCTCCTCCTCCGTTTCCACCTCCGAATTCTCTACACACACCGCCACTCCCCCATCAGCCAGTAGCTGGAAGCAGTGTAGCACTGCAGTGGGGAAGCGTCAACAGGCCGTGCTGAAGCTGATCTGCCTTGGGGACAAACAGCACACGGCCTCAGAGCTGTTGCAGGGGATTAGTCACCAGACCGAGCAGTGGCTCTCGCCACTCAACCTGCAAGCAGGCATGGTTGTGTGTGATAATGGGCGTAACTTGGTGGCGGCTTTGGAGCTCGGCAAGCTCACACACGTACCATGCCTAGCGCATGTATTTATTTTAGTGGTGCAGCGATTTCTAAAAACCTACCCCAATGTGCATGATCTCTTGACCAAGGTGCGCCGCGTGTGTGCACATTTCCGTAAGTCATCAACAGCTTCAGCCGGCCTGTTGAAGCTGCAGCAGCGCTTACAATTGCCAGCTCACCGGCTGCTGTGTGACGTGAGCACGCGCTGGAACTCCACCTTCCACATGTTGGCCCGGCTTTGTGAGCAGCAGAGGGCAGTAGTGGAGTACCAGCTGTTACACGGTCGTCGCCTCTCCGTTCAACTTCCTGTAATCAGAAGTGAGGAGTGGGAATGGATGTCAGACCTCTGTGAGGTTTTACGCAATTTTGAGGAATCGACACAGATGGTGAGCGGCGATAACGCTATTATCAGTGTAAACATCCCACTTCTGTGTCTACTGAAACGCTCGCTGCTCACAATTAAAACCGACGCTTTGCATGTGGAAGAGGTGGAAATGGGGGAGGAAGAGCTTACACAAGGTGATAGCCAGAGCACCCTCACTTCGTCTTCTCAGCGACAATTGGAGGAGGCGGAGGAGGAGGAGGAGGAGGAAGACACGGTTGCCTCCGCTACAGAGGGTAGCCATGGAACTTTAGTTCCATCTCTTCAGCGTGGGTGGGCAGAAGAGGAGGAAGAGGATGAGGAGATTGAGAGTCATCCTCCTGGTGAGGACAGCGAAATCTTGACTGTTGGTACTCTGGCACACATGGCTGACTTTATGTTAGGCTGCCTTTCCCGTGACCCACGCGTTGTACGCATTTTAGACAACACGGATTACTGGGTGTTCACCCTTCTGGACCCCCGCTACAAAGAGAATTTCTCATCTCTCATTCCTCCGGTGGAGAGGACAAGCAAAATGTTGCAATACCAGAAGGTTCTTGTCGAAAAATTGCTCCAAAATTTTCCATCTGACAACGCTGGCGGCAGAGTACGTGCTACCTTGGCCAACCGAGAAGGGGAGAAAAGGGGAGCACACAGCAGTTCCGAGAAAGGCAGGGCAACACTCTCCAAGGCGTGGGACACCTTCATGACACCCCGCCAGCACCCTCACCCTGATGCGCAGCCTAGTGTCACAAGGAGGGAAAAGTTTTGGAAGATGGTGAAGGAGTACGTAGCAGACTGTGTCAGCGTCCTCAATGATCCCTCTGTGCCTTACAACTACTGGGTGTCCAAGCTGGACACGTGGTATGAACTGGCACTCTACGCCTTGGAGGTGCTGGCCTGCCCTGCCGCCAGCGTTCTGTCTGAGCGGGTATTTAGTGCTGCTGGTGGCATCATAACAGATAAGCGTATCCGCCTTTCCACCGACAATGCTGATAGGTTGACACTTATAAAAATGAACAAGGCCTGGATTTCCCCTGACTTCTCCACTCCACTGGAGGAAAGCCCCGGGGGAACATAAACTCACTTTATATATGTTATTTACAATGATGGGAATACTCTGTATTCCCATTCACCCCTTCCACCCAAAAAACGGGTATATGGTTGACTCTTAATCTTCTCATCCTCCTCCTCCTCTTCCATATGCCCTGGGATATAATTTTTATATAGGGCCAGCTCACCAGCGTGCCCTGGGATATAATTTTTATATAGGGCCAGCTCACCAGCGGGCCCTGTGATATAATTTTTATATAGGGCCAGCTCACCAGCGGGCCCTGTTTGACAATTTTTATATAGGTCAGCTCACCAGCGGGCCTTCTCATATAATGTTTTATTGGGTCAGCTCTCTAGCGGGCCCTCTCATATAATGTTTTATAGCGTCAGCTCACTAGCGGGCCTTCGCATATAATGTTTAGGATGGTCAGCTCTGCAGCAGACCCTCACCCATAATGTTTTAGATGGTCAGCTCAGCGCACGTTTCCATCTTAATCATGGCCTCAGTTCTGAAAATCAAGGAAATTTTTGGGAGAATTTGCCTCTGCGCACGTTTCCCTCTTAATCATGGCCTCAGTTCTGAAAATCAAGGAAATTTTTTTGAGAATTGGCCTCTGCGCACGTTTCCCTCTTAATCATGGCCTCAGTTCTGAAAATCAAGGAAATTTTTGGGATAATTTGCCTCTGCGCACGTTTCCCTCTTAATCATGGCCTCAGTTCTGAAAATCAAGGAAATTTTTGGGAGAATTTGCAGATGATATACAAGTAAATATACAGCAAATACTGTTTGGTAACAATTTTTCGCCTAAAGTCGTTTTTATTTTCCTTTTTGTGTGTTTTATGGTCAGTCTGTAAAAATGGCGTACTACGGGCGAAAGATCGTTCCCAGCAGCGATGTTGGAGTCCAAGGTGCATCCAGACATCCTCCCTATGCTGTCCCTGAACCATTTCTGTAGTGTTTCCATCTTTTTCTGCCCTTTTCCTATGGACCAGGCACCCTCCCCTCATCAGAGCAGGGGGTGCCTGGTGTAATGCTCGAGTCCTCCCATTGACTTCAATGGGGCTCGGATGCTCGGCCGAGCACTCGAGCCTCAGGGGGTGCTCGGTCAGAGCACCCGAACATCCGAGCATTGGGGTGCTCGCTCATCACTAATCTCCATAAGGCGTTTGGCAGCAGAGGTGGTTCTACCAGGAGGCTCAAACACTCTTCGAAAGGAACGCACAAATTCACTAAAGTTCTTAGTACAAGGTTTAGCATTCTCCCACAAGGGGTTAGCCCAAGCCAATGCTCTGCCAGTGAGCAGTGATATCGTGAACCCCACTTTACTACGATCATTGGGAAATGCGTGTGCCGTCAATTCCATAAAGATTTCGAGTTGATTGATGAACCCTCTGCAGAGACTAGGGTCACCATCATATCTTAGCGGCAAGGGTGCAGAAGCCGTTAACCCTTTAACAGTACCCCCTAGGGGTCTGGTATCACTTTCCGGTGTCTGACTTGGCGAGACCACCGGGCTAGAGCTAGATTGGTCAGCAGGTACCGTGCGTTCAAGGATCGTTTGAATTGCAACTGCCAACTGATCCAAACGTTGCTCGAGCACATCCATCCTCCAATGGATATTCTGTGCGTTACCTTCACCCTTGCTGTCTGAGGTCATGGCCCTTTCGTACTGTCACGGTTTATTATGACTCTCAGACACAAGTTTTAGGTAAAAAAAATAAATTTTATTGAAATAATAAATGATAACTTAGGATGGCAATAACATACATATATATATATATACAGAATATAGCACAGACAGAAGGCAGACTCTACCGGTCCTGTCAATATACCGGACAGGACAGTCTTTAGGCTCTACCGGCCTTGCCAATACCGGGTAAGGCAACCTGCAGATGGAATAGCATAACGGTTTTACCGGCCTTACCAAATTATCGGGCAAGGCAGCCTCAATAGATACACAATGTAGGCTCTACCGGCCCTGCCAATACCGGGTAAGGCAACCTCAGATGGAATGTGGCAAAAGGTTCTACCGGCCTTACCAATACCGGGCAGGGCAGCCCAGAGATAATAGCAGCAGTCAGATGGAACTGGCAAATTAGCAGAATCGTTAAGCAGCAAGGCTTTGGAGCAAACCAGCGTCCGCACGCTGGAAACAACACTGAATAGTATAGCCGTTAGGCTTAGCGAGCAAACCAGTGACCGCACACTGGAGTAACAAGATTTGTATAGCTGAAAGGCTTTGGAGCAAACCAGTGACCGCACACTGGTGTAACAAGTGAGTTTGTATAGCCGCAAGGCTAGGAGCAAACCAGCGTCCGCACGCTGGGACCAACACAGATTTGTATAGCTGATAGGCTTTGGAGCAAACCAGTGACCGCACACTGGTGTAACAAGCGAGTTTGTATAGCCGCAAGGCTTAGGAGCAAACCAGCGTCCGCACGCTGGGACCAACACAGATTTGTATAGCTGAAAGGCTTTGGAGCAAACCAGTGACCGCACACTGGTGTAACAAGTGAGTTTGTATAGCCGCAAGGCTTAGGAGCAAACCAGCGTCCGCACGCTGGGACCAACACAGAATTGTATAGCTGATAGGCTTTGGAGCAAACCAGTGACCGCACACTGGTGTAACAAGCGAGTTTGTATAGCCGCAAGGCTTAGGAGCAAACCAGCGTCCGCACGCTGGGACCAACACAGATTTGTATAGCTGATAGGCTTTGGAGCAAACCAGTGACCGCACACTGGTGTAACAAGCGAGTTTGTATAGCCGCAAGGCTTGGGAGCAAACCAGCGTCCGCACGCTGGGACCAACACGGAATAGTAGCAATGTCACCAACGCGACCAGGCAGAAGGTCGCCAGGATACTGAAGACAGGTGATGAGATGACAGGAACCAGCAACGATCAGTCAGGTCAGAAAACAGCAGAGAAGTTCAGCAGGAACTGCAACACCAGAGACTAGGCCGGAACCAGGACTGGAAGTACTTCAGCATGCAGGAAACACTGGAACAGTAGAGATCAGGAACTCAGGAACACATGAGATCAGGAACTCAGGAACACTGGAACAGAGGCCCAGCTATCACTAGCATAGTGATAGCAAGAAGGTCAGAAACAACACGAAAGGGGACTCAAAGGGTGCCCAATCCAGGTTTAAATAGTCAATAAGAGGCGGGCTATCTGCAGACAGCCAATAGAAGCCCCCTACTGGTGACAGACAAGTAACTGCAGCAAATCACGGGCACCGTGATACTAAGGTCCCCATTCTTTTTCTTTACAAAAAAAAAAAAACAGCCCCCGCGGGCAAGGAAGTCTTTCTTATTATGCCTCTGGATAAAGCATCCAAAATGTACTCTTCCATGGCCTTATTCTCCTCTACTGATAGAGGATAAGTGTGGCCTTTAGGAGGTATTGAGCCTGGCGTCAGATTAATAGCACAGTCATACAGTCTATGCTCCGGTAAAGTGCTAGCCTCCCCCTTGCTAAACACCTCACTGAAAGACTGGTACTCTGAGGGCAACGAGGGGGAGGTACACAAAATCTTAATAGGGTGCTGTAGACAGGTCCCTTTACAATAGTCAGACCATGATATTATGTCACACGTCTCCCAGTCCACTCTGGGATTATGTTTCTAGACCCCAAAATGACAGCATGGTGTGGAAACTGGATCACCTGGAAATGTAGAGTCTCCACATGGAGAGCTCCTATCCTTAGTGTCAATGGACAGGTCTCATGTGTGATATGGGAAGGCTCGAGAGGACGACCTTCTATCGCTTCAACCGCTAATGGAGACTCACAGGGTGTCACTGTAATATTGTGTTTATTAACAAAATCGCCATCAATGAAATAACCAGCCGCACCAGAATCGATCAAGGCTGGTGTGGCCACTGAGGAATTTGCCAAAGAAATCACCACCTGAAGAATAGGTTTGCTCGGATCAGGCTCTGGGGACTGACTGACTCCACCTCGGATCTGTCCCCTTAGAGATCCTAGGTGCGTGCGTTTCCCGGACGCACCGGGCAACCTCATAGCAAATGTCCATCCTTACCACAGTATAGGCATAGACCCTCTCTGCGGAGGAAGGACCGATCCTCCTGAGACTCTCTACAGTGGGTGGTAAGGGAGGTGAGGGAGGCATGGGTGGGAGCTCCCTGTTAGGTATCATACGCAACTCTTGCTTTGGTCTGCTGTTCTTAAATGTGAACCTTTCTCTTATCTGTGTGTCAATTAGGATGACAAATGAAATTAGTTGGTCCAAATCACTTGGTAATTCACGGGCTGCGATTTCATCTTTAATTGTATTGTTTAGTCCCTGTGAGAAGGCTGCCACCAGAGCCTCACTGTTCCATCCCACCTCTGCCACAAATGTGCGAAATTCTATAGCATATTCTGCTACTGTGTGGGTGCCCTGCTGAATCATCATCAGTTTTTTTTGCGGCAGAGATGGACCTACCAGGGACATCAAAAACCCTTCTGAAGGCTTCAACGAACTGAGCGAAACTGGAAGTTATGGGTTTTGCCGTCTCCCATAACGGATTGGCCCATGCCAGGGCTTTGCCAGTCAACAGAAATCATGAAGCCTACTTTGCTTCTCTCGGATTGAAATGCGTGAGGGACCAGTTCCAAAAAAATTCCGAGCTGGTTAATGAAACCACAACATAACATGGGATCCCTATCATATCTTAGGGGCAAAGGAGCGGACCCAGACAAGCCTTTACAAACATGTATTTTCCACCTGAGTGGTAGTTACTGATGCCGATACCAAGGAGGCAATCAGTGGTTGCCCAACTTTGTCCAAATGTACTGTTCAGTCTAGCAGTGTCTGCAACACTACTGATAATTGATCGAGACGTTGTTCCTGCACGTCCATCCTGGACAATATACTCAGTGACTGCCCACTACTGGTGTCAGTACTGTTGGTGTTCATGGCCCTTTCGTACTGTCACGGGGTGACTATGAAATTAACACACTGACAAGTACAGATGAACTTAATATAAAACTTTATTAAGTACAATAAAGACAGGTTGTAATGAAACAGACTGGTGGCAACAAATGACAACAGTAGTTAGGTAATGACACAAGTGGCAATAGAGGGTAACACCTTCACAAGACCAGGGAGGAACAGTGTACTCACTTTCCTCACCTTTCACCAGGCATCCGAGTAGTAATAGAATTGCCCTAGGACTACCAGGTATATGTGAGGATAGTGTGGGTACACCGCATACACGGAATGTATGGCACACCTTCATGAGACCAGGGAGGACTAGTGAACTCACTATCCTTACCCTTCACTAGGCAGATGAGCGATAATGGAAAGGCCCAGGGACTCACACAGGTAGATGGAAACAGTGTGAGCATACAAGGCTTATGTCTGGGTAGTACACCTTCACCAGACCAGGGAGGAACAGTGGATTCACTTTCCTCACCCTTCACCAGGCAGATGAACCATAACGGAATGGCCCTTGGACTTACACGGTAGATGTGAGGGCAGAGCAGAGCACTCCCACACACACACACAGTCGACAAGAAATGAAAGGAGCGCACCAATACCCAGACAGGGTATACAATGCTGGTAGTCAAACTGAGGCTCGATAAGGCAGCACGCAAAACCAGGATGGCCACGGGAGGTCAAACACACGGTATGACCGACAAGCGCCACTAACGGAAGTGGGTGCAGAGTGGAAGGCACAGGCAATACGGAAACCAAACCGATGCACGGAATGGTAATGGAGAGCAACAATGGAGAGAGAAACCCAGGATGCAGCCAATGGTCAGAACCGGATTGGGTAGTCATACGTCGCCAGTGGTCGTAGCCGGAGTGGGTAGTCAGAAGTAGCCAGGGTTCAGAGCCTGAACGGGATAGTCAGATGTAGCCAAGAGTCAGAACCGGAACGGGTAGTCAGACGTAGCCAGGTGATGCACAGGAACAGTAATGGACCAACACAGCAATAAGCTCAGGTACACCACGAATGGGCAAAGGTAATGACACAGGATGAGGTTCAAAAACCCTGACAGGTGGGTGGAACGAGGACCTCACCAACAAGTAGACCTATAAGAATAGCGACTCAGCGGGAGCGACAGTTCAGGAAGTAAACAATGTCGCACATAGGCAATACAGCGAGAGGCAATCACAGGCACCATGATACCCTGTTAGGAATATACACCTCTTTATATTAGTATAATTGTGAAGAAGCCCTTCATTAAGATAGAACAACAGTGAAGTTTGACCGGGTCTTCCGTCATGACAACATGTGGCTCTTCAACCAGCCTGTACTTTGCAATGCCAGAGGGGTACACAGTGCATATATGTGTGATGCATTGTGTGCCCCTCTGGCATCCCAAGAGTCACCTAAGACTCATCCACCACAAGCACAGCCATGATGACCACAGACCCTAGAGGATGCACACTCGTTGCTGAAAGGGATATGTTTGTGTCTCAGACACTGTGTATTGTGAGAGTGGAGTTTGCACAGCTGATCTCTGTGCCACATGCCTGATTTAATACCATATTAAGGAGGTGTATCTTGTGTAGGAGTGCTACTGTCCCTGTGTGTTAACAATATCTGACTGAGACTCAGTCTCAGACTGAGAACTGCTTGCCTTCAGCTGTTGTTTAACTTCAACTAACATCATACCCATACAACACATTGCAGATGTTTGCTTTGCTAAGGGTATTGTGAGTTGTTATTGGACAACAGCGGATGTGATGTGTTTGGTTACCACTACTCAAACATTTCCAGCCAAGTAAATTGTGCAAGTGTTTTTTGTTCAATACATTGCTTTGCAACATGATTGTTTTTAAAAAAGTGTATTTTTAGTGCAAAAGAAAGTGCATTCTATTTATTTATGACACACGTGGCTTTATTTTTTTTATATGTTTCAGAGGGGTTGCATTTATAGATGCCCTCCCTGCCTGTCTGGGGACTCTTGGGGGTGTGTTGGTGTTGTTGATGGTATCACACTTGAGGGAGAGGTGCTTGCTGTTGACTCCTCAGTTGACTGTTGGGCTCTCTACACCAGCAGACTCTGGATATGATAATGCTTGCGTAGTTCAGTGAGCAGCTGGTCAAGCAAGTCACTGAGTACAATGCCTATATGGTGCTGTGTGGAGGATGGCATGCTGGGATTCCAGATCTCTGACACTGGCTGCAGTTCTTTCCATGATGTTCATACACCACCTGTTGAAGAATCTGGTCTCCCTTAGAAACCTCCTCTGTATGGCAATGTCTGTATGGCAATGTACTCCTCATCCATTCTTGCGGTTCTGGTAGCTGTGGCACATGATGAGGGTGTGGATGGTGCACATTTAGGTGCTGCTGATGCCTCATCTCTTTGCTTTGTGTTTCCAGTGACCGGTGGTTCCCTCATGGTCTGAATGTGCCTCTGCTGCTGGTAAAGCAAATGTCACCAGAGGTGAGAGGAAGCCAGCATGTGATGCATTTGAGGGTGAGCATTCTGCCCTTACCACATCTATGATCTCCTCACTGACTGCAAAAGCCTGTTCAACTGGTTCTGTCTGTGATGGTGGTGTGTACTGAGTCAGTAGTTTTGTACTCTGCTGCTCACCTATGAGGCTGAGATGCTGGTAATCCAGTGGCCAATGGTCATACTGTTTCCACTGGCATGTGTTTCCTTCTCACATGAATGGTGGTTGCAGGCTACTGTATTGGCATCCAGCAGTGTGCCTATGAAGGTGGTGTGGTGCCAAATGACCCATATTGCTGAGTGGAAAGCATCCTGTTGAGTACCATTGATGGTTATGGGGGGGGCATCCAGCACAGGACAGATGTTGGTGGCATCCATATTTGTTGTGGAATTCACTGCTGGGACTCCTACGGCATCTACTGTTGGGCTGGTGTGGGTGCCAGCCTGTGCAGTGACTATGGTGGTGGCATCCAGTTGTGCCCTCTGTTGGCTCTTTAGGGGCTGTGTCACTGAGGGTCAATGTGTTCCCCTCCTCCTCAATGTCCTCCTGCTCTGCTGCAGGCAAGTATGCTGTGTTGAAAAATGAAGTAGTGTGATTAGTAACCTGGCCACTGAGAAGATGGATGAAAGATGATAACTTGCACATCTAACATGTTGTGTGACAGAATGGTATCCAATTAATTGTGTGGCAATGCATGGGATACATTCCTGGCAATCACTGATTCTATAGTTTGAAAGTGTCCTGCACATTGACGGAAGTGACCTACTGTGGTTGACCCTTCATTATCACATGTATCTGGAACACTGGGGATGGCAGGGATGGATGCATACATGTTGAGGACATATTATGTGATACAGACAAAATATATGTTTGAAGCCAGTGGTAGACACCTTCGGCTGTATGTCTGGAATCACCATTCCCATTATCCACAATCACGTTTACCTGCTTATTAAGACGTGTGCGTTGTGGTTTCCTGTGTGTATGGTTCCCCAGTTTTGCTAACTCTAGTTAGACTGTTTGTTACAGCATCACATTTTAAATGTGTGTTTGAGTTTGTTATTAGAGGTGGGCAAAAAGTGGGAAAAATTTCCTGCATGACTTTTTGCAAAAACTGACTGATAGTTCTCTTTTTTCGAGAAAGTTTTCTCCTTGTCACCAATGCAAAATGTTCCTCCTTTTTGCCTATTTTAACAAATGTTTCCCCTATAATTACTATGGTTGCTACATTTCCCACTGCAATATTACTTCTTATGAGGGCTGTAGTTTGCTAATAAGTGGCTGAAAGTCAAAGCTGAGAGTCCTACAGCAACATATGCCTTGAAAATGTGTTAGCATTCAGAATGCATTTGTCCTTTGCCTACAACAATAACTTCCTGCTTAAGTAACACTGGCACATATTCATGATGATGATGTCGAGTAATAAAAAAAATAAAGTACAACCTAGAATGTGGCAGATGTGTATTGTAGTGGTGGTGGTGGGGCACTGGTATGGTGTGATTTGTATATGAATATATAGCAGTTTTTACCATTGTCATGTTTGTGTCAAATCCCTATCCTTCTCAGATTATTGACACACATTAGTTATTGACCATAGCAGTGGTCCTAAGTGGGGTAGATGGTGTCAATACTTCTTCACATCCCTTTTCCTTCTCCTCCTCATCTTTGCTGCTGTTAATATATTTGTCCTGGGTTTCTCTGTCATCATGTGGTTTCTGCTACCGGATACTCAGATGGTATGAGATGTTGGTTCATCCCAACATTGCTGCTTGATAGCCACATCCTGCTGTCATTGAAAATGTAAACAGCCACAATGAAAACCATCTCAGACTCAATACTTGCTGGTGGACAACTAATGGATTCCACTGCAGCACGTCAATGCTGACCACACACACTGCTTTGTTTGCCAGCAGTCCATGGTGTCATTGTTTCTGCCTAGAATATAACTATCTTGCAGGTATTCTAAAGCCATCTCACATGCAGTGGGATCACTTCTAGGAGCTACACGGTGTTCCTGTGTGTCAGTTACTAACCCATACTCAGGGAGCAAGTCCCAAAGAAATGTGCCGCCACCACAACCACCACCAATGTTTAGTTTTTGCCGCCCCTGCTGAGAAGCATGAATTGCCCTGTGTTCTGAATCAGATATTCTGGTTGATGATGTAGCTGCTTCTGCTGGTTAAAATGCTTTGCTGCCTTCCTTTTCACTATACTGTGTAGATGTTTGTTGTGCCCTCACTTTCTCCCTCTCATCCTCCACAATGCAACCCTCTACTCGGTCAATAAGCATATATTGATATTCCTTGACACAATCCAGTTCCTCAGAGAGTTGCTGGTGATCGTCATGACTCCTTGTTTTGATAAACTGCTGACGACTCATTGGCAGAAATTCTGAAATTTTGTGTTTGAAGCGGGGGTCCAGCAAAGTGGCAAGAATGTATTCCTCATTGCTTTTAATAGACATTATGCAAGGATCTTGTTCAAAGCATGCTAACATGTCATATAATAGCTGGTTTATGTCTGTTTTGTCATTATGGTAAGATTCCTCAGCCATGATCCTTATTTTTTTCTGCAATAAAAAATATCAGTGGTAGAATTTAACTAATTCCTGCCCCAATGCAACTCCCCAGCATGGTTGCCTCCTCAAAGGGTTTTAGTAGCTCACATACATCAGACATTAGTTGCCATTGGCAAAGAGGCTCCTTACAAAGCCTTCCAGTTTTGCATGGTGTACTCACTAATGGCCTTAATCTGTCCTATAAATGCTCTAGCATGTATAGTGTGGAATTCCACCTGGTAGGGACCTCCATTTTCAGCTGGTGATGGGGCAGGTTGTTACTCTTTTGTATGGAATGTAGAGCATTGCATGCACTGTAGGAGCATCTAAAATGGGCACCCTCTCTGACGGTTGTGGATTCTGCCAGGAATCTGGTCACAACTAAATTTAGCACATGGGCAAAGCAGGGCACCTGCACCATATCACCTATTCTCAAAGCAGCAATTACGTTGGAGCCCTTATCAGAAGACACAAAAACAGCTTTTAAGGAGTGGGTACAAGCCGTTCCTCTATAACCTGCTCTAGCTTACTTAAACATATATGGCTTTGTGGGATTGTGTGTCAAAATTCTGTATGCACAAGGTGGTTTGACCATGCTATGGGCTATCCTGCTGCTGCTGCTGCTAGCACCTTTTAATCACACTTCCGGAACCAAAAGCACAATTTATATCTCTCACCTGATGCTGTAAGTTAGTGTTGCCCACAGTTGGTTCTGGGGGGAGGAAACCCAGTGAGCAGTCACAGTCATATATTTAGCGCTCTGCCCACTTGTCCACATATCTGTTGTTAGGTGGATTTTCTTGCCATATGGACTTTGCAGCCCTTTGCACATGACAATAACCACCTGCTCGTACAATTCAGACACAGCCATCCTGGAAAAATAACTGCGGCTTGGGATATGCCAAAGTGGAGCTACACATGACATTGGTTCTCTGAAACCTCAGTTTTCTACAAAATAATACAGCAGCATGTCCACTGCCAACATCTTGGCAATCTTGCCATTCCACAGGCATACCTTGGGATTGATTTTGTGAAGTGTTTGTTGCCTTCCCAGGAACTCAGTCAGTGTGGGTTGGCAGTACATGGCAGAAGAACCCTGTAATTGTATTGCTTTAACAAGATGACTAGAGGAGGTGGTGGAGGTAGAGGCAGCATGTGTGGGCACTCTATGACTCTTGCCATCTCCTACAGCAAAGCCAGAGTCATCAAACTCCTCTGCACCAGGAGTTATAAGTGTTATTTGGAGTGAACTAAATGTTGGAAGAAGCACACTCTCTGAAACTTTTTAGAGTGCATCTGCTGTTGCTAGTTGCGGCACCTCTGGCCTGCTGATAGTGTGTCTCCCAGTTAGACCAGTGGTTGTGCTTCATGTGTGATCTCATAGAGGAGGTGCCTAGGTGTGAGCCTGTTTAACCCTGTTCACATACTTCTTGCACAGATAACAGATGGCAACATGCTTAGCTTTAGGATCCTGACTGAAGTATCTCCATACTGTGGACTTCATGAACTGAGGGGTTCCTGAGGTGTTGCTACTACTACTACTACTGGGGCTACTACTAGGTGTCAAAGGTGCAGCACTTCCAGCAGCAGCAGAGGCACTCATCATACCTAACATTGTGGATGTTAATAACCTGTGTTGCTGTTTTTTTTTTCTGCTGCTGGGTATTCGACACCGGTGTGGGACTTGGACTTTGAAGAGGCGATGATTCTTATGACGATTGATAGGGTCACTGTGTACTTTTTGACATCTTTGCTTGTCCAGAGTCAGACTTTCCAATGGTTTTCTCAAACAGTTTATAGACAGGCACAATGCTCCTTTAAGATTCAGCCTTTGACTTTGTGCTAGCTTTATAGCCATGTCATCATCCTCACTTCATCTGTATCTGAACAAGAGAATGATGCTGGAGGGATATATTCTACATCTGCATCATCATCAGTTATCAATAGGTCATCCTCAGCAGCATAAGTATCAACTGCCACTTCTTGCCCACTACCCTTATATTCCTCTAAGCTTTTAGAGGTCTCAAACAATTTCTTTTTACATTTACTTTTACTGTAACAAAGTTCACTACTACTTTCAGGATGGGTGTTTTGGTGCTTGTTTGTCTCACTATCTAATGCAGCAGGCGGTTCAGCTGCTACACCTTCCTCTATTATGCTATTGCCATTATCAGCACTTGAATGTGACTTGTTGTCATCTTCAGTGTTTTTTAATTATTATTTTTTTAAGTTGTAGACCCTGTCTTATCACAGTCTGTCCAAAACAAAAAATTATAACTGAAAAGCAAAATCAACAACTTGCCAGTCAATCACATGGAATTTTGGGTATTTTGGGTCAACCTCCTTCCTCCCTTCTTCTCTCCAGAGTGTCCCCAGACTCTAATAATACAGAGAACAAAGGTCCTACCTAAAGATTCCTTAAACTGAACTTCAATTGCCCTATTTTCTCTAGCTCAAAAAATGTGCTGCTTTCTCCTCTCACAAACACAGAATGGCTTACTGTGAGAGACTGTATATGGTTGAGAAAAGTGGAGAAAACATGTATGGTGGGGAAAATGTTTCCTTCCTAATGATTTCAATGCAATGAGCTAGGCAAAAAAAAGTGGGAAAAAGCATAAAAACTGCACTTTTCATAGGAAATTATTTGCCAAGCGGGAAGTGCCATTGTTCTCTAATTTCAGTTTGAGGTGAATATTTTCGCCCCTCCCCAAATTGTTATCTTGCTGGGCGAAATGTGTTCTCCAGCTGTTTGGCTTGATGTGCTCCCCCATCAATGTCTGTTTTTTTGGCTTGTTTTGTCTGTGCGAGGTACTGACAATGTCTCAACTTTGCTGTCATGGTTGTAGCAACAGTGCAAATTTGTCATTTGAGGCCATGGGTTAGTGTGCACCCATGTTTGTTCAACTCTCACGGGTCTGCTAACCCCTCTTGAACTTTGCGACATGATCCTAGTGTACTATGTCCACTGTTAAGTGTTAACATCCTTTCGGCAACATGATTAACATTGTTCAAGAACATAACAGATGTTTACTTTACAATGGTGGAGAAGAGTATGTACTCCTGTGCTGGATGCTCCGCACCAGGGCCATGTTTTCCTCCACTGCAGTGTGGGATGGATGAGCACTCTGTGTGACCATTTGGTTGTCAGGCCCTGCCTATACACTCCCTGGATGTGTGCTCTTCTGCTTCCCACTGTTGTTTCAGACCCTGGCTGCTGTGTACCTGCCTGTTGTTGGGTACCCCTTCACCCACCTGATCTCCCTCTCCTCCTTCTTCCCTGACTGTGGATCCCCTGCTCTGCATTTTCTAGTAGATACCAAAATGCCAAACATATGTCTCACAAATGATTGCTTCATTTTTTAAATAATTTTTGCATGCATTATTTTTTCAAGAATAAAATTGTTTTGCTAATATGCAGTTATATGCATGATTAAAATGTATATTTAGGAAACTATGCTGTCTCTCTATCAGTATACTACCATTCATAAACATATCATAAGCGGCTTTTATCTAATTAAAGTTGCCATGAAACATGCATAGTGTCACTGTTGTGCTAAATGACAACCATTCTGCTGCACATCTATGTGCAATCTCACACAGTCACCTCGGCACTGGCAGAGAATCTGAGTAATAGCAGAGCAGTGGGCCTGATCTTTCTACCTTTGTGCAGAAAATGTATCATTAAATTAAAGGGACAATTTTGCCAATCATTTTAAACTCCAAAGTCTCAATATAAATGATAACTGCATCTCTTTTTCAGTAAAGTGAGTTGTTTTTCCAGGGTGTTGTTAATCATGTTCCAGTAAGTTAAATTTCTATAAAATATACATGTAGTATCTACTAAAGATGGCTCTGGTTTGACACAAAGTGTATTTTTCTCATAAAGACAGATTTAAAATACAAAGAAAAGTGGATCTGAATTATCTCTAATCACCATGCACAAACTTAGTACTTCTTACTTTTCTCTGAACAATCATCTCTAAAACTTGATATTAAAAGTAATGGCCAGTTTTACATATTTCAAATATAAAAAAATAGATGGTACATCTATATTATTGTACTCTATAATGTTAATATAATTAAAATTTTCTATAAACATTTAGCATTGTTAATGTTAAATTTAATTAATTATGTGCACCTCTAGGGATGGGCGAACATTTCCGCCTCAAACTGAAATTGGGGAAAAATGGTACTTTCTGCTTGGTGAAAAATTTCCTGAGAAAAGTACCAATTTTCTTCTTTTTCCCACTTTTTTCATCTACCTCATTCAATGAAATCAATGGAAACATTGAAGTTGCACTCAACACATAACAAATATTATTTAACTTGCCAAAGGCATAGTAAAAAATGGGCATGAGGGTGTCTGTATTGGCAGGGTGTAGGGAAAGAATCATTTGAATAGGGAATGATATTTGAGGTGGTTGTTAACTGGGATTGTGGGGCAGTTAATACATAAATCCTAAAGAAAATTAAAAAACAACCCATTAGACATGGAATGAAAGGGGTATGAGGAGGATGCGGTAGAGTCTGGGGAATTAATCAGTTGAACAGTGAATTTTTTGGGGGGGGTTCTTGACTGGTACTGGGGAGAAAGTTAATAATAAAAAATAAGACATTTGTATTTAAAGTGATAGAGACTGGAACCCCCGACATACTATCACGGTGCCCGTGCTATTCGGCGACATTCTGTCAGTCTATACTCCTGCTTAACACCTATTGGCTGAACTGTAATTGTCCCGCCCAGCATTGTCCTTAAATACTGGGTTCTGGCACATCTCCGGTGCCCTTTCGTGGTGTTCCAGTACCAGCTCTTGGTCCTGATTATTGTGTGCTCTCAGTGTATCGACCCAGACTGCCTGACTACTCCGCATCTCGTTTCCTGCCTGTGCACCGACCCGGACTGTCTGACCATTCTGCTTCTCATTTCCTGTGTACCGACCCGGCTTGGCTGACGTTTCTGCTCCATGTACCGACCCGGCTTGGCTGACGTTCCTGCTCCGTGTACCGACTTGGATTGGCTGACGTTCCTGCTCCATGTACTGACTTGGATTGGCTGAGGTTCCTGCTCCGTGTACCGACTTGGATTGTTCTACGTTCCTGTTCTGTGTGATTCCACCCGGTTGGGCTGCTGCCTCCTCTGCACGCCCTGACCGGTCTCCGGTTAAGGGTAGTGCTTCACTCTCACTGTCTGTGGACATCTATGCAGCTGGTCTTGGTTGCCTCCGTGTCGCCCCGGCGACGTTCCCATTGGTCTGCCTTTCAAACCGTTCAAGGTTGGGTGCCTCTCAGGGCGAGTTGCTCAGATTCCTTTACTGCTACGGCAGCACTCACGTGGCTCAGTCTCCGTTACTGCTACGGCAGTGCTCAAGTTGCCTAGTCTACGTTACTGTTATGGCAGTGCTCAAGTGGCTCAGTCTCTGCTACTGCTATGGCAGTGCCCCTATTGCTCAGTGTCCGTTACTGCCACAGCAGCTCCTCAGTTGCTCTGTCTCCGTTAATTCTACGGCAGTATCCAGTTGCCTAGTCTCTGTTAATTCTACGGCAGTATCCAGTTGCCTAGTCTCCACTACTGCTATAGCAGTGCTCACGTGGCTCCGTCTCTGTTACTGCTATGGCAGTGTTCAAGTTGCCTGGTCTCCGTTACTGCTACGGCAGTGTCTATGTCACTCGGTCTCCATTACTGCTACGGCAGTGTTCACGTTGCCTAGTCTCCATTACTGCTACGGCAGTGCTCAAGTTTATCAGCCTCTGTTACTGCTAAGGCAGTCCACTATTGTCTGGTATACATATTCTTGGGCGTTACTCGTACTAAAGCTCTCACCTCTATTTGAGCTCCTTAATAGGCCTTACCACACATGGGCCTGTCAACATTCTCTGTCTGCTATTAACCCATGCAGTACTGATATACTGGGACTCACTCAAGATCTGACCTGTGTCAGTATAATGTTCTATGGACTCTTTACTTATACTGGACCTGTGTGGGCTTACTTCTGTATAACCTGACTAGTGGCTGTGCTATATTAAGTATATATTACAGGACCTGTGAGGGTTATTGTGATGTTAATTGTTTAATAAAACTATGTTTTATCCAAACCTACTGTGTCTGTGTGTCGAACAAACTGTTACACATAAGCTGCCACTGGGGTGGACTGATACTTGACTTGATACAGTATTTTGTAGAGGATGATTTGTTAGATTTGTTGTTAAAGACCTTTGTAGGACTTAGACTTATTAGAGGCCCAAGCCTGATGAAACATTGATTTGTAGATCTTAAGGTTGTTTGGCTCAAGTCTAAGGAAACATTGATTTGTAGGACTTGGGCTTGATAGAAACAAAGCCCCACAATTGTTTATTTTTTTGTAGGACTATGTTTTTTTTTTTAATTTATTTTTTATTTTTTCAAAACACAAGCCCTGAGAAAAAAAGTAAAAATTCCATACTGGCCTAGTGCCACCAGGTCATGTTGGCCAATGGCCACTGGCCATTATCAAATGTCCTCCTGAGTCTATAATTATGGAATTTGCAATTGTTGTTCTTACTGCTGCTGCTGAGTTGTTTAAGCAGCAGGATGATTAGGCAGGTGAAAGGGAATGAGATCAACAACAGCAGTAACATGGGTGATGGATGAGGAAGGTTCCACTTGTCATGACTATCTCCAGTGATGCACATGAGGCAGTAGCAGCACAATAAGTAGCCCCCAGTCAGTGTGGAGAGAAGACAAAGTTGGCCATTAAATCTTTTCCACCTGCCCCTCCTCCAAAGTCATGTGTATGTTGTTATTAGAATATATTTTTTTCCCTTGAGATCAGGAACCGTGGCTCTCATCAGCAAATGCAATATGCACAGTGTGTGTGTGGTAAATAACATCTGGGGGCACAACTGTATCCAAACACCATGACACTCGAAACCAAGTACTGCTACTGTCACTATACCCCTTGTCTAGACCGCGCTAAGGACACATGACAACTTGCTGACAGTTTAATAGTAATGATGAACCCTTCATGCCACCATTTTAGCATATTCTGCGGGATGGAATCTCCTCAGATGCTGCTTTATGCACTGCTTGCGATTCTCCTCCACCACACTGGCATGTGTGGTCAGTGCACCACACAGTGTGCAATGGGTAGAGACGAACTGTCACATCCTAACATCAATAGAGTGGCTGGGGGAGGTAACAATGAACGAGGTGGTGTCATAGCATACCTAGTTCCAGCTTCTATACATTCGGCAACGCAACAAACATTGAAATATGTAGTAGGTTCTATCACGGTTTCCGTGATTCTCTCCATGTCACTCTCACTTGTGCTGTTCTCCTATTGGTTGAGCCTGTTTGGCCTGCCCCTGGTGACCTTTTTATACCTGACCATTGGCACCTGTCAGGTGCCCTTTCTTGGTTTTCCAGAGCCAGTGTTGCTTTTGCTGTGTTCCTGTGTTCCTGATTCCTGTGTACCGATTTGGCTTGTTTTGACTACGCTCCTGTGTTCCTCCTCCGTGATCCGACCCGGCCTGGCTGACGTTCCTGCTCGTGACTGATCTGGCTTGTCTGAGAATCTCCTCCGTGATCTGACCCGGCCTAGCTGACTTTCTGCTCCGTGACCTGTACCGGCTTGCTCTAGCCTTTGCCCCCGTTCCGGCTTCCTGCTGCTTTTGTCGCTCTGGCAACATTCTGACTCCCGCTGTGGTTGTAACTGGGCTGATCGAGACTGCTACCATTTACTCCTGCATAGCCGTGTCTTCAGAGCTGAGTCTCCACTTACATTTGCAGAGCTGTGCTTCCATCACTGAGTCTTCCTTGGCACTTGCAGAGCGATACCTTCACACGCTGAGCCTCCGGTTGTACTTGCAGAGCTACATACCCTACCCTTGTGCTGTTGTTAACTCTTGCAGTGCTACTGTCTCCTTGACCTGAGCCTTCTTAACACTTGCAGAGCCATTGCAGTTATCCGATACTCCTGCTGAGCCGGCCGCGTTTTGTGCCTCAGTTAGACTGCGGCTCACATTGTCAACCATGCAGAGTAGTCGGTCTTTTGTTACTGTGCCCGCGGGAGGCGCTATTGGCTCTAGCTCTATCCGTGTTACTCTCCGTTACTGCCTGATGGGGCTATTGGCTCAAGCACTTGCAGCGCAGGTGGTTTCTGTTACTATGCCCGTGGGGGCTATCTGCTCAAGCTCTTGCTGTACCCTGTCTCCATTGTTACGCCCGTAGGGGCTATTGGCCCCCATTATTACGCGCGTGGGGGCTATCCGCAAGCTCTGGCACCGTAAGCATCTCTGTGGTTATGCCCGTGGGGGCTATTGGCTCATGCTCCTGCAGTACAAGTTGTCTCTGGTATATGCCCGTGGGGGCTATTTGCTGATACTACTCTGCAGCATTCTGCCTCAGTTCCTGTACTGCCTTGCAACTCTCTACACTTGATGGACTTAAGGTGTTGCATCATCTAACACCAATAGCTGCTTCTTTCTTCACCTTGGGCATGCCAAACACCACAACAAAGATTGACTGTTCATTTGTATTTAACCATTGAGTACCAGTTGCTATTCTGTGCCTGTCCTGTGACAGTATATGTATTATCCTTACTTCAGTATACTGGTCCTGTGAGGGCATATGTAGCCTATCTACTGCTATATACTGTGTTGCCTATAGAGGGTGATCTTTGTTCTTTATTTTTTTTAATAAAACAGTGTTTTATTCAAACCTGCTGTCTGAGTGTCTGAAAAACCGTTACAGGTTCCTCCCAAGCGTTGCTTTTGGACCTGGTTTGAGAGCACTTGCCAGCTGATACTGACGCTCAGAGTGACACGGGCGCGGGTCGCTGAGTTGACGCCTCGTGGTGAGACACGTTGTTTACTGGCGCGAAGCGGCGGAATGACGCAGAGTGTAATTTTATGATGTATGCTGGTATCTCCTCCCAACTACCTCCTGGACTGGACTTTAAAAGGGGAACTGAGCCAACTCTCAGTCGCTCTTGCATTGTTGTACAATTCAGTTCTGTTTCTTTTGGGTTCTGTGTATGATCTGGCTTATCTGACCATCCATTCTGGTGCTGACCTGTGGCTCTGTCTGACTATTCTCTTGCCTTATCCTGTATATAGTGGACACCCAATCTGGTGCAGACCTGTGGCTCTGGCTGTCTATATGAACAGTGTATGACCCGGCTTGTCTGACCATCCAATCTGTCTAACTATCTTTCCCATCTTATTATATAGCGGACACCCAGTCTGGTGCAGACCTGTGGCTCTGGTAGATTCGATATTTTACTGACTACAGGTGTGAGTCTAGTATCCCCTTCTGCTATGTTGACTGTAGGCGTGAGTCAGTCATCCGTGACTACCACCCTGACTAGCATGAGTCTGATAGCTGTCTAGCTACCCGGATCGGAGAGTTCAAGTTCCTGTTCCTGCTCATGCTCCTGGTTCCAGCAGAGACTAGTCTCCGTAAGGGAGGTCAATCTTTGCAGCTTACTATTTTTGATAGTACCGCTAGCTTAGCTTGTGACCCTCTGCCTCTCTCCATTGTCTTATACTGTGTGATACCTTATTTTCATTTTTCATTTTTATTATCCCATAATGACTCTCAAATGGTTATTGGGAAACCGTGACAGGGGGATTGGCAGAAGATGTAGTCACCCTAGAAGGTGATGACTACCATAACTGGTCATGGAACTTCCAGCCTCTGCCTGGGTTACTGTATTCTTCCTCCTCTTTGATCTCTGCCTCACATCTTGTTGACTTTCTGGAGAGTCAGGGGGTACAGCAACAGCAGTGCTTGATTTCTGTGGTGTGTGTTTGGCTTTAACATGTTTAACATAAATGTCATGGTATCTGTGTTTCATGTGTGATAGGGCGCTTGTGCCAAAGTGTTTTCCCTCCTTTCCTCTTCTCCTTGACTTGTCACATATTGTGCACAGTGCCATTGGAGGTGGAGAAGAATGGCCTCTTTCATCTTGTCCTCCAAATTCCCCTTCACTTTCTGTGACAGCAGATAATGTTGCTTCTGTTGCTGCTACTGCCTCAGATTCCGCACTGCAATGAAGACCAGGAGTATTGTTGACGCTGCAAGTGGAACCTGTCCTAGTCCTGCATCACTTGTTAACACTATTCCCACTGTGTCCACTGTGTTCTGTGGTGCACTAGCCTGCTCCTCCTCATCCTGCTGTCCTTTCATCTCAGCATCAGAAGGAATTAGAGCAGTTGCAAATTCATGTAATTCCAAAAGGTCACTGCTAGTGGTGGTGGTGAAGCCCATCCTCATCCTTGTCTCCCATTCCTTCTCAGTTTCTGCTAAAAAGGCCATCAATGTCTCTTCCACCCCAGCTCCACCAGCATCATCATCATCACCACCACCATTAATCCCTATGTGCTGCTGCTCGATTACAAACATCTCACTGCTGCTTGGTGGAGGTGACGAGCAATGTCACAGAGGGTGACGTGAAGAAGGCAGACTGGTAGTGGCGGCAGTAGTAGCAGGCACATAAAGATGACCTGTGCTCCTGCTGGTGGTGGTATTAATTGTGTGCCTGCTCTCCCCCAACAACCATTCTGGCCTCTTAGTCTTCAGGATCCTGTTCCATCTGGACACTTTAGTGAATGGAAGGGGAGGACACCCAGGGTAAGAGGAATGGTGTGGGCTCCCTTGACCGCTAGTCTGGACGCTCTCCAATGTTTCCCGTACCACTCCGGCTGCTTCACCATTACTGCTACTACTACTAACACCAACCACATCAAGTTCAGCCACAAAGTCTTCCTCCTCAGTCTCACAGTCACTAGTAATATGAAGATATTGCTGTTGATTACCTCCTTCTACACTCCTAATGCTAACAAGCTGCTGGACCTTAGTAGTAGTAGTACTAGCACTGGTGGGACTGCTTGGGGATGGCAAGTGGGACTTAGGGTCCCTTGATGTCACACTTGGTATCATTTTCTCCTTCCCCCCTCCTGAGTACTACATGACACACTAGCAGCTGATTCAGCACTGGTGGCAGCACGTCTTACAGCAGGCACAGTACTGGTGGCAGCAGGTACAGAAATGGTGACTGCAGGTACAGCACTGGTGGCAGCACAACTGGCATCAGGTACAGCGCTAGTGGCAGCAGGGGCAGTATGTCTGGCAGCAGGTACAGAAATGGTGGGTGCAGGTACAGAAATGGTGGCACTGGCAGCAGGGACAGCACATCTTGCAGCAGGCACAGGTAGCTGACCTGTCCTGCTCTCACTAATACTACCATTTTCTCCCCCCCTTCCCATTCCCTTTTCTCCCTCTCTTCCCATTAAATTCCCTAAGATCCCTTGTGGTGAATTAGGGGGACTGGACAGCATTGGTGGTCACCTTCTCCTCCTCAGACTCAGAGGACACATAATAAGGGTTCATCAAGTTCCTTCTTTGCAGCACATAGTGATAGCAGTCACTATGAACCTCTCCTGCCTCAATTTTCACAATAAATAACAGCAGAGCAGCACAGCACATCTATCTTGCTCTGTAGTTGCTTCTATTGTTTCTGACTACTGCAAATACGTCACGTTTTTATAGTGAAAAAGCAAAAACAACCTAAATCAATGGGCGGAAATTTTCTAGCCACTAAAAAATTGGTGGGGAATTTTGGCCATCGGGTGAAAAATGCGAAAATTTTACTCGCTGTTTGAAAAATGGAATTTCTCACGGAAAAATAGACAATAAAGTGGTTTTCATTACATTTATTATAGGAACAAGGCAACAACTTTTGACCATCCCTACAAATGACAAAATAAAACTTCTTCCTCCACCTAACACCATGAAGGAACCCGAGGGTAAGATGAAGGAGCTTGAAGGCATCTGAAATATCAGCTTTTGACAACCTGTCAGAAGTTATTATGAGCCGAATGGCATCATCATCTATAGAATAGGACAGCAAGATTTCCTCAGAGGAAATAAGAGTAAATTAATATTTTTATCTGATCCTTTTCCTTTGCCAATGCAATCGGGTTTATTCTCTATTCTGGAAGGGAGGGTGTGCAAATGGCCCAATGCAAAAAAACCTTTGGCTAGTTCTGAGGATAAGAAATAAGAAGAAATAGACTACATGGCTCTATTACCTAAGACCTTTACTAATTGTGCTGTAAAGTAGGGATGAGCGAAAGTTGTTGCCATGTTCCTGTGAAAACCACGTTATTGTCTGCTTTTTCATGGGAAAATCCGCTTTTAAAACAGTAATGGTTTTCGACCATTGGCCAAAATTCTCTGCCATTTTTTCAGTGGCTAGAAAGTTTCCGTCCATTGATTAATGTGGTTTTCGCCTTTTCGCTTTAAAAACATCACGTATTTGAGGAAGTAAAAAACAATAGAAGTAGCTACAGAGCGAGGTAGAAGTGCTGTGCTATTCTGCTGTTATTGATTTGAAAACTTGAGGCAAGAGAGTCCCATAGTGACTGCTATCACTATAAGCAGGTTTAAAAATATTAAAAGGAGGAACAGGAAGGACCATTATGTGTCCACTGAGTCTGAGGAGGAGGAAGAAGTGAGCCCTACAGAACCATTGCTGTCTAGTCCCCCTTAATTACCCCTAGAGATCTTGGGGAAATTAATGTCAAGGGAGGAACCGAAGAGTACTACTAGTGAGAGCAGGACAGGTCAGCTGCCTGTGTCTGCTGCAAGACGTGCTGCCCCTGCTACCACCATTGGTGTTCCTGCTGCCAACATCATTGCTGTACTTGCTGTCAGACTTGCTGCCACTAGTGCTGCCCATGCTACTACTAACACCAATTCTGTTCCTGCTGTCTAACGTGCTGCCCCTGATGCCACCAGTGTTGTGTCTGCTTCCAGTGCTGCCCCTGCAGTCGCCAGTGCTGTACCTGCTGCCAGTTCTGAATCTGTTGCCACAAGTACACTGCCTGCTGTCAAAAGTGCTTCCCCTGCTGCCACCAGTGCTGAACCTGTTGCTAGTGTGTCTTGTAATACTCAGGAGTGGGGGAAGGAAAATATGATGCCAAGTGTTATAGCAAGGGACCCTAAGTCACACTTGCCATTCCCAAGCAGTCCCACCACTAATAGTACTACTACTACTAAGAGCCAGCAGCTTCTTAGCATTAGGACTGAAGAAGGGGGTAATCAACAATATTCCCATACTACTAGTGATTGTGAGGAGGAAAACCCCTCGGCTGAACTTGATGTGGTTGGTGTTAGTAGTAGTAGCAGTAATGGTGAAGCAGCTGGAGTAGTAGGAGAAACATCTGAGAGATTCCAGACTAGCAGTCAAGGGAGCCCACACCATTCTTCAGACACTGGGAGTCCTCCCCTTTGCTTCACTAAAGTGTCCAAGTGGAACATGAGCCTGAAGACTAAGAGACCAGAACTGTGCTTGGGGGAGAGCAGGTACACAATTAACACCACCACCACCAGCAGGAGCACAGATCAGCTGCCTGTGCCTGCTGCTACTGCTGCCAGTCTGCCTTCTTTAGGTAAAAAAAATGCCAAGTGTGACATTAGGGGTCCCTCTGTCACACTGCTCACGACCTCCTTCAAGCAGAAGTGGGATGTATGTAATAGAGCAGCCCCAGCAGCAGTACGTAGGGACTAGTGGTGATGGTGATGATGATGGCGGAGAGACTGGGGTGGATGGCCTTTTTAGCAGAAACTGAAAAGGAATGAGAGACAGGGATGAGGATGGACATCACTACCACTACTAGCAGTGAGATTTTGGAATTTGAGGAATTTGCAACTGCTCTAATTCTGGCTGCTGCTAAGATGCAAGGGCAGCAGGATGCTGAGGAGCAAGCTAGTGTGTCGCAGACCACTGTGGACACAGTGGGAATGGGGTCAACAAGTGATGCAAGACTTGGACAGGTTCCACTTGCCCACTCCAGCAATACTCCTGGTCCTAGCTGCAGTGCTAAATCTGAGGCAGTAGCAGTAACAGCAGCAACATTATCTGCTACCACAGAAAGTAAAGGGGAATGTGGAGGACAAGATGAAAGAGGCCATTCTTCTTCACCTGTTCCCTACACCTTGAGGTTATGGGTGTGGGATTATTTTTCTGTTGGGGGAGGCACAGTCATCACCAATGGTACTGTGCAGAAATTGCAACAAGTCAGTGAGAAGAGGAAAGGAGGGAACACACCTTTGCTCAGGTGCCCTGATATCACACATGAAACACAGACACCATGACATTTATGTCAAGCATTTTAAAGACAAACACCCACAACAGAAATCAAGCACCACTGTTGCTGTACCCCTTGGCTCTCCAGAAAGACAACAAGAGGTGAGGTAAAGATCAAAGAGAAGGAAGAGCAGAGAAACCCAGGCAGAGACTGGAAGTTCCATGACAAGTGAAACAACCAGCTCTCCATCACCATCACACTCTAGGGTAACTATATCTTCTGACAATCCACCTCATTCATTGTTACCTCCCCCACCAAATGATAGCCACTCTGTTGATGATAGGATGCGGCAGTTCGTGTCCACACACAGTGATCTCTCTGTCACTCTCACTTGTACTGCTCCCTTATTGGTTGAGATTGTTTGGCCCGCCCCTGGTGACCTTTTTATTCTGTCCATTGGCACCAGTCAGATGCCCTTTCGTGGTGTTCCAGAGCCAGTGCTGCTGTTGCTGTGTTTCTGCGTTCCTGATCTCCTGTGTATCGAATTGGCCTGTATTGACTACACTTCTGTGTTCCTGCTCCGTGATCCGACCCGGCCTGGCTGACTTCCTGCTCCGTGACCTGCACCGGCTTGCTACTGTTCCTGTTTGCAGCTGCTGTTGTCACCCCGGCGACATTCTGATCGCTGCAGCGTGTGTGTCAGAGCCGATCAAGACTGCTAGCGTTAACTCCTGCTGAGCCGTGTCTTCTGAGCTGAGCCTTCCGTTTCTCTTGTGCACTGTACTACCTATAGCTGAGTCTCCTTGGCACTTGATGTGCTATTCCGCTACTCACTTAGTCTCCGATCACTTGTAGCGCTTAATCCTCAACCATTGCTGCTGTTGTTAACCCTTGCTGAGCCGTTACCTTATCCACTGCTGCTGCTGAGCCGGCCGCGTTGTGGGCCTTGGTTAGTCGGCGGCTCGTATTGTTATCTAAACAGAGCAGTAGGTCTCCGTTATACGCCCGTGGGGGCTATTGGCTCAAGCTATCATGATTCTGTTGGTCTCCGTTATACGCCCATGGGGGATATTGGCTCAAGCTATCACGATTCTGTTGGTATCCATTATAAGCCAGAGGGGGCTATTTGGTTCACGCTCTTGAAGTACAGCATTCTCCGGTATACGCCCGTGGGGGCTATTGGCTCAAGCAATCTCGATACTGTTGGTCTCCGTTATACGCCCGTGGGGGCTATCTACCAACTACCCAGCAACTTCTGCCTCAGTCTCAGCTCTATCTAGCAGCTCTCTACATAGATGGACACCACATAGGAGACTGACGATTCTTTGTATTTAACTATTCATTGCCAGTCACTGTTCGATGCCTGACCTGTGACAGTTTATGTATTGTCCCTGTTTCTGTATCCTGGTCCTGTAAGCCATATGTAGCCTATATTCTGCTATTTACTGTGCTGCCTGTAGAGGGTGATCTTGTTATTATTTTTTTTTCTAATAAAACTGTGTTTTATTCTAATCCACTGTCTGAGTGTCTGAAAAACCGTTACATGCACATTGTGTGGTGCACTGACCATGCATGGCTGCGTGGTAGAGGAGAATCACAAGCAGTGCATCAAGCGGCATCGGAGGAGATTCCATCTCCCAGAATATGCTAAGATGGTGGCAGGGAGGGTCCATCATTGCTATTAAAGTGTCAGAAAGTTGTTATGTGTCCTTAGCGGGATCTAGATAAGGGGTATAATGACAGTAGCAGTACTTGGTTTCTGTTGACATGGTGTTTGGATAAAGTTGAGCTCCCAGATGTTATTTACCACACACACACTATGCACATTGCAGTTGCTGATGAGAGCCACAGTTCCTGCTCTCAAGGGTAAAACTGATATTCTAATAACAACACACTCATAACTTTAGAGGAGGGGCAGGTGGAGAAGAATTATTGACCAACATCTTCTTTTCTCCACATAGACTGGATGCTACTTATTGTGCTGCTACTGCCTCATGCACATCACTGGAGCTTGTCGTGTTAAGTGGAACCTTCATCATCCATCACCCATATTACTGTTATTGTTGATCAGATTCCCTTTCAGCTGCCTAATCATCCTGCTGCTTAAACAACTCAGCAGCAGCAGCAGCAAGAACAGCAGTTGCACATTCCTCAATTATGAACTCAGGAGGACATTTGACAATGGCCAGTGGCCACTGGCCAACATGACCTACTGGCACTAGGCCAGTATGGCATTTTTTTTCTCAGGGCTTGTGCTTTAAAAATAAAATAAAAAACCTTGGGGGTTTGTTTCTAACAAGCCTAAGTCCTACAAATCAATGTATCACTGTGCCCGTGAATGCCTCTAGTGTTTAGTTGCTGTAACAGCGACCTTGATACTTCCTGGCTGTCACTCTATGCAGGTCGCTGTTCTTATAGTTCACTGATTAGTGATGTCATCTCTCCGCCCACCTACTAGGCCTTAAAGGCCTCAGCATTTTTAGTTACCACTGCTCTTTCGGGGTGTACCTGAGCCTAGAGTTGTGTTGCTCCATTGTTGTTCCTGTGTATTACTCCTGCTCCATCTGACTACCCAATCCAGCTCTGACTCCTGGCTATGTCTGACTACCTGATGTGGCTCTGACTCCTGGCTACGTCTGAAAATCCGATCCGGCTCTGACTTCTGGTTACGTCTGACTACCCAATCCGGCTCTGACTCCTGGCTACGTCTGACTACCCGATCCGGCTCTGACTCCTGGCTTTGTATAACTACCGATCCGGCTCTGACTCTGACTGCTTTTTACCTCTGTTGCGCTCCGGTTGTTATTACCAGCCTCGGCTACCCAGCCCTGGCTATTGAGATCCTTGTTGCCTGGGCCTACCGTTTCACTGCGCTCGCTACCCCTGTAGCAGTGCTTGTCGGTCAGTCCGTGTCACTGACCTCCTGTGGTCTAGTCCGGTTTGGGTGTTGCCTCACCTAGTTTTCTAGGTGTCGTTTTACCTTGCCTCTGGGCTGAGGAAGTGCTGTACACTGTCCTTCTTACTAGTCTGTGAAGGTTATCAAGGGCCGTACGGATACTAGCTACACCTGTCTAGTGAAATGTTGAGGAAGTGTCTTGCACTGTCCTCACACCTGGCCTCGAGAAGGTGGTGGAGTTAGAGTCACTTCTGAGTTGCTCCAGTGTTCTGGAACTCCTCGCTCCTGTTGCCTGGGTTTACCCTAGCATTAGGGTACAGACATGGGTTATATCACACTTGCCTAGTGAAGGGTGAAAAAAGTGTGTGCGCTGTTCTTCCCTGGTCTCGTGAAAGTGTATTATCATTGCTGCTACTACTGTGTTTAAATAAAGTTTATTTAATTTTATCTGTACTCGTCAAGTGTCAATATTTCCTTATGGTTTGTTCCAAGCAAGTCTAAGTTCTACAAATCAATGTTTCTTCAAAGTTTGTGCCTCTAATAAATCTAAGTCCTACAAATCAATATTTCCTCAGGACCTGGGCCTCTAACAACAAATCTAACAAATCATTCTCTACAAAATACTCCATCATGTCAAGTATCAGTCTACCCCAGTGGCAGCTTATGTCAGGGGGTTATTTTTTATTGACTGTACCCCCAATACTAGTCAAGAAAGCCCCCAAAACAAATTCCCTGTTCCACTGATTCTTTCCCCAGACTCCACTCACCAACACAGGTACTATCATCAGACCCCGTTTATACCATGTCTTATGGGGGTATTTTTAATTGTATTAGGATTCTTTTTTTTTTTTTTAACTGTCCCCAATCCCAGTAAGCAACCCCCCCAAAAAAATAATTCCCTGTTCAACTGATTCTTTCCCCACGACCCACCAACACAGACACCCTCATGCCCCTTTTATACTGTGCCTTTTGGAAATAAGATAATATTTGCTATGTATTGTGTGTAAATTCAATGTTCCCATTGATTTCAAAGGAATGAGCTAGATGAAAAAAGAGGAAAAATGGCACTTTTCGCAGGAAATTATTCTCCAAGCAGAAAGTGCCATTACTCGCTGATTTCAGTTTGAGGCAACATTTTTCACCTATCCCTTCTGTAAAGGCCATTAATATTATATATTATATACCACCTTAATCTGAGATCAATTCAGTAAATTAAAGGGATAGTAATACTTAAAATGTAAAAAATATATGTGGTAGTGTTTATCCCCCTGAGTAAAACAAGGGTATTCCCACTGCTGAAAGGTGTTTTATTCAAAAGTTATTACAGCTCAAAAGTGAATTTTTTTAGGTGCAATATCACAGTGGCCTGAAATTGTACAGTGGTGCTGTTGCTACACCATCCTATGAAGATTTATGGTCCCGCTACTGTACAGTTTCAGGCCATTGTGATATTGCACCTAAAAAATTCACCTTTGAGCTGTAATAACTTTTGAATAAAACACCTTTCAGCAGTGAGAGTACCCTTGTTTTACTAAGGGGGATAAACACTACAATATATATTTTTTACATTGTAAGTATTACTATCCCTTTAAATATTTGCTGCAAAGCTTTAATTTAAGACTTAACCTTTATTATCACCAAATAAGAACTAGATCATCATGTTCTATAGTTATAGTAAATGTATTAAAAAATAATCACATAAAATAATCACATGGGTTTCAAATCAAAAGCACCCAAGTGGATAAAATCAAACATACACTATATCAAATGAGAATCCTACACAAAACACATCTAATGAGCCACTCGTTATTTTGTACTAAATGTCTGCATGATTATGTAAACTATTTAGGCTATCACCTCCTGTGAAGTGGTAACATGACTGTACTACAGATTGCTATAAATGTACCTCATCACCCACAGTACACATACCATGTTCTTTCTTCACAGATCTATCCCTTCAATGTAAAAATGACTATGGTGTACGTAAGAAATTATGTTGCCTTTAATCAAGTCTGTATATAGTGACTTAACTCCATCAATCCTAGAGCTCATTAGTACAAACTAGTGATGAGCGAGCACCCCAATGCTCGGGTGTTCGGGTGCTCTGACCGAGCGCCCCCGGAGGCTCGAGTGCTCGGCCGAGCACCCGAGCCCCATTGAAGTCAAAGGGAGGACTCGAGCATTACACCAGGCACCCCCTGCTCTGATGAGGGGAGGGTGCCTGGTCCATAGGAAAAGGGCAGAAAATGATGGAAACACCACAGAAATGGTTCAGGGACAGCATAGGGAGGATGTCTGGATGCATCTTGGACTCCAACATCGCTTCTGGGAATGATCTTTCGCCCGTAGTACGCTATTTTTACAGACTGACCGTAAAACACACAAAAAGGCAGATAAAAACGACTTTAGGCGAAAAATTGTTACCAAACAGTATTTGCTGTATATTTACTTGTATATCATCTGCAAATTCTGCAAAAAATTTCATCGATTTTTCGGAACTGAGGCCATGATGAAGAGGGAAACGTGCACAGAGGCAAATTCTCCCAAAAATTTCCTTGATTTTTCTGAACTGAGGCCATGATTAAGAGGGAAACGTGCGCAAAGGCAAATTCTCCCAAAAATTTCCTCGATTTTTCTGAACTGGGGCCATGATTAAGAGGGAAACGTGCGCTGAGCCGACCATCCAAAACATTATGGGTGAGGGTCTGCTGCGGAGCTGACCATCCTAAACATTATATGCGAAGGCCCGCTAGTGAGCTGACGCTATAAAACATTATATGAGAGGGCCCGCTAGAGAGCTGACCCAATAAAACATTATATGAGAAGGCCCGCTGGTGAGCTGACCTATACAAAAATTGTCAAACTGCGCCAGCTGGTGAGCTGGCCCTATATAAAAATTATATCACTGGGCCCGCTGGTGAGCTGGCCCTATATAAAAATTATATCACTGGGCATATGGAAGAGAGTCAACCATATACCCGTTTTTTGGGTGGAAGGGGTGAATGGGAATACAGAGTATTCCCATCATTGTAAATAACATATATAAAGTGAGTTTATGTTCCCCCGGGGCTTTCCTCCAGTGGAGTGGAGAAGTCAGGGGAAATCCAGGCCTTGTTCATTTTTATAAGTGTCAACCTATCAGCATTTTCGGTGGAAAGGCGGATACGCTTATCTGTTATGATGCCACCAGCAGCACTAAATACCCGCTCAGACAGAACGCTGGCGGCAGGGCAGGCCAGCACCTCCAAGGCGTAGAGTGCCAGTTCATACCACGTGTCCAGCTTGGACACCCAGTAGTTGTAAGGCACAGAGGGATCATTGAGGACGCTGACACGGTCTGCTACGTACTCCTTCACCATCTTCCAAAACTTTTCCCTCCTTGTGACACTAGGCTGCGCATCAGGGTGAGGGTGCTGGCGGTGTGTCATGAAGGTGTCCCACGCCTTGGAGAGTGTTGCCCTGCCTTTGTCGGAACTGCTGTGTGCTCCCCTTTTCTCCCCTTCTCGGTTGGCCAAGGTAGCACGTACTCTGCCGCCAGCGTTGTCAGATGGAAAATTTTGGAGCAATTTTTCAACAAGAACCTTCTGGTATTGCACCATTTTGCTTGTCCTCTCCACCGGAGGAATGAGAGATGAGAAATTCTCTTTGTAGCGGGGGTCCAGAAGGGTGAACACCCAGTAATCCGTGTTGTCTAAAATGCGTATAACGCGTGGGTCACGGGAAAGGCAGCCTAACATAAAGTCAGCCATGTGTGCCAGAGTACCAACAGGCAAGATTTCGCTGTCCTCACCAGGAGGATGACTCTCAATCTCCTCATCCTCTTCCTCCTCTTCTGCCCACCCACGCTGAAGAGATGGAACTAAAGTTCCATGGCTATCCTCTGTAGCGGAGGCAACCGTGTCTTTCTCCTCCTCCTCCTCCTCCTCCAATTGTCGCTGAGAAGACGAAGTGAGGGTGCTCTGGCTATCACCTTGTGTAAGCTCTTCCTCCCGCATTTCCACCTCTTCCACATGCAAAGCGTCAGTTTTAATTGTGAGCAGCGAGCATTTCAGTAGACACAGAAGTGGGATGGTTACACTGATAATAGCGTTATCGCCGCTCACCATCTGTGTCGATTCCTCAAAATTGCATAAAACCTCACAGAGGTCTGACATCCATTCCCACTCCTCACTTCTGATTACAGGAAGTTGAACGGAGAGGCAACGACCGTGTAACAGCTGGTACTCCACTACTGCCCTCTGCTGCTCACAAAGTCGGGCCAACATGTGGAAGGTGGAGTTCCAGCGCGTGCTCACGTCACACAGCAGCCGGTGAGCTGGCAATTGTAAGCGCTGCTGCAGCTTCAACAGGCCGGCTGAAGCTGTAGATGACTTACGGAAATGTGCACACACGCGGCGCACCTTTGTCAAGAGATCATGCAAATTGGGGTAGGTTTTTAGAAATCGCTGAACCACTAAATTAAATACATGCGCTAGGCATGGTACGTGTGTGAGCTTGCCGAGCTCCAAAGCCGCCACCAAGTTACGCCCATTATCACACACAACCATGCCTGGTTGCAGGTTGAGTGGCGAGAGCCATTGCTTGGTCTGGTGACTAATCCCCTGCAACAGCTCTGAGGCCGTGTGCTGTTTGTCCCCAAGGCAGATCAGCTTCAGCACGGCCTGTTGACACTTCCCCACTGCAGTGCTACACTGCTTCCAGCTACCGGCTGATGGGTGAGTGGCGCTGCGCGCAGAGAATTCGGAGGTGGAAACGGAGGAGGAGGAGCCAATAACGTAGGTGCTGGCGGAAACCCTGATGGAGGTAGGGCCCGCAATCCTCGGCGTGGGTAGCACCTGTGCCATCCCAGGGTCCGAGTCGCTCCCAGCCTCCACGACATTCACCCAGTGTGCCGTCAGGGAAATGTAGCGTCCCTGGCCACAAGCACTTGTCCATGTGTCAGTCGTTAAGTGGACCTTCCCAGTAACTGCGTTGGTCAGGGCACGGGTGATGTTACGGGACACATGGTGGTGTAAGGCGGGGACGGCACACCGGGAAAAGTAGTGGCGGCTGGGGACTGCGTACCGAGGGACAGCTGCTGCCATCAGGCTGCGGAAGGACTCAGTCTCCACAAGCCTAAATGGCAGCATTTCGATGGCCAGTAATTTGGAAAGGTGTGAGGTTAGTGCTATGGCCTGTGGGTGGGTGGCTGGGTATTTTCGCTTGCGCTCAAATGCCTGGGGTAACGACATTTGGACGCTGTGCTGGGACAGGGAAGTGGATGTGGTCGCTGATGGTGCTTCAGATGGTACAGGTGCAGGGCGGGAGGTATGCAGGCCTGCGCCTTCGACAGGCGATTGGCCGGCACCGAAAACAGGGGAAGAGGAGGCAGTGGTGTGGCCTGCAGACACAGATTGGCGATCCGGGCGTTCCTCCCACTTATTACGGTGCTTGGATGCCATGTGTCGGATCATGCTGGTGGTGGTGAGGTTTCTAGTGTTCATGCCTCAGCTCATTCTGGTGTTGCACAGGTTGCAAACTACAATTCTTTTGTCGTCCGCACTTTCCTTAAAAAAACGCCATACCGCGGAACACCTACCCCTTGGCAAGGGAGATTTACGCAAGGGGGTGCTCCGTGGAACATTTGCGGGCCGGTTTGGTGCGGTCCGCCTTCTTTCTGTAGCCACACCACTGCCTCTTCCAGCCTGTTGCGGTGCTGCAGATGGCTCACCCTCAGGACTGCTGTCATCGCTCGGCTCTACACCTTACCAGGTGGGGTCAGTCACCTCATCGTCCACCAAGTCCTCCTCCACTTCCTCACTCTGATCATCCTCCTCATGTCTTGATCCCACCACATACTCAGTCATTGACAACTGTATATCATCCTCCTCATCAAGGTCTTGAGACAGTGATAGTGGTTGATTTAATGGCAACTGTGTCTCATCATCATCATCATCCACTTCCTTTGACCTTAAATGCCGTTCACCTCTGTCATCTTCTTGTGATTGGGTACCCTCTAGAGGTTGTGAATCAGGGCACAAGATGTCATGTTCCTCTGCAAGCGTGCTTGGAGAGAGGTTCAAATGAAGGATTGGTGATGAGACGAGCTCCTCACTATATCCCAGTGTGGGATCACTTCTTTGACCAGATCCTCTATGGTGGGAGGAAGGATGATCAGAGTGAGGATTATGTTGACCAGACTCTTGGCTACTGAGAGTGGACTTGGTGGAAGACAGGGTGGTGCTTAACCGACTGCAAGCAGTATCAGCTGACATCCAACCGACCACCTGTTCGCAGTGGTCGGACCTCGAGAGTGATGTCCTGCGACGCCCTGTAAACTGAGACATGAAGCTAGGTATGGTGGATGTCTTTCTGTCTTGTGCTCTGGCACCAGGCGCAGTTTCTACGCGTCCTGACCCGCGCCCTGAACTATCAGGATCACGTCCACTTCCCCGTCCCTTTTTACCCGCCTTCTTCATATTACACGGAATATGTGCTGCAAATCTGCAACTTTGCACAGTAAACAGAATGTGCTTCTTAACTGCGGCTACGCACAGTGAATGGAATATGTGACTTTGATATTTTACAGTTTGAACACTTAACAGAATGTTTTCCTATTCTTAAACTTTGCATAGTAAACAGAATTTGCTTCTTAACTGCGGCTACGCACAGTGAATGGAATATGTGACTTTGATATTTTACAGTTTGAACACTTAACAGAATGTTCTCCTATTCTGAAACTTTGCACAGTAAACAGAATTTGCTTCTTAACTGCGGCTACGCACAGTGAATGGAATATGTGACTTTGATATTTTACAGTTTGAACACTTAACAGAATGTTCTCCTATTCTGAAACTTTGCACAGTAAACAGAATTTGCTTCTTAACTGTGGCTACGCACAGTGAATGGAATATGTGACTTTGATATTTTACAGTTTGAACACTTAACAGAATGTTCTCCTATTCTGAAACTTTGCACAGTAAACAGAATGTGCTGCTAATCTGCAACTTTGAACACTTAACAGAATGTTCTCCTATTCTGAAACTTTGCACAGTAAACAGAATTTGCTTCTTAACTGCGGCTACGCACAGTGAATAGAATATGTGACTTTGATATTTTACAGTTTGAACACTTAACAGAATGTTCTCCTATTCTGAAACTTTGCACAGTAAACAGAATTTGCTTCTTAACTGCGGCTACGCACAGTGAATGGAATATGTGACTTTGATATTTTACAGTTTGAAAACTTAACAGAATGTTCTCCTATTCTGAAACTTTGCACAGTAAACAGAATTTGCTTCTTAACTGCGGCTACGCACAGTGAATGGAATATGTGAGTTTGATATTTTACAGTTTGAACACTTAACAGAATGTTTTCCTATTCTGAAACTTTGCACAGTAAACAGAATTTGCTTCTTAATTGCGGCTACGCACAGTGAATGGAATATGTGACTTTGATATTTTACAGTTTGAACACTTAACAGAATGTTTTCCTATTCTGAAACTTTGCACAGTAAACAGAATTTGCTTCTTAACTGCGGCTACGCACAGTGAATGGAATATGTGACTTTGATATTTTACGGTTTGAACACTTAACAGAATGTTTTCCTATTCTGAAACTTTGCACAGTAAACAGAATGTGCTTCTTAACTGCGGCTACGCACAGTGAATGGAATATGTGACTTTGATATTTTACAGTTTGAACACTTAACAGAATGTTCTCCTATTCTGAAACTTTGCACAGTAAACAGAATTTGGTTCTTAACTGCGGCTACGCACAGTGAATGGAATATGTGACTTTGATATTTTACAGTTTGAACACTTAACAGAATGTTTTCCTATTCTGAAACTTTGCACAGTAAACAGAATTTGCTTCTTAACTGCGGCTACACACAGTGAATGGAATATGTGACTTTGATATTTTACAGTTTGAACACTTAACACAATGTTCTCCTATTCTGAAACTTTGCACAGTAAATAGAATTTGCTTCTTAACTGCGGCTACGCACAGTGAATGGAATATGTGACTTTGATATTTTACAGTTTGAACACTTAACAGAATGTTCTCCTATTCTGAAACTTTGCACAGTAAACAGAATGTGCTTCTTAACTGCGGCTACGCACAGTGAATGGAATATGTGACTTTGATATTTTACAGTTTGAACACTTAACAGAATGTTCTCCTATTCTGAAACTTTGCACAGTAAACAGAATGTGCTTCTTAACTGCGGCTACGCACAGTGAATGGAATATGTGACTTTGATATTTTACAGTTTGAACACTTAACAGAATGTTCTCCTATTCTGAAACTTTGCACAGTAAACAGAATGTGCTGCTAATCTGCAACTTTGCACACTAAACAGAATGTGCTCTAATCTGCAACTTTGCACACTAAAAAGAATGTGCTGCTAATCTGCAACTTTGCACACTGAACAGAATGTGCTCTAATCTGCAACTTTGCACACTAAACAGAATGTGCTGCTAATCTGCGGCTAGGCACAGTGAACAGAATATATGAAGATTTTTTTTTTTATATCTCTGCCCCCCCACACAAAATAAACTGCTGCCCCCACACACAGTAGTCCTAAAAAGGACTTTTGGGTCTTTTTTTTTTTTTAAATAGCTTTTCTTCTCCCTACACTGACTTTCCCTTCCTATCCTCATCTCTCCCTGGCTAAGACTGAGCCGAACTCGCTGGTCAGGTGCTATACAGCACCCGATCACGGGTTCTGGCCAGCCAATCAGTGTAATGCCAGCAGCCAACATGGCTGCTGGCATTACACTGATGTCAGAGCCTCCCTGCACGTTTATTGGCTGCGCAGCAGCCGCGAAACGTGCGGGGAGGAGACCCGAACATGGCGGGCGAGCACATGCGGTACTCGTACGAGTACCGCCATGTGCCGAGCAGAGCGATGCTCGAGCCGAACCGAGCTTCGGCCGAGCATGCTCGCTCAACACTAGTACAAACGCTTTACAATGATGCACCAAATTGAAGTTTCTGGATGCCTTAGTTAGTATTTGTCCCCCCACATAAACATAACATAGGATTGACAATACATGTATATGTATATGTGCAAACAATAGTGAACAAACTGTGGATAGATCTTGGTGTAGGGTCCCTAATTTTAGTCCTACATGGCCGACTGAAAGTGGCATGACACAACAGAAGGCCGTATGTCTAATTCAGACCACTCACAGATCCTTAACACTGATGCTGAATTACATGTGAATATAATTATTATATCTTTGAGACAGTGTATATCCCCAAAGAGTTTTGCTGCTACAGAACCTTCATCAGGGGCTCTATACTCCAAAATATTGTCTTGTCGGCATAATGTATACCCTTTACATGGTCCGTATTACTAATACATCATGCACGTAACAGTTCGCTTACCAGACCTCACCTTTAACCGGGGACGTATAGGAAAAATGCATACTGCAGGACTGTTTTGATTTCAGTGAAGTACTGAAATATGCCTATTTCCTATGATCTGGTCAGCCTACTGTAACAGTAAAGTATTATTGGTATTATCTTTGCTGTATAACAAGTCTCATCTTAAATAGTAAGAAAGAGACATTCACTAACTTCTTGAGTGCCAGAGGGGTACGCAATGCATTGCAGAGCAATGTGTTGTGTACCTCTACGGCACTCAAAGGGTTAATATTCCTCAGGCACTGTAATTCCTCATGCAAGACATAAAACTAGTGACAGCAGAATGCTGCCCCACTACTGAATTAAACATCTACATTAAAGGGACAGTAATGTCCCCAAAAAAATATATCCAGTTTTGTAGACTTTAAAAAAAATCAATCTGCTCCAAACTCGATCTCTCAAACCGCTATGGTTTGAGAGATATAGGGATTCAAAGTTACCCCCTCCCTTCCCTTCTCCTGATGTCAGCTGTAAAGCTGACAGCAAGAGAATTGAGTAGTACGACTTGAGGAGGCTCTGCAGTAGAGCCGAGATCGCGTTCTCTATAAAGAATTCATTTATTGGAAAGAGCTAAAAGTATGCCTGGTTTGCAAGCACACTTTGTAGACATTTCCAATGAATGAATTCTTTATAGATAATGTGATCTCGGCTCTGCTGCAGAGCCTCCTGCTGGTCCCCTGACCGGGATCTCCTGCTGTCAGCTAGACGCTGATGTCAGGAGAAAGGGAGAGCAGGACGAACTTTGAATCCTTATATCGCTCAAACCATAGCAGTTTGAGAGATCGCGTTTGGACCATATTGATTTTTTTTTTTTTAAAAACTGAATATAATTTTTTTGGGACATTACTGTCCCTTTAACAACTGTTAATTAAGAGAGGCAAAGATTTATTTACTTCAAGGAAATGTGTTATTTTTTTAAAGGGACAGTTGAAATTAATAATCTCTAAACCCAAAATCTTTAAGGGGGCACTACAGATGTGTATTCTCTTAGTATTCTTTAAGCCTAAGAAGGATACACATGTTGATTTGTTTAACAACAGAACAACAGAACATATCCAAATATTACCTTAAATCACTTATTCATATCCAGATGTCATACTGGGAAATCATATATACTTTAGATACATAATTAAAAAATCCTGTATATACCCTGCATGTAGCCTTTGTAACAATTGGAATCCTAGAGGATGACATTTTAAGCTCTAAATCAGATTAATGAAATATAAAAAAATATACATATAAAAAAATACTAAACAATTTAAGGCTAAACATAGTCTTAATATATATCAAACCACCTACTGTGATATTCAGTGGGTGCTCAGTTATGAATTGGCTAAAAGAACATTCCTCATTTATCCCATAAGTAGGGATGGGCAAAAATGTTCTCCTCAAATTGAAATCGGCTTTTTCCCGCTTTTTTGCCCATTGAAATCAATGGGAAGAAAAATATTTCTCCACCACACGAAAGTCTTCTACAGCCATATAAAAGGCTATCAGGCTCTCACTGCATGCCATTATGTGGTTGTGAGAGGAGAGACCAGTACATTTTTGAGCTAGAGAAGATAGGGGAATTGAAGTTTAGTTTAGGGAATCTTTTAGGTAGGCAAAGAGCTAGCGAGAGATGCTCAGCTAGGAACGAGCCTGCCCTCAAATTGATGAGGTGCTATAGGATAAGTATCCTACCCAGGGTGCAATCTCTTTTAGCTCACTAGTGCCTTTCACAGAGAGGAAATATCCTAAAGCACATCATACTGATCCTACCAAAGGCAGTCCAGCCACGAAGTATCAGGTAATTCCTTTCTGAACAAGAGAAGCAGCCAACCCCAGACGTACGCTTCGGCCTTGTTGGGCCTCGTCAGTGAGGTACAGCTGATCTGTCTAGGCACTGTGAGCAAGGGGTCCACGTCTGGATTTCCCTGTTATCCTTAGGGTGACTAGTCCCAAGGGTAATTTGCATATGCAAATAGCTAGTAAGAGATGCTCAACTAGGAACGAGCCTGCCCTTGAATTGATGAGGCTCTATAGGATAAGTATCCTACCCAGGGTGCCATCTCTTTTAGCTCACTAGTGCCTTCTACAGAGAAGAAATATGTCAAAGAAAAAAGAAAGAAAAAAGATTAATCTCTACCATAATTTTAGGTATGCAAAAGAAAAAAGAGAGAGGGCGCCTCATAAGATAATAACATTCTGTATAAGGGAATTACAATCAATCCCAGTTTTGTTTTTTTTAAACATTTTTATTGAAAGGACAGTAATAAAACATTACAAAGTCACAAATAATATCCAAAGTAGGCAAGTAAAATATATGCTGTAAGACAACAGGTAAATATCATAACTTAAAGATATAGCTGTCCCATTTTTTGTTTTTTATTGCAAAAAAAAAACAAAACTCACCTCACCCAACTATAACCCTTACCATACCCCTACTAAAACCCATTCACCCACCCAACCCTCCCTGGGAGATGAGCACAGCCCTTCCCGCAGTAATCATTGTTAGGCATAGTAAATAAGAACGTAGACATGAATTAGTTGGAAACTATACAAGTATAGATAACTAGAATCTCCAGGATACCACCCACGGCTCAGAGAGCCATAAGTAATGCTTCCATAATCACCACTAGTAAAGAGTTCTAGCAGTGCAATAAGAAGTCCAGGAGCCCCAAATCAAGTTGAATTTATTAGGAGTGCCTCTATGCAAATGGAGTCCCTTATAATGAGGGAGATTATTAGCCACCAGGGCCATCCAATGGACATGTTTAGGGGGGTGATCCGACATCCACGACTGTGCCACCACCTTCAGTGCCATAACCAACAGCTCCCTAATCAGTATGTTATGAAACTTAGTGTGAAGTTGATCAGGTAGAATAGAAAATATGCACACCTTCGGAGAAAGTAATAGGTCCCATTGTACTACAGCTGACACAGTGCGTATCACGTCCTCCCAAAACCTATGAACCAGAGGACATTCCCACAGAAGGTGCAAGAAAGTGGCGCCTGCCTCCCCACACCTCTTGCACCGGTCGTCATCCAACCTACCCATCCTGAAAAGATGCACAGGAGTGTAATAAGACCTGTACAGAATTTTAAGCTGAATTAGCTGATGTCTTGTCGTGGTAGCTACTGCTGCAGGACTACTCAAGGCCGTTTCCCACTCGTAATCCTCAAGGGCACCCACATCTATCTTCCTTCTAGACCTAAGCCCATCATTCTCACCCAAAGAACATTTATCTAGCCACACATATACTAACGAAACAGGCTGAAGTGGCCGCCTCCTCTTAGCCAGTGTAACCAATGGGAATTCCTTCAAGCACGGTGTCTTAGCACCCCATAAAGCATCCAGAGCATGCCTCAATCATAAATAGGAGTAAAAAAAGTAGTAGGTAAGGCTTACTCCAGACGCAACTGCTCAAACGTTTTCAGTACATTGCCCTGGTAAAGATGATCAATCCCAGTTTTAGTGGTACTCACATTTATAATTTGCTTCTGCATAAATCCCAAGTACCTAATATACTTGTGGAGTATATTATACTGCCTCTATACAGATCATACAGCTGCTCCCCACTTGAAGAGTTCTTCTCTTATTCTTAAAAACAAAGAAATAAAGCCACCAACAAATAGCACATAGGTAGGGGTGCTCTTTACCAAACATTTTACTCACGTGTTGTTCCCTCCAGTTTGTGTACAGCACAAACCAGATTAGCGATACAGGGGAATTAATTCTGACCCTGATCAGACAACCGGTCACCACAATATACACATGTAGTAATTCTTAAAGTTAAAATCTTTTTTTTTTATCAAATTGACACATTTCTGAGCTACATCTGATTTTTCCTCAGGACACAAATTATTTATATTAATTTTAGATATGTACATATCTTATAAGATGGTGGACTGAGAGCTCTGACCAAAGACTCGGGGAACATTGATCAAGGGGTCTCATACTGGCCTGAACGAATAGACATAATGGATGAATATAGATCTGTCTGGAATCTACATGGTTGTCCACTTTTTTGCTGGAAAATCCACTTTAAATAAAGTGATTAAAATCTCTGCTGTTTTTACCCATTGGCAAAAAAGTTTCATTTTTTTTTCAATGGCGAGAAAGTTTTTGTCTCTTTAATCAAATGTTTTTCACCTTTGCTCTATAAAAACATGACATTTTCCAGGAAGTAAATCACAATACAAGCAGCTACAGTGAGTAAGAGAGAGAGAGAGAGAGAGAGAGGTGCTAGGCTGTGAGTTGTTTTGCAAAATTGTGGGATGAGAGGCTCATAGTGACTTCTATCACTATGAGCAAGCTTAATTATACTAAAAGGAGGAACTGGAAGAGTAATTATGCATCCAGTGAGTCTGAGGAGGAGGAAGTGACCACTACCACCAACATGAAAGGGTCTGGAATCCCTGATTTCCCAGAGCCGATGATGGCCAGTCACCTTACATAACCCCTAGGGATATTGGGAAAATTTGTCTCACGGGAGGAAGAAGATGTGCCTGTGCCTGCTGCCAGTGCTGTGCCTGCTGCAAGTGCTGTGCCTTCTGCCAGTGCTGAACCTGCTGCCAGTGTTTCTTGTAGTTCTCAGGAGAGGCAGGAGGAGGTGATGATGCCAAGAGGGACAGCCTGGAACCCTAAGTCATGCTTGCCATCCCCAAGCAGTCCTGCCACTAGTACCACTATTTAGAAGGTCAAGCAGCTTGTACAGAGTGTTAAGAGTAAGGGAGGGGGTGATGATAATACTAGTGAGGAGGAAGACTCAGGAACTGAAATTGATGTGGTTGGTGTTAGTAGTAGTAGCAGTGATAGTGAAGCAGCTGGTGGGACTAGCGTAGGGAAGTAGTACAGGAAGTAATGCAGAGCCAGATTAACAGTCAAGAGAGCCCACAACATTCCCCTGACCCTGGGAATCCCCTTATTCCACAGCATTGTCCAGGTGCAACATGATCCTGAAGAAGGCAGAATTGTTGCCTAGCAGCAATAATACCACCACAACCATTAGGAGCACAGATCAGCTGCCTGTGCTTACTGCTGGTGCAGCCAGTCTGCCTTCTTCAGGTCAACAAGAAATGGCAAGTGTGACATTAGGGGACCCTCTGTCACATTTCTCAACACCTCCTCCAACTAGTGAGAAGTCTGTAATAGAGCAGAAGATACATCAATGGCCTAATGGCCTTTTTACCTTAAACTGAGAAGGAATGGGAGACAGGGATGGGGATGGGCATCACAACCACCAAACAGCTTTTGCATTTGCGGAGTTTGCAACTGCTCTAATTATTACTGCAACTTAGTTGCAAGGACAACAGGATGCTGAGGAACAGGCTAGTGTGCAGTTGTAGCCAGGTTAATGTACACAAGAGAACAGTCTGAATATTCAGGAAAAACAGACACTGGGGACTTCATGCATGAAGACTGAGCATCTACCTGTTGTCATGGAAGCAGTGACTAATTAGAAAGAGAGGAGGAGAAATCACAGCAGGGTACAGGTGAGTGAGATTGTGACAGCTGCCAGATCACTATGGTGCACAGTGATAGGCAATGTGAAGCCTTCCAACTCCCATCATTCCGCACCAGCCATTGGGAGTTGTAGGTTGGCAGCAGCTGGAGGGCATCACATTGCCTACCACTGTGCATAGAACCCCATATATTGACCCCACAGCCTTGTGCCATTATTCTGCATTACTTGTGCAATCACTGCAACAGTGATATTAATATCTGAATATGTGTATCACATATAATTACATTATGTTTGACCTTTTAATTATGATAAAGATAGCCATGGCAATACTTGGCACCGGATACATTTATTCTTGGTTTCTTTATTTTGCATTTTAATAGGAGAGCATGCCAATCTCAATGCATTTTAAGCCTCTCATGAACACATAACTTTTAGTTCATATGGCAAAGTCAGGTTTACCGATCATTTAACTGCATTGTTTCAGAATCACCATACATGCATAACTCAGATCCTTATTCATTCATAGTTCCTCATGTTTTCCATCCCTTTGGCTAGTGCAGTGTTGAGGGTGAAGTATGTGTGGTTCTGTGGCTATCTGTGTGGTAGAAAAAGACTTTGTGTGAGGGGGTTCTATGGCTACTAGTGCAGTGGGAGAATTCTGGGAGAGGTCAGAGTGTGTGTGATGGAAAAAAATTTATGTTTATAATCATATTGGCAAATCATTTTATTTCCACCCTCAAATATAGATTAATTTTGTCTGTCAGTGAAAGGGTAAGATGAGAATCCACTAGTATGAGCTTTACCCAGGTCCAGCCAGTGCCTAAAACTGGCCCTAGGAACATGAGGTGAGAGTACTGAGCAAGATAAATACTGAGTCTGCTGAGATGAACAATCTGTTTTGAGTAATTATTTTTAATAGTGATATTAAAACGGTATTTGTTTACCTCTCTAAAAGATAAGGGGTGTCAATCTCATTGTGAAGCAATGTATCAGACTCCTCTCTGACAATCAGAAGAGTAAGGGGAAATTAAATAATGTGTATATTAGTGATATAATTAACAAAAATGAAATGTATTAAAATGCTAATAAAGTATTTATATAAAAAAATGCAATACAATACAACACAATGTCCAGTTTTCCTAATTATTATGGTAGCTTATATTTTATCTAAATAGTCTAGTTGAGTTACAGTATAATAAAGTGTACTCTCTTCAAGAAATTATTAGTGTAGCTAGGCTCTTAATTCAGCATGCTTCTATTCATTGTAATGGCTCTTTTTTCTTTTATGTTCTTTTGCCTTTTACTTTATCCTCATGATGCAGTTCCATATTGCCACTTTTAAATGGATGCTGAGGTGATAATTTGAATTTCTTAAAAGTAAGGTTATAAATGTTGCTTTCATTCCCAAGTCTAACATAGATGTATTGAATCATTATAATGGAGAGACTAGAAGCAGGGGTTGTTATTTTAGTTATGTGATTTTTTTAATGGCTGATTTGGTTCATATAATCTAATCAAAATCTAATCATAAAACTCCATACATTATTTACATTTTTTAAAGGAATTTTCATGTTTAGTATTACAGAGAGAAAATCCATGTAGAACATTTTTTACGGATGTTTTTTCTCTAGCATTCAAGATTTAATAGAAGAGTCAGTTACAAAGTAAGTTAATAATACAAATTTGAATGCAACTATCTTTTATACTTGCAACTAAACAATTGGTTTCACAGTTTCATAGACCCTAATTGCTTCCGTTTATAATTGAAGAATAGAGATAAAGTCCTTTTTTTCTAGCAGAATCACCAACACTCATCATTTTTGTTTGTTTTTTTAATTTCCCATGGTTTAGAAAATCATTAATAGGGTCACCTTTTTCTACTTCAAATTACGTTATTTCCTACAGAATCTTGCCAATTACTTCCTATGCTTTTTGTTGTAATAAGAATGTCTGCTTCAATACTACTGCTTCTAAGAGTCATTGGCCACTTTGATGCACTTTGAAGCCTATGGAAACATAAATTAGCAAGTTGAGTCTGACACCAACATAAGCCATGAAGAAATTACTAGTAAGCTGGAAGGGACCTTAATTGTTAGCTGATGATGGCAGAGGTGGTTATATTCTTGCAGGGAGTTTAAAGCATTGTTGACAACATAAACCTTGAAAAAAACGTAAGCAAGAGTCTACAGCAACATAAGTCTTGGAAAATTCTTAGCACTTAGAGCAGGCCTACAGCAAGGTATGCACTCCTCCAGCCTAATTAAGGATAGTGTGCCCTGTATTGGGCATATATAATAATACTGTTGATCAATTTGAGGCTATACTGCTCACATTTTTGGCCAAAAAAGGGGAATAAGCTTGCCAACCCAGCCAAGGTACCTCAAGTGTGGCAAGTACCTATTCTGAACACTTGAAATCCCTATCTAGACAAAATAAAAAATGATCCCTGAGGAGATGTTATAGTAACTCATAGGAGAAGGGGGGGGACCCTTTGATATTTTGTCTTCTAGAATGCATGTGGGTCCCCATGTATGCAATTAAAACAGATAATGTTTAAAAATTTTCTTGAGGAGTACTTGCCTGTCACAGTCTCCCTTGGGCTATCCTGTACTTCCTTACCTCTGTATGGCCTCTGGCCAGCATAGCGTCCGGCCACTTCCTCTTTGCTACATCAGGTAACAGGCACTAGCACGGACGCCTGTTTATGGGCCTATTCTGTGTGGCCTAACTGGGTCCTGCCTCCTTCTGCTCCTTTATATACCTCCCTGGGCCTAGGAGCCATTGCCCTTATATGGTGTTTCGGCTATTATGTTTTGTGATCCGTTGTGACCTGTGCCTTATCTGAGTATTCGCCATGTATGAACCCGGCTTGTCTGACTACCCACATTGATTCTGACCTGTGGCTCTGGCTGACTAACTCGCTCTGTGTATGACCCCGGCTTGTCTGACTACCCACATCGGTTGTGACCTTTGGCTCTGGCTGACTACTCGCTTCCTACACTACCTGCTTGCCTGACCTGTAGTCTCGGTGCCTCCTGGCTCTGGTCCGCTTTTGCTCTCTGTTGCCTCCATTTGCATACCAAGTGGTGACTCACACATATTCTACCATTCTCTGTGCAGCAAGGAATGAGAGGGTTCTCCAGTCCCCCAAACATCAGACAAAAGCCCAAAGTGCAAACAGTTCTTTGTATGGGCATCCATTCCATTCAGGCACACAGGGCAAGTACTCCTCTGGACCTTTTTTAAACATTGTCTGTTTTCTGTTTTTAATTGCATACATGGGGACCCACATGCATTCTAGAAGACAAAATATCAAAGGCTCCCCCCCTTCTCTTACGTGTTACTATAACATCTCCTCAGGGATCATTTTTTATTTTATTTTGTCTAGATAGGGATTTCATGTGTTCACAGTAGGTACTTGCCACACTTGAGGTACTTTGGCAGGGTTGGCAAGCTTACCCCCCTTTTTTGGCCAAAAATGTGGGCACTAGAGCCTCAAATTTAACAACAGTTTATTATATATGCCCAGTACAGGGCACACTATCCTTAATTAGGCTGGAGGAGCGCAGGTTTGAATCTTGTTTTGTTTTTGACTGGAGAACCCTCTCATTTCTTTCAATGAACACTTTATAAAAAATATATAAAAAAACCAAAAAATTATAAATGATTAATAATGTATAATTAAATACATGCACATATATTGCTAAACACTAAGGCGAGACAGCACTGTGAGCTGTTGTTTCTGTCTGTTTTCACATATCACCTTTTGCTTATTCCAGCAGCGTCTCACTTTTATTAATATTACGCATGAATGTTTCATTGCACTAATTCTTTTCTTCACATTTTGGGCCTTTAAGGGATTAATTCAGGGTTCCATACACTCTGCCTATTTCCAACTGATTACTCTTCATGTGGCCTGCGGGGGTGGTAACATGCTACCTATAAGGGCTTTGTATGGGCATGCACTCCATGCAGGCACACAGGGCAAGTACTCCTCTGGACCTTTTTTAAACATTGTCTGTTATCGTTTTTTAATTGCATACATGAGGACCCACATGCATTCTAGAATACAAAATATCAAAGGGTCCCCCCATTCTCCTACGTGTTACTATAACATCTCCTCAGGGATCATTTTTTATTTTATTTTGTCTAGATAGGGATTTCAAGTGTTCAGAGTAGGTAATTGCCACACTTGAGGTACCTTGGTGGGTTGGCAAGCTTACCCCCCTTTTTTGGCCAAAAATGTGGGCACTATAGTCTCAAATTTATCAACAGTATTATTATATATGCCCAATTCAGGGCACACTATCCTTAAGTAGGCTGGAGAAGTGCATGTTTGAAACTTTGAAACTTTGTTTGCACTTTGGGCTTTTGTCTGATGTTTGGGGGACTGGAGAACCCTCTCATTCCTTGCTGCACATTTCAGTTCCACTTATTCTTTCAATGAACACTTTATAAAAAATATATAAAAAACAAAAAAAATGTAAATAATTAATAATGTATTATTAAATACATACACATATATTGCTAAACACTAAGGTGAGACAGAGCTGTAAGATTTGATTCTGTCTACATCTGTCTACCTTTAACCCCTTAGTGACCATGGATATGCCAGGACCATCACAACAGGCAAGTCACGAGTGAAATTATCACAGCGTGCCTTCATGCTGATCAAGACTGGAGTAGTCAGTTTCAGCCTTTCCCTCATCAAACAGGAACATGTGATCGCTCACATGTGATGGCTCAGAGAATGAAATAGCTTTTGTCCTTGCCTGTTGAAGAAAAAAACATTGTGAGTAGTAGCACATAGAAAGGGGCTATTGCAGGGTATGCCTTTAAAATTGTTATTCCTTGTGATGGTGGAGGAATGGCAACTGACAACAAATGACTGGGGGTGGTGTCTTTGTGACTGACGTCCTATGTGTCATACATATTGCTATATATAAAATATATATATATATATATATATATATATATATATATATATAAAAGAATATGGGTGATTCAATGGGGACATTACTGCTCCCATTGGGTGATTCAATGGGGGCATGTTTATCATACAGCGAGTTGGCCCGCCCCCTCCAGCCCTCCCACCACTATACAACTGACAAAAAAAAAAATATAGGTGCCACTCGCTCCTGAAGTAGGGGATATCAATAACTTCTCCTGGTTGTCACGGTTTGCTAAGACTCTCAGACATAAGGTTTAGGTAAAAACATAACTTTATTGAAAAGTTAAGGCAATCCCATAGGGTTTTCATACACATACAAACATCACATATATATAAGCAATTGACAATTGCCGGCCTTGCAAATAATACTGGCAAGGCAACCCAAGCGATACTGAAGGAATAGTGATAAGTAGGCTCTACCGGCACTGCCAATACCGGGTAAGGCAACTGTAAGATGGTAACGTACTGGTTCTACCGGACTTACCAATACCGGGCAGGGCAGCCTGAGGAATACACAAGGAATAGGCTCTCCCGGCCCTGCCAATACTGGGTAAGGCAACCGTGGAGTGGCAACGTAACAGGTTCTACCGGCCTTACCAATACCGGGCAGGGCAGCCCAGAATGGATACCGAAGTATAGGCTCTACTAGCCCTGCCAATACCAGGTAAGGCAACCTAAAGGTGGCAACGTGAAAGGTTCTACCGGCCTTACCAATACCGGGCAGGGCAGTCCAAGAAGGGAGACACCACTAAGACCAGTGACTGTCAGATGACAATGACAGTAGGATGGTAAATAGAGTATACGGTCAAGCTGTCTCACCCAAGGAGAGGCTAGTGTCGGTACACATCTGAAACAAGTGCTGCTAGGACTGGACAGCACCAGAAGCCTGACTGCAAGTCAGGGAATAAACCAGCGTCCGCATGCTGGGACCAACAACTGTACCTTGAGCCGCAAGGCAAATGGAGTAAACCAGCATCCGCACGCTGGAACCAACAGGCAGTAGAATGAGCCACAAGGCCAATGGAGGAAACCAGCGTCCGCACGCTGGGACCAACTGACAGTATTGTGAGCCGCAAGGCTAATGGAGTAAACCAGCGTCCGCACACTGGGACCAACAGACAGTATTGTGAGCCACAAGGCTAATGGAGTAAACCAGCGTCGGCACGCTGGGACCAACAGACAGTATTGCGAGCCGCAAGGCTAATGGAGTAAGCCAGAGTCCACAAGCTGGGACCAACAGACAGTATTGTGAGCCGCAAGGCTAATGGAGTAAACCAGCGTCCGCACACTGGGACCAACAGACAGTATTGCGAGCCGCATGGCTAATGGAGTAAACCAGCTTCCGCACGCTGGGACCAACAGACAGTATTGTGAGCCGCAAGGCAAATGGAGTAAACCAGCGTCCGCACGCTGGAACCAACAGGCAGTAGAATGAGCTACAAGTCCAATGGAGCAAACCAGCGTCCGCACGCTGGGACCAACAGACAGAATGTCTCCGGAGCGACAGGAGAGAAATATCGTCACAGGAACTGAACACAGGAAACAGCAGGAGCAGGCCGAGGCTCAACCGGGACGAGCACCACAAGTCGGCTGGCAACCGGAACGACAGCAACCGGAACCGAACTGGAACTGACAAGCAGACAGGAACACAGGAACAGGTAACCTCAGGAACTCAAGAACTCAGGAACTCAGGAACAGGCTCAATAGCTTCAGCAGACAGGCAAAGTGAATGCTGTCAGAGACACCACGAAAGGGCAACTAAAGGGTACCCAGACTGAGTTTAAAAAGGCAACCAGAGGCGGGCTGACTGCAGACAGCCAATGGGAGCCCCCTGCAGGTGATAGACAGGGAACTGCAGCAATCACAGGCACTGTGATACTGGTCCACTCATACTCTCACTCAGGATCATGACCCCACAAACACACTGTTTCACCTCCCACAGATAACTGTAACCCTCCATACACACTGTGTCACCTCCCACAGATAACTGTAACCCTCCATACACTCTGTTTCAGTACGAAGGTGTAATGTTTCCATAAAATACAAACTCAGGGATAAACTTAATAGCAACTCTCTTATTTAACCCTTTCAGTGCCAGGGGGTACACAACACATTGCTTTGCAATGCGTTGTGTACCCCTCTGACACTCAAAGGGTTAACTCTTTTCATCTCTTCAGTCACCTCACTGTCTGTTTTCAACTGTCACTCCTCCACTTCCTGCTTCCTGCTTCCCGCCCTTTCTCCTTAAAGGGAGAGAGATGCTTTGCTGTATGTTACAGAGGGCAAGCCTCAAACACCACTTTCTATTTGATCCCTCAGCATATTGCTTCGTTGCCTCAACTGAAGAGCCACTGTGTGTTATATTGCTATGTTACCTCAGCTTAAGTAAGGAGTTACTGTTCCCATTGGGTGATTCAATGGAGGAGTGATTTAAATCATACAGGGAGTTGGCCTGACCCCACCATCCAGCCCACCCACCACTAACCAAGTAAGTGAAAAAACAAAATTGCTGCCACTCGCTCCTACACCCCAGACTCACACACAAGCCACACACACACACGCCACACACACACACACACACACACACACACACACACACACACACACACACACACACACACACACACAGAGTCCCCAGGGGTCCCTCCACCAACCTGAGGCACACAATGAGCTGATCCAACAAAGAGAGGGCGGGATCGGCTCCAGTGTACGTTCATTTCTGGTATCCGCAACACAACAATGCTTTCGGCTCCTGGCGCACAATGTGCTTCTGCTGCAGGAAGCCCAGCTGCTTCATGTAGCTCAGAGGCAGGCAGGCCCAGTACCAAATCCTTCATGTTCCCCCTTCATGAAGCACAACACTGCACCCCTCAACAGCCCGGTCATGCAGCCCTTCAAGGAGTTCTCTACAAGCAGCAGCTGGATGCGGCTATTACCCGTGGCTGAGGGGCTGGAGACAGACCATGCTGGGGCCACTCTGTAGTACACACTCTTACACACAAGCTTCTTCAGCACCGTTCTCTGCCCGCTGTCACACACCTGCATTGTGTAAGTACCCTGGCACAAAAAATATACATGCCACACTATAGCTGCTCCAACAACAGACACCATCCCTGCTCCAACCACACCCACCATCTCTCCTCAGTTCCCGCTCTCGGTGCCCGGGCTGCGTCCCTAGTAACGCTATTGGATGAGGCCTGGGGCAGGAGGTGTCTTCCTGGCCAAGGAGCCGGGCCAGCGATTGTCTGGCAGCCTCTGAGTGTGCATGTACAGAGTCCACTTCAGGGACTGTGGACTTCATGACTCTTGCTACATACTGGGACAGCTGGTTAACCCTTTCAGTGCCAGAGGATTAAGCAACACAATGAGCAATGCCTTGCCTAACCCTCTGGCACTTACAGGACCGTAATAATATCTGTATGTGTGTATACGCATGTATGAACGTGTGTATGTATGATTAATGTCTGTATATGTCACTGTATCTGTGTGTGTCTATGTATGTGTGCAATATGATTCTTTCTGCTTCACACAGTACACAATAAAAACATCCTCAGTCAATACAGCTAAATGAAATGTACAATACAAACAAACACAAAAAATTCTTACAAAATACCTTCAACATGCCACCTACAACATTTGAAACAAAAAATGCTACATAACACATACCCTACTACAATGACGGGCAACGCCATCACATATTGCTAGTATATATATATATATATATATATATATATATATATATATATATATGCAATGAAAAATAGAGGGATCTTAGAGGAGAACTGAGCTTCTCAAAATAGGACAGTAAATTACCAGTAATTCAAACATATCAGAAATAATGTACTGTTTCTACGGGAATAGAAAAACACTCGAGGAAATGTGGATCACCAAAATAGGGGGAAAAAAATCACTTTGAAATTTTCAAGAAAAAGCAACAATTTCCCATAATTCCCATGAAAATTCCAGCCAATAGAAAATACATAAAATGTCTGTCTTTTCACCATTGCCAATAAATTTCCTGAGAGAACTTTGATATTTTCTATGACTGCAAGATTTCCCAGCACAATACCACTGCTTCTGAAAGCTTAAAGGGATAGTAATTACTAATCACTATATTGCAGTCATGTTAAAAAGAAATGAATTGCCCCCAGTGTCATCTCTCAAACCTAAATTTCCCCCCTCCCTCCCCTTTCCCTGAAGCGTTGTAGCTGACCGAAGGGAAATCCAGTCTTACGATCATCAAGCGGCTCTGCAGCAGAGCCGAGATCACGTTAATAAAAAAAAAAAATCACTAAAACGGTCTTCTTCGTGTGCTTGCAAACCAAGACCGTTTCAGTGAAAGATTTCTTTTTTATTAACGAGATCTTGGCTGTGCTGCAGAGCCGCCTGACGGTCGTACAACAGGCTTCCCTGCAGTCAGCTAGAACGCTGACTTCGGGGAAAAGGGAAGGAGGGGAGAACTTTAGGAGCGATCATCTTTCAAACCATAAAGGTTTGAGAGATGAAACTGGGGGCAATTCATTTCTTTTTAGGATGACTGCAATATAGGGGTTAGTAATTTTTAAGTATTATTATCCCTTTAAGTGGAGAAATCAACAGTTGAAAGTAAAAGTTGTGAGCACTGAGCAGACATACAGCAACATATGCCTTGAAAAAGTTGTTAGACATATGAGTGGCTTTGTCCTTTGCCCACAACACCTACCTCCTGCTTATTTAACACTGGAACAGCCATACTTGAAACAACTTAGGATAGCTTAGGACATTCCAGCAGGTTGCAACATGTGAAATCAGTTCTTTAAAGCCTCTATTTTCACCATAAAAAGTGAAACATGTCAACCTCCAACATTTTGGCAAGTTTACTATCCCATAGACATACTTTTGGATTATTTTTGTTCAGGTTTTGACTCCTTTCTAAGATCTCAATGAGTGTGGGTTGGCAGTATATAGTATAAGAACTGTGCAGTTTTATTGCTTTAACAACACGACCTGTTCAGGTGGTAGGGGTGACAGTGGTGTGTGTGGGCATTTTATGACTATTGTCCTCTCCTCCAACAAACCCAGAATTATACTCCCCTGCAGCAGGAAATCTTGGCACCCTCTCTGACACATCAACAGCACTTCTATTATGTGCCCCAGAGCCCAGGGTAATTCTAAGAGTGCTTCTACTGATCCTAATTGTTGCACCTCTGACATGTTTATTAGGGAATGGGGATGAACGAAAGTTTTTATCTCAAAGAGAGAAACAAGAGAAAAATTGCACTTTTCAGCTAGGTACAAATGTTCTGCTTTTTGCCTAAATCAATTCATTGGAATCAATGGGAAGACTAAATTTCTACTCATCACATGGCAATTTCCCTTATTTTCCCACAGGCATAATATAAAAGGGATATAAACCAAGAATGCACAACAATAAAAGAGTAGACAGAAAGGATGTGTCTCTCCACAGTGCTGCTTCAGAAAAAATATATCCTCACCACTCTGATATGAACAATAAATGCAACAAGAAGTATCTGGAGCACTACCGTTTAGAGAGAATGAATATCAGAGATATTATAATATACAATATATTGTTTATTTAAAATATCATACTAGTCTCCACTACACAGAAAACATAAAATTATAGTCATCTGTGACCCTCAATAACCTACTGGGGGATATTAGATGTAAAATATTCCCAGATGTGAGACAGACTGACAATATGCTCGGTGTAAACTGTGTTTTTCACTCCCAAGATCTAACCTTTTCTATGGAGCGTATGTTAAAACACACCTACATCTGTTAGACAGGCCCATATGTTAGTATAAACAAAACACAAGTCTCCGAACGTTCTTGCCACGTTATTCACAATCTGGACATCTCATAACCCACAAAGATTTTATTATAATTATAAAAACACAATATAGTATACTTATATCATAAACCCATATATATCTTAGAAGGACCTAGGATACAGTCAGGAGATGTGAGCGATTAGAACTGAAGGAATCTGTAGTATATATCTAAGTATTTTTTTATTATTTGATTATAATTTTATTTTTTATCATTTATTATTGTTTGTATATATTTTTTTATATATAGGAATTGATGATAACTCAATTTTATATGAAAGTGCTGTACTTTGGATTAGGCTGATTTTTCTTCATAAACATTTGCTGTATCTCAATATATTGCTCTATACATGTGCTGATCGATTTGTCTATATATATATATATATATATATATATATATATATATTTTAGATGAGTTCATTGTTATGGAGGGCTCTTTCTCCTTGCACCTCAGGTCCACTCTTTCCTATATTTTTCCTCTGTTTTGTGTCATTTTTTTGATCTTACTATAATTTGTTTATGGTTAATTGAACCCATTGTGTTTGGATGATTGGGGAAATGTGGCAAGCTTGGTGACGCATTGAGACAATCCTTTGATTTTATCCTATGAGCAATTAATTGATGTCTTTTATAGTGTCGTTGAAGCTGTCGGCTTTTTGTATAGATTTATTTGGGCTTTGATAAAGTGAGGAGCACCTCGCAAAATGCATTAGCCTTGTCAATATTTCTTTTTTGATACGTTTTTATATAAATATATTTTTACTATTGAATAAAAGTAGTACCATTTGTTGAAGTACTTAAGCCGCATCTTTCATAGAGCATTGTTTACACCGGGTCCTGTGACCAAGACAATGAGCGTGGACGGTATAATTTCCCCATAAATGTTTGAAGTCAGCTTTGAATATATGCTTAGCTGACCACTGGAGCATGTGAGTGTATCTTATATTTGTATATTTTATATATTTGTTTAGCTGATTTACACTATTGGGTGCCCCCCTTTTCTTTGTGTTTTGCTTTTTGGATACATTCTACATGCCTCTGTGGGGAGAGTGGAGTGAGGAGGAGTGGCCTGTTACACAGTGTCCTGGATCTAGGCCAGATTATTAACCTAGACATGCTTGACTAGCTGTCCGTCATATATGTGATTTGACAGCCAGTCCTTTTGTGAATACCCATATGTGGGGTGATTTGTTGGAGGATATATATATCTTGAACATACTACAGCAGGGTGCATCCTTGTTTTTCCCCTTTTGTGTCCTGGGACAGTGTTAGGGCTAGTGTTTTTAGGTGTAATGTAGGACCAGGGGTAGGGTTAATGTTTGGGATTTGCTCAATGTTTGACACTTCCAGTGGATATTATAGTACCCTCTTTCACTTATACATATAATGTACCATATATATAAAATATATTTTGGCCATTATCTGTGCTGCTATTGGTATCCAGTCTTTCCCGTGCCTACCTTGGGGTTTGCTACATCTATTCAGACTATACGTGAGCTGCTTGCTAGTACTCAAAAAAAGCCTATATCTGCTCTGGGTGGGGTTTCACGCATCACACATTTCTTCATTATATTAGGAGTCTTACAGAAAGCCAGGAATACAATACAGAAGATGCTGCCAGCTGAAGGCAGAAATCGGAGGACCAAGCAATTATGGGGTAAAAACAAAAAAAGTGTAAAATGAAAGCACAATAAATAAAGAGAAGATATGTGGAAATGAAAATGAAGAAATGTAAAATAAACCAAAACAAAACCGCAAGAACTAATATTTTGATTATAGTTAGAACTAACAGCTGCTAGCAAGCCATCATGTTGGAGAAGGCATGTGGGGTCACATTGACAAAATATATTACTTAACAAGTTAGAATTGTTGATATCCTACTAAAGAATCTGACAGAGGATCCTCCAAGCAGATATACAGTTTTATTGTCACCAATTCATAGCTCTAAAAAAACAAATCCCTCATTCTATCCCAGCACCTTTCTAGGTGAATATGTCAAAGTATTTGGGGAGATGGTTCTGAAAAACATAGAGAGGTTGGGGACAAACACAAACTGAATGCATATCTCACAACTTGTTTTTTAAGGAAAGAAGTTTCAGTGGGATGATAATTATAACATATACAGATAAGGCAGGGGGTATAGTACTTCAGGAAAGAAAGGATTATATTAACAAATCCCTCACACTCCTTGGAGACAGACCAACATACATTTTAATATCACACAACTCTACCAATGAGAATATTAAAATATTATTAAAATTGATTACTTAGGGTATGGAAGAAGGCATTATTAGTGCTGATTAGAAGATTTACCTATTGAGGGAGCATCTACTTATTCTGATTTTCTACCACTTAACCAAGATTCTCAAAAATTTTCAAAACTCTCCGAGCCATCCCAACATTTCTGGGATAGATTATCTTACAAGTTTTGTGTCAGAATACTTGGATGAGTTTCTCCAACTGATGGTAACTAAACTACACTCTTACTTGAAAGATACTCTACAACCAAATATAATGGCAAGACACATGATTTGGGACTGAAGGCCATATGCCACTCATTATCTTGATTTGGAATGCTGCTCAGCAGTAAGAATGTATTTATTTTGGATTGTATACAGTTTGTTTTATCCCACAATTGCTTCCTGTTTGAGGGGCAGTACTAATTACAGAAAACTGGAGTGGAAAAGGGTCAACTTTTGCACCTTCTTTTGCAAATCTTTTTATGGGGATATGGGAGTCATTAGTTTTCAATACAGTTAGTCCATTCATGGACCACATTACTTTATACAAAGGCTATATCGATGATTTGATTTCTATTTAGCAGGGAGACAGGACAAGCTTTGAGGATTTTATTAGATACCTTAATGATAATGAAAACGGGACTCAAAATTTACCAGCAAATACAGTACAAGTGAAATTGAATATTTGCGTCTCATCTTGTCATCATCAGTAGGGAATAAGGTGATTACTAAGAATAATAGAAAGGTGGTAGACTCTAACGGATACGTACACACAGATAGTGGGCACTTAAAAAGTTGGATAAACAATATTGCATTTGGTTAGCTACAGAGAATAAAAAGAAATGGCTCTAACCAAGAAGACTTTGAATAACAGGTTCATATAGTTAGATACAAATTCTTAGCCAAATGATATGATAAAACCAGCATGATTGAGGCTTATGAGAAAGTGATCAACGTTAATAGAAATGTATTGCTACACTATAGACAGAAGGAAAAGAACAAATAAAATGATAACCCCTCCGGTGTTTGTCACTACTTATAATGACTCATCCTCAGATATTTATAAAAATGTCAATAGACATTGGGATATATTATTTCTAGATCCCAATTTGGGAAAAATTGTAGATCCCAAACCAAAGGTTGTCTTCAGGAAGAATAAAAGTATTAAAAATACTACTACTAAAATACTACTACTAATACCTAGTGATAATACCCTCAGGGAGTCAATGAAAACTAAGAATAATTAGTTGTTTAAAATTACCAGGAACCCAAAGATGTGGCAAAACAGGTTGTATGACCTGCCCTTTTCTCCCAAGAAAAAATTTAAATATCTTTACGAGCACCAAAACTGGCACAAAAATATAAAATAGAGGGAATTTGTATGTTGTATATTTGATTACCTGTAGTTGCAAGTTGCAAGTTGGGCGAAAGTTGTTGCCGTGTTCCCACAAGAAATTTTGTGAAAACCACTTTGTTATCCGCTTTTTCACTTTAAAACTAGCGCTTACGATTTTCACATGTTTCACCCAGTGGCCAAACTCTTTTACAATTTTTTCAATGGCTAGAAAGTTTCCGCCCATTGATTACCGTTGTTTTTGAATTTTCTCTATAAAAAGTGACATATTCGCGGAAGGCTGACACAATAGAAGCAGATACAGAGCAAGATAGACTTGCTGTGCTGTTCTGCTGTGATATTTTGTAAAAACTGACAGGAGAGGCTCATAGTGACTGCTATCACTATGAGCAGGTTTAAAACTAATCAAAGGAAGAACTGGAAGGACCCTTATTATGTGTCCACTGAGTCTGAGGAGGAGGAGGAAGTGACTTGTAGTACTGAACCAATGCTGTCCAGTCCCCCTAAATCACCCCAAGCGATCTTGCGGAATTTAATGGGAAGGGAGGGAGAAAAGGGAATGGGAAGGAAGGGAGAGAAAGGAATGGGAAGGGAGGGAAAAAAGGGTAGTACTAGCGAGAGCAGGACAGGTCAGCTGCCTGTGCCTGCTGCCAGACATGCTGTCCCTGCTGCCAGTGCCACCATTGCTATACCTGCAGCCACTAGTGTTGTACCTGCTTCCAGATGTTTTTCTGCCACTAGTGTTGTACCTGATGCCAGATGTGCTACCCATGCTGCCACCAGTGCTGTACCTGCTGCCAGTGCTGAACCTGCTGTCACCAATACTTTGCCTGCTGCTAGTGTTTCTTGTAGTACTCAGGGGTGAAAAGAGAAAATGATGCCAAGTGTGACAGCAAGGGACCCTAAATCACACTTGCCATTCCCAAGCAGTCCTGCCAGTGCTAGTACTAATACTACTACTAAGTTTCAGCAGCTTGTTAGCATTAGGATTAAAGGAGAGGGTAATCAACAATATCCTCATATTACTAGTGACTGTGAGACTGAGAAGGAAGACTTGATATGGTTTGTGTTAGTAGTAGTAGCAGTAATGGTGAAGCAGCCGGAGTGGTAGGGGAAACATTGGAGAGCGTCCAGAGTAGCGGTCAAGGGAGCCCACACCATTTCTCTGACCCTGGGAATGGGAGTCCTCCCCTTCCTTTCACTACAGTGTCCAGGTGGAACATGATCCTGAAGTGGCCAGAACTGATGTTTGGGGAGGAGAGCAGGCTCAGAATTAATACCACCACCACCAGCAGGAGCACAGATCAGCTGCCTGTGCCTGCTGCTACTGCTGCTAGTCTGACTTTTTCAGACATTAGGGGACTCTCTGTCACATTGCTCATCACCTCCTCCAAGCAGCAGTGAGATGTCTGTAATAGAGCAGCAGCAACAACGACATGTAGGGACTAGTGGTGGTGGTGATGATGAAGCTGGAGTGAAAGTGACATTGATGGGCTTTTTAGGAGAAACTGAGAAGGAATAGGAGACATGGATGAGGATGGGCATCACCACCACCACTAGCAATGACATTTTGGAATTTGAGGAATTTGCAACTGCTCTAATTCCTGCTGATGCTGAGATTCAAGGGCAGCAGGATGCTGAGGAGCAGGCTAGTATGCCAGAGACCACCGTGGACACAGTGGGAATGGGTCAACAAGTGATGCGGGACTAGGACAGATTCCACTTGCCAGCAGTAGCAATAGTCTTGGTCCTAGTTACAGTGCTGAATCTGAGGCAGTAGCAGCAACAGCAGCAACATTAATTCCGCTGCCACAAACAATGAAGGGCAATATGGAGGGCAAGATGAAAGAGGCCATTCTTCTCCATCTGTTCACTTCTATCACAGTGCCTGTGATTATTCTGTCACTCTCATCTGTGGCAGACTGTGATTTGTTCACTTGGTTTGGCCCGCCCCTTGGTGACCTTTTTATACCTGACTCTTACATCTGTCAGATGCCCTTTAGTGGTGTTTCTGAGCCAGACTTGCTGTTGCTGTGTTCCTGTATCTGGATTCCTGTGTACCGACTTCGGCCTGTCCTGACTACTCTCCAGTGTTCCTGATCGTGTATGACCTGGCTTGTCTGAGAATCTTTTACGTGCTACGACCCGGCTTGTCTGAGAATCCTCTACGTGCTATGACCCGGCTTGTCTGAGAACCCTCTACGTGCTACGACCCGGCTGGCAGACTTCCTGCTTCAAGATCATCGCGGCCTGCTTGGCTTGTTGTCGCCGCCACGACATTCTGAATCCTGCATTGCTGTGCCGATCGAGTGTGACCATTACCCTCCTGGGTAACCCATCCATCAGTGCAGAGTTCCTTGCTGACTTGCATAAGCTGTGCCTCTTGTACCGAGCCTCTATACGCTGCAGAGCTAAGCTACCATACCGAGCCTGGGAGATTCAAACGTACCTATTAACCCTTGCAGTGCCGCTTCTCTCTGGCCGGACCTCCTTTCTAAGTACAGAACCGTTACCTTGTAAGTCTACTGCTGCTGAGTTGGCCGCTACTTGGACGGCGACTCCCTGTTACATTTGCAGAGTAGTCTATCGTGTTAGGCTGGTTGGGCGTCTTTGGCTCTTGGTCTCACGGTTAATAACGGAGGTGTCCGGTGCGGCTATTGGTGGCAAGGTTAGGCTCCAAGCTCTTGCTAGATCCGTAGGTAAACACCCGTGGGGGCTATTGGCTCGTGTTGTGCTCACATTGGTCTCCGGTTATACACCCGTGGGGGCTAAAATGCCAGCTTCGCATCTCAGTCTAGTCTCGATCATGCCCGTGGGGGTTACTGTGCTGCTATAACTCACATTGGTCACTGAACATCTACTACCCATCATTACATGAACTCTGTGCTGTGCACATTTGCTCAGTTTATCACTACACCACACGGGCATGCCAAACCCAACAGCTGAGACTGACAAATTGTTCTCATTCACCCTTTAGGGGCCAGTTCCCTATTCTCTGTTCCTATGTTGGGTGCCTTCTATCCAGTATATTAAAGCTATGTGTACTGTGTAATCGCTTGCAATTGTTGCTGTCAACTGTAGAGGGCGATCATTTGTATTTATTTTCTTTCAATAAAAGATTGTTTTATTTTACCTACTGGTCTGAGTGTCAAAACAAACCGTTACAACTTTGTCCTGAAGTCATCATGGGTGCGGGACTATTTTTCTGTTGGGGCAGGCACAGGGCAGTCATCAGCAACGGCACTGTGCACAATTTGTGACAAGTCAGTGAAAAGAGGAAAGGAGGGAACACACCTTGGCACAAGTGCCCTGATATCACACATGAAACAGAGATCAAAGAGGAGGAGGAGTAGAGCAACCCAGGTAGAGACTGGAAGTTCCATGACAAGTGAAACAACTAACTTGCCATCACCTTCTAGGGTAACTACATCTTCTGCCAATCCACCTCCTTCATTACATCCCCCACCAAATGTGGCAGTTCGTCTCTACCCATTGCACAGTGTGTAGTGCACTGACCACACATGCCAGTGTGGTGGAGGAGAATCGCAAGCAGTGCATCAAGCAGCATCTGAGGAGATTCCATTCTGCAGAATATGCTAAGAAGGTGGCTGGGAGGGTTCATCATTACTATTAAACTGTCAGCAAGTTGTCATGTGTCCTTAGCGGGGTCTGGACAAGGGGTATAGTGACAGTTGCAGTACGTGGTTTCAGGCATCATGGTGCTTGGATACAGTTGTGCCCCCAGATGTTATTTACCACACACACACACATATACACACACGCATACATACACACACACGCACTGTGCACATTGCAGTTGCTGATGGAAGCCATAGTTCCTGTTCTCAAGGGGAAAATGTATATTCTAATAACAACCACCCATGATTTTGGAGGAGGGGCAGTTGGAGAAGAATTATTGGCCAAATTCTTCTTTTCTCCACATAGACTAGGGGCTACTTATTGTGCTGCTACTGCCTAAGGTGCATCACTGGAGCCAGCTGTGGAAAGTGGAACCTTCATCATCCATCTTCCATGTTAATGCTATTGTTGATACCATTCCCTTTCAGCTGCCTAATCATCCTGCTTCTTAACCCCTTAAGGACCGGAGGTTATGGGACATTTCCGTCCCATACCGACCGCATAGGGGCACTTTGACGCGCGCGTCACTATGGGGCTTGAAAGAGATCGCTCCGATCTTGGAGCGGTCTATTTCATGCCCTATTTTTACTTACAGCGCTCCCGGTAGAGCGCTGTAAGTAAAAAGTACGTGACGTACCATGACCGTCATCGGTCCTTGAGTAGTTCAAGGACCGTGACGGTCCTGGTATGTCAAGGGTCCCTAAGGGGTTAAACAACTCAGCAGCAGCAATACGAACAGCAGTTGCAATTCAGGACTCAAGAGGACATTTGACAGGACCCCTTTTATACCATGCCTTATTGTTTTTATTTTATTTAGGATTTCTTTTTTCTTAAGTACCCCCCAATCCTAGTAAACAACCCCCAAAAAATCATCCCCTGTTCAACTGATTCTATCCCTACACCCCACCAACATAGGCACCCTCATGCCCTTTTTATACTATGCCTTTGGGAAGTAAACTAATATTTGCTATGTGTTGTGTGCAACTTCCATGTTCTCATTGATTTCAATGGAATGAGCTAGGTGAAAAAAGTGGGAAAAAAATTGGAAAATCAGCACTTTTCGTGGGAAATTTTTCATCAAGCAGAAAGTGCCATTTTTCGCAGATTTCAATTTGAGGTGGGAATTTTCGCCCATCTCTAGTTGCAATATGTGGGTATAACTAAGAGAAAATTAAAAACTTGAGGTAATGAACATTTATGGAATATTAGTCTAATGACCCATACCATATCCCAACCATGTGTCACACAACAAAGAAGTGAACAATGTCCATGTTCAAGCAATAGAAACAATCCTGAACACTCATAGAGAGGATATTTATTACTCAAATTAAGGCAAAGGGAAAGATACTGGATCTGTGAGTTTAATACTATGACACCTAATGGGCTCAACAATGGCATAGATCTGGCAGCATTTATACTAGTTGTCATGTTCTTAAGATGCCTGCAGGATTACTTAGTAAGAATAGTTATTAGGGTTTCCTTTTATAGCATAGGGATCAGAGGTATTATTAGGATATTCTAGTTTGTTTTTATTCCCTTCTTTTTTTACATCAACTTGTAAACATGTTTGTTTGATTTTATTTGTGATGTGCAGTGAGTATTGTTGTTTGATTCTTACAGATCACATAGGCATGAATTTTTTTGCACATACACATATAGTTGTGTTTTTAGATATACTTTAAAACTTATATTTATAATAGTATTTCTCACAAGTTTTTTTTCTTTGATATTTGTTGAATTCCTTTTTATTAAAGCACATTGTATCCATTATTCATTTTATCCATTTTTATCAAATTATGCCCATTCAAATCAAGCTTGTTTGAAGGGGTGGCTCCATGAGACACAATAAATAATCATTATTGCATGTCATCAACCCAATGTTTAAAATTGTATATGTGCTTTTGTCATATAATTTTAAGTTTATACGGAATGTTGTATTTCCTAATAACACTGTATATGTAAGGTGTAATTGAGTGTAATTGATAATTCATTATGCTGTACTTGCCATCTGCTACTTGTTTTGCATGCTATGGTAGGTTATTAACCAATTGTAATTGATGGAGTATGTGAAATAGAGGTTGTTTACCAAGTAAGCTTCCTTTGCATTTGCCTTTGAAGAAGTCAGCAGGACAACAACAAAAATTAATTTGGCTTGCATTTAATTGTGCATTCTTTCAGTGCCTGTCCCAGCCCCACGTCCCTCACTAGTATTCTTTGTTATCAGCTCAACACATGTAGGTTCCCCTCCATATACCCACTAGCTCCACATCTGATGTGTGGTCCCTAAGGACTCTTAGTATCTATCTTATGGCAGAGCTCTCATGGACATCTGGTGAGCTCGCCATGGAGCCAATACAGTGGAAGAAAGAAAGGATGAAATACAAGATCTGTGTTTGGAGGAGTTTGGATCAAGGAAGCTGGCATCATGACTGTTAGGCATCTCAGGGTCCCAGAGCCCACTACTACCCTTTTGGGTCTTGTGAGTGTGCATTTCTATTTTTTGTTTCTATTGCCATGTATTAAACTTATTTCACATAGATCTTTCATCTCTCTCTTTTTATTTATCAAATGACCCTTACTACTGTGAGTTCAAGAGTGTAATCTCACTCTCTGTTGTATCTGTTTAGAACAGTGTTTCACAAGACCCTGTTGTGGTGACTTGCTGCACAGACTCTGGTTGAAAGTAGATAATTTAACAACCATTATTCTTCATCTCCATTCTCACATATCCATCATCCGTCCCCATTTCCACATAATTTGTATAATCTTTTTCATCTTGGACTGCAGACCTGTTATTGATGGACATTTGTCTTTTTTCAATATTATTATTTATATACAATGTTTATTCTTTTAAGTATTTACTAGTGTTGAGCGAGCATGCTCGGCCGATGCTCGGATCGGCTCGAGCATCGCTCTGCTCGGCACATGGCGGTACTCGTACGAGTACCGCATGTGCTCGCCCGCCATGTTCGGGTCTCCTCCCCGCACGTTTTGCGGCTGCTGCGCAGCCAATAAACGTGCAGGGAGGCTCTGACATCGGTGTAATGCCAGCAGCCATGTTGGCTGCTGGCATTACACTGATTGGCTGGCCAGAACCCGTGGTCGGGTGCTGTATAGCACCTGACCATCGAGTTCGGCTCAGTCTGAGCCAGGGAGAGCTGAGGATAGGAAGGGAAAGGCAGTGTAGGGAGGAAAAAAAAAAATTGTGACAAAAAAGAACCAAAAGTCCTTTTTAGGACTACTGTGTGTGGGGGCAGCAGGTTATTTTGTGTGGGGGGAAAAAAACAAAAAAAAAAAAAAAAAAATATTCTGTTTAGTGTGAAAAGTTGCAGATTAGAGCACATTCTGTTTAGTGTGCACAGTTGCAGATTAGAGCACATTCTGTTTAGTGTGCAAAGTTGCAGATTAGAGCACATTCTGTTTAGTGTGCAAAGTTGCAGATTAGAGCACATTCTGTTTAGTGTGCAAAGTTGCAGATTAGAGCACATTCTGTTAAGTCTTCAAACTAAAATATCAAAGTCACGTATTCCATTCAGTGTGCGTCGCCACAGTTTAGCAGCACATTCTGAGTACTGTGCAGAGTTGCAGAATAGGAAGAAATACTGTTAAGTCTTCAAAGTAAAATATCAAAGTCACATATTCCATTCAGTGTGCTTCGCCGCAGTTTAGCAGCACATTCTGTGTACTGTGCAGAGTTGCAGAATAGGAAGAAATACTGTTAAGTCTTCAAAGTAAAATATCAAAGTCACATATTCCATTCAGTGTGCTTCGCCGCAGTTTAGCAGCACATTCTGTGTACTGTGCAGAGTTGCAGAATAGGAAGAAATACTGTTAAGTCTTCAAACTAAAATATCAAAGTCACATATTCCATTCAGTGTGCTTCGCCGCAGTTTAGCAGCCTATTCTGTGTACTGTGCAGAGTTGCAGAATAGGAAGAAATACTGTTAAGTCTTCAAACTAAAATATCAAAGTCACATATTCCATTCAGTGTGCTTCGCCGCAGTTTAGCAGCCTATTCTGTGTACTGTGCAGAGTTGCAGAATAGGAAGAAATACTGTTAAGTCTTCAAACTAAAATATCAAAGTCACATATTCCATTCAGTGTGCTTCGCCGCAGTTTAGCAGCACATTCTGTGTACTGTGCAGAGTTGCAGAATAGGAAGAAATACTGTTAAGTCTTCAAACTAAAATATCAAAGTCACATATTCCATTCAGTGTGCTTCGCCGCAGTTTAGCAGCCTATTCTGTGTACTGTGCAGAGTTGCAGAATAGGAAGAAATACTGTTAAGTCTTCAAACTAAAATATCAAAGTCACATATTCCATTCAGTGTGTTTCACCGCCGTTTAGCAGCCTATTCTGTGTACTGTGCAGAGTTGCAGAATAATAAGAAATACTGTTAAGTTTTCAAACTCAAATATTAAAGTCACATATTCCATTCAGTGTGTTTCACCGCAGTTTAGCAGCCTATTCTGTGTACTCTGTACAGTTGCAGAATAATAAGAAATACTGTTAAGTTTTCAAACTCAAATATTAAAGTCACATATTCCATTCAGTGTGTTTCACCGCCGTTTAGCAGCCTATTCTGTGTACTCTGTACAGTTGCAGAATAATAAGAAATACTGTTAAGTTTTCAAACTCAAATATTAAAGTCACATATTCCATTCAGTGTGTTTCACCGCCGTTTAGCAGCCTATTCTGTGTACTCTGCAGAGTTGCAGAATAATAAGAAATACTGTTAAGTTTTCAAACTCAAATATTAAAGTCACATATTCCATTCAGTGTGTTTCACCGCCGTTTAGCAGCCTATTCTGTGTACTCTGTACAGTTGCAGAATAATAAGAAATACTGTTAAGTTTTCAAACTCAAATATTAAAGTCACATATTCCATTCAGTGTGTTTCACCGCCGTTTAGCAGCCTATTCTGTGTACTCTGTACAGTTGCAGAATAATAAGAAATACTGTTAAGTTTTCAAACTCAAATATTAAAGTCACATATTCCATTCAGTGTGTTTCACCGCCGTTTAGCAGCCTATTCTGTGTACTCTGTACAGTTGCAGAATAATAAGAAATACTGTTAAGTTTTCAAACTCAAATATTAAAGTCACATATTCCATTCAGTGTGTTTCACCGCAGTTTAGCAGCCTATTCTGTGTACTCTGTACAGTTGCAGAATAATAAGAAATACTGTTAAGTTTTCAAACTCAAATATTAAAGTCACATATTCCATTCAGTGTGTTTCACCGCCGTTTAGCAGCCTATTCTGTGTACTGTGCAGAGTTGCAGAATAGGAAGAAATACTGTTAAGTCTTCAAACTAAAATATCAAAGTCACATATTCCATTCAGTGTGTTTCACCGCCGTTTAGCAGCCTATTCTGTGTACTGTGCAGAGTTGCAGAATAATAAGAAATACTGTTAAGTTTTCAAACTCAAATATTAAAGTCACATATTCTGTGTAAGATGAAGAAGGCGGGTAAAAAGGGACGGGGAAGTGGACGTGATCCTGAAAGTTCAGGGCGCGGGTCAGGACGCGGAGAAGCTGTGCCTGGTGCCAGAGCACAAGAAAGAAAGACATCCACCATACCTAGCTTCATGTGTAATTTTACAGGGCGTCGCAGGACATCACTCTCGAGGTCCGACCACTGCGAACAGGTGGTCGGTTGGATGACAGCTGATACTGCTTCCAGTCGGTTAAGCACCACCCTGTCTTCCACCAAGTCCACTCTCAGTAGCCAAGAGTCTGGTCAACATAATCCTCACTCTGATCATCCTTCCTCCCACCATACACGGTCTGGTCAAAGAAGTGATCCCACACTGGGATATAGTGAGGAGCTCGTCTCATCACCAATCCTTCATTTGACCCTCTCTCCAAGCACGCTTGCAGAGGAACATGACATCTTGTGCCCTGATTCACAACCTCTAGAGGCTACCCAATCACAAGAAGATGACAGATGTGAACGGCATTTCAGGTCAAAGGAAGTAGTGGATGATGATGATGATGATGAGACACAGTTGCCATTAAATCAACCACTATTTCCGTCTCAAGACCTTGTTGAGGAGAATGTTATACAGTTGTCAATGACTGAGTATGTGGTGGGATCAAGACTTGAGGAGGATGATCAGAGTGAGGAAGTGGAGGAGGACTTGGTGACGATGAGGTGACTGACCCCACCTGGGAAGGTGTAGAGCCGAGCGATGACAGCAGTCCTGAGGGTGAGCCATCTGCAGCACCGCAACAGGCTGGAAGAGGCAGTGGTGTGGCTACAGAAAGAAGGCGGACCGCACCAAACCGGCCCGCAAATGTTCCACGGAGCACCCCCTTGCGTAAATCTACCTTGCCAAGGGGTAGGTGTTCCGCGGTATGGCGTTTTTTTAAGGAAAGTGCGGACGACAAAAGAATTGTAGTTTGCAACCTGTGCCACACCAGAATGAGCCGAGGCATGAACACTAGAAACCTCACCACCACCAGCATGATCCGACACATGGCATCCAAGCACCGTAGTAAGTGGGAGGAACGCCTGGATCGCCCATCTGTGTCTGCAGGCCACACCACTTCCTCCTCTTCCCCTGTTTTCGGTGCCGGCCAATCGCCTGTCGAAGGCGCAGGCCCGCATACCTCCCGCCCTGCACCTGTAGCATCTGAAGCACCATCAGCGACCACATCCACTTCCCTGTCCCAGCACAGCGTCCAAATGTCGTTACCCCAGGCATTTGAGCGCAAGAGAAAGTACCCAGCCACCCACCCACAGGCCATAGCACTAACCTCACACCTTTCCAAATTACTGGCCATCGAAATGCTGCCATTTAGGCTTGTGGACACTGAGTCCTTCCGCAGCCTGATGGCAGCAGCTGTCCCTCGGTACGCGGTCCCCAGCCGCCACTACTTTTCCCGGTGTGCCATCCCCGCATTACACCACCATGTGTCCCGTAACATCACCCGTGCCCTGACCAACGCAGTTACTGGGAAGGTCCACTTAACGACTGACACATGGACAAGTGCTTGTGGCCAGGGACGCTACATTTCCCTGACGGCACACTGGGTGAATGTCGTGGAGGCTGGGAGCGACTCGGACCCTGGGATGGCACGGGTGCTACCCACGCCGAGGATTGCGGGCCCTACCTCCATCAGGGTTTCCACCAGCACCTACGTTATTGGCTCCTCCTCCTCCGTTTCCACCTCCGAATTCTCTACACACACCGCCACTCCCCCATCAGCCAGTAGCTGGAAGCAGTGTAGCACTGCAGTGGGGAAGCGTCAACAGGCCGTGCTGAAGCTGATCTGCCTTGGGGACAAACAGCACACGGCCTCAGAGCTGTTGCAGGGGATTAGTCACCAGACCGAGCAGTGGCTCTCGCCACTCAACCTGCAACCAGGCATGGTTGTGTGTGATAATGGGCGTAACTTGGTGGCGGCTTTGGAGCTCGGCAAGCTCACACACGTACCATGCCTAGCGCATGTATTTAATTTAGTGGTGCAGCGATTTCTAAAAACCTACCCCAATGTGCATGATCTCTTGACCAAGGTGCGCCGCGTGTGTGCACATTTCCGTAAGTCATCAACAGCTTCAGCCGGCCTGTTGAAGCTGCAGCAGCGCTTACAATTGCCAGCTCACCGGCTGCTGTGTGACGTGAGCACGCGCTGGAACTCCACCTTCCACATGTTGGCCCGGCTTTGTGAGCAGCAGAGGGCAGTAGTGGAGTACCAGCTGTTACACGGTCGTCGCCTCTCCGTTCAACTTCCTGTAATCAGAAGTGAGGAGTGGGAATGGATGTCAGACCTCTGTGAGGTTTTACGCAATTTTGAGGAATCGACACAGATGGTGAGCGGCGATAACGCTATTATCAGTGTAACCATCCCACTTCTGTGTCTACTGAAACGCTCGCTGCTCACAATTAAAACCGACGCTTTGCATGTGGAAGAGGTGGAAATGGGGGAGGAAGAGCTTACACAAGGTGATAGCCAGAGCACCCTCACTTCGTCTTCTCAGCGACAATTGGAGGAGGCGGAGGAGGAGGAGGAGGAGGAGGAGGAAGACACGGTTGCCTCCGCTACAGAGGGTAGCCATGGAACTTTAGTTCCATCTCTTCAGCGTGGGTGGGCAGAAGAGGAGGAAGAGGATGAGGAGATTGAGAGTCATCCTCCTGGTGAGGACAGCGAAATCTTGACTGTTGGTACTCTGGCACACATGGCTGACTTTATGTTAGGCTGCCTTTCCCGTGACCCACGCGTTGTACGCATTTTAGACAACACGGATTACTGGGTGTTCACCCTTCTGGACCCCCGCTACAAAGAGAATTTCTCATCTCTCATTCCTCCGGTGGAGAGGACAAGCAAAATGTTGCAATACCAGAAGGTTCTTGTCGAAAAATTGCTCCAAAATTTTCCATCTGACAACGCTGGCGGCAGAGTACGTGCTACCTTGGCCAACCGAGAAGGGGAGAAAAGGGGAGCACACAGCAGTTCCGAGAAAGGCAGGGCAACACTCTCCAAGGCGTGGGACACCTTCATGACACCCCGCCAGCACCCTCACCCTGATGCGCAGCCTAGTGTCACAAGGAGGGAAAAGTTTTGGAAGATGGTGAAGGAGTACGTAGCAGACCGTGTCAGCGTCCTCAATGATCCCTCTGTGCCTTACAACTACTGGGTGTCCAAGCTGGACACGTGGTATGAACTGGCACTCTACGCCTTGGAGGTGCTGGCCTGCCCTGCCGCCAGCGTTCTGTCTGAGCGGGTATTTAGTGCTGCTGGTGGCATCATAACAGATAAGCGTATCCGCCTTTCCACCGACAATGCTGATAGGTTGACACTTATAAAAATGAACAAGGCCTGGATTTCCCCTGACTTCTCCACTCCACTGGAGGAAAGCCCCGGGGGAACATAAACTCACTTTATATATGTTATTTACAATGATGTGAATACTCTGTATTCCCATTCACCCCTTCCACCCAAAAAACGGGTATATGGTTGACTCTTAATCTTCTCATCCTCCTCCTCCTCTTCCATATGCCCTGTGCTATAATTTTTATATAGGGCCAGCTCACCAGCGGGCCCTGTGATATAATTTTTATATAGGGCCAGCTCACCAGCGGGCCCTGTTTGCCAATTTTTATATAGGTCAGCTCACCAGCGGGCCTTCTCATATAATGTTTTATTGGGTCAGCTCTCTAGCGGGCCCTCTCATATAATGTTTTATAGCGTCAGCTCACTAGCGGGCCTTCGCATATAATGTTTAGGATGGTCAGCTCTGCAGCAGACCCTCACCCATAATGTTTTAGATGGTCGGCTCAGCGCACGTTTCCCTCTTAATCATGGCCTCAGTTCAATAAAATCAAGGAAATTTTTGGGAGAATTTGCCTCTGTGCACGTTTCCCTCTTAATCATGGCCTCAGTTCTGAAAATCAAGGAAATTTTTGGGAGAATTTGCCTCTGCGCACGTTTCCCTCTTAATCATGGCCTCACTTCCGAAAATCAAGGAAATTTTTGGGATAATTTGCAGATGATATACAAGTAAATATACAGCAAATATTGTTTGGTAACAATTTTTCGCCTAAAGTCGTTTTTATTTTCCTTTTTGTGTGTTTTATGGTCAGTCTGTAAAAATGGTGTACTACGGGCGAAAGATCGTTCCCAGCAGCGATGTTGGAGTCCAAGATGCATCCAGACATCCTCCCTATGCTGTCCCTGAACCATTTCTGTGGTGTTTCCATCATTTTCTGCCCTTTTCCTATGGACCAGGCACCCTCCCCTCATCAGAGCAGGGGGTGCCTGGTGTAATGCTCGAGTCCTCCCATTGACTTCAATGGGGCTCGGGTGTTCGGCCGAGCACTCGAGCCTCAGGGGGTGCTCGGTCAGAGCACCCGAACACCCGAGCATTGGGGTGCTCGCTCATCACTAGTATTTACGGCTCTTCATTAACAAATTGTGTTCTTTGAGAAGATTTGATTAGTGTTTGTACCACCTCATACTGTGTTTTTTTATTGACATGGAATACCCTGGATTTAATCAGCTATCTGAATGAACTTGGGTTTTGTTTATTTGTCTTTTATATGACATTTGACCTTTGAAACATATCACACAAATATTGCCTTTTATATCTTTTTTTATGTATTCAATGAACCTTTCTGTGGAAGTGAACTTATTTATCCATGGCATTTCATTTCATCATTGTCAGATTCATTCACTATTGATACCTTTGAGTTGTGTGAGTGTATTTGATAAGGTTTTTAAATTATTCATGTTACCTTATGAAATTCAGCTTAAAGGGATAGTAATTAGTGTTGCGCGAGCGTGCTCGGCCGATGCTCGGATCGGCTCGAGCATCGCTCTGCTCGGCACATGGCGGTACTCGTACGAGTACCGCCATGTGCTCGCCCGACATGTTCGGGTGAAGAGGATCTGTGCCGGAAGAGGCACAGATCCGAAGACGCTCCGCTGGACCACCAGGGAATGGAGGTACGGGGGCATTGCGGAGATGAAGGGGGCATTGCGGAGATGAAGGGGGACATTGTGGAAGAGGGGCATAGACTCTATGCCCCTCTTCCACAATGTCCCCCTTCATCTCCGCTATGCCCGTCTTCCACAATGTGCCCCTTCATCTCCGCTATGCCCCTCTTCCACAATGTCCCCCTTCATCTCCTATGCCATAGAGGAGATGAAGGGGGACATTGTGGAAGAGGGGCATAGCGGAGATGAAGGGGGACATTGACCAGGCACCCTCCGCTCATCAGAGCAGGGGGTGCCTGGTTTAATGCTCGAGTGCTCCCATTCATTTGAATGGGGCTCGGGTGCTCGGCCGAGCACTCGAGCATCAGGGGGTGCTCGGTCAGAGCACCCGAGCACCCGAGCATCGGGGTGCTCGCTCATCCCTAATAGTAATACTTAAGTATTACTAATCCCTATAGTAAAGTCCTTTTAAAAATACATGTATTGCCCCCAGTTTCATCTCTCAAATCTTTATGGTTTGAGAGATGATCGCTCCTAAAGTTGCCCTCTCCCTCCCCCTTCCCCAAAGTAAGCGTTGTAGCTGACTGAAGGGAAATCCGGTCTTAGATCATAAGGCGGCTCTGCACTAGAGCCGCGATCGCGTTAATTAAAAAAAATCTTTCACTAAAACGGTCTTCTACATGTGCTTGCAAACCAAGCACACGTAGAAGACCATTTCAGTGAAAGTTTTCTTTTTCATTAACTCGGTCGGGGCTGTGCTGGAGAGCAGCCTCAAAGTCGTACGACTTGCTTCCCTGCAGTCAGCTAGAACGCTGACTACGGTGAAGGGGAAGGTAGAGGGCAACTTTAGGAGCGATGAAACTGGGGGCAATACATGTATTTTTAAAAGGATTTTACTATAGGAATTAGTAATACTTAAGTATTACTATCCCTTTAATTAACATACACTGCATTGTTGTCACTGGATTATATATTTATATAATTACCAGTTGAAGAGCCAGTGTACATGGGCCACAGTGGTGGGCGGTCGCTGTGCAGTCATGTCCAGTAGGGACTGCCTGCGCTACTGCTTATACAGAGCTGGATGCTCCGAAGTCAGACCTCCGTCTGACTTTGGAGCTCCCCGTTCCGTATCAGCCTGGTCACGGGCAGTCTCTACTGTGCATGACTGCAGCACGCCCAGCAGTCTCTACTGCGCAAGACTGTGTTGTTACAAACTTTGTAGCGAATTATTATATAGGATGTTATGCTGGAATATAATGGTAACAATGTCTGTTTCAAACACTTATTTAAAATTACATGAATTCTATTTTGAGGGTTTACACATCAAGTGTTATGCAGTTGCTAGTGTCAGAAAAAGGCTACGCCTTAAGTGGATCTTTGAAAGGGATCAGCTGTAAGCTATAACAAATTTTCAAAACAGAACATATATAGCTATACTTGACTACATCATTAACTCCCCTTGGATGAAATAATGTCTGTAAAGCTAATATCCCCAACATCCAAGGGATTAAATGGCAGTGTCTCCCAGTTGAAAATAAATTATATCTTAATAAATATATTATTGGAGAGTTTATAATGTAAACTCCTAAATGGCTCCTCAAACTTTAAAACTACACACTTAGAAATTTGACCTTGTTCTTCTTTTAAATCCATCTTTGTGTTTTTATATTTTCACTTTCTTTTGAATTTTTTAAGTCTATTAAAAGTCATCTTATCTCATTTTGCTCCTTTCTTCCTCTATGATGAAAAGCAAATCCATTAAAGGGCATGTATAAAAAGAAGCAGCATTAACTGAGAGTAATGGGTGGGATTTTAGTAACTTACATCACATACAAACATGGATGAATTTTATTCTACTTCCTTCAGGGGAAGGAAAGGATAAGTATAAGACCCTTTAACCTACATGCAGTGTGTTCACTATAGTTGCATAGCTTTTGTACAACAATCTGCAGGGCTGGATGATGTCAGTGCCTCACTTGAAGTTTATGAGAAATTTCTGTGCTCTCCATAAAAGCCCATTGACTGTGGATTCACTGATATGGGACATCTATATGGGGCAGGTTTGTGTTCTCATATACACTCCACATAAAAATAGTACATCACAGTGGAAAGCTCTTCTTTTTTTTAACAATGTTGCTGTGCAGCAATTCACTGAGACACAGACTGTCCTTTTTATGTAAACAAAGAGAAGAAAAAGAAAGCCATGCAGACCACTGCTAACTTTAGCATGATTGATACTTTCCACTCGTTCTACTCCAACAACCTAAAGATGAGTATTAAAGGGATAGTAATGTTTCAAAAACAAAAGCAGCTCCAATTAATCTTCATAGAATTTGGGCCATGGAGACTGTTATTTCAATACTGTCAGAGTTCAGGAGTAATTGGATGATAAAGTATCCCCCTCCTACCCCTTTTACTGATGTAACACTGCTCACCTCAGAACAGAGGGGTGTTGTCCAGTTGGCTTACAGAGAAGGACAATCTTCAATTAGTATAAGGGGAAAAACCTGTCAATGGGGGCAGGGTTTTCATTGTTCGCACAGTAAGAAGATTGTCTCTTGCTGTGAGCTATCTGGTCTTAAAACCAGATTATACATCTGAGGAGAGGTGGCTTACACTAGGTAAAAGGGGTGGGAGGGGGATACTTTATCTTTCAATTACTTTTAAACTACAAATCTGACAGTATTGAAATAACACTCTCCATGGTCCAAATACTATTAAGCTTAATTGGAGCTGCTTTTATTTTGAAACATTACTATCCCTTTAACATCATAAAGATAGATACAAAACTCTTGGCATATTTCATACTCACTCATCCAATATTTCCACAGAAACATCATACAACAAGTTGTCATTAGGGCATTTGTGCAAATTTGTGCTAAACTAGGCACTGAAATTAATTTATTAGTTCTTCAACCAAACTTACATCAATTTACTAATCTACTTACAACAAAATATCCCCATATCACTCAACAATCACACCCTCCTAATAGTATGCAATGAAATCTAGAGTGGCATGGAAAAAGGTGAACTTCCTTCAACTATTTTCCTTGATTTTACAAAGCCCTAGAATGGAAGACCATAATATTCTGAGAAATAAGCTCAAATGTTCAGGATCTGATAATCATTACCTAAACTGGTTCCAATGATATTTATCAGACAGAACACAAAATATGTCTGTTGCTGACAAAGTTTCCCTTGTGTTCAATGTACCAATCAGGGTTGTCCAAGGCTCCATTCTTGCCCGCCTTCTATTTTCCCTATTTATAAATGATCTGCCCATTATTTGCAGAGCATCTTCTGTGCACATATATGTAGACAGCACTATAAACTACTCTAAAAATCCAAACATATCTCAGTTTGAAGCGGTACTACAGGATGATTTCTCTGAAGTTGAAAGATGGATCATTAAAAACAAACCGTAATATAATAGTGAAAGAACACACAGAAAAGGAACCCTGTGAAAATAGCACTCACATGCTCTAAAGAACTCCCTCAGTGTATAAGTGTCAGGACATGAGTTAAAATATAACTTTTATTTCATAAATAATAAAATAATATACTGGAACACATCCAGTTAGCCACATATAGTAAAATAGTATATATAAAATTAAGTTAAGTGAGGCTCTCAAAAAGGTAGTTCCAGTGATGTCTTACTAATGAACGTCATTGAGAACACCCACAAGGGATACTGTATGGGTTAATCATGCAAGGTTAGAAGGAGGAACTTGTAAAAAAAAAATATATATATACATTTTGCATAAAAACAATGCAAAATATCAAAAGCAATTATATAACTATCCAATTGCTTTTGATATTTTGCATTGTTTTTATGCAAAATGTATATATATATTTTTTGACAAGTTCCTCCTTCTAACCTTGCATGATTAACCCATACAGTATCCCTTGTGGGTGTTCTCAATGGTGTTCATTAGTAAGACGTCACTGGAACTACCTTTTTGAGAGCCTCACTTAACCCTTTGAGTGCCAGAGGGGTACGCAACGCATTGCTTTGCAATGCGTTGCATGCCTCTTTGGCACTCAAAGGGTTAACTTAATTTTATATATACTATTTTACTATATGTGGCTAACTGGATGTGTTCCAGTATATTATTTTATTATTTATGAAATAAAAGTTATATTTTAACTCATGTCCTGACACTTATACACTGAGGGAGTGCTATTTTCACAGGGTTCCTTTTCTGTGTGTTCTTTCACCATTATATTACTGTTACATGTTCCCCTGTAGCACCTATTGGCACTGACTCCCTCTTTAGCGAAACATTGTGTCTCTTTGTGGATATTTTGAGTGTGTGGTTTTTGTGCATATTTTTTTTATTTATTTTATTTTTTTTTTTTTAAACAAACTGTTCCTAAACATCGACAAAATGGCTACAATGGTATTTGGTACATAAATCAAATTTTGAAACTCCACCATTCCAATTTTACCATTGTAACAAAGTCTAATCATTACTTTCCCCAGGTGACTCCTACAAATATCTTTGTATGTGACTTGACCCCTAACCTCGGTTTTTGACTTCATATTGATAAATTAATATCAAACATTATCCTAAATCCTGTCTGAGTCCCCTGGTAAGAAAATGTATTGTTCAACAGATGTTAATGTCAGTCATAGATTATGGGGATGTAATATATGATTCTGAGCCCCAGATCCATCTTGACAAATGCAACACTGTATAATTCATTCTGCTGCGTTGTTCTCAAAAGTGATTATACTACCCATCACTGTGATATGATTAAAGAGTCAAATTGGCTAATACTTGACTAGCAGTACACTCCTTTCTTTCCTTGTTAATAACCACTTCTCTGGAAAGCTACCAAAATACCCGAGCAGCATTCTCATTCCAGCTCTCCACAATACTTAAAACCTTCAGTCCGCTGCTAAATACTATCTGAGTACTCCACACTCCATACCGTTTACAGTAAGGTCTGTTAAATTGTGGAATTCCTTGCCTAAGGATATGGTAATGGCAGATACAGTGGATACATTTCTTTCAAGAGGAAACATACCAGGTTATACTATATACTAGTAGGCAAAACAGGAAGATCCATTAAAGACTAACTTATTTGTTATCAGGAAAGCTTAAATAATTCTAATTTCTCTGGAATATGAGCCTAAGGATGAAATTGATGGACTTGTGCCTTTTTTTTTCAATCTAATTTACTTTGTTACAAGAAGAAAGCTGGTTGATCTGCCTTCTCCTTCAGAACTCCAAAAACTTGAATAAGATACATGGAAAAAATCAGATATTCTTCCAGTCTTAAATCCTTGAAAATAAATTACACTTGTATTTAAAAGCAACACGTAACTGTATATAGACATTTAATCTATATTTATTATTCATACATGTGTTTCTATTTTGTAAATATGTAATTTTGTACTTTATCTCTTTGAGTGCCAGAGGGGTACATAACGCATTGCTTTGTGTGTGGACCTTGCTTGGCTATGATCCCTTAATGGAGTAAAAAAAATCTTAAACTATCAACAGCCATACTTCATAAAGTATAGCAAATTCAAAGTGTTTTTTATAACAAAGATAAATTGCATTTGTTCCCAGAGATTTTTTCTCTGTAAAATAGTTCATGCAGACAGTAATCATTCAAGACAGACTTCCTTCATAATAGAATTATGAATATGTAATATAAAATTGAGGATGAAACATAATGTATGTCAAGATTTGTTAAGTACTTTATTAGCTGGCAAGTGTGATAGTATTAGAAAAAATGAACAGAAATCTTAATTCAAGTACAATGTTATTTGGGAAGAAAGAAAGAAAAAATATACCTTATGCAATGTTTGGCTTGCTGGTGCCAGAAAGTAGATTAAAAAATAATTTATTTAACTAATTAAGAACAAAGATGAGTTTTACAACATCTGGGAATGCACAAGTCACAACAGAGACTAAGCAGAAGTATATAATTTCTTTAGCCAAAGCAAAAGACATTGGTTGATATCAAGTAACTGGCAGAATTGCTTCTTTAAGACAAAAAAGGGCGAACACCCCCAAAAAAACTCATGTCTTGTCATTTTATTGGCTAATAGTATTAGTTACCTAGCAAGATAAAATGTTATGGTATACTATGGACATAAAGCCATATTCAGGTAAAGACAAAAGGTTCTGGATTAAACAAACTTCACAGTGATTAAATAAAATTCACACAATTCCCTTTGAATCCAATGGGTTGTTTAACCCTTTGAGTGCCAGAGGGATATGCAAAGCATCTGGCACTCAAAGAGTTAATTCCATAGATGTCCTCCTGAGTTGCAACTGCTGTTCGTACTGCTGCTGCTGAGTTGTTTAAGCAGCAGGATGATTAGGCAGCTGAAAGGGAATGGGATCAACAATAGCAGTAACATGGAAGATGGATGATGAAGCTTCCACTTGCCAAGACTGGCTCCAGAGATGAGCCTGAGGCAGTAGCAGAAGAATGAGTAGCCTCGAGTATATTTGGAGAAAAGAACAAGTTGACCATTAAATCTTCTCCACCTGTCCCTCCTCCAAAAACATCATGGGTGCATTGTTATTAGAATAGATATTTTTACATTGAGAACAGGAACTGTGGCTTCTATTAGCAACTGCAATGTGCACAGTGTGTATGTGTGGTAAATAACATCTTGGGGCAAAACTCTATCCAAACACCATGACACCCGAAACCAAGTACTGCCGCTGTCACTGTACCCCTTGTCCAGACCCCCCTAAGGACATATGTCATCTTGCTGACAGTTTAATAGTAATGATGAACCCTCCCTGTCAGAATCCTAGCATATTCTGCGGGATGGAATCTCCCCAGATGCCACCTGATTACCTGGTATCGATTGTACTCCACCACACTGGCATGTGTGGTCAGTGCACCACACAGTGTGCAATGAGTAGAGATGAACTGCCATATCCTAACCTTAACAGAGTGGCTATCATTTAGCAGGAGAGGTAACATTGAATGAGGTGGATTGGCAGGAGATGTACTTGTTACCCTAGAGGAAAAAGGTGATGTTGATGGCGAGCTAGTTGTTTTGCTCGTTATGGAACTTCCAGTGTCTGTCTGGATTTATTCTTCCTCCTCTTTGATCTCCACCTTTCTGGAGAGTCAGGGGGTACAGTAACAGCGGTGCTAGATTTCTGTAATGGGTGTTTGGCTTTAACATGTTTGGAGTAAATGTCATGGTGTCTGTGTTTCATGTGTGTTATCAGGGCGGTTGTGCCAAGGTGTGTTCCCTCCTTTCCCCTTCTCACTAACTTGTCACAAATTTTGCACTCTACCATTGTTGATGATGACTGCACTGTGCCTGCCAGAAGAGAATAATAGTCCCACACCAATGACTTCTGGGGGAGGGATAGGGAACAGGTGGCGAAAAATGACTTCTTACTTCTTGTCCTCCACAAGCAGCGGATAATGTTGCTGCTACTGCCTCTGATTTAGCACTGCATCTGGGATCAGGAGGAGTATTGCTACTGGTGGCAAGTGGTACCTGTCCTTGTCCTGCATTACTTGTTGACCCCATTCCCATTGTGTCCACGGTGGTCTGTGGCACACTAGCCTGCTCCTCAGCACCCCGCTGCCCTTTCATCTCAGCAGCAGCAGCAGAAGTTACAATTTCCGCTAATTTCAAAAGCTGACTGCTAGTGGTGGTGGTGATGCCCATCCTCATCCCTGTCTCCCATTCCTTCTCAGTTTCTGCTAAAAAGGCCATCAATGTCTCTTCCACCCCAGCTACTCCAACACCACAACCACCACTAGTCCCCGCTGCTGCTCTATTCCAGACATCTCACTGCTGCATGGACGAGGTGAAGAGCAATGTTACAGAGGGTCCCCTGCCGTCACACATGGCATCATTTTCTCCTTTCCCCCCTGAGTACTACAAGAAACGCTAGCTGAAGGCAAAGTATTGGTGGCAGCAGGTTCAGCACTGGCAGCAGGTTCAGCACTAGTGGCAGCACATCTGACAGCAGGTACAACACTAGTGGCTGCAGGTACAGCAATGGTGGCACTGGCAGCAGGGGCAGCACGACTTGCAGGAGGCACAGGCAGCTGACTTGTCCTGCTTTCACTAGTACTACCTTTTTCTCCCTCCCTTCCCTTTTCTCCCTTCCTTCCCATTAAATTACTCAAGATCCCTTGGGGTGATTAAGGGGGACTGGACAGCATTGGTACAGTAATGGTCCCTTCCTCCTCAGACTCAGTGGAAATTTAATGTCCTTCCAGTTCCTCCACTGATTATTTTTTACCCTGCTCATAATGATGAGTCACTATGCCTCACTCCTGCCTCACTTTTTACAAAATATCACAAGAAAACAGCACAGCACGTCTATCTCTCTCTGTAGCTGCTTCTAATGTGTCTGCCTTCAGCGAAAACATCACTTTTTTTTATAGCGGAAGGGCGAAAACAGTGTAAATCAATGGGCGGAAACTTTCTAGCCAATGGGCGAAAAATGCAAAAATTTTAACCGCTAGTTTTAAAGCAGATTTTCCCATGAAAAAGTGGGTAACAATGTGGTTTTCATGAAATTTCCAGTGGAAACACGGCAACAACTTTCTCTCACCCCTACTGGTATCTTAATGCTCTTGTGGTTTAAAGTATCCCCTCTGATGCCCATCTGAGCCAAGTATCCTGTATCGTTGACTGCCTGATGCCAGCTATCTGCGGATCCGATTCTGAGTCGGGACTTCTGGACTTCGTATGCTGTCAGGCTGCGACATGGACTCTGTTCGACATTACTGTGGTTCCTGCGACATCCTCCATCCTCCCTTAAAACTTGTTCTGTTTGCCTTGACTTCCTCCGACTCCGACACAAAGTCGTGTCACTACGACTTACATCTGACTTCGACACGGAGTTTCCGACACTGCAAATGCTCGATTGGGCAGGTTATTGCTCGACCAATAGGAACCAAGTTGTGTAATCCACCTTCAAGAAGGAGAAACCCGTAACGACGGCTGAGGGCGACACGGTGCCTTCCAGCTTCCATTACACCATTATAGCTTAAAGGGTTATTACAAGGTCAAAATTAGCCCCTTTAAAACTATTGCCGGTGCCTTGGTGCTATGGAAACTGAGTTCCTGTGAAGTAATGAAGTCAGCCCTGTATATCTCTGAGATCTGTAGGGGAAATAAAGAGAAAATGTGTGTTCTAAGCTTCAGAAACTTGGCTCCCGTTGTTATGAGGGAAATTGCAATATTTTAATTATTGTGACCCTTCACTGCACCTTTATGGGATTTTTTATTTAATGAAATCTCAGCAAAAGCAATGGATGAAATGTATGATACCCTGTAATCAGTTTTCTAGTATTACACCTGCCTAAAGTTAACTTTCTAAGGTACTTATGTCAATCATTCTCCTCTTAAAACTCCAAGGACATGGTAGTGTGAGATCATTATAGGGTGTTCCTTTCCTCTCTTTCTTATCATACAAAAGAGGACTTAAGATCAATGGAGACTACATCACTTACATTTTGCAGACAATACCATACGCTTTGTCTGTAGTCCTGAAGAACTGCAAGAAAGTACTGAAGAGCTACAACAGGAAAATTTTGGCCTGAAGATGAATATCAACAAAACGCAAGTAAAATTTACCATACTAAGGAAAAACACAGTGGATGGAGAAGAACCAGAAGAAGTTCACAAATATGTTTAACTTGATCAGGAAATGTCAACAGATGGATACACCGTGATGGAAATTGAGCGACAAATACAAATGGGATAGCAAGCATTTAGAAAATGTAATAGTACAGTCTTTAAGACAAATTTATCGCTCTGCAGCAAGCAAAAATGTTTTTGACCAATGTGTCCTACTAGTCCTTATGTAAGGCTGTGAAACATGGAAACTGAATACTAAAGCCATCCAAAAACATAACAAAAAGAGTCAAAAAAGTGCAAATAATAGTCAGCAAACAAAGGTCTATGACATCATTGAAAGAATAAAGCAACTGAAATGTGAATGGGTAGGCTACATAGCAAGAAGATTTGATGGTAGATGGACAAAAGAAATTATGGGATGTATTTCACCCGAGATTAAACGCCCAAGAAGAGTACCAAAGACAAGATAGGAAATTGTAATTACCAATTTTGTTGGTACACAGTGGCAGCAAAAGGCACAGGACTGAAGTCACTGGAGGCTTGCTGAGGAGGCCTTCATCTGGCAGTGGATTATCAGCTGCTGAAGATGATGATGATGATGATATATACTGCAAGCCTAGAGTTAATTTATCCAAGGCTAATCTTGCCTTTTGAAGGCTTTTTCTCCTGTAAGTTTGCTGTTAACTATTAATTTCACATTATCATGTATGATTCCAATATGGTCTACTTCACCATATATCAAGTGGAATGCCAATGGTATGGGATACTCTGCAGCTAGACATTGTTACTACTGACAGAGGCTATTGTGGTGTGGGTGGTCTGCTGCTTCTGCCTGCTGTTGAGGATATACAGGACAGAGTTAACAGGAGACCCAATTATGTTGGTATCCCTCACATAAATAGATATTAAGAATGGGTAATTAAATTAATTTGAGAACTTTACACAAACTTGGTATTAACACGTTACTTCACAGTACAGAATTGATTAAAGGGATAGTAATGTTTCACAAAAACAGCAGCTCCAATTAATCTTCATGGTATTTGAGCCATAGAGAGCATTATTTCAATGCTGTCAGAGTTGTAGTTGAAGAGTAATTGAATGATAACGTATCCCCCTCCCACCCCTTTAACCTAGTGTAAGCCGCCTCCCCTCAGATGTGTAATCTGGTCTCTTGACCGGACAGATCACAGCAAGGAACAACCTTTTTACTGTGAGAACAATGAAAGCCCTGTTCCCATTGACAGGCTTTTCCATTAACTTAATTGAAGATTGTCCCTCTCTGCAATCCATTTGGACACCACCCTGCTTCTCTGAGGGGAGCAGTGTTACATCAGTAAAAGGGGCAGGAGTGGGATACTTTATCATTCAATTACTCTTGAACTACAACTCTAACAGTATTGAAATAACACTCTCCATGGACCAAATACAATGAAGATTATTTGGAGCTGCTTTTATTATGAAACATTACTATCCCTTTAAAATAATTTATTTACACATATTTGTGCAAAAATATATATAAATGATTTAAGTAAAAATATACTATATATGAAATGTAATCAGAATTATATGAATAAGTGAACACCAAATGTCTCAAACATATTTCTTTTAATATGACTTAGTCATATACTAAAATGTATCTATGGGACTAGACACAAATCAGTAACCAATATCACAAAATACTATTACCCAGCATAAACAACAAGTTATGTGGTATTCTGAAGACAGGTTCTACTTGCCAGCAGCAGCAACACATATACCAGAAGTGGTAGAGAGGCTAGTTATGGTGCGGTTACTTCCTCAGGCCCATCACTGGAGTTAGTCGCATGGCAAGTGAAACCGTCATCATCCATCACCCATGTTACTGCTTTTGTTGATGTTGGTTAATGTATAGAAACCGCCACACATTCTTCTCAATCATTCACAGGTGCTTCAAACTCACAGTGGGAATCACAATGTTGCATCTTCTTTGAGTCAAGCACACCTTTGCTTAAAACCACAGTTTTATTTCTCACATTAAAATCAATATCATGCCGAGAAATAAAATTGTGGTTTTAAACAAAGGTGTGCTTGACTCAAACAAAATGCAACATTGATATTGTTGATCCCATTCCCTTTCAGCTACTTAATCATCCTGCTGCTTAAACAACTCATCAGCAGCAACAAGAAAAGCAGTTGAAAATTCCACAGTTATAGACTTAGGAGGAGGACTATCACGGTGTCCGTGATCCCTTTTCTGTCAGTATCTCTTGTGTTGCTATCCAATTGGCTGAGGAGGTTTGGCCCGCCCCTGGTGACCTTTTTATACCCAGCCATTGACACCTGTCACTTGCCCTTTCATGGTGTTCCTGAGCCAGTGTTGCTGTTGCTGTTCTCTTTTGATCCTGATTCCCGTGTACCGACTTGGCCTGTCCTGACTACGCTCCTGTGTTCCTGTTTGGTGTACCGATCCGGCCCGGCTGACGTTCCTGCTTGTGATTTATCCGGCTTGTCTGCGAATCTCCTCTGTGTACCGACCCAGCCCGGCTGATGTTCCTGCTTGTGATTGACCCGGCTTGTCTGCGAATCTCCTCCGTGTACCGACCCGGCCTGGCTGACGTTCCTGCTTGTGATTGACCTGGCTAGTCTGCAGAACCATCTCCGTGTACCGATCCGGTCCGGCTGAACCGGCTGGTTCCTGAGTCCTGTGTATACTGCTTCCTGCACCACTGTCACCGTGGCAACATTCTGACTTCCGCTGAGGCTGTTTACTGGACTGTGTACCTCGCTACTGTTCTCCTCCTGTGTAGCATCCCGTGCTGAGTCTCGGTTACCGACTGCTGAACTGTGCCTCCGCTTTGTGCCTACTCGATACTTGCAGAGCATTACTCTTTCCGATCTAAGCTGGATTTAAACGAGCTGCTTAACCCGATCAGTGCTGGCATACTTCTTGTGAACCATTCCACTTCATACTGAGCCTACTCCTGGTTACCACTACTACTGTCGAGCTGGCCGCTTGTGCGCCTATTTAGTCGACAGCTATTCCTCTATCTAGCAGAGCAGTCGGTATTGATCGTTGCGTCCGGTGAGGCGCTATAGGCTTCAGAGTTGTCTCCGGTTTAAGCCCGTGGGGGCTATTGGTTCATCTCCTGTGCAGCACCGAGTGGCCTCTGGTAAATGCCCGTGGGGGCTATTGGCCATCTCCAACTATACAGCAGTCTCGATATTACGCCCGTGGGGGCTTTTGGCTTAAGCTCTGTCAGGTTCCTCCGGTATACGCCCGCTGGGCTATTGGCCAGTCCTCGCATCCTAACAGTCTCCATTTGGGACGCCAGTGGGGGCTACCGACTCTAGCACTAACGCCTATTGTGGCCTGTAGCGCTATGCCCGTGGGGGCTATGCGCCAATATCATCTAAGGCAGTACTGATTGTGCAGTCATCAGCCTCCTGAGCATTACCATCTGCAGATATATCACCACCTTGGGCGTGCCAAACTCCTCAATTGAGACGGACTGTTTAGTATTAACCCTTGAGTAGCCTGACTACTGTTTTCTATCAGCAAAGTACTGTTCTTGTCTGTTCTCATATTTACTGTTACTACTATTGCTCGCTACTCCTGTTAACGCCTGTAGAGGGCGTTCTTTGTCATTCCTTTTATTTAATAAAACTGTGTTTTATTTTACCGGCTGGTCTGAGTGTCCTGAAAACCGTTACAAGGACATTTGACAATGGCCAGTGTCCACTGGCCAATATGACCTGCTGGCACTAGGCCAGGAGGGCTTTTTTTTTCCTCATGGCTTGTGCTTTAAACAAAAAAAAAATCATAGTCCTACAAAAAAAAACTTTGGGGGGTTTGTTTCTAACAAGCCTAAGTCCTATAATTCAATGTTTCCTTAGGACTTGTGCCAAACAAGCTTAAGTCCTACAAATCAATGTTTCCTCAGGGCTTGTGCCTCTAACAAATCATCCTCTACAAAACACTCTATCAAGTCAAGTATCAGTCTACCCCATGGCAGCTTAGGTCCGGGACTTCCTGTCTCTATCACTTTTCATACAAATGTCTTATTTTATTTTATATTCATTTTATTAACTTCCCCCCAATACCAGTCAAGAACCCTCCCAAAACAAATTCCCTGTTCAACTGATTCATTCCCCAGACTCCACCAGCCAACACAGGCACCATCCTCAGATCCCTTTTATACCATGTTTTATGGGGTTTTTTTTTAATTTTATTAGGATTTATTTTTATTAACTGCCCCCAATCCCAGTGAACACCCCCCCAAACAATCATCCCCTGTTCAAATGATTCTTTCCCCACACCCCACCAACACAGGTACCCTCATGCCCCTTTTATACTATGCCTTTGAAAAATTAAATCATATTGTTGTAAGTAAATTCAATGTTCCCATTGATTTAAACAGAATGAGCTAGGTGAAAAAAGCAGGAAAAAGCAGAAAATCGTTGCTTTTCACAGGATATTATTCACCAAGCGGAAAGTGATATTTTTTGACGATTTCAGTTTGAGGTGAAAATTTTTGCCCATGCCTATTTTATCTGGATAAATTTGATAATTAATTATTTTTAATTCCCCAGAATAATCTACAGCTAATACAGCTTATTATAATAATTTTCTTTATATAGACTGGCCGCTTCAATATCTAGACAAATTATTATAAAATTATTTTTCTCCAAATATAGAGGAAATGTATATAATTCTTAGGGCTATACAGAATTAATAGTAAATAAATGTATAATTATCAGACAACTTTGGCTTGCAGTTCTTAGAATTCTTTAGCTCTGTTCAGATGGTAACTTAGGGAAGTCAGCAAAAAAACAGTAATTGACATTTAGCTATAGAAACATAGAAACATAGAATTTGACAGCAGATGAGAACCATTCGGCCCATCTAGTCTGCCCATTTTGCTACTGTAAAAACCTCAAACCTTTTTGGTCCTTGGTCTTTTCTTATGTTAAGGACGGCCTTATGCCTATCCCATGCTTGCTTAAATTTTGTCACTGTATTAACTTCTACCACTTCTGCTGGTAGACTATTCCACTTATCTACTACCCTCTCAGTGAAGTAAAACTTTCCTATATTATGTCTAAACCTGTGTCCCTCTAGTTTTAGACTATGGCCTCCTGTCCTAACATTTTTACTCCTTTGAAATGTACTACCATCTCACACTTTGTTGAATCCCTTCATGTATTTGAATGTTTCTATCTATCATATCCCCTCTCTCTCTTCTCTCTTCCAAGCTATACACGTTCAGATCCCTTTAGTCTATCTTGATATGTCTTTTCCTGTAAACCAGTCACCATTTTAGTAGCCTTTCTCTGAATTTTCTCTAGAGTATCTATATCCTTCTGGAGATGGGGTCTCCAGTACTGTACACAATACTCTAGGTGAGGTCTAACTAGAGATCTGTAGAGTGGCATGACCACTTCCCTTTTCCTGCTACTAATGCCCCTAGCTATACAACCCAGCACCCTGCTTGCATTTCCTGCTGCTTTATTACATTGCCTGCCTACCTTTAAGTCATTAGAAATAATTACTCCCAAATCCCTTTCCTCTGTTGTCTGACAGCACAGCACCCTTAACAGTATATTTTTCCTTTGGATTTTTATGTCCCAAGTGCATTATTTTATATTTATCAACATTAAAGTGCAGCTGTCACACTCTTGTCCATTCTTCTAATTTACCTAAATCATTTGTCATTTGGCTTATTGCCCCTAGAATGTCTACCCTATTGCAGATCTTTGTATCATCTGCAAAAAGGCATACCTTTCCTTGAAGACCTTTTGCAATATCACTAATAAAATATTAAAAAGAATGAGTCCCAGTACAGATCCCTGAGGTACCCCACTAGTAATACTCCTTTCGTCCGAATAATCTCCATTGACTACCACCCTCTGTCTCCTGTCACTCAGCCATTGTCTTATCCGTTTAACAATTTTTGCATCCAGACCCAAACACTGCAGTTTATTAATAAGTCTTCTATGAGGGACAGTGTCAAATGCTTTACTGAAATGTAGATAAGCTATATCTACTGCTCCCCCTTGGTCTATTATTTAGTTAGCCAGTCAAAAGAATCTATGAGGTTAGTTTGACAAGATCTCCCTGCTGTAACCCCATGCTGTTTGGTATCTTACAAGCCACTCAAATTCAGATATGCAACAATTCTTTCCTTTAGCATAGTCTCCAATAATTTTTTCACTACTGATGTAAGACTGGTCTGTAGTTACCAGACTCTTCCCTGCTACCTTTTTTGTGAAGTGGTACTACATTTGCTGTCTTCCAATCTTCTGGAACTACTCCTGTCGATAGTGACTGATTGAATAATTCTGTTAAAGGTTTTGCCAGAACACACTTAAGTTCTTTTAACAACTTTGGGTGTATCCCATCTGGTCCCATTGATTTATCTGTTTTTAGCTTAGAAAGTTGAAGTAGAACTTCTTCCTTTGTAAACATGCATGTTTCCAATGTCTTGCCATTTCTTTTTTCTAACAGAGGTCCCTTCTCTTCATCTTCTTCTGTAAAAACTGAACCAAAATATTCATTGAGACAGTCAGCTAGCCCTTTATTCTCATCTACATAGTTTCCATTTTTTGTTTTCAGGCTAACTATTCCTTGTTTCATTTTCCTTCTTTCACTTAAATATCTAAAACATGTTTTATCCTCCTTTTTTATTGACTGGGCAATTTTTTCCTATGTGTGTGTGTGTGCTTTGACACATCTAATAATGCATTTGGTCTCCTTCAGCCTACTTTTGTACCTATACCTATCTTCTTCCTTCTGCGTCTGCTTATATTTCTTAAATGCTTCTTTTTTCTCCTTTACTATATTTGCCACTTCTGCTGAGTACCACAGTGGTTTTCTTTTTCTTTACTCTTGCTGACATGCCTAATGCAATGCTCTGTTGAGTTTAGTAAGTATGATAGGATGAGTTGCCAGATCATTAAAATATTATGTCATACTAACTTTCTAGACTCTCTGATTGGTTAGTCAAATATAAGGTTTAAATTAAGATAATATCCCTTGTAGCAATACATATTTGTTCCTGAAGATGGCTCACCAATACCATAAAAAACTGTATATATTGAAAGTTCAGACCTGTCTTTTGTCAAAACTGAGGTAGCTGAGAGGTAAACCATACATCACAGCAACCTGTCACTTTCCCTAAATTCTCACATCAAATAGGGAGCAATTTTCAGACTTTGAGACTAGAAATCCCCTATCAGTCTCAATAAAGTCAGTAAAATATTTCCACACCCAACTTAAAATGAGGTCATTTAACACATACAGATTTAAGAGAGAATTTCACAGGCAATCCTGTTTTTTCTAAAATAGATTAACCATTTCGGGCAATATACACAGTGAGCATTCACAATTATGTTGTCTGTACTCTGCCCACTTGTCCACCTAGCTGTGGTCAGGTGAATTTCTTGCAGTAAAATGTTTCCAGCCCCTTGCCTTCCATTAGTTTGTACAACTTTGAAAGTCATCCTGAAAAATAATTGTGGTGTTGGATTATCTGGGATATGCCAGAAGGATGTAACACTTGACTAGGGTGGGCCAAAGTTTTCTCCTCAAAAGCAAAACAGGAGAAAAATGGCATTTTTTTTTTTTCAAACTGCAAATTTTTTTGCCAAAAGTAGTTTTCCCATTCTTTTAACAAGCTCATTGCATTGAAATCAGTTGGAAGACTGAATTTCTCCCCACCATGTAGCACTTTTCCCTTCTTTTCCAACAGGTGTAGTATAAGAGGGGTGTCAGCTTCAACAGCATGACCTTCCGTGTTTGTGAGAGGAAGAGAGAGCAGCACATTTTTGAGCTAAAGAAGACAGGTTTTTAAAGCAAAGCTGAAGCATACTTTATGGAGCCTAAGTGTGTTTTCAGTGCAGCAATGTTGGGAGACTAACATTCTTAAAAATTAACCAATATCTATTTCCATCAGAATATCAAGTAGCAAAAGTGAACAAATCCAAACATGACAGAGAGAGATATATTAAAAAAGTGGAGGAGGAGGAGGAATATTAAGTGTTGCTACCATCTACCACGGTTTGTACCACCTCTATCACCACTGATGAATGTGTGTCAATAATCTGAGAATAATGCTAACTTACTTTTGACTCAAACATGAAAATGGTAATAATTGCTGCAGGAATCATGAATGTGTATATATATATATATATATATGTATATATATATATATATATATATATATATATATACATATATATATATATATATACACATATAGAAAAAAACAAATGTAAATTGGAAAATGGCGCCAATGAATAACCCCCAATGAAGGCTCTATATAAAGTAAAGAACTATCTCTACAATCTCCAATAATCCAACAGTGAACAGAAAAAATATTATAACAGATAAAAAGAAATATGGAGAGAGTGCTAATTCTTTGAAATATAAAAGTAAAAACATTTTATTATAGCAAATGACAACAATACAATCACTATCAATATAATGTACCCAAATAAATATAGTGCTATATTGATGTTAAATGTGAATTCACAAAATGTTAAAACAAAATTTTAAAATATATATCACCAGAGGTTAACTGGATGCAAGTACTAGGGTGACCATACGTACCGTTTTGAACGGGACAGTCTTGTTTTTTTCACATTTTCAGAGTGTCCCGTTGTTTTAACATAAAAGGCAATTTTGTCCCGTTTGTACGGTTTGGACCAGTTTCATGCAAGACATGTTGGAAGGAATTGTCATTATAATACAAATTCAGTAATTTAATTAAGACCGTAAGCAATGAACAGCCAAACACTACGAGAAAATGGCCATGTAACTTCCACCTGGAGACAGGATGTAGGTTCAATTTCCCTCTAGTGGTTACAACTCTTTGTGCAGGACATGGAGAGGTTCTCTGACATTATCTACAAGCATGAGTTCCTGTCTGCAGGAAGGTAATCATGTGTATTCCTCTACCAAGATGGCGGCAGCGGGAGCCTTGTGTCAGACTGACTGAGGCACAGTGCGTAGACAAAGGACTCCATATTAGCGCGTGCCGTCTCCACCTAGGAGGCGACCATCCGCCAGCAGGACTAAGGATCAGGAGGCCTAAGTGCCAGCAGCAGCCGGCACTGCAGCATATGATCTGACTGGACTGGAATGGACTGGGAGGCAGCTTAAAAGTGCGTCAGTGTCATGAGTGCAACTGCAACACTGCAAGTAGGTTCACTAAAGTCTAACCATTTAAAACGTTGCAAAATGTCATATAATATGGCCACACACATGGTTGCAATACCATGTCGCTGTTTGCTTGTTCTTTGGAATTTCAGGTGGACACAGAATGGGCAGGATGCGGAGGTTAACACAGTGTGGAGGTGGACAGAGGGTGGGCAAGATGTGGAGGTGGACACAGGATGGGCACGGTGTGGAGGTTAATACAGTTTGGAGGTGGACATAGGGTGGGCAGGGTGTGGAGCTGGACACAGTGTGGAGGTGGACACAGGGTGGGCAGGGTGTGGAGGTTGACACAGTGTGGAGGTGGACACAGGGTTGACAGGATGTGGAGGTGGACACAGAGTGTGGACACAGGGTGTGGAGGTGGACACAGAGTATGGACACAAGGTGTGGAGATGGACACAGAGTGTGGACACAAGGTGTGGAGATGGACACAGGGAGAGCAGGATGTGGAGGTAGACACAGTGTGGAGGTGGACAACGGGTGGGCAGGGTGTGGAGGTGGACACAGGGTGGGCAGGGTGTGGAGGTGGACACAAGGTGGAAGTGGACACAGGGTGTGAAGGTGGACACATATTGTGTCCACACAATGTGTGGAGGTGGACACAGGTTGTATCCACACAATGTGTGGAGGTGGACACAGGTTGTGTCCACACAATGTGTGTAGGTGGACACAGGTTGTGTCCACACAATGTGTGGAGGTGGACACAGGTTGTGTCCACACAGGACTAAGGATCAGGAGGCCTAAGTGCCAGCAGCAGCTGGCGCTGCAGCATATGATCTGACTGGACTGGACTGAGAGGCAGCTTAAAAGTAAGTCAGTGTCATGAGCGCAACTGCAACACTGAAATTGGGTTCACTAAATTCTAACCATTTAAAACATTGCAGAATGTCATATAATATGGCCACACACATGGTTGCAATACCATGTCGCTGTTTGCTTGTTCTTTGGAATTTCAGGTGGACACAGAATGGGCAGGGTGTGGAGGTTAACACAGTGTGGAGATGGACACAGGGTGGGCAAGATGTGGATGTGGACACAGGATGGGCAGGGTGTGGAGGTTAATACAGTGTGGAGGTGGACATAGGGTGGGCAGGGTGTGGAGCTGGACACAGTGTGGAGGTGGACACAGGGTGGGCAAGGTGTGGAGGTGGACACAGTGTGGAGGTGGACACAGGGTTGACAGGATATGGAGGTGGAAACAGAGTGTGGACACAGGGTGTGGACACAAGGTGTGGAGGTGGACACAAGGTGAGCAGGATGTGGAGGTGGACACAGTGGGGAGGTGGACAAAGGGTGGGCAGGGTGTGGAGGTAGACACAGTGTGGAGGTGGACACAGGGTGGGCAGGGTGTGAAGGTGGACACAGTGTGGAGGTGGACACAGGGTGGGCAAGGTGTGGAGGTGGACACAAGGTGGAAGTGGACACAGGGTGTGGATACAGGGTGTGAAGGTGGACACATGTTGTATCCACACAATGTGTGGAGGTGGACACAAGTTGTGTCCACACAATGTGTGTAGGTGGACACAGGTTGTGTCCACACAATGTGTGGAGGTGGACACAGGTTGTGTCCACACAATGTGTGTAGGTGGACACAGGTTGTGTCCACACAATGTGTGGAGGTGGACACAGGTTGTGTCCACACAATGTGTGGAGGTGGACACAGGTTGTGGACACAGGGTGTGGAGGTGGACACAGGGTGTGGAGGTGGAGGAAGTATGGGAGCAAGAGGTATTCAATATAATCAGAACTTCATCACGCTAGTGGTTTTACTGTACACATTGATTACCATAGAGTCTTATGAGTCATAACGGTCCAAAACTCGATGGTAATTTTCATGATAAATAGAATATAGGATATTACATAGCCCCGCCCCGTTTTTCACTCAAGGAAATATAGTCAGCCTAGCAAGTACTCATAGAACTCCTGACGTAATAGTGGGCAGGTGTGCTACTAAAGCAGGCAGCATGTAGTACTCTCCAGACTGGAATCAGTAATATATGTATTTGGCTCCAAATTAAAGTGGACAGAGATCTTTTGAGTTTTGAGTCTCCCCCGTCTCCGTGAGAAATTCCTTGTGGAGTTGTTATTTCAACAGCTTCTCCGTCTGATCTTTATGTGGGCAAAGTAGGTAGTTCACCTTTTAACACTGTTCAGTGTAACACATCCCATCCTAGTACTTCTCTGAAAAAATGGTGTTATGATTAAAAAACACTATAGGGGTACAGTCCTCCTCCAATGTGTTTTGTATCAAATGTGACACTGGCGGGACTGCTTGGGGATAGCAAGTGTTTCTTAGGGTCCCTTGCTGTCACACTTGGCATCATCGTCTACTTCCCCCTTCCTGGGTATTACAAGACACACTTGCAGCAGGTTCAGCACTGGCAGCAGGTACAGAACTGGTGTTAGCGGGTTCATCACTGGCAGCAGGAATAGCACTGGTGGCAGCAGGGGCAGCATGTCTGATAGTAGGCACAGCACTTTTGGCAGCAGGGCCAGCACTGCCTGAAGGCACAGCACTGGTGGCAGCAGGGGCAGTACTGAGTAGTAGGCACAGCACTGGTGGCAGAACATCTGACAGTAGGCATATCAATGGTGGCAGCAGGGGCAGCACGTCTGGCAGCAGGCACAGGCAGCTGACCTGTCCTGCTCTCATTACTACCCTCTTCTTCCTTCTTTGACATTCATTTTTACAAGATACCTAGATGTGATTCAGGGGGACTGGCCAGCATTAGTTCTGTAGTGCTCACTTCCTCCTCCTCAGACTCTGTGGACACATAAGGGTCCTTCCAGTTCCTCCTTTTATTAGTTTTAAACATTCTCATAGTGATTGCTGTCACTATGAGCCTCTCTTGCCTCAATGTTTCTAAAAAGACCAGCAAAACAGCACAGCACTTCTACCTTGCCCTGTAGCTACTTCTATTGTGTTTCACTTCATGTAATACATCACATTTTTATAGCAAAAAGGGGAAAAACACGTAAATCAATGGGCAGAAATTTTCTAGCTGTTTAAAAAATGGTGAAGAATTTTTGCCAATGGGTGAAAAATGCAAAGATTGTAATTGCTGTAATGTGGTTTTCACTGATTATTTTATGGGAACACGATGGAACCTTTCACCAACCCCTAGTCCCTGGGTCCCTTCCATTGTAGGAGTTCTTCTGCTGTTACTAGTCATGGTGTCTCTGATTTGCCACTGGTATTCCTTCCAATAATACCTGTTGTTGTACTTCATTGAGATCTCAATCAGAAGGTGCCTAGATGGGATTCTGAATTCCCATTTGTCACAAGTTTTTAGAGAGAATTAATAGATAACATGTTTAGATTTTGGATTATGAGTGAATTATTTCCAGATTGGAGATTTCATAGACTGAGGCATTCCTGAGAGACTACTACAACTACAGATGTTGCAATGATGATATCAGTAGACTCTACACTTTCAACAGTAGCTGAAACACTCCTAGCTGGGGCATGTTCTTGACCTGTGGTGCTACTTGAAAAATAATACAGAAGATAAGTATGGCTGCTTACGGGTTGCACTTGGTGATGCTAATAATGACCATGATTGTATTTTTTTCAGCTTGTTTACTTGGCCAGACATTCCAAATCTTTCAAACAATTTATGAACATGCTTAGGAATCTTTTTCCTTTCAACTAATTGTTGGGCAAATTTCACATTGTTCTCAATCTCCACTTAATTTATATTTGCGCAAAGGGCAGGATAGTGGAGGAACACATTCTACATCACCAACATCATCATCAGCCTAATTATTAATAATTAATAATGAGGTCATCATTTGCAGCAGCATCATCTGCTTCCTTACCAGCACCATGCCCAGATTCCCTATCCTCATGATATTCTTATTTTGTAGCTTTTTCTCAAACACTCGGTCACTTTTCTCCTAAGGGGGATTCACAGAATCTTTAACTCTACTTTGCAGTTCCAGTAAGGTGTTACTATAATTGCCTGATGCAGCACCTGATCCTAATGCTAAATACTCCACCTCTGCTGTGCCAGAATCCTAATATGACAGTACTCATCAACTTTAGGCTTTGTAGCAAAGAACTATCTCCCCTCCTTGTCTCTGCATTACTAGGTTGTATCACAATTCTCGTTTTTTTCCCAAGAACTACCGCAACAATATTTTTAAAGTACTCTACAGGACAGATTGTTTGACTTCAGAAGTAACAATTACTACAGCTTGCAGTGAAAAAATAAAAAAACACATCAAGCACTATTGGACTAATGCAGCACCACTCCTCAGTGTATCCTCCCTTGCCCCTCTAGTTTTTGTGAGAGTATTGGAGTGTGGCTGAGTATGGATGGAATACACAGTAGCCGAAGATAGATCCTTTGTCTATATTTGTCTTTTGTCACATCAGATTCTACAGTATTATGTAACGCAGTCCCAGGCTGGCTGGCTGCTTCTTATCACTTACTTTAACACCTTTTTGTGGTGTGTTTAACTCTCTCTTCCTGTCCCACACCCTGAAAACAGTTGTCACTGTCTATTTCCAACATTTCTCTATCACCTACACAAACAGCTAACTTTAATTATTTCTTTGTTTGCAATCACTAGGAATCACAGTCAGCTGCTTTCTCTCTCACTCCTAAACACAGACTGACAACCTGCAGAATGTTGATACCCTTTTATACTAAGCACTGTGAGACTACTCTGTGCAATCCGTGGAAAGTTATTTCTACCATTGACTTCAATGAAATACATAAGTAAAAAAGTGGAAAGTGGAAGGTCTCTTTTTTGAGACTGGAAGTTTTGCTCATCTCTACAGGTTAGTAATTTCCTCAAGAAACTTACAATATATATGTATGAATCATCCAGCTCATCTCCTTTAATGTTAAACGGATAGTAATCCTTTGTTTTAACTTTATTTTATTTTGTAGGCATCAAAAAAACATGAAGAATGATATAAGTCTTATCTCTCAAACCTTTATGGTTTATGAGATATTCACAAGCAAAGTTTCACCCTCCCGCCCCTTTTACCTAGTGTAAGCCATCTCTTCTCAGATGTGGAATGCAGTCCATAGACCAGACAGATAAAAGAAGGGGACATTCTTATTCCTATGAAAACAATGAAATCCCTGCCCCCCTTGACAAGCTTTTCAGGTTTTTCCCTTATCTTAATTGAAGATTGTCCCTCTCTGCAGTCTACCTGGGCACCTCCCTTCTGCTGTGGCTGAACAGTGTGACATCAGTAAAAGGGGCGGGAGGGGGACAATTTGTTATTGAATTACTCTGGAACTACAACTCTGACAGAATTGAAATAACACTCTCCAAAGTCCAAATACTATGATGATTAATTAGAGCTGCTTTTATTTTGAAACATTACTATCCCTTTAACTTCTAACTCAGGTATCTGCACTTTTGGATCTGTACTAGAGCATGGGAATGCTTTAGTGCATATTGGCACACACACCACCACTGTGTCTGTGACTAATGTGGCAAGACCCAATTACCTCCTCTATAACATGCACAAAGATATGGAGTAAAGTTATGTCACTTTGCTCTATGCTTTGTTAGTGCATACTGTAGTGTTAAATAAGCAGCAGAGGAAACAAATACCCCTAAAGACCTATACATCTCTCCAATGGATTCCCATTGGTACAAGTAGAGCACACATGAGAATTATCAGTGTAAATATTAAGGATGGGAAAATTCCATTTTCCCTTTGCAAGCATTTTTTTACTTTTTGTTAACATTTTCTCTGATAGAAAATCCATTAAATTGTTTTCACTTTTTCACTACTGACAATCAAATTCCTGTAAGAATGTTGCCAATTTCTTAAAGGGATAGTAATACTTAAAATGTAAAAAAAAATATGTTGTAGGGTTTATCCCCCTGAGTAAAACAAGAGTACTCCCACTGTTGAACGGTGTTTCATTCAAAAGTTATTAATTTTCAAAGTTGAATTTTTTTAGGTGCAATATCACAGTGGCCTGAAATTGTACAGTGGCGCTGTTGCTACACCATCCTATGGAGATTTATGGTCAACTGACCAGAGCTGTCCATAGGATCGTGTAGCAACAGTGCCACTGTACAATTTCAGGCCACTGTGATATTGCACCTAAAAAATTAAACTTTGAAAATTAATAACTTTTTAATGAAATACCTGTCAGCAGTGGGAGTACTCTTGTTTTACTCAGGGGGATAAACTCTACAACATATTTTTTTTTACATTTTAAGTATTACTATCCCTTTAAAGGTAAGTGAACCCTGTTTTTTAATTATGAAACATAGATCTGAAACTACTGATGTGCTAAACATGTTTAAGGTCTTGCAAAAGAGTCTGTTTTGGATGATAATGTTATTACAGAATCATTTCACACATCTGTATTGACATCAGACAAAAGCTGATCATGTGCTTATTTTAGAATGGATACCTATTTCTACATTATGCTGAATAAGATTTAGCCCCTCAATTATAAGGTTTGTCTTGAAATAACATCTGGGTGCCTTTCTGGAAATCCTTATGTTTTCCATGTTATAGATGAAAATATGGAGAAAGCTGTTTAACTGGTACACTGCACACTACTGCCCAACACCACTCAGATTTTATCATCAACTACAATTTTAGTATATATTTTAATTTGTACACAGGAATGTACTTGATGTTTAGCATATGCACTTGTTCTTATTCCATACTAAGTAACATAAGATATGTCATCAAAGTTTTGGCATAAAAAAAAGAATTTATCAATAGTGTATCTATGCACTTTATCATAAGAGAGTGATTATACCACATCCCATTGAGTAATCTTTGTATTGTTAAGACATGGAAATGCCAACACATTTCTTTTAGTGTTTGTTCAATGCCATTAACCCTATGGAATACTCTCCATGAAATATAAGAAAGCAAATACACACACATTATTTCCTTGAACAAAATAGACTGAAGACAGTAGATCATTTGGGAGTGTACGTTCACAGTGTGTAGGAAGCAACACTTCAGCAAAGAAAAAAAAGCTATTGGAAGTCTCTTTGAATTCCCACACATGACTCAACATTGATGGGGATTTCCATGGATTATAAGGACTGGATTGGGCTATTGTGAATTAATTTAAGAATCCAGCCATCTATTGACCACTTTCATGATCTGCCATTTTTTCCTTGGTTCTTGTGATTCTTTGCCTGGTTTTCTGCCTGTTTTTTTCCTTGTTTGATGGTTCCTGATTCCCCACCTTGTTTTGACATGTTTCCTGAGCTTTTATTAAGTGCCAACATTTCAGTGTGGGAGCGCGATCAGAGCATTCACTTTGTGACCCATTATTCTAGTCTTGCTCCTGTGATCTCCTAGTGATCCCATGATCTCCCGGCTACTTTTTGACCTCCCTCCTGCTTTATGACTTGGCACCATGTTCTAAGATCTCTGTTACTGTCAGGGTTCTCACCCTTCCCCTGCTCCACTATTGCTTTTTGCTCAGCAATACAGGTACACACCTCAGCTGATCATTAACAAGCAGCCTCACTTCCCTGTCTCTGGCTTACTCAACTGATAGGTTACTGCTGTCTGTCAATCTCAACCATGGTTACCTGTCAATTAGCCAGCCCTTTCCTGTTGTGCTCTGGCTATTTAGCTGCTAAGGTTCAGTATCTCTCTGCCCTTGTATGGTCTTTGACCTCCTTGTGTATTCCTGCTGTTGCTGCTATTGTTCTGGTATGACCCTGGCCTGGCTGACTGATTCATCTGGTTCCTGATCCTGGCATCAATTCTTCTCAGTCAAGTTCCAGGTTTCAGAGTTCCTGACAACAACCATTTCCTATTCTGCAGGTAGGTTTCCTGTCCTGTTATCCTCTTCAACCTCAGTGGGAAGCTACTGTTCTTTGGGTTGTCATCCTGGATGCAGTCCAGCTCCTCAGTTTGGTAATAATCTGGCCTTGTGGCCAGCATCTATAATCTGTCCTAGACAGTAACAAGACAATCCAGAGAGCAGTCACCACCAGCCAGCCTCACACTCTAGCCTTCGCACTCTAGCATCTAGCCCACTAAGGTCTACCTTGCAGTGTATCCTATATTGCTGGTTGTTGTACACCTTTTATATACATATTAATAGCAATCTGTCTTCACTTTGTTGGAAATCTACTTCAAAAGCCTAACTAGACAGCTTACAATGGCCACTTAGTCTATCTGATCTTCACAGCCACATAATAAGGATGCCCTTATAATAGTGTGTAGTCCAGGGAAAATTAGTGGAGAAAAGTCATTGCAATTAGCATAAATGAAACAAATGATGTGCACATTGACCATGCTGTGACTGTTATATTTACTCTTGTGAAGACGAGATATGTGTACAGCACACTCTTTTGCTTGACAAAGTTACTATTGCAGTTGCTTTGCGTAAGGGATAAACAAATATTTAAAACAAAAGACAAACTGTATCACATATGTAAGAGCTGTAATAATCAAAGTTCAAAGTTTTATTTTATGAAATCTTTAATACTTTTTAGTTAAAAAGTGCATTAAATGTATGTGAAGTATGGTAAAAGCTTTATTATGTTTTCAGGTGTTCCTTATCAATGAAAGAATCTCAAGCGGAAATACTATGTAGTTTGTGCACATCAAGAAATAAATTGAAAAGTAATGCCACTAGCCACTTAACCAAGACAATTGTCAGTTTTCTGTTTTGAAGGACATACTTTGTTGGAAACGTGAAGGCTGTTCTCTTATTCTTAGATAAATGATGATGCAAGGAGCAATAGGGGTAAGCACAATTCCCCTTTTTTTGCCATTTGTTCCCCATGGAAATGTCCACACATTTTTCTACTGCCAACGAATTTCTTAACAATAATTTTGCACTTTTCTGCCTATGGCTGTGAGAATTCCTACAGCATCAATGGGGATGAGACTTAATATATGTGGTTTGGTGGCTTCTTGTGCAGTGGTACAAGGCTGGAGGTCAGTATGTGTGGTTTTATGGCTACCAGTGGCACAAGGCAGAGAGGGTCAGTGTATGTTTTCCTGTGAGTACGAGTTCAGTGGAACTGAGTTAGCATGCAGGAATACAAGGCAAAATTCTACATAATGAGGGAATTACATTATCATTGATTTCATGTGTGAAAAAATGGAAGAACTGCAGTTTTTAGGGGAATTCCCACCCAAGGTGAAAAGCTCAGTAATGCACATTTTTGCAATACAAATGTACGCAATTCTGCAGCAAACCAGCTACCATAAAGAGGACAAATAAACATCCCTATTAAGTTAAACTGGCCACTTGAAAACTAGATAGTTGCTTTGTAAAGCCATGCAGTACTTTCAGGAAGTTATTTTTAAGATGAGTCACATATATTTCAAGCCTTGGACAGTTAATCCATCTTAATAAAGATGATTTACTAAAGATTTTGCAAGCATTAAACAAAGAGACGCTGGATGGAACCTGAGGCTAGGAACTCTGAGGAGAGGGCTAGCGTCCCTCAGTCCACCGTGGGTACCATGGGACTGGCTGCTTCAAGAAGAAATATGGGACCAGGGTAGCCACACTTTCCATAAATTATTCTGGTCTTAGCTAAAATGATGATGTTAAAGCAACAGCATCACCTTCCCCAGCCAGAGAAGGTGATTGTGGAGAAGAAGAATGCCATTCTTCTCCTTCTCTCCAGTCACTTAAATCAGTAGTGCTGTGCACTATTGTGACAAGGTTGTGAAAAGAGGAAAGGAAGGCACACATCTTGACGTAACAGCCCTGATTAGGCAGCCCTGATGGCCATGTATATTTTGCATGCCTCAGTCCTGCAAAAATGTATTTACTCATGACTTGTTTTTGGCAAGCCTAATTCCTGCAAATAATTATTTACTCAGGGCTTGTTTTTGGTAACTGCACTGTGCTTGCCCCAAGAAGAAAATAGTCCCACATCAAGGACTTCAGGGGGGAGAGTCAAAATTCCTCTTAACTGGCTGGAACAGAGGATGATGTTGCTTCTGTTGCTGCTATCTCATAACACTGCAACTAGTACAAGTAGTATTGCTGCTTTCAAGTAGAACCTGTCCTAGTCCCACATCACTGGATTCCATTCCCACTGTGTCCACGGTGGTCTGTGGCACACTAGCCTACTTCTCAGCATCCTTCTGCCCTTGCAACTCAGCAGCAGCAGGAATTACAGCAGTAGCAAACTCTGCGAATTCCAAAAGCTCACTGCTGGTGGTGGTGGTGGTGATGTCCATCCCATCCCTGTCACCCATTAATTCTCATTTTGGGCTAAAAATGTCATTAATGTCTCTTCCACCCCAGTTTCTCCACCATCAACAGCACCACCACCAGCTGTTGCTGCTCTGTTACATATGTCAAACCAGTTGGAGGAGTTGATGAGAGATGTGACAGAGGGTCTACTACTGTCACACTTGCCATTTCTTGGGGACCTGAAGAAGGCAGAATGGCAGCACTAGCAGCAGGCACAGGCAGCTGGTCGGTGCTCCTGGTGGTGGTATTATTGCTGCTAGGCAACAGTTCTGCCTTCTTCAGGATAATGTTCCACCTGGACAATGCTGAGAGGGGAAGCAGACTCCCAGGGACAGGGGAATGGCGTGGACAGCACTGACTGCTTGTCTGGATAATCTGTATTGCTTCTCCTTCCTCTCCCCTAACGCTAGTCCCACCAGCTGCCTCACCATTTCTATTACTACCACTAACACCAACCACATCAATTTCAGTCCCTGAGTCTTCTTCCCCACAGTCACTAGTAATATGATGATCACTCCCTCCTTCACTCCTAACACTAACAAGCTTCTGGACCTTCTTAGTAGTAGTACTAGTGGCAGGACTGCTTGGGAATGGCAAGAGTGACTTAAGGACCCCTGCTGTCACACATGGCATCACCTTCTCTTCCCCTCCTTTCCATAGAATTACAAGATACACTGGCAGCAGGTGCAGCATGCCTGGCAGCAGGCACAGGCAGCTGACCTGTCCTGCTCTCACTACTACCCTATTCTTCCTCCCTTGAGATTAATTTCCCCAAGATCCCTAGGGGTGATTTAAGGGAACTGGCAAGCATTGGACCTGTAGTAGACACTTCCTCCTCCTCCTCCTCAGGCTTACTGGACACATAAGGGTCCTTCCAGCTCCTCCTTTTATTACTCTTAACCCTTTGAGTGCCAGAGTGGAACGGAAAGCATTGCTTTGCAATGCGTTCCGTACCACTCTGGTACTCAAAGGGTTAAACTTGCTCATAGTGATAGTCACTATGAGCATCTCCTGCCTCAGTTTTACTACTAACCCACAGCAGAATAGCACAGCACCTGCCGCTTGCCCTGTTGCTGCTTCTGTTTTGTTTTGTTTCCTGGAAAATAGCACATTTTTATAGCAAAAAGGCAAAAAACACGTTAATCAAGGGGTAAAAACATTCTAGCCATTGACAAAATGGTGAACAATTTTGCCAATGGGTGAAAATGGGGAAGATTTTAATTGCTGCATTTGAAGCGGATTTTCCTGCAAAAAACTGGACAACAATGTGGTCTTTGCAGTCTTTTTCACGGGTACACATCGGGACCTATCGCCCACCCCTACTGATCACTAGGGATGGATGAAAATTTTCACCTCAAACCAAAATCGGCCAGTAATGGCACTTCCCGCTTGGTGAATAATTTCCTGCAAAAAGTGCAGTTTTTCTGCTTTTTTTGCCTGGGGCATTCCATTGAAATAAATGGTAACATTGAATTTACACACAACACATAGAAATGGTATTTTATTTCCCAAAGGCATAGTATAAAAAGGGTATGAGGGTCCTACATCACTGGTACACATTCCCGCTGTGTCCAAAGTGGTCTGTGGCACACTACCCTGCTCCTCAGCAACTCTGCACCAGCAGGAATTACAGCAACAACAAATTCTGCAGATTCCAAAATCTCACTGCTGGTGGTGGTGATGCCCATGCCCATCCCCATCCCCATATATGTCTCCCATCCCATCTCAGTTTGGTCTAAACAGGCTATTAGTGTCTCTTCCACCCCAGTTTTTCCACAATCTTCATCATCACCATTAGTGATGAGCGAGCACCCCAATGCTCGGGTGTTCGGGTGCTCTGACCGAGCGCCCCCGGAGGCTCGAGTGCTCGGCCGAGCACCCGAGCCCCATTGAAGTCAATGGGAGGACTCGAGCATTACACCAGGCACCCCCTGCTCTGATGAGGGGAGGGTGCCTGGTCCATAGGAAAAGGGAAGAAAAGGATGGAAACACCACAGAAATGGTTCAGGGACAGCATAGGGAGGATGTCTGGATGCATCTTGGACTCCAACATCGCTGCTGGGAACGATCTTTCGCCCGTAGTACGCCATTTTTACAGACTGACCATAAAACACACAAAAAGGAAAATAAAAACGACTTTAGGCGAAAAATTGTTACCAAACAATATTTGCTGTATATTTACTTGTATATCATCTGCAAATTCTCCCAAAAATTTCCTTGATTTTCTGAAGTGAGGCCATGATTAAGAGGGAAACGTGCGCAGAGGAAAATTATCCCAAAAATTTCCTTGATTTTCTGAAGTGAGGCCATGATTAAGAGGGAAACGTGCGCAGAGGCAAATTATCCCAAAAATTTCCTTGATTTTCTGAAGTGAGGCCATGATTAAGAGGGAAACGTGCGCAGAGGCAAATTCTCCCAAAAATTTCCTTGATTTTCTGAAGTGAGGCCATGATTAAGAGGGAAACGTGCGCAGAGGCAAATTCTCCCAAAAATGTCCTTGATTTTCTGAAGTGAGGCCATGATTAAGAGGGAAACGTGCGCAGAGGAAAATTCTCCCAAAAATTTCCTTGATTTTCTGAAGTGAGGCCATGATTAAGAGGGAAACGTGCGCAGAGGCAAATTCTCCCAAAAATTTCCTTGATTTTATTGAACTGAGGCCATGATTAAGAGGGAAACGTGCGCTGAGCTGACCATCTAAAACATTATGGGTGAGGGTCTGCTGCAGAGCTGACCATCCTAAACATTATATGCGAAGGCCCGCTAGTGAGCTGACGCTATAAAACATTATATGAGAGGGCCCGCTAGAGAGCTGACCCAATAAAACATTATATGAGAAGGCCCGCTGGTGAGCTGACCTATATAAAAATTGTCAAACAGGGCCCGCTGGTGAGCTGGCCCTATATAAAAATTATAGCACAGGGCATATGGAAGAGGAGGAGGAGGATGAGAAGATTAAGAGTCAACCATATACCCGTTTTTTGGGTGGAAGGGGTGAATGGGAATACAGAGTATTCCCATCATTTTAAATAACATATATAAAGTGAGTTTATGTTCCCCCGGGGCTTTCCTCCAGTGGAGTGGAGAAGTCAGGGGAAATCCAGGCCTTGTTCATTTTTATAAGTGTCAACCTATCAGCATTGTCGGTGGAAAGGCGGATACGCTTATCTGTTATGATGCCACCAGCAGCACTAAATACCCGCTCAGACAGAACGCTGGCGGCAGGGCAGGCCAGCACCTCCAAGGCGTAGAGTGCCAGTTCATACCACGTGTCCAGCTTGGACACCCAGTAGTTGTAAGGCACAGAGGGATCATTGAGGACGCTGACACGGTCTGCTACGTACTCCTTCACCATCTTCCAAAACTTTTCCCTCCTTGTGACACTAGGCTGCGCATCAGGGTGAGGGTGCTGGCGGGGTGTCATGAAGGTGTCCCACGCCTTGGAGAGTGTTGCCCTGCCTTTGTCGGAACTGCTGTGTGCTCCCCTTTTCTCCCCTTCTCGGTTGGCCAAGGTAGCACGTACTCTGCCGCCAGCGTTGGCAATTTTTCAACAAGAACCTTCTGGTATTGCACCATTTTGCTTGTCCTCTCCACCGGAGGAATGAGAGATGAGAAATTCTCTTTGTAGCGGGGGTCCAGAAGGGTGAACACCCAGTAATCCGTGTTGTCTAAAATGCGTACAACGCGTGGGTCACGGGAAAGGCAGCCTAACATAGTCAGCCATGTGTGCCAGAGTACCAACAGTCAAGATTTCGCTGTCCTCACCAGGAGGATGACTCTCAATATCCTCATCCTCTTCCTCCTCTTCTGCCCACCCACGCTGAAGAGATGGAACTAAAGTTCCATGGCTACCCTCTGTAGCGGAGGCAACCGTGTCTTCCTCCTCCTCCTCCTCCTCCGCCTCCTCCAATTGTCGCTGAGAAGATGAAGTGAGGGTGCTCTGGCTATCACCTTGTGTAAGCTCTTCCTCCCCCATTTCCACCTCTTCCACATGCAAAGCGTCGGTTTTAATTGTGAGCAGCGAGCGTTTCAGTAGACACAGAAGTGGGATGGTTACACTGATAATAGCGTTATCGCCGCTCACCATCTGTGTCGATTCCTCAAAATTGCGTAAAACCTCGCAGAGGTCTGACATCCATTCCCACTCCTCACTTCTGATTACAGGAAGTTGAACGGAGAGGCGACGACCGTGTAACAGCTGGTACTCCACTACTGCCCTCTGCTGCTCACAAAGCCGGGCCAACATGTGGAAGGTGGAGTTCCAGCGCGTGCTCACGTCACACAGCAGCCGGTGAGCTGGCAATTGTAAGCGCTGCTGCAGCTTCAACAGGCCGGCCGAAGCTGTAGATGACTTACGGAAATGTGCACACACGCAGCGCACCTTGGTCAAGAGATCATGCACATTGGGGTAGGTTTTTAGAAATCGCTGAACCACTAAATTAAATACATGCACTAGGCATGGTACGTGTGTGAGCTTGCCGAGCTCCAAAGCCGCCACCAAGTTACGCCCATTATCACACACAACCATGCCTGGTTGCAGGTTGAGTGGCGAGAGCCACTGCTCGGTCTGGTGACTAATCCCCTGCAACAGCTCTGAGGCTGTGTGCTGTTTGTCCCCAAGGCAGATCAGCTTCAGCATGGCCTGTTGACGCTTCCCCACTGCAGTGCTACACTGCTTCCAGCTACTGGCTGATGGGGGAGTGGCGCTGCGTGTAGAGAATTCGGAGGTGGAAACGGAGGAGGAGGAGCCAATAACGTAGGTGCTGGCGGAAACCCTGATGGAGGTAGGGCCCGCAATCCTTGGCGTGGGTAGCACCCGTGCCATCCCAGGGTCCGAGTCGCTCCCAGCCTCCACGACATTCACCCAGTGTGCCGTCAGGGAAATGTAGCGTCCCTGGCCACAAGCACTTGTCCATGTGTCAGTCGTTAAGTGGACCTTCCCAGTAACTGCGTTGGTCAGGGCACGGGTGATGTTAAGGGACACATGGTGGTGTAATGCGGGGATGGCACACCGGGAAAAGTAGTGGCGGCTGGGGACCGCGTACCGAGGGACAGCTGCTGCCATCAGGCTGCGGAAGGACTCAGTGACCACAAGCCTAAATGGCAGCATTTCGATGGCCAGTAATTTGGAAAGGTGTGAGGTTAGTGCTATGGCCTGTGGGTGGGTGGCTGGGTATTTTCTCTTGCGCTCAAATGCCTGGGGTAACGACATTTGGACGCTGTGCTGGGACAGGGAAGTGGATGTGGTCGCTGATGGTGCTTCAGATGGTACAGGTGCAGGGCGGGAGGTATGCGGGCCTGCGCCTTCGACAGGCGATTGGCCGGCACCGAAAACAGGGGAAGAGGAGGCAGTGGTGTGGCCTGCAGACACAGATGGGCGATCCAGGCGTTCCTCCCACTTATTACGGTGCTTGGATGCCATGTGTCGAATCATGCTGGTGGTGGTGAGGTTTCTAGTGTTCATGCCTCGGCTCATTCTGGTGTGGCACAGGTTGCAAACTACAATTCTTTTGTCGTCCGCACTTTCCTTAAAAAAACGCCATACCGCGGAACACCTACCCCTTGGCAAGGGAGATTTACGCAAGGGGGTGCTCCGTGGAACATTTGCGGGCCGGTTTGGTGCGGTCCGCCTTCTTTCTGTAGCCACACCACTGCCTCTTCCAGCCTGTTGCGGTGCTGCAGATGGCTCACCCTCAGGACTGCTGTCATCGCTCGGCTCTCCACCTTCCCAGGTGGGGTCAGTCACCTCATCGTCCACCAAGTCCTCCTCCACTTCCTCACTCTGATCATCCTCCTCATGTCTTGATCCCACCACATACTCAGTCATTGACAACTGTATAACATTCTCCTCAACAAGGTCTTGAGACAGTAATAGTGGTTGATTTAATGGCAACTGTGTCTCATCATCATCATCATCATCCACTACTTCCTTTGACCTTAAATGCCGTTCACATCTGTCATCTTCTTGTGATTGGGTACCCTCTAGAGGTTGTGAATCAGGGCACAAGATGTCATGTTCCTCTGCAAGCGTGCTTGGAGAGAGGGTCAAATGAAGGATTGGTGATGAGACGAGCTCCTCACTATATCCCAGTGTGGGATCACTTCTTTGACCAGACCGTGTATGGTGGGAGGAAGGATGATCAGAGTGAGGATTATGTTGACCAGACTCTTGGCTACTGAGAGTGGACTTGGTGGAAGACAGGGTGGTGCTTAACCGACTGGAAGCAGTATCAGCTGACATCCAACCGACCACCTGTTCACAGTGGTCGGACCTCGAGAGTGATGTCCTGCGACGCCCTGTAAAATGAGACATGAAGCTAGGTATGGTGGATGTCTTTCTTTCTTGTGCTCTGGCACCAGGCACAGTTTCTCCGCGTCCTGACCCGCGCCCTGAACTATCAGGATCATGTCCACTTCCCCGTCTCTTTTTACCCGCCTTCTTCATCTTACACGGAATATGTGACTTTGATATTTTAGTTTGAAAACTTAACAGTATTTCTTCCTATTCTGCAACTGTGCACAGTACACAGAATAGGCTGCTAAACTGCGGTGACGCACACTGAATGGAATATGTGACTTTGATATTTTAGTTTGAAAACTTAACAGTATTTCTTCCTATTCTGCAACTGTGCACAGTACACAGAATAGGCTGCTAAACTGCGGTGACGCACACTGAATATAATATGTGACTTTGATATTTTAGTTTGAAAACTTAACAGTATTTCTTCCTATTCTGCAACTGTGCACAGTACACAGAATAGGCTGCTAAACTGCGATGACGCACACTGAATGGAATATGTGACTTTGATATTTTAGTTTGAAAACTTAACAGTATTTCTTCCTATTCTGCAACTGTGCAGAGTACACAGAATAGGCTGCTAAACTGCGGTGACGCACACTTAATGGAATATGTGACTTTGATATTTTAGTTTGAAGACTTTACAGTATTTCTTCCTATTCTGCAACTGTGCAGAGTACACAGAATAGGCTGCTAAACTGCGGTGACGCACACTGAATATAATATGTGACTTTGATATTTTACTTTGAAGACTTTACAGTATTTCTTCCTATTCTGCAACTGTGCAGAGTACACAGAATAGGCTGCTAAACTGCGGTGACGCACACTGAATATAATATGTGACTTTGATATTTTAGTTTGAAAACTTAACAGTATTTCTTCCTATTCTGCAACTGTGCAGAGTACACAGAATAGGCTGCTAAACTGCGGTGACGCACACTGAATATAATATGTGACTTTGATATTTTAGTTTGAAAACTTAACAGTATTTCTTCCTATTCTGCAGCTGTGCAGAGTACACAGAATAGGCTGCTAAACTGCGGTGACGCACACTGAATATAATATGTGACTTTGATATTTTAGTTTGAAAACTTAACAGTATTTCTTCCTATTCTGCAGCTGTGCAGAGTACACAGAATAGGCTGCTAAACTGCAGTGACGCACACTGAATATAATATGTGACTTTGATATTTTAGTTTGAAAACTTAACAGTATTTCTTCCTATTCTGCAACTGTGCAGAGTACACAGAATAGGCTGCTAAACTGCGGCGAAGCACACTGAATGGAATATGTGACTTTGATATTTTAGTTTGAAAACTTAACAGTATTTCTTCCTATTCTGCAACTGTGCACAGTACACAGAATGTGCTGCTAAACTGCGGCGACGCACACTGAATGGAATATGTGACTTTGATATTTTAGTTTGAAGACTTAACAGAATGTGCTCTAATCTGCAACTTTGCACACTAAACAGAATGTGCTCTAATCTGCAACTTTGCACACTAAACAGAATGTGCTCTAATCTGCAACTTTGCACACTAAACAGAATATATGTTTTTTTTTTTTTTTTTTTTTTTTTTCCCCCCACACAAAATAAACTGCTGCCCCCATACACAGTAGTCCTAAAAAGGACTTTTGGTTCTTTTTTTTGTTCAACAAGACTTTTCTTCTCCCTACACTGACTTTCCCTTCCTATCCTCATCTCTCCCTGGCTAAGACTGAGCCGAACTCGCTGGTCAGGTGCTATACAGCACCCGACCACGGGTTCTGGCCAGCCAATCAGTGTAATGCCAGCAGCCAACATGGCTGCTGGCATTACACTGATGTCAGAGCCTCCCTGCACGTTTATTGGCTGCGCAGCAGCCGCGAAACGTGCGGGGAGGAGACCCGAACATGGCGGGCGAGCACATGCGGTACTCGTACGAGTACCGCCATGTGCCGAGCAGAGCGATGCTCGAGCCGATCCGAGCATCGGCCGAGCATGCTCGCTCAACACTAATCACCATCAGTCCCATCTTGATGCTGCTGCTCTATTATGGACGTCTCACCGGTTAGAGATAAACAGAAATGTGACAGAGGGTACCCTATTGACACACCTGTCATCTCTTGTTGAACTGAAGAAGGCAAAGTGGAATCACTAGCAGTAGGCACAGCCAGCTGATCTGTGCTCAAGGTGGAGGGTGGTATTATTGTGTCCCCCAGGCTCCCCTAATATAGAGAAAAAATGTAATGCTTACAAGACTCCCTAAATTAAGCTTCAACTCTGCTTTATTAGCCTGTCTTCTGTAGCTCAGGAATGTGCTGCTTTCTTTTCAACTCACAAACACAGAATGGCATGCTGCGGGAACTGAACATCCATTTTATACTATGCCTTTGGGAAAAGTATGGAAATTTGACACATGGTGTGGAGAAATATAGTCTTTCCATAGATTTCAGTGCAATGATATTTTTGATGTGAAAACTTCCGTCCATCACTATTCATCAAATTGTTGCAAACAAATTCTCTTTAGTAACTGAGAAAGTACAAAGTGAGCCACCACTGCATGAAATATTAACCACTCACCTCAATGATATATAGGCTATATATCATTATACATCAGATCACAATGGTATATATAAAAAAATGCATCATTTGCGGGGCTGGTTTGAGACAGTATTATAATTTTCTTGATGAAGAGGGTAATTTTATGCTTGCAAAATAGCACTTACAACTTTATTCATATATATATATATATATATATATATATATATATAGAGAGAGAGAGAGCGAGAGAGAGAGAGAGGAAGATAGGCAAAAAGCACTCACAGTTTTTTCATCCTGATGAAGGCTGCCTTGTGGCACCCGAAACGTTGATCTATTAAATAAACAGCTTTTCGTCAGTAATTAGGAACAAAGACCTGTGAGTGCTGTTTGCTAACTTCTGCTATATTAAAGACTGCTTTACAAGTAGCACTCAGACACAAGTCTCCATCTCAAACGGGAGTGCTTCCCTCTTGGAACGTATATATATATATATATATATATATATATATATATATATATATATATATTACATTGAAATGACACGTTCAGTGGTTTTGCACTACATAGTATGTCTGTTCAGGTGCTTAGGTATGAACAAGGACACACAGCTACTTCAACAGATGTTAAAACGTAGGTGATAATGAATGCTTTGACTTAATCATCATCATGTCTGATTGTATTAGTACATACTTAGTGATTGTATAATGAGAAGATCATTAGCATAATAATTAATGCAACTGACAATTTATAACACTCCAATGAATATATGATTAATTTATACATTGAAATATGCACCATCATGTGCAAAACTGACAATGTATTTATAATACTTTAACACTGTGGAAATACAAATCTAATACTCTTTTAGTAATACTTTTATAAATATTGCTTGCCCCTATACTTGTACATCATGTAGAAACTATGAACCATATTAAAGATTCAAGAAGCTAAAGACATACAATTCTGCAGTCAACCAGCTGCACAACAGGGAACAAATTCAAATTCCTAATTATTTAAATGGGGCTTTGAACTGGAACATTTAAGGAGTTAAAAGCACCATTATAATCAATGGGAATTTTCAGAATTTGTATTTGTTCTCTAAAGAGCAGATTCTATTGGATCTGAACATATATTAATCAGATATGGATTTTTAACAGTTTTGTTTGAAAACTCAACTTCTCACAGTGCAATATAACTGCTTGATAATTATATATTTTTATTATTTAAAATATTTAAAGGATACATTTTCCAATTCTTGCATTTTCAGCACACATCCATCTTTTAGGAGGCAATAATTTGAAGATTTGTAATAATTAAAACAAATCAAAATAATTAAAACCAACTAGATTAATCGATTATGTTCTTGTTTTGATAATTACATAACTGAGCTACTGCTCCATCCCTAAAGGAGAAGTAAACTTATTTTTCATTAAAACATATATGTCGTAGGGCTTTATTTTCAGAGTAAAACAAGGGTATTCCCTCGGCTGGGAGGTGTATCATACATTACAGTGTTTCTTACTCAGGTTTTACAATGTCGGTGCCAAGGGCATATCCAATGCATTGAAAAGCAATACACAGGACACCACCCTGGCACTCCTCAGTACACTGCTGTTACTGTGTGTTTCTATGATGCAACAAACAATCCTCAGCTGTTTTTGAACTCCAACTCACATCATACTCATCAACATGTAGAACACAAATGAACTGGATGGGAATCATGTAAGCTCAGGTTCAGCACCAGCTGATGCACTACCAGTTTGTTCGCTTTACATTATTCCATGTAGATTCAGGTTTAGAAAATCAAGTCACTAACAGGACAATGACACATAGGTCGCAGCTGTCAAAATGGCAATATGCATGCCAACATGCAGATATACACACCTACAGGTCACTTCATGTACCAATCACCTATCCAGTGTTTCCCCAATTCATTCTCAAACATCCCCAGCAGTACCTGTTCAACGTGAATGTGGTTTGAGCAGGTGCAGGGCATGATATTACTGAATCTCCCTCCCACTGCAATGGACAGGTGTGCATTCCTTCATTGTGTAGGTATATATTTTTTGTCTCTGCTTTCTCTCTTATGGACCAAGAGGTGTGCAACACATTGATTCCTGATGTTTTGCACAACCCTTTAGTGTGGGGTTCTTGTGTTGCTGGTATCTGTGCAGGAGTTAGGGGCACTTGCCTGACGGGTGTTTGGTTGTGATTTCAAGGGTTGACAGTTCTCTCTTTGTTTCTGGCCGAGGGAGCATGCACCTGTGAGTTTTAATCTGCTTTATTTTAGTCAACAATGTTTTTTAACAGGTGTTGTGAATTCCATGCTTAGGTTTGGTAGGTGCAGAATTACCAGCAGAAAATGTTTCCTCTTATGTGCAATAACATTGTCCACATACAATAGAATGCTCCTTGCTCGTTGATTTCCATTGATCTGCATGGGCTGTTTTTTGTTGGCTGTTGTTCAAATTTACCTCACTCTGGATGTTGAAAACATGAGGGATAGAAGGCAGAACTGTACCTTCCAAACCACCGTCAAGACTTTTTTTTTATCTATTGTAGTGGTATCGAGCCAACAGTCAGTTCAGTTGTGGTCTTCACTGTTTAAAAATGTCCAGCAAATGTACTGGGGCAGGGGTATATTAAAAGCAGAAGTAGCAGTTTGATCATGTTAGTAAAGTGGTAATCCAAATAAACTGTCTGCAGCCATAGTTGCTGCAATGTGCACAATAAATTATAATGATCCTTCACCTCCTGATGAGGCTGTTTATCAAAATCACATAAAAGGTTCCATTATTGCCACTAGTAATATTAATAAACTATGTAAGCAGTGGAGAATGTGTTGAAAATCCCACTAAAGGGAAAAAGTTAAAAGAAATTGTTTGACACTTCAAAAAGCCTAGAGCAATATAAAAGTAATGGCAAGAAGACACGGGTTATGGTGGGGATGACCTAATTACTGATGATGATGTTGATCTTTAATATATCATTCCAACATCCTCTTCTTCCGATACAGATGAAGATGAGTGAGAGAGATGATGACATGACCATAAAATTAGCTGAATCGCAAAGGCTCAATCTTCCACCACTGAAAAGGTGCACCGTTCCTGTTTATAAAATCTTTGATAGATTCATTGTAAAGTATGGCTATGGCAAAGTAAAGAGGCCTAGAAATACACAATAATCCTTTCAGTTTTCAACAGCATCATCATCACTTCCAAGCCCAACCCCCACCTATCCACACAGACTAATGTTGAACAACCAATAGAAAAAAGTCATCAACATCTGATCCAGACTTAGCTATGAAGATTTCTTTTGAAGCTGTTGGAAAAGCGGCACACTTGAGATCAACTAGTACTATTGCAGCATCTAGCACCAGTAGTAGTAATAGTAGTAGTAGTAGCCCATCTAGAGTATGGAGATACTTCACACATGATCCAAAAGTTAAACATTTTACTATCAGTTTTCTGTTTAAGAAGCATGTGAGAAGGGGTAAAATCAGGATCAAACCTAGACACTTTCTCACTGAGATCCCACCTGAAGCACAGCCACAGTACTGAATGGGAGACACACTATTATCATGTCAGAGTGCCACAGCTAACAGCAGCAGATGCATTCATTAAAGGGATAGTAATGTTTCAACAGCAGCTCCAATTAATCTTCATAGTCTTTGGGCCATGGAGAGTGTTATTTTAATACTGTCTGAGTTGAAGTTTAAGAGTAATTGAATGATAAAGTATCCCCTCCCACCCCTTTTACCTGTAAGCCACCTCCCCTCAGATGTAGAATCTGGTGTGAAGACCAGACAGCTCACAGCAAGTGACAATCTTCTTACTATGAGAAGAATTAAAACCCTGCCCCCCTTGACAGATTTGTCCCTAATTGAAGATTGTCCCTCCCTGAAAGCCATATGGAGACCACCTTACTGTTCTGAGCTGAGCAGTATTACATAAGTAAAAGGGGCAGGAGAGGATATTTTATAATTCAGTTGAACTGCAACTTGGACATGGCCCAAATACTATGAAGATTAATTGGAGCTGCTTTTATTTTGAAACATTACTATCCCTTTAAAGTTCCCTGGACTCAGGAGCACAATAGAAGTGATGATGTTAGAGAGTGTACCAAGATGTTGTTCATTTCAAATAACACCTATGGCTCCTGCTGCAGAGGAATATGACTCAGTGTCTGTTGTAGGCGATAAAGAAAACAAAAAAGTGCAAAGGATCTGAGAGCAGATTTGTATCACTAAGGATGCCCATCTAGACGGATGTAGAGGTAGGAAAAAAGTGAGAAATATTTCCTGCATGACTTTTCATGAAAAACTGACAATTTTCCTTCTTTTTTTTTTTTTTTTCAAAAGTTTTCTCCTTTTCGCCAATGCAAAATTTTCCTCCTTTTTGCCAATTTTAACAAATCTTTTGCCTATATTTCCTATGGTACATTTCCCACAGCAACATATGCCTTGAAAAATTTGTAAGCATGCAGTGGGCCTTTGTCCGTTGCACTCAATACCTGCTTAAGTGACACTGGCACTCATGATGATGTCAAGAGATTAAAATAGCACAACCTACACTGTGGCAGATGTGTATGGTAGTGGTGATGGGGGACTGGTGTGGTGTGATTGATGTGTATGTATATGTATATATATATATATATATATATATATATATATATATATATATATATATATATATATATATATATATACTGTCCATGGGGAAGCACTCTCACTAAGATATGGTAATTGCCTGGGTGCTGTACTTTATGGGAGAGAGTACAAACAACGAAAGAATAAGTCAGCACTCACAGGTCCTGAGGAAGATGTGAATCGCACATTGAAACGTTGACACTTATTCATTCGTTATTTATATATGTATATTCTAGTATGAAATCCCATATACACGGCCTAAAGTGCCACCCAGCGGCCTCGGCTGCTGCCCCGGAGTCGGGAGCACAGACAGGAGGTGAGCCATCCGGAGCTCCCTGCTCTGGATCAGCACGTTTGGCCAGTCTCTACTGCGCATGACTGCATCTCTCCAGCAGTCTCTACTACGCATGTGCGGTTACGCACACAGGGAGCTTAGCAGCCTAGTGCTTTATATATATAGAGATATATATATATTCAACAGCAGTTTTTACCATTATCATTTTTGTGTCAAATGTAAGCTATCTTTCTTCTCAGATTACTGATACACATTTCTTATTGGTTCTTCTTCACATCCCTCCTCATCTGTGCTGTTGTTAATACATTTGTCCTGATTTCCTCTGTCATCGTATGTGTTTTCTTCTACCTGATATTCAGATGGTATGAGATGTTGGTTCATTTTTAATAATGTTAGTCTCCCAACATTGCTACTTGATAGCTGTGTCCTACAGTCATTGACAATGTATCCAGTTGCACTGAAAACCCGCTCAGACTCAACGCTTGCTGGAGGGCAACTAATGGTTTCCACTGCAGTACATGTCAATGTTGGCCACACACACTACTTTGTTTGCCAGTAGTCCATTGAAGTCATTGTTTCTGCGTAGAATGCAGCTTTCCTGCAAGTATGCATTAACCTTCTCACATGCAGCGGGACCACTTCTAAGAGCTACATGGTGTTCCTGTGTGTCATCCCAAAATGATGTGCCACCACCACCAGTGTTGGATTTTTGCCACCCCTTCTAAGATCCATGAATTGCCCTGTGTTCATAATGGGATGTTCTGGTTGATGATGTAGGTACTTCACTGCTTCTGTTGGTTGAAATTATTTGCTGCCCTCTTTTCACTATGCTGTCTAGATGTTTTTTGTGCCCTCACTTTCACTCACTCATCCTCCACAATCCAATGCTCCACTCAATCAATAAGCATAACTCGATATTCCTTGACAGAATCCGATTTCTGAGGGAGATGCTGCTGATCATCATGACTCCTGTTTGTGACAAACTGCTGATGGCAGAAATTCTGAAATTTTGTGTTTGAAGCGGGAGTCCAGCAAAGTGGCAAGAATGTATTCTTCTTTGCTTTTCATGGACACTATGTGAGGATCTTGTTCAAAGCATGCTAGCATTAGGGGAAGGTGAAAAGTCCTGTCGTATTCCCAGGAAAACCATGTTAAATACACTTTAAACCAACAATTAAAATGTCATTTTTTCGCCCATTGGCCAAAATTCTTCGCCATTTTTTCAATGTCTACAAAGTTTCCACCCATTGATTTACATGTTTTTTGCCTTTTCTGTATAAAAACGTGATGTATTCCATGAAGTACAGCATAATAGAAGCAGCTGCAGAGTGAGGTAGACTTGCTTTTCTGCTGTGATCTTTAGGCAGGAGAGGCCTATAGTGACTGCTGTCACTATGACAAAGTTTAAAAGTAATAAAAGGAGGAACTGGAAGGACCATTATGTGTCCACTGAGTCTGAATCTGAGGAGGAAGTGAGTAGGGGTGGGTGAAAAGTGTGAAAAATTTACTGCATGACTTTTCGTGAAAACTTCACGATTTTTTGCTTTTCGCGAACTTTTTCTCCTTGTCACCTATGCAAAATTGTCCTCCTTTTCACCTATTTTAACAAATTTTTCACCTAGATTACCTATAGGTACTACATTTCCCACTGTAATACTACTACTTCTGAGGGCTGTACTTTAAAAATAAGTGGCTGAAAGCCAAAGTTGTGAATCCTACAGCAACATTTGCCTTGAAAAATGTGTTAGCATTGTCAGCATTGTCATTGACAATGTAACAATGTAGCTATCCTGCAGGTATGCAGTGGGACCATTTCTAGGAGCTACACGGTGTTCCTGTGTATCAGTTACCGACCCATACTCAGGGAGCAAGTCCCAAAGAGACATGCCTCTACCACCACCAATGCTGGGTTTTTGCCGCCTCTGCTGAACCTATGAATTGACGTGTTCTGAATGGGATATTCTGGTTGATGATGTAGGTTTTGCTGCCTTCCTTTTTACTATACAGTCTAGATATTTGTTGTGTCCTCACTTCCTCCCTGTCATACTCCACAATGCAACCCTCCACTCGATCAATAAGCATGTCTCGATATTCCTTGACAGAATCCAATTCACAGAGTTGCTTATGATCATCATGACTCCTTGTTGTGACAAACTGCTGATGGCCCTTTGGCAGAAATTCAGAAATATATAGTTAGAAAATAATAATCAAAAAGTTTCTAAAATACCCATTATTCATCTCTAACCTACAAAAAGAAATTTCTCAAAATGAGAAAGGGACACTTAAGATACTGAGTGAATCTTATGTATTTGGGTTAAAAGAGAAAGTTCTAAAAATGCCAGAAAAATATACAAAAAATATACTAGAAAGATATAATGCAGTCTATTTAATTTAAAATGTTGCTGACTTCAAGTTCCTCTTTGAGACCCCTTTGTAACAAAGAGTCTACATGGAATACCCAATATGCCTCTTTGTGACAGAGGGCTGAAAAATGATTGGAACATGAGGCAGGGACCTGTACAATACTTATAATTTTGAATTTGTTTAGACCTCTTTTAGAACTGTCACAAACCCGTCCGCTCCTCCCCCCTCAAAGCGGTCTCACTCCTGATTACAGAACTCATACACCTGTCCATAGCCTATTTATGCACGGGACTTTCCTACTATCCCCGCCCTCGGATGGTTTGTGCTCAGAATTCTAGTATCTGTGTATCAGGTTTACCTGTGATTCCTGATTCCCGTTGTGACCCTTGCCTGAACTCCGAGTATCCGAATATCTGGCTTCCTGACCTTGGCTCTGTCTGCGACCTCTCTTCTGTTCCTGTAATCTGACTGTTTGCTCCAGTCTTCTGTTCGACCCTTTATGTACCGACTCCGGCTAGCCTGACCACTCTCTGCATATCTCCAGTTTGTTCGACTCCTTGTGTACCGACTCCACTACGACTCTCCACTTCTCGACTCACCCAAGGTACCAACTATCTGTTTGATCGACTTCCTGTGTAGCGGACCCAGCTAACCTTCGACTCCCCACCTGTCTATGACCCTGTGTAGTCGACATCAATTCTGCTCGACTCGTAGTCGACTCCAGCTTATCTTCGACTCTCCAGTATCTGACATTGCAGCCTTTTAATCGATTAGTAGCATAAGTTTACTGTTGGCTAACTTAAAGAGTTTTATTCTCTGCTCTCCGACTCCCGGCCTTCTGCAGTAGGGTTCTGACTCTGCTTCGTAGCCTGTGAGTTTTCATCCTCATTCTCACGTTCCTTGCCTGGCTGAGAGACCCATGACAGGAACAGAGTGATCTAGACATTTTTTTCTTTACGAGGTATCTGTGTTCCTTTAAATGGTCCTTTAAGGCTCTAGTGGTTGCATGCAACAACCACAAGCTGTCAAATATATCACAAACATGTTATCACAAGTAATCAAACTTTTAATAAAAAATATTTTTGGTTCTGATTACTCTTAAAGCTATCTACTTTGTTTGGGATGAATTCATAATTAGTGCATCTCTTTAGTTTCTCAAATGGGTAGAATGCTGTGAGAGCCTGACACCCTTTTATATGCCTGTAGAAAAGATCAGAAAATTCCCATTTTTTTCTCTTTCTCTTTGGTGGCTTTAGGTCTGCTTGGTGCCAGGTGTCCATGGATGCTTTTAGCTTTTCTATATGTGATTTTAGCCTTGTTTGTGACTATGTTGGTCAGTAAGGTATCTTTTTTTAAGACGTTCCAATATCTATCAACAACTTTTTTAATGATATTTGATGCAGCATTATATTCTGTAATAATCACCAGTGGTTGTCTTTTATTACAGAATTTAGGCTTCACTTGAAGTAGATTCTCTCTTTTCAACGTACATACTCTTTGATATGAAGACTCCACCATACTGGATTTATATCCACGTTGAAGAAAAAGTTATTTTAGATCTTGACTTTGTGAATGGAAGCCCTGATTCTCACTACAGTTTCCACAAAATCGGTGAAAATGTCCGAATGGCATATTGCTAATCCACTTATAATAGTGGCAGTTATCGGCTTTCAGATATTAATTTCTACAGACCTTCTTTCTGTAGAGAGAGCTTCCTATAGATTGACCTTCCAGTCCCTCCAAGTGTAGATCCAAATAATGTATGTTATTAGAATGGATATCTGAAGTGAAGGAGAGACCCATAGTAATATCATTGAAATTTTGTATCAAAAGGTATAGATCTTACACAAATCCTTTCCAGACTATTAATAGGTCGTCAATGTATCAGCCATAGAAGACCACACTTCCTCCCATCTTCCCAGAGGCTTGTGAAGAGATTAGCATATAATGGGGGAAATGTGGTCACCATGGTTGTACTTCTAGTCTTGAGAAAAAACCTCATCCTAGAGTTCAAAAAAATCGTGGTGGAGAATAAATAATAAATATCAGTCAGGTCCATAGGGGCTTTTTACAATGGTGATAGATGGCAATTTATTAAGGACATCTTGAGAGTCCCTAATATATGCTGGCAAGGTTGTGACATTTTTGTAGGTAAAAATCAACGTATGCAGAAAGTTGTGATGTGAATGAATTAATGCCAGAGATAACAAAAAATGTCAGAAAAATATACAAAACATGTATACTAGAAATATATAATGCAATATGCTTAATTTAAAAAGTTGCTGACGTCAATTTCCTCATTGATCCCCCTTAGACGACAAAGTGTCTACAGTGAATATCCAATATGCCTCTTTGTGACAGAGGGCTGAAAACGACTTTTGTGCATTTTTGCTCGGTGTGCATTTTTGCCCTAATGCCAGTTTTACCGGGTGGAATTGGATTGAGCCCCTAGTTTGCTTGAAAGCCTACATCCTGCCAATAAAGGTATCATTTTACTCTTCTAGTCTTCTACAGGTAAGATAAACTATCTAATTCTTACATTACTATATGAAGCCTATAACCTGAAAGTCTTAGTGCATAGTCTATACAGAATAACAAATTGTAGGAATTATCAGGGTGGCAAGATAATGACTGCATGATCCCATTCTTCTCATACATCAGCCTTGATGTGTTTGTAGGCTATTCATAAAAATAGTTTAACATTATTTGAGAAATTCAATTGTGCATCCTTAATGTTACCCAAGATAATTTAGAAAGCTAATAAAAGTGACAATATTGTCAAACTGCCAATTTTGTTGGAATTTACTACACTAACAATACTGATGGGCCCTATGTATGGTGATAAATCATCATTAACAGAAAAGAGAAGGCAGATCAATAGTAAAAAGTTTATAAAATGCATTCCCAAAATGATATAGTAATGTTGTGGTTCAACCCATATAAAAATAGATAAAAAAAAATAATTATAATGATATGCAGATTGATCTACAAATGTTTTTTTTTTTAAAGGGTTCATCTCCATGGAAACTTGTTCTACCTATAAATTTGTTAAGCCATTTAATTTATTCTCCATCTAATTGGATTTTCTGCTTATTTTATTAATACTTTACCTTTTTCCATGATTTTTACCTCTCTGTGACAAATATTGCTCTCTGAAGACCATCTTTAAGAAATATTTAGAAAATATTAAGATTTTAGAATAATATTATAATAAATCAAGATTTTGTCAGGGACATTTTATATGTACATTACAAAGAACTGAATGTGCAGTAAATGGCTGCAAAACTCCCCAGTGATGTAAAGATTTCCAATACTTATCTCATTCACAAAATGACTGGAAGGTCACTTGCCTGATAAATGGGATCTATAGAAGGACAGAGGATCTGCCTTTATTGAGCTTTTAGTCTATGCAGAGAGATTTCATAAACTATTTTCCAAGATACAGAAACAAATTTAACAGATATGTTGTTATCCTAACCTCTATAATACTGACCTGAATCTATCTATCTGCCTGTCTGTCTGTCTGTCTGTCCTGTCTGTCTGTCTGCCTGCCTGCCTGCCTGCCTGCCTGCCTGTCTGCCTGTCTGTCTGCCTGCCTGCCTGCCTGTCTGTCTGCCTATCTACAAACACACACTACCATTCAAAAGTTTGAGGTCACTTAGAAATGTCCTTGTTTTTGAAAGAAAAGCAAATCTTGTCCATTAAAATAACATAATGGATAGGAAATACACTGTAGACATTGTTAATGTTGTAAATGACGTATTTGTGGAAGTCAAACACAATAGAAGCAGCTACAGAGCTAGGTACATGTGCTGTGCTGTTCTGCTGTTATTTGTTAAATTGAGGCAGGAGAGGCTCATAGTGGCTGCTATCACTATGAGGAGTAAAAATAGGAACTGGAAGGACCCTTATTATGTGTCCACTGAGTCTGAAGATGAGGAGGAAGTGCGCAATACTGAACTAATGCTGTCTGGTCCCCCTAAATCACCCCTAGGGATCTTGGGGAAATTAATGGGAAGGGAGGAAGAGAAGGGTAGTCCTAATGAGAGCAGGACAGGTCAGCTGCCTGTGCCTGCTGCAAGACATGTTACCCCTGCTTCCAGTGCCACCATTGCTGTACCTGCAGCCACCATTTCTGTAGCTGCAGCCACCATAGCTGCATCTGCTACCGCTAGTGCTGTACCTGCTGCCAGACATGCTACCCCTGCTGCCAGTGCCACCATTTCTGTACCTGCAGCCACCATTACTGTACCTGCTGCCACCATTGCTGCCCCTGCTGCCACTAGTGCTGTACCTGCTACCAGACATGCTGCCCATGCTGGCACTAATGCTATACCTGCTGCCAGAAGTGCTGCCCCTGCTGCCAGTGCCACCATTTCTATACCTACAGCCACTATTGCTGTACCTGTTGCCACCATTGCTGCCCCTAGTGCTGTATCTGCTGCCTTACATTCCGCCCATGCTGAACTAGTGCTATACCTGCTGCCAGAAGTTCTGCCCATGCTACTGCTACAACCATTGCTGTGTCTGCTGTCAGATGTGCTGTGTCTGCTGCCACTAGTGCTGTACCTGATGACAGACATGCTGCGCATGCAACTGCTACCACCTTTGCCGTGTGTGCTGTCAGATGTGCTGCCCCTGCTGCCACCAGTGCTGTACCTGTTGCTAGAGCTGAGTGTCTGAGGAGGAGGAGGAGGAAGTGAGCAGTACTGAACCAATGCTATCCGGTCCCTCTACATTACCCCTAGGGATCTTGGGGAAATTAATGGGAAGGGAGGAAGAGAAGGGTAGTAATAGTGAGAGCAGGACAGGTCAGCCACCTGTGCCTGCTGCAAGACGTGCTGCCCCTGTTGCCAGTGCCACCAGTGTTGTTCCTGCAGCCACCGTTTCTGTACCTGCTGCCACCAGTACTGTGCCTGCTGTAAGATGTGCTGCCCCTGCTGCCACTATTTCTGTACCTGCTACCAGACGTGCTGTCCCTGCTGCCAGTGCCACTATTTCTGTACCTGCAGCCACCATTTCTGTACCTGCTGCCACCATTTCTGCTCCTGCTGCCACTAGTTCTGTACCTGCTGCCAGACATGCTGTCCCTTGTAATACCTATTGGCAGAAGTGCTGCCCATGCTACTGCTACCACCATTGCTGTGCCTGCTGTCAGACGTGCTGCCCCTGCTGCCACCAGTGCTGTACCTGCTGCCAGTGCTGAACATACTGCCACCAATACTTTGCCTGCTTCTAGTGTGTCTTGTTGTACTCAGGAGGGGGGAAGGAGAAGATGATACCAAGTGTGACAGCAAGGGACTCTAAGTCACACTTACCATTCCCAAGTAGTCCCGTCAGTGCTAGTACTACTACTACTACTACTACTAAGGTCCAGCAGCTTGTTAGCATTAGGAGTGAAGGAGGGAGTAATCAACTACAATATCCTTGTATTACTAGTGACTGTGAGGTAGACTCTGCGGCTGAACTTGATGTGGCTGGTGATAGTAGTGGTAGCAGTAATAGTGGAACAGCTGGAGTGGTAGAGGGAACATTTGAGAACATCCAGACTAGCAGAACAGGATCCTGAAGACTAAGAGGCCAGAAATGTTGTTTGGGGAGAGCAGGCGCACAATTAATACCAGCACCACCAGCAAAAACACAGATCAGCTGCCTGTGCCTGCTGCTACTGCTGCCAGTCTGCTTTCTTCAGGTCAAAAGAAATGTCAAGTGTGACATTAAGGGACCCACTGTCACATTGCTCACCACCTCCTCCAAGCAGCAGTGAGATGTCTGTAATAGAGCAGCAACAGCAGCATGTAGGGACTAGTGGTGGTGGTGTTGATGATGGTAGAGAGACTGGGGTGGAAGAGACATTGATGGCCTTTTTAGCAGAAACTGAGAAGGAAGCAGAGACAGGGTTGAGGATGGGAATCTCCACCACCACTAGCAGTGACATTTTGGAATTTGAGAAATTTGCAACTGCTATAATTCCTGCTGCTGCTGAGATGCAAGGGCAGCAGGATGCTGAGGAGCTAGCTAGTGTGTCACAGACCACTGTGGACACAGTGGGAATGGAGTCAACAAGTGATGCAGGACTAGGACAGCTTCCACTTTCCAGTGCCAGCAATATTCCTGGTCCTAGTTACAGTGCTGAATCTGAGGCAGTAGCAACAAAAGCAGCAAGATGATCTGCTGCCACAGACAGTGAAGGGGAATGTGGAGAACAAGAAGAAAGAAGTCAGTCTTCTCCACCTGTTCCCTCTCCCCTGAAGTCATGAGTGTGGGACTATTTTTCTGTTGGGGCAGGCACAGTGCAGTCATCACCAATGGCACTGTGAACAATTTGTGAGAAGAGGAAAGGGAGGAACACACCTTGGCAAAAGAGCCCTGATATCACACATGAAACACATACACCATGACAGAAATCGAGCACCGCTGTTGCTGTGCCCCCTGACTCTCCAGAAAGGCAACAAGAGACAAGGCAGAGATCAAAGAGGAGGAAGAAAAGAGCAACCCAGGCAGAGACTGAAAGTTCCATGACGAGCAAAACAACTAACTCTCCATCACCTTCTAGGGTAACTACATCTTCTGTCAATCCACCTTGTTCATTGTTAACTTCCCCGCCAAATGATAGCCACTCAGTTGATGTTAGGATGTGGCACTTTGTCTCTACCCATTGCACATTGTATGGTGCACTGACCACACATGCCAGTGTTGTGAAGTGGTGGAGGAGAATCACAAGCAGTGCATCTGCAGAGCTTCCATCCTGCAGAATATGCTAAGATGATGGCATGGAGGGTTCATCATTGCTATTAAACTGTCAGCAAGTTGTCATGTGTTCTTAGCTGGGTCTGGACAAGGAGAATAGTGACAGCGGCAGTACTTGGGTTCTGATGTCATGGTGTTTGGATACAGGTGTGACCCCAGATGTTATTTACCACACAATCTGCACATTGCAGTTGCTGATGACAGCCACAGTTCCTGCTCTCAAAGGAAAAATTTCTATTCTAATAATGATTTTAGAGGAGGGGCAGGTGGAGAAGAATTGTTGGCCAATGTCTTCTTTTCTCCATATAGACTGGGGGCTACTTATTGTGCTGCTACTGCCTCAGACGCATCACTGGAGATAGTCGTGGCAAGTGGAACCTTCTTCATCCATCACCCATGTTACTGCTATTGTTGATCCCATTCCCTTTCAGCTGCCTAATCATCCTGCTGCTTAAACATCTCACAATTATCAACTCAGACATTTGACAATGCCCAGTGGCCAATGGCCAATATGACCTGCTGGCACTAAGCCAGTAGGGCAATTTTTTCCTCAGGGCTTATGCTTTGAAAGAAAATAAATAAATAAATACAAACATAGTCCTACAAAAAAAAAAAAAAAAAATTGGGGGGGGGGGTTTGTTTGTAAGAAGCCTAAGTCCTACAAATCAATATTTTTTTAGGGCTTGTGCCAAACAAGCTTAAGTCCTACAAATAACGTTTCTTCAGGGCTTGAGCCTCTAATAAGTCTAAATCCTACAAAGGCCTCTAACAACAAATCTAAAAAACCATCCTCTACAAAATACTCTATCAAGTCAAGTATCAGTCCACCCCAGTGGCAGCTTATGTCAGGGGGGTCCTGTCCCTATCACTTTACATTAAAATGTCTTATTTTATTTTATTGATTTATTTTATTGACTGCCCCCCAAAACAAATTCCCTGTTCAGCTGACTGATTCATTCACCAACAAATGCACTCTCCTCAGACCCCTTTTATAACATGTCTTATGGGTTTTTTTAATTGTATTTAGGATTTATTTTGTATTAACTGCCCCACAATCCCAGTAAACAACCCCCCAAAAAAACATTCCCTATTCAACTGGTTCTTTCTCCACACCCCACCAACACAGGCACGTTCATGCCCTTTTTATACTATGCCATTGGGAAATAAAATAATATTTGCTATGTGTTGTGTTTAACTTCAATGTTCCCATTGATTTCAATGTAATGAGCTAGGCGAAAAAAAGCAGGAAAAACAGAAAACATTGGTAGGTTTAAGTAACAGTTTGGTATTCTAATACTTGTGTAGTGACAAACTACTGACTGTTACAAAAAGCACAAAGGGTACAAAACAGCGCCCTCTAAAAACAATTAAACAGCATATGAATTTGCAGTTCAATTACATGCAGTGGCTAATAACACACATTCAGAGATGCAGTTTTACATTATATTAGTGCCTAAGAAACCTAGGAGTTGGGTCCCTAATGGGTGTTAAAAACCACCAACATGTAATTGTAAAGAGAGAAATATAATACACACATGAGGAAATAGGCATCCATGCAGTAATGTCCTGCGCATGTATTGATATGGGGCCCTAAGCCCCATTTCGATACACCCAAGTTAACAAAAACATAAGTGAAACCAAACAATAATGAACCCTTTGAGTGTCAGAGGGGCATGATTGCAGAGAGTTGCATACCCCTCTGGTACTCATAGAATTAATCCCCATTAAGCCAACATCCCATGGCCCATTCTCCACAGCATTAACAATAACCACTTATCTTCTTCTGTCTTCTGCTGTATCTACCTTTCGTCTAAGAAAAACAAAACAATTAATAAAATTAAAATACCCCCCCTTTCATTATTTCCATTGCTGCATATGCAACCACCATAAAAGAGAAAAGCAAATCACTTTCATTATTGCTCCTGCCCATAAGTATAATTTGAACACAGAATGGCTTTTATATGGCCAATCTTTGTTCATGTTTGTTCCAACGCTCCCATTGGTTGGAATGTGGGGTTATGCAGGGTACATAACGTGCCCTGGAGTAAATACACCTCCTAGACAATCAGCTTCTAGCTGGAGAGATGACGAAACACTCTTTCGTGACCCTTCCAGCTAGAATCTGATTTGCTGGGAGGTGTGGTTACTACAGGGAACATTCCATGTTCTGCGTAACCCCACTTCCCTGTCAAAGGGAGAATGGGAACAAATTTGAACAGAGACTGGCCATATAAAAGTCTCTGATCAGATTTCCATCACTTTAGCTCAGACATGAAAATGGGGGTGATTTTTTTTCTGTTATGGTGGCAGTGGGAGCAATGAAAATAGTCAAAGGGGGATTTTAATTTTATTTATTGTTTTTCACAGACCAAAGACAGATACAGAAGAAGACAGAAGATTTACAGAAGAAGAAAGAAAGAAGATTTACAGAAGAAGAGAAAAGACTTAAGAATGATGTAAAGAGGAAGACAGAGGAATACCGGGGTGCAGAATACCCCGCTGGACCTCCAGCTTCAAGGTAAGTGTTTATTGTTTATGCTGTGGGGAATGGGCCATGAAATAGTGTTAGGATTAGTATTTTTTAACCTAATTGTTAATGTTAGGTGTAGTGTAGGGTCAGGGGGTACTTACAGGGCTAGTGTTTAGAAGGGTGGGGGAAGGTAACTGTGTTATTAGGTTGCAGTCGATGCTGGATAGTATGTCAAATATCGAGCATTAGCTAGTTTCCTTTGATGTTACTACTATTCATACTATTTTTACAAGCATTAGTCTACAACATGACTTTTTGCGACCAACACTCATTGCAGTGTATAGTGGCCAAGCAATATAATTCTGACGCTACAACTATGTGTGTGCTGCCTGGAATGCCCTTTGCCCCTAACAACATATTTAGCAGGGCTAATAGAATCTAACAATAGATAGGACTGCTAGGCCTTGTTTCAAAGTACATTAAAATCGCCGTCAATGCAAAATAGTCCAACGCTCGTTAGCCATGTCTGACTTACACAGCATTCAATAAGAAGTCCACAAGAATGGCGAACAAGTGTAGGCCCAAAAAGAATTCACGTAGATCCAATACCTTTCACTGTGCTTCCAAATTAGTTGATAATTAATGTAGAATACATGAGGTTCAAAGGAAAAAGATAATGGGGACATTATCTAGTGATTCTAAACGTTTTCAACACAAGTTCAACCTCACAACCAATCACAACACACCAAATTATCAACTACATTCAAATACACCTATATGTACCTCCAAATAACTGTTGAATTTTTGTGAGATAGCACACAGGACCCAGGAGCGGATGATAGCCATAAAGAGAGAGAGAGAGGGGAGGTAGAAGGAGTTTGGAGAGGAGTTGGTACATCTATATTGACACATAATGCACCTTGGAACATCTTGCATACATGCATTCAAACACTAACACAAATACACACATGCATACCTTTTTTGTTTCACACACATAACACAACTTTTTCATTTTGACAATGTGATTCAGTGAGTACAAGGGAGTGACAGAGAGTGAGTCTGATCAAGTGTGTCTGGGAGGGCCTGTGTGGGTGTCTGAGTGTCTGTGTGAGATGGCAGGAGAGGAGAGGAGGATAGAGGGATGGGGACAGGAGAGAAGGAAGCTGAGCAACTCATCTCCAATCAGGAAAGGAGTGGGAGAGGGAGACAAGTTGGGCAGAGGGATACATGAGCAAGGAGAGGTACACAGAGGCCAGGGACCCCTATGGCTTGTCTCCTAGTGACACAGCCCCTGAGAACCCAGGAGAGGGACCAATCAGGGCATGACCACCACCACAACCACCTCATCCAGAGTATAGTCTACTATCACCACTAACAACAACCACCTAGGGAATATAGGCTGCCACCCCCCTCCCCCAATGCCATAGGGTGGATGCCACCTGGGAGTTGTATGCCCACCACCACCCAAGGCTAGCATTAGATGACACCTCCATCAGCACCACTACCACCAGGATGGCACTGGATGCCCAGTACTGTAAGCACCCCACAATTTAGGCCCACACCATGGTTACAACCACCCACCTAGATGCAGCCATAGCAAGGGGCCCAGATATGACCCCACACCCAGGAAGGAGATAACCAGCTACCAGTGGCAACGGTATGCACCAAAAGACACCCCACCACCACCACCACCAGAACCAGAGGAAGACATAGTGGAACCCAATGCTGAACTGGAACAGGCAGAGGAATTTGTAGAGCAATCTCCCTCCACCTGTGACTACAGCATCTACTGCCACATCACCTGCCACAGGTAGCCTAACCATGGGGATGGATATGGAGTGCCCGAGTATCCAGAGAAGGCAGTTCAGGGAGTCCAGGAGAACAATCAGATACCTGAGGTGGCTGCAGAGAGATGCCCAGAGGAACACATCCACCCTCTGTACAATCAAATCCGAGCAGCCAATTCTGACAATGGAGATCCGCCAGTTGAGGACAGGGATGATGGACAAGTTGGGCCAGATGTTGGTAGAAATGCGGGAAATAAATCTCAGGGAGAACTTGTGGATGGAGAGGACACAGCAATCCAGGAAGGGGTCAACCCCGAGAACTATGAGAACACTGTGAGGGTATCCACCTTTGCAGCCCCTTCAAAGTCCCCCTCAAAAAAAAAAAAATAAAAAGCCCCATTAGTGATATTTATTTACCCCCAATACAATTGTACTTATTTATCCCATTTATGTCTGTAAATGTTAAGTGGCAGAGATGTCTGCACATATTACTAGGTTGTAAGGTATTGTACCATGGGTTCATATACTGTTGTCCAAATTCAATTTGCAATCAACTTAGCAAAGCAAAACAACATGAAGGCAGCCATGATGTGAGTTGAAATTGAACTGACACCTACCCCTTAGCATACTATGTGCCAGACTGTCCACATTTAGTTTCATCCAATAGTGTGGTTATTAAGGTGTTAGACAACTATGTATTTGGGTTAAATTCTTCACTGGTAGGGTAGATTATCTAAACAAACTTTTGCTGGGATTCACACTCTTATGAGGGGAAATCCATCAACCACCTAATATTTTAAGGTTAATTATTTATGTTGTGTTTTGCTACAAGATAGAAGCATGATGAAGCCACTAGTTGGGTCAATTGATTACACTATGCAGGGAGAACACTAAGGTGTGTTAATGAGTTGATAAGGTGGAGATGACTTCTCTAGTGATATCACTTCTCCAGTTCCTGTGTTATTCTGTGGAATATTGCACTAAGATCTTTCAAACTAAAGCAATCTCAGTGCATAGGCTCCATAGAATAACAGAGGAACTGGAAAAGTGATATCACTGGAGAAGTTATCTCTAGGGGTGGGTGAGAGGTCCTGTCATGTTCCTGTGAAAAAATCAGTGAAAACCACATGATTGTTTGCTTTTTTGAAAAAAAAAAAGCAATTAAAATCTTCACCGTATTTGCCCATTACCATACATTTTTTCAATGGCTAGAAAGTTTTCGCCCCTTTAATCATGTTTTTTGACTTTTCTCTATTAAGAACATGTTGTTTTCCAGTAATTGAAACACAATAAATTTGTGCTATAACTATTAGCAAGTTTAATAATATAAATAGGAGGACCTGGAAGGACCTTTATGCATGCAGTGAGTCTAAGGAGGAGGAAGTGACTACTACTAGCATGAAAGGGTTTGGATGCCCTGGTTCCCCAGACCCAATGATGGCCAATCCCCATACATCACCCCTAGTAATCCCTGGGATATTTGTGTCACAGGAGGAAGAAGAGGGTATTATTATTGTGAGCAAGACAGGTCAGCTACCTGTTCCTGCTACCAGTACTGTGCCTGATTCCAGTGTGTCTTGTGGTTCTCAGGAGGGGGGAGATGATGCCAACTGTGACAGCAGAGGACCTTAGGTTACACTTACCATCCCCAAACAGTCCCACCGCTAGTATTACTACTAAGAAGGTCAAGTGGGTTGTACAGAGTGTTACGAGTGAGGGAGGGGTAATCATATTTCTAGTGAGGAGGAGGAAGACTGAAATTGATGTGGTTGGTGTTAGAAGTAATAGCAATGATGAAGCTGGTGGGACTAGCGTTAGGGTAGTGGTAGGAGAAGTGCCACATTCCCCTGAACCTGGCAGTCCCCATTTTCTCAGTCTCCACAGCCAGAACTGGTGGCTAGCAGCAATAATGCCACCACCACCAGTAGCACAGATCAGCTGCCTGTAGCTGCTGCCAGTGCTGCCAGTTTGTCTTCTTCAGGTCAACAAGAAATGGCAAGTGTGACATTAGGGGACCCTCTTTCACATTTCTCATCACCTCCTCCAACCAGTGAGACATCTGTAAGAGAGCAGTAGCAGCAAGGAGGGACTAGGGGTGGTGATGGTGAAGGAGCTGGGGTGGAAGAGACATTAATGGCCATTTTGCCCAATCCAAGAAGAAATTGGAGACAGGGATGGGGATGGGCACTACCACCACCACCACCAGCAATTAGTTTTTGGAATTTGTAAAGTTTGCTACTGCTCTAATCCTTGCTGCAGCAGGATGTTGAAGAGCAGGCTAGTATGCCAATGACCACCATGGACACAGTAGGAATGGGGTCCAGTGATGTGGGACTAGGACAGGTTCCTCTTGCCAGCAGAAATACTACTGGCCCTAGTTGCAGTGCTGATTCTGAAGCTGTAGCAGCCACAGCAGCAACATCATCCTCTGCTTCAGGTAGTAAAGGGGAATGTGGAGGAGAAGAAGAAGAAAGAGGCTATTCTTATCCACTCCCCCCCCAAGGTCATAGGTAGGTTTAGCCTCGAACCAAAATTGGCGAATAATGGCACTTTCGCATATAATTTCCCATGAAAAGTGCAGTTTTTCCACTTTTTGCCTAGCTTATTCTATTGGAATCAATGGGAATGTTCAATTTACACACAACCCATAACAAATTTTATTTGATTTCCCAAGGGCATGGTATAAAAGGGGTATGAGGATGACTGCGTTGGTGGAATGTGGGGAAACAGGTGAACAGGGAATTATGTTTTGGGGGTTTGTTTACTGGGATTGGGGGGAATAAAAACACATGGTATAAAAGGGGTTTGAGGAGAGTGTCTGTGTTGGTTGGTGGAGTCTGGGAAAGAATCAGTTGGACAGGGAACTTTTTTTATGGGGTGTTGACTGTTATTGGGAGGATAGTTAATAAAAAAAAAGATATTAATAAACTACAATAAGAAATTGGCACATAATCTGACAGAGACAGGGACCCCCTGAAGGTGTAACTGGGGCAGACTGATACTTGACGGGATAAAGTATTTTGTAGAGAATGATTTGTAGAACTTGTTGTTATATGACCAAGCCTCGAAGAAGCATTGATTTGTAGGACTTAGACTTATTAGGGGCACAAGCCCTGAGGAAACATTGATTAGTTGTAGACTTGTGTTAGGCCTAAGCCTTTAGGAAACATTGATTTGTATGACTTACACATAAATGAGGCTGAAGCTCTAAGAAAACATTGATCAGTTATAGGAAATTGACTTGTGTTAGGCCCAAGAATTGAGGAAACATTGATTTGTAGGACTTACACTTAATTGGGACACAAGCCTCAAACATTGCTTATCTTTTTGTAGGCCTCTATTTTTTTGTTTGTTTTTTTAAGAACAAGCCCTGACATAAGCTATGTGAATGAGGCCGACTTGACAGACAGCAGACCACATTGATAATTTTGTTGATGGCTAAGGCAAGACATCACACTCCATCAGTTGTAGAATAAAAATACACACAGTATTTGAGTAATGTTCAGCAAATGCACAAGAGGCAGGTGAGGGGGAAAGGTGGAGCAGTGCAGGGATGTGAGAGTAAAGTGGTGGTTCAAAACCAAACTGCAGCCATGGTTGCTGCAGAGTGTGCAATAGATGATGATGATGATGATACCTTTCCTCCCAGGGAGGATGCAGTTTGTCAAGGTCCCACCAAAAGTTCCACCACCAGAGCCAGTACAAAAAAAAAATTAAAGAAGAACATTGAAGATTCTGATGCACCTGAGTGGCCTGGACTTCGGTACCATCTGGGCTAGCTATAGAATTACGGAGCTTGGGGATGATAGGTTGATAATTGCTTAAAATAGTTTGACCAGCCTCACAGGGAATTTGGCCTCCCACATCATCTTTTCTTCTCAAACTTGTGTCTTTAACATGCGCTTCATGCTCAGTGGGGGGCTCGAGTGCCCGCTGTTGAAAGGTTTTGCCTTTTATTGTCCACCATGGCCAATTGGCCAGACTGACCGTTGACGTTCATTTATAGGGGGTTGGATGCTAGTGCCCCCCAGGGGGATGCCTGTCTGGGGCTGAAGTGGGAGGGGGATTTGGGGGAGCTAGAGGACTAGGAGTGGTCTCTGGCCGAGGTCAGTCCACATGGGGTGTCATTGCATGCTCGGCATCAGCTGATCCAATTGAAAATCCTACATAGGGCATACTTCACATCGGTGACATTTCTCAGGATGGGTGCACAGGATAATGACCTGTGTGACAGATGCTTGACTGAGATAGGAACCATCATGCATCTAATCTGGAATTGCCCTGTGGTTTTTGGTTTCTTGGAAAAGGTGTTCACTATTTTGGACAATGTTTTGTGCAGACCGATCCCCTGAACACCAAAGTTGGGCATCCTTTCTTTTTTCCTGATGACCTCAACTTGCGATTTGTCAGATCTCTTCTGCAGTAGACCCTAATTATGGCATGTAAGGTGGTTACGATGGCATGGATGTTGACTGCTCTGCCATCCCATGAACACTGGATTGGACTAGTTATTCAGAATATTTTACATTATCACCTTGTTTGTACCCACCAGGGAATCCCACACAAATTCCATGGCATTTGGGGGGCCAGGACGGGGCATTTTGATCCTGGAAGCTCTCCTTGATGGGCTGCTAATGCCTAGACCACTTGTGGGGTGGATATGTAGGTGGTGGTCGGGGTGGTGGTGGAAGTCCTCTTGGCTATGAGATAGTTATCCCCTTCCCTTTCCCCCTCCCCTTCCCCCCTTATTTATTTTTTTATTCTCTGTGTTCTGGGTTTGTATTTAAAAAAAAAAAAAAAACCTGACAAAACATTTGGGGCTGCCTCTAGTTACTTGACTTGTGTTTTCCTGGTTTTATGCTATCCCCCTGTATTGTTATTATTGTTCACTGTACTGCTCCATTGGTTATGATGCTCACATCCTAACTGTGTTTGCCTTCAAAAAATGATTTTTACAAAATGAAAAAAGAACACTGAAGATGACAATGAGTCGCATTCTAGTGTTGGCAATGCATAATGAAGGAAGGTGTAGTAGCTGAACCAACTGCTGCATCTGACAGTGAGACAAACAAGCACCAAAACACATGTCCTTAAAACGATAGCAAACTTTGTGAGACCTCTAAAAGATTAGAGGAATATAAGAGTAGTTGACAAGAAGTGTCAGGCGATGCTGATGCTGAGGATGACCTAATGATTGATGATGATGATGCAGATCTAGAATATGTCATTCCAGCATCCTCCTTGACTTCAGATACAGATGAAGTTGTGAGTGAGAGAGATGATGACATGGCTAGAAAGTTAGCAGAAAGGCAAAGGATCAATATTCCACCACTGAAAAGGAGCCTTGTGCCTGTTTGAGAAAATCATTGGAAACTCTGACCCTGGACAAGCAAAGATGACAAAAAGTACACAGTCACCCTGTCAGTCATCATCAGCATCATCACCACTTCCAAGTCCCACTCAGCATCACACTTGTGTTGGGTAACCAGCAGCAACAACAACAGCAATACAGGTTATTAACATCCACAATGTTAGATATGATGAGTGCCTCTGCTGCTGCTGGAAGTGCAGCACCTTTGACACCTAGCAGTAGTAGTAGTAGCCACAGCATTGCATCAACATCTAGCCCCAGTAGTAGTAGCAGCCACTCAGTAAACCCTCATTCAATGAGGTCCATAGTATGGGGATAATTTACTCAGGATCCAAAAGGTATGACAGAGAAAGCCAGGTCAAATGTATTAACAACAGCACAGATAAGGAGGAGGAGGAGGAAAAGGGATGTGAAGAAGAGTTGCTACCATCAACATGTCTTGGGACCACTGCTATAACCAATAAACAATGTGTATCAGTAATCTGAGAAGAAGGATAGCTTACATTTGACACAAGCATGATAATGGTAAAAAAAACTGCTGTAGGAATATATATATATATATATATATATATATATATATATATATATATATACTTATATATATATATCATTCACACCATATCTGCCACATTATAGGTTGTAGTTATTTATTTTTTAATCTCCTGAAATCATCATGAATATGTGCCAATGTCATTTAAGCAGGAACATATTTTTCAAGGCATATGTTGCTGTAGAACTCCCAACTTTGACATTCAGATACTTATTTCTCCACCGCAGCTCTGAGGAGAAGTAATATTGTGGTGGGAAATGTTTTTTTGCAGCTACATAATTTATGCTTTATTCTACTGTTTTGTGAAAATAAAAACACCATTCTATATAATTCTTGATTATTTATTTTTTTAGATAGTTAGGCTTTGTAAATAACAATATATATATTGTTTTTTCTATTTGCCCTAATTACCTCTCCTGTCTTTTAATCATTTCTAATTTATCCATAGTCCTCAACACCAGTGACATTCACCTCTTACTCTTCATAATGTAGTGGTACCTATTAGTCATCTTGGATTTTTTTTTTTTTTTTTTTGATGTTTATAAAGCTTTATTGAAGTAAAGTTTCCAACACATGACTGAACATAATGCAAATACAAAGTAGAAGTACAATTCCATAAAGACATGTCTATATTAAACATTGCGTAATGAAACTTAAACATAAGGTCCATTAGTTGAAGAAGAAAAAATGTATCCATAGTCCAGTCAATAAGCTAAAAGCTGTATGTTGCATAGTACATATGTGCCAGTTGTAAAGCAATGTGAAACATTATTATCTAAAGTGAAATAACTATTTTGTAAAAGTATCGTTATTTACTAATATAACAAGCAGGATTGAAATTGAACATAATAGTAGGAAAATTGGTCAGAGTGGCCGTAATGTACGTCCCAACGGTCAACGCCCCCCTGGCTCATGACAGTGCAGTGATAGGGAGAAGAAGAGATAAAAAAAAAAAAAAAAAAAAAGAGAAACCACACGGGATAAGCATGCCTAGAGATGGGTATAGTCTGCTGATAAGAAGATTAGATCCAGAGAAGAGAAAGGAGTAAAGAAGAATGAAAATAGTTTCTCATCCCAAGGGAGCCCGACCACTCCACACCATCCACGGGTTCCAAATAGTCCGAAAGCAATCCACTCTCCCCATAACAGAGGCATGTATGCGTTCCATGGTCAGGAAAGAGTGAACCCTGTTCCTCCACATATCAATTGTGGGTGCTGTATTAGACCTCCACAGTGAGGGAATGTTGAGTTTCGCAGCATTCAAGAGGAAGTGAGAAAGAAGTGTCTGGGACTTAGACAGACCCAGAGAGTCCGGAAACATTGCAAAAAGGAAGACCACTGGTGTGCAAGGGAGGGTAATACCAAAGATATCTGTAATTGCTTTACCTAGGGCTTGCCAGTAAGTTTGGATCACTGGACAGGTCCACCAGATATGGAGCATAGTACCCCTGCCAAGATTGCATCGCCAACAAATGTCGGGGGTGTTGGCGAATATTTGGGCCATTCGAACAGGTGTCCTGTACCAACGAGAGATCAGTTTAAAATTGACCTCCCTCGAAGCAGAATCACGAGCCATACGGTATAGGGTAGAAATTGCCCTGTTCCAGGTATCCACCGGTAAGTTTAAGGACAGGTCGGTCTCCCATGCCAAAATGAAAAAAGCCTTAGTTTCGGAAGTCGACGTTGTCAAAAGAGGGCGAATCTTGGACAATGTCTTCGTCGCAAAGTAGCCTTTATTAGCTAATGTCTCAAAAGAGGTGCGTTGTCGGGAGAAGCAACCTTTGGGGCGTAAGTTCTCCACAAAGTGGCGGGCCTGTCTGTAGCGCCATTCGTGACTCTGTGGCAGAGAATGAATCGAATGTAGATGTTCGAAAGGAAGAATAGATCCAGTAGGAGCCAGGGCGCCTAGGGTATCAATCCCCAGTCGCCTCCAAGTCTGAAAAGGGCTACCCCTTGCTCCCGGTTGGAAGTGTACAGAGCCATAAATCGAAAATAGTGGAGAGGGGAACTGGGAAAGTCCCGACTTCTCCTGTACCTGAGACCAAACCCCCAGAGCCGGAGTTATGACCGGGTGATTAGCCACCCTTCTCTTCGCCTGAATAGGGGATTGCCAGATTAAATTCTGGAGATCGATGGTGGGGAGGAGGTCCTGTGAGATGTGGATCCATTCCCTCTCCTTCCCATCACGGCATTCCAGTAACGGCATCAAGGCGCAGTCATCTTGGATTTAATACTGTTTTCTATTTATTTATTTTTTATAAACAGTAGTCTTTCCACAATTAACATAAACCGTACAAGTAAATGATCATCTTTGCTGTTTATGGAATAAAGCTTATATTTTTTCTCAACAAAACAAAATTCAATTTTTACACCTGGCTAAATGTTATTTTACTGTGTTAGGAAAAAATTATAGCAATTAGAAATATATACAAAAGGCAAGATGGATGTATATGTAGCAAATACATGCAGTTTTAGGTTAAAAAAGTAGTAAACAGCACAAAGAAATAACTTATGGATGAAAGATATTTTCTGCATTTGAGATTTCTATAAATAATAGCTGGTGTTTTATTTTACATATGATCTTGAATTTATTTAGAAATACATAAGACGTATAAGTTTAAAAATAACATTTAAAACAGGGGTATTGTGCAATTATACACTGGACCTTTAATGACCATAGGGATGTGCAGCTCATTGTTTGAAAATTGTTTGTTGGCACCTCTCTGGTCTTTAATCCCTTTAGGACCGGCTATGTAGCGGCACAGCCGGCACTTAAGGACCACACACTTTTTTTGTGTGTAACTGATTCAGGGATCCCCGAGCGGCATGCAGCTGTGGGGACCCCTGAATTTCATAATTTACATGTATGTCCTTAGTCCTTAAGGAGTTAAAGGTTTAAGATAAACATACAATTAACTTTATAGGTTGTGCAATAAACTTTCTGTTTTATCATTGATCTTTATGTTTGTCACAAAGAAGGTCTGACATAAACTCACATGACTGTTTGCCATTATTCTTATTCTTTGGAATAAACTTTGTAAAGATGTCATTCAGAATTAGTATGTTTCTTTGCAATGGTATGATTTAAAGAATAACATCCAAACTGTAAAAAATCTACAAGAATTAGTTTTGCAATACAATTTTCATACCAAATTAAAAGTTAAAAAAAGTTAAGGATCTTTGTACTTTGAACCTTTGTTTAATTGGTGACATTCATATTTATTTATCTGTACATATAATTAATTGTGGGATTATAAAGAAGCTCAACTTTTCCACCTAGAACCTTAAGTATACTTCACTGTAAAGCATATAAGTATGCAAACATGTCTGTATTTATCTTTCACCCACAGTGCAACATTTACTTTTCAGCTTAATGTTTACCTTATTCTTTGCACTTTTCTAGTTTATGTTCTCAAGTCCAAATAAAAGGGTGAAAATTTTTCAGTTGTTTTGAAGCTTGTGTACATTAACATTCTTTACTAAATCACTTCTAGATTTTATTCAGAATTTGGCATGTTCTATCAGTGAAAAAAAACAAATAGTTATCCCAAATGTATTTATTTTTATGTAGTCATGCTGTCTGTGCAATTTATTTTAAAGTTTATTTTTCTTTACTGTGTTAAAATTCAGTTGCTATAGATATGTCATAAATGTGGCAAAATTGTGAAGTTAAATACTACAGTAGCTATACGTATCTACACCCTTCTGGCATCCAAACATTTGTTAACTTAGAAAAAAAAAAAAAACCTGCACGCATGCAATTTTGTTTATGTGAATGGGTTGTATTGTAATAGTTCAAATATTTTATCCAAATTTTTTTTGTATAAGGAAATCAAAGCAACTGATTAAATTCATCTATGGAAAATCAGAACTACAATTATAAATGATCTCTTAACATTCACAGTTCAACTGCTCAGAACTCTTAATTAAGCTTTTCACAGATGTTCTTTTTGAGCATTATTAAGTATACAAATCAATTTCACAATCTTATGGCCCAGAACTCATGGTGGCAAAAGATCACCCCCTCACAAAAGAAAGAACCCCTCAGAAAAGAAGAACCATCACTTCACCCCAGTGGAGGTTCCAACTGGGTAACAGCATGTTTTTTTTTTTTGTTTTGGAAATACTGTAAATACTAGCCGGGACACCAGGATCCCCATATCACTTTCATTGCACACTGTTTTGTACAGGGACTAGCCATGACTAAGAATATATTATACACCCTTGAAGAAACGTAATCTATAATTGTGTTTGTTGGTAGGGGTGGGCAAAAAGTGTGAAAAATTTCCAGTGAAAAATTTCACAAAAACTTGCTGATTTTTTGCTTTTCCCTCAAAAAATGCTGTCTTTCCGCAGATGCAAAAATGTCCTCCTTTTCGCCTATTTTAACAAATTTTCCACCTATGTTAACTCATTTTCCACCTATTTTAACACATTTTTCACCTATATTTCCTATGGGTACTATATTTGCCATTGTAATATTACTTCTTCTGAGGGCTAAAGTTTAGAAATAAGTGGCTGAAAGTCAAAGTTGTGAATCCTACAGCAAAATATGGCTTGAAAAATGTGATAGCCTGCAGAATGCATTTGTCCTTTGCCCACAACACTTTCTTGCTTAAGTGACACTGGCACAACCTACAATGTGGTAGATATGTATTTTAGTGGTGGTGGTGTGGGACTTGCATGGTGTGATTTGTGTATGTATTTTTACCATTGTCATACTCAATCCTCCTTCTCAAATTATTGACTCGCATTACTTATCGGTCATAGTAGTGGTCCCATCTGTCCTCCACCTCCTCATATGTGCTGCTGTTAATATATTTGTCCTGGCTTTGTCTGTTTGTCTATGTGGTTTCTGCTACTACTACTACTGGAACTAGATGTTGATGTAATTCTACTGCCACTACTACTAGTTGTGAAAGGTGCAGCAGCAGCACCAGAAGTACTCTTCATATATAACACTGTGGATGTTAACCTGTATTGCTGTTGCTGGGTACTCAAAACAGGTATGTGTGTGTGGCTGAGTGGGACTTGGACTTTGAAGAGGCGATGATGCCTATGATGACTGATAGGGTGACTGTGTGCTTTTTGACATCTGTACTTGTCCAGGGTCAGATTTTCCAATGGCTTTCTCAGTTTATAGACAGGCACAGTGCTCCTTAAAAGTGGTGGAAGATTCAGCCTTTGACTTTCTGCTAATTTTACAGTTCTTTCACCAGCCTCACTCTCAACTTCATCTGTATCTGAACAAGAGAAGGATGCTGGAGTGATATATTCTAGATCTGCATCATCATCAGTGATCATTAAGTCATCCTCAAAAGCATCAGCATCACCTGACAGTTCTTGCCCACTACTACCCTCATATTACTCTAAGCTTTTGGAGGTCTCAAACAATTTCTTTTTACTTTTACAACGTTCCCTACTACTTTGAGGACAGTTGTTTTGGTACTTGTTTGTTTCGCTATCTGATGCAGCAGGTGATTCAGCTGCTACACCTTCATCTAATATACTATTGCCAGCATCATCAACACTTGAATGCAACTTGTTGTCAACTTCAGTGTTCTTCTTATATGGTTCTTTATTTCTACTGGCACAGGTGGTGCCGGAACTAGTTATGCTGGGATCTTGACAAACTGCATTCTCCCTTGGAGTAGAGGGATCATCATCATTGATTTCACACACTGCAGCAAACATTGCTGCAGTAGGTTTTTGGACTACTACTTTACTCTCACATCCCTACACTGCTTCACCCCTCTCCCTTCCCCTTGTGCATTTGCTGGACATTCTGCAACTATATTGCATTTTTTTTACTGTACAGTGCACAACACAACTGATAGAGCTGTATGATGCCTTGCCTAAGACCAGTCAGCTGTCTGTCACTGTCACCTAAGATATTTCATTTTTTATTCTTTTTGTTTTTTATTTTTTTTTAAGTTGTCCACCCTGTTGTCTTATCACAGTCTGTCCAAAAAAAATTATAACTGAAAAAGAAAATCAACAATGTCTTTCCCCAGACTTCCCCACCCAGCACATGGACAATAACAGCAAGATCAGCAAGCAAATAGGTTGCCTGTGTCTTGCCTGTCAGTCACATGGAATTTTGGAGTATTTGGGGGACAACCTCCTTCCTCCCTTCTTATCCACTAGAGTGCCCCCAGACTCCCCTAATACAAATATCCTACCCAAATGACTTCTTAAACTAAGCTTCAATTCCCCTTTATTTGCCTATCTCCTCTAGCTAAAAAACATGCTGTTCTCTCCTCTCACAAACACAGAATGGCCACTGTGAAAGCCTGACAGCCTTTTATATGGCTGTAGAAAACTTTTCTCCCAATTGAGTTCAATGGGCGGAAAAGGAGGGAAAAATCAGCACTTTTTCAGGAAATTTTTCACCAAGTGGAAAGTGCCTTATTTGCCAATTTCAGTGTGAGGTGAAAATTTTCTTCCATTCCTATTTGTTGGCCTCTAGTGTTGGTGAGCTATTACTCTTTAATGAGATATGTTTATCCTATCAGCTCAGGACTCTCTAGGCTCAGGATGGGAGACCAATAGGAAGCATACATCACCAAGAACTTGTTTTGGGTATATGCTACAAAACACCAAATATTGATGATAATGTTGAGGCTCAGTTATTATTGCAAATGAAAAATATTTGCATATTATGCATATTATAATTATAGTATATTTTAACTATTCATATGTAAACTAGATTGCTAAGAGAAGCAATTTTTGGAGCATGCTTAGGGTGGCTGCAAGTCACAAATGCTGTGGGCACGAAATAATAACAAATAACATAGACATTGGTGTCAAATATTGAAGTATGTGAACATTTGGGTAACAGTGATCGCAACAAGGTTTCATTTGTGATCTGTTTAATTAAGCAAAACTTGATATGTTCAACTAAATATCTTAATTTTAAAAAAAGGCTAAATTCAAAATGTTAACAGCATCAATGCAACACATAGCCTCAGATAAATTACTTAAATGATAAATACTGAACAAAATGGTTTGAATTTAAATTTAGGTTGCAGAAATATATTCAACATTATACTTTGGGAAGCAAATGCAAAATAAGTAGATCACAACTAATCTTTTTAAATGCAAATGTAAAGAAGGAAATGGAAAGGAAAAAGTAATTTAATATATTTAAGTCTGAAAGAATATAGATTGCAAAAAGGCAATTAGGTTAGCAAAAATAGATAATGAAACTCAAATGCAAGAGAGACTAATACAGAAATGTTTATAAAATACATAATTAGCAAAAAAATTAAGAGGAAGTGTATTGGACCTTTCAAAAATAAGATGGTTGAGTTGATTAAGAATGTTCTGAACAAATTATTTTCATCTGTATATAACAGAGAACAAGAAATGGTAGTAGAGAGAGACTAAAAAAATAAGTAGTAAAACCATACCACTATCAGATATTGGATTAAAACGAGAAGAGGTCAAGGGAAAACTAGACTGACAAAGTATGAGTTACATACATAGGTTCTTCAGAAAGTCCGTGCAGTGTTAGCAAGACCACTCTTTTTAATCTTTAAATTCTCACCACAGGATTAGTAGTACATGACTGCCATTAAGTTAATGTAGTGCATTTATTTAAGTAGGGAACTGAAACAGAACATGGGAATTGTAGGCCTGTGAGTTTGACATCAGTAGTGAGAAAACTACTAGAAGGGCTAATTGGGATTATATTCACAATTACACTTTGAAAAATAAGATTATTAGCAGGAATCAACTTGGTTTTACGAGGAATAGATCATATGAAACACATCTTTTGAGATTCTATGAAGACGTAAGTAGCAATCTAGATAATGGAAAAGCAGTGAATGCAGTAAACTAGATTTTGCATAGGCATTTGATATCATGCCACACAGGAGGCTGGTATATAAAAAAAGGAATTTGAGGCTAGAGGAAAAATTTGCAAATTAATAGAAAACTGGTTGAAGGATAGGGAATAGTGTGTTGCTGTAAATTAAAAATTCTCTAATACAATTAAAGTTGAGAGTGCAATACTTCAGGGTTCAGTGCTTTTTATCATGTTTTAAATGACTTGGAAATAGGTATCGAAAGCAAAATTTAAATATTTGCAGATAGCAATAACCTATGCAAGATAAATTCAGAGCAGGATGTTTGTTCTTTAAAGTGGGATTTACATAAAATTGCAGATTAGGCAAACAAATGGAATGTGATGTTTAATGTGGGAAAATGTAAAGGTATGCATTTTGGAAGAACAAGTCTCAATGCTACTTATGTACACCAGAAAATCTTCTAAGCGTAGTATTACTGTTGGCAATAATAGAAATATCCCCTCACCCGTCAAAAGATCTACTCACATAGTATTAGATCTTTTGAAGGGTGAGGGGATATTTCTATCATTGCCAACAGTAATACTATGCTTAGAGGATTTTCTGGTGTTCTGTTTCTTCTTCTTTTTTCTGTTTACTACATATACAGTGATGAGGATAGCGATTGGTGATATCCTTTTAGGAACAGCAGAAAGAACATCCGCATCCACATGATCTAAGCACATAACTATTCTACAATTTCTGTTAATGCTACTTATGAACTTAATGGAATCATTTTAGTAGACTCTTTGCAAGAGAAAGAATTGGGAGTGCATGTAAACTACAAACTCGGAAACAGTGACCAGTGTCAAATAGCAGTAGCAAAAGCAAACAAAGTCCTGTTTTGTATAAAAATGGGGTTATTGATTGAAGGAAGAGTGGATAAAATCATTTGTCACTGTACAAATTGTTGATAAGACCTTTCCCTGAATATACTGCAAAGTTCTGGGCACCAGTTCTGAAAAATTGGACAAATGTCATTTGTCACTGTACAAATTGTTGGTAAGACCTTTCCCTGAATATGCTGCAAAGTTCTGGGCACCAGTTCTGAAAAAGGATATTCTAGAACTTGGGTTGTCTAGTCTTCCTCCTCTTTGATCTCCACCTCACCTCTTGTTACCTTTCTGGAGAGTCAGGGCATACAGAAACAGTGGTGCTCGATTTGTGGTGGGTGTTTGGCTTTAACATGTTTGACATAAATGTTATGGTGTCTGTGTTTCATGTGTGTTATCAGGGCGGTTGTGCCAAGGCATGTTCCCTCTTTTCCCCTTCTCACTCACATGTCACAAATTGTGCACAGAGCTATAGGTGATGGCTACACTGTGCCTGCCCCAGGAGAAAAATAGTCCCACACACATGACTTCAGTAGGGAGCAAACAGGTGGAGAAGAATGGCCTTTTTCTTCTTCTCCTCCACATTCCCATTTACTGTCTGGGGCAGAAGATGATGTTGCTGCTAGTGCCTCAGAACAAGCACTGCAACTAGGACCAAGATTATTGCTGCTGCTGGCAAGCGGAACCTGTCCAAGTACTGCATCATTTGTTGACCCAGTTCCCACTGTCCCCACGGTGGTCTTTGGCACACTAGCCTGCCCCTAGCATCCTGCTGCCCTTGCAACTCAGCAGCAGCAGAAATGAGAGCAGTTGCAATATCCCCAAATTCCAAAAGCTCACTGCTGGTGATTGTGGTGCTGCCCATGACTGTCTCCCATTCCTTCTCAGTTTGGGCTAAAAATATTGAAATAGGCTTAGGGGCAAATGTTTGTAAATCTGGTGGTAAATGAAAAGTTCTCAAATTGGACAAATGTGATAAGTGGAGTACATCAGGAATCTGTCCTAAGGACCTCTTCTTTTTAATTTCTTTATTAATGATCTCCAAATGGGCATAGGGAGCTGTGTCAGTGGTTGCAGATGACAAAACTAATTAGGTTAATATAGTCTGAACTGGATGTGTCTTCATTACAAGAGGATTTGGACAAATTGGGTAACTGGGCAGGCAAATGGCAAATTATATTAAATATAGACAAGTGTGAAGTTGCGCATTTTAGGTAGAATAAAAATGCAACATGTAGTTTAAATGGTGTTTCTTTGGGAAAAACTAAAGAAAAATATTTGAGAGTAATGGTAGACAATAGACGTAGCAGTAGTGTGCAGTGCCAGATGGCGACTGCAAAGGCCAATAAGATATTGGCATGTATTAAAAGGGGTATTGACTCATGGGAGGAAGATATTATTCTGCCTCTTTACAGGTCCACGGTAAGACCCCACCTTGAATATGTGGTTCAGTTCTGGGTGCCTTTTCTGAAAAATGATATTATGGAACTGGAGAACGTGCATTGGATGGCTACAAAACTAATAAGGGGAATGGAAACTTTTAGTTATGAAGAAAGGCTAGAAAAGTTAAATTTGTACACACTAGATAGACGGCATTTTAGAGGGGATATAATAACATTATATACATTTGTTCAGAGCCCATACAAAGGGCTCTTCAAAGACCTGTTCATTAACAGAAAGGTACAAAGGTCACCCCTAAGACTTGAGAAAAGGAGATTTTGTCCCCAAAGGGGATTCTTTACAGTAAGGACAATAAAGGAATGGAATTCACTGCCTGAAGAGGTGATGCTACCAAATACATTAGATGTCTTTAAAAAGGGCCAGAACATAGAGAGCTATGTATGTTAGTTATGGGATTAACCCTTTGAGTGCCAGAGTGGTATGGAATGCATTGCTTTGCAATGCATTCCGTACCACTCTGGTACTCAAAGGGTTAATATTTGTTTAGTGCTTGTTTATCCAAGGAGAAACTTGATTGCCTTTTGGAGTCAAGAAGGAACTTTTTCCCCCATTCAAAGCAGAATTTGAAATTGCTGAAATAAGTTTTTTTTTGTCTTCTTTTGGCTCAATAACAGTAAACAAGATTAGGAAAAGGGTAGAACTTGATGGGCGCAAGTCTTTTTTCAGCCTAAACTGCTATGTAACTATGTAATGTCTATTCAAACCCAGCTTCTCCACCATCACCACCACCACCACCACCAGTCCCTCCGTGCTGCTGCTGCTCTATTACAGACATCTCACCTGTTGGAGAAGGTGATGAGAAATATGTCAGAGGGTCCCCTAATGTCACACGTGACATTTCTTGATTACATGAAGAAGGCAGATTGGCAGCACTAGCAGCAGGCACAGGCAGCTGATCTGTGTTCCTGGTGGTGTCTGTATTATTGCTGCTAGGCAACAATTCTGCCTTCTTCAGGATAATGTTCCACCAGTACAATGCCGTGGGAGGAAGGGGACTCCCTAGGTCAGGGGAATGGTGTGGGCTCCCATGGCCGCTAGTCTGGACACTCTGCATTGCTTCCCTTATCTCTACCCTAAAGTTAGTCCCACCAGCTGCTTCACAATCACTGTTACCACCACTAACACCAACCACATACATTTCAGCCCCTGACTCTTCCTCCTCACAATCACTAGTAATATGATGATCACCCCCTCCTTCACTCCTAACACTAAGACACTGCTGGACCTTCTTAGTAGTAGTACTAGCACTGGCAAGTGTGACTTAGTGTCCCCTGCTGTCACACTTGGCATCATCTTCTCCTTCCACCCCTCACGAGAATTATAAGATACACTGGATGCAGGTTCAGCACTGGCAGCAGGCACAGCACTGGTGGCAGCAGGGGCAGCAGTTTCAGCATGTCTGGCAGCAGGCACAGGCAGCTGACCTGTCCTGCTCTCACTACTGTCCTCTTCTTCCTCTCTTGAGATTAATTTCCCCAAGATCCCTAGGGGTGATTTAGGGAGACTTGCCAGCATTGAGTTTGTAGTGGTTACTTCCTCCTCAAAGTCACTGGACACATAAGGGTCCTTCCAACCTTCCTTTTATTATTCTTAAACTTGCTCATAGTGATAGCAGTCACTATGAGCATATCCTGCCTCAGTTCTGCTAGTAGTTCACAGCAGAACAGCACAGCACATCTCTCTCTCTCTTGTTTTGTGACTACTTCTATTGTATTTCACTTCCAGGAAAAAGTTTTTATAGCGAAACATGTTAATCAATATAGTGAAACATGTTAATCAAGTAGCGAAAACTTTCCAGCCACTGAAAATTTGGCAAATAATTTTTGACAATGTGCGAAGCAGCGAAGATTTTAATCGCTGTATTTAAAGCAGATTTTCTAGCGAAAATGCGCACAACAAAGTGGTTTTCATGAATTTTTTCGTGGGAACACAAAGGTACCTTTCACCCATCCCTAGTCAGGAAGTTTTATTGAGGGTTGAACTTTATGGACTTGTATCTTTTTTTTCCAACCTAACTGACTTTAAAACTTTGAGTTCTCCTTGGGTCATTGTACTAGAGAAGCATTGCACTTATGCCTTATATTGCAAGGACTATGGCAGCTGTAAGTTATGTAAACGGTGCTATAATTTCTAGCAGTCTGGGGGGGAGTAAGGGCCATCCTGAGGATTCATGATTGAGGGGCCACCTCCCACTCATGATTCCCTCTGAAGATGTCCACCTTGTTACACTGACAGGGACCCATCAGCATTGAAGTGTTTTTAGACTCATTGTGCTCAGCTGCAAGTGCACCATAATTCTAACTACTGTTTTGTTAAGTGCTTTAAGCATTCACTATGCATGATCTGCTTCTCAGGATTAGACCAAAGCCTTATGTCAATTACTGTAGGGGTGGCTTGTGCCCCAATCCAGTTAATTGATTAATTTATTTGTTTATTTAGATACTCTTGAACACACTAAATTATGGTAGGTACTATTTTTGTTCCCATATACTGTCCTTTAATCTCTTCACTAGTGTTTTAGGAACATTTTCTTTCCTCTGTAGAATGCAAAACACATTTGCCTTAAATTTGATCCAAGCTTGCGTCCCACTGGCATATTTGTCATTTTAACTAAATTAATTATTGGTTTACTTCTTGTTCCTTTGGGGCTTTGCTTTAAACCAGCTTTTTCATATATGCTGTATTAAAATGTAGGGATGGGCGAAAATGTTCACCTCAAATCAAGAAGACCTTACAAAATTCTTACATCTTTACCTGTCTGGGATGGGTCTTATCAATTTGATTCTACGATGGACACTATATGTAATACAGACATCCCTTTCACAAAAAACTGCAATAGCCTTTAAACTCTTTCATCGTGAACTACAACCCCCCTAGGTTAAGACTGACATTGCTGGATAGGAGCAGCTGAATGGTTTAGGTGCGCTCTTGAGATCTCTCTATTACCAGTACATCCAGCTGACTATGATCTGTGATTGGTGTCATTCCAAGAGCTCCAACTTGAATGTAAATGTCCAGCAGGACTTAATATACCCTTCTCTTTTGGACAGCATATCTTGGCAGTCACTGTTGAATAGAAGGGAAAGGGGGAATACTCATTGCTCTTAAAGGAACTGCACACCTGGGGCCCACTTCCTCTATATGGAAACTGAAACAGTTATTTCTTCTCTTCTCTGTCTTCTTCCTTTTTCTCTTTAACTCTCTACATAGACATTATTCCACTCTCTGCTTACTCTGTTTTCCATCTTCTTTATAGTATGCCCCTTTTCTTCAGTGATCCTTTTTTGCAGCTGTAAGAGGTTTTCTAAATATGTATTTGCTTTATCTTTACAAAAGAAGGCTCATTGCCTACCTGACAAATGTATCAATATTTTGTAATCAGTATATTACTCTTACATAAGAAAGCAGCTGATGAACGATTATACAAAGGGTATCCTCTGAGCAAAGTTGACTTTGCTGCTGTAAATTCTTTTGACTGCTCACAGTAAAAATCCTTTAAAAAAGTTAAGATACCAAAGTTAATCTCACATGTTTTAACAATTGCTTGAAGCTTCCAACAAAGAGAGCTGCGTGTGCTGCAGTCATGAGCAGTAGAGACTGCCCGCGCCGAAGGCTGATACAGAGCTAGACACTCCTTCAGAGCATCCAGCTCTGTATCAGCTGTGGCCCGGGAAGTCTCTACTGTGCATGACTGCCCCGCGATCGGCTGGCAGTGGCCTGTGAAATGGGCTCTTCAACTAGTGTGCTATATTAGCACACAGGAAAAATGGAAGTATATTTAATTGCAAAATTCATAAAAGAATGGTGGATATCTTGTTTATAGAAACATTCTCTTTTATTTAGCAGCCATCTCACAAACTTTAGTGAACAGGTATATTTATAAAAGCAAGACTGATGCAATTCCATACATTACCTCTTCAAAATATTTATAAAATGAACCCTTTGGATGTTATAGAGGCTTTGGTGCATTGTAAAACAAAGCATGTAACACCTCTCTAGAATGCCTCTCTAAGAGCTCCTTTTCAATCAATGAACATGTATATTATACCCATATTGGGTAGTTGTTTCCCTAGATTTGCTCTACTTTTCGCTTTATATATGTACTAATATATGGGAATATAGATTTTGTGATAAGATTCTCTCCTTAGATTGACCACATCATGTGTAAATATACCATTCGTTAGTTAGCTCTAACTAATGAGAGTTCTAATTTGGTCCTTTAAATACTATAGCTAAATGCCATTCTCACTTTTTGCTTGTTGTCTTTTCCAGCGTTATTAAAATTAACTTTACATAATTGTGCTGTTAGTCTACTAAATACTAGTAGTACAGTTCATACCTTGGACTATAGCTCCTGTAGCTTGCATGATTTTGGACCAGAGTAGTTACTCTGTAGAGATTTATTTTAGTTTTGGAGGTCCAGAGTATTTTGGAGAGACTATATATTGAGTCCTGTGTTTCAGAATTTATTGTGCTGTGAAGTGTGTGTGCATTTATTTAGTCTGAAGATTTGTCTACATTTGTTTGTCAATATTTACTACTAAAATTTTTCTTTAATTATGCAATTCCATATCTTCTCTTATCCACAGCTTTTGCGGACTAGAAGAAGCAGAACAGTGTTCTACTCTGTGTAAGATGAACATCTATTTCGGTATTTGGTATTTGCACTGGGAATTATAAATACTTATCAATATGTCATGATGAAAGTAGGAGTTTTATACATTGTATCATGATCCACACTTAGTATGGAAGCTTTCTTTCCATTATGTGACTTAGGCCACGTTGAACAATTGTTAAATATTTAGAGAGTCATGACCCTACCTGGGCTGCAATACTACTGGACCCCAGTATAATGCCACTCATTGAAATAGCAGCCCTATGCAAGCCCAAATATTATCAATTTTAATTACTTGATTACCCCTTTTGGGTTAACATTTTCTATGTAGAAAATCCAGTGGTTTTAATTAGTTTACTTTGCTACTTGGATATATTTTAGTAATGGCTGACCATTAGTTAATAATTAATTCTCAGGTATTGAGAATTGAAGTCATGATAGTGCTTTATTTTTATTGATGTGCTGCTGAAATACCTCTGTTTATATATTGGGCAGTTCAAAGCCATTGAAACAGAGTCACTAGGAACCCCCTCACTAAATTATACCTAGTGTCTTTATAGCAAATAATAGTTCACTTGAAATGTGGTTCTATACTTAAGCTAAGATAGATCTATCTGTGTATTGTTCATATCACAGACTACTTAGAATATGGTTTTATACCGCGACAGATCCTAGTTTAACATATTGATGTATGACTAATATATTCAATTAGATCATACAGTCCCATCAAACATAGCTTTCACCAGTTCTAATCACAAAGACTTACTGGACCAGGCACACAGAGTAGAGGTAGAAACGTCTACTTAATATATGCCATTGGATCTTCCATTGTAGCCAGTGAGAGCTGCATAGTAACAGTCCATCCTGCTAACTATACTGCAAGATCTTGAATACATGATTATTGTAGTAGTCTCCTGATAGATATTTAGTTCCAACCACTCAGCCTTATTTTTCTAAGAGTGTGTCAATTAGTGGAGACTAAATTTAAATATCACAGTGAGACAGTGATTACAGCATAGGAATTGACTGTTATATTAATTCATGATCAGTGCTAAACTCAACAAAGTATAGGCTACATAGATGGGTTACTTTGAATCAATTCTGAAATAGTTACTTCACTAAGTTAAGAATGTAAATATTTCACTGTATTTGACACTTTCTATCAAGTAGTTGCACCATTAAAACATTAGGCTACCATAAGCGAATAAATGGAGCCTTAAAATGTTTTTAATGAGGGTTTTTCTTTTAATATTTTGTACTAGTAATATTTTATTTTAATTGGCACCTGCAAGTGACCTTATTGCTGAACTGGTCTCCTATGCAGAAAGGATAATAAGGACTCAGATAGTTTATTCTATTCAGAATCCTCCTTCAGTAACTACTTTGAAACTGTACTTCTTTTTGTTTGCTGCTGAAATAACTGTCATATCTTTTTGACCTTTAGCTTTCAAGATTTTGGTGCTATGTATTGGCTGACATATGATATGCCCTTTTGATCACATATTAGAATGTCTTTGAATAAATCTGTCTCTTACTTCATGCCCCCATTATTGAAGGATTCATCAGAGGCTAATTTTCACCAGGTTCTTAAAATGACCAATTTTAGTATGGGTCAGACAAATAAGGAAAGATGAATACTGGTGGAATGCAATATAATATTGTAGCAATCATTTTTCTGAGTTAATTATGCCTCATCACCTCCACAAAGTAACAGAAGAAGGTGATCAGGCTTGCAATAAAATAACTGGAGGATTCTCTTGAAGCTAGTATGTCTATTTGTCATATTTGGAGATTTTTTTTATTCCCATTAAAGGAGCAGTAAACTTTTTGTATGAAAAAATATATATTGTAGGGATTTTCCTATTGAGTAAAATAAGGGTACTCCCACTGCCGAGAGATTTTATATTTCCAGTGTTATTACAGTTTAAACCCATGTTTTTTTTTTACATTAGCAGTGCCCTCTGGTGGTGAAATTCTAATTAGATTTCCTGTTAGATTCTAATGGAGACATACAGTTCTCCATAGAATGTGACAGAAACTGCCTGTCACTTCCTGTCAGTTAGAACTATCAGGAAGTGTAAATTCACTTCCTGATTATTTAAGCTGCTATGTTTTTTGAATAAAACATCTGACAGCAGTGGGAGTGACCTTGTTTTATTCAGCAGGAAATGCTCTATAAAATATGTGTTTTCATAAATAAAAGTTTACTGCTCCTTTAAGGAATAGAAATTATTTTCTAACACGCATAATAAACTGCCATCACACAGTGAGGACCAAAGGTGTGTACTAGCTAGTCACTATATTTACTCATTATGGGGGAAAAGTGCTCCATTAAAATCCTTGTACTTTAAAGAGTGCAAATAAAATCCCCTCCCTATTGGGTTTTGTTTGTAGCCTAAAGTTTGCAGGTAGGTAAAATGCATCTTTTAATGATTTATTTTATTTCATCAATTAAGTACCTATTGAGGATTTGCTAATAAAATTACACAAAAGCTTTTTTTATTTTTGTACTGCTCCAATCATATGACAATTTACTAAGCTACATACACTGAGGTCAGCAGAGAAATGTATGAGCATTTGGAGCATTCATTTCAGCTGGACATTGTTTAATGTAATGAACTAACAGAGCACTAGCAGAAATTGATATAACATTATGTAAGATTGGGATTCAGTGGTTACTTACATTAAAGGCTTAATGCTCGATCAGCACATATGTTTATAAAACACTCATGCTGTCTAGTACAGGCATGTCAAACTCAAATACACTCGAGGGCTGCATACTCATTTCCCTCCAAGGAGGGCCCCAGAATTGGTTGATAGATAGTTGCTAGATAGGGATAGAAAGAAGAAAAAACATTTTCTTGTGTGAATTTTCTCAGAAGTCTCTCAATTTCCTACCCCCAAAAAATACTTAAAATGTCCTTTTTGCCACTGCAAAAGAATTTCCCATGATAACTTTGCCATTTGTTGCCTATGCCTTCTCTGACTGCAATAATTTAATCTGTAATACTACTGCTGCTGAAAGCCAAAGTGAATAAATCATCAGCTGACCTGGGTGACAGCGTTGCACTTTCTAAGAATGACCTGGTGACAGGGTTCATTCATTCAAGTGCTTGTACTGGAAGCAGCTTATACAGCCGCTCCAGTACTAAAGAAGGAAGAAAATGCCTTCCAAGTCTCCATATAGATCATCTATACTTCTGGAGAGATGATCCATGATAGGGGGATATCAGGAGGGGTCCTGGTGCCCCACTCGAGGTATGAATCATTATACATTAATAAAAAACACATATAACTTTTGTTAAAATAATAAGAAAGCCCATATAACATATGTGACACATACATTATAGAGCTTTATTAAAAATGCCGGCAATTGTTACCTGCATTGATCACCTATCCTGCTTGAAATGTGTTGCTACCTCTCGGGTACTCATAGGGTTAATCATGCAATACAAATCCAAACGAGGACACTTCAAAAAATAGGAGAAGAACAGTGTTGAATTTAAATAGATAAAGAAAGTCACTGGAGCACTATAAGTCAAATTTTAAAGGGAGGGGGTTAAAATTTTAAATATGAACAATATTTGTCAAATTAAAATGGTGAAAGTAAGCAGTATAATCTAAATTTCAAAGGCGGGTTAAAATGTCGAAGAGGGGCACTCTATGTCAGATTTTGCTAATGTGGGGAACACATCTAATACTAAGCTTGATCTTTCTGTCGTCAAACGTACGTCTATCTCCTTGGACTTTGACATTTTACATGTTTTTTTTTTTTTAAGTGGTAGTTGAATAAAAGCAGACAGCGCCAATTTTGTTATTTTGTAGAAATGTGCTGTCTATGACACTTTTGTTTTACCGTGGTTCTGCAATAGAATACCGGCATAACACATGCTTGTTTTTAATGTAACACCGGTTTTAGCGTGGGTAATAGAATCGAGCCCCAGAATGGTAGGGTTCGAGTACAAAATATATGTTGGGGGTATGGTTACTCCGGACAAAAAGACTGGGCCTCTTGATGGATGTGAGAAGGGAGGTGGATAAGGGGGACACATGCTTCCCCTTTACCTTAGTGCTTATGTGGCTTTAGTCCACCCTCAGGGTGCAATGACTTCCAGGTCAGTGCCCCACCAGCACCTTTCTGTCTAAGCCACATTAGCTGAGCATGGGGGTGCCGTTATCTGTCCTAAATTATTACTAAAGCCTTGGGAATTAGAAAAATTCCAGCATATATGAGACCTCTTCTGCAGTGGATGCTATTCCAATTACAGATACTAGGGAATAAAAAGAAAAATGGGTTAGGGTGGGAGGGAAGAATAAGAGAACAGGTTAGACAATGATCCCAATCCCTAATTCCACCTTTCTTATACTACTAACCCTTACCCCTTTCACACCTACTGTACTTTTACCTAACCCTCTACTTTTTCACTGACCCGGGGGAAGGGTAGCCCACCTCTATTGTTCAGTGAACTCTTTTGGGGTGGACAAAAGGTCCCGTTGTGTTTCCATAAAAAAAATCTGCAAAAATTACTTTGTTTTCTGCTTTTTCATGGGAAAATCCGCATTAAATACAGCAATGAAAATTTTCATTGTGTTCGCCCATTGCCAAAAATTCTTCTCCATTTTTTTAATGGCTAGAAAGCTTTCACCCCTTTATTAATATGTTTTTTTGCCCTTGCATTATAAAAATATATTGTTTTCCAGAAAGTGAAACACAATAGAAGCAGCTACTAAGCGGAAGGGAGGTGCTGTGCTGTTCTGCTGTGATATTTAAGGCAAAATCGAGGCAGGAGAGGCTCATAGTGACAGCTATCACTATGAGAAGGTGGAGGAGATGGAAGGACCCTTATGTTTCCAGTGATTCCTAGGAGGAGGAGGAAGTGACCATTACAGACCCAATGCTGGCCAGTCCCCCTAGGGATCTTGAGGAAATGAATCTCAAGGGAGGAAGAAGAGGGCAGTAGTGAGAGCAGGACAGGTCAGCTGCCTGCCCCTGCTGCCAGCAGTGCTGTGTCTGCTGTCAGTGCTGAACCTGCTGCCAGTGTGTCTTGTAATTTTCAGGAGCGGGGAGGGAGAAGATGATGTCAAGTGTGACAGCAGGGGACCCTAAGTCACACTTGTCATCCCAAATCAGTCCCGCCACTAGTACTACTACTAAGAAGGTCCAGCAGCTTGTTAGTGTTAGGAGTGAAGAATGGGTGATCATCATGTTACTAGGGACTGTGATGAGGAGGAAGACGCAGGGACTAAAATTGATGTGGTTGGTGTAAGTGGTAGTAACAGTGATGGTGAAGCAGCTGGTGGGACTAGCATTAGGGGAGTGGTAGGGGAAGCAATGCAGAGTGTCCAGACTAAGGGTCAAGGGAGCCCACACCATTCCCCTGAACCTGGGAGTCCCCTTCCCCTCTTGGCATTGTCCAAGTGGAACATGAAGAAGGCAGAATCGTTGCCTAGCAGCAAGAATACCAACACCACCAGGAGCTGCCTGTTCCTGCTGCTAGTGCTGCCAATCTGCTTTCTTCAGGTTAACAATAAATAGCAAATGTGACATTAGGGTTCCCTCTGTCACATTTCTCAACACCTCAACAGGTGAGATGTCTGTAATAGAACAGCAGCACAGAGGGACTAGTGGTGGTGGTGGTGGTGATGATGATGGTGAAGAAACTGGGGTGGAAGAGACATTAATGGCCTTTTTAGCCCAAACTGAGAAGAAATGGGAGACAGGGATGGGGATGGGCATCACCACCACCACCAGCAGTGAGCTTTTGGAATTTGCAAAGTTTGCTACTGCTCTAATTCCTGCTGCTGCTGAGTTGCAAAGGCAGCAGGATGCTGAGGAGCAGGCTAGTGTGCCAAAAAACACAGTGGAAACAGTGGGGATGGGGTCAACAAGTGATGAGGGTCTAGGACAGATTTCACTTGCCACTTGCAGTGCTGATTCTGAGACAGTAGCAGCAACAGCAGCAACACCATTGTCTGCCCCAGACAGTGAAGGGGAATGTGGAGGAGAAGAAGAAAGAGGACATTCATCTCCACCTTTCCCATCCCCCTCTGAAGTCCTGGATGTGGGACTATTTTTCTCTTGCGGCAGGCACAGTGCAGTCATAAACAACGGCACTGTTCACAATTTGATAAGAGGAAAGGAGGGAACACACCTTGGCATAATAGCCCTGATAACACACATGAAACACAGATACCATGACATTTATGTCAAACATGTTAAAGCCAAACACCCACCACAGAAATTGAGCACTGATGTTGCTGTATCCCTTGACTCTCCTGAAAGGCAACAAGAGATGAGGGAGATATCAAAGAGGAGGAAGAACAGAGAAACCCAGCCACAGGCTGAAAGTTCGATGACGAGCAAAACAACTAGCTTGCCATCAAGCTTTTTCTAGGCTAACTACATCTTCTGCCAATCCACCTCATTCATCATTACCTCTGCTATAACCATTATGTAGATGTTATGTTGTGACAGATTGTGTCCACTCATTGCACACTGTGTGGTGAGCTGACCACACATGGATGTGTTGTGGAGGAGAATTGCAAGCAGGACATCAAGTGGCATCTGAGGAGATTCCATCCAGCAGAATATGCTAAGCTGGTGGCAGGGAGCGTTCATCATTACTATCAAACTGTCAGCAAGTTGTCATGTGTCCTTAGCAGGGTGTGGACAAGGAGCATAGTGGCAGCAGTGGTATTTCATTTCTGGTGGGGGGATTTCACATTGGGGACCCTAAGTGTCATGGTGTTTGGATAGAGTTGTGCCAGGTGTTTCATGTGAGTGCAGATGTACCCATTTTTCCCAGTCCTTCCCTTATGTAAACTGTGCACATAGGAGCTGCTGATATGAGAGGCATAGTTCCTGCTCTCAATGGAAAAATTTATATTCTTGACACATCCATGATTTTGGAGGAGGGGTAGGTGGAGAAGCATTTTTGCCCAACTTCTCCACACATACCTGGATTGTTGGGGTTAGTTTTGGTGCTGCTACTTCCTCAGGAGAATAACTGAAGATAGTCATGACAAATGGAACCTTGAGTTGCCTAATCATCCTGCTGCTTAAACAACTCAGCAGCAAGAACAGTAGTCACAAATTCTCATCTACATCAGGGCATTTGACAATGTCAACATGACATGACCTGCTGGCAGTATTCCAGTAAGACATTTTTTTGTCTCAGGGCTTGTGCTTTAAAAAAAAAAAAAAAAAAAAAAACATACTACTACAAAAATAATTTGGGGGGCTTGTTTCTAACAAGCCCAAGTCCTACAAATCAATGTTTCCTTAGGGCTTGTGCCAAAGAAGCCTAAGTCCTACAAATCAATGTTTCCTCATGGCTTGGGCCTCTAAAAACAAATGTTACAAATCATCCTCTACAAAATACACTATCACGTTAAGTGTCAGTCTTCCTCAGTGGCAGCTTAAGTCAGGGGGTCCCTGTCTATAACGTTACATACAAATTTCTTATTTTGTTTAGTTATTTTTTTATTAACTGTCCCCCCAATACTAGTCAAGACCCCCCTCAAAACAAATTCCCTGTTCAACTGATTCTTTTCTCAGACTCCACCACCCTCTTTTATACCATGCCTTTGTGAAATAAAACAATATTTGCTATGTGTTGTGTGTAAATTCAGTGTTGCTATTTATTTCAGTTGAACGAACTAGTCAAAAAAAGTGGCACTTTTCAAGGGAAATTATTCACCAAGCGGGAAGTGTCATTACTTGCCAATTTTGATTTGAAGCAAAAATTTTTGCCCATCCCTAGACTCCTCTTTCCCCCAGGAATAAAGGAAAAAGAAGTGCACTAGCATTTTATGACTGTTTTCATTGACCCTGCAAGACTGCCACCACTGATGTTACAATATTAAAAGAGTATGATATGTAAAAACTTGGATCCACCCCTTTTTGTGCCAGGACACACTTCATTGTTGCTCTTAACTGGTAAGCTGACAGCACCCTCCCACTCTTATGCATCAAAACTGTGCCTTGTCTGTGCTGTTGCATCTTTGAAGATGGAAAGTTGCCACTGGGTATGCTTCAGCCTTCCTTGCCCTAAAGGACCACTAAACTTTTGTTTTATGAAAAAAATATAGTAAGTCTTTTCTTGTTGGGTAAAATAATGGTACACCCACTGCTAAGAGATGCATAGTTCCATAGTCATTACACCCCATTGGCTAGTCTTCCTTTATCTGGTCTGTGGGCTTCCGCCTCCATGCCCGATTATTCAGGCTTGTATCGTTGCTGCGGGCTGTGTTCCAGTTTCTGTCTGTGTTCCTGCCTTCTGTTCCTGTCTGCATGTTCTGGTCTCCCTCTCAGTTCCTGTCAATGGCTCCTCGTTCCAGTGGCTTTGCCACTTCTCAGTCTCATTTTCCCTGGAGGCATTGCCTCGCGGTTAGAGGCCATGTCCTGCTGACAGTTTAGCCCCCTAGCGGCCTACCCTATTTAGGGCCAGGGAGGCCGTCCTTGGTTGTCTGTAGCGTTCTACCACCTTGAGGGTTGCTGCCTCCTCTTCCCTACTTCTGGTTGTGTTTCTCTGGAGGGTGCCTCAGAGTTGGGTCCAGATACAATTCTTGGGTTCCCTTCTGTTCGGTGGACTCTCCCTGGGATCCTGTCCAGGTAAGTGGGGATTGGGGGTTTAGCCTCCCTCTTGTTTCCTTTGCACCCTTTGAGGCCCGGGGTGTCCCGGGTTCCCAGCTTCCCTGGGGGAAGCCAGTCAGTTGCTTTGTCTGTGGAGTGGGGGCTTTGGTTCTCCCTGGTGTTCCCTATCATTTCTATTTTGCTAGGGGTACTACTGTGTTGCCACTTCCCTGTAGCTATCTCAAGGTATCCCTATTTTCCATCAAGGTGTGCTGCCAGGCTGTCCTGTGACACTTATCACCTTCCCATCTATGGAGTCAGCCTGTCAGTGGCCGGCATCCATTGGGTATAGGCACATCTCTTAGTTTGTTCCCTTGTCTGTGGAGTGGGAGCTTCGGTTCTCTCTGGTCTTCCCTACCATTTCTATTTGCTAGGGGTACCACTGTGTTGCCACTTCCCTGTGGCTGTCTCAAAGTACCCCTATTTTCCATCAAGGTGTGCCACCTGTCTGTCCTGCGACACTTACCACCTTCCCATTTATGGAGTCAGCCTGTCAGTGGCTGGCATCCGTTGGGTATAGGCACATCTTTATTCCTGATTTGCATGCGAGCTGCCATAGTGTCTAGGTCTGCACCTAGGGGTCAAGTGTCTGGTTCTCTCTCAGCCTGCCTGTCTCTCATCCTGGTCAGGGCCCTGGCTCAACTGGGGTCGGACATCTGGCTTCGCGGCCAGCAACTTTACCCAGCTATGGCCACAGCAAGAAAGATTCAGCAGCTGACTTCGCACACCAGCCTTGCACCACAGTGCCGTTCTCTAGCAACTGGGCCAGAGATTTCCGTACTGGACTTCGCACCCTAGCAGCGCTAGCTAGCTTCGTACTCTAGCTGCTGGTATAGACTAGTTCTAGGGTAGTTGTTCCCAGTATTCTCCCTGGAACATGACAGGGTGCTAAAGGTGTTCTTACCAAAAAATCTAGGTTATCATCCCCAACTGACATAAGGCAGATGGACAAACATGTCTGTTAAGTTTAGCGTGAGATGCTAGTTCAAAAAACAGCAAAAAACATAGCTTCAATTATCCTGTTATCTACCCCTGGGCTGTGCTTAGCCTTGAATGCAATGATAAGTGACATACACCTTAACACTATTGCCCTTAGGTGTTTAACAAAAGACAACCTCTGGTGTTTGGAAGTAAGATGGCCAATTCCTGACTTCCTCTCTCATTTTTCCCAGAGCCAGGGATTTATGTATAAGGCAGACTTGGTTAGAATGCCAAACTACCAGAGTTTAAATGGACAAATAGTACATAAGAGGTCAATACAAGGATCTCTGTGGTGAGATATTCATTCCAAGGCCTGATCAGGTGAATAAGGGACACCCCTTGAGATTAGAGGAAAAGAGGCTTAGACTTCAGCAGAGGAAAGGTTTTTTACAGTAAGGTCTGTTACATTGTATAATTATTTGCCCAAGGAGGTGGTTATGGCATATACAATGGATACATTTAAGAGAAGATTAGATACATTTCTTGCAAAAGGGAACACACAGGGTTATACTGTATATTAGTAGGCAAATCAGGAAGGTTTGATAAATGACTAACTTATGTGGTAGCAAGATAGCTATACAATTCACATGTCACTAGGGCATGAAGCAAAGGTTGAACTTGATGGACTTGTGTGTTTATTCAACCAAATTTACTGTGTTACTATGTTACATTTAGCCTTGATCCAAGGATAACTCTAATCCTGTCTCCCTGTAAAACCATCTGTCAAAGCATTATGTAAAACTGAGATATGTATGGCTTTAAAATGGATTACACTGTGCAAGCAAAGCAAATCCATGCATTGTAGTAACCTAAGAACTGGTGGTGGCAATGATGAAGATAGATGATTAATAGTGAATACCATGCTCATATTCTCTGTCCAAAAATGACCTCCTTGTCTGCCAATGCCTACGTTCCAAGGAAACTTTGAAAGGAAACAGAAAGTGAGATTTCATGTAAGTCCTGCTGAGTGCCATTCCTGTGGCTATCTGTTTGCACTTTCTACATCTGTACAACACTGGATCTCACCATTAGAATGGCTAAGGGAAAACCATAACTGTATTTCCTTAACTCTTTGAGGAAGGAATCCCACACACTCAGGCTGTCTTTAAGTGGACTGACAGCCTGATCTTAAAATGGTGCTTAGCTATCCCTACTGTTGAATATACAACTTATCTCTAAATATATAAAGCACTAACCTGCAAAACTCCCTGTGTGCGTAACCACTCATGCGCAGTAGAGACTGCCGGAACGATGCAGTCATACTCAGTAGAGACTGGCTGAATGCGCTTCCCCCGCTCCGGACAGCTCACCTTCTGTCTGTTTATGGCTCCATGGCAGCAACCGAGGCCACTGGGTGGCATTTTAGCCCGTGATTACGGGCTTTCATACTAGTGGCTAATAAACCTCAATCCACATGACTTCCTGCTGAAACCTGTCTCTCACTACCAAGGATAAAATTTAAGAGAACATATTCTTGTAAAAGAGGAAATATGTATTTTTGTAAAAGGGTGATTGATACATGGAATAGACTCCCAAGGAATTCCACTGAAAAGTCACAGCTGATGCTTTTCAATTTATGTATAGCTAGTTGCATTTAGTTTAGTAGAAATCTTTGAAAAACCCAACTGCACTTCAGGGAATAAATATGTATTCCTATTAATTTTACCCTTTGAATGACAAGTGGTTAAGCAACTCATTGCACAGCATTGCATTGTACACTCCTCTAGAACTTAAACGTTTAATGTGGCTTTTATCCATTTAATCCCTTAACCATGAGCAGTCTGGGGAAGTGACCATCCCTTAAGGACCGTTTCGATCTATGTCGGCGTGCAGGCACACATGACTGATGACATGTACTGGCACGCTGAATGTGAGTCTGAGAGAGACCACTCCGGTCTTGGAGCGGTCAGTTTCAGACCCTGCTAGTGCTTACAGGGCTCCTGAGGGAGCACTATAAGCACAAAATATGTGATGTGCCAGGACTGTCACCAGTCCTTCAGTCACCACTCGTTAAGGGGTTAAATGCTAGATGCTTTTTTTAATTTGTATATAGCAGCCAGGTCGCCAGCTAATTGCTCTTGGAATTTTTATTTATATGTGAGCAAGGAGGCAACCATTGTACTGTTTAGCAAATGATGTGTCTGCCCTTGTTGTTAGAGAACACTTCCCTTCCTACGTATTATTCAATTGTCTATACTAACAACCCTACTGTAGTTACTCCATTCATTCCCATTGAGGTGTGCAACTTTTTTTGCACAGTTCTCTGACACTCAAAGGGTTAAACATGCATTTAAGCATTTGACTGGAATGTTTTTAGTGCTAGAGGGGTTTGTGTAAATATAAAGCATAAATAGGACAAACATTATAGTACAACCAAGATACGTATATAATATACTTTTATTGATTTTCCTCACCCTTTCATTTATTAACCTTTTCACTACTCCCATACTGAAAGATTATTATTAGTTTACTGCAATTTGCTGCTGTAGCCTGTTTGGCAGCTGGTGGGTTAAACCAACGATTGCTCTGACTCTTTCCTAGGAGTTAGCACTGGTTCACATTCATCTTGTTTGAATATTATAACTGAACTTTGCAGGAGTTTATGATATGCTACTGATAAGCATTTTAGTTTCCCTATATAAAATACAGTGTTTGTTTGAAATGTGTCAAACTTTCTACATGAAATAGGGAAATCCTACATTATAATTTGCTAGGATGTTTGTCAGAAACTGTCATGGGCAGTAGAGATGGTTGTGCGTGCTGCAGTTATGTGCACGAGAGACTGCCCGCACCGCGGCTGATACGGAGAGGGAAGCTCCGATTTCAGACCGGAGTCCTCTCTGCCCACCTTCCTGCACAGAGAGGACCATGGTCTGAATTTGGAGTGCTCTGCTCCATATCAGCCGCGGCATGTCTGGGCAGTCAGTACTGTGCATGACTGCAGCACCGCCAGTGTTGGCCTGTGTACACAGGCTTTAAAACTAGTAATATAACACATGTGATAGTCACTGCTGCACATAAGAACATCTTCAGATTCTCATAAAGCCTTTGAGTCTCAAAGGTGTGGGAAATGTGTTGCACACTCCAGAAATCAAAGGGTTAAAAATAGTGTTTGTGTGTGTGTGCTGTTTTGATCCCTCATGGAAAATAGAGCCACATCTGTTAAATCCATATGACATGTGACATGCATTGCTAAGCATTGTATACATACATTGAGTGCAAAGCATAAAAGTTACACTTGAGTTGGTGATGGGAGGCAATGGACCACACAAGGCGAGAACTAGGAGAAAACACTTGCACCAGCTGTGCCAGTAAGAGACGGCAGAGCACAAAAAAGAAAAATGGTAATATGAACATAGTTTCAATAAATAAAACATATCATACAGCTAATTTTGGAAGATGTTAACATTGACTAAGTTGTTTTAACCTTTTGAGTTCCAGAGGGGTACGCAACACATTGCAAAGCAATGCATTGCATACCTCTCTGACACTCAAAGGGTTAAGGTGATAGTGTCGATTTAACCCTTTGAATGTCAGAGGGGGTAAGTACACCCTTCTGGCACTCATAGGGTTATACAGCAAATGATTCAAATAATTAATGCTCATAAATTATAACCTTGTCCCAAAGACACAAGCTGTTACAGTATTTTGTATTATTTCAAGCTGTATAAAGGGAGTCAAAATATAAAGAAGACTAGATGAATAGATTAACATTTATGCTTGCATAATTCACATTGAAATATTCACCATTAAAAGTTCCTGGGAGATTAACATCAAGGTCAAAGTTTTCTTTTTTATATAATTTTATGTAGGCAATTCATGCAAGCCTTCAGAGATATTAAACCTTTGAATGCCATAGGGGTGGGCAACTCATTGCTTTGCAATGCTTTGTGTACACCTCTGGCATTTAAAGAGTTAAATATCATAACTGTCTACATCATAGGGGACAACTGAAATCTTCCTTTGAGTCTCCTTGAATTCCATATGTGCAATGAATTTTAAAGCTCTGCCTTGAAGACCTCTGTAACATCAGAGTAAAGAAAAAAATAAGGTTGGCCACACTCAATCATATTACACCTAAAGCGGTAACCGTGTATCACATACACAGGGTGCCTAATTATTCTATAAGTATTAATAATAAAAAAAAAGAAAAAGAAAAAAGTGGATATATGAAAAGGCACTCCCCTCTTCAAAAAGTAACAAAGCCAAAATTGGAATTTTCCAATTTTGGCTGCTACTTTTTGAAGAAGGGAGTGCCTTTTCATAAATACGCTTTTTTCTTTTTCTTTTCTTTTTTATTATTAGACCTCTGTAACGTTCAAATAATTAAAAGTGCCATATGGGTCAATTGGAATTATGGGAGGTTATTTTTATGCCCATGGTGCTGTTGGTTAGCCCCAGAATTACTAATGTTCAGCTTCCTAAATATGGCGCCCCACTGTGTTATCCTTCTACAAAAATTGATGGAGTCAATGAAATCTAATAATTAGAAACTGCACAGAGGCAACATTGTTGATTCATGAATAGATCCAAAAGTACAAATAATATTCTGTTATGCCTAAATACTGAATAACTTGTGAACAAATAGCTTTTGATAATGTTTGATTAAAAAATAATGTTTTATGTGACTGACTGAGAACACGCAGACAGCTGTGATCCAAGTTTCTTCCTGATTTGGCTGTGATCTCTGTGCTAGGGGAGTGAGTCTGGGGGTTTGAGAAGGGAGCAAAGGAGATTTACCTCAAATACTCCAAAATTCTGTATGGTTAATTGGAAAGACATAGGCAGCTGTGATACAAGTTTCATCCTGATCTGGGTGTTATCTCTGTCCTTGGGGAGTCTTTGGTGGTAGGGTGAGAAGGTAGAAAAGGAGATTCACCCCAAACAATGCAAAATACTATGTGGCTGACTGAGAGGACACAGCCATGATAAAGGTCCTTCTTGATCTGGCTGTGATCTGTGTGTTAGGAGAGTCTGGGGGTGTGAGAAGGGATCAAAGGATAATTACCCCAAATACCCAAAAACTCTGTGTGACGGGCTGGGAAGACGCAAACAGCCATGATCCAAGTTTTTTCCTGATCCGGCAGTTATATTCTGTGCTAGGGGAGTCTTGGGGTGTGAGAAGGGAGCAAAGGAGGGTGACACCAAATACTCCAAATTTATGTGTAGCTGACTGGGAAGACACAAGCAGCTGTGATCCAAGTTTCTTCCTGAAATGGCTGGTATGTATGTGCTAGAGGAGTCTGGTGGTGTGGGAAGAGAGCAAAAGAGAATTAACCCAAATACCGCAAAAATTCTGTGTGAGTGACAGGGAAGAGACAGGCAGCCACGATCCAACTTCCTTCCAGATCTGGCTGTTAAATTTGTGTTGGTGGAGTTTAGGGAAATAAGCAGTTAATCAGGGAGTGTGTTTATTTATTAATTTATTTTTGTTGAAAATGATAGGGATGGAGGGCAATTATTTAAAATAAATACATAAATATTAAAAACCCTTATAGGTGACAGAGACAGGGACCTTGATATGAGCTGTGATACTAGATGAGACAGAGTATTTTGTACAGTTTCAGTCAGTTAATTTGTTTACTGTACAGTAAAAATACATTCAGTTGTTGAGTAATGTCCAGCAAACGCACAAGAGGGAGAAATGACAGGAACAATGCATTGACATGTGTGTAAAGTGATAGTCCAAAAACTGACTAAAGCCATGATTGCTGCAGATTGTGCAACAAATGATAGTGATCCCTCACCTCCTAACTCTGAGAAGACAGTTTGCCAAAGTCCCACCAAAAGTTTCACCACCAGCAGCACCAGTATTATTCATAAACCATCTAATAACACTGAAGACAATGAGTCACATTCTAGTGCTGATGATTATAGCATACTTGTAGGATAGCTATGTTCTAGACAGAAATGATAACTAAGTGGACTAGTAGCAAACAAAACAATGTATTTATTTATTTATTTATTTATTTATTTATTTAGAAAATGTTTTACCAGGAAGAATGCATTGAGATTCCTCTTGTTTTCAAGTATGTCCTGGATAGTTTTCATTAAATGGTTACATGCAGGTGTTATGCACTTCATTGAACTTGCAGGCTCAGGCAAAGTTCTGTGTGTCCTTGGGGAGGGTACAGTAACAGAAGCTTGTCTTCATTACTTTTTTTGGGGGGGTTGGCTTTTTGATGTTTAACAAAGTTCAAGGTGTTTATAGAACATGTACTTAATCAGGGCTGTTGTAACCAAGGTGTGTCCCCTCCTTTCACCTGTTTCACAACCTTCTCACAAATAGTGCACAGTCAAGTCAATGATGACTGCGCTATGCCTGCCCCAAGGGAAAAATATTCCCACACCCATGATTTTAGTAAGGGACAGGATGCGAAGAATGACCTTCTTATTCGCCACAATTACCTTTACTGGCTGAGGCAGGTTATGCTGCTGCCTCATCATCATCACTGGAGATAGGACCAGGATTATTGGTGGCAAGTGGAGCAGTCCTTGGTCCCATATTGTTGCTTGATGAAGCCGGTCCCATAGTGGCCACAGTGGTTTGTGGCACACTAGCCCTCTCATCACCATCCTGCTGCTGAGATGGATGACAACCTGCCTCTGACATCTCAGCAAAGCGAATTACAGCAGCAGCAAACTCCACAACGCCATTACTGGTGGTGGCAGTGATGCCCATCCCCATTTGCATCTCTTTCTTTTCCCTATGCTCCCCTTCAAACCAGCAGCTCCACCACCACCACCCTCACTCTCATCAAGATCTCCACCAGTCTCTATCTGCTTGATGGTGGTGGGTCTGCATGGGGATGAAAAGTGTGACTGAGGGTCCCTTGCTGTTACCCTACCTTCTCCTCCTCTTCCTCCTCCTCAGAAGAAAGACCACTGGTAGCACAAGCAGCAGGCACATGTAGCTAACTTGTGCTGCTCACAAAGCAATACAGTTTTGCCTTCCTCAAAATTGGCACACAGATCCCTAGGGAAGATGTTGGGAGACTCTGAATCATTGGTCTGGAGAATGTGGGATCCCAGTCCCTTTAGCAATGTTGGCTCCACTGCTAGGGCTAATGACTTTCTCCTCTTCTACAGAGTTACTAGCCTCAGGGTCCATCCAGTTTCTCTTGAAAAAAAAAAACAGTGGTCATGGTCATTTGGGATGGACAAAGGTTTTCACTGAAAGAGAGTGGTAAATCTCATAAAAACTGCTGTTTTTTCTCTTTTTTTGTTAACTCATTGTAATGAAATCAATGGGGCAACTAAATTTCTCCTCACCACTTGGCAAATTTCCTTTCTTTTCCCTCAGTCATAGGATAAAAGGGGTGTCAGGTTCCTGCAGGATACCATTCTGTGTTTGTGAGAGGAAGAGAAAGCAGCACATTTTTTATCTAAAGAAGGCAAGCTATTAAAAGTGGAGCTGAAACTTAATTTAGAGAGTCTTGTAGGCCAAACATTTGTTCTCCATAATAGGGGAGTCTGGTGGACAGGCAGGGAGAAAGGAGGTTTAGAATAATCAGTGCGGCACTACCTAATATTATGTGTATCCAGAGGTGTCATCTATACTGGGTTATGTGCTAAGCCTAATAATATACATACAAATAAAAAAAGAAAAGAAAAAGGTCTTAACTAGTGATGAGCGAGCATGCTCGGCCGAACCTCGGTTTGGCTCGAGCATCGCTCTGCTCGGCACATGGCGGTACTCGTACGAGTACCGCATGTGCTCGCCCGCCATGTTCGGGTCTCCTCCCCGCACGTTTCGCGGCTGCTGCGCAGCCAATAAACGTGCGGGGAGGCTCTGACATCAGTGTAATGCCAGCAGCCATGTTGGCTGCTGGCATTACACTGATTGGCTGGCCAGAACCCGTGATCGGGTGCTGTATAGCACCCGACGCGCGAGTTCGGCTCATTCTTAGCCAGGGAGAGATGCGCTTAGGCAGGGAAAGTCAGTGTAGGGAGAAGAAAAGTGTTGGAACAACATATAAAGACCCAAAAGACCTTTTTAGGACTGTTGTGTGTGGGGGCAGCAGTTATATTTTGTTTGGGGGGGCACAGATTTAAAAAAAAAAATCACATATTCCTTTCACTGTGCCTAGCCGCAGATTAGCAGCACATTCTGTTTAGTGTGCAAAGTTGCAGATTAGCAGCACATTCTGTTTAGTGTGCAAAGTTGCAGATTAGCAGCAAATTCTTTTTAGTGTGCAAAGTTGCAGATTAGCAGCACATTCTGTTTAGTGTGCAAAGTTGCAGATTAAAAGAACATTCTGTTTAGTGTGGAAAGTGTAAAAAATAAACGTCACATATTCCGTTCACTGTGCCTAGCCGCAGATTAGCAGCACATTCTGTTTAGTGTGCAAAGTTGCAGATTAGCAGCACATTCTGTTTAGTGTGCAAAGTTGCAGATTAGCAGCAAATTCTTTTTAGTGTGCAAAGTTGCAGATTAGCAGCACATTCTGTTTAGTGTGCAAAGTTGCAGATTAGAAGAACATTCTGTTTAGTGTGGAAAGTGTAAAAAATAAACGTCACATATTCCGTTCACTGTGCCTAGCCGCAGATTAGCAGCACATTCTGTTTAGTGTGCAAAGTTGCAGATTAGCAGCACATTCTGTTTAGTGTGGAAAGTGTAAAAAATAAACGTCACATATTCCTTTCACTGTGCCTAGCCGCAGATTAGCAGCACATTCTGTTTAGTGTGCAAAGTGTAAAAAATAAACGTCACATATTCCGTTCACTGTGCCTAGCCGCAGATTAGCAGCACATTCTGTTTAGTGTGCAAAGTTGCAGATTAGCAGCACATTCTGTTTAGTGTGGAAAGTGTAAAAAATAAACGTCACATATTCCTTTCACTGTGCCTAGCCGCAGATTAGCAGCACATTCTGTTTAGTGTGCAAAGTTGCAGGTTAGCAGCACATTCTGTTTAGTGTGCAAAGTTGCAGATTAGCAGCACATTCTGTTTAGTGTGCAAAGTTTAAAAAATAAACGTCACATATTCCGTTCACTGTGCCTAGCCGCAGATTAGCAGCACATATTGTTTAGTGTGCAAAGTTTAAAAAATAAACGTCACATATTCCGTTCACTGTGCCTAGCCGCAGATTAGCAGCACATTCTGTTTAGTGTGCAAAGTTGCAGATTAGCAGCACATTCTGTTTAGTGTGCAAAGTTGAAAAAATAAACGTCACATATTCCGTTCACTGTGCCTAGTCGCAGATTAGCAGCACATTCTGTTTAGTGTGCAAAGTTTAAAAAATAAACGTCACATATTCCGTTCACTGTGCCTAGCCGCAGATTAGAAGCACATTCTGTTTAGTGTGCAAAGTTGCAGATTAGCAGCACATTCTGTTTAGTGTGGAAAGTGTAAAAAATAAACGTCACATATTCCTTTCACTGTGCCTAGCCGCAGATTAGCAGCACATTCTGTTTAGTGTGCAAAGTTGCAGATTAGCAGCACATTCTGTTTAGTGTGGAAAGTGTAAAAAATAAACGTCACATATTCCTTTCACTGTGCCTAGCCGCAGATTAGCAGCACATTCTGTTTAGTGTGGAAAGTGTAAAAAATAAACGTCACATATTCCTTTCACTGTGCCTAGCCGCAGATTAGCAGCACATTCTGTTTAGTGTGCAAAGGTGCAGATTAGCAGCACATTCTGTTTAGTGTGCAAAGTGTAAAAAATAAACGTCACATATTCCTTTCACTGTGCCTAGCCGCAGATTAGCAGCACATTCTGTTTAGTGTGCAAAGTTGCAGATTAGCAGCACATTCTGTTTAGTGTGGAGAGTGTAAAAAATAAACGTCACATATTCCTTTCACTGTGCCTAGCCGCAGATTAGCAGCACATTCTGTTTAGTGTGGAAAGTGTAAAAAATAAACGTCACATATTCCTTTCACTGTGCCTAGCCGCAGATTAGCAGCACATTCTGTTTAGTGTGCAAAGTTGCAGATTAGCAGCACATTCTGTTTAGTGTGCAAAGTGTAAAAAATAAACGTCACATATTCCTTTCACTGTGCCTAGCCGCAGATTAGCAGCACATTCTGTTTAGTGTGCAAAGTTGCAGATTACCAGCACATTCTGTTTAGTGTGGAAAGTGTAAAAAATAAACGTCACATATTCCTTTCACTGTGCCTAGCCGCAGATTAGCAGCACATTCTGTTTAGTGTGCAAAGTGTAAGCCGGCTAAGCACCACCCTGTCTTCCACCAAGTCCACTCTCAGTAGCCAAGAGTCTGGTCAACATAATCCTCACCCTGATCATCCTTCCTCCCACCATAGAGGGTCTGGCCAAAGAAGTGATCCCACACTGGGATATAGTGAGTAGCTCGTCTCATCACCAATCCTTCATTTGAACCTCTCTCCAAGCACGCTTGCAGAGGAACATGAAATCTTGTGCCCTGATTCACAACCTCTAGAGGGTACCCAATCACAAGAAGATGACAGAGGGGAACGGCATTTAAGGTCAAAGGAAGTGGATGATGATGATGAGACACAGTTGCCATCAAATCAACCACTATTACTGTCTCAAGACCTTGATGAGGAGAATGATACACAGTTGTCAATGACTGAGTATGTGGTGGGATCAAGAAATGAGGAGGATGATCAGAGTGAGGAAGTGGAGGAGGACTTGGTGGACGATGAGGTGACTGACCCCACCTGGGAAGGTGGAGAGCCGAGCGATGACAGCAGTCCTGAGGGTGAGCAATCTGCAGCACCGCAACAGGCTGGAAGAGGCAGTGGTGTGGCTAAAGAAAGAAGGTGGACCGCACCAAACCGGCCCGCAAATGTTCCACGGAGCACCCCCTTGCGTAAATCTCCCTTGCCAAGGGCTAGGTGTTCCGCGGTATGGCGTTTTTTTAAGGAAAGTGCGGACGACAAAAGAATTGTAGTTTGCAACCTGTGCCACACCAGAATGAGCCGAGGCATGAACACTAGCAACCTCACCACCACCAGCATGATCCGACACATGGCATCCAAGCACCGTAATAAGTGGGAGGAACGCCCGGATCGCCAATCTGTGTCTGCAGGCCACACCACTGCCTCCTCTTCCCCTGTTTTCGGTGCCGGCCAATCGCCTGTCGAAGGCGCAGGCCCGCATACCTCCCGCCCTGCACCTGTACCATCTGAAGCACCATCAGCGACCACATCCACTTCCCTGTCCCAGCGCAGCGTCCAAATGTCGTTACCCCAGGAATTTGAGCGCAAGCGAAAATACCCAGCCACCCACCCACAGGCCATAGCACTAACCTCACACCTTTCCAAATTACTGGCCATCGAAATGCTGCCATTTAGGCTTGTGGAGACTGAGTCCTTCCGCAGCCTGATGGCAGCAGCTGTCCCTCGGTACGCAGTCCCCAGCCGCCACTACTTTTCCCGGTGTGCCGTCCCCGCCTTACACCACCAAGTGGACAAGTGCTTGTGGCCAGGGACGCTACATTTCCCTGACGGCACACTGGGTGAATGTCGTGGAGGCTGGGAGCGACTCGGACCCTGGGATGGCACGGGTGCTACCCACGCCGAGGATTGCGGGCCCTACCTCCATCAGGGTTTCCGCCAGCACCTACGTTATTGGCTCCTCCTCCTCCGTTTCCACCTCCGAATTCTCTGCGCGCAGCGCCACTCACCCATCAGCCGGTAGCTGGAAGCAGTGTAGCACTGCAGTGGGGAAGCGTCAACAGGCCGTGATGAAGCTGATCTGCCTTGGGGACAAACAGCACACGGCCTCAGAGCTGTTGCAGGGGATTAGTCACCAGACCGAGCAGTGGCTCTCGCCACTCAACCTGCAACCAGGCATGGTTGTGTGTGATAATGGGCGTAACTTGGTGGCGGCTTTGGAGCTCGGCAAGCTCACACACGTACCATGCCTAGCGCATGTATTTAATTTAGTGGTTCAGCGATTTCTAAAAACCTACCCCAATTTGCATGATCTCTTGACCAAGGTGCGCCGCATGTGTGCACATTTCCGTAAGTCATCAACAGCTTCAGCCGGCCTGTTGAAGCTGCAGCAGCGCTTACAATTGCCAGCTCACTGGCTGCTGTGTGACGTGAGCACGCGCTGGAACTCCACCTTCCACATGTTGGCCCGGCTTTGTGAGCAGCAGAGGGCAGTAGTGGAGTACCAGCTGTTACACGGTCGTCGCCTCTCCGTTCAACTTCCTCTAATCAGAAGTGAGGAGTGGGAATGGATGTCAGACCTCTGTGAGGTTTTACGCAATTTTGAGGAATCGCCACAGATGGTGAGCGACGATAACTCTATTATCAGTGTAACCATCCCACTTCTGTGTCTACTGAAATGCTCGCTGCTCACAATTAAAACCGACGCTTTGCATGTGGAAGAGGTGGAAATGCGGGAGGAAGAGCTTACACAAGGTGATAGCCAGAGCACCCTCACTTCGTCTTCTCAGCGACAATTGGAGGAGGCGGAGGAGGAGGAGGAGGAGGAAGACACGGTTGCCTCCGCTACAGAGGGTAGCCATGGAACTTTAGTTCCATCTCTTCAGCGTGGGTGGGCAGAAGAGGAGGAAGAGGATGAGGAGATTGAGAGTCATCCTCCTGGTGAGGACAGCGAAATCTTGCCTGTTGGTACTCTGGCACACATGGCTGACTTTATGTTAGGCTGCCTTTCCCGTGACCCACGCGTTATACGCATTTTAGACAACACGGATTACTGGGTGTTCACCCTTCTGGACCCCCGCTACAAAGAGAATTTCTCATCTCTCATTCCTCCGGTGGAGAGGACAAGCAAAATGGTGCAATACCAGAAGGTTCTTGTCGAAAAATTGCTCCAAAATTTTCCATCTGACAACGCTGGCGGCAGAGTACGTGCTACCTTGGCCAACCGAGAAGGGGAGAAAAGAGGAGCACACAGGAGTTCCGACAAAGGCAGGGCAACACTCTCCAAGGCGTGGGACACCTTCATGACACCCCGCCAGCACCCTCACCCTGATGCGCAGCCTAGTGTCACAAGGAGGGAAAAGTTTTGGAAGATGGTGAAGGAGTACGTAGCAGACCGTGTCAGCGTCCTCAATGATCCCTCTGTGCCTTACAACTACTGGGTGTCCAAGCTGGACACGTGGTATGAACTGGCACTCTACGCCTTGAAGGTGCTGGCCTGCCCTGCCACCAGCGTTCTGTCTGAGCGGGTATTTAGTGCTGCTGGTGGCATCATAACAGATAAGCGTATCCGCCTTTCCACCGAAAATGCTGATAGGTTGACACTTATAAAAATGAACAAGGCCTGGATTTCCCCTGACTTCTCCACTCCACTGGAGGAAAGCCCCGGGTGAACATAAAGTGACTTTATATATGTTATTTACAATGATGGGAATACTCTGTATTACCATTCACCCCTTCCACCCAAAAAACGGGTATATGGTTGACTCTCTTCCATATACCCTGTGATATAATTTTTATATAGGGCCAGCTCACCAGCGGGCCCTGTGATATAATTTTTATATAGGGCCAGCTCACCAGCGGGCCCTGTTTGACAACTTTTTGTATAGGTCAGCTCACCAGCGGGCCTTCTTATATAATGTTTTATTGGGTCAGCTCTCTAGCGGGCCCTCTCATATAATGTTTTATAGCGTCAGCTCACTAGCGGGCCTTCGCATATAATGTTTAGGATGGTCAGCTCCGCAGCAGACCCTCACCCATAATGTTTTAGATGGTCGGCTCAGCTGCAGACCCTCATTCCTAATGTTTTAGATGGTCAGCTTAGCGGCATGCCCTCGCCCCTAATGTTTTAGAGGGTCACCAGCAGGCTATTAATCCTAATTTTTCAAGGGTGTGTATGATGCCCTCCTTTATGTGTAATAAAGGGTGTATTGGAGTGACATTTCAGTTTAATTTTTGGCAGCCCTTTCACGTAGTGCATCGGCTTTATGAGTGTTGGACCACTACCTGAACTATTGTACCACAATGTGAATGAGGCCCTCCATTTTGTGATATACAGGTTGTATCGGAGTGCCTCAGGTCCTCCCATTGAATTAAATAGGGCTGGGGTGTTCGACAGAGCAGAAGGTAGCTCTTGGCTTCATCCACTAAGTCACTTCGTCACTTTTACTGAATGGATCAGACCCCACTGTTCCGACTATAAATTTTGGAGTTAACAAGGGCAAACGGACATGTTGTAAAACCTGTGGTAGCTGCAGCCTCCGTTCCTGAATGCTGTACCTTACCCGGGCCATAACCACGTTGAACACCTGCTTTACTCTGCGCACGTTTCCCTCTTAATCATGGCCCCAGTTCAGAAAAATCGAGGAAATTTTTTGCAGAATTTGTCTCTGCGCACGTTTCCCTCTTAATCATGGCCCCAGTTCAGAAAAATCGAGGTAATTTTTTGCAGAATTTGCCTCTGCGCACGTTTCCATCTTAATCATGGCCCCAGTTCAGAAAAATCGAGGAAATTTTTTGCAGAATTTGCCTCTGCGCACGTTTCCCTCTTAATCATGGCCCCAGTTCAGAAAAATCGAGGAAATTTTTTGCAGAATTTGCCTCTGCGCACGTTTCCCTCTTAATCATGGCCCCAGTTCCGAAAAATCGATGACATTTTTTGCAGAATTTGCAGATGATATACAAGTAAATATGCAGCAAATACTGTTTGGTAACAATTTTTCGCCTAAAGTCGTTTTTATCTTCCTTTTTGTGTGTTTTACGGTCAGTCTGTAAAAATGGCGTACTACGGGCGAAACATCGTTCCCAGCAGCGACGTTGGAGTCCAAGATGCATCCAGACATCCTCCCTATGCTGTCCCTGAACCATTTCTGTGGTGTTTCCATCATTTTCTGCACTTTTCCTATGGACCAGGCACCCTCCCCTCATCAGAGCAGGGGGTGCCTGGTGTAATGCTCGAGTCCTCCCATTGACTTCAATGGGGCTCAGGTGCTCGGCCGAGCACTCGAGCCTCCGGGGGTGCTCGGCCAGAGCACCCGAACACCCGAGCATTGGGGTGCTCGATCATCACTAGTCTTAACAGCACCAAAACCCCCTCTGATTGGCAGGTTGGGTCACCCTAAGCAGCAAAAAGAATAGCACCAAAAAACAGGAAAGGGAAAGGTGAAAGGGGAAATAAGACCTAACTTTTATTATTTACAAATAAAATCGGAATTCACAAGTATACTAATAAAAAAAATATGCAAATTCATTAGATCGTATTTTACAGGGATCAGTTCCCCAAGTAATCAACCTTAGGTGTATTGTCTTAGGTACGCAGTATGGTTTGATCGTTTGTCACAATCAGACATACAACAATATCATTTACGGACTGTCCGATTCCCAGTCCTATGTATGTCATACGTCTCCTGATTATCAGTCATCAATATGTAACCACTATTATCCCATATTCATGTAGTCTCTAATTTTTGGGCTGTGTATATGCTCTTCCGTATCGATATACTTAAGGAGGGGCAATATTCAGGAAAGGGGGGATTTGTCACTTCAAGGTTCACTTAAACATCATCCTCTCTTACTATCCACCGATTTTCCCTATGCCACCCCCATCCAAATATACATCAGCTTCTATTCCGGTTGCAATTAAGTATCAAAATTACTTTGGCATATGTTTCAGCGGGTTAGAATGAACCTCATTAACCCTTCATTTGCCAAGGTAGTTTACAACACGTGTTCTCTTATCTTAGTCAATGTATTGTGGAAGGGCAATATTCAGGAAAGGGGAATTCGTCATTCAGGGTTCACTTAGATACCATAATACCCCTACTTATCCACCCATTTTCCCTATGCAACCCACATCCTGATGTACACCATTGTCTATTCAAGATGTAATTAAATATCAAGATTACTCCAACATGTGTCTCGCCGGGTTTAAGGGTACACTCTTAAAACTTCATTTGCCAAAATGATTAATCATAGATTAACAGATCTCCTGGATATTGTGTACCTCCATTTCATATTGGTGACCCACAACATCCATTAGTATGATTCCCATCCATTAGTATGATTAACCATTTCAATGCCGATTGTTGTTCGCCCTTCTTAGAGACTAGCTGCTACTCATGAACAGGTCGCGTGTATCTAAGTGGTTCTAGACTGATTCTTCTACTCAAGCTAACAGACTCCATCTAATGTTCTAACACTAAGACTACACCTCCAAGCATTTCATGGTGCCCAGTAATAGACTCAGCGGGAAATGTCGGTCATACTGTCGTCAAAAAGTAATAGCAGTGTATAGCTGTTGACTATCCTAAAAACAGCTGAGTGAAAAGCGCATATAAATACATGGCTGATTACTGAATGCAAAATCTTAATAAATATTTGAACTTAACATTTTCCTGACGTACGTTTTGCATTAATTAGCTTTTTCAAAGGACCCCAGCCACTTTGAATCAGTTGGTTAAATACACTAATCCCCTCCCCTAATTGGATGATCTTAACATATCCTCAATTGTAATTGGATCATCTGCATGTCCATCTTTATGACAGCCTACTCCTATTGATTATCTAAATAGTTACATATATACACAAGCGAGATTAAACAGATTTGATCTTTCATACTCCATAAGATGGGAAAGATACATTCTCATTATACACATAGTGCGATAGCATGATATCTTTGCATAAAATTTAGTTATATATGCACGTCACTAAAAGATTTATACAGATCACACGACAGGGATGTCCCTTGTCCCAGGGTTTGTTTGCACTGGCCATTGAGCCGCTGGCCAGGCTAATCTGTAGTTACCCGATTGTGGAGGGATTTGTGGTGGGTAGCAGAGAGGAGAAATTGGCGTTATATGCAGACGATATTCTATTGTTTTTGGGTAAGGCTTCCGGATCTCTTCCACAAGTTCTGGATTTGGTAAATACGTATGGTAATTATTCAGGATTGCGACTAAACTGGGCTAAACCATCTATCCTACCTGTAGACCCAATTATGCTCCTTTAAAATATGAAAGCTCTGTTATGTATTTGGGACTTATAGTGACTGCCTCTGCGGATAATTATCTGAGAGATAACTTGGAGCCGCTAATTAATCAACTTCGGTGTAAAACAACATCTTGGCTTATGCTACCACTGAATGTTATTGGTCGCTCCAACCTGATTAAAATGGTGTTTCTTCCACGATTTTTATATGTTTTTCAAGGTTCTCACGTACCTATCCCTAAGCGGTGCTTTATCACAATTGACAAGATTGTTAGGAACTTTCTCTGGTCGGGCAGCCCATCTAGGATTTAGTTATCTACTCTCAAGTGTTCGGTGTGTGAGGGTGGAATAGATCTCCCTGATTTCGATAACTTCTATAACTACTATACTACCTGGCTGCACAGGGACAATATGCATTCGCATATGTTCTGCCGGATACCCTACACACCTTTCACAGAATTGATGAGTCCTTGCCCAAACCAGGACACTCTCTGTTACATATTCCTTTGCTGTGTTCTGGGGTGCTTGGGGACCCCCATCACTTCTCAGACGGCCTGTACTATATGGTCGACTATCCAATCTATTTCAAATTACAAGACAAAAGATCCTTGTAAGTGTTGCCTCCGTGATAGCACCGGTACATTACCATTGGTTACGTTCCACTCTTTCAAAACTGGTTGCCAGTGTTGCCTCCATGATTGCACCGGTACATTGCCATTGGTTATGCTCCACTCTGTCAAAACTGGTTGCTAGTGTTGCCTCCGTGATTGCACCGGTACACTGCCGCTGGTTTGCTCCACTCTGTCAAAACCGGTTGCAAGTGTTGTCTCCATGATTGCACCGGTACATTGCCATTGGTTACGCTCCACTCTTGAGAAGACAGCAAAGGAGGTTTAACCCACAGAAATTTTGTGTGACTGAGTAGACACAGGCAGCTGTGATCCAAGTTCCAATTATGAAGTTTAACAGTAGGGGAGTGGAGAGGATACTTTCAGCACCATGGACAGCACTGAGTGCCATAGGGATGTGCATTGCTACACCAAGCACTAGACAATTATCCCCTTAGCTATGTATCATATATTATACATGTTGTGCACTGCCAGGGTAAGTAGACTGGGGGTCACGCAGCATCTATGGGGTTCTTTTGCTCTTGTACGGAATATAATGTGTTGCGTGTACTGTAGGAACGGCTAAAATCTGCATACATATTGCAGGTGATATTCAGCATTTCTCTGAGGGTTTAGGATTCTGTCAAGAATCTGGTGACAACTAAACTGAGTGCTCCAGTTCCACAGGAACTTTTTTAGAGTGATTCAGCTGCTACTAGTTGTGGCACCTTTGACATGATGATTGTGTACCTCCCAGTCAGACCTGGGGTGCTGCTTTAGGTCGGATCTCATTGTGGAGGTTCCTAGGTATTAGCTGCTTGCCCTGCTCACATGCTTCTTAAACAGACAAAAGATAGAAACATGTTTAGCTTTTGGATCCTATGTGAAGCATATCCATACAGTCGAATTCATAGACTGCAGAGTTCCTGAGGGGCTGCTGCTACTACTGAGGCTAGTTGTTGATGCAATTGTTCTTCTTCTGGGTGTTAAATGTGCAACACTTCCAGCAGCAGGGGCACTCATCATAGCTATGTTTGCGGATGTTAATAACCTGATTTGTTGCTGCTGGTTATTCAACACTAGTGTGTGTGCATGAGTGGGGCTTGGACTTGGAAGCTGTGATGATGCTGATGATAACTGGTAAGATAACTGTGTATTTTTGTGCATCTTTTCTTGTTCAGTGTCAGATTTGCTTTCCCAAAAACTTTACAGATAGGCACAGTACTCCTTTTCTGTGGTGGAAGACTGAGCCATTTCCTTTCAGCAAACTTTCTGGCCATATCATCATCTCTTTCACTCTCAAATTAATTTGCCTGAAGAAGGGGTGGCGTGCTGGATGGATATATTTTAGATCTACATTATCATCATCTTTAGCATTGCCCTTCACTTTTTTGCCCACTACTTTTATATTCCTTCAAGCTTTTAGAAGTCTCAAATAATTTCTTCTTGGTTGGGCTGCTATACCTTCTTCCATTATCCCAGTGCTAGAATGTGACTCTTTGTCTTCTTCAGTGTCCTTAGTATTTTATTAAAGTGCAACTATAGCTGATATATAGGTGACCACCAATTAATTTTTACTATAGTAGTACTGGTAAACATTGAAATCCTTTTATGATCCTTATTAAGTGCAGACATTATTTAGAAATGTAAGTTCTTACGAGACTCACCACCAGACGACAGTGCAGACATCTTACAGAAGAGCGATCTGTGCACCTCCATCCCTGTCTCATCACTGATTGGCAAGTAAAATAAGGGGGAGTTGCATTGTGCCACATGGTACAGACAGGGACAAAGAGAGCAGACGTTCAGATAACTCTTAGGCAAGATGTCTGCGCTGTCATCTAAGAACGTAGATTTATAAATAATGCCAGCACTTAGTAAGGAATTTAAAAGGATTTCAATGTTTACCAGTACCACTATAGTAACATTTTTTTTGTAAGACAATTTTTTTTATTATTATTTTTTTTAAAGCTCAAGCCCTGAGAAAAGAGAAAAAAATGCCCTACTGGCCTAGTACCAGCAGGTCATGTTGGCCACTGACCATTGCCAAATGTCCTCCTGAGTCCATAATTGTGGAATTTGCAGCTGCTATTCTTACTGCTGCTGCTGAGTTGTTTAAGCAACAGGATAATTAGGCAGCTGAAAAGGAATTAGATCAACAATAGCAGTAACATGGGTGATGGATGATGAAGGTTTCACTTGCTCTGACTAGCTCCAGTGATGTGCCTGAGGCAGTAGTGGCATAATAAGTAGCTCCCAGTATATGTGGAGAAAAGAAGCTGGCTAATAATTCTTCTCCACCTGCTCCTCCTCCAAAATCATAGGTGGTTGCCTGTGTCTTTCCAGTCAGTTCACTGTATTTGGGGTATTTGGGGTCAACCTCCTTTCTACCTTCCTGTTCACCAGAGTGCCCCCAGACTCCCCTAATATAAAGAACAAATGTCCTTATGTCTTCTCCAGCTAAAAATTGTGCTGCTCCCTCTTCCTCTCACAAACACAAAATGGCACACTGTGGAATTGTAACACATCTTTTATACTCTGTATGCGGGAAAAGAAGGGAAACTTGCCACATGGTGGGTAGAAATTCAGTCTTCTCATTGAATTCAATGCAATGAACTAGATGAAAAAGTGCACTTTTTTCTGTTTTGCTTTTGAGATAAAAGCTTTCGCCTATCCCTATCAGTCACCTTATGCTCGTGTCTCCTACTACTGTTGTACAAATGTAAAGAATGTAAGAGGATGACTCTGAGATAGTTGAAGGTGAAAAAAGTCACTGAATTGACTAGGGTGGAGAAAAATCCATCTTTTTCCATAAATATTGCTACATATAGTCTCATTTTTGCTAACTCTAATTAATTTCCTGTGGGTCCTTTGGCAGTTGTCACCTGGGTTAGACTAAGTATTTGTGGTTCTGACTATACCTGTGAGGCAAAGCTGGGAGGTTAGTATGCAAAGTTCTATGGCTGCTGTGGAACAAGACTGGGGGTCATTATGTGTTGTTGACAGCAGCTGGAGGGACTCACATTTCTCATCCTGGCTACTAGACAGTGGGACAAGGCTAGGTAGTTACGATGCTTGGTTATATGGCTACCATCAGATAAGGCTGGGAGGTCAGTATGTGCCATTCTACGCCTACCTTGATTTACCTTGGGAAAGTCTGGGTGTTTGTATATCTGGTTCTAGTGCAGTGGAACAAGGATGAGGACTATGGCAGACAAAATATGGTAAAATAGCATATGTTCCAGGAATTTCTGTAAAGACAATATTGTCATTTTTTTCTTACATTTCTCTTTTTGGCCAAAAGTTTTCACCCATTCCTTGCCCACGTTTGCCTTCCCAACACATTGAGTTAAGTTACATAGTAAATATTCTCCTAAAAAGAATAAAGTGCAAGAAATAGCATTCTCCTACCATGGGAATCCCCACCAAAACTTTTTTTTTCCACAGTGCACATATTGACCTCCAGCATTATCCCATTGCACTGGAAGCTATATAACCACACACACTGACCCAGAACCTTGTCCCACGGTAACCATACAGAACCATACATACTGACACCCAAGACTTGTCCCATTCCTCTGATAGCCAAATAACCACACATACTAACCTCCTAGATTTGTCCCGCTAGTCTGGTAGCCATAGAAACATAAATACTAACCCACAGCCTGGCCCTATGATAGGCATAGAACCAGACAAACTGAACCATCAGCCTTGTGCCATTGCACTGATAGCCACAGAACCACACATACTGGCTGCCAGCCTTGCCCCACTGTAAACATATGGCCATACATAATGAACCCTAGACTTGTCCCATATAACCACACATACAGGCCCTTCAGCCTTGTCCCACTGCACAGAATCACATATACTAACTCCCAGCCCTTTCCTATAGTAGCCACAGAGCCTCACATACTGCTAAACTTGTCCCTTGAAACCACAAATACTAATCCCATATCCTTGTCCACTCTACTGGTAGCCATAGGGATGGGAAAAATAAGGCCCTCTAACTGCTGCCAGACTGCAATTCCCACCATTCCATGCTATTCAGAGATGGAAAAAAAATTACCTACTGAGTTCTACTAAAAAAAAAGTAAAAAAAAATGCACAAAAATAATGCAAAATTACACCTGTGGAATGGCAAAATGTTCAAAGTTGAAGACTACCTATTCTTTTGTTTTAAAGAACTGCTGTCATGTATTAAACCTTGCTAGTAAACTCATGGTACAACACTTTTCAAGGATGGCTTTGCCAGAGTTGTATGAACAGGTGGCTAGTTTTGGGGGCAGAGGGCTGGAACCATCATATGGCAATATTTGTTGACAATGTGAAGCTTCCCTACAAGATAGAAACCAGGTTCTCTTGCTGTCTTTGGGCCACTTCTCTGTCTGCAACTTCAGCCTATTAATAATTTTTCAGGGCTTATGTTGTCATAGGCCTCAGCCTGCTAACAATTTTTTTCAAGTCTTAAAGGAACAGTAATGTCCAATACATTTTTGTTGTTGTTTTGTAGATTAAAAAAAAATGACATGGCACAAATCCCAATTCTCAAACCTTTATGGTTTGTAGACTTCTGCAATTCGATAAGACTAATTTCGGAATTCTAACGAATAAGGCGTATTTGGCATCATTCGGACCTTCAGAAAGCCAAGGTCTGCCCACAAAAAAATCAGAATCCAAAACGGACCTAGTCCGAAATTTTGATGTAAATTTTGGAAATTCGGACGGCGCTTTCCCACCTGAAACTATTACAATGTTCCTAAAAATGCTAAAAATAGATCTGGTAAAACAGGTGCTTTACAGTTCATGCAAAGTGCAGATATTAACCACATAAGGACACAAGCAATTTTGGCATTTTCACTATGTGTGTGTTCAACCATAATTCCTATCTTTCTCATTTATTGCACAAACACATATTATATACCATTTTTAAAGGGCAGAAAGGGCTTTAATTTGATGTGACATATACATTTATAAATTCTCATTTAATATTATTAAAAAAAAATAAAAATTACAAAATGAAAAAAAAAAAACTTTTTTTACAGTTCTGGCAGTAATAATGTGTTACATAATGGGTGCAGCTTAAGAAAAGTCATTCAAAATAATTTATTTATCTTGATGGACTCACCTATGAGGCTTGTCTTGATGTGGCAGGTGAGCTCACATTCAAATGGCCACTAGAGTGAAACTAAAAGCCTCCAATTATTTAAATGTATTTTGGGCTGATGTATACTATAGCCATTGTTGCTGCCCAGGAGTACTGGGAGTTTGAGTGCAGGGCTTTATTTTGTATGTTTGTTGTATATTCATTTGTATCGCACAGCCATGTTACATTTCTGCCACTCACCCCATATTTGCCCTATTAAGGGTTAATAAGTGTGTAGGTGTTTATAAAATACCCCTTCCTGTCTCATTAGTTTAATGTATTTTTTTTATTTGTTTAATTTTTCTTGAATATTTTAAATTTTTTTTAAATTCGGCCGAATTTCATCTGAGTCGAACAGGTCTGGTCCAAAATTTGGATCCTTCGAATGGGAAAAAAAATTAGTTCGAAATCGAATTTTAACAAAAATGTTTGCATGCACAAGTCTAACGGTTTGAGAGATATTCACATCTAAAGTTCCCCCTCTCCTGATGTCAGCTGTAAAGCTGACAGGAGGAGATCCATGTCGGCAGACACGAGGAGGCACTTCAGCAGAGCTGAAATAATGATATTTAAGAAGTACTACTTAATTGGAATGGTGCACAAATCAGGCACATTTTGTAGACCATTCCAATGAAGTAATTCAACTATCGCTATTTCGACTCTGCTGCAGAGCTGCCTGCTGGTCCCTGGACCGGTATCTTCTGCTGTCAGTAGAGCACTGACATCAGGAAAAGGGGAGAACTTTAGATGCAAATATCTCTCAAACTTTAAAGGTCTGAGAGATAGGATTTGTGCCACATAATTTTTTTTTTTAAATCTACAAAATTACAGAGAGTTATTATTGGACATTAGTGTCCCTTTAAGTTGCAGTATGACTCCTGCTAACAAAGCATTGCATTCTTGCACCACCTGCCCTAACACCTTTACCAGCTTTAAATGGAGATCACTACCAGATAGCTAACAATTTTTTCAAGGCTTGTGTTGCAAAAGTTCTCTTCCTGCTACAAAATTGTTCAAAGGTTGTGCTGCTATAGGACTGTAGGTGTGGTAATAACTTTTATTTTCAGCTAGCTTTATCCCTCTCAGCATAGAAAGTATAGAAGCCTTCACTGCAATATACACATATTTCCTAAAGCACAATGTTTCAAGAGGAGAAAAGAAAACAGAGCAGGAGGGCCTTCTAGTTGCTATGAAACCAAGATCAACAAAGCAAGAAAAAAATATCAATAAATCATCATAACTTGTGCAAATAGAAAAGAACATTCAATCAAAAATGTACATCAAAGTACTGAATAAACTGCTAGATCTAGGTGGAAATTGTTTAACTCCATGCCTTGAATCAATATGTACAGATAAATCGTGATACAATAGCGTACGAAGGAGAACTGCAAATGTATCAATCAGATCATGTTGTTGTCAAGGCAACACAAAACACTGCAGATTATTATTAAATATCCTTATAATTCAGAAGAATCAAGTCAGAAGCATACATAGATGAAAAGTTTGTTGAGACCAGTGGGCATCATAAGTGCAAATAAGCCTTCTAAATATTGTTGCATGATAACTGCAAATATGTGAGCGTAAAAGCTGCTCAGTGCAGGGGGTTATGGCAGTCATAGCAATGTCACAGTTCATAAAATATGAAAAAAATTCAAAAATGTATAGCTGGTAGTAGCTTGTCCTTACTCATTACATTAAATATTTAATGGGTTGTGTATGTGTGTGTGTAACATCTAGATAATGCGTGAAAGACTGAAACACTTTAAAAAGTGCAATTTTATATAAAAAAAAAAAAATTCAGACATCTCTATGAAAAAATAAAAAAACATAGGTACAATTATTATCAGTTACCTGATCAATTTTATTTTGAACATTTAGGACCTTATTCAACAATGTGGGAAAAGCAGCTTATTTGGCACTCTTCATTAGGGATGTATTTGGATATTTGTAAGTGATAGACTGAACCTTTCGTCAAGACGAAAATGAGTACCAGATCTAGCTATTGATGAACTGGTCATTGAATTCACAAGGAATTGTGAAGAATTCCTTGTACTTTCAACCATTTACCATTTGATGAAAAGGTTGGAGAGTTCTCAAATGCATTGCTATACAATATGTTGACAATCTCTCCAGCATCCACAGCATCAAAACACAGTGTTTGAAGCCAAATAAAAAAAATGCAGAAAATCCTATAGTTCACATAACTAATACAAATTATATAGTGAATTTGAAACAGATATAAAGGTAGAATCATATATATAGAGAATGCAACAACTGAATGACAATCCCATCTCCAGGAGCATCATTTTAATAGCCTTTTCTGATTTATTGATATCCTTATGGTACAACTGTACAGAGGTTTCAAGGCAGGAGTGTAATTACAGTAGTTTCAGAGGATGCAGTTGTGAAAATGCCCAGCATTGAAGGGGCCCCATTTTTTCCAGTAGGAATTATCATGGAAAACTGGCAATTTGTTGCCCCCTCCCAGAGAACTCCCTCAAAATATAATCTTTTTGACTATCTTAAAAAAGTCACACTGGAATGTTGCCTGTTCTGGGGGGGGGGGGTTAGTTATACTCAATAAGCAAGTTTCTGAGTGTAATAGGGAAACAGGGCAAGGCTCGAGGCTGGGATGTGTGGTTCTATGGATACCAATGAAGTGGAACAAGGCTGGAAATAGTATGTGTTGTTCTATGGCTACTGCGGAACAATGCTGGGGGAGTTAGTATGGATGGACATGTGGCTACTGTGGGACAAGTCTGAGAGGTCATTATGTGTGAGTCTATGGTTATTGTGCTGCAGGCCTACATATTGCTTCTCTTCTTACCTGTATTCCTTCACTCCTCAGCATTGTCTAAGTGTAGTTCAATATCTTTGCTCTGTTAATGTGTTGCTTTTCTCTTTGACTGTTAATTTGTGCTCCTCAGCCTCTAATGACAAATAAGAGAAAAATGACATTTTCTTTAAAAGTCCCTGTTACGGACCCCCAGTCCGTTACTGGAAGCCCTACCTGGGCATATGGATTTGCAGCCCATTATTACAGGCTATGGAGAACTTTGAGCCATTATAAAAAGGAGAGCTCTGCCAAAGAGACTAGATTCATAACTTGGCTTGCTTTTCAAAAGTGTATTGTATTATGTTTCCTATACTACCCCCGCAGGTTAAGGTAATTTGTTCTGTTTTTTAGTTGATCAATCCCACTGTATTGTCCCACTATCTTGTGTTTACATTCTGTTTGTCTATTGTCTACCCTAGCCCAAGCCCTTTGTGGATCCTAGCCACTGTATATTTGTGAACTGTATTGAGACCGCCTGCTGTGTGTTAATTCAATCCTGTCTGCCCTATTATGCTTCCCTGGACCATTTGTGTTGGGTCTTTGTCTTATGTGTTGTGATTACATTATCCCTGTGAATACCCCATCGTGTCTATGTGATTGTATTATGTGACCATTTGCTGTTGTGTTGGGAAATTCCCAGAATCCTGTATTATGGAATAAAGTTGTTAGTCGTTGGAACTAAGAATGAATCCTGTATCATGATTCCTGGGTGGTGTTAAAGTGTCTCATAGGACGCCCATCCAAACCAGCTAAGAGCTCTCTGTTTCCAGCTTGTGTTTCCAGCAGTTGCAGTGGATGTTTTCAGATTGGGTTCCAGTGTTACAGAGTACCAGTCTGCTTTCTCCGGCTACCCCACTTGTAGCTGACAGTAGGAGCCCAGAAGTTTCCAATTGAGGATGCAGTTCCAGAGATCCAGTCATTTATCCTGTCTCCTAGGACAGGCTACCAGCTTGTAGCTGTATCCAGGAAGGAGAGACCCAGAAAGACGGCTAAGGATAACCCGGCATCCTTAGCTTCCGTTATAGTCCTTATTTTCCACTTTTTCCCTCCTAGCTCATTGCATTGAAATCAATAGTAAGACCACCCCATGGCAAGTTTTCCTTCTTTTTCTACAGCCATAGTATAAAAGGGGTGTCAGGCTCTCACAGCATGTCATTTCTGCATTTGTGAGATACAGAGAAAGAAGCACAATTTTGCAGCTAGTTAGGATAGGCAAATAAATTACAATTGGAGCACAGATTAGGGAGTCTTGCAGCAGGACATTTGTTCTCTGTGTTTGGGGAGTCTGGGGGACTGGAGGGGTGAAAGTAGGTTGATACAAAATATCCCAAATTCTGTGTGAATGACTGGGAAGACACAGGCAGCCATGATCCAAGTTCCTTCCTGATATGGTTGGAATCTCTGAGCTAGGTGATTCTGGGGGTGTGAAAATGGAGTAAAGGAGATTAACCCTAAATACCCCAAAATTATATTTGACTGAGAAGACACAGGCAACTGTGATACAAGTAGGGATGGGTGAAAATTTTCACCTCAAACTGAAATCGGAGAATAATGGCACTTCCCGCTTGGCGAATAATTTCACTCAAAAAGTGCAAATTTTATGCTCTTTTTTCACCTAGTTCAAGCCATTGAAATCAATGTGAATCTTGAATTTATAGACAACAGATGGCATATTTTTTTTTTAATTTCCCAAAGGCATAGTATAAAAGGGGCATGAGGGTGCCTGTGTTGGTGGTGTGTGGTGAAGAATCAGTTGAACAGGGAATGGTCTTGTTTTGGGGGAGTTTGCTGTGAATTGGGCAGTTAGAAATAAATCCTAAATACAAATAGAAAACCCCCATAAGAAATGGTATTAAAGGGGTCTGAGGAGGGTGCCTGTGTTGGTGGGTGGAGTCTGGGGAATGAATCAATTGAACAGAGAATTCGTTCTGGGGATTTTTTGACTAGTATTGGGGGTACAGTAAATAAAAAAATCAATAAAATAAAATTTGTATGTAAAGTGATAGAGACAGGAGTCCCCTGATATAGGCTGCCACTGGGGTAGACTGATAGTTGAAGTGACAGAGTATTTTGTATAGGATGATTTGTTAGATTTGTTGATTGAGAATTCCTACTGCTCCCGGGACTGACAACCAGGAAACAGCACAGACATCTTTGCATAGTGACGTCTGCGCTGTCAGTCCCTTTTGGTACCAAATGGCTCCTAGCAACGCCTCCTAGAGCATACTGGGATTGACAGTGCAAGCATGTAGATGTCACTATGCAAAGATGTGTGCGCTGTTTCCTGTCAGTCCTGGGAGCAGTAGGAATGCTCAATAACGCAGTAATAATTCTGGTGACTAGCACTATTGAGCAGCTAGTCGCCAGATGGGTAATTATTCGTGGGCAAGTTTAGAAGGGGTGGAAGTTCCACTTTAATAGTAGTGATGAACCCTCCCTTCCACTATCTTAACATATTCTGTGGGATGGAATCTCCTCAGATGCTGTTTGATGCACTGATTGTGATTCTCCTCCACCACACTGCCATGTGTGGTCAGTGCATCACATAGTGTGCAGTGGATGGAAATGAACTGCACATCCTAACATCAACAGAGTGGCTATCATTTGGCAGGGGAGGTAACAATTAATGTGGTGGATTGGAAGTAGATATAGTTACCATAGGGGAAGAAGGTGATGGTGATGGGAAGATAGTTGTGTCACTTCTCAAGGAACTTTCAGTCTCTGCCTGGGTTTCTCTAATCTTGCTCCTCTTTGATCTCCATCTCACCTCTTGTTGCCATTCTGGAGAGTCAGGGGGTATAGTAACAGCCGTGCTTGATTTCTGTGCTAGGTGTTTGTCTTTAACGTATTTTACATAAATATCACGTCTGTGTTTCAGGTGTGTTATCAGGGTGGTTATGCCAAGGTGTGTTCTCTCCTTTGCTCTTCTCACTGATTGTCACAAATTGTGTACAGCGTTGTTAATGATGACTGCACTGTGCCTGCCCTAAGAGGAAAATAGTCCCACACCCTTGACTTCAGGGGATTGGAAGAAAGAAAGAAAAGGTGGAGAAAAATGGCCTCTTTCTTCTTGTCCTCCTCATTCCCCTTCACTGTCTGTGCTGGCAGCAGATGATGATGATGCTGTTGCTGCTACTGCCTCAGAATCAGCACGGCAACTAGGACCAGGAGTATCGCTACTGCTGGTAAGTGTAACCTGTCCTAGTCCTACAGCACTTGTTGACTCCATTCCTACTGTGTCCATGGTGGTTTGTGGTACTCTAGCTTGTTCCTCAGCATCCTGCTGTCCTTGCAACTCAGCAGCAGAAGGAATTAGAGCAGTTGCAAAATCCCACAAATTCCAAAAGCTTAATGCTAGTGGTGATGGTGATGCCCATCTTCATCCCTGTCTCCCATTCCTTTGCAGTTTCTGCTAAAAAGGCCATCAATGTCTTTTCCACCTCAGTTTCTCCATTATCATCACCACCACCACTAGTCCCACCATTATGCTGCTGCTCTATTACAGACATTTCACTGCTGCTTGGAGGAGGTGACAAGCAATGTGAGAGGGTCTCCTAATGTCACACTTGGCATTTCTTTTTGACCTGAAGAAGGAAGACTGGCAGCAGTAGCAGCAGGCACAGGCAGCTTATATGTGCTCCTGCTGGTTGTGGTGTTATTCATTCTGCTCCTCCTAACACCAGTTCTGGCCTCTTCAGGATCATGTTCCTCTTGTACATTGTAGTGAAGGTAAGTGGAGGACTCCCAGAACCAGAGGAATGGTGTGGGCTCCCTTGACCGCTAGTCTGGATGCTCTCAAATGCTTCCCCTACCAATCCCCTAACACTAGTCCCACTGGCTGCGTCACCATTACTGTTACTACTGCTAAAACCATGCACATAATGTTCAGTCCTAGAGTCTTCCTCCTCACAGTCACTAGTAATATGATGATTATCCCCTCCTTCACTTGTAACACTAACAAGTTGCTAGACCTTCTTAGTAGTAGTATTAGCACTGGTGGCACTGCTTGGGCATGGCAAGTGTGACTTAGGGTCCCCTGCTGTCACACTTGGCATCATCTTCTCCTTTGCCCCCTCCTGATTATTACAAGACACCCTAGCAACAGCTTCTGCACTGGTGGCAGCAGGTTCAGCACTGGCATCAGGCACAGCACTGGTTGCAACAGGGGCAGCACGTCTGACAGCAGTCACAGCACTAGAGGCAGCAGGGTCAGCACTGGCAGATAACACAGCACTGGTTGCAACAGGGGCAGCACGTCTGACAGCAGGCACAGCTCTAGTGGCAGCATGGGCAGCACATCTAGCAGTAGATGCAGGCAGCTGACCTGTCCTGCTCTCACTAGTACTACCCTTTTCTCCCTCCTTTCCCATTAAATTCCCCAAGATGCCTATGGGTGATTTAGTGGTTTGAACAGCATTGGTTCAGTTGTGCTCACGTCCTCCTCACACTCAGTGGACACATAAGGGTCATTCCAGTTCCTCCTTTCATTATTTTTAAACCTGCTCGTAATGATAGCAGTCACTATAAGCCTCTCCTGCCTCAGGATTGCAGCAGAACAGCACAGCACATCTACCTCACTCTGTAGCTGCTTCTATTGTGTTTTACTTCCACAAATACATCATGTTTTTAAAGCAAAAATGCAAAAACAACGTAAATCAATGGGCAGAAACTTTCTAGCCATTGAAAAAAACACCAATTTTGGCCAATGGGCAAAAAATGCAATAATCTTAATTGCTGGATTTAAAGCAAAAAAGAGGACAACAGTGTGGTTTTCGTGGAATTTTGCACAAAAACACAGGGAGAAATTTTGCTCACCCCTAGATACAAGTGCATTTTGGTGGCTGTCCTCTTTGTTAGTGGAGTGTGAGAAAGAATCAGTTGCACTTGGAGTGTTGTTTTTTTTACACTGATTAGATCAGTTAAGTAAAAAAAAAAAGTACATAAAAAATATAAAAAACAGATTGACTGATAGGTGTCAGGGACCATGACATGATCTGTGACTGAGGCAGACAGACACTAGAAGAGACAGAATACTTTGTAAAGCGGAGAAATCACACACAGTCAGTTTTGTTGTGTGCTTCACTGTTCAAAAATGTCCATAAAATGTAATAGGGGTAGATGTAAAAGAGAAGTAGTAATGCAGACACATGTTAGTAAAATGGTAGTCCAGCCATGGTTACTGCAAGGTGCAGAATAAATGATAATGATCCTTCACCTCTTGAGGAGGCTGTTTGTCAAAATCACATCAAAAGTTCCACTACTACCAGTAGTGATATTAATAAACCATCTAAGAAGTAGAACACAGAAGATGATAGTGAGCAGCATTATAATGTTAATGGCATAATGGAGGAAAATGTAACAGCAACCAACTGCTGTTCCATACAGTGAGAGTAAAAACAACAATCCTTAAAGAAAAAGAGAATATGCCGAAAATTCCTTTAAGTGGAAAAGTAAAAAGAAATTGCTTGAGACTTCAAAAAGCCTAGAAGAATACAAATTTAAAGGGATAGTAATGTTTCATAATAAAAACAGCTCTAATTAATCATCATAGTATTTGGACTTTGGAGAGTGTTATTTAAATTCTGTCAGAGTTGTAGTTCCAGAGTAATTCAATGACAAAGTGTCCCCCTCCCTCCCCTTTTACTGATGTCACACTGTTCAGCTTGAGCAGAAGGGAGATGCCCAGGTAGACTGCAGAGAGGGACAATCTTCAATTAAGATAAGGGAAAACCTGAAAAGCTTGTCAAGGGGGCAGGGATTTCATTGTTTTCATAGGAATAAGAGTGTCCCCTTCTGTTATCTGTCCAGTCTATGGACTGCATTCCACATCTGAGAAGAGATTGTTTACAGTAGGTAAAAGGGGCGGGAGGGGGAAACTTTGCTTGTGAATATCTCATAAACCATAAAGCTTTGAGAGATAAGACTTATATCATTCTTCATGTTTTTTTAATGCCTACAAATTAAAATAAAGTTAAAACGAAGTATTACTATCCCTTTAATGAGGAAGAAGTGGTGGGTGATGCTGAGTACGACCTAATTATTGATGATGATATAGAATATATCCATCTAGCACCCTCCTCTTCTTCAGATCAGATGAGAGTGAGGGAGATAATGACATGGTCAGAAACGTAGCTGAAAGGCAAAGGCTATATAGTCTACTACTGAAATGGAATGCTGTGCCGATTTTTAAACTGTTTGATAAATCAATTAGAAAGTCACACAATCATCCTGCCAGTTATCATCAAAACATCCAAGTCCAACCCCCTCCAAGGCACACACACAATGTAATCAGCAAAATAGGTCATCAACACTCACAACCCAAGCTATGCTGAGTACATCTGCTGCTGATGGATGTTTTTTTACACTAATTACAACATCTAGCACCAGTAGTAGTGCATCAGAAAACTCTCAGTTCTCAATATAGAGATACTTAACTCAGTATCCAAAATATAAGCGTATTGCTACCTGTTGTATGTGTAGGAAGCATGTGAGCAGGGGGAAAGAAGGATCACACATCCTCATTGAGATACCACCTGAACCACAACCGTAGGTCTGATAGGGGGAAACATCATCATCCACACCTAGTGGGCATGTATGCTAAACCATTTGTGGAGAGTGTCAGGATTCAACAGATTCTAAACAAACAACCTGCTTTTGCAGGCACTACATTTTGATATTAACCACTGCAGTTGCTGCTCTTACTTGTTCATCAATGACAAATGCCCCCTATGGAAAACTACACTTTCTTCAACATTTAAAATTTTCTCTTTGCAATGTTCATTGTTTTCATTACATTCAAGATTGTAAGGACAGTTCTGGAAATCCAGAAGAGTCCAGTGGCATGTATTTCATATACAACTGATCGGGATCTTCTGCAAACATCAATCACTATTCTCTGGGGTAGACCCACATTCATGTAATAGTCTGGTCTAATTCCTTAATGCAGTTATTCAAGTTCATTCATAGTCTCTGACAATGAAAAAAAAATTAGAACTGCAACTAGGCAGCACTAAGGAATAGGGATGGGCGAAATGTAACTATTTCCCTCTTTCTCAGCAAAAATTCCCAGCCATAGAAAATACATAAAATGTCTGCTTTTTGCCACTACCAGTAAATTTGTGCATACTTAAGGTAATTCTCCTTTGCTCCCTTCTCAAACGCCAGATTCCCCTAGCACAGAGATAACAGCCAGAACAGAAGGTAACTTGGATCATGGCTGCTTGTGTCTTCCCATTCAGTCACACTGAATTTTTGCATACTTAAGGTAATTCTCCTTTACTCCCTTCTCATACCCCAGACTCCCCTAGCACAGAGATAACAGCCAGAACAGGATGAAACTTGGATCATGGCTGCTTGTTCTCAGTTAGATACACAGAATTTTGGGGTATTTGGGGTAATTCTCAAGAAACTTGTGTCTTGGCTGCCTGTGTCTTTCAATTCAGTCACATAGCATTTTGGCGTATTTGGGGTGAATCTTCTTTTCTCCCTTCCCACCCCTCACCCCCCAGAGACTCCCCTATGACAAACCTTTGGTACTATGCCTGTGGAAAAGGAAAGGAAACCTACCACGTACAGGGGAGAAATTCAATCTTCCCATTGAGTTCAATGCAATGAACTAGGGAAAAAAATAAATTAAAAAAAGGCACTTTTCACCAAAATATACCTCTTGGAGAAAAGTGCAATTTTTCTCATGTTTCTCTTTTAAAGGGATAGTAATCCTTCGTTTTGTCTTTATTTTATTTTGTAGGCATTAAAATAACATGAAGAACGATATGTCTTATCTCTCAAACCTTTATGGGTTGAGAGCTATTCAGAAGCAAAATTTCCCCTCACTGACCAAAACAGTCAAGTCTGCCATCTAGCTGTCAGACTTGGAATCCGGTCTGTGGACTGGCTGTGGCTCTGCAGCAGAGCCGAGATCATGAGATATAAGAAGAACTACTTAATTCGAATAGTCTACAAAATGTGCCTGGTTTACAAGCACACTTTTTAGACCCTTCCAATGAAATAGTTATTTTTATATCTTGCAATCTCGGCTCTGCTGAAGAGCCAGCAGTTGATCTGCAGACCGGATTCCAAATCTGACAGCTAGATGGCAGACTTGACCATTTTGGTCAGTGAAGGGAACTTTGCTTGTGAATATCTGTCAAACCATAAAGGTTTCAGATATAAGACTTATATTGTTCTTCATGTTTTTTAAAAGCCTACAAAATAAAATAAAGATAAAACGAAGTATTACTATCCCTTTAAGGCAAAATAATTTGCATATCCTTACTAGTGATATCACCAATGTATTGATTTGCAATATGCTGAAACATCTCTAGCAACCAAGGAATGATTCATGTGTTTTGACTCCAACAGCTAACATAACTTCGTAATTGCATTTTACTCTTTTTTTTAAATTGTTTCCACATTTGTAATCCTTTCAGTACCAAGTAATATATCCAGTTACATAATGCTTTTGAAGTTACTTGTATAAATATTTCAGATTTAACAGACTGAAAATCAATGACTTTCTGTGATGCCCATATTTCTCAACTGTTCATCTGAGAAAAGGAAAATAATTGTATATCCTTTTAAAATAAAAATGAGTGAGTTAGAATTATTTTGTTATATACCCTACTGCTTAACATTTAATTAAGATAATGGATAAATGACTGGAAATTCTTTCCATGTCAGTAATGCCCTTGACACTAATTTTGAATATCATTTTACACCAGCTGAATTTAAAATGTATTGCCTTTGATTGGTCCTTGCAGTTAGTGTAAGTAGGATATTAGCTATAGTATGTATTTAATGCACATTAATAGTAAATGGAAACTTTATTTTTGCAATAATTTAAGCTCTAACATTTCAACACAGTTTTATTAATGAGAAATTATGATGACGATATTAATTAAGCTGAGGTGAAATATCATTGTTCAGGTATAGCTATGCATTTTTTTATACAATTAAACTTTTTTGAGGTCTATAACTGATAAATTTCATATAATAGTATATATTCCAAGGATGCTTCATGTACAATGCATATGATACAATGCAAAATATACTCTGAATTTTTGCATGAAAGACTACTAATTTAATTGATCACTCTTAATAATTGAATTGTCATGTATTTAATTTTATTAGTCCTCCTATATAACATTGAACTAAGCAAACCTATCATTTGATTATACCTGCATTGCTTTAAAAATCCCCATATGAATTAATGAATATGTTTATTTATATAGCTCCACAAGTGTACGCAGCTCTTTACAATCTAAGGTTTAGACAATTACAAGTTCTTTGTAGAGTGAAACATTGGGTGCGAGGTCCCTGCCCAAAAGCTTACAATCTAAAGTGGTACTGGGAGACATACAGAGTACATAAGGGTCACATGCTGAATACAGTGCTAGAGGTCTGAAGATGATATGATAGGGAACACAAATAAAGTAAATAGTTTATAAGAGCGTTGCCATATTGGTGATGGTCTGGTGTAATCTGTACAATCTTTAAATGTTAGATAACAGTATATTGCCTAAATTTCTAAATTAAAAAACTTGTGCGTTAAACAGGCCTGAGAAACCACAACTCAGAATAGCAGGTGGAAGGTTGAAAACACTACAAAAAATCATGTTATAATCTCTACGTTTCCCTGTTATGGAGGCTGAATAAAGCTTAACCCCTTCAGTACCCAGGGGATAAGGAACACATTGCAGAGCAATGTGTTGCGTACCTCTCTGGCACTCAAGGGGTTAATCCTCAAAACCCATAGTTTTCCCACTTAATTAAGCACAACAATTACAGTAATCGGGGTGTGAAATAATTCTGAATTACTATGGATGGGAAGAAAATCCCATTTTTTTCCACAGAAATTTTCTCAAAAACAGCTTATTTTTCACAAAAAATCCTGCTAATACAAAAATCTATTAACATTTCTCTTTTTACTCTAGCACAAATGAAATTCCAAGGAGACTTTGACAATTCCCATTGCAATACCACTGCTGCTATGTGAAAAGTAGAAAAATCCATAGATGAAAGTAAAAGTTATTAGCCGGTTCTGTCCTACAGCAACATAAATTTTAGAATATTAGAACTTAGAAGACTGAAACCTACTGTACGGTAAGCCTTTAAAATTGTTAGCAAGCTGAGTCCTATAATTGAACAAGTCTTGGAAAATGTTATATACTTTTTACTTACAACGCTCCTGTTGGAGAGGTGTAAGTAAAAAACTGGGTCTGAAATTGACCGCTCCGAGACTGGAGCAGTCTCTCTGACCACTGTTCAGCGTGCTGGCACACATGACTAGTTATTAGTATAAAACACCATTGGAGCCAGGAATAGGGATGGTAGAAAATGTTCACCTCAAACTGAAATCGGCGAAAAACGGCACTTTCTGCTTGGTGAAAAATTTCCCGCGAAAAGTGCTGTTTTTCCCATTTTTTCCTGTTTTTTTCGCCTAGCTCATTGCATTGAAATCAATGGATAGAAACATTTTTCTCCACCACACAAAAGTTTTGTACAGCCATATAAAAAATATAAAAGGCTGTCAGGCTCTCACGGCATGACATGCTGTGTTTGTGAGAGGAGAGAGCAGCATCTTTTTGAACCAGAGAAGATAGACAAATGAAGGGGAATTGAATCTTAGTTTTAGGGAGTCAATTAGGTAGGGCATTTGTTTTCTGTATAGAGGAGTCTGGAGGTACAATGGGGATAAGGTTGACCTAAAATACCCCAAAATGTGGTGTGACTGACTGGCAAGACACAGGCAGCTGGGATCCAAATTGCTTGCTGATTTTACTTTTATTGTCTCTTTGCTGGGGAAGTTTGGGGAAAGAAGTTGTTGATTTTGTTTTTTAGTTAAATATATTTTTTGGGGGACTAACTGTGATAAGATATGGTGGACAACTTAAATAAATAAATATATTAGACAGCTGACTGGGAGCTCTGTGGCTGAGGCAGACTTGATAGACAGCAGACAACACAGAGAATTTTGTTGAGGGCCAAGGCAAGACATCACATTCCATCAGTTGTGTACTACAGAGAGTAAAAACACACATATTAGTTGAGTAATGTCTAGCAAATGCACACGCGGGAGGGGAAAAGGTGGAGGAAGTTCAGGTGCATGGGAGTAAAGTGTTAGTGCAAAACCTGATTGCAGCAATCATTGCTGCAGTATGTGCAATAAATGATGATGATCCCTCTCCTCCCAGGGTGGATGCAGTTTGTCAAGGTCCCACCAGTCCCACCACGCCAGTCCCCCACCACCACTACCATACACATCTGCCACATTGTAGGTTGTACTTTATTTTTTAATCACTTGACATCATCATGAATATGTGCCAGTGTCACTTAACCCCTTAAGGACCGGCCCCGCACGCACGCGGCCATCACTTAAGGACCAGGGACCATTCTGTTTTTCCAGAATCAGATTCCGGACTCCCCAAATGGCATGCAGCCGCACAGGAAGCCTGGAATTCCGTGACGGTCCAGGACTGTCATGGGTCCTTAGGTATATAACAAGCCATGATGGTCCAGGACAGTAATGGGTCCTTAAGGTGTTAAGCAGGAAGTAAGATTTGTGGGCAAAGGACAAAGGCGCTCTGCATGCTAACACATTTTTCAAGGTATATTTTGCTGTTGGACTCACAACTTTGACTTCCAGCTACTTATTTCTCCACTACAGCCTTCAGAAGAACTAATTTTGTCCTGGGAAATGTTGCACCATATTAAACAGAGGAAAAATATGTTAGAATAGGAAATAATGTGCTGGAATAGGAGAAAAATGTGTTAGAATAGGAGAATAATGTGTTGGAATAGGCAAACAAAATTGCTGGAATAAGCGAAAAGGAGGAACATTTTGCTTTGGAAAAAAAGAGAAAACTTTTGTGAAAAATTGGCCGTTTTTCATGAAAAGTCATGCGGGAAATTTTTCTCACTTTATGCCCACCGCTAACCAGGAACATATGCCACCCATCTGTGACATTATGCAAATTTAGTATCATGTGTCACAGTAGTCTAATAAGCATCAATCAAATCAGATTCAGTCAACATTCTCCTTTTCCTCCTCCCACTCCCATAAAATAATGGGTATTGGAATATGTTTTCTTGGGGTCAGGGAGGTACCATACAGTTCTCAACAACTGCCACTTTATCTGGCAGTCAAAGGGCTAACAGTGAATTACAGAACTGATTGAATGTAATTTCTTGACCTTTACAAATTACTGTATCATATACAGTAAGTCTCTCTCTTTTCTAGTATCCATCAACCTCAGTTTAACTAGCAGTAAAACTGTTTTTTATTTTTTTAAAATATTGTATTATTACTTTATTAAGTGTCCCTATCTCCTACAAAAGAACACACTGTGAAACTGTTTTCTCCCCTCTTCGCGCTAAGGTAAAGAGGATTTCAGTTTCTGCTTTTTCTCTCTCTCATTGCCATTGCAGTCTTGATTTTTTCCAGGAAAAGATAAAGCTAGATCTTTTTCAGTATGCTGCCTCTCTTCTTCTGACTGCTGTAGGGTTCAGGGTCTGCCTGTGTCTTGGGTGTCAGTCTGCAAAGGAGGCTCAGCCAGCTCAGCAAGGAATATGGATCACCTATCTGACTCTTCTAAATCAAACAAGATTTGGGGTATTTTTGGTTAAATCTCCCTTTGCCCACCTCCAGTCTCCCAAACACTGAACCTCATACAGCTCAGGAAGGAACTTGAATTACCAGCCTGTCTTTTCTCAGTCAAATAAGATTTTGCTGTATTTGGAACATACTTCCTTCCTCCTTTCACACTCCTCCAGACTCCCCTAACAAAGAGGCTTAGATAACTCAGGAAGGAACGTGAATCACCAACAAGATTTTGGGTTATTTGGGTGAATCTCCTTTTTTCCTGACATACTCCCCCGGAGTACCCCAGACTACTCTAACACAAAGAGTAAATTGCCTAAAAGAATTCCTAAACCAAATTCCAAATCCTATTTATTTTCCTGTCACAAAATGCTGAGGGAACACTCCTTTTATACTATCCCAGAATTGAAAGAAGGGACATATTCCGTGTGTGTGTGTGGGGGGGATTCGGTCTTCTCATTGATTTCAATGCAAGGAGCGAAAAAGTGGAAAGCCTGTACTTTTGTTTAAAAAAGTGCTACTTTTTTATTTTGAGCAGAAATATTTCCCCATCACTAATCCTGGTTCAAATAAATTTTTGATTTGGTGCATATTGTTATTCGGTCACAATATAACTATTACTTCATTTGTACCAGCAGAGTATGAGATGGGCTAGATCTCAGTATAATAATGGGTCATGATAAATCTTGAATCAAATTAAAGTATTAGCATGAGCAACATGCAGGTAGCACATCTAGTATAGTTTATAAGTTATTCCCATGTACACTGGCCACATTACAATCACTGGTGAAAAAAAAAAAAGAAAGAAAAAAAGAGAGGTATTAACGCACTGTCTGTAAAAGAGAAACATTTTTTGCCATCAAAAATAATTTAGAATCAAGTGGACATCTTATTTAAGAAGGGTTCAGACCTTGAAAACAAGCAGAACTGTGAACCAGCCTCATTACACTGTCACATGTTTCGCTGAAAGCAATGGTTGCTGCAGTGTGTGAAATAAATGACGATGATCCCACTCGTCCAAGGGAGGATAGCGTTTTCCAAGGTCTCACCAAAACTTCCAGCATCCCCAGTGCCAGTACAAAAAAAAAAGAACTGTATAAGAAGACATATAAGAAGAACACTGAAGACAACAATAAGTCACATTCTAGTGTTGATGATGGCAAAAGCATAATGGAGAGAGGTGTAGCAGCTGAACTGTCTGCGGCATCAGATAGTTAGACAAACAAGCACCAAAACACCTTTCCTGAAAATAGTAGCAAACTTTGTGGAAGTAAAAGTAAAAAGAAATCATTTGCGACCTCTAAAAACCTAGAGGTTTATAAGGGTAGTGGGCAAGAAGTGGCAGGTGATGCTGATTCTGAGGATGACCTAATGTTGACTGATGATGCAGATCTAGACTATATCCCTCCAGCATCCTTCACTTTTCAGACACAGATGAAGTTGAGAGCGAGATAGATGATGATGATGACATGGCCATAAAGTTAGCAGAAAGACAAAGGCTGAAACTACCACCACTGAAAAGGAACACTGTGCCTGTCTATAAACTGTTTGAGAAAACCATTGGAAAGTCTGACTCTATACAAGAAAAGATGGCAAAAAGTACACAGTCACACTCTCAGTCATCATCATCATCATCACCTCTTCTAAGTCAAAGTCCAGGTCCAGCATTCTTCTCTTGTTCAGATACAGATGAAGTTGAGAGTGGGAGGGATGATGATGATGACATGGCCATAAAGTTAGCAGAAAGGCAAAGGCTGAATCTACCACCACTGAAAAGGAGCACTGTGTCTGTTTACAAACTGTTTGAGAAAACCATTGGAAAGTCTGACCCAATACAAGAAAAGATGGCAAAAAGTACACAGTCACACTCTCAGTCATCATCATCATCATCACCTCTTCTAAGTCAAAGTCCAGGTCCAGCATTCTTCTCTTGTTCAGATACAGATGAACCTGAGAGTGGGAGGGATGATGATGATGACATGGCCATAAAGTTATCAGAAAGGCAACGGCTGAATCTACCACCACTGAAAAGGAGCACTGTGTCTGTCTATAAACTGTTTGAGAAAACCATAGGAAAAGCTGATCCTGGACAAGCAAAGATGGCAAAAAGTACACAGTCATCCTATCAGTCATCATCAGCATCTTCTCTTCTTCCAAATCCAAGTCCCACACAGCCCCACAAACCAGTGTTGAGTACCCAGCAGTAACAGCAACAAAAGTTATTAACATCCACAATGTTAGATATAATGAGTGCCTCTGCTACTGATGGAAGTGCTGTACCTTTGACACCTAGTAGTAGTAGCAGTAGAATTACATCAACATCTAGCCCCAGTAGTAGGGGTGGGCGAAAGTTGTTGCCCTGTTCACAGGAGAAATCTTGCAAAAAAACACATTATTGTCTGATTTTTCAAGATTGAAATCTTCATGGTTTTTGCCCATTGGCCAAAATTCTTTGCCAATTTTTCAATGGCTAGAAAGTTTCTGCCCATTGATTAACATAGTTTTCACCTTTTCGCTATAAAAACTGGACGTATTTGTGGAAGTAAAACACAATAGAAGCAGCTACAGAACTAGGTAGATGTGCTGTGCTGTTCTGCTGTAATTTATTTTGAAAGTTGAGGCAGGAGAGGCTCATAGTGACTGCTATCACTAAATGAAAGTTTAAAAGTAGTACAATGAGGTACTTGAAGGACCCTTATGTGTCCACTAAGTCTGAGGAGGAGGAGGAAGTGAGCATTACTGAACCAATGCTGTCCAGTCCCTCTAAATCACCCCTAGGGATCTTGGGGAATTTAATGGGAAGGGAGGAAGAGAAGGGTAATACTAGTGAGAGCAGGACAGGTATGCTGCCTGTGCCTACTGCAAGACATGCTGCCCCTGCTGCCACCATTGCTGTACCTGCTGCCACCATTGCTGTAGCTGCTGCCAGACATGCTGCCCCTACTGCCACTAGTGCTGTACCTGCTGCCACCTTTGCTGTATCTGCTGATAGATGTGCTGCCCCTGCTGCCACCAGTGTTGCTTCTGCTGCCCAGTGCTTCCCCTGCTGCCACCAGTGCTGAACCTGCTGGCACCAATACTGTGCCTGATGTCAGAAATCCTGCCCCATGTGCCTGCTGCCAGTGCTGAACCTGCTGCCACCAATGCTGAACCTGCTGCTAGTGTGTCTTGTAATACTCAGGGGGGTGGAGAAGATTATGTCAAGTGTGACAGCAAGGGACCTTAAGTCACACTTACAATCCCTAAGCAGTCCAGCCAGTGCTAGTGCTACTACTACTAAGAAGGTCCAGCAGCTTGTTAGTGTTAGGAGTGAAGGAGGGGGTAATAAATATCCTCATATTACTAGTGGCTGTGAGGAGGAAGACTTTGCTGCTGAACTTGATGTGGTTGGTGTTAGTAGTGCTAGCAGTAATGGTGAAGCAGGCAATAGGACCAGTGTTAAGGGAGTGGTATGGGAAGCATTTCAGAGCGTCCAGACTAGCGGTCAAGGGAGCCCACACCATTCCTCTGGCCCTGGGAGTCCCCTTCCCTTCATTACAGTGTCCAAGTTGAACTTGATCCTGAAGAGGCCAGAACTGTTAGGGGAGAGCAGGGGCAGAATTAATACCACCACCACCAGCAGGACCCTGTGCCTGCTGCTACTGCTGCTAGTGCTAGTCTGCCTTCTTCACATGACAAAGAAATGACTAGTGTGACATTAGGGGTCCCTCTGTCACATTGCTCGTCACCTCCTCCAAGCAGCAGTGAGGTGTCTGTAATAGGGTAACAGCATCACGTAGGGACTAGTGGTGGTGGTGATGGTGATGATAGAAAAGCTGGGGTGGAAGAGACATTGATGGCCTTTTTAGCAGAAACTGCAAAGGAATGGGAGACAAGGATGAGGAAGGGCATCACCACTACCACCACACCACTAGCAGTGAGCTTTTGGAATTTGCAGAATTTGCAACTGCTCTAATTCCTGCTGCTGCTGAGATGCAAGGTCGGCAGAATGCTGACGAGTATGCTCATGTGCCACAGACCACTACTGACACAGTGGGAATGGAGTCAACAAGCAATGTGGGACTTGGACAAGTTCCACTTGCCAGCAGCAGCAATACTCCTGGTCCTGGTTGCAGTGCTGATTCTGAGGTAGTAGCAGCAACAGCAGCAACATTATCAGCTGTCACAGACAGTGAAGAGGAATATAGAGGACAAGAAGAAAAAGGCCATTCTTCTCCACCTGTTCCCTCCCTCCTGAAGTTATGGATGAGGGAATATTTTTCTCTTGGGGCAGTCATCACCAACTGTACTGTGCACAATTTGTGACAAGTCAATGCGAAGAGTAAGGGAGGGAACACACCTTGGCACAAGTGCGCTGATATCACAAATGAAAAACAGACACCATGACATGACAGACTGGCATGCTGTGAGAACCTGACACCCTTTTATATGCTTGCAGGAAAAGTAATGTGCCATGTGGTGGGGAGAAAATCTGTCTTTCCATTGATTTCAATGCAATGAACTGGCCAAAACAAAGAAAAAAATTGTGCTTTTCACAAAATATTTCCTGCTGGTGGAAAGTGACATTTTTCACCTATTTCTCTTTTGAGAAGAAAACTTTTGCCCTGTTGCTCCCATGCATCACCTCTATTGATCTCCCAGCTAAATTAACTGGTAGATCAGTAGCTGGGGGCATCAGGAGTGGTCATTTGTATTTAGAAAAATACATTAATATAGTTATTTTTAGTTCTAAAATTCAGAATAACAAAAAACAAATACATTATGAATCTCAGCAGTCACATTTTTTGTCACAGGCTTTCTAGATTAAATGTGTCAGCACAAGCTGGTGTTCAATGCACATTAATGTGCCATGGCACCCTGTTTTAAAACCACAGGTCTACAGCATATAAGGGGTGCCAGCTTCTACAGAGGGGGAGAGTGAGCCTCTCCAGTGAGAAAAATAACCATAATTCAGGTGTGGTTGTTTGCATTAGGATTGCCAACTTAAAAAGAAAACTCAATATAATAATATAGGAATTGCCAAGATTAACCCACTCAGATGCTAGAGGAAAGCACTGATGTATTGTCTCAAACATTCTCTACCATTTTCATTGGAAAGAGTTAATTCCCCTAAATACATCTCCTCAATGGCATTTTAAAACATATGATTACCATCTCCACAACATAATGTCCAGCTAAGTGGCATGAGAATTGGGATCATTTATAAAAACTGTCATGTTAGGTGTCAAAAGTATAGCAAGAAACTTAGCATGAGAGGTAACTGACATTGATTAACATTGACTTAATCTGACAGTTTAACTCAGCATGTTATGCCACTCTGCAAAATTGCACTTCAATTCACCAGCTGACTGAGCTTAATGTTTGGAACAAGCAAACTTTAAGTGGAAAATTGTTCATACAACTGTTCCTTTTAACTGTGTAATTAACCTACAATCTTTTGTTATAATTGAAACAATTGGCTTTTTGAATGCATACAATTATTCTTGACCTAGTACCAGACTATTGTGTTTTAATCAGATGTAGAATTGTGAATGTTAGAATTAGAAATCTCCTTATGAGCATCAATTATGATAACTACTTCTTTGATATAGCTGCCTTAAGAAATGCATCTGTTTCGACACATTGTGATAACTGCATCTAGTAATGGAAGTTATATCCAGCCCAGCCTTTAGTGTAATTCTGGCTTGATATCTACAATATACAACATTTAAATTGACAGTTACCAGTTTTCAAATGCAAATATTATTATTTTTTCAGTATGGCAATGAAAAAAAAAGTTGTAAGAAATATAGCTATATTTTTGTAGATTATAAGATTATTGCCAGACTGTACTTATTAGGTCATTGGTACTCCAGTTGTTGGAGACTACAACTCCCACCATTTACCTTTTTTGTCCATTTATTCCTGTTATTATTCATTGTGTTTATTTTGTAACCTATTTGAAACAATACTTTCATTTGTTTGTCACTGACATTTCCACAAATCACTACAATTAGGGACAGATTTAAAGGCAGCTGACAGCAAAAAAAAAAACAACCGACGGGTGTTTTGTTAGTACAGTAAGCCATTTAAAGGTCTGTCTTATGAACAGCTAATGGCAGTTCTAAAATCATTACAGACATTAATCTTAGGTTCATTGTGACCTAAGGAACAAGGCTCCCCAAAGTCATTTAAAGGACAGCAGTACTGCTAGTGACTGAAAAAATCATTCATTTAATGGGCAAAAGTTAAGACCCAGTTTTGTTACGTGTTAAACACATACTGGCAAAAAAACAACAACAATGTTGCACAAAATAAAACAGAGAAACAGCAGTCCACACAACATATAGCACAAGAATGGCAATGGCAACATTAACCTCTGCAAAGCCAAAATAACACACAAACAAGGCCCATGCCCCACAAATAACTGTTGTGCCCAAGACAAAAACCGAGCAATACCACAGGGAGAAGGCCTTGAAAAAGCAGACCAACACAAGACATCACAATATAGTCCAGAACAATGGAGGTTAACACAAAACATGTACACCTGTCAGTAGAAACTAAGCTCACCTGTGCAACATCACCAGCCAATCGAGACAAAACCTGCACCCCCCCAAAGTCACACTTGCTTCTGACAGAGACACAGTAATAAGAACACAGCAGATTTTAAACAACAACAGACTGGCAAACAATTACCTGGACAACAAACACCTTCCCATTGGCCATCACTCACCTCATGACTAGGGATGGGTGAAAATATTTGCCTCAAACTGAAATCAGCGAATAATGCACTTCCCTATTGGCAAATAATTTCCCACGAAAAGTGCAGTTTTTCTGCTTTTTTCGCCTAGCTCATTCCATTGAAATGAATGTGAACATTGAATATACACACAACACAATACAAATATTATTTTATTTCCCAAAGGCATAGTATAAAAAGGGCACGAGTGTGCCTGTATTGGTGGGGTGTGGATAAAGAATTAGTTGAACAGGGAATTTTTTGGTGGGTTTGTTTGCTGGGATTGGGGGCAGTTAATAAAAAACTAAATACTGTTACTATGAGGGGAGTAGGGACCCTCCTAGCCTAGATACTGGTAGTTGCTTGGGTTTGATGCTAGGGAGCCAGATGTGGTCAGACATGCTGGGTTTGGATTCCAGAGAGTCAGGAGTGGTCAGACAAGCCAGGTCAGGATTCCAGAGAGCCACAAGTGGTCAGACAAGCCAGGTCAGGATACCAGAGAGTCAGGCGTATACCAGAAGCAAAGGAATACAGAACAAGCTTGTGAAACGGGCATGGACTGGAGAGCACACTGGAAATAAATAGAAAGAACTCTCCAATGAGACAAAAGGGCAGACCTAAGCCCCAATGGACTGCACTCAAGTCCAATAGGGACAAAAGGACTACCAGAGTAACCCAAATGGACTTATACGATGTCCAATGGGTAAACAGTAAATTCCATCTTCTCTCATTGGTAGCATCAAAGTGCTCAATGAAAGAGGACTGAGGAGAGGGACGAGAGTTTGTAAGCAACAGACTACAAAGAGGGCTCGTGAGTGTTGGCTGGGGAAGCCGGAAGAATACACGCATGCAGTGGTGGGGGTTATTGACTAGTATTGGGGGGACAGTTAATAAAAAAATAAATCAACAAAATAAGAAATTTGTTTGTAAAGTGATAGAGACAGGAACCCCCTGATGTAAGCTGCCTCTTGGGTGGACTGATACTTGACTTGATAGAGAATTTTGTAGAGGATGATTTGTTAGAATTTTTGTTAGAGGCCCAAGCCCTGAGGACTTAGACTTATTAGAGGCACAAGCCCTGGGAAAACATTGATTTGTAGGACTTAATTTTCTTGGAAACAATCCCCCAAAAAGTGTTTTGTTTTTTTTTGTTGGTAGGACTATGTTTTATTTATTTAGTTATTTATTTATTTATTTATTTATTTTTGAAAGCACAAGCCCTGAGAAGAAAAATGCCCTACTGGCCTAGTGCAAATGTCTCCTGAGTCCTGAGTCCATAATTGAGGAATTTGCGTCTGTTGTTCTTGCTGCCGCTGCTGAGTTGTTTAAGCAGCAGGATGATTAGGCAGCTGAAAGGGAATGGGATCAACAATGGCAGTAACATGGGTGATGGATGATGCAGGTTCTACTTGCCACCTCCAGTGATGCACCTGAGGCAGTAGCAACACAATAAGTAGACCCTAGTATATGTAGAGAAAATAAGAAGCTGGCTAATAATTCTTCTCCACCTGCCCCTCCTCCTAGCCACTTATTGAATTCATTACCACTGTGTCCATGGTGGTCTGTGGCACAATAGCTTACTCCTCAGCACCCTGCTGCCCTTGCATCTCAGCAGCAGCAGGAATTAGAGCAGTTGCAAAATCCCACAAATTCCAAAAGCTTAATGCTAGTGGTGGTGGTGATGCCCATCTTCATCCCTGTCTCCCATTCCTTTGCAGTTTCTGCTAAAAAGGCCAACAATGTCTAAAAAGGAGTATTGCTGGTGCTGACAAGTGGAATCTGTCTTAGACCTGCATCACTTGTTGACCCCAATCCCACTGTGTTCACGATGGTCTGTGGCACATTAGCTTGCTCCTCAGCATCCTGCTGCCCTGGCAACTCAGCAGCAGGAATTAGACCAGTTGCAAATTCCAAAAGCCCACTGCTGGTGGTGGTGGTGGTGATGCCCATCCTCATCCCTGTCTCCCATTCCTTCTCAGTTTCTGCTAAAAAGGCCATCAGTGTCTCTTCCACCCCAGCTTCTCCAACATCATCATCACCACCACCATTAGTCCCTATGTGCTTCTGCCCTATTACAGGCATCTCACTGCTGGTTGGAGGAGGTGACGGGCAATGTGACAGAGGGTCCCCTAATGTCATACTTGCTATTTCTTGGTGATGTGAAGAAGGCAGCAGCAGGCACAGGCAGTTGATCTGTGAAACACCATTATAACAATCATACATCCCCATCTGTTTCCCAAGTGCTATAGCAGCCAGGTATCATTGTAAAATGTAGAATGTTAACCCTTTTTTCCGGGCAATAAACTACCACCCCTGGACACAATATCACTTGTAGAGATTGAGGACTGGGAACTGGGTTTCATATCCATTTGATATTAATACCAGTATAAACAGTTTAAACATTCAAACATTCTGACTTCCCACAATATCGATCTGTTACCTCGATCTGGCAATTATACTAAATGTATAGAAATCCTTAAGTTGTCAATCTTACTCCGTAGGTACAATGATAACATAATAAATCTAAATAAAACAAACCTACTTAAATCAATATACTATCACATAAACAAACCTGTCACCATTGGTCTCCTAAATGGCATATGGCCTGGAGTAAGATTTGGTATATTAACCCATAAACAACTAATCAGCATATTACAACTCATGGCCGCTATGTCCCCTCAACGTGACCAACGGAGACTGTATCTCAAATAATACCTCATGTGAACAAGCTATACAATATTGTTAAATAAGCCAGCATGTGATACCGAAACTATAATATCCCTCACTGAACTAAATAATATAATTTTTGTTGGAATAGTGAATGACCAAATCTTAATATTTATACCCGTATTATAAGTGTTGCTTATATATTATCTACATAAACCTGGATGTTACTATCCACAAAAATAATAATAACCTTCTCTAACAAAACTAAATAACTCAAATGTGATAAACCTCTCTTGTCTAAATAGAAGTTCTGTCTCCAAATACCTAAAAGTGATATGTGAATCTTATTAGTATAAAAAATAAATATATATATATATATATATATATATATATATATATATATGTATATATATATTTTTTTTTATCACAGATCTATTCTATATCAGACCAATCCTACAACTGTGTATCTGCTACTTCATTCAGACCGATCGGTGCAAGTGTGATCATTCTAAAAATCCAATAAGCTTCTCTACACGAGAGTCTCTGTATCATGTCTCTACTATTACAGCTTATATGTTCTATAGATGTTATTTTTAGTACTTCTGGATTCTTATTATGATGGTTCATAAAGTGTCTCGAGACCCTATGTAATAAGAAACCTGAAAGGATGTTCCTTCTATGCTAACAAATCATATCCTCAAGTTCTGTGTTGTCCTACCAATGTATTGTACACCACAGAGGCACTTTAATAGGTACAGAACAAAACTGGACCCACAATTCATCAGTGTACCAATTTCAAAAGTTTCTCCTGTGAATGAAAACATAAGGTTAGAGTCTCTATGTCCAATGTACTTTCAGATCTGACATCTTGATTTCCCACATTTGAATGAACTCTTAACCCTTAAAGTACCAAGTGGGTACATTGTACGAGTTTGGACAGCTGTACCTGCTGTGCCAAGCTCGTACAATGTACATATAAAATGCGGTCACTACATAATCCGGTATAAGCAGCATGCAGTGGCCACATTAAAAAAAAAAATATGCCTGGCACTCTTGGGGGGGCATGAGTATCACTCATCAAGCCCCCCCAGTTATTGACCTCCCAGACGATCATGCTAGGAGATCAATATTTCCAAAGGAGAAGCGCAGCTTCAACTTCCCCCTCTCTCCTACCCGAACTTCCAGGTAGGAGTGGGCAGGATCCGGGGAAGCCTCCTAATGTAATCAGAGACATGGTCACCGATGACGACAGCAAGCTTTGCCCAATCGGGTTCACTCCTACCTGTGGTAGGAGGGAAGGGAAGGAGAGCTTTTGCTCTTCTTCAATTGCCATATTGATCTCCCAGCACAATCGGCTTGGAGATCAATAACTAGGGGGACATCAGGAGGGGTCCTGATGTTCCCCACGAGGTCTGCTAATTATTAACCCTATGAGTGCCGTGGGGTCATACAGCTCATTGCTTTGCAATGTGCTGGAGACCCCTGTGGCACTCATAGGGTCAGTTTTTCTGGGGGCATTTTTTTACTAAGACCTCATTGGGGGGATCAGGATCCTGATGCCCCCCAATGAGGTCTATAATTAAAAAAAAAAAAAAAAGAGAAAAAAATAACCCTGTGTGTGCTACGGGGGGGGGGGGGGTTCTAATGCAGACCCCCCCTCCTGTCGCACACACAGGACTTTTTTTTAGAATTTCTTTGTATTCAGAGCTTGTTGGGAATTGCTTTGTATTCTGCACGTGTTGGGGGGTCTTCAGGAGAGGTCCTGATGCCCCCCCAAGAAGGTATGAATAAAAATTAATAAAATTGAAAATGTAACACTCTGTGTGCCACAGAGGGTCCAGTGCAATGCATTGGACACCCCTGTGGCAGACAAAGGATTTTTTTTTTTATTTTTATTTTATTTAGAACTCAACAAGGTGTAAAAAAAAACAATTAAAAAAAAGGAAAACCATGAGTGCACCACAGGGGGGGTCCAACACAGTGCTTTGTAATGCGTTGGACCCCCCTGTGGCACACACACTTTTTTATTTTTTATTCTGTCCTTACTGGAGAGGTATGACCCACAGGGGATCCAATGCATTGCCCTGCAATTTGGCAGACAAAGGATTATTTTTTCCCCGATTATTTTTTATTAAGACCTCATTGTGGGGCATCAGGAGGCGTTCTGATGCCCACAACTGAGGTCTACACAAAAATACTGGGGACACACACACACCAAAAAAACTGCATGTGACACAGGTGGGTCCAACACACATGCTTTGCAATGCTCTGGACCCCCTGTAGCGCACACACAATTTTTTTCCCATTAATTTTTTTTCAGATATTGTTGGGGGGCATAAATATGCGGTAAGTGGTACTCATGACTCCCATGAGGTATGAATAAAAAATAGCTACAAAAAATTAACTCATTGTGTGCAACAGGGTGTTCAAAGCATTGCACTGCAATGCATTGGACACCCCTGTGGCATGCACACAAAATGCCTACAACCTCCCCGTATGCTACCCACCAGCCTAGTTCCACAGTCCACTGGATTCAGGATGGGAATCAAACAGTGTATGTGGGGGACATACAGTGCACACTGGTAGTCACAAATCCCTCATATGCACTATCTTACCTCCCCTAACACCACCTCCATACTTGCTCACTGCCCACTGGTAGATATACCCACATACACTAGCTGACCCCCCGTTCCCTCTCCCCACCTGGTTTCACTGACAGTCACAGGTCCTCACGTACACTGACTGACCACTGATAGCCATAGAATCACACATACACTGTTTGCTTCTCCATCCTTGTTCCACTGGTAGCCACAATTCTGGAATCCAATATGGTATATCAACTCACAGCAGTGGGGGTATCATTTTTCGTAGGCTGGCAGGAGGTCCTCCTAGGAAATCCCCTGGTGCTGAACTATTTTCGTATCTTTGAAGTGACTGATTTGTATAAAAAACATTTTTTTTTCTGTAGCACCACACTCTGAAAATAGTTGTGCACACTAACTTAGGGGTAGAAAAGCAAGTGACCCCTCACTAGATGCACCAGGTTATCTTCTTTCCAAAATGGTATGGTTTCTCTATCCGTAGCTGTTATAACCATTTTCATACATGCAAGGAATGTTTGAGAAAATGTTAGAGAAATCAGAGGTTGTAGTAGGTGTAGTTTTGTATTTCTAGCACCCCCTACGGTATGTCAACTCATACCAATGGGGTGCCATTCTTTTCCCAAGAGCACTAGCTAACAAATACAGTTGGAAATCCCTTAGTTTTCACAGATTTCAGTACATCTGAAGGGACAGAAATGTAAAAAAAATGCATTTTTTCCCTATATCACCTATTTCTGGAAACATTTATATACTCCAGGATTAGGGTAAGAAGGCAAGTGACCCCTCATTAGATGCAACAGGTTATCTTCTTTCCAAAATGGTATTGTTTATCGACTTTTTCTTAATTTCTGGAGGTGTTATAACCATTTTCATACAGGCAAGTCAGTTTGAGGAAATGTTAGAGGTTGTTGTAGGTGTAGTTTGTACTTCTAGAACCCACTAAGGTAGGTTAACTCATACCAATGGGGTGCCATTTTTCTCCTAAGAGCACTAGCTAATGAATCCTGTTGGAAATGCCATTTCAGTACATTTGAAGTGGCAGAATTGTAAGAACATGCCATTTTTTCCTATAGTGCCACCTTCTGGAAACATGTGGGCACACCAAGCTTGGAGTAAGAAGGCAAGTCACCCCTCATTAGATGCGGCACATTGTCTTCTTTCCAAAATGGTATGATTTGTGTACCCTTTCTTCACTTATGTAGTTGATATAAACATTTATGTACAGAAAAGTAATGTTTGAGAAAATGTTAGAAAAATCTGAGTTTGTAGTAGGTGTCATTTTGCACTTCTGGAACCCACCCAAGCTTGGAGTAAGAAGACAAGTCATCCCTCATTAGATTTAGCAGGTTGTCTTCTTTCCAGAAATATATTTTTTATATATTTATTCCTCTGTTTTAGTTTAGCTTTACCACAAAAATGCTAGAACTCGCATATTAGTTCATAAGAGTTGAAATTGCCATTTTGCCCTCCTGGTGATTAGCGCTCTGTGCTAGCCATGGACGTAGGTAAAACTATACAAATTTGGTAGTTTTTGCTCGGAGGACTCAGGGCTTTTTCAGATAATTGAAACTTTCACATTCAAGGTAATGTGATTTTAGCAAAATAAATAAATTTTCACTTTTTTGTCATTATGACATCATAGCTTTTTGCATGATACAAAATTCTCTTCATGTAAAGTACCACAAAAAGGCTCAAATTGTTATGAAAAAAGCAATATAGAGTTTTCCATATGTAAGTAGAAATTCCCAAAGGGAATCAAGCCTAAACAGAAGAAGCAAAAATGCTGAAAATTTGTCTGGCCTACAGGGTACAGGAACTGGCCTAAGCCTCTGGCACCAAAGGGTTAATCCCAATAGTACTGATCTTGCCTGTTGCGTGTATTATACCTTGTTCCTGTGCATGCTTATTAAATCTTTTCCTAGTAGGAGGTAGGATATTTGTAAGGGTGTGTGCCCTTCGATATATCAATTTTGGATTTTTAGGAACTATAGACGTTAATAGCGTATTCTTCATAAAAATTAATTGGGCATTTCCTGTAACAATGAGTTTGATAACATTTATGGTGCCTTTTTCCTTCTTTCTGATGTTAACTGATCAGCCCATATTTCTGTGTTCTCTTGGGAATCCATGTATTTTTATATATACCTTAATAAAATTTAAGTTTGATTTGTTTATAGTGATCCACCTCAGGGATAGCCTCATTACTTTGAAGTGTTATCTTGAGTGATAGCATGTTCTTAGAAAAGAAAAACAATACAAACATTTTGGGGAAAATGGTTTCTGGAAATATTGTTTTATGAAAATGTATTTGCAAGACTTTATTTTTCTTAATACAATGTCCTATTTTATTCACAGGAAAACTAAACATAAAGCCTAATACTGGTTCTTTGCATATACTACATATGAATAATAAGTATAATTTTAATTCTGCTTAAAACCTTACTAAGCTTGTCATTAGAATGGGATTAAAAAAACAGTATTTTGATATTAAATGTACCTATTTACCTTTGTCATCTACTGTGATGCTTAATGAATGAAAACTACATGGCACTGCACCCTGAAATTACAATTAAGGCAGGAATCATATTTCATCTTCATTATAGCTCTTTGTAATGTCCTTGTTTACTTCAGAATGAATGCTAGCAATCAGTATTTCTGAAGTAGTGACTTAATTTTAACTGTCTCTTCTCTACAACTCTCTGAGCATGATTGATTTTATAAAATAATAAATACAGATAGGAATCTACACAATTGTAAATAATGCAGTTTAGATTCTATTATGAATTAAATCATGTCCAATATTATGAACAAAAAAGCTAGTATCTTGTAGTAAAATATTTTATTTCCAATCCATTATCCACTAAAAAAAATCTGATAACAAAAACAGTATTCGTGAAATATCAATACACTTTATTTTCATTCAGTATTGATATAAACCAGAACCTGATACCTCTGTGCTTCCAAATGTAGCCTACATTCCATTCTGGCCAAGTCTGTCTACAGACTGGCTTTGGCCCATTTGGAAGAATCAAAATGTGATTTAATTCTAGCAATTGATGCAATTTCACTTCTCAAAAATGTCAGCATTTTCCTACCAAATCTGAAATACTCAGGTTTTGATCCAGTCAAGGCTGGTAAAACAATAGGTATGGCAATATAGGCTAATGGCCCATATGCAAAAGTGCTAGCGGAGATATTCAATTGCCTTACCAGCTGAAACCAAAATTGATGTTAGGCCATTTTTTGTGTTAAGTTCCCAAAATTAACAATAAGTAGTGCGAATAATGGGAACAGCAAAGGAAAAAATCTGCACCAATCAAGAGCTCAAGCACATAGTCACCCTCCCAAACACTAACCCTACACTATCCCTAATACCTAGCCTAACACCCAGATCTGTGTAACACTTACCTGTCATCTGATGCTCGTCTTCTTCTATCTTCCTTATTCTCAAATCTTTCTTTTTTTCTTTCCTACAAAAGAAAATAAAACGTCATTGTAATGATTAAAAAAAAAAAAAAAATAAAATAAAATTCAACCAGTCTTTTGAAAAGAGAATTTTGAACAGAACCTGGCTTTTTATATGGCTAATACGGATGTATCCTTACCCAACTCTCAGCCAATCAGCTTCTAGAGGGTTTTGTCATCCCTCTTAGAGGCGGGGAGGTGCGTAAGCCAGGCTGCTATCCCTTTTTTATTTTTAAATAAAAACTTTATTTAGAAAACTGCAGAATTCACATTCAGATTTTACAATGAATAGTAGTATTAGGCAATACATAACAGGTGCATTGTAAGGAACAGCAGAAAGTGAGCATTTCAGAAATAAACATCAAAAATACAAAAGAATCTGTGATATGGCATATTTGATCTGTAGTTGTACGAAGTGGAGGTGTAACTTAACCCATGTTCAGCTCTCAAGTGGATAGTGGGCTATGAGCAGAGGGTTGAGTAGAAGGTTGAGAGGGAGGGGCTAAGAGAGAAAAAATGCATAAATGAGAGCTTAATTGAGGTTGTGTCAGCAGATGGGGAGGTGTGGGGTGTAGACTCTGTTACAGCGGGTTTTAGAGGAGATACTTTAACGCATCTGATGGTTCCAATGCATTGTGCACCGTGGCAGGGCCATAGACACCATACTGAGGAAAAGGTAGGTAACTAGTCTATAGCAATGGCATAACACTTTATCATCAAGCCATAATGTTCAACCTTATTGAGCCATTCCGTAATTGTGGGGATTGTAGGTATCTTAAGATTTTCAATAAAGTTGAATGAGGGATTTAGCAACATTAATGAGATTTCAGGCTAAGAGCCTTTTAGGTGTGTTGTGGGGGGGAGCTGGTGTTTGGATCATGCAGAAAGAGACAGATAAGCTGATTTAAGTCCATGTGGGGAACTAGGGTCAAGTTAATTTGTGACAACACCTGTGTCCATTAATCTCTGATGAATGAGCAGGATGACCACATGTGAAGCATTGTGCTCCATTGATTTTTACCTCACCAGCATTTGTTCAATAATTGAGGGTATGCCTGTGCTAAATGGAGTGGGGTTCTATACCACTACAAAATGAATTTATAATTAATTTTTTTAATGGGAGTATCCATAGGGGTTATACAGTTAAGTGTATTTTCCTCCATGTATTAGTTTCTAATGTGATGGTGATGCAGAAATCCTTTTCCCATAGTCGAAAGGAGAAGGGTAAGTCATGGTAGGTGGAGTCATTCAAGAGTTTATAGCTAAAAACAAAGTGTCTCCTTGCATTGGGAAGAGAATGTAACCTTTGTTCGGAGGGAGTGAGCTACCAAAGTGAATCCCCATGTACGAATTCCTGTTTCAGCGGGTTCTGAGACAGGATATACCATGATGATCAGTTCAGTGGTGTGGTTTGAAAATCTGCTGTGTTTGTGGAAAAAGGGTAGATCAGACCACCAGAGAGAGGCGGAGCATACTTTGAGAGGGAAGAAGGGGCACCCAAAGCAAAAGAAGAGACAACCTTCAGGTAAGTTGGGGTCCAAGAGGCCATCTGGCATTCTAGTATAGATCGCCCTCATAAAAGTGAGGAAGGTCTACTGGTAGCTAACATAAGAAGGTGGTGGGAAGTATGATAGCTTGTGTGTTAAATATAGAGACCATAAAAGGTCAGGGCTATGCTAGGAGGTATGTCAGCTCTATTCAGTTTGTGGGCAACTTAACCCCAAAGGCACTCCTGCCCCAACTGACCCAAAGCAGATTAGGGACAGAGTAACAATTCTGGTTGTATAGTCACACTTAATCACAGGTTCTGGTTAGGGATGGGCGAAAGTTGTCGCCGTGTTCCCTGGAGAAATTTCACGAAAACCACATTGTTATCTGCTTTTTCGTGGGAAAATCCCATTGGCCAAAAATCTTTTGCCATTTTTTCAATGGCTATAAAGTTTTTGCCCATAGATCAACATTGTTTTCGAATTTCCCCTATAAAAACGTGACATTTTCTCTGAAGGCAGAAACAATAGAAGCAGCTACAGAGCAAGACAGATGTGCTGTTTTGTTCTCTTGTGATATTTTGCAAAAAGTGAGGCAGGAGAGGCTCATAGTGACTCCTATCACTATCAGCAGCAAAAAGAGGAACTGGAAGGACCCTTATTATGTGTCCACTGAGTCTGAGGAGGAGGAAGAAGTGACTAGCAGTACTGAACCAATGCTGTCCAGTCCCCCTAAATCACCCCAAGGGGAATTTAATGAGAAGGGAGAGAAAAGGGAATGGAAAGGAAGGGAGAAAAGGGAAGGAAGGGAGAAAAGGGAATGGGAATGAAGGGAGAAAAGGGAATGGGAAGGGAGGGAGAAAATGGTAGTGCTACTGAGAGCAGGACAGGTCAGTTGCCTGTGCCTACTGCCAGACATGCTGCCCCTGCTGCCAGTGCCACCACTGCTCTTCCTCCTGCAGCCACTAGTGTTGTGCCTGCTGCCAGACGTGCTGCCCCTTCTGCCAGTACCACCATTGCTGTACCTGCAGCCACTAGAGTTGTACCTGCTGTCAGATGTGCTACCACTGCTGCCAGTGCCACCAATGCTGTACCTGCAGCCACTAATGTTGTACCTGCAGCCAGTGCTGAACCTGCTGCTAGTGCTGAACCTGCTGCCACCAATACTTTGCCTGCTTCTAGTGTTTCTTGTAGTACTCGGGGGGAAGGAGAAAATGATGCCAAGTATGACAGCAAGGGACCCTAAATCACAATTGCCATTCCCAAGCAGTCCTGCCAGTGCTACTACTACTGCTACTAAGGTCCAACAGCTTGTTAGTGTTAGGAGTGAAGGAGGGGGACCCTCTGTCACAATGCTCGTCACCTACTCCAAGCAACAATGAGATGGCTGGAATAGAGCAGCAGCAAAACCAGCATGTAGGGACTAGTTGTGGTAGTGATGATGATGCTGGAGAAGCTGGGGTGGAAGAGACATTGATGGCCTTTTTAGCAGAAACTGAGAAGGAATGGGAGACAGGGATGAGGATGGGTATCACCACCATAACTAGCAATGGCATGTTGGAATTAGAGAAATTTGCAACTGCTCTAATTCCATCTGATGCTGAGTTGCAAGGGCAGCAGAATGCTGAGGAGCAGGCTAGTATGCCACAGACCACCGTGGACACAGTGGTAATGGGGTCAACAAGTGATGCGGGACTAGGACAGGTTCCACTTGCCAGCAGTAGCAATACTCCTGATCCTTGTTGCAGTGCTGACTCTGAGGCAGTAGCAGCAACAGCAGCAACATTATCCGCCGCCACAGACAATGAAGTGGAATGTGGAGGACAAGAAGCAAGAGGACATTCTTCTCTATCTTCCCCCAGAAGTCATCACGGGTGTGGGACTATTTTTCTGTTGGGGTAGGCACAGTGCAGTCATCAGCAATGGCACTGTGCACAATTTGTGACAAGTCAGTGAGAAGAGGAAAGGAGGGAACACACCTTGAAACAAGTGCCCTGATATCACACATGAAACACAGACACCATGATATTTACATCAAACATGTTAAAGACAAACACCCACGACAGAAATCAAGCACCACTTTTGTTGTCCCTGACTCTCCAGAAAAGCAACAAGAGGCAAGGTGGAGATCAAAGAGGAGGAGGAATAGAACAACCCAAGCAGAGACTGGAAGTTCCATGACGAGTGAAACAACTAGCTCACCATCACCTTCAAGGGTAACTACATCTTCTGCCAATCCACCTCGTTAATTACATCCCCCGCCAAATGATAGCCACTCTGTTGATGATGTTAGGATGTGGAAATTCGTCTCTACAGATTTCACACTGTGTGGTGCACTCACCACACATGCCAGCGTGGTGGAGGAGAATCGCAATCAGTGCATCAAGTGGCATCTGAGGAGATTTCATCCTGCAGAATATGCTAAGATGGTGGCAGGGAGGGTTCACCATTACTATTAAACTGTCAGCAAGTTGTCATGTGTCCATAGCGGGTCTGGAAAAGGGGTACAGTGACAGCGGCAGTACTTGGTTTCGGGTGTCATGTTGTTTGGATACAGTTGTGCCCCCAGATGTTATTTACCACACACACTGTGCACATTGCAGTTGCTGATGAAACACGCTGTTCCTGCTCTCAAGGGAAAAAATATATTCTAATAACAACATATCCATTATGATTTTCAAGGAGGGGCAGGTGGAGAAGATTTAATGGCCAACTTGTTCTTTTCTCCACATATACTGGGGGCTACTTATTCTGCTGCTACTGCCTCAGGTGCATCACTGGAGCCAGTTGTGGCAAGTGGAATTTTCATCATCCATCTTTTATGCTACTGCTATTGTTGATCCCATTCCCTTTCAGCTGCCTAATCATCCTGCTGTTTAAACAACTCAGCAGCAGCAGTATGAACAGCAGTTGCAACTCAGGACACAGGAGGACATTAACCACTTATTTGCTAAGAATGTTATAGGCATGCTAAATCTACAAAGGACATCATCCACGATGTCCTCAGCAGTGAGAGACACTGGACCGGAGATAGCAGGGAAACACTTTTTTTTTACCTATCTCAGTCAGACCAACTTCTATTAGCTTAGGGGTACCTTGTTGGAAATGGAAGAGTCTCCCCTTTCTAACAATGAATGACATTAATTGGATTAGTTCCATGTGGTCATATGATCACCTGGTATAAAAAATATATAAAGGTGTAGTTCATATTTTACACTTTTCAGAGTTTTTTTCTAAATGTATGCATCTAATGTATGTTAGCAGTTAGGGGGTTCAGCTTCCAATTTTTATTATGACAGTATTAACCTTGCTAGATCTCACACTGCCAACAAGGCTAGGCATGAAGGGATTTATATCAGGTGATTACTAGGTATTACACATATATTTATATGAAAAAATTACTGTCTGCCACAACAGATGCTTGTACTGATTTATTATAAATTTCCTCAGTGATGTTGTCTACATGAAAAAATATTTATTTCAATAAATAAATGGAGAAAAGAAACTTCAAGCACAATCATCCTACTTAACAGGCACCCAAAAGGGTATATCAGTTGCTGTCAAAATATAATTTTATTGACTTTATTAATAGCACTCATAAGAGAATGGGGAAATAATGAAAGGAGGATAATAAAAGATAGGACATCTCCAAAAGTCTATATATCCTTAACATGTACGTGTTGTTAGCAAAGACGAGCAAAATAGAGGGATAGAAAATTGCATAATGGGGATTAACTCATTGCTGATTTATAGATGAGGTGGTTCGGTTTAATGTTTTTTCCTTCTGATCTCTTGAATAAAGAATATTGGAGAGGAGTAATCCAGAAACTTTAGTGTGTTTTGCAGTATCAGTATAAGTGTCCTTTTGCTTGGTTTCATGGTTACCAGTTCAGTGAGATAAACTGTATGGTTAGTATATGTGGTTCAGTGTTTACTGTTGGACAAGGCTGGGGGGGGCAGTATGTGTGTTCCTGTGTCTACCAGTGCAATGGAACAAGACTGGGAGTAAGTATATATGGTTCTATGGTGATCCTGGGTCAAGGCTGAGGACAGTATGTTCGATTCTGTGGCTACCAGTGCAACAAAACTAGGCTGGGAAAGTTAAAGTGTTCAGCAGAAAAAAAGTTGAAAAATTACACTTTTAAGTTGAAAAGTACCATTTTTACAAATGTTTCTTCTGGTGTGAAAGTTTTCAGCCAACCCCTAAATATAATACCATGGCGACGCTTTGGATAGACATGCTTGTTGAAAAGGGAGAAGTGTTTTCAGAAAGCCCAGTTGTTTGTATGTGACATAAGAAAGTAGTGATTTTGTCTGAATCTGCCCTGCTCACTTAAGGAAAGAGCCTGCTTATGCTGAAGATCCAAGAATGTAAAATATGTTGCATCTTGAACAAAGTGGCATGCTAGAAGCTGGTCAGATGATTTCCATTTAGCAAAGTCCTTAACCTCAAGCACAGGAAGGAAAATCAGTGCTGAAACTGTAGTGGACAATTTCACAGTCAACATTAATGAGGAACGGGATGTCAGCTTAATGACATCCAGCAATGAGTCACATGCAAAACGTACTACTTCTTTAATCCCTTGAGTGCCAGAGAGGTACACAACACATTGCAGAGCAATGTGTTGCGTACCTCTTTGTCACTCAAAGGGTTAATGCCAGTAATCTCCTTTACTAGTCTGGATTGTGATACTGCAGATTCTACTTTTTCTTCTAACTCTATCAGCCATATTGTAGTCCTAGATATACTGGCCTTTGCGTGGCCACCTTCAGATTTTGTCCAGATATAGCACCCTTAATCTTTCTCTCCATACTATCTCTTAAAGAGGATCCATCCTCCATGGTTATGGTAGTACTCCTAGCTAATCGAGCTATGGTTACATCAATTTTTGGAGTATTAACCAAATCTTTAATCTCATGTTCCTTAAAGGGATAGAGTTTTAGGAATCTTCTTGTCATAAAGATTCTCTTATCTTCTTTCTTCCATTCTTTCTTAATAATTTCTAACACACAGTGGTGAATAGGGAATACTGGTGACTCCTCCCAGTTGTTTAAGAATGCTGTATCTGTGAGTCCTAAAGACTTGCACATGGATTTTAGTAAGATGCAATCTTATCTATGTTAAGTGACTCTGATTCCTCCTTTATCTCTCCTTATCTTGCAAACTTGCTGTTTCATTCTCTTCTTCATATCTGTAAGAGGTTCCACCCTTGGGCTTTTCCTTGCACTTGCACCTTCCTGCATTGCTTAAATGTATTTTGCATGGAAGATTGCATCCAGGTCAAAAAGTCCTGAAATTGTGGTGGCATTTCTTGGCCTGCAGCTGTTTTTAAGACATTTTGTACAAATTTTAGCAGTATCAGAAGTAGCTATTTTAGCCTCACAACCTAAACAACCCTTAAACTTTTGTTGAGTCTTATCTTTCTTTTCTAAAACAGACCTCCTTAGATGGAGCCTGTTTAGGGGGAACAGACAGAATTTTAATACATATACTTATGTTGCCCAATATCATGGCTATGGACCATTGCTTATATAGTTTCCATGCATTCCACCTGTGGAATGGATGGAATTATTTCCGAAAACAAACAAAAGGCAATTCTGGGATAAATATTCAAAATAAATATGCCGCTTACTTTTTTCCGTTTGAACAGATGGCTTATTTGTTGTCTTGCAGCTGGGCACTAGTTGGCCTTCAGAGTTCATTCCACCGTGGAATAAACAGTCTTCATGGATGATGCTGATGAAGGACAAAAGGATCTGCAGAGTTTATAAAAATGCTGCTCCCCTTGCTGGTCCACAGTGCAAATGCCAAGGGTGTATAGGCAGGCAGGGCGGCACCACGACAACCAACATTGCTGGAGTGGAAATTTCATGGAGTTCCAGTTCACCACCAACATACACATCTGCCACATTTTGTTGTTACCTTAGTTGTTTGTTTATTTTTGTTGTTGTTGTTTTTTTTAATTGTTTATTTAAAAAAAAATGGTTATCAAGCGTAGCAGCAGGATTACAGAAAGAAAAACCAGAAAAGTATTTCTATTGTGTGCTTACAGAAAGTAAAACATTAAAAATATTACAGCAAGGCTAGGCTTCAAACAAGGCTAGACCTGAAGAAACTGATTGCAGAACTCAGGTTGCCAGAAAAATGTATCTGCATACCTTATGCTAGCAAAGAATAAGCCTTGAGAAAACATTATTTGCAGGCTTCAGGCTGCTTGCAAAACAAAAGCGATTAAAAAAATGTATGACCTAGTGGCCTAGTGCCAGCAATGCTAGATGGTGGTGGCAAATGCCACTGGTGACATTCAGGCATTTGCTCTTGATCTAATTGCTGCAGCGATGATATAGCTGACTTCATCTGTCATTTGAAACATCATATATATTAGAAAATATATGCAGGGCTGTCATCATCATTCACCCCTACAACACAGTTAAATTTGGCTTGGATTACATTGCAGTTGACAACCTTATCAAGGGTTTTATCAACAAATTTCTACATGGATTTTGGTGAGACTCTATTAGATAAAACATGTTGATAACATTTATTAACTGCAGTGTAATCTAGGCCTACATGTCTTCACCCTGGAGAAAAAAGTTAATCCCTCAACTCACATTTGAGGAAAAAGGATTCCAGGTTCTCTTCAAATTAGAGGCCCACCTGAACTGATATGGCTTATGGATCTAATCAACTGCTACATAGAGTTAATAATGCCTCCTATCCTAAGACATGGCATAAGGGAGAGGGGAAGATTAAATAACCCCCATATTCATTGTTACACAGGTGATAGAGTAAAAAAGCCTATATACACACCTAAGCTTCCCCAGAAGGGCAATTTTACCCCCACTATTCACTATTTTCCTAGAGAAAACCACCTGGTTTGGTTTCTTAATACGCAAAGGATATCAGTCTCTCACCTGAAATAGGGTAGTGTTGAAAATGATATTGAAATTTAAATTTACCTATGGAAGCACACCAATTAATAATCATTGATAACAGAATCTAACCTAGAATATGCCAATCAGACAAATTAAATTAGTATTTTTTATAGTGTATTTGCTCCATAAAAAGTATTGAATGAAAACAAAACATACAACTAGAACTTTAATCCTTTTTTAGATTTAATCCTATTTTAGATTAACCATTTGAGTGCCAGTAATTTGTGTACTGCACTGGCACTCAAACGGTTGTACTCTAAAAAGTACCATGAGCTAAAGGAGATCAAATGTGCTGTGACTGATGGTATACACAATAGCATATTGAATAAGTAGAAATGAGTATGAGTACAATTACAGTTTCTAGGCACTTTTCAACAGAAAATACTTGATTAACACATTCCCTGAGGAAGAGGCCAGATTGTGCTTCGAAACGCATTGGAAAGAAGAGGAGGATAACATCTGAATGGAAAAGAAATGAAAGGATAAGTCCCTGTTTAAGAAATTCCAATGACCATCGAAGTAGCCACCACATTATAGACCATACAACACTCTAATTAAGGAAACAGCAGGTGTAGAACACTCAGTGGGCGAGCGAAGAAAGTAGACACAGTTTCTCCGAGAGTGAAGCTGCTATAAACATAAACACACAAAGTGAAGAGATGGTCTGTCCAAATTGGTCTGTGGGGGAACAGATATAAGGCAAGATTACAAACATTGCTTATGTGGTTACGATGTACATTATGCATTGGTATTCCTGTTGAAGGAGAAGGGTCGGATACAATAGATATATATATATAATAGATACAATAGATATATTAGATATATATTTACACTGAGGATCTGTGTGGTATTCAAGTACAAACATGATATAAATACAGATATTGTCAACATTGTATCGATCTAAATTGTATGGAGAAAGATTGAGAGTGATTAGGAAAAGATCAAATTGACTTCCCCTTTAAGACTTCAAACAAGCAATAATGTTGGATTTGGACATTCATGCATGAACTATTAATATTATATCTATTCGAAATATTATGGAAATAAAAGGAGATAGGAGGAACAGCATTAATCTTTTTTTAAGAGAAGAAATTTTCCTTGACTTTCCCTTTAAAGGATTTGTTTCATAACATGATTTACATTTTTCATATGACGACATAGCTGGAACATCATTGTGTCAGTCATAATAGTTTTGCTTTTTCCTTGAATTTAAGTTTTATTTTTGGATTTTTTAATTCTTGATGTTTTTTTATAGATTTTTAGTTTTTATAGTTTTTTTGGTTGATCATCCATATGTAGATTTCTCACTTGCTGCCCCCTACCTCTGGAACTCCCTACCACCCAGTATTCGCCAAGCCTCAACCCTCAACAACTTTAAATCAAAGCTAAAAGATCACCTATTATCTCTAGCAACAGCGTAATATGGAAACATTATCAAACATTATCATCATAAGCCAAACACTGCACCTCCTCCTCTACCAGCTTATATCTGTATGTCACCCATCTTATACTTAGATTGTAAGCTCTACGGGACAGGGACCTCTTATCCTAATGTATACTCACCTGTTGTTCCCCTTATGACTACCTATATAAGCACTTAATCACCGCACTTATTGTACCCCTTCTATATTAAATGTAATCTTTAAAGTGCCAAGTGCACCGGTTGGCGCTATATAAATAAAAATATACAATACAATACAATAAAATACAATATATAGGGCTGTATAGATTTATTGTATAGATACATTAAATGAGCGGCTACTTCCCGATCCCCCTATAGGGTTTGGGTTGGAAGTAGTGTATCATATATTAGAGATTGGACTACATTTAGGTTCAAGTGACATATGTCGTTGTCACATTGATCTGGTACTAAGGGGAGAGTTGTTAGAAATATAATTTTGTAGATTAATAATCTGTTATGTAGGAGGATATTTCCAGTGTACTGCCTTAAATCCCCTGTAGGTGGTTCAGGTTATGGGTAGGCATTTCTGATGAGACCTACACTGTGTTAGAAACTATCCTATATAATTTATAGGGTGAATGTTTCGATTTTGGCGCAGGACGAACAGAGCCTCCTTTATAGACATCCGCTGCTGAGGATTGGTTATTAGTTCACTGGCTTATCATCTGGTATATCAGGTTATATGTATTTTAGCATGTATTATATTTAAATTGTATTGTGGAAGAAGTAGACCATGAAATATTGAGTATAGATACATGAGTTTATTCTTCAGCATTTCATGTGATTTAGGTATGAATTATTAAACAGTTTGGATATTATTTTATTGTATCCTCTGTTCTTTTAAGAAGATTGAGCACTGATCTTTTTTGGTATGGTATATGTAATTTTCAATCATTGGGAATGTGGTTTTGATTTGGCTGCTGATTTTCTGCTGGACTGTTAAACACCGCCATTTGCGCCTCATATTGATTGGTTTATTTAGAAAATACTTGATTAACACATCTCTAGTCAACAAGATGAAAATAAGCAATTTCAAGGAACGGAAGCATAATTTCTTGAGAGTTAGATGTGTTGAGGTAATTTTGTAATTCAGTAATCAAATTTTGTGTTATGAAAAAAGCATTAGCTGGAAAGGGTTAACCCTTTGAGTGCCAGAGGGGGTACGCAACAGATTGCTCTGCAATGCGTTGCATACCCCTCTGACACTCAAAGGGTAAAGTAGTTTTTAGGAACTAAAACATATGAAAATAAATAATTTAAACAGTGTTTACAGAAAAAATGTATAGTATAGTTAAGGGAAATACTTTATGGATAAAGAGATAACATTTCACAACAATAAGATAAAGTTAGTAGCTAATATCAAGCTAATATCAGGAGTTCAAGGAAGATGGAAAGGAATTTAGTTGAGATTGTATAAGTTGGAGGCTGAGAAAAAGGGCAAATTAGAAAACTGTCCTTTATAAACTAGACACAGGGTAAAAGAGGAAGACTGAAAGATATTTGCTTGCAAAATATTTTGTCATGAATGAGATATTATCAACAAAAAAAAATCTGGCTATGAGGCAGGGATAAGGCTACACAGAGTACGGCTATGCTGGAGCCAGTATCCAAGGAACCTCACCTGCACCTAGGTGAAATATGTTATGCCTCTGTTAAAATATTGTTGCGCTACAGTGCCCAATGACTAGTTACAACACTGCTACGGTGGATAAAAAAGGAAGGAGTCAGTGATAGTCGAGGTGGAATGTGACAATTTTTATATATGATATAGCTAACTTCTTATCTTCTTTCCAAAAAAGTGTGTTTACATCTTCATTTCTTTAGTTGCTACAACCATATTAGGTCAGGAAATCATATTTAAAAAAAACCAGCTTGTAGTTGGTGTAGGTTTGTGCTTCTGGCACCCCATACAGTATGTCAACTCATACCAATGGGGTACCATTTTCTTGTTAAAGCAGTAGCTAATGAATACATTTGTAAATGTCTGTGTTTTCAAAGATTTCAGTTCATTTGAAGGGGTAGACATGTAAAAAAAAGTCAATCTTTTACTTTAACATCAACTTCTGGAAATATTTGTGGACTGAAGACTAGAGGAAGAAAGGCAATTGGAAATACACGGTTTAAACAATTATTGTGCTGTTTTAGGGTAGTTTTACCATGTAACAAATGGAATGTACATTTTAGTTAATATAATTGAAAATACCCTTTTACAGTCTTTTTATAGTCTTGTTTTATTGTATTTACTAGTAGGGATGGGTGCATTTTTTGATAAGTAAGAATGATGGAATTGTAGTCCAGAAACATCTGGAGAGTCTCTCATGCCCCCTCATCCCAGACTTGTCCAATGGTAGCATAGAAATGCACACTAACCTCTCATCCTTGTCCACTTCACTGGTAGCCAGATAACCAGCCTTGTTCAGCTACAATGGTAGGAACAGAACCATACACACACTGAGAGTTATGAACTAATGTGTGATAAAGAGGTGATAAAATGGAGATGACTTCTCCAGTGATATCAGTTCTTCAGTTCCTATGTTATTCTATATAGCCAATGCACGACAATCTGCAAAGTTGGACAAATCTTAGTGCATAGGCTCCATAGAATCACATAGGACTTGGAAAAGTGATATCACTGGAGAACTTATTTCCACTTTATCACGCAGTTTAATGAATCTCCCATACTGAGTGTGAGCGGCTGCAGAAATGATTGGAAATAGGTGAAAAATAGCAAAGCTCTTATGGGAAATTTATTTGTAGCGGCACAAAGGTGGAAATTGTATGTATTTTCTATGGGTTGGAATTTTCATGGGAAATTCCTTATTTTTTTTACTTTCTTTACTTTTCGCCCATCTCCATTTATGATGACATAGCTTGTCGAATGATGCAAAATTTACTTTGAGTAATGCACCATGGAAAAGCTGCCCCTCCTACAAAATCATGGGTGTGTTGTTAGAATAAAAATGTTTCCCTTGAAAGCAGGAACTGTGCCTCTCATCAGCACTGCACAGCACTGTGCACAGCACTGGTGGAACAGCTGTATACAAACCAAGTACTGCCGCTGTCACTAAACGCCTTGTCCAGAACTCGCTAAGGACACATGACAACTTGCTGACAGTTTAATAATATTGATGAACCCTACCTGCAAGCATCTTAGCATAATCTTCAGGATGGAATCTCCTCAGATGCTGGTTGATGCCCTGGTTGCGATTCTCCTTCACCACACTGGCATGTGTTGTCAGTGCACCACACAGTGTGCAATGGGTGGAGACAAACTGCCACATCCTAACATCAACAGAGTGGCTATCATTTGGCGGTGGAGGTAATGATGAATGAGGTGGATTGGCAGAAGATGTAGTTACCCAAGAGGAAGAAGTTGATGGTCAGCTAGTTGTTTCACTCGTCATGGAACTTCCAGTCTCTGCCTGGGTTTCTGTTTTCTTCCTCCTCTTTGATCTCAGTCTTGCCTCTTGTTGCCCTTCTGAAGAGTCAGGGGGTACAGCAACAGTGGTGATTGATTTCTGTGGTGGGTGTTTGTCTTTAACATGTTTGACATAAATGTCATGGTGTTTGTGTTTTATGTGTGATGTCAGGGCGCTTGTGCCAAGGTGTGTTCCCTGCTTTCCTCTTCTAACTGACTTGTCACAAATTGTGCACCGTGCCATTGGTGATGACTACACTGTGTCTGCCCCAAGAGAAAAATAGTCCCACACCCATGACTTCAGGGTGGAGGGATCGGGAACAGGTGGAGAAGAATGGCCTCTTTTTTCTTGTCCTCCACATTCCCCTTCACTGTTTACTGCAGCAGATAATGTTGCTGTTGTTGCTGCTACTGCCTTAATTCAGCACTGAAACTAGTACCAGGAGTATTGCTGCTGCTGGCAAGTAGAACCTGTCCTAGTCCCACATCACTTGTTGATCCCATTTCCACTGTGTCCATGGTGGTCTGTGGCACACTAACTTACTCCTCAGCATCCTGCTACCCTTGCATCTCAGCAGCAATAGGAATCTGAGCAGTTGCAAATTCTTAAAATTCCAAATTTTAATATTTGAATCCTAATAATAATACTGATTCTAACAATGCATGCTATTGAAGCATTAACCCATCTATTCATAGGCATAGCAGCACACTTGTAGCAAAAACCATTGAACTATGGAGATGGCACAGACTAAGGTATAAATTGTAACAAGACTGTCTTGGTGAAATAAGAGTTATACCAAACAAAGTATGTATTTTGAGCTGCATTCCAAAGGTAAATTGTAGGCTGCAAATATAGCAGGAACAAATTGGAAGCTGAGTGTGAGGAATGTTAGACTTGGAAATAAAAAGAATCCGTGTACTGAAAAAAATTAGAAACATTTCATCTTTGCAAAGTAAGCCCTTTATGGACCAGAGGGTTGTGTAACACATTGTGAAGCACACTATACTGTACAAATGGAATAATTTAATGCTGTAAAATATTAATTTGATCAGTTAAAATACAAATTGATTTGAAAAATTGCAGTATTTTAACAAAGTAAAACCTCAAATGTGCAACAAAAGTGACTAGAGTTATACCTATCCACAAAAGTGATCATAAAATATCCTTACTTCTCACATTATCTAAATTCCTGAAAAAATGTGTCCGCAGACAACAATGTAATTATTTCCATCTGTCCAGATTTTTCACCCTGCTTCAATCAGCCTTTCATCCAAATCACTCAACAGTCAAAGCCCTCCTGAAGCATGCAAATGATATCCTGAGTGGCATGGACAATGGTAAATTATTGGAGCTATTTTCCTGATTTTGTAAAGGCCTTTGATACAGTAGACTATAATATTGTTATAAATAAATTCAAAAGTTCAGGTCTGGGTAATCATTCTCTAAACTGACTCTGATACTATTTATCAGCCAGACCACAATATGTGTCAATTGTTGCCAACCGTTCACTTCCACTCCAACTAACAAGTGGGGTTACCGAAGGCCCCATTCTTGAATCTCATCTATTTCCCTATTTATAAATGAAATGCCCACTGTTTGCAAATGATCTTCTGTCTAAGTGAATGTAGATGACACTATAATCTACATGAAAAATCCAAACAGATCTCAGCTTGAAACAGTAGTACATGATGATTTCCCTGAAGTTGAAAGATGGATTGCTATTAACAAAACACTGTTCCAAAACTTTGACAAAACTGTCACAACGGTATTTGGTACAAAGAGCAAATTACTTAAACTCCACAATACCCATTTAACAGTTGTAACAAAGTCTAATAGTAACTTGGCCCCAGCTTACTCCTACAAATATATTGGTATATGGTTGAGCCCAACCTCATATTTGGTCTTCATGTTGAGAAATTAACACCCAAACTTTATCCCAAAATAGGTGGTCTGTTTAGATACAAATCCTGTCTAACTCCCCTGGTAAGAAAATGTATTGTTCAACAGATGTTAATGCCAGTCACAGACATGTACAATTCATTATGCTGCTTTGTCCTCCAATATAATTGCACTGTCCATAAATGTGATATGTTTGAACTAAAATAGCTAAAGCTCAAACCTAGACACTGCCGTTCACCTTCCTTGCTTTGCTTATAACCACTTCTTTGGAAAGGTACCAGACTTCCTGAGCAGTATTTTCACTCCAGCTCTCCATATTAACTATAACCTCTGCTCCACTGCTAATAAAGCACTGAGTACTCCACACTACAAGAAACAATCTGTTTTCAGATCTGCCTGAAAAAAATCTAATCCCAGTTTAAAATCCAAAAATAACTGTTGTTTTGTATTTAAAAACTACATGTAACTGCACATAACATTTTTATCCATTATGTAAATAATACATTATTATTAGAATAAAATAATTATAAATATATTTTGTCTGTCTAAATATGTAATTTTGTACAGTAAAAGGTCTCCAGGATATACTTGAAAATGACAGAAATCTCAGGTTATGCACTAAAATGTGATAACGTGATGATAAAGTGGAATACTTTCTCCAGTGATGTCACTTTCTATGTTATTCTACAGAGCCTATGCACTAAGATCCCTAAAGACTGACAGATCTTAGTGCATAGGCTTCACAGAATAATATAGGATCTGCAGAACTGATATCACTGGATAAGTCATCTCCATTTCATCACCGTTTTATCACACCTTAGTGCATCTCTCCAAATGTATTCTTCCTGGTAAAACACTTCATAAATAAATACAATTTATTTCTCCACAATTAGGCACATACATTTGGGAAGGTCTTTTTAACTCTTCACCAAAAGATAATGGTGAAAAGTTGCTTTGTAATAATATTTGTTGTTTGAATGCTTTAATGCATTTTTAAACTAAGAATTTTTAAATTATGGTTTAAATGCACAAAAAACTTGAAGCAACTCAATGGCACCAAGGGAACATATAAAATGTCCATTGAATTTTATACTAATTTTAACCCCTTGAATGGTAGAGAGGGCTGCAACAAATTGGAAAGCAGTGCATCTCAGACCTCACTTTTAATGTATTAAAAGCCTATAGAGATCGGGGGCATGCCCTGACCAAGATGGCAATAGCAGCATAATCACTGTGCTAAATCTAATTTTAGCTGATCACACTATTTTACCTCCAGGGATCTTACCCTGCACTTGGCGACGGACGAGGAATAAAAAAGGGGTTCATCCAAACCCTCTGGTACACTTAAAAGCTACTTCAGCTCAAAACCCAATTCTGAACCATCTCTTGCGGGAAGACGACGCCATACCTCTACAGAGCACTGCTCAGTCACAACAAACCTCACAGTCTAACTCAGACATCTGCCCACCACCGATGATGGAGGATGGAGAACCAGTATCCAAATCTGACCTCAGGGAACTGACAGCATCTCTCAGGGAGGACTTTCAAGGATTTTCTGAGAAAATGAAATCGACGTTCAAATCTGAGGTTGCTAGCATCAGGGCTGACCTGGCCCAGATTTATATCAGAGTGGATGCTCTGGAAGCAGAACAAATCAAGGCAAAAGAATGTTTCCAGAGAGTGGGTATAAAGATATCAACACAACATGATCAAATTCAAACTCTGCTGCTGAAATTCACGGACCTCGACAACAGAAGCAGATGCTGCAATCTACGTGTGAAAAATCTACCAGAGAGCATCCAGTCTTCTGAATTCAGGCCTGTACTATCCGTGTACTTCTCAGAGTTGTTGAGAAATCTGCACTTAGGCCCAGTGCTCATGGAACAAATACATAGGGCCCTAAGGTCCCGGAACAACAACTCTCCAAGGCACGTTATCATTTGTTTCCACCACTACTAGGTGAAAGAGCTAATCATTAAAAGATGCAGAGAGGTACCTGCTCTTCATTGCGCTGGAGCAGATCTTCAAATATTTAATGACATTTCCCCATACACATTGCAACTGAAAGAGAAATCCACCACCTCACAAAACACTTGAGAAATCTACAAATCAAGTATAATTGGGGATACCCGTTTGCATTAACTGCCTAATTTAATGCAAAAGTAGCCACACTTTTTTCTCCTGAAGATATAACTATGTTTTGCTCTACCCTGGACATCTCTGTGAATCAAGCTCCAATACTTCACAGTACTCCACCATCACACAATACATTGTTCTCAACACTTCTCTTCCTTTCGACTTTGTATACTTTCTACACATAGCCAGTCTTTGCTAGCTTTTGTCTTCCATCCCTGACACATCCCGGAATATAAGCTAACTGTCATTCTCTAAAGACTAACACTGAACTTCTTCTCCTATGGGGTAGTACCATATTACCAGATTCCTCACACTACCACAGAGCTTGTGGGTACACCTGGATGCGTTCTTACTATGTGCTCTATTTCTCTTCACATAGAGTTGCTCCGGGACAAAATGTCACACATGCCCTTCATGTGTACGCCTCTACTGCCTCTTGTATTGTGCTGATTGTACTGATTCACTGTTTCCTTTGCTTCACCTCAACTTTCCTCCTACCATCCTAATCCTTCTGTCAGCTTTTCCCTTCCATTCTCTGCTCCTCTATACCTCCCTCACCTTTCCCTTGCCTTGTTCTTTGCTAAATCTCTACTCTGGACCTTCGGCAATTGGGTGACATCTAGGGAAACTATTTGCTTTCTGCAAATATGGAGCAAATTAAACTGACATCAATCAACCTCAGGGGGCTTAACACCCCAGAAAAGAGATCCCATCTACTGCACGAATGTCACAAACTTAACTCTGATATACTTTTTATATAGGAGACATATTTCAAACGTACATCTCACCCTTCCATCTCTTCCAGGAGTTACCCCCACTCTTACTTTTCGTTGGTATTCTGATCAATTCTGCTATGTCTTGGTCTTTCATGGACAAATTAGTTGACAGCGAAGGTAGGTTTCGCTTCTTTAAGGGCACTTCGCATTACCAAACATATATCATTGCAAATGTTTACTACCCCAATAAATCTCAAATTTCGTACCTCATTAGTACAATTGACAAGCTGAGTTCCTGGGCTGACAGAAAAATAATTCTGTGGGGAGACTTCAACATGGCATTCGACCCAGATTTTGACACTACGTCTGGTGCTTCTCCCTTCCGCCTTTCACACTTCAGTTGTCTACGCAATAAACTATTTACGTTGCACTGATTGATGCTTGGAGGGTGCTCAACGTATAGTCGCATAGACTACATACTTATAAATCAATTTCTCCTTCACTTCATTACCTCAGCCGACATCCATCCTACTTCATGGACAGATCACTCATCGGTCTCTATAACTTTTTTGATTCCTGACTCCCAAACTGCTCCCAGTCGCTGGAACTCAACGGCACTCTCCTTTTAGATATTAGGCTTCCGAACATCCTCTCCTCAGCCATCAATGAGTAGTTTTCCATTAACTCAACCCCGGATGTTTCTATCCCTGTTATATGGGAAGGCCATAAAAGTGTTATCCTAGGGCAGCTGATACAATTCGGCTCAATTAAGAAGAAGGAGAGGGCCAAATCTTTGGATCGCTTAACTTCGACCATTGCTGAGTTGGAAGCTAAACACAAAAAAAACAGGTCCAACACTGATTACAAAGATCTTAAGGCTGCCAAGATTGAACTTAATGTGCAACTTCTTGCTTCTTTTGCCAAATCCCATATGTGACACAAATATAATTTTTACTTAAATAGCAATAAATGTGGCAAAACACTTGCCCACCTTGTTCAACAGCACCCACGTGTCCTCAATCAAAAATCCTCTTGTACCCCCATTTGTCACATACCCTTCGATTGCCAAAGCTTTCAGAGACTACTTTAGTTTACTTTACAACTTGGGTACACCCTGTCCCGACCCTTCTAGTCTCCGAGAGGAGATTCAGCATTTTCTCAACAAGGCCCAAGTACCCTCCTTAACACACACCATGTCCGATTCACTGGATATGCCATTTCAATCCACGGAAATCTTAGAAGTCATCAACAAGCTTCCCTCTGGGAAAAGCCCCGGGCATGATGGCTTTACCACACTTTGCTACCAAGCATTTAGACACATTCTAGCCCCTCAAATGATGCTCACCTTTAATGAGATACGAAATGGCAAGCCTTTCTCCACCCATGCCCTCAAGGCTACCATTGTAGTCCTGCCAAAGCCAGGCAAAGATCCTTCTTTCTGTGGAAACTACCATCCCATATCTCTATTAAACGTTGACACTAAGATCTTTGCAAAAATCCTAGCCAATAGAATACAGCCCCACTTAGCACACTTGCTCCATCCCAACCAAGGGGGTTTCATACCTGGACAGCAATCATGCCACAACACCACTGCGGTATTGTCCCTCATCCATAAGGCAATCAAATCTGGGTCCCCCTCACTTCTCTTAAGCACTGAAGTGGAAAAGGCATTTGACCGTGTGGGATGGTCATATCCGCAAGCAGTATTGGAGAACATGGGTTTTGGCAATACATTTATAGATTGTATTATGAGCCTTTATTCATCTCCCTCAGCCCACATACAGGTCAACAGTACGTATTCAGACTCGTTTATGATTAGAAACGGAACTAGGCAAGGATGCCCCCTATTCTTGCTCTTGTTCAAGAACCTCTTCTCAAGCTAATCCATCAAAAACTCTGGTATCCAAGGCATCTCTACCGGGAAATATCTACATAAAACAGTAGCATTCACGGATGATGTTCTGCTTGTCCTCTCTAAGTCTGACACTTTTTTTTTTTGCTTGGTATGCGTCGGTTTCCGGAGCACAAATCAATCTAACGAAATCTGAAATCCTAAACCTCACAGTGGATGATAAAGCAGCAACAATCCTCAAAAAGAAATACCCCTTCAATTGGGCCACAAAATCTATCAAATACCTCGGTATTCATCTTTCACCTACTGTAGAGGATATCCCTCAACTTAATATTCTCCCACTTTCCCGTCGAAGAGGATCTGAAAAGTTGGTCAGCCCTCACCCTTTCCTGGATGGGTGTAAACGTGGTTAAAATGATGATACTACCCAAAATTCTGTTTGTTATTAATTCACTACCTTTCAAAATCCCTTTTTACATGTTTACCAATCTTCAATCTAACATAAATGCTTTTATCTTGCCCTTTTCTCCATCCTCACCAGGACTCCATCTCCAGGGGGACTGGGCCTGCCAGATATTGTTAAATACTATCACACCTCAGCTATATCAAAATTTTTTGACTTAACTAAACAAAACAATAAATGGTGGACTCATATTCTTGCGGACACTTTTAACGGGGTTGATTCCACACAACTTCTTTGGTTGCATAATACACCCAAGCTTTTTTGGAACCATCCAGTTTTAGGGCACCTCCTACACACATGGCATGCCATCAACAAGACCGGTTCCCTCTTCATGCCTCACTGATTGGAAATCTGGATTTCCCAGCCGGGATACCCCCATCCTCCTTTTCTCATTGGGCTGAACTTGGACTGGACAAGCTTTGGATTACTTTCCAAAGCCGATTACTAGAGAATCCTTCCATGAGGCACATTCCTCTTTGGTCATTCCTTGGTGGTCTTACCTCCAATCCAGAAACTGGTGGCAAAATTACCTCTCACCCACCTCTAAACTTAGGTAAGTATTGCAATATGAAAAAACCCTCCAATCACCCTCTACGCAAACCTTTGCCTTTCTCTTACTCCTTACTTAACTCAGCTGACGCCCTACCAAAACCAGGAAAAGGACCTTAATCAAGTTTTAGAGATGTCATCCTGGTCAAGCATAAATCTAGATCAATGGCAGCCAAAGAATTGAATTATAAACTGCTGACAAGGTGGTACCTTACTCCCGATAAGCTCACCAAAACCTTTCTTTCAATCTCTTCTACTTGTTGGAGATGTACCAATGACACAGGTTCCTTTTTCCACATTTGATGGACGTGTCCCAAAATACAACCCTTCTGGGAGGGTATAAGGTCCCATCTTAATAATACTCTTCACATCCATCTTTCCTTGAAGCCCCTCCTTTTCTTATTTTCCTATCAGGCCCACTTACCTAATTCTCCCATGGGGAAACTGTGCAATGTCCTTTACCCCCTACTTAAGCTAAAGCGCTCATCCTGGCCACATGGAAGTCTCTTTCTCCTCCCTCTGTCTCAAATTGGATTCAGAGGGTGGATTCCATGCTACTTATGGAGCTTTGTCATGAAAAAGTAACAGCAACAACTCTCTTTCACCACAATGCTACATTAAACATGAAACTCTAGCTGAAACTCATCCACCCCCTGGCTGATTTTCTCCCTGATCACTGATGTTCCCTTCTTCTCTTCACTTCTCTTCACTTTTCTTCCTTCTCCTTAACTTCTTCTGCTACCCATCCCTCCTCACTACCTCTTCCTCTCTTCACTCACTTTAATCCCCTTGTTTTATCCCATCTCCCTTTTCACCCAACCTTCCTTCTACCAATTATCTGTAGCATCTACTCTTATTCTTATTTTCTCATAAGCTAAAACTTTAATTTTTCCTCCACTCTATATCCTTCTGAATGTCTCACTATCCCAACCCAAATGCTGAGGACACTACCACTGATGTACTCCTCCTCAACTTTACAGGATATTTTACCTATAAATACACCTAGTCCTTTCATGAACTCACCATCATATATGATCCTTGCTTTTACACCTGCACATCCTGTTAGATCTATTTTAACTTACATATGGAATTCTAGTAAAGTACAACGTATGGACAATATTCCAATCTAAACCTTGATAAATTGTTTTTGTGGTCATGACCATATTTATCTTTATTGTGAGACTTGTTACAGTCTTTATACGTGTATCTCTCTTTTTAGCCTATAGAGATCAATGGTAATTAAAAAAAAAAAAAAATTCTATGAGATAGTTGGCGTGTATAAAATTATTCACTTGCACATGGCCCTAAAAGTAAAAAATTGTGATTTTCTTTTTCTATTTGTCCCGGTATTCTTCCATACAGTTTCCATATAATTATCTGTGCTCTTATAATATACTTTTTCCAATGATGCCAATGCACATGTTAATGTAGATCTAGTTTAGGGGGCGATGCAACAAGTCATGATAAAGAGTTGATAAAGAGATAGCTTCTCCAGTGATATCACTTTTCCATTTCAAATGAAATTCTATGGAGTCTGTGTACTAAGATGTATCTAGCTTTGGAGATCTTAGTGCATAGACTCTATAGAATAACATAGGAAGTGGAGAAGTCATCTCTCTCCACTTCATCACCTCTAAAAATAAATATTATTTTTTAAAATAACTCAAAATAAAGTATGTCTTGGCAACAGCACAGTATTGTCAGTCTCTTGACTGATGGAGGAATATGAGAATCTTACTTAAAGGGATAGTAATGTTTCATAATAAAAGCAGGTCTAATTAATCATCGTAGTATTTGGACTTTGGAGAGTGTTATTTCAATTCTGTCAGAGTTGTAGTTCCAGAGTAATTCAATGACAAAGTGTCCTTCTCCCGTCCCTTTTACTGATGTCACACTGTTCAGCCAGAGCAGAAGGGAGGTGCCCAGGTAGACTGCAGAGAGGAACAATCTTCAATTAAGATAAGGGAAAAACCTGAAAAGCTTGTCAAGGGGGCTAGGGTTTTCATTGTTTTCATTGTAAGAAGACTGTCCCCTTCTGTTATCTGTCTGGTCTTACACCCAGATTCCCCATCTGAGAAGAGATGGATTACACTAGGAAAAAGGGTCGGGAGGGGAAACTTTGCTTGTGAATATCTCTTAAACCTGTCACAGCTTACCTTGGCTCCAGCATGATTATAGGCGCGAGGCTTCAAGCAGACTGCAGGCCTCTGTTTTATCTGTTTGCTTACTGTAGTCTCCTCCTACCTACTTCCTACTTCCTCCCTCTGAGCTGCTCCTCCTACTTCCTGTGGAGGGGATTATAAGGCAGACTGAGGCCTGATCAGATGCCCTTGCGTTGTTGTTCTTAGGTGAAGTACTTGGGCTCTGTGTATGACCTGGCTATCTACGAAAACCCACTCTGTGTATGACCTGGCTATTTATGAGAACCCGCACTGTGTATGACCCGGCTAAGTAAGAGAACCCTCTCTCTGTTTGTATAACCCAGCTAAGTACAAGAACCCTCTCTGTGTATGACCCAGTGATCACGAGTACCCCTTACTGTGATCAATTTGTACTATTGGCCTAAGACAGACCACTGTTGTGGACAGAGAATCTGACTGGTGACTGCAGGTGTGAGTCACAGGGTCTCGATATAGTGACTGCAGGCGTGAGTCACAGTGTCTCTTAGCAGTGATTTCAGGCGTGGTCAGTTCTCCAGTCCAGCAGTCATTGTGTTCCTGTTCGTCGGATCAAGATTACGGTTCCAGTGTTCCGGTCGACGGATCAAGAGCTAGCGTTCCTCTTTCCTGCTGAGACTTACAGGGGCTTCGGCCCAGTCTCCAGCATTGTGGTCTAGCATGAGGCCTACTATTTCTGGTAGTAGTGTCGCCAGCTAGTAACCCTCTGCTTGTTGTACTACATATTTATTGCTGTGATTTGTTCTAATAAATATTTTGCATTACATTACCGTACTGAGTTCTGAGCTTTCCTGGGTGCCCGTGACAAAACCATAAAGGTTTGAGAGATAAGACTTATATAATTTTTCATATTTTTTAATGCCTACAAAATAAAATAAAGTTAAAATGAAGTATTACTATCTCTTTAATGTACAAGCAACAAGACTTTCATCAACAGTTTACAATCTTCATTCTTCATCTATCTTTAGCTCTTGAATGAGTGTTTGTAAATAATCTAAACATTAATTTCACCCTCCAAATAAAAAAATCTGTCAATGTTCTTTAAAATGATGATTAAAAATTAATCTCACAACTGATAAACATTTGCCTGTTTGCTTGTGGAAATTATTATTACACAAAAGATGGAAGATTAATAATATGATTTTGCAAAAAAAGATGATGTAAGCAATTTATTGGTTTGGGTTCTGCCTATGTACTGAGCCATATACACAAAAATGTTTGTTCCCTATGGTTCTTGTACCAAATGGAGGGCAGTGCGGGAGTATATGGGCATTTTAGGATTTCTATTTCTCTCCCTCAAATCTCTCATTTTTTTTTTTTTTTTACAGCTGGAAAACTTAGTAAGCTTCCTTATTCAACATGATTCATTTTTCTGTGCTTTTTAAATAGGGTGACGTGGAATATCATGTGTGGTCTATGGACACTGTCTTATGTCTTGTATGAATGTCATTATTACCTAATTTACACATTTCAGTATATTGTTACTTAGTATTATATGACATTTGTAGTTGCAAGTCAAAACGCTATGTTTTTCTATTCCCTTTCAAATGTAACATAGCTGGATTTGTAAAATGAATTAATATGTTTAGTGAATATTTCTTCCCATCATTAAAATGTTTGAATTCTGTAGACACTGTAAAGAAAGATAGTTGGTGAAGCATATCTTTCTTTTTAACTTTTACACAGAACTAGAATCTACAGCCACTCCTCACTAAATATTTCTTGTCAAATCATATCAGTCTAGTGACAACAGAGTCCTCGTTCAATGTTTACAATGAGATCTGACAGATGAAAACACTAGCTCTGTTTTGTGTCTTCAAGCATCATTGTAAGGTTCATTTGGCTGGGAAACTACAATTCTATCTTTGTAGCAGCAATTTGATTGCTGAAATTACTTTTCTTTAACCAGCTGCTAACAGAATATACACTGCAGTAAATTGTTTCCATTTTAAAACTGTTCTGGTGCTTTTTTTTCTGTTCAGTCCAAATGGATATTAATGCATATGCTGATCATATACCTGTACTCTATTCATTAGACCGAGTATAATTTTCTCAATAACTTTAGATTTGCACAGATAAAAGCACACTTCTTTCTAAATAAAAGATAAAAACAAAAATCTATAACACTATTCTTGAACAGAACATCTTAGCACCACATTTATAATTAATGCATTCAAGTTCCTCAGGAGAATATATAGTAACAATGGCTAAGAATCATAGAACTCCCCCTAGTTTATATCAGCATCAACTTCAAGGGCATTTTAATGCATGGGTCTATTTGTCATTTTCTAGTGGTCTTCAGTAGGGATGAGTGAAAGTTTTCTCTAAAAAGATTCTCTTCTTTCCCACAGGCATATAAAAGGGTGTCAGTATCTAGGATGGGTGAAATATTTCACCTCAAAAGCAAAACAGGACAAAAATGGCACTTTTTGCAAAGCTGGAAATAATTCATGTAAAGTAATTTTTTTCACCTAGCTCAATGCAATCAATGGAATATACAGTATTTATCCACACATGGCAAGTTTCTATTCTTTTTCTGCAGGCATATAAAATGGTTTCAGGTTCTCACAGCATGCCATTCTCTGTTTGTGAGAGGAACAAAAAACATCACATTTTTGAGCTACAAAAGAGGCTAATAGAATTGCGGTTTAGTTTAGTGAGACTTGTAGTAAGGAAATCTATTCTCTGTACTAGGGGAGTCTGGGGCTTAGGAAGGGAGAAAGGAGTTGCTTCCTGATCTTGCTGTTATCTCTGTCCTATGGACATTCTGGGGATGTGAGAAGGGAGCAAAGGAGAATTACTTAAAATATCCAAAAACTATGTGTGACTGGGAAGAGACAGGCAGAGGTGATCCAAGTTTCCTCCTGATCTGGCTGTTATCTCTGTGCTAGGGGAGTCTAGTGTTATGATAAGGGAGCAAAGGATAATTACTCCCAAATAACCCAAAATCTTGTGTGACTGTCTGGGAAGACACAGTCGACCGTCATCCAAGTTTCTTCCTGACCTGGCTTGTATCTCTGTCCTAGGGAAGTCTGGGGAAAGAAGCAGTGAACAGGGGGTGCTTTTTTCTTTTTTTTTTTTTTTTTTGACAGTTATAGAGGTGGGGGACAGTTAATTAAAATAAATAAATAATAAAAATAAATATAATTAAAACAAATATATAGGTGACGGGACCCTGGTGTGAGCTGTGACTGAGGCAGACTGATACTAGAAAAGATACTAGGGAAGACAGAGTATTTTGTAGAGATACAAGGTAGACATCACACACAATCAGTTCTACTGTGTACTTTATAATAAACACACACACACACACACACACACACACACACACACACACACACACACACACACACACACAGTAGTTGAGTAATGTCCAGCAAAACACAAGGGGCTGGGGGAAGGTGAAATGATTAGGGACAGTGCAGGGATGTGTGAGTAAAGTGGTAGCCCAAAAACTGACTGCAGCCATGGTTGCTGCAGCATGTTAAATAAAGGATGGTGATTCCTCTCCTTCGGAGGAAGATGTAGTGTGTCAAAGTCCACCAAAAGTTTCACCACTATTAGTAATAGTACTGTTAATAAACAATCTAAAAGCACTGAAGTCAACAGTGAGTCACAGTCCAATGTTGAAGGCATAGTGCATCTGACAGTAAAACAAACAAGCACAAAAACAGCCGTCCTGAAAGTAGTCATGAATGTTGTGAAAATGCCTCAAAGGGAAAAATAAGAAAAAAACAAATTGTTTGAGACCTCTAAAAGCTTAGAGGAATATAAAGGTAGTGGGCAAGAAGTGGCAGGAGATGCTGAGAATGACCTAATGACGGATGATAATAATGATGATATAGATCTATATAAATTCTGCATCCTCTTCTTCTCCAGATACAAATGAATTTAACAGTGAGAGAGATGGCATGGCCAGAATGTTAGCAGAAAGGCTCAGTCTTCCACCACTGAAAAGTAGCACTGTACCTGTCTATAAATAATGCACATTAAATAAAAAATAAATAAATAAAAAATACACAGTCATCCTGTCAGTCATCATCAGCATCACCGCTTCCATTTAGTAACCAGCAGCAACACAGGTTATCAGCCAGGGGTGTCCGTAGAACATTTTCCAGGGGGGGGCAAAGCCATAATATGACCCCCAAGCCAGCCCATCCAGCCCCTTTCTTTATATGTAGGGGCTAATTGTGGGGGGGGGGGCAAGTGACCCCCCTTGCCCCCCCTCCGGATGCCCATGTTATCAGCATTAACAGCCTTAACCCTTTCAGTGCCAGAGGGGCATTAAATGTATTGCTTTGCAATGCATTCTGCACCCCTCTAACAATCAGAGTGTTAACTTTGATGAGTGCCTATGCTGTTCTTGGAAGTGAAACATCTAGCCCCAGTAGTAGTAGAAGTATTAGTAAAAACCTCTCCATATATGAAGTCCACAGAATGGAAATACTTCACTCAGGATCCAAAAGCTAAGCATATTGCTATCTGTTGTCTGTGTAAGAAGCATGTGAGACTCACACTTACACATCTCCTAAAAGAGTTCCCACCTGAAGCAAAACCACAGATGTGACTGGGAGACACACCATAAAAAGTTCAGAGGTGCCAAAACTAGCAGCAGAAGTACTCCTAAGTTCTACTAAACATTCCCGAGTCTCTGGAGTACATAATAGAAGTGCTGTTGATGTGTCTCTGAGTGTCTACACATACTGCCACCACCCCCACAAGTCATATCAGTAAAGCAATAAAGTTATACAGTTCTTCTACTTTGTAATGCCATCCCACAGTTTCTTAGAAAAAAGTCAAAACCTGCACAAAAATAATGCAACAGTTTGTCTATGGAATAGTAAACTTGCCAAAATGTTGGCAGTTGGCATGATGCCCTTTTATTTTGTTGAAATCAGAAGCTTTAAAGGACTGATGTCATGTGTTGCACCCTGTTGAGATATCCCAAGCCTCAATTATTTTTCAAGGGTGGTTGTGCCAATGTTATTTAAATAGGAAATTAGTGTTGTGGGAAACGGACAAAGGCACTCAGCCTGCTAACAATTTTTTCAAGGCATATTTTGCTGTAAGACTCACAACTTTTACTTTCAGCTATCTACTTCTACATTCAACGCTCAGAAGAAATAGTGTTGTAGAGGAAAATATTGCAATAAAGACGACATAGGCAAAATATGGCAACATTTATTGACAGCGGTGAAAAGGAGAACATTTTATGTATTGTCTTTGGAAGAGAAGTTACACGAAGAAAAATGTGAAATAGTTGTTCTTTCCTGAAATGTTCTGAAGGAAATTTTTCTGCCTTTTCACAAATCCCTAGTCTCCAGTTTCAGAGAATTTCACCTTGAGTTCCCAAAGATCCTAGATTTTCAACAAGAATGATGATCAGAAAGGATAGAGGTTATCTCTGGTGAACAGCATACCAATGTGGCTACTTTGAGAAAGTCAACTCTTAAACTTATTCTATATTATTTTTTTATATTTAGGGCCTCCATTATAATAAATAAGACAGTAATTCAAATAAGTATATTTTATGAGGAGTCTATATTAAGACTTTTCTCATCTCTCTTGCTATTATACCATTCTTTTATTTTGATGGAGGAAAGCAGTTTTATGCCTAGGGACTGAAGCTCCCAATGACACGGTTTTCACAGAGCCTCTCTGCTTGTAGCAACAGTAAACAACCAGGCTTCTCATTTAATTTAATCATGTATAGTTCTTCACAAATACAAATATTTCCCTATGGTTAGGAGTTGCAGGAAGCCATGAATAATGGCTCTTTAGTAAAACAGAGCCTTTGAGATGTATTATAAAATAAAATATTTTCATAACAAAATATGACTTTTTCGAATGTCAGTTTGCAACATCTTTATTTAAATATTAATGTGGAACTTTTCATCTTAATTCAAGTTTGTATATTTGAAAACTGCATATTAAAACTGCCTATATGTCATGTAAACCAAAAGTCCAGCAGATGTATAGTTTAGTAGACATCCCTTTTTTTCTGGGCATCGTGAAACTGAACATTTTCTGGTACAGCACAAAGCTTAATTAGCACATTAAAGGGATAGTAATACTTTGTTTTAACTTTACTTTATTTTGTAGGCATTAAAAAAACATGAAGAAGTCTTATCTCTCAAACCTTTATGGTTTAAGAGATATTCACAAACAAAGTATCCCCCCTGTTCAACCAGATCAGAAGGGAGGTGCCCAGGTAGACTGCAGAGAGGGACAACCTTCAATTAAGATAAGGGAAAAAGCTGAAAAACTTGTCAAGGGGGACAGGGCTTTCATTGTTTTCATACAAAGAAAATTGTCCCCTTCTGTTATCTGTCTGGTCATACAACCAGATTCACATCTGAGAAGAGATGGCTTACACTAGGTAAAAGGAGCGGGAGGGGAAACTTTGCTTGTGAATATCTCATAAACCATAATGGTTTGAGAGATATGACTTATATCATTCTTCATGTTTTTTTATTGCCTACAAAATAAAATAAAGTTAAAACGAAGTGTTACTATCCCTTTAAATGTAATTGAAGCTTTAATTAGCATATGGAATGTCACTGAAAATACTTCATTAGCATAGGATATGTCACTGGTACTACATGGGTACCGCAATAAGCATGCATTAGCATATGTAAGACATGTGAGAATCTCTCTGACTGTACATTTACTGGTCTTTTGGCTAACGTCCTTTCTTGTGGAGTCAGAGACCTGGAATCTCACACAACAGGAGGAAGGCCAGCAATGGACATCGGGCTTCTCTTGGAATTGGCAATCATTGTGAATCCATACAAATCCTGCCCCTCTGATGATCAGAAGTTGTCCCTAGCTTTGCATATGGACTTGAGTGCAGTCAGGCAAAAAACATGATGTAAGCATTATTGGCATATTTGTATGTTTGATTACTCATCTGCATGATGGATCTCTTTCAGCTTTCAACAGCTATAAGATCTGTTTCATCATAGCATGCATTACTTGAAAGCTCATAACCAAAGCCTTGCTACTACAGTATATCCCTCACATAACTAACACAGCTTGGGAGACTACTCTTTGCTCCCTTCTCACATATCTCATTATACTACTCTTTGTTGCTCCCTCATCACATATCTCTATGTCCTTATCTTCACTGGTATAAGGAGGGGGTATGTTCCCCTCCTTCCTACACAAATTGAGGAGATCTGGTTTTGATATTCATGGTCCTCATTTTTGATCCCTTTGCTGAAGAATATGGCCCCACAAAGCACGATCATAGTCTAACTACTAGGAATAAAAAGGAAGATGGAACAAAGCGTACAATACAACATGTATACTATATGTGGGATAGAGCCTAAGGATGGAGTATGTATATATTTATAAATATATCCCCCTTTTCCAGTCCTAGTAAAAAGTGTCCTTAAAACAAAGTCCCAAAATGTATTGTAAGCATATCTATGCCAGTAAAACCAAACACATGTACTGTAGTGAAATATATACTGATGGACTGTCATTAACTTATAGTATGAAAGGCATTCTTTCTCTCTCACCTGCAGCTTGTCTTAGTCTTTAGCATCTAATGAAAATCTCATCCAGGAATCACTGTTAGACATGTAACAAGACATAGAAGGGTTGGTGATTGGCAGTGCAAGGAATGCCCTCTAAGTGTAATATCAAGGTATAAGGAAAATGCGTTCATATATAATCAGGCAGATATATATTATAAAAATAATAGCAAGTATCTTTAATATAAACAACAAAAAAATTAACATGTGAGGCCTCACAGATAAACAATTAACATCACATTTGGAGACTAAATAAAAAAAAAGGTGAAGAAAAAAACTGAAAGGACAAAAAAAAACAAAAATAACAAATAAAAAAACAAATAAAAAAGGAAGAAATGATAGCTCAGGCTTCTTCCATCAGTATTGATTATGATTAGCCAGAGAGTGATATTTGAAGTCAATCATCCAAATATTATACATCTTGTAACAGTCTTGGTTCTTGTTTCGGTCTCAGATGGGACTAATACAAATGGGACAAGGTAGCAAGGTTTGGGATATTGAGGGGGTAGAGAGCAAACACATAGGGTGGCCACTTATAACAGCATATGGTTTTGGCCAAACAATGATAAGAGCAACACAGGCAAATAAAATGTTGAAGAATAAACTGTAAAGATTTCTGCTTACTAGACCTCCCTGTATGTCATGCCCATCACAGTCAGAGCTCCATTATCCCCGTTGCCACTGTGCTCTCATCTTTCCTCTCGATGCCAATGGTACAGATGTTCAGAACCCTCTTTCCTCTGAACCATGCATCCAAGAAGGTCACACAGAGATCCCCTTTCTCCTGTCCCTTGTTCAGAGGGAAAGCGTTTGGGGTTCTCATGTGGAAACAGCTTTACACGTTTAGATGCTCCACAGCACCTTCTTCTGGAGCAAATAGTTGTGCCCCCTATGCTGACCCTTATTTATACACTCATGCACCAATCACTGGGCAGGATGGGTTCTAATTCATGATGGCAAGAAAGGAATTAGATGGTTAAATTAGTCTCTATCCCACTTAACCATAAATGAAGAACACACATTTTCATCACCTAGAATAAAAAAAAATGTTGAAGACCATTTTTAACACAATGTTCAATATATTGTAGCACATCATTGGAGCAACTAAATAAAACCATATGGAAATTTAATATGCCACATAGGGGAACTTATATGAGATGCATCAATGTTTTTGCAATATAAACAAATGCGATATAGATGCTACTTGAATTATAAATATATCATGACCCATGACCTCCAAACTGCGGTAATACATTTTTCATAATTGGCAAATTAGAGAAACTGGCATTGATAACAAAAAATAGACATATCCCTAGCAATTTCTTGATGAGCATGATGTTATTACATTTGTACATATATAATTATATATAATTCTGGTCCAATTATATAATAAACTAAAACATACATGTCATTGTATACACTGTTACCAGATTGTAGGCAGGTATGGTTGGGATGGTGTATTGTAGTACAGGAGCTGCAAAAGCAGGTAAAAGGGGATTTCATAGGGTTATCATTCCAGGCAGTGTATAGGGATGGCAATGTACATACAAACTGAAGGGTTCCCATGATAAATAAAATAGCAAATTGTATTATAATAATGCAGACTATGTGTATAACTCAAGAAAGGTGGGTACATCAATCTTAGTGTGACATTTTACTCCATTAAATATCCTTCAACATGGAGGGCCAAGCCCTTAAACTTATTTCTCTGTGGGGATATATACAATACTAAAAGTATTCAGGTACTCATACCCAGTGACTGTGCTCAGACAGGTCATTGCAACATGAAACAGATGTGCCTCAGTTAATGTTCTGATTAAGGCAGAAAATTGTTCCCATATGATCATGGTACACCAAATCAACATATCAGATAATAAAGTAGTTGTGCTATATAGGATATGAAATGACAGGGGGGACAGATATAGTTCATCTTAAGGATGTTAGATGGTGCTTTTATTCTTTATAGTAGAATAAATGAATAGAGATGAAGTGTACAGAAAAAAGCTTGTATTCTGGGCACTAAAAGCTAGCCATAATGACACCAACTCCTAAAAGTGTATGGACCAAGAAGAGGGTGTATATATGCACCCAGGTGGAATGAACAACAGACCTTGGCAGAATACCAGAATAACTTTTTAGTCAATTCTAAATCAGATCTAAATCTTCATTTAATCCTTGTGGAGCAAGTGTTTGAAGTCTGAAGATTCACTTCGTTTCCTGTTTTGATAGATGGGTGAAATGATCACCACCTCTGATCTTTTGTGAAATGTGGTCAATAACATATAATCATAGGCCCGCTAGGTTCTTATTGTGATGTTTGTTGAAGTGTTTAGCAACACTATGCTTATTCTTTCCCTTAATTATGTGGTTGCAGTGTTCCAGAAAACACCATCTATTGAGCATATGCTTCTGCCCACGTATTGAAGTGAACATGTAAGCTCCTTGGGGCAGGGTCCCTCTCCCAGTGTATGTTTCCCTTGCTGCATGTTTCCTCCCAAAATAATGCAGTGATCGCACTTTAGCTTAATGCTCTTAACCCTGTTCTGTATATTTGTATTGTATTATTTCAAATTCTGTTAAGCGCTTTGTACATATATGGCACTATATAAATAAAGATACATACAACATGGGCACTTCAATAGGTAAATAAAGTAATCTATGAGACAGTTGATCAGGCCTTTGCTCTGTAAGGTCTCTCCAGTGGTCCAAGAGTGGAACTGTTGGCAACTGTGTTGAATGTATCCACAAGTAATATATGACTTGTGACCACATTTGTGGTTTCCTCTGATGGTAGTCCCATCAATCACACTCCTGAATTCTCCTTTTTCTACCATTCTTCTTTCTACATCACTTGGGGCCAGTTGTCTTTTGAGATCCTTTGATTTTCTGTAACTGATCTCTGGTTTTTGGGAAGGATGGATCTCAGGTACCCAGAAGGATCTTCCAATGTCTTCTCAGTATAGCCTCAATATTCTTCCCAGCACTATTGCAGCTTTTCACAAAGGGTGCCATAAGAGTTTTTGTATTCTTTCTGGATCCTTGTGCCCCATTTGTTAACAGCAGATCTTCTCATTTGCTGCATTTCACTTTTTCTAATGCTGTACAAACAACCTCTCTGTTTTCAATGAATTTAGCAGGCAGCTCATGGACCTTTTCCAGAAACACAGATTTCTCAGTGCAATTCCAACGTAGATTATATAATTGCCCCAATGATACGCTGTTGAGTGACTCAGGGTGATGAGCACTGGATGCTTGAATGTAGCTATTGACGTCCACCTCCTTGTAGTTGGTCTTGGTGACAATTCTTCCTTCTTGGTTCACATTCAAGTCTAGGTGCAGAAACACCAGTGACTGCTGTGTTGGAAGGTGAACTGGATACCTAGGTCATTCTTGTTGATATTACTCTAAAAATGTTGTTCCTTGCCTCCTTCCCAGATGATGAGCAGATCATCAGTATACCTGATGCAGAGGACATCAGTAACTCATAAGCAAATTGGAATAAATGAGGATGAATCTTGTCCCCATGGGTGCACCACAGATCTAGAGGAAATATGTATATGGAAACAGGAAGTGTTTGTGTAAGAATAAATTGTATGAACTCCAGGAGGAAAGTCTTCTGTAGTTTAGGCATACTATTGCCCCTGTGTAGATAATATTGGATGGCCTTTAATATCAATTGTTGTTGAATACAGGTTTAAAGAGAGCTCACATTGCCAGTAAGTCAAATGATATTCCTTTGCCATTTGATGTGTTGAAGCTTTTGGGGAATGTGTGTGGAATTCCTTGTGTATGATCATAATTGCTGTACATGCTGTTGCAAGAAGAAATTGATGAATTGTAATAAATTACTGGTAAGGTACTGGTTACCTGAAATAATAGGTCATCCTCAGGAATTCTTAAAGTATGTATTTTTGTAACAGGTGTCAATATATAGCAGTTCTGGGAAACTGTATGTTGAGAAAAATATATTCCTGGAGGGTTAGTATGGAATTGCAGTGTGCTTATTCTATTAGTTCCATGTATTTTTTCTGGAATTCTGAGGTGGGATTTGCAGGTAAAATTTATCATTGCCTAATAGTCGATTGGCCTCCTTCGCACAGTCATCTTTGTTCTGAATAATAATCCCTCCGCCTTTGTCTGCCTCTTGAATAATCAAGTTCAGGTTCTTCATTATTTGTTGTAAGCTGTCTATTTTCTTTTTTGAGTTTGTTGATGTCCTTTGATACCAGTACAAGAATGGCTTCAATAAACAGACTCCTAGAGTTGTATGACTAAAATTTTGATTTGGCTCTCTATGGGGTATGTTGTATTGCTGTATTTGGAGATAATTCATCCATAGGCTCCTCCATCCCCCTTGTTTCTTGTAGGAGTTCCTCAAGTATATCCAGAATCTCCAAATCTTGGTTAATATCATCATCCTCTTTTGATCTCTTAGAATCCTCCTGAGAAGCAAAGTGCCGTTTGAGGGTAAGTTTTCTGATAAAGTGGTGCAAGTCGATGAACAGTTCAAAGTAATTAGGCCCACTGGTGGGGACAAACTTCAATCTCTTAATGAGGAGCATAGTTTCATATGCACTTAATGGGTGGTTAGAAGGATTAAATATGTCTTTGTTGTTACAGTTGCTTCTTTGGCCTGATATTTTCTTTTTTTAATATGTTTTTCCTGACCTCCTTCCTCTTCCAATTTGTCTACCCTTTCTAATTCTGTGTGGTGGCTTCATTTGTGGATTTTGGCAATCTTTTCATGCTTATCTTATCCAGTTCTGGATCTTTGTTGGTGATTCTATTGGCTAGCCTTTCATCCATTTTCTTGCCAACGGAGTCTCTGCAAATATCCTTCCTACTTGCATGTATTTCCCCTTCACTTGTCAAAGGTTTGTGGTACATATCTGTATTGGGATCCGAAGAGGGCTTGGGTTAGCTATCTGTCTGTCCTCTGTTTCCCAGACTCGTGATGCAGGTCAAGATGGATCTGTTTGAATGTTACCGGTTCAGTTGATGTCAGATTCTTTGATGTAATGGGTTTCCCTGGTAAATGATCCATTTGCTTTGCTGTGGGCAGGTGTGTTCCTGTTACATTCTATAAATTCTCAGAGATGCCTTGAATAGGCAGAGCAAGACTATCTGATGATATTCTCTTTGTTATCCTCACAAGGTTTGTCTTATATTGTAAAAACATTGATGTGGCTCATATAAGTTCTTCTGAAGCAGACATTTGACCATCATTATTATTCCCCAGTGTGGCATATTAAATTTTCACATGGTTTTATTTAGTTGCAAAAAGGATGTGCTACAATGTATTGAACATTGCTGTTATTTATGGTTTTCAAAGTTTCTTTGTTTCAAAGTTATGACAATGTGTTTTGCTCATTAATGGTCAAGTGGGATAGAGAGTAATTTAGCAATCTCTGTACCATATCTCCCCAATACACATCTTGCACTAGAACCCATCCTGTCCAGGGATTAGTGTGTTGGTGTATAAATTAGGGGCAACTATTTCCTCCAGAGGAAGCTGTTGTGGAGAGCCAAAACGAGTGGAGCTATATCCATATATGAGGCCCAAACATTGCCTCTCTGAACAAGGTACTGGTGAGACGAGATCTATGTGGAACGTGCTTGCATGCATGGCTCGGAAAAAGGATGGTCTGAACATCTGTACTGGTGGAATAGAGTAGAAAGAGGAGAGCACAGTGACAACAGGGATGATGGAGCTCTGACTGTGATGGGAATAAGATCCATGAAGGTATACTAAACAGATGTCACTACTGTTTATCCTTTACCAGTTGATTTACTTGTGTTGCTCTTATCATTGTGTGGACCAACACCATGTGCTCTTGTAAGTGATCACCCTGTCCCATATGTATTAGTCCTATTTGAGACATACAATACTTAAACAAGAACCCATACTGTTACAAAACATTTTGAATGATTGACTCCAAGTATCACACTCTGGGAATTCACCACTCAATACTGTTGGAAGAAGCCTGAGTTATTATTTCTTTCTTCCTTGTTTTTTTTTTTTGTTTTTTTGTTGTTTTTTGTTTTGTTGTTTCTCCATTTTGTTTTTTCTAGGCCTTTCTCTTTTTCTTTTATTCACTGTGTTCAGTTGTAATGTTAATTAATTATCTGTGAGTACTCACATTCCCTTTCATTTATTGTTGTTTATATTAAAGATACTTCAGTCTGATTATTAGGAATTAATTTTCTTTCTATCTTGATACTACACTTAGAGGGCATTCCATGTGCTGCCTAACCCCCAACTTCCTTTAGTCCCACTACTGACAGACAACTAGTTAAACTAGTTACTGGGTTTTAGCTAAATATCCCCCTAAATTTTCAAGCATGAGCATCTGCCATGTTCCTTATTGGGCCAAACAATATGAAAGTGTTAGAGAGTACTGTTTCTATGAGAGACTGCAATCTTTCACATAGCACAGCAGGTCAACTGTGTCTACAAAGATCTAAAATTTTGAGTTATGATATTATCTTTGATTTTCCAAATAAACATTTTCCAAATTAATTTTCCATTTCTTATTCAGTGGAATTTCATTTCCATAGATTTATCTTTCTCACTTTCTAACTTATGTGATCGATAGCGACAATGGATCTTTATTGTAGTTCAGCTGTAGGATACATTCCAGCCACTCTAGATATTATAAGATAAGAACATACAACACTTACGGAGGTGAAAATAATAATATTAAGGATAAGGAGAAATAATTCCCCGTTCTATTTCACTCATCTTGCCAGATGGCTTTACTCTATTGTGTTTATTGAGTTGTTCAAAGAAAATTGCTTCTCCCAATCAGCATGAAATAGCACATACACTATTATATAATTTCTACTAAGGTAGGATCATACAGAAACTGACGTCAGAAGAGAACTAACTGGACCCTCTAGTCCATGTAGACTACACCATTTTAGCATTACACAAACTCTTATGTTCTTAAGTTTTGACTTTGGCTCACTGCAGTTGCTCTGCCACATCAAACATTGACAGACTGCACACTAGGAGGGTATTTTATTGAAAGCACCAATTGGCCATGTTTACCAAAAGGTGGTGGCCTTTGAAAACAACACAGTGCATTAGATAGCTCTTTAGCTTTCAAATGGTTAGAAATCAAATGTAATCAATAAGAATGTTGATACAATTGGTGTGCCCCAAACTTGCACCATCCACTTTCCTTGTCCACATGGTCCAGTAAAAACGTTACAATTAGGGATGGGAAAAAACTTACGCCTCAAACCAAAATCAGCAAATAAGGGTTCTTCCCACTTGGCGAATAATTTCCAGCGAAAAGTGCAGTTTTCGTACTTTTTTCACCAAGCTCGTATCACGGTTCCCGTGATTGCTGCCTTTTCCTGTCAGTTATCTGAATGGGCGCTCCATTGGCTGCCTGTCTTCAGCCCGCCCAGTATTGCCTATATAGACTGGGTTTTGGCACCCTTTGGTTGCCCTTTCGTGGTGTCTCTTGTCGTTGACCACCTGCACTATATACCTGAGCTCCTGGGCCTTGACTTTCTACCTCTCTCCAGAGACAGCCTGTGTACCTGCCTGACAACTTCCGTGGCTATGGTTTCTGCTTCAGTTCCTGATCCTGTTTGGGCTGTGGTTCCTGCCTCCATTCCTGATCCGGTGTGGGATGTCGTTCCTGCTGCTGCTTCTGATCCGGTTGTCTGCCGTTACCGTTCCTGTTTCCTGTCCAGGTCTGGCAGTGCTCCAGCTCCGGGATCGCGTGCAGAGTGTCTCCTCCTTCCTGTCGCCCTGGGCGACATTCTCATAATTTGAGTTACTTGTGTAGTCCAGTACACGGGTACTGGTTCGCTCCATACATAACCGGTGGCTTGCCTCATTCCTTACAGCACCAGTAATGCTGTGTAGTCCAGTACGCGGGTACTGGTTCGCTCCATACATAACCGGTGGCTTGCCTCATTCCTTACAGCACCGGTAATGATGTGTAGTCCAATACGCGGGTACTGGTTCGCTCCATACATAACCGGTGGCTTGCCTCACTCCCTACAGCACCGGTACAGCCTTGTGTAAGTCCAGTACGTGGCTACTGGTTCGCTCCATACATAACCGGTGGCTCGCTACATACCTTACAGCACGAGTAACGCTGTGTAGTCCAGTACACGGGTACTGGTTCGCTCCATACATAACCGGTGGCTTGCCTCATTCCTTACAGCACCGGTAACGCTGTGTAGTCCAGTATGCGGGTACTGGTTCGCTCCACACATAACCGGTGACTTGCCTCATTTCTTACAGCACCGGTAATGCTGTGTAGTCCAGTACGCAGGTACTGGTTTGCTCCATACATAACCGGTGGCTTGCCTGATTCCTTACAGCACCAGTAACGCTGTGTAGTCCAGTACGCGGGTACTGGTTTGCTCCATACATAACCGGTGGCTTGCCTCACTCCCTACAGCACCAGTAACGCTGTGTAGTCCAGTACGCGGGTACTGGTTCGCTCCATACATAACCGGTGGCTTGCCTCATTCCTTACAGCACCGGTACAGCCTTGTGTAAGTCCAGTACGTGGGTACTGGTTTGCTCCATACATAACCGGTGGCTCGCTACATACCTTACAGCACCAGTAACGCTGTGTAGTCCAGTACATGGGTACTGGTTCGCTCCATACATAACCGGTGGATTGCCTCATTTCTTACAGCACCGGTAATGCTGTGTAGTGCAGTACGCAGGTACTGGTTTGCTCCATACATAACCGGTGGCTTGCCTGATTCCTTACAGCACCAGTAATGCTGTGTAGTCCAGTACGCGGGTACTGGTTTGCTCCATACATAACCGGTGGCTTGCCTCACTCCCTACAGTACCAGTAACGCTGTGTGGTCCAGTACGCGGGTACTGGTTCGCTTCATACAAAACCGGTGGCTTGCCTCATTCCTTACAGCACCGGTAACGCTGTGTAGTCCAGTACGCGGGTACTGGTTCGCTCCATACATAACCGGTGGCTTGCCTCACTCCCTACAGCACCAGTAACACTGTGTAGTCCAATACGCGGGTACTGGTTCGCTCCATACATAACCGGTGGCTCGCTACATACCTTATAGCGCCGGTAAACCTTGTGTAGTCCAGTACGCAGGTACTGGTTCGCTCCATCATGTACCAGGTGCTCGCTAAGACCTATTATAGCCCCGGTAAGGCATCTGTGTCTCCCTCATAGGTGACTGGTTTGCTCCATCTATATTACAGTCGCTGAGGCCATTACTACTTCTGCATCAGTACTCGACTATCTTAGGGTATTGCTAGTTTGTCTTGCCCGGTGTATTGGCAAGGCCGGTAAAGCCTCCTCTTTCATTGTGCCAGTGTCTAGGCTGCCTTGCCCGGTATATTGGCAAGGTCGGTAGAGCCTCCTCTCTCGTTGTGCCAGTGTCTAGGCTGCCTTGCTCAGTATATTGGCAAGGCCAGTAGAGCCTCCTCTCTTGTTGTGCCAGTGTCTAGGCTGCCTTGCCCGGTATATTGGCAAGGCCGGTAAAGCCTCCTCTCTCATTGTGCAAGCATCAAGGCTGCCTTGCCTGGTATATTGGTAAGGCCGGTAGAACCTATTTCCAATTGTGCCAGTCTTAAGGTTATCTTACCCGGTATTGGCAAGGCTGGTAGAGCCTCTCTATCTACTTACCATTGTTTTCTATTGCACTTTACAAACGACTTGTTGTTATATGTGTATGCCAAACCCGTGAGGGTTCTCTTTAAAATTTCAGTAAAGTTGTGTTTTTATCTTAACTCGGTGTCTGAGAGTCAAAACAAACTGTGACAGCTCATTACTTTGAAATCAATGGGAAGAAACATTTTTCCTTACCACATGAAAGTTTTCTGTACAATCATATAATAGGGTGTCAGCATGACATTCTGTGTTTGTAAGAGGAGAAAACAGCATGTTTTTGATCTAGAGAAGATACACAAATAAAGCAGAACTGAGGCTTAGTTTAGGGAGTATGTTAGGTAGGACATTTGTTATCTGTGTCAGGGGAGTCTGGGGGCACTCCTGAGAGAAGAAGGGAAGAAGGAAGTTGAACCCAAATACCCCAGATATCAGTGTGACTGACTGACAAGACACAGGCAGTTATTGTAAAAAAATAAATTAAAATAATAGAGAATAAAAAATAATAAAGAAATAAACAAGCAATTAAATATATTAGGTGACAGAGAGCTGACTGGGAGCCTGTCGTAAGCTGTGTGACTAAGGCAGAATTGACAGACAGGCTACATTGAGTATTTTATTGAGGACTAAGGCAAGATATCACACTCCATCAGTTGTGTTGTGTACTGTAGAGTAAAAACATACACAGTAGTTCAGTAATGTTGAACAAATGCACAAGGGGCAGGGGGAGGGGTAAAGGTGGAGCAGTGCAGGGATGTGAGAGTAAAGTGGTAGTTCAATAACTGACTGCAGCAATGGTTATTGCAGCATGTGCAATAAATGATGAAGATCCCTCTCCTCCAAGGGAGGATGTAGTTTGTCAAGCACGACCAGTGCGACTACAAAAATAAAACCATATGAAAAGAACACTGAAGATGACAACTAGTCACATTCTAGTATTGATGATGGCAATAGCATTATGGAAGAAGGTGTAGCAGCTGAACCATCTGCTGCATCAGGGAGTGAGATAAACAAGCACCAAAATACCTACCTGAAAATAATAGCAAACTACGTGAAACTAAAAGTAAAAATAACATTTTTGAGACCTCTAACAGCTTAGAGGAATACATGTTTATTGGGCAAGAAGTGGCAGGTGATGCTGGTGCTGAGGATGGCCTAATGGTGACTGATGAGGATGAGGATGCAGACCCCTCCAGCATCCTGAGATACAGATGACATTGAGAGTAAGAGAGATAATGATATGGCCTGAAAGTTGACAGAAAGGCAAAGGCTCAGTCTTCCACCATTGAAAAGGAGCACTGTGTCTGTCAAAAACTGTTTGAGAAAACCATTGGAAACTCTGACCACTGATAAACAAAGATGGCAAAAAGTACACATTCACCCTGTAAGTCATCATCAACAGTTGAGTTGCTATCTAAGTATGGGTTGGTAACTGACACACAAGAATATCATCTAGCTCATAGAAGTGGTCCCATTGGATGTGAGATGGTTTCTGCATACTTTCAGAATAGTTACGTTCTAGGCAGAAGCAATTACCCCATGGACTAAAGGCAAACAAAGCAATGTGTTTGACCAGCATTGACATGTACTGCAGTGGAAACTCTTAGCTGTCTTCCTGCAAGCATTGAGTCTGAGTGGGTTTTCAGTGCAGCTGGTTACATTGTCAATGACCACAGGATGCGGCTATCAAGCAGCAATATTGGGAGGCTAACATTCTTAAAAATGAACCAACATCTCATACCATCTGAGTATCAGGTAGCAGAAACCACACATGATGATAGAGAAAGCCAGTACAAATGTATTAACAGCAGCACAGATGATGATGAGGAGGGATGTGAAGAAGTATTGCTACCATCTACCACACTTGAGACCACTGCCATGACCAATAAGTAATGTGTATCAATAATATGAGGATAGGTTACATTTCACACGAACATGACAATGGTAAAAATTGTTGTAGGAATCTATATATATAAAAAAAAGAATATGGAGAGTGCGCTAGTCTCTATTGAAAATATAAAATATATGTATTAAACAATACACAGTAAATCAATATACATATAAACTTCTCCCAATCACTTACAGTGCTATATATTATAAATGTGAATTCACATAAAAAAAAAAAAAAAATATATATATATATATATATATATATAAATAAATATCACCAAAGTATGATAGCTGTATACAAATGTTTGTGGGACTCCCATTATGGAAACGTGCAGGTGTGGTGATCACGCTAACGGTGTATTGTGCTCTCCCGACTATCGTCACTATTAAATATTTGTATATAGTGCTGGCTATGTGTAGCTCTGAGGAATCGCAGGCAGGGACCCTTGACTGTGATAGTTCACTGTCGTCTCTTGTCTCCCCCATCTCAGATAGCTGGTTCTTTTTAGCAATGAAACAATGTTTCCACGGTATAGTCCATTGAATCTTAAAGCGGGCAGAGTCAGTGATTTATCTTATAGCGCTGCAACATGCAATACCCCCCGTCCTTGAATATATTACTGAGATAACCGGTATCCCGCAAACTCAAATGGTGATAAAGGTAAAATCAGCACCCTGGGGGTATAATCCTCCTCCAATGCGTTTCATATTAATTGTAATATTTCTTCAGGGAAAGAGTAATAATAAAAAAGATATATTATTACTCTTTCCCTGCAAGCTAACACATTTTTCAAGGCATATGTTGTTGTAAGACTCACAATTTGACTTTCAGCTACTTATTTCTCCACTACAGCCCTCATAAGATGTAATATTGCAATGGGAAATGTACTCATAGGAAATATAGGCAAACAAATTGTTAAAATAGACGAAAAGGAGAAAACTTTCACGAAAAAAGAGAAAAATCAGCCAGTTTTCGCAAAAGTTCATGGGGAAAGTTTTTCTCACTTTTCGACCACCCCTAATTACAATGTGCCTTTTCAAAATATTACATACTTATAATTCTGTGTTGCTCGTAAAGAGGGTTCCGATTAAAGAATCAGTACATTATATCCCTTCTTATCTTAACCTGGTCAGAAAATGCAACCCACGATTGTGATCAGTTCTGTATGGACTGATTCTCCAAAATTAATTAACTTGAAATTAGAAAATGATATAATGTCCAAGGAGTAAAATATGATTATTTGTTACAGGATTCCTGGGCCACAATCTACTCTCATAGAAGTATTTTAGGAACCAAGAATGTGGGACCTCATACCAAAGATTAATGTTGGAGAACCAGTTCACAAAGAATTTATTCATAGTAGCAATTAATATTTTCTGCACAGATATTTTTTAACCTAATTTTTACCCTTTGAGTGGTGTGCAACACATAACAAAGCAATGCATTGTGCACACCTCTTTCACTCAAAAGGGTTAAAAGTAAGAATAGGGATAGATCTGTACCAGCAACACACTGTGTATTATATAATAATATTAAATAATGGTCCATATGTATAAAGGTAATGTGCTCAATTCTGGAACAAACCAACTGTACCACAGGGAACAAATAAAAATGACCAACATACCCCTGGATGGAGATGGTGACCCTTTTAATGTAAGAGAGGTCTGCAATGCATTGAAAAGCAATTTAAACCAATTGAAATGTTTATTTGCCCCATGTTGTACAGCTGATTTGCCTCAGAAAGGGTAACTGTCTTTATACATAAGGTTCAAAATTCACTATGGAACTTTATACAACATCCTAGCAATGCTGATATAGAACAATCGGGAAAGGAACATAGGGTAGATTTATAAAAAGTGTTCTTGTTTGTTTTTGTGAAGTGATTCTAAAAATGTCCTTATTCCTTATGAGTGTTGGAGTTTATAAAGCATTCTAGTTACATTTATTAATGTGGTGACTGCAGAGAATAAGAACAGGTCAGACATGGCCTTAAATATTTGGTGAAAATTCTGTCGCTAAATTGATCCACTTTTTATAAACTTCCTTGCACCGTTTTATAAAAAAAATACTACATGGTGTTATGTCCTCCTAAACTGTCCTTAATACTTTTATAACTACCAGTGACAATTACAGCTAGGGGTGGGTGAAAGGTCCCTTTAAATAAAGCAATTAAAATCGTCACCGTTTTCCAGGAAGTGAAACACAATACAAGCAGCTACAGAGAGAGAGAGAGAGAGAGAGAGAGAGAGAGAGAGAGAGAGAGAGAGGAGCTAGGCTGTTGTGCTTTGAAATAATAGCGAAATTGAGGCAGGAGATGCTCATTGTGACTGCTATCATTATGAGTAAGTTTAATAACAATAAAAGGAGGACCTGGAAGGACTGTTATGTGTACACTGAGTATGCTGAGGAGTATTTGACCACTACCACCAACATGAAAGGGTCTGGATGTCCTCATTCTCCAGACCCAATGCTGGCCAGTCCCCCTACATTACTCCTAGGGCTCTTGGGGACATTTTTTTCAAGGGAAGAGGAAGAAGAGGATAGTAGAGTGAGAAAGACAGAACATCTACCTGTGTCTGCTGCCAGTGCTGCTCATACTGCCAGTGCATCCTTTGCTGCCAGTACTGTCCCTGCTGCCAGTGCTGGTCCTGCTGTCAGTGTGTCTTGTAATTCTCAGGAGGGGAGAGAGGAGATGATGCCAATTGTGACAGCAGGGGACCCTAAGTCACACTTGCTGTCCCCAAGTAGTCCCGTCACTAGTACAACTGTTACTAATAAGGTCTATCAGCTTGTGTTAGGAGTGAAGGAGTGATGATTATATTACTAGTGAGGAGGAAGACTTAGGGAATCAAATTGATGTGTTTGGTGTTAGTAGTAGTAACAGTGATGGTGAAGCAGCTGGTGGGACTAGCGTTAGGTAAGTGATAGGGGAGGTAATGCAGAGTGTCCAGACTAGTGGTCAACGGAGCCCATACCATTTCCCTGACCCTTGTAGTCCCCTTCCTCCCCATGCATTTGTTCAGGTGGAACATGATCCTGAAGAAGGCAGAATTGTTGCCTAGCAGTGATAATAATACCACCACCAGGAGCACAGATCAGCTGCCTGTGCCTGCTGCTAGTGTTGCCAGTCTGCCTTCTTTAGGTAAACAAGAAATGACAAGTGTAACATTAGGGGAGCCTCTGTCACATTTCTAATCACCTGCTCTAACAGAGCAGCAGCAAGGAAGAACTGTTGGTGGTGGTGGTGATGGTGATGGTGGAGAAGCTGGGGTGGAAGAGACATTGATGGCCTTTTTAGCCCAAACTGAAAAGAAATGGGAGACAGGGATGGGGATGGGCATCACCACCACTATCATCACCATCAGTGAGCTTTTGGAATTTGCGGAGTTTGCTACTGCTCTAGTTCTTGCTGCTGCTGAGTTGCCAGGGCAGCAGGATGCTGAAGAGCAGGCTAGTGTACCACAGACCACCATGGACACAGTGGGAATGGGGTCAACAAGTGATGCGGGAGTAGGACAGGTTCCTCTTACCAGTAGCAATACTCCTGGTCCTAGTTGCATTGTTGATTCTGAGGCAGTAGCAGCAACAGCAGCAACATCATCCTCTGCCCCAGCCAGTGAAGCTGAATATGTAGGAGAAAAAGAAGAAAGATGCCATTCTTCTCCACCTTTCCCCTCCTCCCTGAAGTCCTGGGTGTGGGTCTATTTTTCTCTTGGGGCACAATTGCCCTGATAACACACATGAAACACAGACACCAAGACATTTATGTGAAACATGTTAAAGGCAAACGTCCGCCAAAGAAATCAGGCACCATTGTTGCTGTAATCCCTGACTCCCCTCAAAGGCACCAAGAGGCAAGATGGTGATTAAAGAGGAGGAAGACTAGGGAAACCCAGCCAGAGGCTGAAAATTTGATTGCGAGAGAAACACCTGGCTTGCCATCACCTTCTTGCTCTAGGGTAACTACATCTTCTTCTGGTGATTCACCTCATTCATCTTTACCTCCCCCAGCAGTTGATAGCCATTCATTAGATGTCAGAATCTGGCAGTTTGTGTCCACATATTTCACACTCTGGTGCACTTGCCACACAAGGCAATGTGGTGGAGGATACTGGCAATCAGGACATAAAATGGCCTCTGAGGAGATTTGGTTCACTATTAAAATATTGCCATCTATTTGACGGCCAACAACCACACGGCACATTAAAAATGTCAACTTGTTAAAAAGAGTGACATTCTGATGATGCAGACTTAAGTGTTGAGACATCAAAATGTTGCCTGCATAAGTGTTGAGTATTTAAATAAAGATGTGCAGCAGTGCAGGGAGCCGGTGTCTGGCATACGTAGAGGGAGAAACGGGACACAGCAGGCATCACAGTCACGCTTAAGTCAACCCCCAGTTGTAATCCACATCCATACACTTTGTTAACTGAGAGCTGTCTGTACTGGGAATGTGATGTCCCATCTGCGTGACTGAAGGGGCAGTGATGTGGCACTTGAAAGGGTTATGGCATAACCCATATATCAGTATGTCTCCATCTGTGCCTTAACCTTTTGAGTGCCAGAGAGCTCTCCTGTTGCCTCTGCCCAGTTCTGGGCTCTTACTCTGCCCCATGCTCTTCCGCCGTGCCTTTTCCCTGCCGCAAACAGCGCTGAGAGTCGACTGAGAGGAGAACTTGAGAGGAGACTGAGATCTGTCATCCACATCCCAGAGAGATCTCAGTCTCCTCTCAAGTCTCCTCCACATAGACCTTTATTTTAGTATATGTACATTATAAATTAGCTAGCCCTGCTCTGAGTTCATTCTGTTCTACATACTTTATTCTTCTATTTTATATAAATGCATTATTATATAAAACAGATGCATACATAGTGTACTGCACAAATAAATGTCCCCGGGGAAAGATAATGTTGTATTTCTAGTCTATACTTTTAGAATTGTCACATCAACTGCAAATTGCCTTGGAGCTTGAAAATGACAAGCACTTTTGTACCTGAACTCAAATATGCTGTTGAAATATGCATGCTTCATGCCATATGCAAATCATAGAAAGCTCAGTTTGTAGCAGTTTAAAAAATGTAATTATCCTAGCATAGTTCATTTTAAATTTAGGTTGTTGTTATTATTAAAATCTCAGTCTTGGGAGGTTAACCCACTGAGTGGCAAAGGGTTGCCCAATGTATTATAATTATATTTGTCTGACACACTTTTGGCACTCAAATGACTAAAAATTGCAAATATATAGAAATATATATAATATATAGACTATACATAGATAATATAGGAACATTTCCAGCAAAAAGTGCAATGATTCTGCTTTTATCACCTCAACCATTGCATTGAAATCAATAGGAAGACTGAATTTACAAACAACACATAGCAAATGTTAGTTTGTTTCCCACAGGCATAGTATAAAAGAGGTCTGAGGGTGCTTGTGTTGGTGGAGTCTTGGAAAAAATCACTTGAACTTGGAATTTTTTTTGGGGGAGGGGGTTGCTGACTTGGATTGTGGAGACCGTTAATAAAATAAATAAATAAATAAATAAATAAAAAATAAAAATAAAAAATTGGTCCGTAACATGACAGAGACAGGGACCCCCCCTGGCGTAAGCTGTGAATGGGGCAGACTGGTACTTGACAGGATAAAGTATTTTGCAGAGGATGATTTGTAGCACTTAAACTTGTTGTTAGAGGCCCAAGCCCTGATGAACATTGATTTGTATGACTTAGTTTTGTTATTAGACAGTTATGATTGATTGGACTCAGATTTGTTAGAGTCACATGCCCTGAGGAATCAGCGATTTTTTTGGACTCAGGATTGTTAGAGTAAAGAGTGATTTGTAGGACTTAGGCTTGTTAGAAACAAGCCCCCAAAATGTGTTTTTATAGGCCTCTGTGGTAAATGTAAAGAAAAAAATGCCCTACTGGCCTAGTGCCAACAGATCATGTTATGGTGGCCAGTAGCCACTGGCTATTGGTATATACCATGGTGTCAATGCAGTATTTGCAATTGCTGTTCTTGCTGCTGCTGCAGAGTTGTTTAAACAGCAGGATGATTAGGCAGCTAAAAGGGAATGGTATCAATAACAGCAGTGATATAGATGATGATAATCATGGTTCCACTTTCCACTAACTCCAGTGGTACACCTAAGGAACTAATAACAAGTATAATAACACTAAATGTAATATTCTAAAACAAGTTATGCATGTTTTTTTTAAAGGAGCAGTATATTTTATTAAAAATATGTATTGTGATTCTTTTTGTGCCAAGTAAAAGAAAGGTATTTCCATAGATTTCATCCAAAAGTTATTTGTTTGGGGGAACAGTGAAAGATTTCTAATGTGTCCAGATTCATCTGGAATGAATTCCAGAGGAACAGAAACATGGGGATACCACACTAGGAAAGGAACATGGGGTAGCAGGGGCAGTGGGAAGGGGGAGTAGAGAGCAGGAATTACAATAAGGGAAGCAAGTTACAGAAGCTGATGGGAGGGGAAAGGGTAAAGTTTAATTTACAACTCAGGTGCCCTTTGCTCTGCCCATGGCCACAGACCCTCTACTCACATGATCCTTTTCCCAGCCCCACCTACTGTTTCCTGGCACAGAAATGAACTACAAAAGGCAAGAAGAACAAAGCTTTCACCCTTTGGGTGCTTCAGATATCTCCAACTCATTGCTCTGCAATGTCCTGTAGATTTCTAGCGTCCAATAATAGACTGTTATAGGTTATAAAACTGGTGCCGGGATGTTGCAATTGATCTGGCCACACACAAAATTCAGAATGTGGAGTGTCCAACACAGCTAAGGTACCCCTCAAAATTCAGAGCACTTGGCAGTTGCCTACTCTGCCTAATGGGAAATTCAGGCATGGGAGTGGGACAGTGGAGATGGAAAGGGGAATGTGCTGGAGGTAAATGAAAGGAGGGGAGCTGGACAGATGATGAGACTGATGGGAGGGTATTATGTTGAGGAAATTTAAGGAAAGTGAATAACTCCAAGTAGATTGGATGAAGGAGAATGGGCAGGAGAGAATGAAGGGAGGATTGTGGACAGGAGGCCATGGAAATGAGGGGAGAGGACCAGAGTGCATTGAAGGGAGGGGAGTGAGCCTAAGCACAAAAAAGGGGAGGGCAGCAGGTGAAGGAGAGGAAAGAAGAATTAGTCTTTGGTCAGATAGGAGTAGCAGCTAGTTGTTGAGGAAAGCAGGAGGGAGTGATATGTACCCTACCTTTATAAGAAAACTTCCATGGACCATAAAGTGTTGTGAATAACATCCAAATTAAGGCAACAACCTTTTTTTTTATTAAAAGAAAATTTAGAACTGAAACAGATGTTTTATGAGATGGATTTCAAGTATTGTATGTTTTGGACAAAATATGTCTACTATTTGCTTATAAATTTTCAAAACTTTCATGTGAGGAGACAACCACATGAGAGGCTAACACCACAATGTATAAAACCTACAATTAAATATGGTGCAGGAAATATCCAGATGTGGGGATACTTTGCCTATCCTGGAGTTGGTAACTTGCACAAGATCAACTACACTTTGACCAAAGATAAGCACTACTCTATTATGCAGATGCATGCCATCCATTCTGGCTTAAAATTGTGTGGAAAAGGATTAATTTTCCAGCAGGACAACAATCCTATACACACATCGAAGCTGTATCTGACATATCTGGAGTCCAAGGATGAGCAAGGAGTGCTAATTTGTATGACTTTGCCACTGTAATCACCAGAGTCTCAATAGCACCTCAACCCCACTTTCGGAACATTTGAAAAGAGAAAAAGGTGAAATGCACTGCAACATCTCTAGACTCTGGAATGCTCTAAAGGAGTGGTGAAATAATGTGGATTGTAAAATTCTGCACAAATGGGTAGAATCAATGCCAGGCAGAGTTAAATCTGTCAATAAAAGGGATGGGCAAACATTTTCTCCTCAAAAGAGAAACAGGGGAAAATGGCACTTTTTGAAAAGTGGGAAATATTTAGCTAAAAGTACAGTTTTTCCTCTTTTTTTCACCTAGCGCTTTGTATTGAAATTAGTGGAAAGATGGAATTTCTCCTCACCACATGGCAATTTTCTCTTCTTTTCCTGCAGGCATATGAAAGGGTGCCAGGCTCTCGCAGCATGCCATTCTTTGTTTGTGAGAGGAAGAGGAAGCAGTACATTTTTGAGCTAGAGAGTGCAAGCTAATAAATTGAATTTGAAGCTTAATTCAGGGAGTCTTGTAGCCAGAAAATCTGTTTTTACATTAGAGGAGTCTGTGGGACTCTGGGGGACAGGAAGGGAGATAGTAGTTTGACTCCAAATACCCCAAGATTCAGTGTGGCTGATAAGGAAGACGCAAACAGCCCTGCTCCAAGTTTCTTCCTGATTTGGTGTTATCTATGTCCTAAAGGAGTCTAGGGGTGTGAGAAGGTAGCAAAAGGAGATGTATCCCAAATACCCCAACATTTTGTTTTACAGGCAGTTGTGATCCAAGTTTCTTCCTGGCTGTTATTTCTGTCTTAGGGGAGCCTATTGGTGTGAAAAGGTAGTAAAAGAGAATTACCCCAAATACCCAAACTTTTTCAGTGACTAACTGGGAAGACAAAGGCAACCAAGATCCAAGTTTATATAAGCTGGCAGGAATATATATAAGCTATATGATATCTGGCTCTGTAGAAGAACTCTGCAGAGTTTGAACAGATATCTATTAATATGCAGAGGAATATCCAAGGCAACAATACACTGAAATGGAGACTGAGAACAGGGAGATGACTGGGAGGCTACCCCAGTAGGCTAGAAGCTAGGATGCGCAGAATGGAAAACGGTGCTGCCATACGAAGGCAAACACTACACAGGGTAAAAGGAGTAGAGAGTAAAAGCAGAGAGGACTGGAATCTTAACCCAGGAGGCTAGGAGCTTGGATGTGCTGGATGGGGAGAGGAACAGGCTTGGGCTTATGATGAATTAAAGTTGTTGGTCACAAGGAGGGGTAGAAGAAAAGTGGGAAAAATTTCCTGCGTGACTTTTTGCAAAAACTGGGTGATTTTCCTCTTTTTTCGTGAAAGTTTTCTCCTTTCGCCAATTCAAAATTTCTTCCTTTTCACTTATTTTAACAAATTTTTGGCCTATATTTTCTATGGGTACTACATTTCACATGGTAATATTACTTCTTCTGAGAGCTGTAGTTTATAAATAAGTGAATGAAAGTCCTACAGCAAAATATGCCTTGAAAAATGTGTTAGCATGAAGAATGTATTTGTCCTTTGCCCACAGCACTAACTTCCTGCTTAAGAGACACTGGCACATATTCATGACAATGTCAAGCAATAACAACCTACAATGTGGTAAATGTGTTTTGAGGTTGTGGTGGGGGACTGGCATGATGTTATTTGCGTATGTACATACAGCAGTTTTTACCATTGTCATGTTTGTGTCAATTACATTACATATCGGTCATAGCAGCGATCCCAAGTGGGATGGATTGTGGAAGCCCTTCTTCACATCCCTCTTCTTCCTCCTCCTCATCTGTGCTGCTGTTAATATATTTGTCCTGACTTTGTCTGTCATGTGTGGTTTCTCCTACCTGATACTCAGTCAAATGTTATGAGATGTTGGTCCATTTTTAAGAATGTTAGCCTCCCAACATTGCTGCTTGATAGTCACATCCTGCAGTCATTGACAATGTAACCAGTCACACTGAAAACCCTCTCATACTCAACACTTGCTGGTGAACAACTAAGGGTTTCCACTGCAGTATGTGTCAATGCTGGTCACACATACTGCTTTGTTTGCCACTACACCATGGGGTTATTGTTTCTGCCTAGAACATAGTTACTGTATACTTGCAGGATAGCTATCTCACATGAAGTGGGACCACTTCTAGGAGCTACCCGGTGTTCCGCCACCATCACCACCACCAATCAATTTTGGGTTTTTGCTGCCCCTGCTGAGACCAATGAATTGCACTGTGTTCAGAATAGGATAGTCTAGTTGATGATGTAGCTGCTTCTACTGGTTGAAATTCTTTGCTGCCTTCCTTTTCCCTATACTGTCTAGATGTTTGTTGTGCCCTCAATTACTCCCTCTCATCCTCCACAATGCAACCCTCCACTCAATAAATAAGCATATCTCGAAATTCCTTGACAGAATTTGATTCCTCAGAGAGTTTCTGCTGATCGTCATGACTCGTCATGACTGCTGATGGCCCTTTGGCAGAAAGTCTGAAATTTTTTGTTTGGAGCGGGGGTCCAGCAGAGTGGCAAGAATGTATTCCTAATTGCTTTTAATAGACACTATGTGAGGATCTTTTCCAGATCTTGTCCAGAGCACTCTCACGTGTCATTTACCAGCTGGTGCATGTCTGTGTCGTCATTACTGTAAGTTTCTTCAGTCATTCTCCTCATTTATGTCTGCAATAAAAATATCAGTGGTTGAATTTCACTAATTCCTGCCCCAATGCGACTCACCAGCATGGTTGCCTCCTCAAAGGGTTTCAGCAGCTCACTTACATTACACATTATATGCCATTAGCCAGGTGACAAAGAGGCTCCCTCCAAAGCCTTCCAGTTTTGCATGGTGTACTCACTAATGACCTTATTCTGCTAGTACAAACACTCTGGCATGTACATTGTGGAATTCCACCTGGTAGTGACCTCCATTTACAGATGGTGATGGGGCAGGTTGTTATGCTCTTGTATGGAATATAGAGTGTTGCGGGCAATAGTAAGCATCTCTCTGATGGTTTCTGCCAGGAATCTGCTCACAACTAAAGTTAGCAAATGTGCAAAGCAGGACACATGCACCATATCACTTATTCTCAAAGTGAAGATTTTGTTGGAGCCATTATCAGCAGACACAAAAACAGCTTTTAAGGAGTTCAGTACAAGTAATTTCTATGTCACTTGCTTTAGGTTACTTAAAACATTTACAGTTTTGTGGGACTGTCCCTCAAAACTCTGCATGCAGAAGGTGGTGTGACAATAGTATGGGCCATCTTTCTGCTGCTGCCTTTTAATCACACTGCCAGAACTAGAAGCATGATTACTGGCTGTCACCTGATGCTGTAAAGTAAAACTCAGTGAGCGGGCATAGTCATATAGTCTGTGCTCTGCCCACTTGGGATATGTCGGCATGGAGTTACACATGACATCAGTTTTCTGAAACTACAAAAGAATTCGGCAGCATGTCCACTGCCAAAATCTTGGCAACCTTGCCATTCAACAGGCATACTTTGGGATTGTTTTTGTGAAGTTTTTGACTCCTTCCCAGGAACTCAGTCAGTATGGGTTGCTAGGACATGGCAGAAGAACCCTATAACATTATTGCTTTAACAAGATGGCTAGAGGAGGTAGAGGCAGCATGTGTGGGCAGTCTATTCCTCTTGCCATCTCCTACAGTAAAGCCATAGTCCTCATAAACATCTGCAGCTGAGTGTTTTTTGTTATCTGGAGTGAAAGAACTGTTGAAAGTAGCACACTCTCTGACACATAATTAACTTCACTACTTTTTTCTACCATAGAGCCCTGGGAACTTTTTAGAGTGCTTCTACTGCTGCTAGTTGCAGCACCTATGGCCTGCTGATAGTGTGTCTCCTAGTCAAATCTGTGGTTGTGCTTCAGGTGGGATCTCATAGAGGATGTGCCTAAGTGTGAGCCTGTTTTCCCCCTGCTCACGTGCTTTTTGCACATACAACAGATAGCAAAATGTTTAGCTTTAGGATCCTGAGTGAAGTATCTCCATACTATGGACTTCCTGGACCGAGGGGTTCCTGAGGTGCTCCTACTACTACTACTTCTACTGGGGCTACTACTAGGTGTCAAAAGTGCGTCACTTACAGCAGCAACAGCAGAGGCACTCATCATATCTAACATTGTGGATGTTAATAACCTGTGTTGCTGTTGTTGTTGCTGATGGTTACTCCTCACAGGTGACTTTGAAGAGGCGAGGATGTTGATGATGTTTGATGGGGGACTGTGTACTTTTTGACAATTTGCTTGTCCAGGGTCAGACTTTCCAATGGTTTTCTCAGTTTATAGACAGGCACAATGCTCCTTTAAAGTGGTCAAAGATTCAGCCTTTGCCTTTCTGCTAACTTTATGAACATGTCATCATCCTCACTCGCAACTTCATTTGTATCTGAACAAGAGAAGGGAGGGATATATTCTAGTTCTGCATCATCATCAGTCATTATTAGGTCATCCTCAGCACCATCAGCATCGCCTGCCAATTCTTGCCCACTACACTTACATTCCTCTAAGCTTTTAGAGGTCTCAAACAATTTCTTTTTACTTTTACTTTTAGTGTAACAAAATTTGCTACTACTTTCAGGATGGGTGTTTTGGTACTTGTTTGTCTCACTATCTAATGCAGCAGATGGTTCATCTGCTACACCTTCCTCTATTATGCTATTGCCAGAATCAAAACTTGAATGTGACTTGTTGTCATCTTCAGTGTTCTTCTTATTTGTCTTCTTATATGGTTCTTTTTCTGTACTGGCAGTGGTGGTGCTGGAAGTTTTGCTGGGACCTTGACAAACTGCATCATGCCATGGAGGAGAGGCATCATCATCATCATTTATTGCACACAGTTCAGCAACCATTGCTGCAGTTTTTGAACTACTATTTTACTCTCATGTCCCTGCACTGCTCCACCTTTCCCCCTCCTCCTACCCCTTGTGCATTTGCTGGATATTACTCAACTAGTCTGTATGTTTTTACTCTGCAGTACACAACACAACTGATGGAGTATGATGTTGTTGGCACCCCAATAGTATGTAGAAGATAAACTGGGATCTCCCAGGGCCTACAGTGTGTAGAGGCTAGGGTGCATTGAATATAGTTTGAAGCTCAGGAGAGGAGAAACCCTGTTGGAGTGTCCTTGTGTTACTGGTTTTAATTGGGTCAGCAATAATGTAACCCAGAGAAATATGTATATATATATATATATATATATATATATATATATATATATATATAAATATTATAATTTTACATATACATAAATATATCCGGTTATGAAGATTCAGGCGCAAAAGAGATGGTTCAATCAAAAACAAAATTTATTAGAACACCAGTCAGAGTCTTAGATCACATGGCAATTTAATCTCTACTTCCTTATAAGGAGTTAAATGGCATGAACAACAAAGATTAAACTAACTACAAAACTAAGACTAAGATTAAGACTTAATACATTTCTGTATGCATAAGTGCATTGGATGTTATGGCATAATTACCTGGGCAGAGTCCCCTCCTGCAATGCTCTTCTTACAGCTCTCCCTCACTGCCCCTTCTTCTCTCATTTTCTCTCCTTTCCTCCTCCTTCACTCCATTTTTCTCCTCCACTCCTTCACTATCTAAATGGAATCTAATCCCTTGTTTTATATTCTTTACTGCCCATTACTTTCAATGTAAATAGGCCTAAACACATCACAGTTCCCTTTGTGATACACAGCTAACAGGTGTGGGTGTCTAGAAAATATTTTATTATTCCTAAAGTATAGTTTAAGATACAGGAAGTGTATCTCATCCAATTGGAAGTCAGAAGTAAAGTTCAAACTGTTAGAGTTCATGTAGGTGAGAAATTCCAAATATAAATCTGAGGTACCACTCCAAAGAGTAGGTCATCCATAAACCTTCTGTACAGCCTAATATAAGGATGATAAGGATTTCTACTCACAAGCACGTGGTTTTCTTCGTACCTACCCATATATAGGTAGGTATACGATGGGGCAAATTTTCCCCCATCAAATCCCACGTGTCTGCAGGTATAAAATCCCATCATATTTGAAGAAATTATTCCTCAAAAGATAATCAACAGATTTCAACAAGAAATATTTTAAATCGTCCCCATATAGACTGTACTGATGTCAAGGTTTGGCTAAGCTGCTCTAACTCTGCTGCTTGATTCTACTGTCTGAGCTTATCCAGTGCTCTGCTACTCAGAACCCTGTACAAGGGAATCAAGGACCTTTAAACCAACTTGGTGTGTGACAAGGACCAGGAAGAGGTTGAGGACATCAACCAAGGAATTGGGGCAGGAGTTATTAAACCTCTCCGTAAGACCGCTGAGCCAACTGGAAGAACAACTTTTGTCTAAACGATGGGGGTTTTCTCCGACAAGACATTTCAATCTATTGAATACTGTGTTGAAAGTAAATTGATTTGTCGGAAAACTGACTTTGAAGAAGCATTTTTTGGGGAATACGGACACTGATATTGTTGACCCTAGTAAAGAGATATCTTTGGATATAATAATTACTGATGTATCACCTGTTGGTAAATTAAATCCTTCTTTTTCTGACCTGTGTGCCATTTATGATTTAGAGTTTACAGAGAGAAAGTGATACTTCTGTGACTAGGATGGTTTATGTTTTACAGGTAAAGAAAAAATGGGTATATTCTCATGGTTCTGATTTTTATCCTGTTCATTGCAGGGGTGTGTTTACTGAGGCATTTAAAACTGCAGTTGAGAAGGAGTTGGTTATGTTACAGGATACTATAAAAAAGCCAGATAGAAATACATCCATTTTACAAAAAGGTGAAAGGAAAGTTTTAAAACAGTTCAGTGGTAATTAGATATGCAGACAAAGGTGGGAGTGTGGTAATGATAGACACTGTCGTATACCATGCAGAATCTTTAAGACAGCTTCAAGATCCTCAATCTTATACTATTCTAAATAGGGATCCTACTAAGTCTTTCTCAAAGGTTCTGTTTTAACTGGTAGATGGTGTATCCTTAGGACAAATAACACAGAAAGAGTCTGCGTTCTTGAAGGTGAGGAATCCAATCACCCCAATATTTCACCATCTTCCTGAAGTCCATAGAGACCAGAAACCACCTGTTGTAGGCCTATAGTCTCTGGTATAGCTTCCCTTAATAAAATGTATCTGAATTTGTTGATTCCTATTTGCAATCTCTAGTGAGGCGGTTGGGAAGCTATACCAGGGACTCTGTTCATGTCTTGATGGACTTGCAGGACTTTGTTGCGGAAGATGGATTTGCTTGAGGTACAATGGATGTAGTATCCTTGTATTCTATGATACAACATGACAGGAGTATGGAAGCAATTCAATATCATTTGAATCAGTACAGTCTATATGAGGATGATTTAAAATATTTCTTGCTGAAATCTATTATCTTTTGGGGAATAATTTCTTCAAATATGATGAGATTTTCTACTTGCAGGCACATGAGTCTTCAAGGGGGGAAAATTTGCCCCATCGTATGCCAACCTACATATGGGTTGGTATGAAGAAACCCATGTGCTTGTGAGTAGAAATCCTTATCGTCCTTATATTAGGCTGTACAGAAGTTTTATTGATGACCTACTCTTTGTTTGGAGTGGTACTTGGTGGAGTGGTATTTGGAAATTCACACCTACATGAACTCTAACAGTTTGAACTTGACCTTTACTTCTGACTTCCAATTGGATGAGATACACATCCTGGATCTAAAACTATACTTTAGGAATAATAAAATATTTTCTACCTTAAATAGAAAATTGTGTGCTGGCAATTCATTGCTTCATACCAATACATGTCATCTGAAGCATGTTATTAAGGGGATACCCACTGGTCAATTATTGCGTGTAGTGGTTAAAGTGGGCAAAAAAATTCCTTCCTGACTCCAAATGGCAGTCAGATAGATCTCTGGATCAACAAACTATCTGCATTGAAGCCATCTATCATCACTTTCAATATTATTCTGTTCTAGATAGGCATCCATCAAGAGTCAAAGAATTCTCTAGCTTTATAGCCCTTACTGTAAAGAATCCCTGTCTTTGTTTTAGTCGAAAGTGCCTTTCCTCTCATCTTAATAGATGAACTCTTGTTCTTAGCTCAGCTCTTTGCATAAATAATTCATTGGATAGTTCTTTGTATTGACCTTGAATGTATTGGTAAATGGTAATCATATCATCCCTTAGATGTCTCTTCTCTAATGTAAACAATCCTCTTATCAGTTTTCTTGTATGTCTCTGCACCTTTTCCAGGTGCAGAACTGACACCCAAAGAACTGACCCAAAATTGTGCTCCTTATTCTAGATGAGGCCTAACCAAGAATTTAAACAGAGGTAGGATAATATTAGCATCCCTTGCATCTACACCTCTTTTTATGCAGGCTAGTACCCTATTTGCTCTTGCAGCAGCTGAGTGACTCTCTGAAGTCTATCGTCTATCAGTATTCCTAAATCTTTCTCTAATGAGGATTCACCAAGTTGTTTCCCATTTAGAATATATGTAGCATGTTTGTTTCTACAGCCCAAATGCATAATCTTACATCTATCTACATTAAATGTCACCTGCCACTTTTCTTCACATTCACTCAGTTTATTTAAATCCTTCTGCAGAGAAAAAATACACCCAGCTCTGTATGTATTTCCTTACAAAGCTTAGTGTCATCAGCAAAGACTGAAACACCACTTTTAATTCCCACTTCTTGATAATTACTAAACAAATTAAAAAGTATTGGGTCCAGTACTGAACCCTGATGCACCCCACTAACAGCTTTAGACCATCGTGAAAAGGTTCTATTTACAACTCTCTGCCATCTACTATTTAACCAGTACTCTATCCATACACATATATCACTGCCCAAATCTAAGCCTTTTAATTTATTCAATAACCAGTTGTGAGGCACTGTATCAAAGTCTTTTACAAAATCTAGCAATTCCCTTGTCCAGATTACTACTTACCCTATCGTAAAATGCAAGTAAATTAGTCTGACATGATCTATTCTTCATAAAACCATGCTGGCTCCTATTAATAATATTGTTTGTTTTCACATAGTTCTGAATACTGTCATCATCCCTTCTAATATCTAATCCACTATGAAAGTCAAACTCACAAGTCTATAATTTTCTGGTTTGGATCTTGCCCCCTTTTTGAACAATGGTACTACATCAGCTTTCCTCCAATCACAGGGCATTATGCCTGATAAAAGTGAATCAATAAATATTAAGTATAATGGTCTTGACATTACTGATCTATGTTCCTTAAGTACCCTTGAGTGTATACCATCAGGTCCAGGTGCTATATTCACCATAACATTTTCCAGTTTCTTGTAGACTTTGTTCTCAGTAAGCCATGTACACAATGGAAGAAATTATGTGGTTTTGTTTGTTTGCCCATAGCCTGTTATTATTGCTTCCTTTGTTTATACAGAAGAAATGTGTTTAAGTTGTCAGCCATAGCCTTATCCTTATCAATCAATTAATCTGTCTCAGTCTTAAGAGAACCAATATCAACCTTAATTTTTTTGCTATTTAGCTAGCCTAATTACTTATTTACAGATTTTATTACACTATTCATATTTTTTCAAATTATGCATCTTACCAGTGTTAAAAGCCTGCTTTTTATTTCTCATTTTTCTGCAAACCTCATTATTAAGCCATATTGATCTTAACTTGCTCCTCTTGTGCTTATTTACCAATAGTATATATTGACAAGTATATTTATCTAAGAGCATTTTAAACAAATTCCATGATTTTTGTGTGTTTTTATCTTTGAAGATTACATCCCACTGAATATCCTTTAATACTCATTTCAGTTTTGTAAAATTAGTCATTTTAGAATTGAATGTTTTGGTTAAATACTTGCTTTTGGGCTTCTCATGTATGGATAACATATTAATGATACCATATGGTGGTCACTGCTGCCTAAATGTTTCTTTACCTGTATACTGTTTAGCATGTCAGAATTGTATGAGAGCACTAGGTCAAGCAGGACACTTTTCTAGTTGGATTCTCTGCTAGTTGGGACATTTAATGGTCATTAAACATACTTGTATCATATAACCAGGTTTCAGACACAGCAATTAGATCATACTGCTCATAATCTGCATTTAATTCTAGTTCCATCATCTTACCAACCAGACTACAAGCTTTTGCATTCATACATTTTATCTTATTGCCATTCTGAAAAATTACATTTTTTGAAATATGTATTTGCCTTTTATCAATCTGTAAACTAGCCCATTGCCCCTCTCCACCCCCATGCCCCTTCTCTAATCCCATTTTCTTAATTATACTGCCTTCCCCATCTTGTGTTGAATAACCCTTCCCCTTTCCTAGGTTAAAGTCTCCTCCAACCCTCTAACCATCCTAACCACTAGCACCGTGGACCTCTTACTGCTAAGGTGCAATCCATCTCAACTATAAATATTGCCCCCAAGAGAAAAGAGCATCCAGTGCTCTAGGAACCCAGACCCCTCCTGCTTACACTAAGTCCTTTGCTACACATGTAAATCTACCACTGCTTTTTTGATATTGCTTGTGGCACAGGTAATATTTCAGAAAAGTAAAGATGCCACAGTACACACAATCATCCTGTCAGTCATCATCAGCATTATCACTACTTCTATGTCCAACCCCCATCCAGCCACACACACTAGTGTTGAGAAACCAGCAGCACAGGTTATCAGCATCTAGCTATGATTAGTGTATCTGCTGCTGTTGGAAGTGCAGCACCTCTGTGACACCTATTAGCAGTACAATTGCAGCAACATCTAGCCCCATTAGTAGTAGCCTTTTAGGAACTCCTCAGAGTTTACAGTATGGAGATACATCACTCATGATTCAATAGCTAACATGTTGCTATCTGTTATCTGTGTAAGATGCATGTGATCAGAGGGAAAACAAGCTTACACCTAGGCACCTTCTAAATGAGATCCCACCTGAAGCATAACCACAGGTCTGACTGGGATACACACCATCAATATGTTAGACATACAGACATAGAAGCGAAGCTGATGTGTCAGAGAGTGTGACAATTTGAAATAACACCTATGGCTTATACTCAGAGTTTGCTGTAGTTGATGATAAGAGTCATAAACTGCCCACACATTCCACCACCACCCACTCTCCACAAGTCATCATGTTTTAAAAGCAATAAAGTTACACAGTTCTTCAGCCATATACTGCCAACCCACACTTTCTGAGTTCTTCAGAAGGAATCAAACACTTCACAAAATAATGCTAAAGTACACTTTTAGCATGGAAAAGTTGTCAAGGTATAGGCAGTCGATGTGCTGCCATATTATTTTGTAAAAAAACAGAATTACAACCAGTGATCTTGCCTCTGGTTCTAGCAGTGTGATTAAACGGCAGCAGCAACAGGAAAGCCCAAACCATCTGCACACCACTTTGTGATGCAGAGTTCTGAGAGACAATCCCAAAAATAGGATGTTAGTCTTACCTGTTAAATCCTTTTCTCTTAATCCATACAGGTTACTGGTAATTTTGGGTAGGTGATCAGCCTCTATAATATGTAGGAACAATTCTGACAAGTGACTGCTGGGTGGAGCCTACCTACTCTCCTTAGCTTTCAGCTAGCCAATCCCCAACCAGTAAGATTTGTAGACTAACTATTGACTAGGTAGTAAGAAGGTAAAGGAAAACTCCTGTGAGCATAAACCCTAAAGGACCCCCACATTCTAGTGCAGGAGAGCCAAGCATGGTCCCTTCACAGGGTGGGAGACCAGTAACCTGTATGGACGAAGAGAAAAGGATTTAACAGGTAAGAGTAAAATCCTATTTCTCTGTTGTCCAATACAGGTTACTGGTAACTTTGGGATGTCCAATCATTAAGTTCCCCAGGGCGGGAAGAAAAGCAAGGACCAGACGCAGGCCCCCAAAGTCACCAGAGCAACAATGAACCTACAGATCATAAATAGCTCAACACTAGCCTCAAAGTGTCAACGGACACTGAACAGGGGTAAAAACAAACCCCATGAACTGTAGCACAGCACACTGAACTAGAGACAACAAGGCTCAAAAGTGAAAGAGTACTGAGAGACTAAAGAGATCCTAGACAGACAAGGCTGCTTCCAGGATCTTCCTCCCAAAACTGGCATCAGCCAATGCCAGCACATCCACGCGATAGTGTTTAGAAAAAGTGTGCACAGATGACCAAATGGCCGCCTTGCACAACTGATCAGCTGAGGCCTGGTTCTTATAGGACCAAGAAGCCCCAATAGACATTGCAGAATGAGCCGTGACCCTGAAGGGAACAGGCTTCTTCCGAAGTTCGTAAGCCTTACGAATCGTGGATTTGATCCAAGAAGAGATGGTAACCTTGGAAGCAGGCTTCCCTGCCCTGGGACCCTCAGGAATGACAAAAAGAGTGTCAGACTGCCTCAAGGACTCGGTGCTATGCGCATAAAACTTGAGACAACGCACAACATCCAACAGATGAAGATCCCTCTCTTTGTCAGAAGTAGGATTAGGACACAAGGAAGGGACTACAATCTCCTGATTAATGAGGAACTCAGACACCACCTTCGGGAGAAACTCTTGTAAGGTGCGAAGCACCGCCTTGTCCTTGTGAAAGACCAAAAAGGGTGGTCTATAAGACAGGGCATGCAGCTCCGCAACTCGGTGAACAGAAACAATCGAAGGAGAAAGGCCATCTTCCACGTCAGCAAACGTAGAGGAATGGTAGCCAAAGATTCAAAGCCAGACAATGAACGTCTTCCTTCCAGAAGTAATCTTGTAGAAGAAGGTCCAGACGGAGGGCGGAGTCGAAGAGGTTCCTCCACTGAGAGGTCCAGAAGCTCCGAAAACCAAGCCTGTCTGGGCCTGTACGGAGCAATCAAAATGACTGGGCAGTGCTCCAGTCTCAGCTTTAGAAGTACTCTGTTCAGCAGGGGAACAGGAGGAAAGATGTATGCCAGAGGAAATGTCCATGGGATCGACAAGGCTTCCACTGCCAGAGCCAGGGGGTCCGCCCAGCAAGAGCAGAACGTTGGAACCTTCCTGTTGTGCCTGGTTGCCATCAGGTCGATGCAAGGAAGACCCCACTGCTGGATGATGAGGTTGAACACCTCTGGATGCAGCTCCCACTCTCTGCTGTCCACTGTGTGCTGACTGAGGAAGTCTGCCAGAACGTTGTCTACACCAGGAATTTGAACTGTGGAAATGGCAGGCCCATGATAAAATAGCCTTGACCTCTAGCCAAGCTGCAAGACTTCGTGCTCCACCTTGCTTGTTGATGCTTGTTGTTGCCGTGTCCAGTGATATAGGGCATGAAATATCACCCGAAGCTCCAAGACATTGATGGGAAGGAGAGATTCCTTCTGAGACCAACGGCCCTGAACACTCAAGTGCCCCAGCACCACTCCCCATCTGGAGAGGCTGTATCCATTGTCACTTGGTCCAGAAGGGAACCAGGAAGCGTCTGCCTTTCAGAAGATTGTTCAGGTTGAGCCACCACAAGAGTCTCTGATCCACTTGAAGAGGGAGAGATTGGGATCTCTCCAGGAGAGATAGGGATCTCTCCAGGAGATCTGGACGGCCCCTGCATGCCAGGATTAGAAATGTCTGAAGTTCCCTGGTGTGAGCCATGGCAAACGGGACTGCTTCTATGGTGGAAATTAACTTCCCCACCAACGATGACAACTTCTTGGCTGGAACTGGATCCTGAGACAGGATAGCCTGGACCTTCAGTGCTATCTGATGAGACACTTCATTTGTGAGAAACACCATCCCCCTCTGAGTATCGAAGAGGAGGCCCAGAAAGACCATCCTCTGGGAAGGAACAAGGTCTGTCTTGTCCAAGTTGATGATCCACCCGTGATGGGAGAGAACATGAATGCAGTCCTGCACCCGCTGGCAAAGGAGTTCCGGAGAAGAGGCCTTCAGAAGGAGTGACCCTGATGCTGTTCCAATGTAGGGTGGAGATCAATGCTCCCAGGACTCTGTTGAAGACTTGAGGAGTCGTGGTCAGGCCAAAGGGGAGGGCAGAAAACTGGAAATGCCCTCGGTCGCAAGCAAAGTGGAGATACTGCCGACTCTCTGGAAGAATGTGCAGATAGGCATCTTGAAGATCCAGAGATGCCAGAAATTCCCCAGGAGACATGGCCGCTATCACTGTGCGCAGAAACTCCTGGCGGTATTGGGACCTGACCACAAAGGAGTTGAGATCCTTCAGATCCAAAATGGGACAACAGCCCCTGTCCTTTTTGGAAACCACAAAGAGGTTGGAGTACAAACCCAAGCCCCTCTCCTGAGGGGGAACTGGCTCCAGGACAGTCTTGTCCAGAAGGGCCTGTATAGATTCCTCGAAAAGGCGTGGATTTTTCTACTCCCAAGGGAGAACGAGAAACAAAGGTCCTTGGAGGAAGAAGAGAGGTGAAGGGAATCATGTATCCCAAGGCCACCACTTGTAAAACCCATGGGTCCGCCACAGAGGCCTGCCAAGTCGAAAGGTAGTGGAGTAGGCTTCCACCTACCTGCAGTTGGGGACCCGGGTTCGGTGAGTCATGGAGAAGAAGGTTTGGAAGCCTTGGGCTTTGTGGAGAACTTGGATCTCCATTGCTGCTTAGGCTTGGATAAGGAGCACAGAGCCTGAGGGACCGTTTAGGTCGCTTGGCACGAGTCTGACTGAAAGGGACAAAAAAAGCTGATTCCTTTTGACAGGCGCCTTCTTCCTCAGGATCACTGGCAGGTGAGTACTCTTCCCTCCAGTGGCCTTGTTGAAGAGATCCTTGAGCTCAGGTCCAAACAGGGAGGATCCCTGAAAAGGCAAAGACAGGACAGCCTTCTGCCAAAGAGCCCTTCTGGCTAACACAGTCATGGTAGATTCCCTGGCTACCATACGCACAGCATCAAACAGGGCAGAAGAGACAATGCTGAGCCTCAGCAATGTCAGAAGTAGGGGCCCCCTGACTGACAGCAGAATTGAGCTGTTCAGTCCAAACAGCCAAAGCCCTAGTTACCCATGCAGCAGCAAAGGTAAGGTGAAGGGCAGAGCCCGCCGTCACAAAAATAGCCTCAAGAGAAGCCTCAAGCTTCTTATCAGTCCAGTATTTGAGAGCAGAGGCATCAGCCACTGGCAAGGAAGTGGACTTAGAAAGCTTGGAAACTGGGGCATCCACTTTGGGGGGATGAACCCACTGAGTGAGGGCCATTTCAGAAAATGGGTAAAGTATAGCAAACTTCCTAGACACAGATGGTTTCTTGTCTGGAAATTTCCACTCTTCTGGCACCAAGCGGTAAAGGGTGGGGTTAGGTGGAAAGCAAACATGGGGACTAACAGGCTCCTGATAAACATCAGAGGGGTCAGAAGACACCTCCTGCACCAAGGGAATGTTCAGGGTGGACAAAACAGCCTTGATCAGGCCCTCAACTGAGGGGATGGGGTTCACCTCAAAGGAGTCCCCAAAAAACTGAGATGAAGGAACAACTGAACAGTCATCATCATCAGTGTCCATCAACAACTCCTCCTCAGTAAAGTGGATGGAAGGAGTTGTAAGGTGGACCGGAGGTCCCTGGTAGTAGCCTTAAACTCTTGCATCCATACTGGCTCTACTGCATGGCTGGAGGCCCCTGCAGGGGATTCAGGGGCAGCAGCGCATGCTGGGCAAACATGACCTGAGTGACATGAGGCGCAATGAGCAATGGGGGACATAGACACCCCAGTATCCTTAGTCTTAGGTTTAGCCCCAGAGTCTAACGGAGTAGACATTCTCACAGAGTCAAGCTGTCAAAGTATCAAAACAACCACAAAATAGCGTGTATGATAAATAAATGCACTCCAGTAATGCTAAATAAGACTTATCTGGTAGGTGAAGGGTTAAACTGTGGAGGAGAGAAGGAGAGTCCAAACCCTGAGTAGGATACTCGATCTCCAAAAACACAAAATGGCTGCCGCAACGTGAGCCAATTGGAAACAAGCGCACAAAGCGGGCACTCATGGGAAAAGTAGTTTCACTGACAGAGTACCCCAAGAATGTCCGAAGCCCCCTAAGGCCCCCAACATCCCTAGAACATTGACCGGACGACCGAGCAAGGGAAAACCCACAAAATGAGCCATCTCTGACCTCGCTATATGGCGCGGTTGCAGAGATATGTCCCAAACTGTAAAGTCTCATAGAAGTGGATGGAGCAATTGTGTCTATGCGGTAAATGCGCTTCTTAAAGGCACAGAACATAAAGTTAACATAAAACCACTCAAAAGCCCACTAGAATAAAACAGTAGACCCAATAAACACTGGTCCCAGTAGGTAAAGTGTCCAAAGCCCCTCAAAATGTGCTAACCAGCGACAAAAGAGTTAAATTACTACAGAAACTTGCTCCAAACACCTCACAGACATACAGAATAAACCCAATGAGTGCATGAGTATGTAATAGGAACTCCAAATGAGACCTCTGTGCGGAGGGAAAGCATGGGACATGTGGACCACAGCACTCAGAGGGTGCTACCTTTTTCAGCAGGTCTTCTGTCTTCAGATTACCATATATCAAGAAAAAGCCTCAGTGGGCAACTCCTGGGGAAAGAAGATTTTCGCCCCAGGGCTTAGGTCCACAAAAGCATCTGGTAAACTGAGCTATCCACATTTGGGGAATTGGGAATTGTCAGTGATGGTAATCCGCCTAATGGTGGTATTCAATATCTAACAAAAATAATAAAAAAGCTAAAACTATAGCAGAACTGTTCTCTTGCTTGTGTCTTGACTAAGGACAAATCTTACTGGTTTGGGGATTTGCTAGCTTCAAGCTAAGGAGAGGAAGTAGGCTCAACCCAGTAGTCACAGAATTGTTCCTGCCTATTAAAGGGGCTGATCGCCTACCCAAAGTTACCATTAACCTGTATTGGACGACAGAGGAAAGCTATTTTAAACAAACTGGTGTAGGTGCTAGAAGAGTAGTTTGTATCCCGTTCCTTAAAAGTTTTTGTGTCTGCTGATAATGGCTCCAACAGAGAACTGTTAGCAGAAATGATAACCCCATTATTAGCAGAAAAGATAAACCTACTGACTAGTGGCAAACAAAAAATATTGTATGTTTATTATTGTTTATTATTCAGCAGTGTTTGTAGACTTACATTTCTAAAAATGAAACAACATCTAATATATATATATATAATGTGAGCATCGGGTAGCGGAAGTGGACAACATCAAACAAGACAGGCAAAGCCACATGTGCAATTAATGGTTGCACTGAGGAGGAGGAGGAGGAATGATTTGAAAGGTTGCTACCATCTACCACTGTTTGGACCACTGCTATGAACACTGATTACTGTTTGACAATAATCTGAGGTTAATGCAAGCTTAAATTGGATTCAAAGATAATAACACAAATGCAAGAATTGCATCTTTTTCTTTTGAGGCTAAACATTTCACCCATCCCTATTTGTCAGTACTCAAGAAGGTAATTGTTTTGGCCATGAACATAATTATGCTGCATGTATGCTGTAACCATCTCACATGCAGTGTGGCCATCCCATGGATATAGATAGTGTTTATGTGCATTGGTTACCCTGCACATTCTTGCATCAAGTCCTATAGAGGTGTGTGAGTGGTGCCACCACCATCATAAATGTTAGACTACTGCTTCTTAGACAAATTGCTTTTTTGTAACTATGACATTTGTTCTGAAAAATATTTTGATGTTGTACTTGTTGCTGATGTGGAGGATATAATAATTTTTGTACTCCCTCTTTACTATGCTTTGCATTAGTTTTGTTCCTACATTTCTCCCTCTTATCCTCCACAAAGCAATCTTACACTCAATATAAAATTATTTTTTTAAATGCTGTCACAGAATATTATCATTCCTTCTCACAAAATAAGAAATATTATATTTAAAATGGGGTCCAGTATGTTGGCAAGTTCCCTATTCCGCAGGCATACCTTTGGATTATTTGTATGCATTTTTTCTAAGAACTAAGTGTATATTTTCAGCAACACAGGAATTTTGTTATTTATTTTAACATGACTATTGGTGATGCTTTTGTCAACTATTCCAGTCTCATCATCATCCTTCTCCATGCTTTGAATTTGCACAACATCAAGAGACATGGGTAGTATTGTTACATCCCATTATTGTTATCCCACTCCCTGAGACATCTAAATAGAGTGTTGCTATTGTTACCAGTCATCCCACCTCTGACATGCTGCATGTGTGTCTCCCAATCAGACCTGTGCATTGATGATGACAATTAATGAAGATGATGATGTCACTGGTAAGATTATGACAATGACAATTACAGTGGTGATGATAATGCCGATGATGACTTTTGTGTATTTTTAAGCATGTTTACTTGTCCAGACGTTCTAGTTGATCTCTAAAAGAGTGTATTAATAGGCAAATTCCTCCTTTCAAGTAGTTGAAAACTGAGCATCTTCATTTCAGGCACATATCATCCAGGTCAACCACATTAGCATCATCATTACATAGTACCAAAGTCTCTACCTCCCCATTACTTTCATATTTTTTGTTAGTTTTTTTTTTAATAAGGGTTTATATATTGACCACACATTTTTGGTGGGATGTCACTGTCACTGTCTGATGCAACAGTTGGTCTCACTACTGCTAAACCCTCCTTCTCTATGGCAAAGTTGCTAGAATGCAACTTGTTGCAACCTTTATTAAAAAAGTACTATAACTACTGGTGGGACCTTCTGGATAACTAATTTCTAGTTTGTTCACCCCAGTCATATCTCATTATAGGTATTTTGAAATATAAATGTTAAAGATATAACATTATTTTAGAGGGACTTTGATATTTTGCTAATTCAAGGAATTGTTTTTTTACTATAGGAATCAATACATGATTCACATTTCAACAATTTTTATATGAAGTAGTGCAAGATTGTTTTCTGTTCATTTTACTCTCCTGTAATCAGAGGAGAATGCAATGCATTGCTTCACAATGAATTGCACATCCCTCTGGTCCTTAAAGGGTTAACATAATGGTAAAATAACTTTCTGTTTAGCTCGCATGTTTTTCAACAAAATTCCTGAATACTTTTTAATTTTTTTTCCAGAGTCTTCTGCACAAAATATTCATGAGGCACTTTCAAAGAAATTAGCATAATGTTTAACTGATGATTATTCTAGGCCCTACAAAACAAATTATGCTTACTAACCTGAAGTAATTTTGCCATTTCAATTTCTGCTATAGAGAAAACAGGTTGCTATTATTCCATGCAGCATGTCATCTATTTTACATGTATTTGAGATGCATCAGTTATTTGGAGATAAATATGAATTACTTCAAAGCAGTTGATCATATTTAAATATGTATATTTATAAAGCATTCTACCAAAATGCTAAAAATTAAGTAAGTAAATTATTGGAATATAGGGTGGGGGTAGGAACAAATGTTTAGTTCAGAATTATGGAAGTAATTTTCATGTGAACAAAAAATTAGGCAAAGTCTTATTTTCATTTCCTTAGATCCAGAAGAAACATGGCAAAAGAGATATTTGGTCTAACAATGTGATAAAGTATTTTATTGGCCACAATATACATTATTATTCTCTTATAGTTTATATAAGTGGAAGGCTTGCCTGAATTTGTGGGAGGGGCTGCAGATACTTAACCCTGTGGCTTCACCTGCATCCGGCAAGCCGTCGCTTCCAGTCCGGTCCCATACACGTCTCAAGGGAAGTTTCGTCTGGACATACCAACTCACTCAGAACGGTATGTACTGCCGATTGTTCTTTTCCACATTGCATTCGCTTGCCCGTTTGCATAACCTCTCTGTCCTGCTCATTTAAGCTCCTCAAGCCGCCAGATTCTGCTCATGGTCGCTTAGTGACATCATCACTTCGCAACCAGGAAGCATCGACTTCTGCTGCTCTGTCCGATCCCTCAGGTAGATATTTCAGTACAAGCCACTGGTTGTTCAGCTTGGGCTAGCATGCATCTGCAATAGCAGTGATGGAAGATCAATGGCAGCTAAAATCTCATAGTTTATGTATCTTTTTACTATGTTTATATCGTCTATATCATGTGCATTCTCAGCCTAGGCTTCTAATTCTAGACTGCACCAATAAACATGTTACAAATAGATTAAGGTTGTTCAGTCATTTATCCAATATATATTTTCACACGCATGTATGTGTATGTATGTCAGAGTATGCCATTCTAGGCAGAGTCTCTTATGTTTTTGGTTCTTCAGTATACTATAATTGGTTTCTAGTGTGTTCTTTACTATCTTGCTATCAGCAGTTACAGCTCAGATTTATCTATATGTGGCAATTCACTGTCCTTTGGCATATAGGATATTCAGCAAGCTTTAATCTAATTATTGCCCTCTATATGCCCGTCCTATAGTTCTGCAGTCATACTGGCCCTAGGGGCTGTATAATTTATAGTATTTATAGTGGCTTAATTAATTATCTGTTCCATTCTATTATGCCTAGTGGCGAAGCCAAGGTCCGCAGTTACATCCTGTCTGTCACGGTTTTTGATGAACACTGAGACCAGACCGATAAGGTTAAAATGACTTTATTAGGATAAAGTGCATACAAGGAATAAGGCCACAGGCCCACAATACGAAACATTAAATATACAGCAAGTCAATGAGGCAATTACTGGTATCAGTAGTGCTGAGATAGGATACTGAGGATTGGAGGCACCTAAGGACCGGCAACCTCACCCTAGTGGACTAGGGTTAATCAGGCTACACAACCCAGGACTGACAGCAGGACTGAAGGTGACAAGTAGTCCTGGAGGTGGTAATTGGCACGAAAATCCAGACACCTGGGTGGCACAGAACCCAGTAGGCAACGAGGCAACACTGACCAAGGGACAGGGGTCCCAGGCAGACCGAGGCAACCACTTACAATTGGTAAACCCTAGAACGCTAGGGGAGGATTGTGGCAGACAACTGTCCCCTCACAACGAGAGTGATGTAACACAACCGCTGGCTCTTAAGCCCAAAGGCTACTGTGACAAGGAATAAAGCTCAGTATCTCCTCACACTACCGAGTGTGATGTAACGCAACTGCTGGCCCTAGCCCAAGCTACTGCAACAGAGAAGGTGCACTGGCCCAGCCTAGACAGTCTAGGCACTGAATGGGTTAACTGGAAATGCCCAGAGATGTACTGAAACTCCCACAGGGAGTGAGCCCAGCAATAGTGCAGAGGAAGACACAGATAGATCTGAGTAACTCAGTCAGCACTTAATAGCACTGTACTGGTACTTTGCGCGTGCACACCGCCAAGGGTGGTTAGAGTAAGTAGCTATAGCACGAATGTCAAGCCTACTGTCGACAAGATAAGAATAGCGCCACCCGGCGCACAACAGACAAGGCAACTGGGAATCCGCTGCTTGTAACGCTGGCCAGACAAGGACAACGGAGGAATACAGCCATGCATGGATGGCAACGGAATGGGTGCTCAGCCACGGATGGCTACAAGCGTAATGGAAGCACAGCCAGGTCAGTAGCAATGGAACAGGCTCAACAGCCAGATAGGTAAGCAACGGAGCGGGTTCTCAGCCAGATCAGTTCAGCAACAAAGCGGGTTCTCAGCCAAATCAGTCAGCAACTGAGCGGGTTCTCAGCCAGATCAGTCAGCAACGGAGCAGGCTCTCAGCCAGATCAGTCAGCAACGGAGTGGGTTCTCAGCCAGATCAGTCAGCAACGGAACAGCAACACAGGAAGCACAGGAACGTAGTCAGGCAAGCCGGGTCATACACAATAACAGTAACTTAGTAACAAACAGATACATCATGAAAGGGCGCCTTGGTACAGACACGACAGGGTATATAAAGGCAAGACCTGGGTGGAGCAAGAATATCAGGCCAATAAGAGGACGGCATTGAAATGAGGCAGAATAATAATGTCGCCATCAGGTCAGGAGCACAGGCACCGTGATACTGTCATTGGACTCCCCCAGCTGCCTTAACCCTGCTATGTCAATGTTTTCTGCTACAATTATTCCGGTATGTTGGTACTCTCACCTCATGATGTCTGGGGACTTAGGAGCTGGGATCCACATGCCTCATGTTATCAAATAAAAAAAATAAAAAAATGTTTTTGTTTCTTCTGGTATATGTTCAATTGCAGGTTGTGAGGGTCTAAGGTTCAGTTAACTCGTCTTCAAGCCTGCCATTACCTCTTCAGATCAACACTTTCCTTCAGTCCAGCTCCTGCATGGTCGTCCGGGTATCAGTCATGGTCCATTCTCAGTCTATAACCACCTATTCAAGTTTTGCCCTTTAAGTTCACCTAAAGCGGTTTTAGTCCCACCTTAATTATTTATGATGTTCTGTTTCAGCTTTTTCCATTTTCAGCTATTTCATTGCTTACTCCCTAATCGAGCAGGTAAGTCAATGCATAGTCTGTTATTATTCACCTAACAATACTGTTCACTCCAGCACCTTCCACTTTACCTCTCATGAGGCACCCAGTGGTTCATTTCACGCATCTTCCGGTTCCAGATCATAAGTCATCCAGCATGTTTAGTTTACTCATACCACGTCACTATCACCTTAGTTCGGCAATCATTTAGTTCCAGAATTTTCATGCTACAGTTGTCAGAGTCTGTATTTTCGCTTCATACCTTTCCTCCCGTCAAGAGGCCGAAGGTTTTATATTTCTTCATACGTTAGGCCATTCAGGTGCTTTCAATGTAATCCTCTATTTTAGCTTATTCCAGGTTATCTTAAGGCTGCCAATTATAGTTTCTTTCATACCTTACCTCCCGTCAAGAGGCTGAAGGTATCACCTACCTCAATCTCTGAGGCACTCCTTCCGAATAGGTGCTGCTTTGGCAGCACCCAAGAATAATGTACCTCCACATATTATTCAGCGGTTGGGAAGGTGGAGGTCTTCTTGTTTCACTAGGTATATTCCTAATCCCCATCAAGAGATCAGGGCAGCGCTGTCTAATTTGTCTAGGTAAACCTTTTAATAAATAACTAAGAGAATTGCATTCTGTATTAATTTTTTGGCCTATAATCAGGTTGACCGCTTCATCATCATTCCAGGTTAAGGGGAACCTGGGTTTTGCCAATTTAAAATTCATTCATCTAGCGTTCTCATGTTACGCTGGAAGCCCTGACCACAAAACATATATTTGTTGTAACCTCTTTTCGATGTTCTTTGGTACACTCATCTGCCTTCAGGGAAATCAGCTGCATCTTCTAAGAAGCACTGTGCAATTCTAAGACAAACCATCAGCACAATTGAGGATAAATAAACATTCCCACTGATTTAGTAGGCATGCAAGAGGGTTATATAACTCATTGTAGAGTCAATTTTAAATACATGGGAATTGTGGAATTTTTTTGTGTCCTCTATGGTGCAATTGGTTTTCTGAAGAACTGCCTCCTAGTAAATAAGCCCCAGCCTGTGTATTAAAAGCAGATATACTTTCTCTCTCCTAGAAGAGTGCATCTCTAGCTGCCTATTTTAAAGATCCACATGAGAAACCCATCTATGTGGTACTATGCAAATTACATCCTAATCAACATGTTACTATATGACTGTAACTGCTCACTGACAGCCAGTAATCTTGCCTCTGGTTCTGGCAGTGTGATTAAAAGTAGGGATAGGCGAAAAATTTTGTCTCAAACTGAAATTGGTGAATAATGGCACTTCCCGCATGGCTAATAATTTCCCATGAAAAGTGCAGTTTTTATGTTTTTTTCCCTCCTTTCCTGTCAATTGAAATCAATGGGAAGAAAAATATTTCTCCACCACAGGAAAGTTTTCTGTGTTTGTGAGAGAGCAGCATGTTTTAGAGCTAGAGGAGACAGGCAAATAAAGGGGAATTGAAGCTTAGTTTAGGGAGTCATTTAGGTAGGACATTTGTTTTCTGTATTAGGGGAATCTGGGGGAACTCTAGGGTATAGGAAAGGAGGAAGGAGGCTGATCCCCAAATATTCCAAAATTCCATGTGACTGACTGGCAAGACACAGGCTGCTAGGGACCTATTTGCTTGCTATTCTTGCTGTTATTGTTTCTGTGCTGGGTGGGAAAGTCTGGGGAAAGATGTTGTTGATTTAGTTTTTCAGTTATATTTTTTTTTTTTGACAGACTGTGATAAGACAACAGGATGGACAACTTCAAAAAAATAAATAAATAAATAAATTAAATAAAAATTAATAAAAAAGAATAAAAACCAAAATATCTTAGGTGACAGTGACAGACAGCTGACTAGGCTTAGGCAAGGCATCATACAGCTCCATCAGTTGTCTTGTGTACCTTACAGTAAAAAAACACGGTGTAGTTGCATAATGTCCAGCAAACTCACAAGGGGAAGGGGGAGGGGTGGAACAGTGTTAGGACGTGAGAGTAAAGTAGTAGTTCAAAAACTGACTGCATCAATGGTTGCTGCAGAGTGTGCAATCAATGGTGATGATCCCTCTACTCCAAGGGAGGGTGCAGTTTGTCAAGGTCCCAGCAAAACTAGTTCCAGCACCACCAGTGCCAGTAAAAATATAGATACTGGCAAAAGCATAATAGATGAAGGTGTAGCAGCTGAACTGCCTGCTGCATCAGACAGTGAGACAACCAAGGACCAAAACACCTGTCCTCAAAGTAGTAGTGAATTTTGTTACAGTAAAAGTAAAAAGAAATTGTTTGAGACCCCTAAAAGCTTAGAGGAATATAAGGGTAGTATTGGGCAAGAACTGTCAGGTGATGCTGATGCTGCTGAGGATGACCTCAAGCATCCTTCTCTTGTTCAGATACAGATGAAGTTGAGAGTGAGAATGATGGCAGGGCTATAAGGTTAGCGGAAAGTCAAAGGCTGTATCTTCCACCACTTTTAAGGAGCACTGTGCCTGTCTATAAAGTGTTTGAGAAATTCATTGGAAAATCTGACCCTGGACAAGTACAGATGTCAGAAAGCACACAGTCACCATATCAGGCATCATCAGCATCATCGCCTCTTCAAAGTTCAAGTCCCACTCAGCCACACACACCTGTTTTGAGTACCCAGCAACAGCAACACAGGGTAACATCCACAGTGTTAGATATGATGAGTACCTCTGGTGCTGCTGCTGTAAGTGCTGCACCTTTGACACGTAGTAGTATTGACAGTAGAATTACATCAACATCTAGGTCCAGTAGTAGTAGTAGTAGTAATAGCAGAAACCATGACAGACATAGCCAAGACAAATATATTAAAACCTACAATGTGGAAGCTGTGTATCCTAGTGGTGGTGGTTGAGGACTGGCATTGTGTATATATATATATATATATATACACACACACACACACACACATCAGTCACATCACCGTGCACATCTGCCACATTCATTGTACGTTGTAACCTTTATTTTTGTTTTTTGTTAATTGGTTAGCCAGTATAGCAGCAAGCTTAGGCCTTGATTCAAATGGTTAACTGACCCATACACAAGTTGTGACACAGTCGGTATTCAATTTCCATACCAGCTGAAACCACAACGAATGCTGGTCCACAGAAACTCTCCTGTGGCCAAAGATAAGTCATGTTTTATATGTTGCCAAAACTCCCATTAAATAGCATGAGTAATGGAAACATCAAAGGAAAATGGTTAACACTCGGTGCCTGACACACTGTTAAGCACCAAGCTTTAGCTCAAACACAGTCACCTCGCAAACACTAACCCTACACTACCCCAACAGTGAAGTGCACAATAATACACCTAACACTAGCCTAACACTTAGATCTGTGTAAAACTTACCTGTCATCCACTGTCTGTCTTCTGTCATGTTCCATCTTCATCTTCGGTCTTCTCTTCTGTCTTGTGATCTTCATCTGTTTTAAAAGATATATCTGTAAAAAAGAAAAAAGTCCACATTAAACCATGTGGTCAAGTAATGTATTCATTAACACTTTGAGTGTCAGAGGGTACGCAATGGATTGCAAGGACTTGCGATCCTGCCACCACCATGACAGCCTTCTACTGTTTTTGAGAAAGGGTCCATACAAAAGGAAGTAAGGATGATATACTGATTGATCTGAAAGTCTGAAATAACTTTAGATTAGAAACTTTGAGAACTATGAAGTAGTGCTTTGTCCTAGTTAAATTCCAGGAAGGAAGGCTTACAAGATGAGGCTTGTAAATCAGAAAACCCTTTGCACTGAAACAATGGCTAAAAGAAAACCTATTTTAAGCATAAAAAAAGCAGGGAAACTGGATGTCTCTGGAGCAAGCCCAGGATCAAGATAAGATCTCAAGGAAGGAAGTCATAAGACACACCTTAAACAAAAGTCTTAAAATCTGACAGATTTGCAATACACCTCTTAGACAGGATTGAAATGGCTGAGATATATACCACAGATTGAGAACTTTGTTCACACCACCCTGCAAAAAAGCCAAGATCATAGGGATATGAAAGGTCTGAGTAGACACGTTCTTATCAGTACACCACTGAAAAAAGGTGGACCAGATCCTATAGACTTCCTAGCCTAGACCATTGTACAAATGGCATTCTCTGAGAATTCCTTTTGCCTCAGGATGTTGACCTCAAGAGCCATGCCATCAAGCCTAACCTCCTGGTACCAAATGTAACCCTAGACAATGAGATCCAGTCTCAGAGGAAGGCAGAAGGATTCCTCAATAGACAGATTGAGAAGATCTGCAAACCAGGCCCGGAGGGACCAGAACTGAGTAATTAGGATGGACCAGACCGTTCTCCATCTTGATCTTCGATTTCACCCTGAGGCTTAGAGGAACGGGTAGAAACGCATATGACAGATAGAAGTTCCATGGAGTGGATGTCATGTCCATCACAAATGCCAAGGGATCCTTTGCCTATTGCTGAGCCCTATCTCATTAATAAATGTGGATGTAAAATTATTTGTTGCAATTCTGGCAGAACAAATGAAGTTGATACTCCCCTCAATTATTAATAAATATCAGACTGGTTTTATACCCAATGGATCATCTTGTCATAGTATTAGGCAATTGTTAGATATTTTAGATTCTGTCCAGAGAGGTGGTGTTCCCCTCTTGACCCTGTCACTTGATGTGGAGAAGGCATTTGACATGGTCGGGTGGGAATGCATGTTTTCAGTGCTCTGGGCATTTGGGGTACAAGGGTGGATACTTGGTGTAATACGGGCTCTGTATAGTAAACCACAGGCTAGAATAGTAGGGGTTAATCTCTGTTAAAATTGGTTTGATCTGGGGAATGGTACACAACAGGGATGCCCACTATCCCCGATATTATACATGCTATCAATTGAACCTATGGCGAGTCATATCAGCCAAAATAGGGGGATTAGAGGGTATAAAATGGATAAGGTAGAATATAAATATCTTTATATGCAGATGATGTCCTGATCACCATAACCAATCCATCAGAATCCCTGCAGGAAGTTATGAAGGAAATAGCAGAGTATAGTGAAATTTCGAATTACAAATTAAATGTGAATAAAACCGTTGTTCAGTTTCATATTAGTAAACAAGTGAGGGAGGACATTAAGAAACAATATGACTTTGACTATACGAAAAAGGAGTTTGTTTATTTAAGAATAATTATATCAGTCAATTTTAAATTAACAGTTGAATTAAATTGACTTTGTTCAAATTGATAAACAAAAATCTCAAAGAATGGGATCAGAAGGAAATTTCATGGTGGAGCAGAACAAACATTTTAAAAACATATGTTTTACCAAAGTGGTTATATCTTTTTAGGGTGATACCATTGAGGTTCCCCAAAAGTTGGTTAGACCTTATTCAGACAGGATTCTGAAATTTTGTAAGGAAAGGCAAGATCCAAAGGCTTGCAAAAAAAAAAAAATAAAGCAAAGGGGGACGGGTTTCCCTATAATCCATAGGTTTCATATGGTAGGGATGATTTACCTTATAAGTAAGATGCAGAAGTGTCTTTGTGAGAAAGAGTCTTGGTGTGACCTAGAGTCTTGGATGTGTGGAATAACTGGTCTGAATTCTATGATCTGGAATATAAACCCAAAAAGTTGTCTGGGGGGCATTCAGGGATGATGATGGGTTTTAGAGCAAATCATCCCAGAATGGATAAAAATAAAGAAAAGTTTGTCTCTTGTTGGAAAGATACCGAGTTTTGTTGACATTGGGATAATAGCACAAAACATGGAAGACTTAGCATTGACCAGGTGGAACACCACTATGAAAAATACAGTGCAACAGTTGTTGGTTAACCAGGGGGTTCAACCCTTCATAGATCAGGTTAAGCAATATGGGCTTCCTACCTCTGAGATTTTTTCTTACTTGAGGGTAAAAGGATTTTTGCTAAAACATCTGTGGGTAGGTAAGGGGAGCTTACTGGCTGCCTTGAAAGCTGTTTTTGTCAGGGAAAACCAGAAAAAGCTTTTTGCATGCTGTTCCAATTTAAGTTCCTTAATATTAGGATGAAAGAAATAATAAAAATCTTGTGTTAAAGAAATGAGAAAAAGAATTAAGTAGAAAAAATTCTGAAAAGGAATGTGTTAATGCTATATATAAGGTTAACAGATATATTCATGATCTCTCTTTAATAGAGAAACACTTTAAATTAATAAACCGATGGTTTCGAGTCTCGGCGGAAGTAAGCAAAATGTTCCCGCAAACTTCAGAGATATGTTGGGATTGCAGTTCAGAGGTGGGTACCTATATGCATATTTGGTGGAGCTGCCGTAAGGCTAAACAGTTGTGGGAACAAATTCTTTTTTTTTTTTTAAATTAAATGTAATATCTTTTTGGATAAAAACACAGAAATTGTTCTGCTTAATATGTGCTGGCCCTCATTAACAATGAAACAGCAATATGTGGTAACGAATTGTCTCACAGCTGGGAAAATTTTACTGGCAAGAGGGTGGAAGTCAGATCAGCCATTGACAATGCATAATTTTAAAGCACAGTTGTTGTGGCAGTTAGAAATGGAAAAAGGGGCTAGTTGGTTTTTGAATGTTCGGGGTAAATTCCGGATAACCAGTGAACAGACATATTATGAGGTTTTCCCATCCTTGATTACTGATAATTAAATAGGCCTAGCACATGGTTTACCAAGGTATCAAACTGACCTCTCTGGACAGGCTGGAGTAGAGAGATTAATAAGGAGAATTGGGCGTGAATGTATTATTTTTATGTTTTGAAATGTATATGAATGTAATTTTGTCATTTTTTTCTATGCTAAAGATAAAAATTATAAAAAAAAAAAAAAACCCCAAATAGAACAGATAGAAGTTCCATGGAGTGGACGTCATGTCCATCACAAATGCCAAGGGATCCTTTGCCTTTGTGCTGAGCAGAGGGACTTTCCTGTTTTTGCGATAGGTCATCAGATCATCAAAAATTTCCTGGTTCAGTTTCAACTTGTCTGGTTCCAGGTTTTGTTGACTGATAAAATTTGTGATCATGTTTTCTCCCTCTGGGAATTGTACTGCCAAGATGGTTGTAACATGAGTTTCTGCCCAATGAAGAAGTGCTCACACCTCTGTCCAAGCTGACTTGCTTCGAGTTCATCCTTGGAGATTGATGTAGTTTTCTGCCATTGAGTTATCTGACTGAATTCCTAGTGGAGTTCCTGTCAGTGCTTGAGACCAGTGAAGGAGTGCCAGGGGATGGCAGAAAATCCAGGATGTTGATAGATAGGAGTCTTCTCTTCTGTGATCCAACCTCCTTGAGCTGTCAGAGGATCTAGGGTTGCACCCCAGACCCTCAGGCTGGCATCTGTCATGACCAGATTCCATGTTGTAACTTGTAACTACAAAAGTATGTCCCTGAGTCAGATGAGGATGATACAGCCTCCAACATAGATCCTCCTATTTTCAAGGGGACAGGGTGATGGAGTGAGTTCTCTCACATGCAACTGGGCATGTAATCCCTTGTTATTACAGATGGCCATGCTAGGGCCCAAGACATATCCTGAAACAGGATCTGGATATTGTCCACTTCCTTGGAGGGATGTTGAACTTCATTCCAGGAAAAAAAAGATTTTAGATGCAACTAGAGATGACTTCATGACATTGAGGACTCAGCTGGGATACATCAAGATGCAGGCAAACTCCTATACATAGGTCACCAGAATTTCTTCAGAAGGTGTCAGGGCAATTCCCTGCAAATGGATGCATGTGGCCAGAGCTGCCATGATCTTCATAAAGATTCTTGAAGCTAAGGCCAGTGAACTGGTAATGACTGTATGTGAAGGTAGAACAATATATGCACCAAAGTGAAAAAAGTAGGTTGTGTAAGTGGCGCTCACAGAATCTTATATCCCAATTTTTGTACTGTTTTTAATTTAAAGTATAATTAAATATTACACCTAGAGGAATTTAGGCTCAGTTATGGTCTTTTTTGTAAAAGGACTTATACCATATAATAGTGAAAAATAAATACCAAAAATCTGTGAAATAAAGTATGTGGTGTGGATAAAATGCTATTATCCAATTTCTCATCAATTCTGTTTTTCACTAGTATTATTTAGATGTATAACCATTTAAGCAGTTCAGTAATATAGACAATGTACTGTTCACAAAATATACTATCAAAATATTACAAATAAAATCCTCTTATCTTACAGCCTTGTATAAATAGTCTATATATATTCTGAAGTCTCCCAGTTAGTGCAGTCAATGAATAATGATAAAGAATGATACAACAATGATATGGTAGATGGAATGGTACTATCACGGTGCCCATGCTCCCCTTGCTATTTTTCTGTCAGTCTACACTGTGCCTTGCTCCTATTGGCTGTCCTGTGTTTGTCCCGCCCAGTATGGCCTTTATATACAGGGCTCTGGCACCCATCCGGTGCCCTTTCGTGGTATTCCTGTACCAGTGCTTTTTTCTGCTCAGTGATTCCCAGTGTACCGACTTGGCCTGCCTGACTACTTTGCATCTTGTCTCCTGCTCCTGTGTACCGACCCGGATTGCCTGACTATTCTTCTGCGCCTGCTCCTGTGTACCGACCCGGCTTGGCTGACGTTCCTGCTCTTTTGTACTGACCCAGCTTGGCTGACGTTCCTGTCCATGATTTGACCCGGCTTGGCTGATGCTCCTGCTCTGTGATTCAACCCGGCTTGGTTGGTGTTCCCTGCTCAGGCTGCCTCTGTGTCGCCTTGGCGACATTCAGATCCTTCAGACAATTGTGTCTCTGTTACTGCTCCTGCAGATTACAAGTGGCCTAGTCTCAGTTACTGCTATGGCAGTGTGCCATTGGCCTAGTCTCCGTTACTGTGCCTACAGATTGCAAGTATCTGTCTCTGTTACAGCTACGGCAGTGTGCCATTGGCCTAGTCTCCGTTACTGCGCCTGCAGAGTGCAAGTGTCTGTCTCTGTTACTGCTACGGCAGTGTGCCATTGGCCTAGTCTCCGTTACAGCTCCTGCAGAGGGCAAGTGTCTGTCTCCGTTACTGCTACGGCAGTGTGCCATTGGCCTAGTCTCCGTTACAGCTCCTGCAGAGTGCAAGTGTCTTTCTCTGTTACTTCTACGGCAGTGTGCCATTGGCCTAGTCTCCGTTATAGCTCCTGCAGAGTGCAAGTGTCTGTCTCCATTACTGCTATGGCAGTGTGCCATTGGCCTAGTCTCCATTACAGCTCCTGCAGAGTGCAAGTGTCTGTCTCCGTTACTGCGATGGCAGTGTGCCATTGGCCTAGTCTCCATTACTGCGCCTGCAGAGTGCAAGTGTCTGTCTCCATTACTGCTACGTCAGTGCGCCATTGGCCTTGCCTCCATTACTGCTCCTGCAGATTGCAAGTGTCTGCCTCCGTTACTGCTACGGCAGTGTGCCATTGGCCTAGTCTCCATTACCGCTCCTGCAGAGTGCAAGTAGACTGTCTCCGTTACTGCTATGGCAGTGTGCCAGTGGTCTTGCCTCCGTTACTGCTCCAGCAAAGTGCAAGTGGTCTGGTCTCGGTTACTGCTATGGCAGTGTCCTATGCTGCTCAGTTCCTGATATTACTCTGGCAGTTCACGTTTGTTCTGCTAACCTGTTTCTGGGAGTTACGTATCCTTAAGCTCTATATATGGAGAGAGCTCCATCACAGACCTCTCTGCACATGGGACTGTTTACACTCATTGAAGACCATTAACCCATGCAGTACCTTTCTCCTGGGAATTCAACATAATCTGCCTGACCTGTGTCAGTATAGACTCTTATGGACTTTATGGTTATACTGGACCTGTGTAGGCATATGTATGTGTAACCTGTCGTGTGTCTGTATTATTCTGCTTAAATACTTCAGGACCTGTGAGGGTTATTATATTACTGTGATTTCAATAAAACTGTGTTTTATCCTAAACCCTGTGTCTGTGTCGAACAAACCGGTACAGGTACATGAGATGAATATAATGAGATGAAAAATAAGGTACTCAGTTCCTCCTCTTATAAATAACTCCTTAAGCAGATTCAGTTCTGAATATTTTAAAAGTCCTTTTTATATAAAAGATATAATAAAAATATGATTGATAAAAGTCACTTGCCTTATTATTATAGACTTTATAGATCATTATAGTTTCCTCAGTAGTCCCAATGAGTTCTGGTAGTATGCACAATCAAAAGATAATTATGAAAAAAGCAAGGATGAAATTATATATGGAATTGATGAGATGATATGGAATGATTTGTCACTCTCTTAAAAAATAACCCGTCTCCCGTCCATCGACTTAAACTTCTTAGTATGCAGCCAGAGAAAAAAACACCAGGATCCCCAGGTGTGTGGAACAATTTGATTCAGGTGGGGTTGCAGCGCTCCAAAGAAGATTTGTTAAAAGAAAAAGACAAAGTAAAAGGTGTCTAAATGTGGTATTGCACTTAACTTATGGATATAACACGGTTAAAAAAATGTATGATGGATATAAAAATAAGCGAGTATATAAACTCTAAATAAAAGAAATTTATTAAAGAATAATGTTGTAGAATCTGCTCAGACCGTGAGGTTGCAGGTTCTAGTCCCTTCTTTGTCTGGTGCATGTAAAACAGTAATCCTCAGAGTCTTTCCGCCGGATGCCCTTGAATATCTGGAACTGCTCGGTGGCTCACGTGCAGTCCGGTTTTGCTGGCTCTCTCTCACGGGTTCCAACTCCACGTATCTCCAACGCGTTTTGGGACTGGTTCACGTCCCTTCCTCAGGGAAAGAAATGATTAGCTGTCATAGAGGGCGTTCCATTTGTGGGCGCCAATTTTAAAGGTTCAGCGTTGTCACTCATAGTTTGTGGGTTGGACAAATCAACCTGTATTTAGTCCGCTTGTCATTTGAAGAGAGTTGGTTCACTTGTATTATAATATATTTAGAAAATTAAAATGTATGGTTAAAAGACAAATCCATTAAACAGAAATACATTTTGAAACAATGTGGAAAAATAAAAACAAGAAAAGTTGTTTTCTTTCATATTATCTATTTATGAATGCTGGGGATATTTTGCGCTCCACTGAGTGAGGTGCAGCGAAGTACCCCAGGATCCAAAGGGTAAATCACATACAGGGATATTTGATAAATAGGAGAATGTGGACAAAGAGTTTACCAGTTTCTAATATTTCAATATAATTTAAAGAATGAAATAGTAATATTTTTATTCTTCCTCAAAGGGACAGTATGTGATTTTTACTTATATTAAGAAAATGTGAATGAATAGATTAAGTACCTGCTATTAAATTTTATATCAATTAAAGTACCTGATGTACTCTTATTTAATTTATAAAGTAAGGATGTATATCATGGTTATACTCTGTGGAATATATTACTATTCATATCTCAACTAACAATGGAAAATGTATTGAGAATATTGAATATCCTATTTTTCTTAATATTTAGGCTAGAGTTATATTTGAGTTTCAACTATTTCTGTACGGAAGTATTGTATTCAGACAGTGTTATTATTAGATATTATATGTATTTCTTTGTTTTAATCGGCATGAATAAACCATTCCTCCTACAATATTTTATGGAGAGTGATTTCCAAATATAATACTCCTAATTCATGTTTTAATAAGTGTTGATTATTAAATACATATCTTAATCCACTATTTAATACACTCAGTAGTTTCTTCATTACCAAATGGTTTCAGTCTTGTTTTTTACCGGATGTAAAATATTAATTGACAGTATACTATTTAGTCTTGGAGTTTTGTTGTAATTGAATATTCTTCAAAAAATTATTTATGTGGGATATTCACTTATGATGCATTGAAAATATATCCGGTTTAGAAGTTTCTATTGCTGTTGAATATTATTTTAAAAAAACACAGATTTTTCTAAAAGCACCACAGATCTATTTCTTCATTAAGTCCTATTGGCTTCATAGACTGTAGTTTGAAGATCCAAAAGGTTTCTCTTTGAGCGAAGCACTTGAATCTTTCCCCTCCTCTTGGATGTACAGGGACATGGTCTATAACTTGTAATTGGATGTTCTGTAGGTCATTCATATGATGTTTCCTATAATGATTGGATATACAGTGAGTGGTGGATAGTTTAAGGATGTTATTCCTATGTTCCCTAAACCTTTCCGGTCTTATTGTTCTTCACACATATTGGCATTTACATGTACATTCTAAAAGATAGATTACATGGCAAAATGTTTAATCTCAATTCTTTCCTTAGTGTGATGATTGGAAATGGGAGTCTGTTGTATTCAAATGCTTACATATAATACATCTAGTATGCCCACATTTATAATTGCCTTTGACTTCAGTTTTCTTACACAAATTCAATTATTTTCTTAGAGTGCTTGGAGCTAATTTCTTCTTCAAATCTTCTGATTTTTTAAAGACTATTTTTGGTTTATCCGGTATTATGTTTCTAAGGTATTTGTCTCCTTTGAGTATATTCTAATTTTTTTTATGATATGACTAATTTTTTCTGCTCCTCCTGTGTATTTGGTGATAAAAGGAATCTTAGGTGCCTTCTCAATCACCTTATTTTTCTTACTTTCACCATCTTTGGGTAACAGCATTTTTCTATCCATTTTTTTCACCTTCTGGAATGCTTTCTCTATGGTTTCACTTCGATATCCCTTTTCTTTCAATTTTTTCTTTAGATCCCCCGCTTGTTGCTCAAAAATTTCTTCCTTTGTACAATTCCGTTTTATGTGTTGGAACTGTCCTAGTGGGGCATTGTGATTACTAGAAGCCTGGATATAACTATTGGCATCCACCTTCTTATAGTGAGTTTTTGTTTCTATGATATTGTTATCTCCAATATAGATCTCCAAGTCTAAAAACACAATTGAATTGGGGCTGTATGTAGATGTAAAAGACAGACCCATATGATTGTTATTTATCTTGTCAAGGAAGGTTACAAGGGAATTTTCTGTTCCCTTCCATATGATTAGGATATCATCTATGAATCTCATGTAGAGTTCCAGTTGTTCCTTGTACAAAGTCCAAATATACAATTGTTCCCATCTTCCCATGAAAAGATTTACATAGCTTGGCACGAATCGCGTTCCCATTTCTGTCCCGCACTTTTGTATATAATGTTCATCTTCAAACATGAAATGATTGTGTCGTAGAATAAACTCTATTCCTTTTAATATGAATTCTCTTTGTTCCTGTGCCATATTTTGGGTTTCTTCTAAGAAGTGAGTGACTGCTTGGATTCCTAGGTCATGGACAATGTTGGTGTACAATGCTGTTACATCACAGGTGACCAAAAGTTATCCTTCTTTCCATTTTACCTGTTGCAATTTTTCTAATACGTTACCTGTATCCTTTGTATATGATAGAAGTTTTGTGACATATTGCTGCAGGTGATAATCGATTAACTGGGATAGATTACTAGTTATTGAATTAATACCCAAGATAATGGGTCTTCCCGGCGGGTTCTGTACATCCTTATGTAGTTTGGGAATGTGTTAATAAATAGGGATATTAGGATGCTCAATTTTCAAGAAGTTGTATTCCTGTTTTGTAATAATCCGTCCTTCGTATGCTTCTTTTATAAGATGTAGATATTCTTCTTGGAAGTTCGTCAAGGGGTTGGATGATAATTTCTCATAAAACTTAGTATCTCCTAAGATTCTTTTTGCTTCCTCCAAGTATTGTTCCCTGGTTTGAATAACCAGGGCTCCACCTTTAGCTGCTTCTCTGAATACGATTGGTGCTTTGCATGAGCTTTTTCAAGCTCTGTTCCTCCTTTTTGGTTAGGTTATTTTTAATTTTGATAGATTTTTTAAATTCCTGGGTGATATCCTCTAGTACTAATTCCATAAATGACTCTATGAAGGGACCCCTAGATTGAGTGGGGTAAAATTTCGATTTTGCTCATAGATTGCTATGTATCAATTTTGTGGTATCTTCTGTTGATAAATTCTGTGTGTCTATGGGTTCTGTATTTCCTTCTTCCCATAGATTTTCAAGACGTGTTAAAACTTCATCTCTGGTTGTCTTATTTTCAGTTAAAATTTTTTCTATGTTTGATTTTTCTTCCTTCACTGCATGGTGTCTTTCCAAAGTGAGTTTACGAATACATTTTTGAATGTCAACGTAAACTTCAAAGTGATTTGGTTTACAACTAGGAGCAAATTTGAGGCCCTTTTGAAGTAATGGGATATCTTCTTTATTTAGAGGAGCTTTAGCTAAATTATAGATTCCTCTGATAGGGATGAATTCGGATTCTCCTGGTTTCATCTTTTGTTGCTTCTTTCTTCCTCCTCTAATTCCTCTTCTCCTTCTTGTCTTTTCCTTCTGTTTGATTGTCTGGCTTGATTTCTGTTCATATGGCATCTGTTCCATTGTTCTTTCACCCACATCTGTATGGGTGTTGTGGGACCTATGGATAAAAAGTGTATGTGAAGGTGAAACAAAGGAAATGTTGGTGATCTGGATGAATAGGGAAATACAGGTTGGCATCCTAAAGATCTAAAGAAGCCAAAAACTCACATCAACACATCACTGCAATGGCAAATATGTCATCTTGAAGTGTGTAGCAACTAGCTTTTCCCATGGAAAATTCCTGCATATCTTTTGCCGGTGAATTTCTGCCCTATTGTTTGTTTCAGGCAGGAATTTCCCACAACATAGAATTTCCATCTCCTTAGAAAAACACCACTTAATTTCCCACTGGCTTCTACTATAAAAGACAAGCATTTTTCACACTTCAGTGTGAGGTTTATAATTGGGAAAGAGGAGTAGATGTGTTTTGGGAAGGGAGAGAGCTGTTAAAAAGTACATTTAGGTTTTCTGAAGTTTGTGTGTGTGACTTAGGGTTAGGTTAGGGAGGGTTAGTAAAATGAGATTTAGTGTAAGGACAGTGAGGGACATTGAAATTGTGTAAGTTAGTGTTAGGGCAGAGAAGGAGGGTCAGTCAAATTAGGAATGGTGAAAATTCTCCTCAAACCAAAATCATTGAATAATGGCAAAAAGTTCAGTTCTTCCGCTTTGTTTGCCTAGCTCATTGCATTGAAACCAAGGGGAACACTGAATTTACACAAATCAGTCAAATTAGGGATAGGTGAAAATTTTCTCCTCAAACCAAAATCATCTAATAATGGCAAAAAGTTCAGTTCTTCCACTTTTTTTGCCTACCTCATTGCATTGAAACCAATGGGAACACTGAATTTACACAACACACAGCAAATATTATTTTATTTCCCATAAGCATAGTATAAAAGGGGTCTGAGGGTGCCTGTGTTGGTGAAGTGTGGGGAGATGATCAGTTGAACAGAGATTTTGTTGGGGGTGGGTTGTTGATTGGTATAGAGGGAACAGTAAAAAAAACAATACAACAACAACAAAAAAAAACAAATTAAATAAGACATGGTATAAAAGGGGTCTGAGGAGGGTGCCTGTGTTGCAGGAGTCTTTAGAAAGAATCAGCTGAACAGGGATTTATTTGGGGGGGTTGACTAGGATTGGGGGGGGGAGTTTATAATAAAAAAAAAGGAGTTCAACTCCTAGTCAACTCCAGCTTATCTTCGACTTTCCAGTATCTGCCTCTGCAGCTTTTAGTTGACTTGCAGCATAACATTACTGTCGGCTAACTTAAAGACTCCTGCTCTCTGACTCCCGGCCTTCTACTGTAGGGTTCTGACTCAGACTCATACCCTCTGGGTTATCATCCTCATTCACCCATTCCTTGCCTGGCTGAGAGAACTGTGATAGGTATTACTGCTGCTAGCCAGTTCTGATTTCCTTAGTATCAAGTCCCAGAGGCAAAATGCTGGGGGAAATGAAATTAAATGAATCACAGGGTCAAGGGACGTTGTGAGCCCCCTTAAACACTAATCTGGTTCCCTTTCCACCTCAGCAGGAGGATCAACAACAGTACAGCTAGTCCCACAAGCTGCTTCAGTAACAGCATCTACTTCAGAATCATTATCATCAACACCCCTCCCTCACTCCCAACACTCTGAGTCTGTAGCTGCTATGTTGTAGTAGTAGTAGTAGTAGTGGGACTGCTTGGGGATGGCAACTGTGACTTAGAGTCCCCTGCTGTCACACTCTCCATCATTTCTTCTTCTCCCTTTCATGAGTATCACAACAAGGCACACTGGCGGCAGCGGGTATAGGTAGCTGACCTGTACTTCTCCCACTGCTTTCTATGACTATGCCTGGGACACTATTTTCCCCCAGATCTCATGAGAAAGTGTTGGTGGACTGTGTATTATTGGTTCTGGGGAACCAGGGCTTCTAGACCCTTCAATGTTGGTGGTAGTCACTTCCACCTCACAGTCCTTCCAGTTCCTCCTTTTGTTGTCACTCAGGTGCTCATAACAGTAGCAAACACCAGAGCCTAGATGCACTAAAATTCAGTGAAGGATAAAAATGTCGATGTACTGTCGGAGCAATGTCGTAGGCACAGACAGTATTCATCAAAGTGTCTACGACATTACATCACCAGCACTTCGACAAAATGATGCCCACATCGACATCAATCAAGCAGGTTTACGAATTTTCATCCATCACATCGACAATGGCCTATGTCCATATGGAAATGAAGCAGGGAGCAGCCTGTGCCAGCAGGCCTGGATCTCTCTCATAGTGAGGCAGTGGCTGAGCGTGGACAGTGCCTTCCGGGAACATCCTGGCCCAGCCACTGTGTGGCCATGGTGCAAAGCCTACGCATGCATGGGGTGCAGGGCTATGTGGCCTACAATGTGCTGGAGGACCAGGATGTGAGGCAAGGGAATTACTCTGTATGCTTCTTATAAACTGTGTTATGTAAGGATAACAGCAAAGCCCTCTAACACCAGGAAAGCCTTACTTTCTTTAGAGAACTATTGTACAAATTCTCTAATACAGAGATGGGCAACCAGTGGCTCTCTAGCTGGTTCCCTACAGCTCATCTTACTTTCAGACACGTAATGGCAGGCTGATTGGAGTTATAGTTAATTAGAAATTTAATTGCTGCAGTTTGCCCATTTCTCACTGGGTCATATGTACAAAGATCCCTTGGCAAAATAAAAATTCCACAAACTCTGTTGCTTTTAAAATGTGGATTTTAACCTGCAGCAGTGCATTGAAAATTTGTCTAGTATTTAAGGGGTTAAAAAACAGCTGCACCATAGGGGCAAATTCACATCACCATTGACTTAACCCTTTGAGTTCCACAGAGGTTTGCAATGCAAATCCATAATTGCATTGAAAGGGTTACAAGAGGGATGCTGTTTGTGGTGCTGAAGTCTGATATTCTCTTTACTCCCCTACTGGCCAAGTAGGGAAGCAGAGAAAGAATGCTGTTCAACTTCAGAGTCGTCATAGTGTTGGAGATGTGTGAAAGGAGGACATCCCTTCCACATCGACAGCACTTCGACAATCCTGTATGCTAATAGGGAACTTCTCCAACCCTCCCCTTGCATCCGTCAATTTTAGTGACTATGTCGATATGTGTAGATCAAAATGTTGAAGTGTTTCGAACACATCGACAAGATCATATTGACACAGCATCAACCTTTAGTGAATCTAGGCCCATGAGCTTCTGCTGCTTTAATTTTTCAATGTTTAGCACTGCAAAACATCCTAGCACCCTCTGTCCCTCTCTAGCTGCTTGTGTTGTGTTTCACTACCTGGAACATTACGCTATTGTTGCAAAAACACAAAAATCTGTAGCTATTTAAAAAAAATGACAAAACCTTTTGGAAATAGGAGAAAAAGGTAAAGATTGTAAGGGCTTTGATTAATGCTGATTTTCCCCCGAAAAAGTGGACAACTAAATGGTTTTCACATTTTCTTTTTTTTTGTGGGGACATATGACTTTTCACCCATCCCTAATTCAAATTGTGAGTTAGTGATAGGGTAATGAGGGTCATTCAAGCTAAGTTAGTGGTAAGGTAGAGAGGTTCATTAACATTTTATGAGTTAGTGTTAGGGCAGCTCAGGTAAATGAAGTGTGCAGTGTGAGAGATGTGTGTTTTTTAAAATATTGTTTTAATTTTTTCATTTTTAATATTTTTTATAATAATAATTTTACTTTATAAGATTTTTTTTCTTTATAGTAAGAGTCACGTGCAGTGTCGTCTACTGCCACCAGCAACAGCAGCACTACAGTGGAGCCCCTGCGACATACACCAACAATGTGTGATCAAACAGTAAAGAGGGGAAATCAGGGATCCCACTTTGGCACATCTGCATTCTCAAGAATAGGCATGTTGACTTGCATGCGGAAAAAATAAAAAAAATCCCACTCCCATGACACTGCTGCTGCTACTGCTGCTACTGACCCTGCAAGTATTTCTATTACCCCTCTTCAAAAACATGGACACAACAAAACCTCCAATAAGAAGATCAAATTGGCTGCAGCAAACTCCCAGCCTTTACAGCCACCACCACCAGTGGCTCCTCCCCTTCCAACTTCCACACGCATCCAAAGTGTTCCCATCCATGCATCCTGCAGAATATGAGTGCCTGTTAGTAGGGGGGTGAATTATTTGTATTAATTCATTTATTTTTTATTTATTTTTTAGTAATGTGTGTGAATGTGGTTGCTGGTGAGCCAAGTAATATTTTTAACTTTACTTAATACCTTTATTTTGCTTTAAGTTCTTGGCTTACTATTGTGTAGGCTATTATATAAACAAAATATTTATCTAACAAGCAAACAGAATAAAGCCCTAATTGGGGTGACAGATTCTCTCTAGGGAAATACTTAAGACACCCAAGAAGCTAGGGTAGGCAGAAGATTAAATCAATTGCCCAAGTTCTCTGGAATTGCGACTGTGACAATAGTTTTTCCTTTCATTTAATTAGCTCACCGTCACCCATCCAGAACACAAGGACAATCTCATCCAAACAATAGTTCCAAGAAAAACAAAAATTACAATATATCATCTCTCAAAAAATACAAGAGTAAACACAGTTTCCTTAGAAATAGTTCATATCTTACTGTCCACCGAGACATCCAACCAGGTTATCATTAGGGATGGGCGAAAACTTTCCACCTCAAACTGAAATCAGCAAAAAATGGCACTTTGCACTTGGCGAAACGCGCCGATCTTCCGCTTTTTTCTGCTTTTTTCACCCATTGAAATCAATGTGAACATAGAAGTTACACACAACACATTAAAATAATATTTTATTTCCCAAAGGCACAGTATAAAAGGAGCATGAGGGTGCCTGTGTTGTTGGGGTGTGGGGAAAGAATCAGTTGAACAGGGGATGATTTTTGGGGGGTTGTTTACTGAGATTGGGGGGCACTTATTAAAAAAATAAATCCTAAATAAAATAAACTAAAGTAAAAACCTAAGACATGGTATAAAGGGGTCTGAGGAGGGTGCTGTGTTGGTGAATGAATGAATCATTTGAACAGGGAATTTGTTTTGGGGGGTTTCTTGACTGCTATTGGGGACACAGTTAATAAAAAAACAAATCAATAAAATAAAATAAGACACTTGTATTTAAAGTGACAGAGACAGGAACCCCCTGACATTATCTGCCACTGGAGTGGACTGATCCTTGACTTGATAGAGTATTTTGTAGAGGATGATTTGTTTGATTTGTTGTTAGAGGCCTTTGTAGGACTTAGCCATGCTATGTTTATTTTTTGTAGGACTTAGCCTTATTAGAGGCCCAAGCCCTAAAGAAACATTGATTTGTAGGACTTAAGCTTGTTTGGCACAATCCCTATGGAAACATTGATTTGTAGGACTTAGGCTTGTTAGAAACAAACCCCCCAAAAATTGTTTATTTTTTTGTAGGACTAGATTTTATTTTATTTTTTTATTTATTTTTTTTAAAACACTAACCCTGAGAAAAAAATAAAAGTGTCCTACTGGCCTAATGCCAGCAGGTCATGTTGGCCAGTGGCCACTGTCAAATATCCTCCTGAGTTGCAACTGCTGTTCCTACTGCTGCTGCTGAGTTGTTTAAGCAGCAGGATGATTAGGCAGCTAAAAGGGAATGGGATCAACAATAGCAGTAACATGGAAGATGGAAGATGAAAGTTCCATTTGCCACGACTGGCACCAGTGATGCGCCGGAGGCAGCAGCAGCAGAATAAGTAGCCCCCAGTATTTGTGGAGAAAAGTTGGCCATTATATCTTCTCCACCTGCCCCTCCTCCAAAATCATCATGGGTGTGTTGTTATTAGAATATATTTTTTCCCTATGAGAGCAGGATCAGTGGGTCTCCTCAGCAACTGCACTGTGCACAGTGTGTGTGGTAAATAACATCTGGGGGCACAACTGTATCCAAACACTATGACACCCAAAACCAAGTACTGCCGCTGTCACTGTACCCCTTTCCCACATCCGCTAAGGACACATGACAACTTGCTGACAGTTTAATAGTAGTGATGAACCCTCCCTGCCACCATCTTACCATATTCTGCAGGATGGAATCTACTCAGATGCCACTTGATGCACTGATTGTGATTCTCCTGCACAACACTGGCATGTGTGGTCAGTGCACCACACAGTGTGCAAAGGGTAGATACAAACTGCTAAATCCTAACATCAACAGAGTTCATTTGGTGGGGGAGGTAATGAATGAGGAGGATTGCAGAAGATATAGAAGGTGATGGCGAGATAGTTGTTTCACTCATCCTGGAACTTCCAGTCTCTGCCTGGGTTGTTCTATTCCTTATCCTCTTTAATCTCCGCCTTTCCTGTTTTTGTCTTTTTGGTGAGTCAGGGACAGCAAAAGCAGTGCTTGATTTCTGTGGTGGCTGTTTGGCTTTAACATGTTTGGAGTAAATGTCATGGTGTCACTGACCCATCACAAATTGTCCACAGTGCTGTTGCTGATGACTGTACTGTGCCTGCCCCAACAGAAAAATAGTCCCAATCCCATGATGACAGAGGGAAGGGGAAAGGTGGAGAAGAATGGCCTCTTTCTTCTTGCCCTCCACATTTCCCTTCATTATCTGTGGCAGCGGATAATGTTGCTGCTGTTGCTGCTACAACCTCAGAGTCAGCACTGCAACTAGGATCAGGAGTATTGCTACTGATGGCAAGTAGAACCTGTCCTAGTACCGCATCGCTTGTTGACCCCATTCCCACTGTGTCCACGGTGGACAGTGGCACACTAACCTGCTCCTCAGCATCCTGCTGCCCTTGCATCTCAGCATCAGAAGGAATTAGAGCAGTTGTAAATTCCTCTAATTCCAAGATGTTATTGCTAGTGGTGGTGGTGATGCCCATCCTCATTCCTGTCTCCCATTCCTTCTCAGTTTCTGCTAAAAAGGCCATCAATGTCTCTTCCACCCCAGCTTCTCCAGCATCATCACCACCACCACCACTAGTCCCCATATGTTGCTGCTGCTCTATTCCAGACATCTCACTGCTGCTTGGAGGAGTTGACGAGCAATGTGACAGAGGGTCCCCTAATGTCACACTTGCCATTGCCTTTAGACCTGAAGAAGAAGGCAGACTAGCACTAGCAGAAATAGCAGCAGGCACAGGCAGCTGATCTGTGCTTCTGCTAGTTGTGGTGGCATTAATTCTCAGCCTGCTCTCCTCCCCCAACACCATTTCTGGCCTCTTCAGGTTCATGTTCCACCTGGACACTGTAGTGAAGAGAAGGGGAGGACTCCCAGTCCCAGGGTCAGGAGAATGGTGTAGGCTCCCTTGACCGCTAGTCTGGATGCTGTAAAATGTTTCCCCTACCACTCCGGCTGCTTCACCATTACTGCTACTACTAACACCAACCACATCAAGTTCAGCCGCAGAGTCTTCCTCCTCAGTCTCACAGTCACTAATAATATCAGGACATTCTTGATTACCCCCTCCTTCACTCCTAAGGCTATCAAGCTGCTGGACCTTGGTAGCAGTAGTAGTAGTAGCAGTGGCAGGACTGCTTGGAAATGACAAGTGTGATTTAGGGTCCTTTGATGTCACACTTGGCATCATTTTCTCATTCCACCCGGGAAAGGCAAGTGTGATTTAGGGTCTCTTGCTGTCACACTTGGCATTATTTTCTCCTTCACCCCCTGAGTACTACAATAAACACTAGCAGCAGGCAAAGTATTGGTGACAGCAGGTTCAGCACTGGCAGCAGGTTCAGTACTAGCAGCAGGTTCAGCACTGGCAGCAGGTTCAGCACTAGGCACAGGTACAACACTAGTGGCTGCAGTTACAGAAATGGTGGCACTGGTAGCAGGGGCAGCACGTCTGGCAACAGGTACAACACTAGTGGCTGCAGGATCAGAAGTGGTGGCACTGGCAGAAGGGGCAGCATGTCTGGCAACAGGTACAATACTAGTGGCTGCAGGATCAGAAATGGTGGCACTGGCAGCAGGGGCAGAACATCTGGCAACAGGTACAACACTAGTGGCTGCAGTTACAGAAATAGTGGCACTGGCAGCAGGGGTAGCACGTCTTGTAGCAGGCACAGGCAGTTGACCTGTCCTGCTCTCACTATCCTTTTCTCCCTTCCTTCCCATTCCTTTTTCTCCCTTCCTTCCCTTTCCTCCATTCTTTCCCTTTACTCCCTTCCTTTCCATTCCATTTTCTCCCTCATTCCTTATTAAATTCCCCAAGAACCTTTGGGGTGATTTAGGGGGACTGGACAGCATTGGTTGAGTACTGCTAGTCAATTCCTCCTCCTCAGACTCAGTGAACACATAATAAGGGTCCTTCCAGTTCCTCTATTTGCTGCTTATAGTGATAGGAGTCACTATCAGCCTCTCCTGCCTCACTTTTTGAAAAATATCACAAGAGAACAAAACAGCACGTTTATCTCACTGTGTAGCTGCTTCTATTGTGTCTGCCTTCAGCGAAAACATCACATTTTTATAGCGGAGGTGCGAAAACAATATAGATCAGTGGGCGAAAACTTTATAGCCATTGAAAAATGGCTAAAGATTTTGGCCAATGGGCGGAAGATGTGAAAATAGTTTTAAAGCAGTTTTTCCCACGAAAAAGAGGATACAACATGGTTTTCACAAAATTTCCCATGGGAACACGGCGACAACTTTTACCCATCCCTAGTTATCACCACATATCGTCCACTAGAGTTCTATATGCATGAATAATGAATAGATGGAATGATGAAATGAAGTAATGAAAGATGATATAAATGGAATAGTCCATGCTGATGATAGCATCTCCTACTATGTCATCGATATTTTTATAATTTTAGTCAATCTTCAATCCACTCCATATAAGATTCTTTTTTGCAGCTCTATGGACATGGACTTGTCCACAATAGTCAAAGTATCTACAAAAAGACAGCAGAGAAAACAAAATCTAAAAGTGGCGTTTATTTTAAACAATTAAAAATACAACAGATTGCACTTACAGACGTATGTAGAGAACAACGCTTTGAGCCCTCCTGGGTACCAACAGATCCACTCTCTACATGTATCCTCCCTCCTGTTACTATCTGTCTTCAAGCCACAGAGTTGAGCTGGCTTCTCTGCGCCTATTATTCTCCATTCTCTCAAAGTGCTCGTTCCTGGGCCAGGAGTAATATTGTATTGTAAATAGCTATTACTATCCACATCCTTTCTGAAATCTCTTGTCAAAACTGCCCCATTTTCATGATATAGAGCATAGCCAGTCTTACAGTTGTCGTGTGGCCAGGTTTTTAAATTTTAAAACTATTATAGTTCACTACCTACCTATCTGTCAAGGATTTGATTACTAGTGAACAAACTGATGTTCCTCGTCCTGGTACCAGCTGCAATGACCCAGCAACCACCAACACCACCAAAGTGATGTTGCTTTCAAGCAGGGCTAGCAGCAGCAGGCGGGCAAAGAAGAGTACTTAGAGTAGTGCTAGTCAGACTCAGCAGCAGCACTCCAAACCAAAAACTAGAAAGAAGAAGGGAACTGCAGGTCGTTCTCCCTCTACTAGCAGGGTAGAGAAGGACAGGTCCTCCTCTGAGACCACGAAGCAGCTGTCACCTGGGTCTCATCAGCTGTTTGGTGATGATTCCCCCAGAACAACCTGCACAATGACTAGTGCCACTGCCAGTTTAGACAGCTTCTCTGCTACAGCCAGGTCTGTAAACCTGGGGACACCTAGTGTGTGTAACACTACTGGTCGGACACTGCGAGCCCTATCAACACGGGATTTTTTTTATCTGTGTAAGCAGCCCAAATGGAAATTATTGCAGTATTTGGAGAAAATTCTCCACTGTCATTGCCACTGAAAGCATATCTTCTCCAGAAAAGATTATTGACGGAGATAGTTTACCATTTCCCTGTAGCCAGTAGGCAGAAGAGGGAATTGAGCAGGGCTCACAAAATCTGCGGCTGATGATTTTTCTTCCTGTCACAACCTACAAGTGGTAAAAGAAGAATCTGAGGGATCAAGGCCACCTAAGCTTGATTTGTCCCCTGAGCTTGATTTTACAGTGACCTTGATTATTCCTCTGAGCTTAATTTCCCCCTGCTTCGCATAGTACTCCTCCTGTTTCTCCAGTTACACTTGTGTCTTCTATTGAAAACTCAACACCTGCCTCTCCAGTTCCATTTGAGTGTCCCAGCCAGGTAGTAGCTGCTAGTGTCTCCATCTCCAGTACCACTGTTATTCCACTATCCTCCTCCAATCCCAGTCCCAACATCCCTGCTGCCATCTTTAGGTTTACCGGTACCCCTGTAACAGTAGGTAGAAAGAAAAAGCAAAGTGAGGTTGCTCCAGCATGTGAAGATCAAGAAAGTGTCACCTCAGTTTCTTCTTCTCCACCACCTTCCAGAGTCATCCGTCAATCAAAGCATCTGGAGAAATTACCACAGTCCTTCTGTGGATTTAGGCAGCCTCATTTGTTTCTCTCTCTTCATGTAATGCCAGACAGACTCAATGATGTTGAGATCAGAGCTCTGTGGGGGCCATACCATCACTTCCTTGACTCCTTGTTCTTCTTTACACTGAAGATAGCTCTTAATGACTTAAGTGGTATGTTTGGCACTATTGTCATGCAGCAGAATAAATTTGGGGCCAATCAAATGCCTCCCTAATGGTAATACATGATGGATACACATCTGATTGTGCTTCTCAGCATTGAGAAGATCATTAATTCTAACAAAATCCCCAATTCCAGTTGCAGAAATGCAGCTCCAAACTTGCAAGGAACCACACTATGCTTCACTTTACCTGCAGACACTCATTCTTGTCCCACTCTTCAGCCCTTTGGTGAACAAACTGCCTTCTGCTACAGCCAAATATTTAAAATTTTGACTCATCAGTCCAGAGCACCTGCTGCCATTTTTCTGTACCCCCAGTTCCTGTGTTATCATTCATAGTTGAGTCACTTGGCCTTATTTCCACGTTAGAGGTATGGCTTCCGAACGTTTTCCATGAACACCACTTCTGATCAAATGACTACGGACAGTAGATGGGTGTATCAGGTGGGAATGGGGAAAAATTTTCAACTCAAACCAAAATCGGACAAAAATTACACTTCCTACTTGCTGAATAATTTCCTGTGAAAAGTGTATTTTTTCAGATTTTTTTCACCTAGCTCATTCATTTGAAATCAATGGTAACATTTTATTAACACACAACACATACCAAATGTTATTTTATTTCCCAAGGCATAGTATAAAAAAAGCATGAGGAAACCAGTGTTGGTGGAGTGTGGAGAAAGAATCAGTTGACCAGGGAATGTTTCTTTTGTGTGGGTTTGTTTACTGGGATTGGGGGACAGTTAATAAAAAATAAGTCCTAAATACAATTTAAAAAAAACATAAAACATGGAATAAAAGGGGTCTGAGGAGGGTGCCTGCATTGGTGGGTGAAGTCTGGGGAAAGAATCAGTTGAACATGGAATTTGTTTTGGGTGGGTTTCCTTGACTGGTATTGGGGGGACAGTAAAAAAAAATAAAAATAAATAAATAGGGTACCACTGGGGTAGACTGATACTTGACATGACAAAGTATTTTGTAGAGGATGATTTGTAAGATTTGATGTCAGAGGCCCAAGCCTGAGAAAACATTGATTTGTAGGACTTAGACTTATTAGAGGCACAAGCCCTAAGAAAACATTGATTTGTAGAACAAAAGTTTATTAGCGACAAGCCCCCAAAAATTATTATATATATATATATATATATATATATATATATTTTTTTTTTTTTTTAAGTAAAGCACAAGCCCTGAGAAAAAAATGCCCTACTGGCCTAGTGCCTGCAGGTCATATTGTGTTGGTCAGTGGCCACTGTCCATTGTCAAATGCCCTTATATAGTTGCTCAATTTTCATCTGCTGTTCTTGCTGCTGCTGCTGTTGTTTAAGCAGCAGGATGATTAGGCAGCTCAAAGGGAAAGGGATCTATAACAGCAGTAATAGTGATGGATAACAAAGTTTCCACTTGACATGAGTAGCTCCAGTAATGTGCCTGAGTGTCACAGTACCTTGTTTCCAGTGCCGTCGCTTCAGCGATGCTCGGCGTCTTTCCACACATCATCTGCAGGCAAGAGACTTTAAGCGTGCTGTAGGCCTCTTTTTTATGTGTGTTTGTTTCCTGTAGTCTCCTCCTACCTACATCCTCCCTCAGCTGCTCCTCCTACCTACTTCCTGTGGAGGGGTTAAAAAGGGCAGACTGAGTCCTGACTCAGTCACCCTTATGTTGGTGTTCTGAGCAGTTCATTATCTAGTATTCCTGATTCCTGTGTATGATCCAGCTTGTCTGTCCATCCATTCTGGTGTTGACCTGTGGCTCTGTCTGACTATTCTCCTTGTGCATTCCTATTTGGCTCAGATATCCTTTATGGTGCAAACCTGTGGCTCTGGCTGACTACCCATTCCGTGTATGACCTAGGCTTGTCTAACTACCCACTCTGGTGTTGACCTGGGGCTTTGTCCAATGCGCATCCAGCTTTCCATCTCATCTTCAGTGGATATCCTATTTGGTGCAAACCTGTGGCTCTGGCTGACTACCCTTCCGTGTATGACTTTGGCTCATCTGACTATCCTATCTGGTGCTTACTAGAAGGCCCTGTCTGTTCGCTCCTTTTGTTGGTTCTGTTATTCAGACATCCTTCCTAGGGGCTCTAGCAGACTCCCAGCTACTGACTGCAGGCTGAGTCAGTATTTCTCTTGGGCGATACCTTAACGTGAGACTCTAGCAGGCTAAGGCCTAGTCTCGAACAGTGTGGTGGTGATATTGGGAGACTGCTATTCCTGATACAGTACTCGCCTTTTCTATCACCCACTGTGTGCATATTTCTATATTGCATTGCTGTTATTATTCTCATAATAAAAGTTATATTAACTATACCATCTGACTCCTGCTTTTGCTTGCCAACAGTAACACTGAGGCAGCAGCAGCTCTATAACTAGCCCCCACCACTTAAGGTATATTTGGAGAAAAGAAGATGTTAGACAATAATGCTTCTCCACTTGCCCCTCCTCCAAAATCCTGGGTGTGTTGTTAATAGAATAGAAATGTTTCCATTGAGAGCTGGAAATGTGCTTCTCATGAACAACTGCAATGTGCACAGTATGTGTGGTAAAAAAGGGAAGGACTGGTCACATCTGCAATCACATCAAACATCTGGCACAACTCTATCCAAACACCATGATGCTTAGGGTCCCTAATGTGAAATCCCCCACCAGAAACCAAGTACTGCTGCTGTCACTATGCCCCTTGTCCACACCCCTGTCACAGTTATCAAGAATACACCAGGAGTCAGTACTGTAATAATAAAACCACCTTTATTGAGTAGTAATATATCATAGATGATCACAATACAAGAATGCGCAGAGGGTACTGGCAAAGCCAGCGCTTCCTACCCAAAATAGGAGGCCGCTTGGAGAACATCTCTCTTCTAGAGACTAGGCAGACTGCCAATGGTAGCCTCAGAGGTGCGCGTATGGTAAGCTTAATATCGCAGCTACAGAGTTCTCCCGCAGGATCAGGAACAAGGGAGACCCTTACTGACTCACGCCTGCAGTCAGTAAACTTGTAGAGACCTCCTGGGGAAATACTGAGTGGATGCTCGGCCAGTGCCAATAGAAAGAGTCCCGTTGTACTTGGGACTAGCCAGGGGTCAATACCAGCAAGGAACGTCCACCAGAGCCACAGGTCTGCACCAGATTGGGTGTCTACTATGCCAAACGGTAACACAGGAAGAATAGTCAGACAGAGCCACAGGTCAGCATCAGAATGGATGGTCAGACAAGCCTAGGTCACAAACGGAGCGGATAGTCAGCCAGAGCCACAGGTCTGCACCAGATTGGGTGTCCAGCGCCCTCTTATACACCAGCCAGGAAGTAGGGGGAGGAGATTCAAGGTAACCAGGTATAAACCCACACCTGAGTCAATACTGCTCCCTCGCACCTGTAAGTGATGCAGCTGACATAGAGATGCTTCAAAACTCGCGCCCAGACCCGCGTCATCTGGATCAGCCGTGATGCATAGGTAGAGGACACGGGTGGCCACTGGAAGCTCCAGACATGGTTAGACCGCAGGCCAGGAGAGTCACGGTAAATGACGCTGAAGCGTCATACCCAGCCCCAGGCATACAGCAGCTCCCAGCCAAGCGAAGCTGGGCTAAGGTGAGGTACACTGCAACAACCTGTAATGGTTTATTTGACACACAGACACAGGTTTAGGATAAAACACAGTTTTATTAAAAGGAATAACCTTCACAGGTCCTGTAGTAAGCAGACTTGTACAGACACACGACAGGTTATATAAATATCAGCCCACACAGGTACAGCATAAACAATAAGTCCACAATAGTCTATACTTACACAGGTCAGGCCGAGTAATGGTTTCCCAGGAACAATGTGAAGAATGGGTTAATGTACTTCAGAGTGTAAACAGTCCCATGTGCAAAGAGATCAGTGATGGGTCTCTCTGCATAGAACCAGCTGAGGAGTGGATGAAGTCAATAGCCAGATCAGCAGTCCTGGCCTGAGCTGTAGTCAATACTGGAACAGAGTAACGTGAGGTACTGCGGGAGCAGTAACGGAGGCAACACTTATTCTGAGCAAAGGTAACAACGGAGACTAGGCCCAGCATAACCTGCCATAGCAGAACGGAGTCAACACTGCGCTCAGTACAGTTCAACCGGTGGCTCAATAGCCAGAGTGGTAACGGAGGCAGACACTTTGCTTGAGCAGAGGCAGTAACGGAGACTAGGCCCAATGGAACCTGCCATAGCAGTAACGGAGACAACTTGCACTCTGCAAAGCTTAACCGGAGGCATCCGGTGGTTCAACAGCTGGAGTGGTAATGGAGCAGACACTTGCTTGAGCAGAGGCAATAACGGAGACTAGGCCCAATGGAACCTGCCATAGCAGTAATGGAGACAACTTGCACTCTGCACAGTTTAGCCGGAGGCAACCAATGGCTCAACAGCCGGAGTGGTAACGGAGGCAGACACTTTGCTTGAGCAGAGGCAGTAACGGAGACTAGGCCCAATGGTACCTGCCGTTGCAGAAACGGAGACAACTTGGACTCTGCAAAGCTTAACCGGAGGCAACCGATGGCTCAACAGCCGGAATGGTAACGGGGCAGACACTTGCTTGAGCAGAGGCAGTAACAGAGACTAGGCCCAATAGAACCTGCCGTAGCAGTAACGGAGACAACTTGCACTCTGCACAGCTTAACCGGAGGCAACCGGTGGCTCAATAGCTGTAGTGGTAACGGGACTGGCCGCTGATACTCTGCAAGGAGATGACCTACTGCCAGACAGTCAGAATGTCGCCGAGGCGACACAGTACAGGAACGCCAACAAGCCGGGATGGATCACGGAGCAGGAACGTCAGCCAAGCCGGGTCGGATCACGGAGCAGGAACATCAGCCAAGCCGGGTCAGAGTCACGGAGCAGGAACATCAGCCGACCCGGGTCGAATCACGGAGCAGGAACCTCAGAGAATAGTCAGGCAATCCGGGTCAGAACACAAGGGCAGAGGACAATATGCAGAGTAGTCAGGCAGGCCAAGTCGGTACACTGGGAAACATAGAGCAGATAACGCACTGGCATAGGAACACCACGAAAGGGCACCGGAGGGGTGCCCCTAGCCCAGTATATAAAGGTCACACCGGGCAGGACTAACACACAGTAGCCAATGTGAGCAAGGCACAGACTAGACTGACAGAAAAACAAAAACAAAAAGCACGGGCACCGTGATACAACCACACTAAAGACACATAACAACTTGCAGACAGTTTTATAATAATAATTAACCCTCCCTGCAGCAGTTTATCATATTCTATGGGATTGAATCTCCTCAGATGCCGCTTTATGCCCTGCTTGCGATTATCCTCCACCACACTGCTATGTGTGGTCAGTTTACCACAGAGTGTGCAATGGGTAGACACAAACTGCCACATTCTTACATCTACTGAATGGTTATCACCTGGTGTGGTAAGTAAAGATGAATGAGGTGGATCATTAGAAGATGTACTTACCCTAGAGCAAGAAGGTGATTGCGAGCCAAGTGTTTCTCTCGCCATCAAACTATCAGCTTCTGGCTGGGTTTCTTTATTTTTCCTCCTCTTTGATCTGTGCCTCACATCTTTTTGCCTTCGTGGAAAGTCAAGGGGTACAGCTATAGTGGTGCCCGATTTCAGTGGTGGGTGTTTGGCTTTAAAATGTTTCACATAAATTTCATGGTATCTGTGTTTCATGAGTGTTATCAGGGCAGTTGTGCCAATGTGCCCTCCTTTCCCATTTTCACTGACTTGTCACAAATTGTGCACAATCCCGTTGCTGATGACTGCACTGTGCCTGCCTCAAGAGAAAAATAGTTCTACACTCAGGACTTCAGGGGAATGGCCTCTTCTTCTTCTCCACTTTCCCTTTCACTGGCTAGGGCAGAGGATGTTGTTGCTGCTGTTGCTGCTACTGCCTCAGAGTCAGCACTGCAACTAGGGCCAGAAGAATTGTTGCTGCTGGCAAATGGAACCTGTCCTAGTCCTGCATCACTTGTTGACCCCTTCCTCACTGTGTCCATGGTGGTCTGTGGCACACTAGCATGCACCTCATCATCCTGCTGCCCTTGCAATTCAGCAGAAGTTCACTGCTGGTGGTGGTGATGCTCATCCCCATGCCTGTTTCCCATGCCTTCTTAGCTTGGGCTAAAAAAGCCATCAAAGTCTCTTCCATACCAGCTTCTCCACCTCATCATCACCACCAGTTCCTACTTGCTGCTGCTGCTCTATTACAGATTATTACAATCTCACCGGTTAAAGGATGTGATGAGAAATGTGACAGAGGGTCCCCTAATGTCACACTTGCCATTTCTTGTTATCCTGAAGAAGGCAGACTGGCAGCACTAGCAGCTGATCTGTGCTCCTGGTAGTGGTTGTATTATTGCTACTAGGCAATAATTCTTCCTTCTTTAGGATTGTTTTCCGCCAGGATAATGCCGTGGGGGAAAAATGGAGTCCCAGGCTCAGGGGAATGGTGTGGGCTTCTTTGATCGCTAGTCTGGATGCTCCACATTACTTACCCTTATGCTAGTCCCACCAGCTGCTTCACCATCACTGTTACTACTACTAACACGAACCATATCAATTTCAGTCCCTAAGTCTTCCTCCTCACTAGTACTATGATCATCCCCTCCTTCACTTCTGACACTCTGTAACAAGCTTTTGGACCTTCACATTAGTGATGGGTCTGCTTGGGGGTGGCAAGTGTGACTTAGGGTTCCCTGCTGTCACACTTGGAATCATCTCCACCTCCCCCCTCTTGAGAATTACATGACACATTGACATCAAGGGGAAGCACTGGGAGCAGGGACAGATCTGGCAGCAGGGGCAGCACTGGCAGCAGGTAGCTGTTCTGTCCTGCTCACTCTACTACCTTCTTTTTCCTCTGCCCTTGAAAAAAATTTCCCCAAGCTCACTGGGTTTGGGGAACCAGGGCATCCAGACCCTTTCATGTTGGTTGTAGTGGTCAGTTCCTCCTCCTCAGACTCACTGGACGCATAACGGTCCTTCCAGGTCCTCCTTTTATTGTTGTAAAACTTGTTCATAGTGATTGCCGTCACTATGAGACTCTTCTGCCTCAATTTTGCAAAGCAACTCACAGTACAACAGCCTAGCACCTCTCTCTGGCTCAGTAGCTGCTTGTATTGTTTCAAGTCCTGGAAAATGGCAAGTTTTTTTAGAGAAAAGGCAAGAAACACGATTAAAGGGGTGAAAAATTTCTAGCCATTGAAAAATTGTGAACAACTTTTGCCAGTGGGCAAAAACGGCAAAGATTTTAATCAATTTATTTAATGCAGATTTTCTAGTGAAAAAGAGGAAAACCACATGGTTTTTGCAGATGTTTTTGCAGGAACATGACGTGACCTTTCGACCACCCCTACTCACGACCCTTCAGATGCCTGTTGCAAGAGACCCTAGTTATGGCACTTAAGATGGTTACTACTGTATGGATGTCTGCCACTCTGCCATCTCATGAGCAATTGGTAAGCCTGGCTGCCCAGAATGCTCCATATTATCACCTTGTCTTTGCTCATCAAGGGACCCCGAACAGATTCCATAGCATTTAGGGTGTTTGGTTGTAGTATTTTGAGGCTGAATCTTCTCCTTGATTAGGGTGACTGCACTCTGACCACATGGCTATGGGTGCTGGCGCGTTGGGGGTTTGGGTTTGTTTTTCAGCTAGACCCAGCAGCTGCTCCACCACACCCAGCAGTCTCTAGCTGCTCTGTTTTAGTGGGATTGCTTGGGGATCACAAGTGTGACTTATGGACCCCGAATATCACACTTTCCATCATCACTTCCTCCTCAGAATTACAGCGCACACTGGTAGCAATAGCAAAAGGCACAGACAGCTAACCTGTACTGCTTACACTGCTACCTAGTTCTTCCTGTGCCTTTGTCACAATATTCCATCAGAAGCCAAGTAACGATGTTGGAGAACTGGGCATCAGAGGGTCTTGGGAATGTGGGCTCCAAGTCCCTTCCATGCTGGTGATGGCAATTTCCCCCTCCTCCTCTGTGTCACTGGATGCCTCTTCTACCCTTATATTTATAATTCAATAGCTTGAATCATTTCATCAATCCTCTTTATCTGCCGATCTGCTTTTTTCTATTTCACTTTCCGGTTATGTTATGTTTTTTGAACTATAAAAGATATTTATACTTAATGATTGGGAAATTTTACCCATTGAAAGGAAATATGCGAAATATAAAAATATTTTTGGTGTAGGAGAAATGGATACTCTTTTATGTTTTTGCTATGGGTGGAATCTCTCTTCAAAAACAACTACATGGTTTTCGTGGAATATCTTGCAAGAACAAAATGGGACATTCTTCCATCGCTAGACATCAGTATACAAAGTGGAAGAGACAGCAACTTTTGTTTTCTACTGTAAAGATGGCACACAGTAAAAAGGAGATGAAAGATAATTGCTAAGCATAGATATCTTTGTCAATAAAACAGTGCTTGGTTTAGTATGGATGTTGTCTTTTGTACCATTTTTTATGCTAAAATGTTTGAGACTTCCTTTTACAATACTATCTGTTGTGGGCTATTCAAACACTCCATTTAAATCAAGGGAGGTTTGTGCAATTTTTATTTGCTCCCTATGGTGCAGTTTGCTCAAGAATTGAGCTAATTCTTATTAATACATAAGTCTTCTTCATAGCTAACTGTATGTTACAGTTGTTTGGCCAAAAAATGGCAAAATAAATCAAATAAACATTAGCTTAACCCTGTGGCACTTAGATGGCTAACTTGCACAGAGCTCATGTCACATCATTTTGCTAGACTTGTAATATTGTGTCCTGTGTGGAGTGAGGATCATAATAAGTGTAAATGGGATAAAAAATACCAGCAGGTCCAAGTCAGAAGAGCCAACAGTGCAGTCAGACATTCAGATACCCAATTAACTGTAACCAGGTTAGCATAAATATGTAAATGTGTGGAGAATCAGAAAACATAAGGAGGCACTGACCAGACTATAGCAGTCCCATGAACAACATGGCCTAGAGCTTTCTTTTACACTAGCAAACCCACAGCCACTTCAATCACTCCTGAAAGATATATTCCTCTCTAAATTTCAAACTCACGTATATTAAACATATTCATTACAGTCTCATAAATAGGAGGTACATGTGCCTAGACCTACTAATCTTAATTTCTCTATAAGACGTCACATCAAGTGTGACAGGTTTAAGACATATTTCATCAATGCTGTGTGATGTGAATACAAATAGAGCATAAGATAAAAGCTTCACATTTAGACTTGATAAGCCTTGAAAATAATGGGAATATAAAAATATTTCAGGGAAATTTGTCAAAAATAGCAGTTTTAAGAGACTGAAAGATGATTGGCAGTTAAATTGTTCACAGCCTTACCATTAAAATTTAATTGAGATTTCTTTCTCAGACCTCCCATAAACTTTGACACCAGAATTGGGTTTATTATCTGGTAAGCAAAAACACCTGTCTGTTGCTTTTCTTAATCCTTCTAAAGGTCAGGACCAAGTAGACCAATTATCTTATTCTTAGAGAGTAAATGCTGAATCTAGCTGCCACTACTTGTAAAGAGACTAAAAAACCCAAACAGATATCTGCACTAATAGGCCCAATAAATAAAATAACCCAAGCTCTGCTTCTATACCAAAGGCAAACCTAGCAAAATTTTTCAGGAAGCGAAGTTTTAAAGTAAAAGCCACACATTGGAAAGGCTCTGAGGTAAGGTATGCATACATGATACTGGTTAAATATTCCACTAAGGAGTTGAACTAGATAATGCATTCCTTGGTTCCCTTCTTGAATGTTTAGATGCTAGAAATCTTTAAAATCTAATAGCAGAAGCAACAAGAATACTTATATAATAGATCATGGGTGTCAACATGATAAGACATTCATATGTCAGAGGTTAACATTCAGTTTTTAAATGGATAACAATGGTAATTTATAGTCTTTTAGTTTTTAAAAAATAATGTTTCGCCCCTTTTAGATCTTTGATAAAATCTCACTATGAGTATGAAGTACAGTTGTGGCCACCTGTCTAACCACAAAAAAATAAGTTCTGTAAATGAAAAATGTTCAAAGGTGGGCAAGAAAATCAATAAACTGTCCTCATACCTTTCCTCATAACATGATAATATGATTATATTGTCCCTTCATTTATTTGTAAATAGCAAAGAAACAGAGTACTTTCAGCAAAGAAATGAAGAAATGTTTCTTTACTGTAAGAGCTGTGATTTACTACCAAGAGTTGAGAGCTCGGATTAGCAAGAAGCAAAAACCGGTTTTGCAAATAATATAGATATTTATCTGGGCACAAAATGACTAATAATTTATCCCAAGTGAGAAAAGTGTATAGCGAAGGTGAAAGTAATTAAAACACTTAGACACTCTTATATTATAATAAGTACACTTTCTATATTATGGAGATATTTCCTTCAGAGATTTATAGCTCACTCCGCTTCCATCACACATAATGCTTTACTACTTACAGTAGACTCATTGTTAGACTAATAATGATTCTGTTATTAAACTATTCCTTATGGGAGAATATGTTTCTTATACATTTTTTAACTGTATGTAAATAAAGTCTAGGTTTTAATTGCTTTCACCATCGGCTATACAGATTTCCCGCATGGGATAAATGATTAGACATTTTTGCCTGGATAAATATCTATATTATTTGCAGAACTAGTTTTTGCTTCTTGCTAATTCAGTAATCTTAGATATTGGTGCACAGCTGAATGAAATAACTAAGTTAATGAATAAGCAGCTTTAGATTAATTTACTTAATTGGTGCTCGGGTTCTCTTATTTTTCTTCTTTTAGCAAAGTGAAGAACCGGAGCAGACACTTGCAGAATGTTGAGAAATCAAAGCCCCCTGAAGGCAAGAATAATCATCTTTTTTTGGGGGCCAGAACTAGAATTGGCTTCATTTGTTGTAGCTAGAAATTGATAAAACATTTATGTAAAATCAGAAATCGTACAAAAAAATCTTGAAAAACAGATAGTTTTGCTATTCATGTTTGTTTGAAGTTTTAATCAAATTGCAGAGAAAGTAATCATTTGATTTCTGAAAAATAAAAATGCAAGTTCACTTATCTTCTGACATCAATCAGACAGGTTACTTCCCAAGTCATTCATCTAAACAAGGTAGGAGCGCTCCTTTGGTGGGTTAATAGTAGGTAGGTAGGACTGCTAGACAACTCCGTTTCACATTCTCCTTTTCTCTCCTTCTGCCCTTCTCTGTCTCTCACCCCTCCATCTGTCCAATTCTCATTCTCCCATTTTACCTAAAGTGGACAAACTGCAACTGGCTCTTAACCCTTTCAATGCCACAGGGGTGAGCAACGCACATCACTATGGCATTCAATGCTGTCCATGGTACTAAAGCCTTCTCTGTGTTCCCCTACTGGCTGGGTAGGGAAGCACAGAGAATGCTGTTCAGACTGTTGTAGTTTTCCCTGCGGTTACTCCATAGGAAAGTACAGGGGAGATTCCAACTATAACAGCCTGAGTTAGGTGAAGTGGAGACAGTGAACTCCAACAGCAGAGGCTGCTATTGGAGTTTCCTGAATGAGTCGAAGTGTCGCATTATAATGTCAACACAACCTTTTGCATACGAATGTATCTGATTATGCTTCATTTCCATGGAAAAGAGCAATTGTTGATTCAAAGACATGGTGAAGGCATGTTGGATTGATGCTGATGTGGATATTTTTTTGTCGGAGTCCGGGTAAAGTGATATTGTAGACACTTTGTGAAAACTGAGGTTGTGCCTATGACACTACTTTGACAGAACATTGACATTCTTAGCCCTCTTCAACCTTTAGTGCATCTAGGCCTTTGAGTCTGCATACACATAAAGAGTTTATTTCATAGTTTCATATTTATGAGTATATTTATTTTTATTTATGATTATCATTTTTATATAAATTATAGATATATTCATTAATATGAACAATATATAATATGAAATATTTATAGATTTACATTTTTTCTCACTAAAAAGAACACAGTTTGGAAGGGGTTGTATTTTTCCACCACTCATAAGAATAATTTTATTTGAATTTTTGCACAGAAAATAACACTAGGCACATTATAAATAATTATGAATCTATACACAAAACATTCATTTATATAATCTGAAAACAAAAGCATATAATATAGATTATTGCACTTATTTATATATTATATTTTTTTTTAGGAACTATAATTTGTATAAATCACACATTTCAGGATCAAGTTCCACCTGTACAATGCCATGGGGATAAGGGGACTCCCAGGGTCAAGAGAATGGTGTGGGCTCCCTTGACCTCTAGTCTGGATGCTCTCAATTGCTTCCACTACCACTCTCCTAACACTATTCCCACCAGCTGCTTCACCAGTACTTTTACTACTGCTAACACCAACCACATCAGTTTCGGACCCTGAGTCTTCCTTCCCACAGTCACTAGTAATATGATTATTACCCCCTCCTTCACTCATAACACTAACAAGCTGTTGTACCTTCTTAGTAGTAGTACTAGCACTGGCGGGACTGATTGGGGATGGCAAGTGTGACTTAGGGACCCCTGCTGTCACACTTGGCATCATCCCCCCCCTTCTTGCGTATTACAAGAGACAATGGCAGCAGGTTCAGCACTGGTGGCAGCAGGGCAGGACATCTGGCAACAGGCACAGCAGCTGACCTGTCCTGCTCTCACTACTACCCTCTTCTTCCTCCCTTGACATTAATTTCCCCAATATCCCTAGGGGTGATTTAGAGGGACTGGCCAACATTGGTTCTGTAGTGATCACTTCCTCCTCCTCCTCAGACTCAGTGAACACATAAGGGTCCTTCCAGTTCCTCCTTTTACTTTTTTTAATTTTTTTTAACAGTCACTATGAGCCTCTCGTGCCTCAAGTTTGCAAAAAAATCGCAGCAGAAGAGCACAGCACGTTTACCTCATTCTGAAGCTGCTTCTATTGTGTTTCACTTCCTGGAATATATCAAGTTTTTATAGCGGAAATGTGAAAAACACTAAATCAATGGGTGGAAACTTTCTAGCCATTGAAAAAAAGGCAAAGATTTTTTTCCAGTGGGTGAAAAATGCAAAGATTTTAATCACTGGTTTTAATGCAGATTTTCCCACAAAAAAAGCAGACAACAATGTGTTTTTTGTGGCTTTTTTCATGGGAACACAACGGGACCTTGGCTTTTGACCATCCCTAGAAACATTGAGTTGAAGGACTTAGAATTATTAGAGGATCAAGCCCTGATGAAACATTGATTAGGAAATTAGACTTGTGTTAGTCCCAAGCCTTGAGGAAATATTGATTTTTAGAACTTACACTTGTGTTAGGCCCAAGCCCTGAGGACCATTGATTTGTAGGGCTTCGACTTGTTTGGCACAAGCCCCGAGGAATCAGTGATTTGTAGGACTTAAATTGTTGGGTTTTTTTTGTAGACCTCTGGATTTTTTGTTAAATGCCCCAGTATAATTGAGGAATTTGTGACTGCTGCTGCTCTTGCTGCTGCTGCTGCTGCTTTGTTGTTTACACAGCAGGATGTAGGCAGCTCAAAGTGAATGGGATTCACAACAGCATTAACATGAGTGATGGATAATCAAGGTTAAACTTGTTCAATACTAGCTCCGGTGATGCAGCTGAGGCAGCAGCAGTAGCACCACAACTAACCCCCACCACTTCAGGTAAATGTGGGAAAAAAGAAGAAGTTGACCAATAAAGCTTCTCCACCTGCCCCTCCTTCAAAATCATAGGGGATCTATTGTGGTAATGCTAGTCCCACCAGCTGCCTCACCATCACTGTTACTACAACTAACACCAACCACATCAATTTCAGTCCTTGTGTCATCCTCCTAACTAGCAGTATGAACACCACCTTCCTCACTCTTAACACTCTGAGTCTGTAGCTGTTGGACTTTCATAGTACTAGCAGTAGTGGTAGGACAACTTGGGGGTGGCAAGTATGACTTAGGGTCCCCTGCTGTCACACTTGGCATCATCTCATCCTTCCCTCCTCCAGAGAATCACAAGAAGCCCTAGGAGGTACAGCAATGACAGCAGGCAAAGGCACCTGTCCTGCTCAAACTACTACCACCTTTTTCCTCTGCCTGTGACATAAATTTCCCCAAGATCCCTAGGAGTGATGTAGGGGGACTGGCCTTCTTTGGGTCTCAAAAACTAGAGCATCCAGTCCTTTCATGTTGGTAGTGGTCACTTCCTCCTCCTCTGACTTACTGGACACATAACAGTCCTTCCAGGTCCTCCTTCTTTTATTATTATTCAACTTGCTTATAGTGCCAGCAGGTCATTTTCTGGTGGCCACTGACCAATGGCCATTGAAAATCCTGTGGTGACATTGCATCATTTGCAATTGCTATTCATGTTGTAGCTAGCAGGATGATTTGTCAGCTCCAAGGGAATGGGATCAACAGAGGGGCACCTTAGGCAATAGCAGCACCACAACTACCCCCACCAACTCTTCAGGTATATCTGGAGAAAATAAATTGGCCAATAATGCTTCTCCTCCAGCACCTCCACCAAAATCATAGGTATGTTGTTGGAATAAGATTTTTCCCTTATGAGCAGGAGGAAACTGTGCCTTTCATCAGCAACTGCAATGTGCTCAATATGTGTAGGAAATAGGGGAAGAACTGGGAACAATGAATACATCTGCACTCACAACAACTCAAGCAACTGGAACAACTGAAAGCAAACACCTTGATGCTTAAGCCTCAATGTCAAATCATCCCCCAGGAACCAAGTACTGCTGCTGTCATCATGCCCCTTGTCCTATCTGATAAAAAGATGTGACAACTAGCAGATTTAATAATATGATGAATTCTCCCTGACACCAGCTTAGTGTATCCTCAGATACTGCTTTATTCCATGCTTGTGATTATACTTCACCACATTGCGATGTGTGGTCAGCGCACTACACAATGTGCAATGCATAGACACAAACTGCCACATCCTTGCATCTATAGAATCACTATCAGCTAGCGGGGGAGATTAACCAGAAGACATTGCTATGTCTTCCTAAGCCTGGACCATAGCACAGGAAGCTGATGGTGAGGCAGGTGTTTAGCTCGCTATCAAACTTTCAGGCTCATACTGGGTTTCAAATACACAATAAATCTGCACACACCTATCCCAAAACTCATCCAAATATATTCTTGGGGATCAATATTAAAAAAAAAAATTAAGCAAACAGACCAATCTGGCCAAAGATCAATAGCTAATATCGGTGAAACACTTCATACACATATATATATATATATATATATATATATATATATATATATATATATATATATAAATGCCATATAATGCGGGGGCACTGTAGCAAATGTCAAAGACAAGTATACACACACACAAGAATATTATCAGAAGTTATTGTATTAGTTCCTTCAGTCATTTAGTGTAGTACTCACGTCCCCTCAATAGGTCAGAGTAATAGTCACTATAATCAGTTGGTCACTGCAACAGAGGCTAACAAAATCTCATATGTAGATGATTTCCAATGAAATAGTTCCATCCCTATCTCTCCAATACATGTCCTCAAGTGGTTAATTGTCAATTAAAGTTATTACTTTGCCAATCCTGTAATCTTTATTAACGGTATCCGGATCCAATCTTCTCCAAATGCATCATGTCTCTCTGCTGTATCGAACCTTTGAAAGTAGAGTCAGAGAGAGTGCAGTACCGTCTTGACAGGGAATCCCTTCCGTCCCTCTCGTTTTACTCACACTATATCCTTTAGGCAGATCGCATATATCAAACACCATGTCAGGCTTGATATGGTTGGAGCGTAGGAGCAGGGAATGCTATCTCTTGCCAGACACCCCTACCAGGTGATCCACAGAGGTATACAGGTAGAACACCTAGGTAGGAGTGACAGCACGGGAGTGCAAGGGTTAAGCAAAGCGTAGTCAAAAACAGTCCAGAAGATCAGGGCAGGTAGCAATCAGGCAGAATCAGTAAAACTAGCCAAGGTCAGGAAACAGGAGGGAAGGAAGCAGGGAAGTCCAGGAGGCAAGCAGAAGGTCAGGCAATGGGAAATCCAGCAGAGGGTCTGTAGCACAGCAAGGAAAGAGGCACTGAGCACTGGAAGCTTAGAGCACACAGGAACCAAGGTTCTGGAACACTGAAGCAAAGTGGACACAGCCTGAGGGGTTTTTATAGTGTCATGGGTTTTCACCCCTCCCCTCTGCTGAACAAACCTCTCACTGGATTGGCCAACAGAGGGGTGTGCAACCACAGCACCTGTCTCACTGTTTACCTGGAGGCACACTATTGGTGGACAGTTGATGAGAGAGGCAGGCTTCACCTCCCCCCTACAGGTGTACAACACCATGGTTTGATCTGGGCACCCTGTGGATACCTTTCCTGGAGACTCCTTCAACTTTAGGCCATGGCTTAGGCCTACCGCACTGTCGTGATCGCGTTCGCGTTCGCGGGCAGACGCAGCTACTCGAGGCCATGGCTTCGGCCTACTCAGTGATCGTGGAGCATCTGGGAAGCCCCCAGCAGCGGAGGATGGCTGGGACATGGAGGTAGGAGCTAGAGGGGCATGACACACCACATGGATTAATCAGATCATGCAGGGAGGTCCAAATAAATACTTCTTTATTACTAAAAACAAGTTAAAATGTATCTTTGAGAAGTATCAGTGAGTACAAACACAACCCTCTCCCTTAGTCAATTACCATTGAGAATAGTATAATTCCACTTCACACCACGGCAACAGACCACTTCTGATGTCACTACCGACTGCAGTCCTGGGCTTCAGATACAAAGAACGGTTGCTGGTTGTCACGGTTTCATAAGAACACTCAGACAGTTAGGTAAGGTTAAAAAGCTTTATTGAAAATAAACAGAACAATCACCCTAGTCAGATCCAGATGAGGTCTGTACCAAGTACTTCCCAAATCTGACTCAGGTCAGGATGTATGAATATCACAGTGGCAATATATAATAGGACTCCGTAGGCTTGATCTGTGGACAGTTTCAGGAACAAGTAGAACCACAACAGCTCCACGCCGCAACTGAGTGAGATAGGGTGATGGGTGACTGCAGGGCAATTCACTAGGAGGCTAGGGATAGCGGAGACAATATATACCATAAAGAGAAAGAAAAGAGACTTTAAACAGCACTATTCCCACCTTCCCAGACGAGATGAAAATTCTTGGGCGATGTATTGGGGATTGGTGTCACACAAAAGGAGCACAATTAAAAAAAACGAATTTTATTATAACACTATTAAAATCCAAAGGGCGAATTAATTAAAAGAAACCCTGTAACTAGTATATTCAAATCGATACTGATGTTATTCGTAATGTGGATCAGAATTTCAATATTTATCTGTCCACCGCTTGATGTTCTGGCAAATACAAAGATCTACAACGTAACGCCTTTGTTGCTAGATCATACAAAGAACTTATAGTATGTCAATATTGTTCTAAAGCATAGTGCGTTAGTAAAGCACTAAACAAGAGTATTATTAGAAGAATTACCCAATACTCTACAAGCATTCTTATTTGAAAAGAAATCGGCGTCTATTAGTTAAAGTGATACTAAGATATCACGGCAAATATAACCATGTGTATAATTGGATGCCACACTGATAACTTTGGTAGCACAAACACTGTTTCAACAGTTATACCAATAAATAAAAACACATATAGCAATACTGAAGTCAAATGACATCTAGTCTTATCGCCAAACAATGCTCATAGTAAATGTTCGGCCACAACAGGCAGGACTCTGGCAGTGACCTGACACTAGAATGCTAGGGTTAATTGAAGCAACACAGATAGGACACTGGCAGAAATCTGACCCTAGAAAGCTAGGGTTAACGGAGGCAATGCAGACAGGACTCTGTCAGTGATCTGACCCTAGTACACTAGGGTTAACGGAGGCAACACAGACAGGACTCTGGCAGTGACCTGACCCTAGAACGCTAGGGTCACCAGAGGCAACACAGACACTGGCAAGTGACCGGACTCCCACAGACCCCTGGAGACTACGGGGTAGACAGGCCACACAGGGACTGTGTAGTATAGCGAGTGGGAGTAGATGGAATGAGATACAGGGTATGTACCCTAACAGATCAGAAGCCAGCATTGCCCCAATCTGTACACATGGAGGCAGTCAGCCAGTCCAGTCAGAAACTGAACTGGATACACAGCCAGGTCGGCACACACAGAGTAGTCAGCCAGGCCTAGTCAGTAACGGAATCAGATACTCAGTCCAGCCAAGTCAGTACACACGGAGTTAGTCAGCCAGTCTTAGTCGATAACGGAATCGGATACTCAGCCAAACCAGGTCGGTACACACGGAGTTAGTCAGGCAGTCCTAGTCAGTAACGCAATCGGATACTCAGTCAAGCCAGGTCGGTACACATGGAGTTAGTCAGCCGGTCCAAAGTCACTAACGGAATCGGATGACAGGAGTGTCAGGAATCAGGAGCGTAGTCAGGCAAGCTGGGTCATACACGGAAACAGGAACAAGCAGTCATAAAGGCTAGGTACAGGTACACCACGAAAGGGCACCGTAAGGATGACAGGAGGGAGTATATAAAGACAAACCCTGGGAGGAGCCACAGTCCCAAAGCCAATAAGAATAAGGCAGTGGTAAACCCGGAAGTAACAATGTCGCTCAGCAGCTGGAATCATGGGCACCATGATACTGGTTCAGTCGCTGGATCCTTAGCTCTGCCCAATGCATTTCATACAAAGGTACTTCATCAGGGGTCAGTTAGTGAATCACAACCTGCCCATATTTATGACCTCCCAGCTTCAACATTATTGGCTGATTTCAATCTCTAATAAAACAATTTAAGTCGATATTTACATTTAAGCCTAAAGGCTGTAGGCTCTTCATTTTAAAAATCTATTCTGTTTCTCGTTGAGAATTTTTTAACTATATCTCCTCCTCTCCAATTTGGTTTTACTAAATCAATTGCTGTAAAAGACAAGACACTAGGATCACATGAGCTTTCTTAAAATGTTCCATAACACTAAGCGGTTTAGCTTGAGTCCTAATATTCCACATATGTTCATTGATTCTTGTATATAGTGATCTAATGGTATGACCAATATACTGCAGTCCACACAGACATTCTAACAGATATACCACATTGCTACTACTACAAGTCATGAAATCTCAGACTTCAAATGTTTCTTTTGAGTTATTGGAGTAAAACTGTTTGGTAGATCTTGTTTTCTGAATACTGGTTTTACAGGATTTACACTTCCCGCATCGAAAGAAGCCTTTAAGATGTTTCTTGAAGTAACTTTCTTTTGGCTCCTTCCTTACATAGCTATGTACTATTTTGTCTCTAATGTTACCTGCTCTCTTAAAGACCAATTCAGGTTTATCTGGTAATACCCTCCTCATATCTTTATCTTTTAACAGACTAGGCCAATATCTATTCAGTATCTTTTTCACTTCATGATGATCTTCACTGTATTTAGTAACAAACAGAATTCTCTCTTTCATTAATTAACATTTCTTTTTCCGCTTGCTACCTATCACTGTGCCCGTGATTCTGCCTGAGTGACATTCTTACTTCCGGGTTTACCTTGGCTGCTTCTTATTGGCTCTGGGTTTTCAACCCCTCCCAGGGCTTGCCTTTATATATGCCCTCCTGTCACTATACCGGTGCCCTTTCGTGGTGTTCCTGACCAGACGTTTGTTGCTGTGTTCCTGTTCCGTGTATGATACGGTTCGTCTGACCTTGCTCCTGTCTTCACTGCCCGATTTGTTTACGACCTGGCTTGCCTGACTATGATCCCGTGACCGATTCCGTTACTACTGCTCTCTGTGTACCGATCCAGGCTTTGGCTGACTACCTCTCGCTGTGTACCGATCCAGGATTTTGCTGACTACCACTCTATGTGTACCGATCCAGGCTTTGGCTGACTACCGCTCTCTGTGTACCAATCCAGGCTTTGGCTGACTACCGCTCTCTGTGTACCAAACCAGGCTTTGGCTGACTACCACGCTTTGTGTACTGATTCGGGCTGTGACTGACTCTGCTCTCTGTGTACTATCCAGGCCTTGGCTTGCCTCTGCTCTCTAGGGTACCGTCTCTGCGTTGGCTACTCGCCTAGCATTAGCTTCACTGCTAGTGTCTCTGTTGCCTCTGGTCTCGTGTCCTATAGCCATTGCTCTACGGTTACCGTTGCCTATATCAGCTGTGCCTTAGCGGTTGCTTGTGGTTGCACTACCTGTCAACCTGCACCTATCCATAGTGATAGGAGTCACTATGGGCCTCTCCTGCCTCACTTTTTGCAAAATATCACAAGAGAACAGCACAGCATGTCTATCTCACTCTGTAGCTGCTTCTACTGTGTCTGCCTTCAGCGAAAATGTCACGTTTTTATAGCAGAAGTGCGAAAATAATGTAAATCAATAGGTAGAAACTTTCTAGCCATTGAAAAAATGAGGAAAGACTTTGGCCAATGGGCGAAAGATGCAAAACTTTTAACCACTACTTTTAAAGCAGATTAACCCTCCCCCCCCCCCGAAAAAGCAGATAACAACAAGGTTTTCACGAAATTTCTAGTGGGAACACGCAACAATTTTTGCCCATCCCTAGTTAACTAGTAATAATATTTGTTAGCTTCAGGAACTAAGAGTCAGGGATTAGTGCTATAGCTGACTGTGTCCAGTCCACTGTCAGTGAGTAACTACTCCTGTTTTTCCTGAGTAGGTAACTAAAAAAAGTGTACAACGGCACACAAATAGACATTTTGCATGCAAAGTGTTTAAGAATCCAGATATACAACTGCTGTCTCCAACAACTACTCCTGTTATTCCTGGGTCTGTTAATTTCATAAAAATAAACAAAACAAAAAAAAAATTTAGATTTACTGTTCAAACTTAAGTGCACAATTGTTAACACATAGACACTATGCACATGTAGTGTTCCAGACATGCCACTGATGTCACCAGTAAATAGTCTTCTCTAGCCCATATACCATGCTTCTGCTGTGTGTCTGTCAGAGCGGTCTAACACTGGTGCTGATGGTACCACAATGCAAACTCTAGTCTCTTCCATCACCTCCTAAAGTCCAATACTGTGCTTCTAACAGAGTCAAATATGCTGCTCCTTCCTTTTTGCTCTCAGATATCAAAGTGGATGTTATTATTTTTTTTTTTTTGGGGAGGGGGCTTTGCTCATGGGTATGCTCCTTATGCCCACTCATTGAACATAAAAAATAAAATAAAAATGCAGGCCTTGATTACTTTGTATTGATATTTCTTCTTTCTCTGTCACAGGCAGAAGACTCCTTGGATTCAGAAATTCAATTACCTCTCTGTCAGGGACATTAAAATGTAAAAAAAAAAAAAAAAAAAAAAAAAAGGAAATGTATAGGCAATTTGACTTTACACATTCTGCTCTTGCAGAATATGTAAAGTGAAAATGAAATGTTACTATCCCTTTTTGTAAAAGTATATCATCAGGAAGAATACACTGGCATTGTCTCTCATTTTCAAGTATGTCCTGGACTCATTTTATCTACCTCAGAATGGTGAAAGGCTGAGCTGACTTTGCTGGGACTAGAACCTGTGATCTTGAGGTTTGAACAGATTCTACAGCTGGTGCATTAACCAACTGAGCCCTCTTACCGACATTACCAACATTTAAATAAGTGAGAATTTGAGGAATATTTATTTGTTCCTTGTAGTATAGTTGGTTATCACAGAATTGCTCCACCCTTTATTTGTAGAAATTAAATGTACTTTGTTTTTCTTTATCGGGTGGTGCAAGTATGTATTAGGGTAGAGGTGCTAATTTTATTCTGCTCTAAATTTTACCTGTGCTATCTATTGCCTATATAGTAATCTACACTCAAAAATGCACCCATTTTTGCCACTTGAACTAAGACGGCAGTGGAGCAGTGCACTGGTATTTTGGTATGTTCCATTCTTATGCAACATGTTCTAACATGACACAGTGAAAACTTCCATTAATATGACATTCTACATGGGAGGAATTTGAGGCTTGCTCATATGCAAATCTGATCTGTGATTAACAGCATGTGTCTGAATGTATTAAAGTGATAATATGAGGCTGTACATGACCCAAAGTGCAGCCACAGGATTTTAGACCATCTCTGTGGAGAAAATAAACTTTTATGGGAAATTTTTAAATTCTTCCTACTATCTCAAATCAGCACTTTGTTTTAGTATTTATTTTCTATTTTTAAATTACTTTTTTCTTAGAAAATATCTTATTTAAACCACCCCTTACATTTTCAATATTGTAGAAATGAAAAAAAATGCACAGCTAAACTTTTGGTTAAAAATATTTACAGTTTTGTAATGCAGTGTGAATTCATGCTATGCTTTCTGCAAAGCATTGAAAATTATATGTACTGTATTTCCCACTGTGGATGCGTAAATATAAATTCATTCTTCATTTCATGTTGAGTAAAAGGTTTGACATATTTGTCACACTGTTGTTTCTGTAACGTTGGCTCTGAATACTAGGTTTGCACACAAGAAAACTGTAATATTCCTGTCTTAGAAGGTAGGTCAAATGTTACACAACATCAGAAAAGGTTCACATAAAATCTCCATCTCTCTCCATCTCAGAGATAATAAAAATGTTTTTCTTTATTTTAAATTTTTATTAGTATATAGAGTTTTCTTATCTATTTTCATCTAGCTGTCAGAATGCATATATACTGTAAGAAAATCTAACCATTTCTATTAAATATGTCCACTTTGCTATTACAAAATACATTGCACTTATAATTAGTTTGAATTTGCAAATTCACCCTCAATATTCTTTTAAATCTCCCTTAAAGAGGTTTGCATACAGTATGTTGACCAGCATGGTTTAAATTTAATCTGGTGTGCCAAGTATATATTACAGTTCACTGGAACTGACTTGATCCCTTATGCACCATATGAGCTAAGTTATTTTCTGAAAGGCAAATCCCAATGAATGTAAAAGCCCAAACTCATTAACCAATTACATGTATTCAAAACAGTTATATCCGTAATCCATTAGCAATCCAATTTTAGCTCAGTCTGTTGAGCTGATTAACTCAGTTTAAGTTAGTATGCTTTGATACTGGTTTTATCAGTTAAAACCTAGTTGCAAAGATTATTTGATAGAATTCAATCTATACAATCAAGTAAAATTAACTGTAAGAGTGTCAGATTTTCTGAATGTATACATATGCAAATAATTGCCCAATTCAATAAAGTGAAGGAAGCAGCAAACATCATTAGGATGCATCTGTGTATGTGTTACAAAAATATATATATATATTCATTGAGCAATTTATTAAATTTATAAACGTTCATCTTTTTCAAATATAGCATCTTTATATTTAATGATAGATATTTCAACTGAGCCTGCAGTCCTAAGTAGTCTGTATTTTTTCTAAAATGCCAGCATCTTGTTGTAAAAACCCAGTCATCTACATTTTTTTTTTTTAAATATGTTTTATTATCAGATCGCTCCATACAAATCAGAGAAGACAGAGAAAAACATATAAATCATTCAGATACAGAAGATGTATACAAACATATATAAAAATGAAAAGAACAAACACATCAATGAATCGTACAGAGCCAACCTGAGGTTTTATAATTACGTAAGAACCAAAACCCCCAAAGGAAACTAATCTAACTAAGCCTCAAGTAAACTCCCCTATCCCATTCCCGAGTCCTCTCTCCCCCGAGCCCACAGCACCCCCCCCAGCCCGCCAGCCACCCAGCAAAGCCGTATGAACTCAAAAAGTACAGAACTCAAACACATCACCACCCACCGACCCAGCCACACAGTCACTAAGCCAATCAGTCAAGACGACTCAACACATACATCAATACCAAAATGTACAGCAGCAATTGCATAATGAGTAGCGGCTCCGTGTGTCCACCAGGTCTGCCAACGTCTCCAAGTCCTGTCAAACTTGAGTCATCTACATTTTTAGCGATATACCTGGGGGTAGGTGCACTAAGGTTTGAAAACAGGTGATCACTTCTCCAGTGATATCACTTCTTAATTTCCATTGTCATTCAATGGAGCCAAAGCACTATGCTTTCTAAAGTGGGTGAGATCTTAGTGCATAGATTCCATTGAATAACACAAACTGGAGAAGCGATACCACTGGAGAATTCATTTCCACATTATCATCTCTTTATTACCCTCTAATCTTTTAAACATTATCTTTGCATACTTTGCATACTTGTCTGCCTGAGTACATTGTCAAAAGCTTGATGGCTGACTGAATTCTAGCCTGGAGCAACTTTGAAATTGAAGTTAATACAAAATTTAGCCAAGAGTGGGGTGTCAAGATTAAGTATGGTTCTGTGGCTACAGAGGACAGTGGAGCAAGGCTGGGGAAGTTGAGTGTATGTGTGGGTCTGTGACTAAAAGTGGACAGTTGAAAAATTGTGTCTATGTGGCTGTTTTACACACACACACACACAAACACACACACACACACACACACACACACACACATACATTGTGTGTGAGTGTGAGGATGTAAGTTATGGGCAAGTCTGTATCTTTTTTGCTAATGTATATATAATATAACCATGTCTTGTGGTATTGGACATTTCGTTTTGCAGAAGAATACGAAGGATTTTCCTTTGGATTTGTATATGGTGTGTGCATTTTTTAATTTTATTTTGTTTTTTACGTGTATAAATACCGCTGATATTTATATGTTGTTAACCCCAAGTCCACATCTAGATCGGAAGCATTTGGCAGAATAAACTTTACTCTGCTTTCTATGATTATACCAATGAGTGCTGTCTCATTCTAGCTGAGTACATTATATATATATATATATATCTCTAAATAAAATAATAAAATATAGTTTTTGTGTTAAAATGGTTTGGTGCAGTGCAGCTGTTTGTTTTTTGTTATACTTTTAGTTAAAGTGTTGTCCTATCTGTTTAATTATGTTCTAATATTCATTAGTTTCTTTGTAATTGGGATCTCCTGACTACACATTTAGACGTTTGCTTTGACTCACAAAGAAGTTAAGAGAAAAGCAGTATAGATTACAGTGGGCTGTGGTAGGTTGATGGTAGGGTTAGGAAGATGGATCGGCTGCATGCTCCTCAGGCTGTACCTTTATAAAACTCATTTCTGCAACAGGAAAGTGCTTTTGAAGTAGAAGACTTAGAGGTAGACTTTGGTAAGTCCCCTGTGGTGGGTCAGAAGGATATTTTGTTTCTAAATATACAGTATAGTTTTCCTAGGATATATATCTGCACATGTTAAATGGCTCTGTAGAACTTATTAAATTATCCTTTTATTGTCTTTATTACAACTAAGCTTCTGCTAAATTAAGGGTTTTTTGCCTTCTTTCAGATCAACAGTAGTAAACAAGAATAGGAAAATGAGTGAACTCGATGGAAGCAAGTCTTTTTTTCAACCTGAACTACCATATAACTATGTAAGCTTCAACGCCCCTTTATTTACCTATCTTCTTTCATTCAATAAAATGTATTGATTTTTCCTCTTACAAACACAAAATGGCATGCTGTGAGAGCCTGAGCCCCTTTTATATGCCAGCAGTAAATTGGGAGAAAACTGCCATGTGGTGGGAAAACATTCAGTCTTCCCATTGATTTCAAAGCAATGTGCTAGGAGAAAAAAGCAGGAAAACTGCATTTTTTCAAGGGAAATTTTTCACCAGGTTGGAAGTGCCTTTTCTCACTGATTTTGTATTGAGGTGAAAATTTCCACACATGGCTAGTTATTTTTCCATAGTTTCTATAGTTGAAATCTACAATAAATAGACCTTTTAATCAGTAACTACTGTATTACATTTTATTATGTCTGATCAAATAGTAGCATACCCAATAAATAGCCAAGAGCTGTACTGTGCAGCCCAAATTGCTCCAGTAAGGTATTTTGGCAGTGGGGTTAAAAATGTAACACTCTGGCTGGCAGTTGAGTTGGGCATAACAAGAAAATTTGTGGTATAAGCCACAGGTTTCACTTATGTGCACAATCCCCTTAGTCCCTAATGTTTCACATTTGCAAGCCCTTCATTAGAAACAATAGGAAATACACTACCTGATACTTGCAAAATGTCAGATCTCACAGTTCGCTCTGTCTCACAGAATCAGGAATAAAACAATGGTGGTCTCTCTTTTATTCACCAATCAGGTTGGGCTGCACAACACAGGTCTAGCTTCCGTGGTAGTCCTACTTAGTTCGACTTCCCAAGGACCAATTGTTCCAAGAAGTCAATTATCTGTTGATACTTGCTCTTTAAATATTTGCTTATTATATTTAATTTCAATTTAAGGGGAATCATTCAGGTACAAGGGAAATGACAATTTAACTACTACAATGGATTTGATAATGAATTATTCTGTAAACCTTATTTTGACTACTGTGCCCTTTTCAAAGATGTATTACTATTGTGCAAAGGCTTAGTTTGCTGTTTCATTAGATTATTCAGTTCTTTATATATTTTTTTAAGTTGTATTTACCCCATCTATGCTAGAGAGCTCTATAACACATTTGAGAGCAATGCACTGAAGATCTTTCATACATGTATTTGGTTAATGTAAGTTATTTGATGTAGTTCAACTGTAAAGAGAATGTGTTTCAGGATGATCTTGGAATATTTATATTCACCTATATTACCATTAATTTAAAGCGAAAAAAATCCCCTCCAGCTTATACTATGGAGTGAAAGCCTTGAACAGAAAATTATGTAAATACCAAGAGTAAATTGACTTTAACCTATGTAATATTTCATATTAATTATATTTTTTTCTGCTAGAGGCCTTTCTGGGAAACTAGCTATATGTCCCCCAATTTTTAAATCAAAAAAGAAGAAAAAATAAAAACGTTATTTGGTAATTATTTATAGAAGTCAGATTGAGGATGCATTTGTTAGTTTTCACTAAATAATCAGGGGACCGTTTATCAAGTAACAAGTAGACAAACATATGTTGTATGAACATGTTGCATATCTTTCCATGGCAGAAATTTCAAAAGTAATTGAGCAAATTATATTTATCTTCAAGCATTTATTTGTTTTGCTGGAGGATTTAATATCTGAAAGCATAGGTCTCTAGTATTACTGAAGATTAATTAGTTGCAATGAGATACATTTTTAATTGCCATGTTTTAAATATTTATACTACATTTATATAATATCTTAGAAATAGATGCAAAGATATAACAAAGTAACTAATAGTACAATTATCAATACTTTAACCCCTTAATGACCCTTGATGGTACTGGCACATCATGACTAGATTTGTGTTAAGGATCTATGAAGTGCCAGGACCATCATGGAATTCAGGGCTCCCCATGCAGGTGCATGCCATTCGGAGAGCCCTGAACTGGAAGTAGCAAAAAAAAAAAAAAGGTCTGTGGGAGATCAGCCGTCCTTAAGGGGTTAAAAAAGGACCTATGAAAAACTGTTCTAATCAGCTATTGGCCAGTTTTACATTAAAGGGGCACTAATGGTAAAATGAAAGTTGCTCTTTTCTGCAAGACTACATTGTAACATTCTCAGATATACCTGTTATAATTTGTATAACTTTATAAAACTTAAAAGGATAGTAATGTTTCAAAATAAAAGCAGTTCCAATTAATCTTCACAGTCTTTGGGTCATGGAGAGTGTTATTTCAATACTGTCAAAGTTGTTCAGGAGTAGGGATGGGTGAAAGTTGTCGCCGTGTTCCCACAAGAAATTTTGCAAAAGCCACATTGTTATCTGCTTTTTCGCTGGAAAATCCACTTTAAAACTAACAGTTAAAATGTTTGCATCTTTCGCCCATTGGCCAAAATCTTTTGCCATTTTTTCAGTGACTAGAAAGTTTTCACCCATTGATTTATGCTGTTTTCGCACTTCCGCTATAAAACGTGAGATAGACATGCTGTGCTGTTCTGCTGTGATATTTTGCAAAAATTGAGGCAGGAAAGGCTCATAGTGATATCTATCACTATGACCAAGGTGAAAAATAATCAGTAGAGGAGCTGGAAGGACCCTTATGTGTCCACTGAGTCTGAGGAGGAGGAGGAAGTGACTAGCAGTACTGAACCAATGCTGTCCAGCCCCCCTAAATCACCCCAAGGGATTTTGTGGAATTTAATGGGAAGTAATGGAGGGAGAAAAGGGTAGTACTAGAGGAGCAGGACAGGTGAGCTGCCTGTGCCTCCTGCAAGATGAGCTGCCCCTGCTGCCAGTGCCACAATTGCTGTACCTGCAGCCACTAGTGCTGCCACTAGTGTTGTACCTGCTACCAGTGCTGAACCTGCTGCCACCAATAATTTGCCTGCTGCTAATGTTTCTTGTAGTACTTGGTGGGGGAAGGAGAAAATGATGCTAAGTGTGACAGCAGGGGACCCTCTGTCACATTGCTCGTCACCTCTTCCAAGCATCAGTGTGATGCCTGTAATAGAGCAGCAGCACATAGGGACTAGTGGTGGTGATGATGTTGGAGAAGCTGGGGTGGATGATACATTGATGGCTTTTTTATCAGAAAGTGAAAAGGAATGGGAGACAGGGATGAGGATGGGCATCACTACCACCACTAGCAATCAGCTTTTGGATTCTGCTGCTGCTGAGATGCAAGGGCAGCAGGATGCTTAGGAGCAAGCTAGTGTGCCACAGACCACTGTGGACACAGTGGGAATGGGGTCAACAAGTGATGCATAACTAGGGCAGGTACCAGTTGCCAGCGCCAGCAATACTGGCTAGTTGCAGTGCTAAATCTGAGGCAGTAGCAGCAACATTATCCGCTGCCACAAAAAGTGAAGGGGAATGTGAAGGAGAAGAAGAAAGAGGACATTCTTCTCCACCTGTTCCCTATCCCTCCCCCCAGAAGTCATGGGTGTGAGACTATTATTCTCTTCCGGCAGGCACAGTGCAGTCATTATCAATAATGGTAGCGTGCAAAATTTGTGACAAGTTAGTGAGAAGGGGAAAGGAGGGGACACACCTTGGCACAAACTCTCTGATAGCACACATGAAACACAGACACCATGACATTTATGTCAAACATGTTAAAGCCAAACACCCATTACAGAAATCTAGCACCACTGTTACTATACCCCTTGACTCTCCAGAAAGTTGGAGATCAAAGAGGAGGAAGAATAAAGAAACTCAGACAGACACTGGAAGTTCCATGATGAGTGAAACAACTAGCTTGCCGTCAACATCACCTTCTTCCTCTAGGGTAACAAGTACATTTCCTGCCAATCTACCTCGTTCATCGTTACCTCCCCCGCCAAATGATGGCCACTCTTTTGATGTTAGGATATAGCAGTTCTTCTCTACCCATTGCACGCTGTGTGGTGCACTGACCACACATGCCAGTGTGGTGGAGGAGAATAGATACCAGGTCATCAGGTGGCATCTGAGGATATTCCATCCTTTAGAATATGCTAAGATGGTGGCAGGGAGGGTTCATCATTACTTTTAAACTGTCAGCAAGTTGTCATGTGTCCTTAGCGGGGTCTGGATCAGGGGTACAGTGACAGCGGCAGTATTTGGTTTCGGTGTCGTGTTGTTTGGATGCAGTTGTGCCCCCAGATATTATTTACCACACACACACTGTGCACATTGAAGTTACTGATGGAAGCCACAGTTCCTGTTCTGAAGGGAAAAGTATATATTCGAATAGCAACGCACCCATGATTTTGGAGGAGTGGCAGATGGAGAAGATTTAATGGCCAACTTCTTCTGTTCTACTGCCTAATGTGCATCACTGGAGCCAGTCATGGCAAGGGGAACTTTTATGATCCATCTTCCATGATACTACTATTGTTTATCCCATTTCCTTTCAGCTGCCTAATCATCCTGCTGCTTAAACAACTCAGCAGCAGCAGTACAAATAGCAGTTGCAACTCAGGACTCAGGAGGACATTTGACAGTGGCCACTGGCCAACATGACCTGCTGGCATTAGGCCAGTATGGAATTTTTATTTTTTTCTCAGGGCTTGTGTTTTGAAAATAAATAAATAAATAAAAAAATTTAAAAAAACCTAATCCTACAAAAAATAAACAATTTTGTGGGGGTTTGTTTCTAACAAGCCTAAGTTCTCCAAATCAATGTTTCCTTAGGGCTTGTGCCAAACCAGCTTAAGTGGTACAAATCAATGTTTCTTCAGGGCTTGGGCCTCAAATAATTCTAAGTCCTACAAAAGCCTCTAACAACAAATGAAATAACTCATCCTCTACAAAATACTCTATCAAGTCAAGTAACAGTCCAAACCAGTGGCAGCTTATGTCTGTATCACTTTACAAATAAATGTCTTATTTTATGTTATTGATTTATCTTTTTTATTAACTGTCCCCCCCCAGCAGCAGTCAAGAACACCCCCCAAAACAAATTCTCTGTTCAAATGATTAATTCATTCAGCAACACAGGCATCCTCTTCAGACCCCTTTTATATCATGTCTTATGGTTGTTTTTTAATTTTATTTAGGATTTATTTTTTATTAACTGCCCCCCAATCCCAGTAAAACCCCCCCAAAAAAATCATCCCCTGTTCAACTGAGTCTTTCCCCACTCCCCACCAACACAGATACCCTCATGCCCCTTTTATACTATGGCTTTGGGAAATTAAATAATATTTATTTTATGTTGTGTGTAACTTCAATGTTCCCATTGATTTCAATGGAATGAGCTAGGCCAAAAAAGTGGAAAAAAGCGGAAAATCTGCACTTTTCGCAGGAAATTTTTCACCAAGCGGAAAGTGCCATTTTTCGCCAATTTCAGTCTGAGGCGGAAATATTCACCCATCCCTACTGAATAGAACAGTTTACACATGCTTTAAAAAGCAAGTTTAGAATTAGATTGTAGGGATACAATTTACAAGAAAACTTTTACACTAACTGGTAGCAAGTACATGAAATTTAAAGTTATAACAAGATATTAGTTAAATATTAGTGTTTCTTTATTTTTTTTTACTCTTAAATGCTGATTTTGGTGTTTTGTACTTGACAGTTTATAGGGACAGTAATGTTTTATTACAACCAGTATTATTTTAATAGTTTACATACATTATCTGTTTCTTTCTTTTCTTTTCTTTTTTTTTTTTTTTGTAAATCTTGTTTATTGACAAATGGGTTCAATAACAGTACAGAGATAGAGTTACAGTGGCTTCATGCACGACACATAAATTGTACAGTAGTAAGAACAACACAGTACAAAGAGTCAAATATTACATACCATCAAAAAAAATAAAGCTAGCCCATTTGTATTTTCTGTTTATATTTTAACCAACACACCCATTCCTACTAACCACCCTCCCCAAACATCCGTCCCCCTACTCACCCATACGAGGCATCCCCCCCCAGGCAGCTTGACACCCATCCCACCTGTTATAGATTAATTGTGGAGAGCAAAGCCATTATAGGAGTGAGCGCATAAGGCCGAAATGCTACGCACTAGAGATTTCCAGTCTGTAATTTGTAATTTGAACCACTACATCCATTTCTCCCAGATTTGCACAAACCTAAACTCTGATCCCCTATGTATATGGACCAGCTTATAATGAGGAATACTGGCCGCAATTAACTTGAGCCAAGCCCTTTTTTCAGGGGCACGGACAGACATCCAACACATAGCCACCACCTTCCAAGCCATGGTAAAAAGTTCTCTGATTAATGATTTGTCAGACAAACTAGAAACATCCTCAGGTATCAGGGAGAGTATGCAGAACTTTGGAGACATGGGAAGTTCCTGCCCCACGACCCTCACAATAGTGTCAACTACTTCTTTCCAAAATCCTCTTACTGCTGGGCAGTCCCAAACAAGATGAAGGAATGAACCCTCTACTCCAGCACATCTCAAGCAGTCAGACGTCTCCAGCCTGCCCATCCGTAACAGTCTACATATAGTATTTTCAACTAGGTTGATAGCGTGTGATTGTAGCAACAAGTTTAGGTCCCAATTTAGCATTCTCCCATTCCCAGTCAGTCATGTCTCCCAAGTCCACCATCCAAGAGTTTCTAACCCTCTCATCTGGGCTTATTATCATGGATTGCAACCAATTATAAATATATGACAAAGGTTTCTTAGGCCTTTTCTCAGTCAATATAGACTGTAATGGAAAAGGGGAAAGTAGTACACCCCTTCCCCCCCAAAATTCAGGAATGGCATGTCTAAGGCACAGATATGAATACAAGAGACTATTGGGTATATTAAACTCCAAGTGTAATTGTTGAAAGGATTTTAAAATATTGACGTGGTGTAAATGGCCCACACTGGTTATCCCATAAGTCGCCCACACACGGCCAAAGTCCAGCGTGGGAAGAGGGGGTACACCCGCCTGTCCCCACAGTGGAGTGTCCGAGTCAGTTGCAGTATAGTTCAAAAGTTTTTTCAAAGAATTCCAGGTGTCATATAACAAAGTGTAAAGTGGGATAGGACAGCGACTCACTTTCGGCCCCACCGTCAATATATGGTGCAGCTTTAGGGCTGTAGCAGTAGCAATTGGTTTGTATGAACAAATTGATGTGTGGTCTGAGGGTCTACATAAGCCATAGCAAATTGTCCCTGAGCTGCAAGATAGTAGTGAAACATATTAGGAAGAGCTTTACCCTGCTGACTGGGGTGTTGTGTGAGGATAGACATTTTAATTCTAGGCCGTCCTCCGCTCTATAAGAATCCTGATAAAATGCTATCAATCTGTTTAAAATAAGATCTGGGGATAGCAATCTGGGTATTCAGGAACACATAGATAAATTAGGAAGGAAGATCATCTTAAAAAGATTAGATCTACCTATCACATTAAGAGGTAAGGACTGCCATAATGTCACCTTATCTCATAATTTACATATGAGGGGAACCAAATTACACTCTATAACACATCTGGGATCAACTGTCACTTTTATTCCCAAGTAATCTCATATCTCTGTACATTTCATCTGTGAATCTACAAGTCTCGTCTGCAGGGTCAAGTCATCCAGCAGCAGAATAGAGGATTTGGACCAGTTAATTTTCAAACCAGAAAAATCTCCAAAAGTGTCCACTAAAGTAAGAACCCCTTGAAGCGAGTCATCAGAATCTCCCAAGAATAGTAACACGTCATCTGCATATAAAGGTATTTTATCTTCCCTATCCCCTATACAAAACCCACATATTCCACAGTCTGACCGTATCTTAGCTGCCAGGGGTTCTATTGCCAATGCAAATAAGCTTGGAGACAGAGGAACCCTGTCTCGTCCCTCTAGCCAGTGTAAAATCCTCCAAAGTGAGACCCCCAGCAACCACCCTAGCTCTCGGGACATTATACATTAATCGGGCCCATCTGATAAAGACAGGACCAAAGCCAAATGTTTCCAACACACCCCTCAGATATAGCCATTCAACTGAGTCAAATGCTTTCGATGCATCCAAAGTGGCTATTAGTCTGTGTCCAGTGTTTTCATGCATCTCCTGTAGGTGGGTATATAGTCTTCTTGAACTATGAGCAGTGGACTTACCAGGGATAAATCCCACTTGGTCCGGGTTGATGATAGACATAATAACAGAATTCAACCGTTTAGTCAGAACCTTAGCCAAAATTTTCGCATCTGTAGTAAATAATGATATGGGTCTATATGAATCACAGTATCTAGGATTTTTACCTGGTTTAGGCAACGCTATTATTGAGGCAATATTAAGAGAATCAGGAAGGCTACCACTGTCCAAGGCATCATAGTACATATTAAGTAAATGCGGAGCAAGTGTATCAGCATACTTTTGCTACCACTCCACTGGCAGTCCATCTCCACCAGCAGCCTTACCAGACGGGAGGACAGCTATAGCTTCAGTTACATCCCGCAAGAGTATTGGGGCATCCAACATGAGTCTATGCTCTTCTGCCAAGGCTGGAATATTACATTGAGCTAAGTAATCAGTTATTCGGGTAACATCTTTCGTCAATTTACTATCATATAGAAGTTTGTAATAAAGAGCAAATTGTTTATTAATCACTATAGGACATGTTATATGAGAATCATCTTCAGAAAGTAAAGAGGAAATAGTATACTGCCCCTTGTTACTCCGTACCAAATGTGCTAACAGTTTACCTGCTTTGTCTCCATTTTCAAATAAGTTTTGTTTCTTGTAAAATAGTTGTCTAGAACTAATATCCATTAGTTTAGTATTCAATTGTAAGGTACTATGAGTAAACGCCTCATATGATAATGTGTCTCCTTTATCAAAGTATTGTTGTTCAGCCCTCCTGGACTCCTCCTCTAGATCTCTAATCTCCCTTTCAGTCCCCTTCTTATACAAAGCTATATGAGAAATAAGGGATTTCGGGCAACCACCTTTGTTGCCTCCCACACCATGCCCTGTGAAGCAGAGTCAGAGTTTATGTCAAAGAAAGTGGATAAGTCATCCCTATGTCTCTCTCCCACCTGCTCTACTGACAGCCAGGCTGCATTAAGCTTCCAGGATTTAACTACCTTCAGTCCCCCAAGTCCGAGGCAAGGTGCGTGGTCTGACACCACCCGGGGAAGAAAATCGCAAGCCTTTGTGGCTCACCATGCCAAATCCGACACAAAGGCAAAATCTATACAAGAGAGAGTTTTATATGTGGTCGAATGACAAGAGTACCCCCTTTCCATAGGATGCATAAGTCTCCAGGAGTCCAACAACCCCATATCCCCAATAAGCTCTGAAACAACTGAATATTTGCAGTACTGTCACATGAGCTACCCCCCATTCTGTCCATGGCATTGTCCATGACTATATTAAAGTCCCGCACACAGATAATTAGGTGGTTCCATCTGTCTGCAACATACTTCAGAGCTTCTCCAAGAACATATGGCTCGAAAGGTGGTGGAATATAGATATTAATCAATATGCATAGAGTACCATGAATTTTACAAGTCAAAAAATAAACCTCCCTTTAGGATCGGTCTTAAGATCTACAAATTCAAAATCAATTCTTTTATGTATAAGCAAGGAGACTCCTCTGGCATGAGTACTGTATGTAGAATGATAGTGCTTACCCATCCACAGCCTCCTAAGAGATAAGATCCTATCTTCAGTCAAATGAGTTTCTTGTAACATAATTATATCTGGGGATTGTTTTTTAATAAAATTCAGGATCACAGACCTTTTAACCGGGTCACCCAGGCCCCTAACATTCCATGTTAGGAATTTACATAAATGACTAGACATATCGTGGTTCAGTAAAATGTGACTGAACACAATATGAACATATCGCCTTTCATTCGCGCCAAACGGAGTATGGCATCGCGATCCCTATAGTTAAGTATCTTCGCGATGATTGGCCTAGGAGGTGCACCCAGAGGAGGGGGAGTCATTGGCATCCTGTGTGCTCTTTCAACAATGAAAGTACCAGACAGACCCTCAGTGCCCAGTTGCTCCTTAACCCAGTTCTCAAAAACTCAATGAATGCTTCTTTCTCTCCGGAATACCCAGCAGGCGTATATTAATCCTTCTGGAGCGATTTTCTAAATCATCTGCCTTCTGCTGTAAAGCTTTAATTTGTTCTTTAAGTTGAATCTTCCACCCCAGACACTTTCCTTTGTGTATCTGTAATCTTTTCCCGCATTGATTGTTGGTTGGTTCTTAATAAATTCAGTTCAGTCTGACCTATATCAATTTTGTTAGTAAGAACATTTTGGCAATTTGTGATGGCTGCCATCAGTTCCACAAAATGTGAATTAGATGTTTCTCCAGAACCTGATGAGCACGCCGGAGAGGCCAGAGGAGCAGGGGAAGCAGCCTCCGATGTGGATTCCAAAGCAATTGCTTTCGGTCAGCTGCCTCCTGGCATATTTATGTAACTTAGATTTGTAATCTCCCGACTTCTTCCCCATCATGTGAGATGGTTATATACACAGGGATAAGGGCTCAAGAGTATCACCGTAGTGCAGAAAAACAGTAGTAGGATATTGTTGGGACTGGCTCTGTAGTACTAAAACATCTTAAATCATAACTGTGAAACAAATGCAGAAGAATTGAGCTCCATCACAGCAGACGAGACACACTGCACCATGAGACTAGGAGCTATCCCAAGGTCTACGTCCTGGTAATCAATAATACACGGGGCAGATGAGGGGAACAAATATAGGGAAAATAACAAACATGGGGATGAGCAGTCACCGGAGGTCAGTCAGAGGTAGGGTAGACCCCTTAAAATGCAGCAATTTGTGAGTAGAGATGAATAGCTGAGGACTCACTATCCCTCAAGATCCTCTACAGCCAGCAATACACTGGGCAGGAAAGGGGCACATAAAAGGGCAAAACAACAAACAGGGGAAGAGCAGGTACCGGAGAACCAGACAATTTTCAAATTGTGTCTTGTTTGAAGAGTTATCTTCTCTCTGTATCAGAGATCTCGTGCAGCAAGGGTAGGCTCCCCAGCCACCTCACCCACACACACCGGGGGAGTCAAATTGCCCCAACACCAAGGTTGGCCTGCTGTATATGTTCACCAACCAGGAATATATATATTAATGGCCTATTGGAGGGTAGGGGTACTGGGATAAAAAAACAATAAAAGGAATGGTGATCTAACAGGGGGGGGGGGTGTGACCAGCAAACACCAGACAGCCCAAGCCCATGGACCCACTCACTTCAAGCATTGCAGGACATCCGTCCAAAGAACAACTGGTCGCTGACAGGCTCTGGAAGCACCGGAATGTTATGAGGGCCACAATTACTCTCCTCCAGCAATCCATCTCCGTCGGTCGTCTGAGCAGCATTTATCACAGGCCCCGATGTCAGGTTTATTCCACCTAAGGCCACAAAACAGTCCGGATCCAGAATCAGACCGTGCCTCCTCCTCCACCAACCCAGCCTTCCGTCCGGTCGGGTTAGCACTCAGGCCGCGGCTGTGCGACCCGAGCCCACACCACAGCAAACAATGGCCTCACAGCACAGATCGGGTATCCACGGATAGCTCCGGACCTGGAATACACAAATCTGGCAGTATTATGTTAAATTGAAGCAGTACAAAGAGTGGATGCTAAGGGGTGCAAATAGATTAGGCGGAGCCTCTCCATAATGCGTCCGCTCAGTATGGCTGCCAGGCCACGCCTCTTTCATTCTTTTTACTTATGTAAATTAAATGTTAGAGATTTTAAAGAATACTGATTCTCATACAACAGATCACAATGGTTTATCCGTTTATGACCCAGTGATTCTGGTGTTTGGGCCCCCTTATCCTAATGCACCTCGATCCGCTGTTTGGTGGCCCACCACTGGAAAGCTCCAGCAGTACCCTCGCTCTCCCAGATTCTTACGAAGATCAGCCACATCGAACACATGGAGAGACTGACCTCTATACTCCTGGATGCCCCCCCTACACAACTCCCTGTGGACCATGTCATCATTCCACAGAGATGCTGTGTTATTTGAGAGTCTGTAATCATTTGTATTATATTCTCTTATCTTTGACTCTTGGGGTTCTATCCCTGGGACTGGATTCCTTGCCTTCTCCTCCAGTCCCTTGTCCTCTCTCTCTTGCTCCCTTTTACTATACCTCCCTGTTCCATTTTCAGTTCATTCACTTCCCATTCCCCCTATCATTTCCCCTCCTTCCATTTTATTTTTTTTTATCTCCAGCCCCCTCCTGTCTCGTATGGATGAAAGTCTGCATGATTTTGTGAAATTGCTCCTGTAACCATGCAGGACTGTTTTATGTGTTAAATTATAACAGACTGGCACTCCATATAGTGATGCTCCATGCCTACGCTACTGTAATTTTATCCTTGTCACAATTTTTGTACTATTGTCTCATATTGCATTGTTGTCCAGCCTATATAAACCTGTTCTATAAAAAAATAAAATTTATAATAAAAATAAAAAAAGTCATAGATTTTTAACTAAGAATGAGCCTGCCATGATACATAGCAGGTTCTTTAGGAGTTTATCCTAACCAGGGTGCAATCTATTTTAGACCACATGTGCCATATACAAACAATATAGGTAAAAGGTGGAACCGTGTTATCAGTAGAAAAAGCAGGAGACTAGTAGAGTAAAAGTGATACCTTTATTGTCTAACTAAGTGGCTCTAGGATGCAAGCTTTCAAGATAGATTAGGTCTTGTCCTCAGGTATGTTTAGAATGAAGGCTGAACACAAAATACGTGAAAGATTATACACAAGCAAATTGCTTTGACATTTAAATTCCACGAGAGTGAATTTCTTATCACCATTGTTCTATGTAAATCATTCCCTAGGATCCAGTAGAGGCATCCTTTTGTAGCTGGCTAAGTGGTACACTAATAAAGTAAATTAGTATGTGGACAGTTTGTGACAGCAGTCAAGATGGCTCTACTTTTTCACATTGTTATTCCAAACACAGAGAACTGCTGATTTAACATAATGGGTTGAAAATGCCCAATTGGATGATAGATTTCAATATATCTCTATCTACAGCTTTGAACATACCTTGCATGCTGATCACGTGCCTGCCCAGTGGTACTGTGTCTGTGCCAGCCAGAGAGAAACTGTAACGGTGTCCGATGATGAAGTAAGCTTCAGGAAGTAGCTTACCTCACCACTTCAGTGTCTCCCCAGCTGCACAAACACAGTTTCACTAGGCAGGCGTGAAATAAGCATGGAGGGAAAGTGCAAAGCTATAGTAGGAGCAAAATAATAAAATAGGCTGTTTAATTGTTCTGTAATATTCAGAACACAATGGGGCTCAGTGTGAGAGACTTCAGGCCTTCAAAAAATTTGTGTTATTTTAGTGGCAGCCTATTCAGAGGCATATCGTCTATACAGGTGACTTCTGCCATCATGGGGGACAGGAGGGACTTAAAGGGATAGTAATACTTTGTTTTATCTTTATTTTATTTTGTAGGCATTTAAAAAACATGAAGAACGATATAAGTCTTATCTCTCAAACCTTTATGAGAGATATTCACAAAGTTTCCCCTCCCGCCCCTTTTACCTAGTGTAAGCCATCTCTTCTCAGATGTGGAATCCAGTCCATAGACCAGACAGATAACAGCAGGGGACAATCTTCTTCCTATGAGAACAATGAAAACCCTGCCCCCCTTGACAAGTTTTTCAGGTTTTTCCCTTATCTTAATTGAAGATTGTCCCTCTCTGCAGTCTACCTGGGCACCTCCCTTCTGATCTGGCTGAGCAGTGTTACATCAGTAAAAGGGGCGGATGGGATGTGTGTATGTTAAAAACTTGTGCTCTGTACAGGAAAGAGGAAATGGGATTGGACATTGGGTAGAAATACACTGGAGTGTTTTTAGTTGTTTTTTTTTTTTGTTTCTGTGTGCATATGTTGTTTCAAACCAAATGCTCCTTTCACTGAGTGTTTCAACTGATCAGTGTAAACTACTCCCAAATTAATTCTGTTGGCTGTTGAAGCACAGCATGTGCCTGTCTCATATTCAGAAATCAGCTAGGTCTCCAAAAAGAGCTCTAGCCTTTTACATATATATTTCCAGCGGTGTATTTGCAAACTATAAATAAAATGAAACAAGTCAGAAGAGAGAGACAATACATAGGTCTGTCATCCACCCATTCTCCACATTCCTTTTACAATGAAACTTGTAGGATCTGTAGCATAATCCAAGTAATGCCACTGTCATCTGAAATGAATGTTTTGTGTTGTTCTCAAAAGCTTATTTTTAAAATTGAATGTTAGTCCATCAAAAAAGTGTGTGTGTGTGTGTATATATATATATATATATATATATATATATATATATATACATATATTACACAAGCAAAATATTTCTAGATATATGCTGATTACTACTTTGCGCAGTTATTGAACAGAAAACTAGCCAAATCATTATAGCAAAACATTGTAAATTTTTAGAGTTTTGGAGTAACTAACTGTAAAAAAAATAACCTTATTTAAATTCCTTGTGGGTTCTTTCCTTCTCTGGCAAATCATTATTACCTGCACATTTATAATTAGTATGGCAGCATTGTTGAGTTCTTGAAATTGGAAAAATCTAGTGTACAATTTAAAATAATTTTTTTCTCCGCCAAGATGAAGGCCATTTTTTTAGTTTGATTTATAACACAAATGTGAACTTTGGCTTCTGTTACATTTTTCAGATGATTCTACTTGGGCAGCAAAACTAATAAAACCTGAACTCACAGTTGTGTAAATTTATCAACAAGAATGATTTTATGAACTTTTCTTTTGCATTGCAGTGAGAACAGAATGTAGAAAACAGAATTGTATATTTCTCTGTATCTATCTATCTATCTATCTATCTATCTATCTATCTATCTATCTATCTATCCATCTATCTCTCCTCTTGTTTCTCTCTCATTTAACAACTTTATTATTAATAAAATGTTTATTCATAGAAGGCCAGTATATTCAGTAGCATAAACCAAACTAAATGTAGGACCCTGCTTATTAGATTATCCAATCTAGACTTGTCATACAACGCATGTAAGACATATCCTTTATGCAAGCTATACACAGTAGTATTTAAAGAAAAAATGAAAAGATAAGGGGTTACACAGAGCAAAATGTTGGAGAAGATGACAAAATACTAAGATTACACTGATATTGAGCCTTACTATTAACTCAAAAAATAAAGATTATAATAGCCAGTATAATTGTAATTATATGTAAACATGCCACTATACTAGTCTTTTCTACTTGTTCAACTAATCTAGGCGCAGAGAACTTCATACATTTGATTTAACCCTCACCGTAGCTCCAACCCATCAGTTTTTACTTTCTACCTCATTCATCATGAGCTATGAGGAGAGATGACATGTTATGGCATCCATATAGTTAATAAAATAATTGCCCAGTAGAGTGTTGACTATACCCCCTCCACCACTAAAATAAGCAGAGATGATTAAATTATTATTGGTTCAAAAGGAGGTGATCCATTGACTAGTGGTGGGCGAAAAGCGTGAAAAATGTCCTGCATGACTTTTTGCAAAAACCTGCTGATTATTTGCTTTTTACGATAAGATTTTGCCTTTCTGCCTATGCAAAAATGTCCTCCTTTTCGCCTATTTTAACACATTTTCTGCCTATATTTCCTATCATATTACTATTATTATTATTGAAAAATGTGTTAGCATGCAGAATGCATTTGTCCTTTGCCCACAACACTAACTTCCTTCTTAAATGACACAGGCACTTATTCATTATGATGTCAACAGATTTAAAAAAAATACATCCTACAATGTGGCAGATGTGTACTGTAGTGCTGGTGGTGGGGGACTGGCTGGTATGGTGTGATTTATGTATGTATATAGTTCTTACTTTTGTTATGTTTGTGTCAAATCTCTATCCTCCTCCTCAGATTAGTGACACACATTACATGTTGCTCATAGCAGTGGTCTCAAGTGGGGTAGATGGTGGCAACCCTTCTTCACATCCCTCCACCACCTCCTCATCTTTGCTGTTGTAATATATTTGTCCTGGCTTTGACTGTCATACTTCTCTGCAGCAGGAGCCATAGGTGTTATTTGGACTGGCAGTAGCACACTCTCTGACACATACATAACTTCACTACTTTTTTCTGCCCTACAGCCCTAGGAACTTTTTAAAGTACTTCTGCTGATGCTAGTTGTGGCACCTTTAGCCTACTGATAGTGAGTCTCCCAGTCAGACCTGTGGTTGTGCTTCAGGTGGGATCTCATAGAGAAGGTGCTTATGTGTGAGCCTGCTTTCCCCCTGCTCATGTGCTTTTTGCACAGACAACAGATAGCAACATGCTTAGCTTGAGGATCCTGAGTGAAGTATCTCCATACTGTGGACTTCATGGAATGAAGGGTTCCTGAGGTGGTACTGCTGCTACTACTACTATTGGGGCTAGATGTTGATATAATTCTACTGCCACTACTACTAGGTGTCAAAGGTGCAGCACTTACATCAGCATCAGTAGAGGCACTTGCCATATCTAACATTGTGGATATTAACATGTGTTGCTGTTGCTGGGTAATCAAAGTAGGTGAGTGTGGCTGAGTGGGACTTTGAAGAGGCGATTATGCTGATGATGACTGTTAGGGTGACTGTGTGCTTTGTGACATCTGTGCTTGTCCAGGGTCAGACTTTCCAATGGCTTTCTCAAACAATTTATAGACAGACACAGTGCTCCTTAAGAGTGATGGAAGATTCATCCTTTGACTTTCTGCTAACTTTGTAGCCAAGTCATCATCCGCAATCTCAACTTCATCTGTATCTGAACAAGAGAAGGATGCTGGAGGGATATATTCTAGATCTGCATCATCATCATCAGTCACCATTAGGTCATCCTCAGCAACATCAGCATCACCTGACAATTCTTTCCCACTACCCTTTACCCCTTACTTTTACTGTAACAAAGTTTCCTACTAGTTTGAGGATGGGTGTTTTGGTTTCCCAGGTGAAAAGATGGAACAATTGTAACATCAAAGCATGGAATCATATTATACCATTTCTGTGCAGTTATGCACACGTACTAACTTATCACCTGAGTTTGAATTTCATTGTAGGTGGTAAATGTTATAACTGGTTTCATTTCACAGATTCTCTTTAATACCTATGGGGAAGTTTGGTGTTAAAAAAACACAGACAGAGTTATCACATATTTATTATTGTAGGAAAACAATGGAACTGCTACTAATAAAACTTCCATATGTATACGCTCACCGCCAACTGATCTTTTTTTCTTCGTGGTGCAGGTTCAGGGAATCCCATACCCTTTAGTAATCCAAATGACAAACAAGAACCGCACTTCAATGTAGTAGATAAAACCAGTACAAAACTTTTTATTGCAGGATTTCAAAATACAGAGATGCTACACTGGCGGCGATAGTCCCACGTGTTTTGCACCTTAATCATACACTAAGCACCCAGGTGTGAAAAGCGTGAGACTATTGCAGTGTAGTGTCTGTGTTTTGAAATCCTGCAATAAAACGTTTTGTACTGGTTTTATCTACTACGCTGAAGTGCGGTTCTTGTTATCACATATTTATACATTGATCTGCTTGTAATAAACTCATGACTGAGTTGAGAGAAGCAAATTATTTACTAAATGACTCATCTTATATTATTGATTACATATGCAAAATATATCAATCCATCAGTTGTATAAACAGGGAAAAATTCAAGCAAAGGATATATATTTTTTATTTTGAAGAGAGAAAAAGGAATACTGGAAATATTATTTATGACCAACAGGTATATAGTGCCAAATTTATATAAGAATGTTCTTGAAAATCAGGGACAAAGAGCTAGGGACATAGAGTATATATTTCCAGTCTACTCTGTTAAATGCCTTTTCAGCTTCAGAATAGAGAAGGGCTGCATTGATATGAATGTGTGAGTGTTTAAGTCAAATTATTTGGAAAAATCAACATTTTGTATGTGTTCCTTTTGTATGGGCTCCTTTCTTGCATCTTGTATGTAACCAGAGAAAGTTATAACATATGATTGCTACAATCTGAATTTCAAAAAAAGTAGTAAGTTGTACATACTCATGTACATACCACGGACACATTAGAATCCAGATTATATTAATAGTAAAGAGAAGTCATGCAGACCACAAGGGTACTAGATAGATAATAGGAAGCTGCATAGCTTCATAATCAGCTGCTTCCAAAATGGCAGGAGATATAGGGTCATAAGTGAATCGAGTAGGGATTAATGTAGATGGTTTATCAAAACAATGACAGAAAACTGCAGATGTATGAGTACAAAACAAAGTAGTATTTCTCTAACCTAGTTTGAGCTGAGAAAGTTGATCAAACATGGCATGGGTTGAATCTCTTTCCCTTAAAGAGAACAGTGCTGATAATAATTTATAGAATACCAAGGGCTCTTTCTCTTATTAGTAATAATACTTTCAAAACATAAGAGCTTATGAAATACAAAAAGGTTATTAGGGTCTTACTTCCTTACAATAGTAAACTGACTTATTTTAGAAACTTTGTTTATGAATACTTGCTGATAAACATCTTTCTAATGAATACTGGGATAATACTATGGTCATAGTATGTTGTAATTAGAGAGTATTTACTCATTCTGAAGTCCTTTTCTTTCCCTTTCGAAGAAAAGACTAAAGTTTCATGATAATAACAAATAAAATTATATCAAATATAACAATCATTATAAGTTTAAGGTATCCTAGAAGACTAAATGCTCGATTTAAAGGCAACCGTTAAACCAGCCGCTAAGTGAAAAAGGCACATCGCTCGCAAATAATACAGGAGTTACGGCAGATTCAATAGCTACTCAATGAGAATAGCTATCGAGCGTAGGCACACAAAAAACACGTAACACAAAAGCCGTTGTCGCTCATGTTAATGCACAACGGGCGGCCAAATAACACGATAACTGAGCTCAAAACAACATGTAACATAACGGCTGCCGTTGTAAAGCAACCATGATTAATGCCAAAACAAATTCAAACACACAGCCAATCACAAAGCCCCAATGTATCAAATAACTTCAAATACACCTATATATACCCAAAAATAACCGGCACACACTGTCTGTTATCGAGTTCTTCAGAGCCAGATATCAGGACCCAGGAGCGGAGGATAGTCATTAGAGAGAGGGAGAGAGGCGCGTTCATTGGAGGTAGAGGAGTTTTGCAGTTTGGAGAGAGGAGAGAGGTGCACTATATATACACATAACACACTTTTGCACATATTACATACACACATACAAACACAAACACATACACATACATACACATAGTCCTTTTATTTTATAACACCTTACACATTTTACTTTTTATTTTGACAGTGTGAATCTGGGAGTGAAAGTGTGTGACAGAGAGTGACTGGATCGAGTGTGTCTGTGAGGGCCTGTGGGAGTGCCTGGGTGTGACTGGGTGAGTGATGGCAAGGAGAGGAGGACAGGAGAGAGGGATGGGGAGAGTAGTGGAGGAGGAGGAAGCTCAGGAGGGGATCCCTCAGCAGAGCAGGGGTGGCAGAGGGAGATCTGCAGGGCGGAGGGGGACCCGGCCCACAAGAGCAGGCACACAAAGAAGAGGGACAGAACCTGCAGTGGGACGAGGGGTAGTTCCTGGGGAGCACCCCACACAGGCAGGGTCAGACCAGGCAGGGCACTCCGGCTCTGAATCCTCCCATGCCGGAGCTGATGAGGGCAGGATCAGGGATCCCAGATATAGTGAGGAGGAGAACACGGCTCTTGTGGAAGCTGTCCTGGAGAGGCAGAGTGTTCTCCACCCGACGGCAAAGGTCCCTGGCCTGGCAGCGCGGAGGAAGGCAGCCTGGAATCAGATCTGCAGCCGGGTGAACGCGGTGGCAACATGCAGGCGGGGCGTGGAGTCTGTGAAGAAGAGATGGGGCGACTGCCGGAGGGTGGTCAAGAACAAGATGTCTGACATGGCCAAGCAAGCCCGAGGCACCAGAGGTGGCCCATCTGTGCCCATCACATTCTGCGGCTGGGAGGAGATGGTGCGGCAGAACATGTCTCCGACCATGATCGAGAGGGTCGTGGGAGGAACTGACACTGGGGATGAGAGGAGCCTCCACACTACCGGTAAGTGCAACACTACAGAACAACACACTACAGCAACCAACACCAGCTGCACACACAGTCACACCTCAACACATGTCCATCACTCAGCCATACAACTGCACCAATACAGCACCATGAGGGTTAAAAAAAGGACACAACACCTGGACAAATGGCAACGTCCAACTTGGGACAAACCTGTCAAAGTCCTACTTCAACCCTCCTGTCACTGTGCTCATTACACACAATACACAAACCTTCATTTTCAAAATGTCGACTGTCATAGATCATCACTGTTCACACACAATGTCACCCATGTCCCCACCCTAACCCCTTGAGTGCTAGAGGGATCATCAATGCATCGATCAACAATGCATTGGCAACCCCTCTGGGACTCAAGGGGTTAACCTGACAACAAACAAGTCAATAGGACAACGATCACATGCTACACAGGGGACATTCACTAAGCGGTGACAAACAGATGGTGGACACAAAGTAACCCTCACACACCCTCACTTCACCAGTACCAGTGTTAGTCCATGGAGAATATGCCAAAACAAGAATCAAGTTCATAGGGTCCCATTGTACAGACTCCATGGAAAACACTGGAAATGGGGAAAGGAGATCACTGGAGAAGTCAACATCATGTTCATTTCATCAGTTCAACATCACCGCTTACAGAATCACAAAAGGGGGCATCAGATCACACATCACAGTGTCACACAGAATAAATGCTTGTAGGTGCAACACACAGGCCGAAAACTATTTTACAGAATTCAAGCTGGAAAAAGTAGGCATTGGTGTTGTGGCTGCAATCATTTACTCTGACTTGAAATGACATATCCCATATCTGATTCCCACATGGATCCACAGGGGTGCTGATGCCATGGATCGATGGTACACCAGCATCTCTATGCAGGATACATATGGGAAACAAATAGCAAACATTGTACCTTGGTCACCAACAGGCCATGACTGATGGATATCTAGGACTGAGTACGGTTGCCTCACACAGAAGGATGGATGGGCTCATACACAGAGAAAAAAACAGGCCTCAATCAAAGATATCCCTCACTACTGGCTGGATTGTTGCCCTTAGGATTCAAATGTTACTAAATATGTTCCAACATGATGTGAACACAGAGATCACTTCACTGGATGTGATTGCCTTACTGGCCAGATATGTGCACCCATCACATATCAACCTACATTGCTACCATCCAAATACACATACATAGTATATCACACTCTACGTAGATGGGATATACGAGGTATGTTCATATCCATCATATCAATACAATGTCTTGTTGGATGGGTGCACATATATAGCCAGTAAGGCAATCACACCTAATGAAATGCTCTCTGGCATCACATCTTGGAAGGATATTACTCTATCCATATGAAGGGTACATATCCACATACATATATGACAATTTCTACTTGTGTGTCACTGTAATGGGATAGCAATGGGTAATGTCATCATGATGTCATATCATTGCCATCGTTAACAGATGTGTCTTGATCTAAGTCCCATCCCTCCAACACTCATGGTTATACAGATATTGCTCCATGTGACAGGTGAAGAAATCCATCATTTGACCACACGGAGGCTCTTCAGCAGAGCCAAAGTCACAACATATCGAGAGAAATACCTCTTTGGAATGGTCCACAGAGTGTGCTTGTAAATCATGCACACCCTGTACACCATTCCAATTAAGTATTGTTCTCTAAATGGGTTGATTTTGTCTCTGCTGAAAATCCCTCGTGTGGACAAATGACTGAAATCTACATCCGTCACATAGAGCAATATCTGAACAACCATGAGGGTAGGAGGGATAGGACTAACAGAGAACAACATCTGTTCCCACAATGTCTACAATCTGACATCAAGGTGGACTTAACCTTTGCCACCCCCCTGGAGGGATAGCCATCCCTACAAGTTGTGAAGACAAATATTGTCAGTCTCTGAGTAGGATCAAGCAAGGTAAAGGACTCAGGTTAACCAGTTCACTGCTCCTCAGAGTTCAAGACTGGATCAACTGGAACTAGGAGGCTCGGGAAGGTTCAAAACCGTAGTCAGACTGCAGGACAGAGTTCTCTTTAATCGAAGACCTCGAGGTCCAGAGAAGGTTCGAGGCAGGTTCGAGGTCTTGGGGTATCGATAAGGTTCGAGACAGGTTCGAGGTCTTGGGGTATCGATAAGGTTCGAGACAGGTTCGAGGTCTTGGGGTATCGACAAGGTTCGAGACAGGTTCGAGGTTTATGGACTACGAATCCTCTATTCGCTGCTAGAATCGGGTTTGGACTCGCGGCCCAGGAAACTGGAAGCAGGTAAGGGGAATACGAGTTCCTACACCCTCGACTGGCCGGGGCAGTCACCGGAGCGGCCGGTGATGGCAACCCAAACCAGTCGGAGCCCCAGAGGTGAAGGAACGGAAGACTGGAACCAACCTTGAGAGCAGCTGGAGGGACTCTCGTTGCGAGGCAGAAAGTTCCGAAAAGAAAGCGTGGTCCGGGAATACTGGGTCAGGCCGGAATCGAATCAGTAACCAAAGGAGCAGACAGAGACGTAGTCAGGCAAAGCTGGGGTCAAGATCCACGGGCAGAAGACAAGACTTGGTCGGTAATCTGGCAGGGTTCGGTACACGGAATCAGCAAACACAGGAACTCACGACAAAGGTTTCTCTCAGACTTTTGGCGCTAAAATCGAGCAAGGGTTGATGGAAGATCCAGGTACATAAAGCCTACAGCCACCAATAGGAATATAGGTAGGAGGAGCAGTCAGGAGCAGTATGACAAATATATGTTGTTGGATCCCCCCCCCCCGAGTTAAACAATGGCATTCCTACTGCTGAAAGGTGTGTTGATGCAAAAGGTATCACAGCTCAGACATGGATATGTCAGGGGCAATATCCCAGTGGCCTGATATTGTACAGTGGTGCTGTTACTACACAATCATATGGACAGCTCTGGTACAGGGACCAGATATCTACATGGGAGGGTGTAGCAACAGCCCCACTGTACTATTTCTGGACACTGTGATATTGCACCTCAAAATGAAACCTTCACCCGTAATAACTCAAACAACACCTTTCAGCAGTGGGAGTACCCTTGTTTACCCAGGGGGATTAACACAAACACATATATTTTTCTTCACCACATATCAAAGTAGAACTGTCTCCACAAACATATGGCTAAGGTCACTAATCACAACATCTTCTTCCTCCACACAGCTTACGGACGTCAAGCCCAGCGGCAGACAGTGGAGGAGGCTATGTCACCCCCCAGTGAGGAGGACACAGAGGAGGGGACCAGCCGGTGGTCACCTTACCCACCATCACCATCCCCTCCAACACAGGCTGCATCACCACCTACTGCACCACCACAGGCTGCACCACCCCTTCCAGCTGCACCACCACAGGCTGCACCACCCCTTCCAGCTGCACCACCACAGGCTGCACCACCCTTTCCAGCTGCACCACCACAGGCTGCACCACCCCTTCCAGCTGCACCACCACAGGCTGCACCACCCTTTCCAGCTGCGCCACCACAGGCTGCACCACCCTTTCCAGCTGCACCACCACAGGCTGCACCACCCCTTCCAGCTGCACCACCACAGGCTGCACCATCCTTTCCAGCTGCACCACCACAGGCTGCACCACCCTTTCCAGCTGCACCACCACAGGCTGCACCACCCCTTCCAGCTGCACCTCCCCAGTACAGTGGCTGGATGCCACAGGAGGAGAGGTGGACATATCCATCCACCTCCACCAGCTACTACCCTCCATCAGCAGCACCACCACCACCAGGGAGACAATGGCTGCCAGGGACAGTGGCCACAAACCAATATGGCCCATATTCCTCACACATCAACCCACCCTCCTGGATGGCTCCACAACATGCCCCAAGGTATGATCCCAGGTGGGGTCCCAGCACCAATCAGTGGCCACCATATGAGCCTTGGCCACTGGACTACCCACACCTGGGCCTGATTGGTGAGCCCCAGCACCCCCTACCCAGGGACATATTCACACCTCCACCAGCACACACATCTCTGGGCAGCTCTGCATCACTTGATGTGGTGGGCATATGCCCATCATCTGCACCAGCCACTCCAACAGCAGCCACAGCACCCTCAACAGCAGCAGAGAAGGAAAGAGCACCCTCAACAGCAGCAGAGGAGGAAAGAGCACCCTCAGCAGCGGAGGAGGAGGAGGAAAGAGCACCCTCAACAGCAGAGGAGGAGGAAAGAGCACCCACAACAGCAGAGGAGGAAACAGCAGCACCAGGGACACCGGGCACATCCACCTCCAGCACCACACACCTCACAGGCATGGAGGCGGAGTGTATGGCCCTTCAAAGAAGACTACTCCGGTCCAGCAGAAGTACAGACAGCAACATCACCAGGAGCAGGAGGCAATCCAGGAGGAACATTGCCCAATTGGAGACCAGAATCCAAGCTCTGGAGTCGGAGGTGGCCAGGGGGAACACACTACTCCACCAGCTCAGGACTGGTCTCATGGACATGATGACACAGGTCCTTGTGGAGTTAAGGGAGATCAACCGCAGAGAGAACCTGAGGATGGAGAGGGCGAACTTGCGTTCCACCGAGGGGTCTACTGCTACCACCACCCCCTCCAGTGTTACCCCTGAAGCAACACCTAGGGGGCAGAGGGTTACCAGGAGATCCACAAGGGCATCCACCTCTGGCACCCAGGCTAAGGCCCCCCACCCAAAGAAGAAAAAATGAAAGGCCCAACCTGTTAAGTTTCCCCTCAATAAAGAAAACATTTTTTTTTTAATTCCAGTCTGATCTGTTGTGTCTTCAGTTATGGATTGGGTGGCAGGGTTGTCTCCAATGCATTGCCATACAATGCAGTGAACACAACCTCTGCCTGGGTGAAATGTTAGTGGGATGCTACAACATGGGTTCACACACACACCGTTGTACAAATTCAACTTGTAATACATCCCTGGAGCCATATTACACCACTGTGTTATATGGCGGTGTTGTGTGTTGAATTTGAACAACAAAACATACCCCTTAGCACAACAAATTGTACAACACTGAACATTTGTCTACATCATATGTTGTGTTTAACCCTTTGAGTGCCAGAGTGGTAGACAACGCATTGTAAAGAAATGCGTTGGGGACCACTCTTGCACTCAGTGGGTTAATGGGATAACCAGACAAACAGCTCTGTGACTTAGCAGGGACATTATAAGCAGGATAGATAAATGGGACATGTATCCATGTTGTCTTGGATTCACACACTCATTGTGCAACTGACTTACTGGAGAAGCCAATGTTTTTAACCTAGGATTTCAATGTGTAGCACACACATTGATATCCTGGGCTGAGCATTGGGGTCTCCTGTAAGTTGAGTTGCTGTTTCCCTAAGGGTGTAACAGACTTCACCAGTGATAACACATGTCCACTTAGTCTGGTTGTTCGTTAGCCCATGTACTGAGATATGTCAAAGTGGAGCAAAATCTCAGAACATGGATTATACTGAGCAATACAGATACTGTGGACAGGTATTCACTGTGGAAGTATGTCCCCTGTATCACCTCTTCATCACTCCCACAACACATTGGTGCATCACTGCCACCATCATCTGTTTGCATGGATACATCACAGAGTCCAGTCACTGGCAAACAAGTGGTGGACTCCTGTGATGTGGGTGATGCCTTTCCATGTATGGGGCATACTCTACCCTGGGTGTGGTAACACATTGACATATGTGTTCTCAAATATATCCTCCTACAGACACAGATAGAATGGTGATGGTTCATCTTTATTGTGTCTCAAAGTACATTAGAATGTACATGTGTTTTGTGTGTGTATTGCCTATATGCATTGAACACCTGTATGAGAACACTAAATGTACTTTGAAACTAAATCGTAATACTTCAGTAACACTGCTGCCCTGCTCATGTGTTGTCCATGAGGTTTGACAACTCTGTAGCTGAGCATCCTGACTGTACAGGTTAAAACACTCAAGAATTAGTGTTTTCTGTGTCTCTATGAGAATGTTCCAGTAGAGGTTTGTGTGAACCTCAGGTCAAACTTTGCATCACCAACAACATCACCATAAACAGCAAGGGGTGATCTTCATGAAGGTGTTGTCAAGACATCAATCCAGTCACATGGAAGATCTTCAGTTCAAGGATGGATCATGTTACGGATGCCTGCGGGACAAGAGGACAGGATTTGGAGCAGTAGACCTGAACTGATCATCAAGCAACAACAATTTAGTCTTTTTCATCCCCTCAGTTTTCACAGTTACAGGTGAGTGCACAAACCATTGCTTGACAATGTGTACTCATCTGTAACCAATTCTGTGGGGAACTAAGGACATGTGCATCAGTCCTAGGGATATGTGCCCCTGACATGTATACACACATTAACAAGTGTTCTGAGAGCTCCATGGAAGTAATGACATTGTGCTGCCACTGTGAAAGTGACAGTGGCAGCCCAATGTCATTTGTTCCATGGAACTGTTAGGACACATTTGTTGATGTGTGTATTCATGTCAGGGGCACATATGTCTGCACACTCACAGGTCTGCATGGAGTCCGTGGTAATCTGATCTACGTCTCATGACCTCTACATTGTGTGCCCATACCACTGTACATCCACCCCTGTGCTGCTCTTCTCAGCTGTAGCACAGTACAGGTCCCATATTGAGTCTGATGTCCCTTCCAATGCATATCATTAGATAATACTCTTTCGCTACTGGGCTAGCATGGTTGTTCAGGCTATAATCATGGCATATCCAGTTAGTTGCTGTCAATCAAGCCGTGTAAGGTGATGAACATCGGTAATATGTTGTACCTTGTTTCTCCTGGGGGTGTTCGTGATATCCTTGGGGTCTGTATGTCAACGTGGAGAGTGGAATGGAGGATGGTTTTTGAGTCCACACACACAATTTTCCACGTCCACTGCCAGTGCAGTGCTGTGTCACTGTTCCTGTGGGGTGAGACAGAACAAAATGTGCAGTGTGGTTAGTGTCACAGGACTGATGGGGGACTTGCATGGATTGTTTGCATGCATGTGTTATACTCACAGGTGAAGTATTCCGTGATGAGCCTGTCTCTAATCTGTGCCCCTCTCATGGTCTCCTCCACATGCCCGATGTCCATGGCCACTTCCTGTATGGGGGGGTCCGGGATGTGCTCCAGCAGCCTGGTGTCCACTGCGATGTTGTGCAGTATTGCGCACGCCACAATGATGTCACACACCTTAGCCGGTGCATACTGCAGTGCTCCCCCAGAATGGTCCAGACATCGGAATCTTGACTTGAGGAGCCCAAATGTCCGCTCAATAGCATTCCTGGTTCTGGCATGAGCCTGGTTGTAGCTTTCCTGGGCATGTGTTTGGGGATTGGCCAGAGGGGTCAGTAGCCAGGACTTGCATCCATAGCCAGCATCACCTGTGTAATGTGAGTGACATGGTGAAACAGGGAGCACATGTTGTGTGAATGATGTTTTGTGTGGTGGACGTAGTAGCTGTGGGTCAGGTGCATGCTGAGCTGAGTGGTGTGTACGCCTGTGTATGTGGTGTGATTTTGTTTTGTGAACTCACCCACTAGCCATCCCCCTGTAAAGGTTCCATTCTCAAAACCTCTGTGGACTGAGGAGTTTTGTAGAATGTATGCATCATGTGTGCTGCCAGGATATTTTGCACAGACATTCATGATCCTCATGTTGCTGTCACACACCATCTGCACGTTGATGGAGTGGAAGTTCTTCCTGTTGATGAATATCTGTGCGTCACGTGCTGGGGCCTTAATCCGGACATGGGTGCAATCTATAGCACCCATGACCCTGGGCATGCCTCCCTTTGCGTAAAAGGCCTGCTTGACGTGTATCCAGTCCATGTCGGTGGTGGGAAAATGTATATAGGTACTGGCCTTGCTTTTGAGGGCTGGCAGGACCTGGGCCAGCACTCTGGAGAATGTGGCCTGTGACATGACAGATGCGTAACCCTCAGTGGACTGGAAGGCCCCGCTTGCCATGAAGTGTATGGCACAGAGTAGTTTCTGCAGGCCAGTTAGGGCATGGTTGTGGATGTAGATGGGATCCACCTGCTCCTTGATGACCTCATACAAGGCAATGATGCTGTCAGGCCTCAACCTGTAGCGATCAATGACCTCGTCATCAGCCATTCCAAAGAGTGTGACCCTTGGGCGGTATACCCTGGGCCTTGGTGGTCGTCTATACATCCTGTGCCCTCCAGGTGGGGATGGACTCCTGTGTGGCTGCTGAGCCAGAGCCTCCTCACTTGCAACAGGTGGTGGCTGTTGATCAGGCATGCTTGGAGTTTGCTGATGTTCCCTAGCTCTCTCCCTTGCACGCCTTCTCCGCAGTCTTCGCAACAATATGTAACCCAACATACTGTTTGCTCTCTCTATCTGTCTCTATCTCTCTCTCTCTCTACCTCTCTCTCTCTCTATCTCTCTCTATCTCTCTCTCTCCCTCCCTGAGTGGAAAACAAGCCACAAGTGAGTGTGTTGAGTTGTCCCTTTAAGTACTTGCTAGGGCGTTGTGTAGGTGTGGTGATGAGGTGAGTGCTGACCAATGGTGAGTTGTTTGTGTCCAGGTAAGTGTTAGCAGGTGTGTGTGTGTTATAAGATGTGGTGTGTTGTGCTTGTTCTGTGTGTGCCATTTGCGGGCGTGCAGTTGTGGGGTGCAGGTCGCGTGTTGATGTTGCCCAGGTGAGCTTGTATTTGCAGGGTCCGCTTTGTGTGATGACCCCCATTGTTCCGTGCCATGTTGTGTTGTTGTTTTTTTGTGTGTCATTGTTCCTGTGGTGTTGCTTGTTGTTGTGTGTGTAGTGATTTGTGTTGTGTGTGCATGTTTTTGTGTTGTTTTGGCATTGCACGGGTTAATTTTCCCATTTACATGGTTGTGCGGTAAGCCTTTTGTGTCTTTTCCTCTGTAACGGGTGTTTAGTTTTGGCCGTTAAGTGTCTAACGTGTGTGAAAAGTGGGTCTTAACTTTTAGCCGTTAGGTGTGTCTTTTTTTCAGCCGTTATCAGTACCGCAAGCCTTTGAATAGCTCTGGGGTATGTTGTTCCATGCGTCTGAATGCACGTAAGTGTATCGGCCGTAAGGATTCTGCAACTGCCGTTAGCTGTTCTTTACACGGATCTTTGAATTGCAACATGACACTTAACGCACCCGTTAGTGATTTTTTTTGCTAACGGCTGCCTTTAAATCGAGCCCTAAATATGCTAGCTATCACTCCAAAAATTCCTCCTCCTATACTTCATAACACTTGACATAGTGATGTAATCAATTTCCCCATAGATGGAAATAAATTTTCAAGGGCCTTACAAAGGGTCTGTATCCAGAAAAGAAAATCATTTCCATGCAAATCAACTCTAAGCATTCTGCATGTTCCCTTTGCACTAATATCCGCTACCCCATGGATGGAGCTTATTATAATTTTCTTGTTATTAACTTGCTCAAATATGCTGTTATGAAAGGTAGCTGTAATGCAATATGTGGAATATTTTAAACCAGGCACAATTTGTAGATCGTTCGCATGAAGATTCTCTTTCTATACAATGTTGTCTCAGCTCTACAGAAGAGCCGTCAGGTCTGCGGACCAGATTACAAGTTTGTCAGCTAGACCGCTGACGTCAATAAAAGGGGCGGGAGGGGGAAATTTGCAAAGATACTTCTCCCAAAATATACAACTTATAAGAAAAACCCTTGTATCTATTTATTTATTTAAGAAGACCAATATTAAACAATGTTTATGGAAAGTATTATTATCCTTTTATTACGTGTCCTTTAGTATTGCTTAACAATTTTCTACCTAAACCATTTTTTATCTTTCTCACATTCATGAACATTGGTAACATTTTTTAAAACATATGTTAAATAATTGAAAGTGTTATTGTTTCCAACATTGCCTCAGAATAAGGCAAATCAGCAATATTTTGTGTAACACACTATGCATACTCACAGGGAACATCATCTGGACTTATTTTATTTGTTCATGAATACCTTTGATAACAGAATCCACCTAAACTGTCCGATAAATATTTCTGGAACATGGAGTAGATAGTATAATTCATATTTACAGATTCATGTTGTCGCTCACACCAGAACCTAGGAATTCCAGCATAATATAGAAAACCTTGGTCACTCTATTTGCTTTCTTTGCCACTTAAAGTGATAGTAATAGTACAGATTAATACATATAAAGAAAAGGTGCACCATAGTTAGTGTTCTGGGATGTCAGTCAACTAGAGAGAATGTGCTACTCTTAGTTGAGGATATAAAAACAAAAAAGAGAAAAGAAGAGATCCATAGCACCAGTTATACAGAAGGCTACACAAGAAATGGAGATGGTATCTATAAATAAAACATAACATGTATTAGTAAAGTGAACATAAAATGAAGATATGCAAATTAAAATGTTATATGAAACTCCAATATCGTAGTTCAAAAATGAATCATAAACACAGTTTAATTCACTCCTAACTAAATAGTGGAACTCACTGATATTAACCACCAATTGAAAATAATTATTTGGATAGTTCATTAGTTCTAGTTCCATATTTCACCAATTGGCTTTTATAATCTTTATAATATTGTATATAACGATTGGAAACACTGATATATGGGTTAAATTCACTCAAATTTTATTAAGTACGAAACATATTGGGGCAGTGGCATAGTAACCAAAATGTACACTGTGATTAGTATATTAATTGTCACAGGATAATTATATTAACACAGTTAGTCTACCTTTAATAGCACTGTGTCAAGACTGTTCTTGAATTCAATGAGAAACAGTGTCACAATTTATAGTAGTTGGTTTAAACAGAAAACTAAGAGCATCCACTATCACATTCAACACATATTTCAATATAATGAGTATTATTGTTGCTATATTCACTGTCTAGTGTGCTTAGAATTTGTTTGAGTGAAAATAGTAGAACAATGGCATGGTAACCAATAAGTCTCTTGTAGTGATGAGCGAGCACCCCAATGCTCGGGTGTTCGGGTGCTCTGACCGAGCACCCCCGGAGGCTCGAGTGCTCGGCCGAGCACCCGAGCCCCATTGAAGTCAATGGGAGGACTCGAGCATTACACCAGGCACCCCCTGCTCTGATGAGGGGAGGGTGCCTGGTCCATAGGAAAAGGGCAGAAAATGATGGAAACACCAGAGAAATGGTTCAGGGACAGCATAGGGAGGATGTCTGGATGCATCTTGGACTCCAACATCGCTGCTGGGAACGATCTTTCGCCCGTAGTACGCCATTTTTACAGACTGACCGTAAAACACACAAAAAGGCAGATAAAAACGACTTTAGGCGAAAAATTGTTACCAAACAGTATTTGCTGTATATTTACTTGTATATCATCTGCAAATTCTCCCAAAAATTTCCTCGATTTTTCTGAACTGAGGCCATGATTAAGAGGGAAACGTGCGCAGAGGCAAATTCTCCAAAAAATTTCCTTGATTTTTCTGAACTGAGGCCATGATTAAGAGGGAAACGTGCGCAAAGGCAAATTCTCCCAAAAATTTCCTCGATTTTTCTGAACTGAGGCCATGATTAAGAGGGAAACGTGCGCAAAGGCAATTTCTCCCTAAAATTTCCTCGATTTTTCTGAACTGGGGCCATGATTAAGAGGGAAACGTGCGCTGAGCCGACCATCTAAAACATTATGGGTGAGGGTCTGCTGCGGAGCTGACCATCCTAAACATTATATGCGAAGGCCCGCTAGTGAGCTGACGCTATAAAACATTATATGAGAGGGCCCGCTAGAGAGCTGACCCAATAAAACATTATATGAGAAGGCCCGCTGGTGAGCTGACCTATACAAAAATTGTCAAACAGCGCCCGCTGGTGAGCTGGCCCTATATAAAAATTATATCACAGGGCCCGCTGGTGAGCTGGCCCTATATAAAAATTATATCCCAGGGTACATGGAAGAGAGTCAACCATATACCCATTTTTTGGGTGGAAGGGGTGAATGGGAATACAGAGTATTCCCATCATTGTAAATAACATATATAAAGTGAGTTTATGTTCCCCCGGGGCTTTCCTCCAGTGGAGTGGAGAAGTCAGGGGAAATCCAGGCCTTGTTCATTTTTATAAGTGTCAACCTATCAGCATTGTCGGTGGAAAGGCGGATACGCTTATCTGTTATGATGCCACCAGCAGCACTAAATACCCGCTCAGACAGAACGCTGGCGGCAGGGCAGGCCAGCACCTCCAAGGCGTAGAGTGCCAGTTCATACCACGTGTCCCGCTTGGACACCCAGTAGTTGTAAGGCACAGAGGGATCATTGAGGACGCTGACACGGTCTGCTACGTACTCCTTCACCATCTTCCAAAACTTTTCCCTCCTTGTGACACTAGGCTGCGCATCAGGGTGAGGGTGCTGGCGGGGTGTCATGAAGGTGTCCCACGCCTTGGAGAGTGTTGCCCTGCCTTTGTCGGAACTGCTGTGTGCTCCCCTTTTCTCCCCTTCTCGGTTGGCCAAGGTAGCACGTACTCTGCCGCCAGCGTTGTCAAATGGAAAATTTTGGAGCAATTTTTCAACAAGAACCTTCTGGTATTGCACCATTTTGCTTGTCCTCTCCACCGGAGGAATGAGAGATGAGAAATTCTCTTTGTAGCGGGGGTCCAGAAGGGTGAACACCCAGTAATCCGTGTTGTCTAAAATGCGTATAACGCGTGGGTCACGGGAAAGGCAGCATAACATAAAGTCAGCCATGTGTGCCAGAGTACCAACAGGCAAGATTTCGCTGTCCTCACCAGGAGGATGACTCTCAATCTCCTCATCCTCTTCCTCCTCTTCTGCCCACCCACGCTGAAGAGATGGAACTAAAGTTCCATGGCTACCCTCTGTAGCGGAGGCAACCGTGTCTTCCTCCTCCTCCTCCTCCGCCTCCTCCAATTGTCGCTGAGAAGACGAAGTGAGGGTGCTCTGGCTATCACCTTGTGTAAGCTCTTCCTCCCCCATTTCCACCTCTTCCACATGCAAAGCGTCGGTTTTAATTGTGAGCAGCGAGCGTTTCAGTAGACACAGAAGTGGGATGGTTACACTGATAATAGCGTTATCGCCGCTCACCATCTGTGTCGATTCCTCAAAATTGCGTAAAACCTCACAGAGGTCTGACATCCATTCCCACTCCTCACTTCTGATTACAGGAAGTTGAACAGAGAGGCGACGACCGTGTAACAGCTGGTACTCCACTACTGCCCTCTGCTGCTCACAAAGCCGGGCCAACATGTGGAAGGTGGAGTTCCAGCGCGTGCTCACGTCACACAGCAGCCGGTGAGCTGGCAATTGTAAGCGCTGCTGCAGCTTCAACAGGCCGGCTGAAGCTGTAGATGACTTACGGAAATGTGCACACACGCGGCGCACCTTGGTCAAGAGATCATGCAAATTGGGGTAGGTTTTTAGAAATCGCTGAACCACTAAATTAAATACATGCTCTAGGCATGGTACGTGTGTGAGCTTGCCGAGCTCCAAAGCCGCCACCAAGTTACGCCCATTATCACACACAACCATGCCTGGTTGCAGGTTGAGTGGCGAGAGCCACTGCTCGGTCTGGTGACTAATCCCCTGCAACAGCTCTGAGGCCATGTGCTGTTTGTCCCGAAGGCAGATCAGCTTCAGCACGGCCTGTTGACGCTTCCCCACTGCAGTGCTACACTGCTTCCAGCTACCGGCTGATGGGTGAGTGGCGCTGCGCGCAGAGAATTCGGAGGTGGAAACGGAGGAGGAGGAGCCAATAACGTAGGTGCTGGCGGAAACCCTGATGGAGGTAGGGCCCGCAATCCTCGGCGTGGGTAGCACCTGTGCCATCCCAGGGTCCGAGTCGCTCCCAGCCTCCACGACATTCACCCAGTGTGCCGTCAGGGAAATGTAGCGTCCCTGGCCACAAGCACTTGTCCATGTGTCAGTCGTTAAGTGGACCTTCCCAGTAACTGCGTTGGTCAGGGCACGGGTGATGTTACGGGACACATGGTGGTGTAATGCGGGGATGGCACACCGGGAAAAGTAGTGGCGGCTGGGGACCGCGTACCGAGGGACAGCTGCTGCCATCAGGCTGCGGAAGGACTCAGTGTCCACAAGCCTAAATGGCAGCATTTCGATGGCCAGTAATTTGGAAAGGTGTCAGGTTAGTGCTATGGCCTGTGGGTGGGTGGCTGGGTATTTTCGCTTGCGCTCAAATGCCTGGGGTAACGACATTTGGACGCTGTGCTGGGACAGGGAAGTGGATGTGGTCGCTGATGGTGCTTCAGATGGTACAGGTGCAGGGCGGGAGGTATGCGGGCCTGCGCCTTCGACAGGCGATTGGCCAGCACCGAAAACAGGGGAAGAGGAGGCAGTGGTGTGGCCTGCAGACACAGATGGGCGATCCAGGCGTTCCTCCCACTTATTACGGTGCTTGGATGCCATGTGTCGGATCATGCTGGTGGTGGTGAGGTTTCTAGTGTTCATGCCTCGGCTCATTCTGGTGTGGCACAGGTTGCAAACTACAATTCTTTTGTCGTCCGCACTTTCCTTAAAAAAACGCCATACCGCGGAACACCTACCCCTTGGCAAGGGAGATTTACGCAAGGGGGTGCTCCGTGGAACATTTGCGGGCCGGTTTGGTGCGGTCCGCCTTCTTTCTGTAGCCACACCACTGCCTCTTCCAGCCTGTTGCGGTGCTGCAGATGGCTCACCCTCAGGACTGCTGTCATCGCTCGGCTCTACACCTTCCCAGGTGGGGTCAGTCACCTCATCGTCCACCAAGTCCTCCTCCACTTCCTCACTCTGATCATCCTCCTCATGTCTTGATCCCACCACATACTCAGTCATTGACAACTGTATATCATCCTCCTCATCAAGGTCTTGAGACAGTAATAGTGGTTGATTTAATGGCAACTGTGTCTCATCATCATCATCATCCACTTCCTTTGACCTTAAATGCCGTTCACCTCTGTCATCTTCTTGTGATTGGGTACCCTCTAGAGGTTGTGAATCAGGGCACAAGATGTCATGTTCCTCTGCAAGCGTGCTTGGAGAGAGGTTCAAATTAAGGATTGGTGATGAGACGAGCTCCTCACTATATCCCAGTGTGGGATCACTTCTTTGACCAGATCCTCTATGGTGGGAGGAAGGATGATCAGAGTGAGGATTATGTTGACCAGACTCTTGGCTACTGAGAGTGGACTTGGTGGAAGACAGGGTGGTGCTTAACCGACTGGAAGCAGTATCAGCTGACATCCAACCGACCACCTGTTCGCAGTGGTCGGACCTCGAGAGTGATGTCCTGCGACGCCCTGTAAACTGAGATATGAAGCTAGGTATGGTGGATGTCTTTCTGTCTTGTGCTCTGGCACCAGGCGCAGTTTCTACGCGTCCTGACCCGCGCCCTGAACTATCAGGATCACGTCCACTTCCCAGTCCCTTTTTACCCGCCTTCTTCATATTACACGGAATATGTGCTGCAAATCTGCAACTTTGCACAGTAAACAGAATTTGCTTCTTAACTGCGGCGATGCACAGTGAATGGAATATGTGACTTTGATATTTTACAGTTTGAAGACTTAACAGAATTTTTTCCTATTCTGAAACTGTGCACAGTAAACAGAATTTGCTTCTTAACTGCGGCTCGGCACAGTGAATGGAATATGTGACTTTGATATTTTACAGTTTGAAGACTTAACAGAATTTTTTCCTATTCTGAAACTGTGCACAGTACACAGAATTTGCTTCTTAACTGCGGCTACGCACAGTGAATGGAATATGTGACTTTGATATTTTACAGTTTGAAGACTTAACAGAATTTTTTCCTATTCTGAAACTGTGCACAGTAAACAGAATTTGCTTCTTAACTGCGGCTCGGCACAGTGAATGGAATATGTGACTTTGATATTTTACAGTTTGAAGACTTAACAGAATTTTTTCCTATTCTGAAACTGTGCACAGTACACAGAATTTGCTTCTTAACTGCGGCGACGCACAGTGAATGGAATATGTGACTTTGATATTTTACAGTTTGAAGACTTAACAGAATTTTTTCCTATTCTGAAACTGTGCACAGTAAACAGAATTTGCTTCTTAACTGCGGCGACGCACAGTGAATGGAATATGTGACTTTGATATTTTACAGTTTGAAGACTTAACAGAATTTTTTCCTATTCTGAAACTGTGCACAGTAAACAGAATTTGCTTCTTAACTGCGGCTCGGCACAGTGAATGGAATATGTGACTTTGATATTTTACAGTTTGAAGACTTAACAGAATTTTTTCCTATTCTGAAACTGTGCACAGTAAACAGAATTTGCTTCTTAACTGCGGCTCGGCACAGTGAATGGAATATGTGACTTTGATATTTTACAGTTTGAAGACTTAACAGAATTTTTTCCTATTCTGAAACTGTGCACAGTACACAGAATTTGCTTCTTAACTGCGGCGACGCACAGTGAATGGAATATGTGACTTTGATATTTTACAGTTTGAAGACTTAACAGAATTTTTTCCTATTCTGAAACTGTGCACAGTACACAGAATTTGCTTCTTAACTGCGGCTACGCACAGTGAATGGAATATGTGACTTTGATATTTTACAGTTTGAAGACTTAACAGAATGTTTTCCTATTCTGAAACTGTGCACAGTACACAGAATTTGCTTCTTAACTGCGGCGACGCACAGTGAATGGAATATGTGACTTTGATATTTTACAGTTTGAAGACTTAACAGAATGTGCTCTAATCTGCAACTTTGCACACTAAACAGAATGTGCTCTAATCTGCAACTTTGCACACTAAACAGAATGTGCTCTAATCTGCAACTTTGCACACTAAAAAGAATGTGCTGCTAATCTGCAACTTTGCACACTGAACAGAATGTGCTCTAATCTGCAACTTTGCACACTAAACAGAATGTGCTCTAATCTGCAACTTTGCACACTAAAAAGAATGTGCTGCTAATCTGCAACTTTGCACACTGAACAGAATGTGCTCTAATCTGCAACTTTGCACACTAAACAGAATGTGCTCTAATCTGCAACTTTGCACACTAAACAGAATATATGAAGTTTTTTTTTTTTTTTTTTTTCCCCCCCACACAAAATAAACTGCTGCCCCCACACACAGTAGTCCTAAAAAGGACTTTTGGTTCTTTTTTTTTTTTCACAATTGCTTGTCTTCTCCCTACACTGACTTTCCCTTCCTATCCTCATCTCTCCCTGGCTAAGACTGAGCCGAACTCGCTGGTCAGGTGCTATACAGCACCCGATCACGGGTTCTGGCCAGCCAATCAGTGTAATGCCAGCAGCCAACATGGCTGCTGGCATTACACTGATGTCAGAGCCTCCCTGCACGTTTATTGGCTGCACAGCAGCCGCGAAACGTGCGGGGAGGAGACCCGAACATGGCGGGCGAGCACATGCGGTACTCGTACGAGTACTGCCATGTGCCGAGCAGAGCGATGCTCGAGCCGAACCGAGCTTCGGCCGAGCATGCTCGCTCAACACTAGTCTCTTGTAATTAGTACATTGATTATCACAGAGCTGGTCTGCTTTCAGTAACACCCACCCTAGGTTACTCGTAAATATGGTAGGAAATATGTAGTGGTTTGTAGTTGACGGTTTTTGCACCAAGCTCCATGCCTTTGCTTATCACATAAATGCCACAACTGTGTCAGCTTAATGAATATACAGTGGTAATATATGGCAGTTCTTCTATATGCTATGAACCTGCCACAAATACAATGCAACAATTATTACTGGCTCATTGCTAAGATAGCTTCCTCACTTAATACTAGAAGGTCTTCAGATTTCTAGTCACATTACTGTGCAAACCCATATATTGCTGATTTTTCATTAAGCAAAGATAACATCAAATAAGTCTCGAGAGAGCTACCCTTAAAAATCATTTGGGAATGGGTTTTACTCTTAGGCCAACTCCGATCCTCAAAGCTGGGAATAAATATTAAATGAACTTCTATATAACTTCTAAATAATTATGTAATATATAACATTTCATAGAAGTCAGCAGTATCAATCAGTAGTCACATTAAGAAAACAATGTTTAAAAGGAATTGAACAAAGAATCCGTGTGCACTCCTTGATGTAGGTTTTGCAGTTAAAAATCATTTTTCAAAGGTCACAGCCGCCAGGTTGTCATCAGATTTTTTTAATTGATCCATTACAGCTTAGACAGTGAATCATTCCAAATACATGTAAATCCTTTATACCAGGTTTCAATAAGATATCCATATAGATTAGTTTTGATCCAGATTTAAATGTAATCTCAGAGTTATAGTTGTTATAATGTGTGAGCTACTCTTAGTATCAATTAATATGGACACCTGTAACTCTGTAATAGAGAAGTTTCAAGCGGATATCAATATAGATTCACATATTCTTATTAATATAAATCCAGAATACCATTGAACCCTTTGAGTGCCAGAGAGGTACAGAACGCATTGCAAAGCAATGCGTCCCATACCCCTCTGGCACGCAAAGGGTTAATCTGGAAGTTATTATTGTCATCCTGTATAAATAATGCTTATTATCTAGGGATGGGTGAAAACTTTCTCCTCAAAACAAAATCTGTGAATAATGGCACTTCCCGCTTAGTGAAAATTTTCATTGCATTTTTTCTCCTAGATCATTGCATTGAAATCAATGGGAAAAAAACATTTCCACACTAACTGAAAGTTTTCTCTACTTTTCTACCGCCATATACAAGGGTGTCAGGGTCTCACAGCATGCCATTCTGTATTTGTGAGAGGAGAAAGCAGCACATTTTTTGAGCTAGAGAAGATAGAGGAATTGAAGTTTAGTTTAGGGAGTGTTTTAGATAGGACATTTGTTTTCTGTATTAGGAGATTCTGGGGGCACTCTAGAGTGAAGAAGGAAGGAAGAAGGTTGATCCCAGGGGTGGACTGACCATACGGGCATTCGGTCATGGACCGAGGGCCCGTGACCGAAGGGGGGCCGCCGCCACTTCCAGCAATGCCACTGCCAACTGCCACTTATGGGGCCCGTATGTAGCGCTGCTCAGCTGCTCTCCAACTATGGCCGCCAGTTCTAGTAATAAAGAGCTCTGGGAGATGACATCATCTCCCAGCCTCTGCAATACTACAGGCATGCGGGACTTCGCGCAGTGTTAAGCCACGCCGATAGACCACCAGGGACTGCAGGTAGGGGCAGTGTGGAGATGAAGGGGCAATGTGGAGATGGGGGCATTGTGGAAGGGGAAATGTGGAGATGAAGGGTGCATTGTGGAAGGGGCATTGTGGAGATGAAGGGGGCACTGTGGAGATGAAGGGGGCATTGTGGAGATAAAGGGGGCATTGTGGAGATGAAGGGGGCATTGTGGAAGGGGCATTGTGGAGATGAAGGGGCAATGTGGAGATGGGGGCATTGTGGAGATGAAGGGGGCATTGTGGAAGGGGCATTGTGGAGATGAAAGGGCATTGTGGAGATAAAGGGGGCATTGTGGAAGGGGCATTGTGGAGATGGAGGGGGCATTGTGGAAGGGGCATTGTGGAGATGACGGGGCATTGTGGAGATGAAGGGGCAATGTGGAGATGGGGGCATTGTGGAAGGGGCATTGTGGAGATGAAGGGGGCATTGTGGAGATGAAGGGGGCATTGTGGAAGGGGCATTGTGGAGATGAAGGGGCAATCTGGAGATTTCTGCAGGGGGCCCAGACCTCTTTTTGGACCAGGGGCCCTGGGTCCTGTCAGTCCGCCCCTGGTTGATCCCAAATATCCCAAAATCCCATGTGACTGACTGGCAAGACACAGGCAGCTGGGGACCAATATGCTTGCAGATTTTGATGTTATTGTCTCTGTGCTGGGGAAGTATGGGAAAAGAAGTTGATTTTGATTTTCAGCTATAATTTTTTTTTTGGACAGACTGTATTAAGATAGGGTGGGTAACTTAAATAATAACGAAATAAACAAACAACTAATTAAATATATTAGTGACAGGAGGCTGATTGGGCTAAGGCAATACATCAGACTCCACGGTAGTTGAGTAATGTCCAGGAAATGCACAAGGGGCAGGGGTAGACATTGCAGGAACTTGAGAGTAGGTAGTTCAAAAACTTATTGTAGCAATAGTTGCCACAGTGTGTGCAATAAATGATGATGCTGCCTCTCCTCCAAGGGAGGATGTCATTTGTCAAGGTCCCAGCAAAATTTCCGGCACCAACAGTGCCAGTACAATAAAAGACCCATATAAGAAGAACGCATGCAGATCCAGCATCCTTCTCTTGTTCAGATACAGATGAAGTTGAGAGGATGATTATATGGCCATAAAGTTAGCAGAAAGGCAAAGGCTGAATCTTCCACCTCTGAAAAGGAGCACTGTGCCTATCTATAAACTGTTTGACAAAACCATTGGAAAGTCTAACCTTGGACAAGCAAAGATGGCAAAAAGTATCAGTCATCATCATCAGCATCATCGCCTCTTCCAAATCCAAGTCTCACTCAGCCACATACAATGTTAGATATGATTAGTGCTTCTGCTGCTGCAGGAAGTGCTGCACCTTTGACACATATTAGTAGCAGTAGCAGTAGAATTATATCAATATCTACCTAAGTAGTAGCAGCAGCAACTCCGGAACCCCTAAGTCCATGAAGTCCACAGTATGGAGATATTTCACTCACGATCCTACAGCTAAGCATGTTGCTATCTGTTGTCTGTGCAAAAAAAGCATGTAAGCAGGAAGAAAGCAGGCTCACACCTAGGCACCTCCTTTATGAGATCCCACCTGAACCACAACCACAGGTTTGACCAGGAGATGCACTGTCAGCAGTCCATATGTTCTGCAACTAGCAGCAGTAGAAGCACTCTAAAAAGTTCCTAGGGCTCTATGGTAGAAAAAGAAGTAGTGAAGTTATTTATGTGTCTGAGCATATGCTACTAACAACAGTTAGTTCACTCCAAATAACACCTATGGTTCCTGCTGCAGAGGAATATGATGACTCTGGCTTTGCTGTAGGAGATGGCAAGAGTCATACTCTGCCCACACATGCTGCCCCAACCTCCACCATATCCTCAAGTCATCTTGTTCTTATGCCATTTCCTGCCAACCCACACTGACTGAGTTCCTGGAAATTATTCAAAAACTTCCCAAAGAATCCCAAATAATGCCAGTGGAATGACAAGCTTCAGAAGATGTTAGCAGTGGACATGCTGCCATATTCTTTTGTAGAAAACCAAGGTTTCAAAGAACTGATTTCATGTGTAGCTTCATGCTGGCATATCCCAAGCCCCAGTAATTTTTCCAGGATGGCTATGCCTGAATTGTACAAGCAGGTGTTCAGTGTGGTGGGCAAAGGGCTGGAAAGTGCTTATGGCAAGAAAATCCACCTGACAACAGATATGGGGACAAGTGGGCAGAGCACAGATTATATGATGGGGCTGGGAAGGAAACCCAGTGAGCAGTCACAAACAGTACACAACACTAGCTTACAGCATCAGGTGACAGCAAGTAATCATACTTCTGGTTCTGGTAATGCAGCAAGATGGTCCATACCATCGGCACACCACCTTGTGCATGTAGAGTTTTGAGAGACAGTCCCACAAAGCCATAGATGTTATAAGTAAGCTAGAGCAGCTGATAGAGGAATGGCTTGCACCCTAGCTGGTTTTAAGTCTGCTGATAATGGCTCCAAGATCAACATTGCTTTGAGAATTGGGGATATCATTCATGTGCCCTGTTTTGCCCTTGTGCTAAATTTAATTGTGACCAGATTGCTGGCAGAATACGAAACCCTCAGAGAGATGCTTACTATTGCCTGTAAAATCTGTGCCCATTTAGTCACTCCTACAGTGTAGACAAAAAGAGTTGTGAGGAGCACACATCAAGCACGAACAAGATTAAGTGTCTTGTTCTAAGGCATGGTAGCCTCTCAATGGTGCTACAACTCACGTTTTTCACTCCCATGTGCCATTACAGAGAGGAAATCTCCATGTCCATATCAGACTGGTCCCGCCCACAGACAGTCCAGCACCGAAATGTCAGGCAAATCTTCTCCGCACGAGAGAAACGGCAAAACCACAGACGTACGTTTCGGCCTATGTGAGCCTCGTCAGTGTGGTGCAGCCGAATCCCTCTAGGCACATGGAAGCAAGGGCCCATGCCTGGGATGCCCTTAAACTTAGGGAGACAAAAAGAGTTGTGAGGAGCACACATCAAGCACGAACAAGATTAAGTGTCTTGTTCTAAGGCATGGTAGCCTCTCAATGGTGCTACAACTCACGTTTTTCACTCCCATGTGCCATTACAGAGAGGAAATCTCCATGTCCATATCAGACTGGTCCCGTCCACACACAGTCCAGCTCCGAAATGTCAGGCAAATCTTCTCCGCACGAGAGAAACGGCAAAACCACAGACGTACGTTTCGGCCTATGTGAGCCTCGTCAGTGTGGTGCAGCCGAATCCCTCTAGGCACATGGAAGCAAGGGCCCATGCCTGGGATGCCATTAAACTTAGGGAGACAAAAAGAGTTGTGAGGAGCACACATCAAGCACGAACAAGATTAAGTGTCTTGTTCTAAGGCATGGTAGCCTCTCAATGGTGCTACAACTCACGTTTTTCACTCCCATGTGCCATTACAGAGAGGAAATCTCCATGTCCATATCAGACTGGTCCCGCCCACAGACAGTCCAGCTCCGAAATGTCAGTCAAATCTTCTCCGCACGAGAGAAACGGCAAAACCACAGACGTACGTTTCGGCCTATGTGAGCCTCGTCGGTATGGCACCTGAGGGGCCATACATGCCTTGAGCAAACTACTTTATTTTGCTCTTTCTCGGTGTGCGCTCGTCACATTCTTTTGGTTTGTTGTCTCCCTAAGTGGAAGGGTATCCCAGGCATGGGCCCTTGCTTCTGTGTGCCTAGAGGGGAACAGCTGCATCCCACTGACGAGGTCCACATAGACCGAAATGTACGTCTGGGGTTGTGCTGTTTCTCTCGTGCGGAGAGGATTTGCCTGACGTTTCGGGGCTGGACTGCCTGTGGGTGGGACCAGACTGATATGAATATGGAAATTTCCTCTCTGCAATGGCACATGGGAGCGAAAAACGTGACTTGAGCAGCACCTGAGGGGCCATACATGCCTTGAGCAAACTACTTTATTTTGCTCTTTCTCGGTGTGCGCTCGTCACATTCTTTTGGCTTGTTGTCTCCCTAAGTGGAAGGGTATCCCAGGCATGGGCCCTTGCTTCTGTGTGCCTAGAGGGGAACAGCTGCATCCCACTGACGAGGTCCACATAGACCGAAACGTACGTCTGGGGTTGTGCTGTTTCTCTCGTGCGGAGAGGATTTGCCTGACGTTTCGGGGCTGGACTGCCTGTGGGTGGGACCAGACTGATATGAATATGGAAATTTCCTCTCTGCAATGGCACATGGGAGTGAAAAACGTGACTTGAGCAGCACCTGAGGGGCCATACATGCCTTGAGCAAACGACTTTATTTTGCTCTTTCTCGGTGTGCGCTCGTCACATTCTTTTGGTTTGTTGACTCCTACAGTGTAAGCATTGCTCTATATTCCATACAAGAGAGTAACTACCTGCCCCATCACCAGCTGAAAATGGAGGTCTCTACCATGTGGAATTCCACAATCTACATGCTAGAGCTTTTGTACGAGCAGAATAAGGCCATTTGTGAGTACACCATGCAAAACTGGAAGGCTTTGGAGGGAGCCCTCTTTGTCACCTGGCCAATTACAACAAATGTGCGATGTATGTGACCTGCTGAATCCCTTCGAGGAGGCAACCTCTGATCTTTATATTGCAGAAAAAAATAACGAGCATGGCTGAGGAATCTTACCATTATGACAACACAGATATGCACCGGCTGGTAAAGGACGTTAGTGTGCTTTGAACAGGATCCTCACATAGTGTCCATTAAAAACAATGATGAATACATTCTTGCCACTTTACTGGACCCCTGCTTCAAACACAAAATTTCAGAATTTCTGCCAAAAGGCCATCAGTTTATCACAACAAGGAGTCATGGCGATCAGCAGCAACTCTCTGAGGAATCGGATTCTGTCAGAAAATATCAAAATATACTTATTGATCAAGTGGAGGGTTGCATTGTGGAAGATAAGTGGGAGAAAGTGAGGGCACAAAAGCATCTAGACAACATAATAAAAAAGAAGGCAGAAAAGCATTTCAACCAGCAGAAGCACCTACATCATCAAACAGAATATCCCATTCTGAACACAGGGCAATTCATGGGTCTCAGCCAGGGCAGCAAAAACCCAACTTTGGTAGTGGTGTTGGTGGTGGCAGCACATCTTTTTGGGACTTGCTCCAAGTAGCAAACTCCACAAATTCCAAAAGCTCACTGCTGGTGGTGATGCCCATGCCGATCCCTGTCTCCCATTCCCTATCAGTCTGGCCTAAAAAGGTCATTAATGTCTTTTCCACCACAGCTTCTCTACCATCATCATCACCACCACCTCCTTGCTGCTGCTGCTTTATTACAGACATCTCACCAGCTGGAGTAGGTGATGAGAAACGTGACAGAGGGTCATCTAATGTCATGCTTGCCATTTCTTGGTGGCCTGGAGAAGGCAGACTGGCAGCACTAGCAGCAGGCACAGGCAGCTGATATGTGCTCCTGGTGGTAGTGACGGCATTATTGTTGCTAGCCACCAGTTTTGGTTTCTTCAGAATCATGTTACTTGTGGACACTGCTGGGGGGGCTGAGACTTGATGGCTAGTCTGACCCCTCTGCATTATTTCCCCTACCACTTGTCCCACCAGCTGCTTCACCATCACTATTACTACTAACACCATCCACATAAATTTCAGTTTCTGTGTCTTCCTCCTCACTAGTAATATGATCATCCCATCCTTCAATCCTAACACTCTGTACAAGCTGCTGGGCCTTCTTAGTAGTAGTAGTAGTAGCTGCAGAATTGCTTGGAGATGGCAAGTGTGACTTAGGGTCCCCTGCTGTTACTTGGCATCATCTCCTTCTCCCTCCTCCTGAGAATTTCAAGACACACTGGTGGAAGGAGCAGCACTGGCAGCAGGCACAGCACTGGCAGCAGGAGCAGGTAGCTGACCTGTCCTGCTCACATTGCTACTACTACCCTCTTCTGCCTCCTGTGATACAAATTTCCCCAAGATCCCAATGGTTGCTGAAGAGGGACTGGCCATCATTGGTTTTTGAAAACAGGGCATCCAGACCCTTTCATGTTGGTAGTGGTCACTTCTTCCTCCCCAGACTCACTAGAAGCATAAAGGTCCTTCCTGCTCCTCCTTTTTTAAATTAGACTTGCTCATAGTGATTAAAGGGGTGAAAACTTTCTAGTAACTGAAAACATAGCGAAAATTTTTAGAAAATTTATTGAAAGCAGATTTTCCTGTGACAATCATGTTTTTTGTGGATTTTTTCACAGGATTACAATGGGATCTTTCATCCACACCTAACCATGAAGCTAAGGGTCCCCAATGTGAAATCCCAACCAGAAATCACATACTGCTGCTAATCCCTTTGTCCACTTGCCTCTAAGGACATGTGACAACTTGCATTTTTTATTAATAATGATGAACCCTCCCTGCCACCAGCTTAGCACCTTCTGAAGAATGGAATATCCTCAGATGCCGCTTGATGCCCTGGTTATGATTATCCTCCACCACATTTCCATGTGCGGTCAGAGTACCACACAGTGTGCAGTCAGTGGACATGAACTGCCACATCTTGACATCTATAGAATGGTTATGGGGGAAGTATTGATGAATGAGGTGATTATCTGAAGATGTAGCTACTTCTTCCCACAGCCAGAACCTAGAGCAAGAAGGTCATGGTGAGCCAGGTGTTTCACTTGCCATCAAACCTACTGTCTTTGGCTGATTTTCTCTATTCTTCTTCTTCATTGATTTCTGCCTCACCTTTGGAGAGAGTCAAGGCGTACAGCAACAGCTGTGCCCAATTTCTTTGGTGGGGGTTTGGTTTTAACTTGCGTCACATAAATGTCATGGTGTCTGTGTTTCATATGTGTTATGAGGGAAGTTGTGCCAAGGTGTGTTTCCTCCTTTCCCTTCGCACTGATTTGTTACAGATTGTGCACAGTGCCATTGCTGATGACTGCACCGTGCCTGGCCCAAGAAAAATATAGTCCAGCACCCAGGACTTTAGGGGGAGAGGAAAGGTTTAGAAGAATGGCCTCTTTATTCTTCTCCTCCACCTTCTCCTTCACTGGCTGGGGCAGAGGAAGATGTTGCTGTTGTTGCCTTAATCCTTCTGCCCTTGGAAGTCAGCAGCAGCAGGAATTACAGCAGCAGCATCACCATTTGTATCTCAGTCTCCCATTCCTTCTTGGTTTGGGTTAAAAATGCCATTAATGTCTATTCCACCCCAGCTGCTCCACCAGCATCCTCATCGTCATCACTACCACTACCACCAGTCCCTCCTTGCTGCTGCTGCTCTATTACAGACATCTTAGCAGTTGGAGGTGATGCAAAATGTGACAGAGGATCCCGTACTGTCCTACTTGCCATCTCTTTGTATGAAGAAGGCAGACTGGCAGCACTAGCAGCAGGAACAGGCAGGTGATCTATGATGTTGGTGGTATTACCTTCTAGCTGCCATTTCTGCATTCCTCAGTATCATGTCCCAGAGTAACAATGCTGGGGAAAAGGAATGTTGTGGGCTCCCTTGACTACTAGTCTGGAAGCTCTGCAATGTTTCCCCTTCCACCTCAGCACCAGCAGAGGATCTACTGAGGTCACTCTAGTCCCACAACCTGTTTCACTGTCACTAACAGAAACCATATACATTTCAGTCTTCTGCACTAGTGTCACTCCCTCCCTCATTCCTAACACTCAGTCTGTAGCTGCTGGATCTCAGTAATAATAGCAGTGGGACTGCTTGGGGATGGCAAGTGTGACTTAGGGTTCCCTGCTGTCACACTTAAACAGCATTTACGGTTTACTTTTTGAACTCCAATATTGTGTGAGTTTTTATTTAACATTTTCATTTGCTTATATTTTTCATTTTACATTCTCATTAATAATAAAGGTTATGTTTTATTTATTGATACCATTTCCATTTCTTGTGCAACTTTCTGTATAATTGGAGGTGGGTCTGGTGTGCATATTTCTTCTTTTCTCTTTTGTGTTAATAATGGATCTCCTCTAAGTTGTCTTTTCTCTAGAGTAAATAAACCAGGTTTGTGTAGATGTTTCTCATTAATGACTTTTTTTTAAAATTTTTTATTTTTAACACATCACTATAAAAATACAGACTCTTCTCATGTATACATAACATTAGGAATTACATTAAAAATCCACCCATTCCTCCACACTACCCGCAGTCACCCACTACAGTTTCCCGTTCTAATCTTTATTCTCCCTCATTTATCCAATCCCCTACTAAATTATCCTGTATATATTTAAACAAGTCATGTTTCAACCATTCTTCCGCCAATTTGCTAGCTCTCCCCCTTGATCGGCTTACCCACCACATATCAGCCTCCATGGTTAGTTGAAAATGCATTTGCCTAACCACCTGCCCCCAAGAACCTATCACCGGAGACTTCCAACATCTTACTATCACCATCTTAGCTGCTACCATACAATGAGTAACCAGCAACCTCTGTGATTTATCCATATTTGGCCACCCAATATGCAACAATGCAACCTCCGGTTTCCTCCTCAATTTAACTCCTCCCGTTATATCTAAACAATCAAATAACTCCATCCACAATGGCTGCAATTTATCACACGTCCACCAAATGTGCAATTGAGATCCAACTCCCTTTTGACAACGCCAGCATAAATCCGAAACCTGCGGGTATATAACTGCCATCCTTTTAGGTACCAAATACCATCTATTCATTACTTCAAAACTGATTTTCCATAATACACACACAATGAACTTGTTCACATACATTCTTACATCCCTTATTCCATTCGTCCCTATCTATAGACACATTTAATTCAGCAGACCATTTCCCCATTGCTGCTGGAGTCCCATCTTCATTGGTCATCTGAATTAACTTGTTACATTTAGATAACACCTTTACTACACAAGTTCCCCTGAATATATGGCACATGACCCTACTTACAGTTCGATCACCAACATACAAATATTTGTGCAAAAAATATTTAACCCGTAATGCCCAGTATGACACTTAGTTTAGAGATTCGTGTCTCCACCACTTGGAGCGGCTGAGAGGGCAGCATCAGCGGAGACACAAATGTCCCATGATGCTGCCATTCAGCTGTGTACGGGCCAATGCCCCTTAACACACTGAGGGCATTTGAAGTGATCCTGCCTTTATATATGGACAGGCTCACTTCAATTGCCCTCACTGCCATTGGCTGGGATGTACTTCACATCCCAGCCAATCATGTTCAAGAACAGCCGCTCAAATCTGATTGGCTGGGATGTGAAGTACATCACAGCCAATGGCAGTGAGGGCAATTGAAGTGAACCTGCCAAAACACGTTAGCAGTTCATTGCATGGCCCTTTGTATGGCTTCCTACATATTAAAACACCCGTTGATGTTTTTTTAGCTTAACTGCTGCTTTTTTAAATCTACCCCTAGGCCTCTAAGGTAGATTGTGATATTTCAATGAAAAATGCATGTTTTTCTGCTTTTCCCTTGGGAATTCGTGCCAATAGAGAAACCCATAAATTTTACACTGTTTTGCTAATGCTACAGAAGCTAAGAGATTAGAAGTAAGCAGAGAGAGGGAGAGAGAAAAAAACATAAAAATAAACATTAAAAATACAAATAAAATTTGTTTTAAGGGCTAGCTAGATGTATGACCAGCAGTTTTGCTGCCGCTGTAATTCCTGCTGCTGAGCCACTGTTCATCTGTCATTGCAGCTGGATGACAATGTGCCACAGACCACCATGACCACCACTGGCTTCTTCAAGCAGTGATATGGAACTGGGCAGGCTCCACTTGCCCCCCCCCCCCATATTCCTGGTCCTAGTTCTTGTGATGATGCAGAGGCAGCAGTAGCATCAACCACCCCAGTCAGATTAGGTGATTCGGAAAAACAAGAAGGCAGTTCTTCTCCACCTCTCGCCTCAATAAAATCATGAGCATGTTTTAACTCTAGGCTAGGTATACTCCTTTCTCTATCCCCTGCCCCTAGTTCATTTGCTGGACATTATTAAACTAGCATGTGTATTTTTACAATGAAGTGCACAATAGAACTGATTGTGTGTGATGCCTTGCCCTTGACAAAATAATTTCTCTTCTAGTATCAGTTTGCCTCAGTCACAGCTCACATCAGGGTCACCTATCAGCCTTTTAATTTTTTTTATTTTATTAACTGTCCCCATAACTATCAATAAAAAAACAAAACACAAAAAACACTCACAGTGCAGCAGCTTATTCCCTTGGACTCCCCTAACACAGAAAAAATAGCCAACTAGAAGGAAATTGGATCCTAGCTCCCTGTGTCTTCCCAGTCAGTTACACAAAATTTGGGGGTGATTGGGATGAATATTCTTTGATCCCTTCCCCCCAGACTCCCCTAGCATACAAATAACAGCCAGATCATGAAGGAACTTTGATCACAGCTGCCTGTGTCTTGTCAGTCATACAAAAGTTTTAAGGTTTGGAGTAAATCCTTTCACAGACACACTCTAACTCCTCTAACACAGAACTAACAGCCAGACCAGGAAGGAACGTGGAACATGTTTGCCCATGTTTATCCAGTCACTCACACAGAATTTTGAGTTATTTAGGGTAAGTCTCCTTAGCTCCCTTCTCACATCCACAGACTCCTCTAACACAAAGAAAAGAGCCACATAAGGAAGGAACTTGGATCACAACTGCCTGCGTTTTCCCAGTCAGTCACACAAATGTTTACTGTATGTAGGGTAAATCTCCTTTTCTCCCTTCATACATCCCCAGACTCTCCTAACATACAGAAAACAGCCAGATCAGGAAGGAACTTGGATCATGGCTGCCTGTATCTTCTCAGGCACAAACAATTTGCAGTTATTGGGAGTAAATCTCCTTTACTCCCTTCACACATACATATAGACTTCCCTAACACAGAGATAATGGCCAGATAAGGAAGGAACTTGTATCACAGCTGCCTCTCTCAGTCCACCAATATTTTGGAGTATTTTGTACAGTTATGGTGGCATGCTTCATAATTGCTTAAAGGGATAGTAATACTTTGTTTTATCTTTATTTTGTTTTGTAGGCATTAAAAAACATGAAGAACGATATAAGTCTTATCTTTCAAATCTTTATGGTTTAAGAGATATTCACAAGCAAAGTGTCCCCCCCCCCCCGTTCAGCCAGCTCAGAAGGGAGGTGCCCAGGTAGACTGCAGATAGGGATAATCTTCAATTAAGATAAGGGAAAAAGCTGAAAAACTTGTCAAAGGGGTCAGGGCTTTCATTGTTTTCATTGTAAGAAGATTGTCCCCTTCTGTTATATGTCCAGTCTTACAACCAGATTCACATCTGAAAAGAGATTGCTTACACTAGGAAAAAGGGGTGGGAGAGGGAAACTTTGCTTGTGAATATCTCTTAAACCATAAAGGTTTGAGAGATCAGACTTATATCGTTCTTCGTGTTTTTTTAATGCCTACAAAATAAAATAAAGATAAAACAAAGTATTACTATCCCTTTAAGGATTTTCTTAATTAGTCTTCAAGATGATGCTTTCACCTTGATACTTTGTGATTGAGGGTTAAACTTCAAAGTTCCTTTTGAGTTGGGAAATGTATCTGTTTACATTATTTTAGGGGGTAGCTTAAAAATGAGAAAAAATCATTTCTGTGTGATACAAAAATCTAGTTCTATAATATTTACATTTTTTCACGATTAAAAACGTTCATTTGAGGTTATATTCTGTATCTTATTGTGATTTTGATTAGAAAATAAAGTACAAGCTTTTTGTTTGCTGGCATAAATTAATGCACTAAAAAATAGATTCAATAGAACAGCTGACTCATAATGCAGCTGCTTTTCAAGGTATGTTAGTTGGCATGCAAAATTGTACTTTTCATCAGTGTAACTTGTTAGGATTATAGAAACCTGACATGTTTAATTACTTGTATTACTTGTGTTCATTTAATTTCTACAAGCATCTACTAGAGTCACACATGAACTCTCGTATGTTCTCATTATGTTCTTCTTGCCGAATGAGTGAACAAAAAGTTAAACTCTTTCATGGACCTATATTCCACAATATGTAATAAAAGTTAAATGAAAATAAACATTTAGCATGCATATACAATAGTGGAACTGTTGTTGTGTCCTACAGTTAACATTACACATTATGTACACTTTACTATAGTCATGCTTGCTCTGGAAATCTGGTTTAATTTTGTACTAAAAGAAATACCACAGGAGGAAACTTTAACCCTTTGAGTAACAGAGGGGCACGTAAGGCATTGCACAGCAATGTGTTGTGTATGCCTCTAGCAATCAAAGGTTTATCCCAGACTGGATTTTAGAGATGTCGTCAAAGAATTGCAAAGAGAAGTTTCTATTTTTATTTATTTATTTTTAGGCTAGGCACATTTTTAGTAGGCCTATTTGCTTAAAGGGATAGTAATGTTTCACAAAAAAAGCAACTCCAGTTAATCTTCAGATCATTTGGGGCATGGAGAGTTGTTATTTCAGTACTGTCAGAGTTGTAGTTCAAGAATAACTGAATGATGAAGTATCCCCCGCCTGTCTGTTTTAACTAGTGTAAGCTGCCTCCCCTCAGATATGGAATCTGGTCGCTTGACCAGGCAGCTTGCAGCAAGGGAAAATCTTCTTACTGTGAGAACAATGAAAACCCTGCCCCCTTGACAGGTTTTTCAGGCTTTTCCTTATGCTCACTGAAGATTGTCCCTCTCAATGATCCATCAGGACAGTCTTGCTGCTCTGAGGTGAGCAGTGTTACATCAGTAAAAGGGGAGGGAGTGAGATATTTTATCATTCAATTACTCTTGAACTACAACTCTGACAGTATTGAAATCACACTTTCCATGTCCCAAATACTATGAAGCTTAATTGGAGCTTCTTTCTATCCCTTTAACCTTTTAAGTGCAAAGTGGGTACAATGTACGAGGTTGACCAGCTGTACCCGCTCGTACAATGTACTCACTAAATGCGGTCACTGCATAAGCCAATATAACCAGCATGAAGTGACCGCATTAAAAAAAAAGTCCCTGGCATAAATGGCGAGACATGAGGAGTGATACTCATGACTCCTCAATAATTGATCTCTCAACGGATCATGCTGGGAGATCAATATTGCCAGAAGAGAAGCGCATCTTCTCCTCTCCCATCTCCTACCCGAACTTCTGGGTAGGAGTAGGTGGGACTAGGGGAATCCTCCTAACATCCTAGGTGACATGCTCTCCGATGATGTAAGCAAGCATTGCCCGATCGTGTTCACTCCTACCAGTGGTAGGAGAAAAGGTCAGGAGAGCTTTTGCTCTCCTGTGGTAGCCATATTGATCTCCCAGAACAATCCGCTGGGAGATCAATAACTCGGGGGGCACCAGGAGGGGTCCTGATGTCCCCCACGAGGTCTGATAAATACAATATTAAAAAAAAGAAAAAAGAAAAGAAGACTAACCCTATGAGTGCCTCAGGGGTCCGCAGAGTCACTTATTTTGGGGACATATTTTTTCTAAGACCTCATTGGGAGGATTAGGAGGGGTCCTGATGCCCATCAATGAGGTCTATCTATAATAAATAAATGAAAAAATATCCCTGTGTGTGCCATGGGGGGTTCCAATGCAGACCCCCAGCCTGTTTCCACTGACTACTAGTAGACTCAAAGTACCAGTATGCACAGGATTCAGGCTGAGAATCAAACTTTGTATGAGAGGGACATACAGTGCATACTGGTAGTCACATATGCCCGATATAAACTATCGGACACCCCCACCACCACCACCACCATCCTTGCTCTGCTGCCCACTAGTAGACAGACCCACATAGACTGCCTTACCCGTACCTACCCAAACACTTTGTTACACTGGTAGTCACAGGTTTGCATGTATACCAGCTGACACCCTAGCTTCTTTCATCTGTTAGCCATAAAATCACACATACACTGTTTGCTTTACCATGTCTGTTCCACTGGTAGCCACTCTCCTGTTACCCAAATTGGTATGTCAACCAACAACGGTGGGGCACCATTCTTCTTAGGCTGGCAAGAGGTCCTCCTAGGAAATCCCACAGGGATTAACCATTTTAGTATCTTTGAAGTGACTAATATGTAAAAAAAAAATTTCTCCTGTAGCACACATTCTGGAAATAGTTGTTGTTTTAGGGGTAAAAAGGCAAGTGACCCCTCATTCGATGCAGCAGGTTATCTTCTTTCCAAAATGGTATGGGTTGTCTACCCTTTCTTCACTTCTGTAGCTGTTATAACCATTTTTGTACAGGCAAGTCCTGTTTGAGAAAATGTTAGAAAAATCAGATGTATTAATAGGTGTAGTTTTGTGCTTCTAGCACCACCTAAGGTAGGTCAACTTATACCAGTGGGGTGTCATTTGACTCCTAAGAGCACTACCTAACGAATACAGTTGAAAATTCTATGGTTTTCACAGATTTCAATACATTTCAAGGGGCAGAAATGTAAGAAAATGCCATTTTTTTCCTTTAGTGCAAACCTCTGGAAACATTTGTGCACATCAGGCTTGGGGTAAGAAGGCAAGTGAACCCTCATTAGATGCGGCAGGTTACCTTCTTTCCAAAATAGTATGTTATGTCTATCCTTTCTTCACTACTGTAGCTGTTATAAGTATTTTTGTACAGGCAAGTCCTGTTTGAGAAAATGTTAGAAAAATCAGATGTTGTAGTTGTAGTTTTGTGCTTCTAGCACCGACTAAGGTATGTCAATGCATACCAATGGGGTGTCATTTGACTCCTAAGAGCACTAGTTAACAAATACAATTGGAAATGACATGGTTTTCACAGATTTCTGTACAGTTGAAGAGGCAGAAATGTAAGAAAATGCCATTTTCTTTCCTTTATTGCAAACCTCTGGAAACATTTGTCCACATCAGGCTTGGGGTAAGAAGGCAAGTGACCCCTCATTAGAAGCGGCAGTTTATCTTCTTTCCAAAATGGTATGGTTTCTCTACCTTTCCTGCATATCTATAACGGTTATGACAATTTTCATGCAGGCAGATAATTTCAAAAACAAAAGTGTCAGGTTTAGTTAAGTGTTCCTAGCACCCACACAAATGGGGTACCATTTTTCTCATGTTGGTAGCAGGTACTGAATACAGTAGGAAATGTTATGGTTTTCAAACATTTTAGTATATTTGAAGTGGTGGAAATGTAAAAACACATGCACTTTTTCCTATAGTGCCCCATTTTGGAAATAATTGTGCACTTCAGCACGGGGGTAAAAAGGCAAGTGACCCCTCATTTGATGCGGGTGATTGTTTACTTTCCAAAATGGTATACATTTTATACCTTTCCTTCATGTCTCTAAAAGTTATGAAAATGTTAGTACAAGCAGCCATTTCTAATTTAGAAAACAGGCAGGTGTTATATGCTTCTGGCACCTCTATGGTATGTCAACTCATAGTACACTAGCTAATGAATACATTTGGAAATGCCATGGTTTTCACAGATTTCAGTACATCTGAAGGGGCAGAAATGTAAGAAAATTCCTTTTTTCATTAGTGCCACCTTCTGGAGGCATTTGTGCACCAGGCTTGAGGTAAGAAGGCAAGTCACTCCTCATTAGATGCAGCAGGTTGTCTTCTTTCTAAAATGGCATGGTTTGTGTACCCTTCCTTCACTTCTGTAGTTGTTATAATCATTTTTATACAGACAAGTAATGTTTGAGAAAATGTTAGAAATATTAGAGGTTGTAGTAGGTGTCATTTTGCACTTCTAGCTCCCCCTGAGGTAGGTCAACTCATACCAATGGGGTGTCATTTTTCTCCTAGGAGCACTAGCTAATGAATACAGTTGGAAATGCCATGGTTTTCACATATTTCAGTGCATTTGAAGAGGCAGAAATGTAAGAAAATTCCTTTTTTTTCATTAGTGGCACTTTCTGAAGGCATTTATGCACACCAGGCTTAGGTTAAGAAGGCAAGTCACTTCTCATTGGATGAAGTCTCCTCCATGCATATCATAGATAACAAATACAATGAAATATACAATGTATATATGTGTGTATATGGCACCCCTACCAAAGGGAGTCTCACACACAAACACTAAAATACACCCAATATGATGAGACCACCTACTCTGTCTAAATGCCCCCTAGTCCTCAACTGTCTAAACGATTGATCATTCAATAAAAAATAATATAAAAAGACAAAATTGCCTCCACGCAGAAAGGAACACATTATAGTCTATACAGTCAGATCTTCATAATCTTATTCTCCACAGTTCAAATCTTCAATACTGTGACCATGTTAATCTTCTCTTATGTATAAGACAGATCTTCACAATCACAAGGAATTAGCTTCCACACCAATTCTCTCCTGTAAATGTACTGGATATTCTAAACCACCTTGATTATTCTCCAGTGTTTAAATCACTCTCTTGCATCCATATATATTTTTGACCATAGAGCTATTTCTGTATCCACCATTCTGATCACTTTATAATATTATACACAATCTTACCAGATATATAGTTCTTAAGCAGGCATATAGACAGGTAAACCAGCCATTTAGATTATTTGGTACTTCTTAGGTGTCTTAAAGACACCAAAAACTGCCCTTAATACACTTCTTAGTGTAATGTTACTAAAAGCAAATGGTCTAATCGTTAATTTATAGATATTTATTGTATATTATTGCCACCAGTAATCACTTTCCAATCCTTATTGGTGTGATATGTTACCCATTTTGTGGAACAATCTACATATATTTGAAACAGCTTTGACTCACAGTTTTAGTCTTTCTCTGACGTTGGAAGACTGATGCACGCATTCCTTGCCACTCTCTTCTGGGTCTCTCAATCTGGTGGTGGTATACCAATATATCTACTCTGATAAATGACCTTTATAGGTCGACACTGTCTGTCGTGGAAGACAAATCCTTCAACGCGTTTCAAACTCCTCAGATTTCTTCCTCAGGGAGATGAAAAAAATAAATGTTAAACGCCGACCTGTCTCACCCTATATCCCTTAACATTCCTCCCCCCTAGGTGTCTCAGAGTAATTACATCACGCTCTGTGGTCTATAGTATAAACACAACTAATTAAAAACAAATAAAAGTATCCTATTTTACCATTGACAAAAATAAGTTGGTCCATACCCATACAGTCCAACCTAAATTGTCCTAAAATATATTAAATAGCAATACCTTTGTGTGCATCAACCCAAAGCACTATTGGGTTAAATTAAAGCACCTTCTGTTGTAAATTATTTTATTATTTTTATCTCTCAATCATATTCAAACACAATACTTATATCTACATGAAACCGACTAATCTTAACATACTTTATATAAACACAACTTCTACATCATTGCTAGAGTCTGTCCCATATATTTCTCAGTTCTTAAAGGGATAGTAATGTTTCATAATAAAAGCAGCTCTAATTAGCCTTCATAGTATTTGGACTTTGGAGAGTTGTAGTTCAAGAGTAATTCAATGACAAAATATCCCCCTCCCGCCCCTTTTACTGATGTAACACTGTTCAGCCAGATCAGAAGGGAGGTGCCCAGGTAGACTGCAGAGAAGGAAAATCTTCAATTAAGATAAGGGAAAAACCTGAAAAACTTGTCAAGGGGGGGCAGGGCTTTCATTGTTCTCATAGGAAGAAGACTGTCCCCCTCTGTTATCTGTCTGGTCTATGAACTGGATTCCACATCTGAGAAGAGATGGCTTACACTAGGTGAAAGGGGTGGGAGGGGAAACTTTGCTTGTGAATATCTCTCAAACCATAAAGGTATGATAGCTAAGACTTATATCGTTCTTCATGTTTTTTTTAATGCCTACAAAATAAAATAAAGATAAAACAAAGTATTACTATTCCTTTAAAGAGATCTTTCATTTCTTAAAGACATCCTGATTATTCAAAATATGTACATAAACTCCAAACATCTACCACAATGTCCTTAAATTTGAAGTTACAAGGCTTATGCCATTAATTCCACAAAATCCACTTTCATATAAATGTAAATGAATAACTCCTTTTATACCGCAGTAAAAAACAATTATAATCATCTAAAATCAAAACAAAGCCAAATCTGAACTTGTATTCAACCTCAACAATGCTCTCAACTATGCACACATACATCCTCTAATATAAATATTTATATCCTATATAATAATTTGCTAGGATGTTTGCCAGAAGCCGTCAGGATCAGTAGAGACTGCCCGAATGCACGGAATGCTGGGAGTTCTGTGCTGGGAGCATTCTGTGCTTTCGGCCAGTATCTACAGCGCATGACTGCATCGGCGTCAGGACCCAGATCAGGTCCGTCCTCTTAACCTTTTGAGTGCCAGAGGGGTACCGCTCTGGCACTCAAAAGTTTAACATCACCCGGACCTTGGCACATGTTCACTGGCTTTTACACTAGTCCCTTAATAAAATAATGGATCTCAATACCCACACTAGTTCATGATATCCAGATATTAATGTAGACTTACTAATTAACAGTGAAACTGGCTCCTGACTTATCCAATAGCTACTTTTACAGGAAACCGAAAATTTCTATTTCTGCACTTAAACCATATGGCATCAAGGTTTGAATTTTTTCTCTACCACATTCCCTTAAAATTCATTTTCACTAATTGGGACCCTTCACATTCCAGAAAGTGGGCAGATACGCTATGTTTTTGGAACTTATTTTTTATATTGTATAAATGTTCTTCTGGTAACATTTGGGCACACCAGGCTTGGAGTAAGAAGGCAAGTCACCCCTCATTGTATGCAGCAGGTTATCTATTTTCCAGAAATATAAACTTTTATATAGTTTTTCCTCTGTTTTAGGGTAGCTTTACCACAAAAACTCTAGAATGCGCTTATTAGTTGAAAATGCCATTTTGCGCTCCTGGTGATTAGGGCTTTACACCAGCCATGGACGTAGGTAAAACTATACAAATTTGGTAATATTTTACTCAGAGGATACATAGTTTGTGATTTTAGTAAAATAAGTAAGGGCTCTATGCAAATGTTGGAGTTAAGTCCAACGAGAAGAAAAAAAAAGACCTTTGCGAGTTAACCAAGACCGGGTAATGTGAGATTCAAATCTTCCTTACCTGGAAAGGTTAACGTGCAACGGCCTACAAAACACACGAAAACTACAAAACTGGAGTCGCCTAAAATCTGACCTCATCGCCATCAAAAAAGACACGCTAAATAACGTGAGGAACGTCCCAATGACAGAAACAATCAAACATCCAGCGTTACCTAGTGACCCAGCCAATCACAGCACCCCAAAGTATCAAGTTCAGTCGAATAAACTATATATAGACCCAAAATAACCCACACACCTTTGTCTGATTTTGAGTTCCAAGAGCTAGATCCCAAGACCCAGGAGGGGAGGCTAGAGAAAGACAGAAAGGAAGCTTAGGCGCACATATACAAGTAGAAGGAGTTGGAGAGATTGACAGCACACATAGCCACACATAATACACTTTTGTACATACCAAATACACACATTCAAACACACATGTACAAACACATAACCCATATTTTTTTTTTTTTTAGTAAAACACATACACTTACATACACTTTCTTTTGACAGTGTGAGTCTGTGAGTGCAAGTAAGTAAGTGAGTGTGTGAGGGCCTGACTAAGTGCCTGGGTGTGAGTGGGTGAGAGGAATGGTGAGGAGAGGCGAGGACAGGAGGACAGGAGAGAGGGGTGGGGCAGGGCTGGTGCTAAGATTTTTGCCACCCTACGCAAAACCTAATTTTGCTTCCCATAACCTCCCCGCTTGTCTCCCGCCTACGTATACACCTCTTATAATTACTATTACTTTAGCTAATTATCAGATTTTTTTTTGCCAAAAATTTAGAGGACATCTTGTCCTTGTCATAGTAACCCATATGTGTTTTTGCATGCAACACTTTACCAGCCTCCCTGTTATCACCCTGAACCACACCTTTCTAAAATAGTACTGTTATATTTTATTTCCCTTAAATCAACAATGTAAAATAGATGTATTAACCCTTCAAGAACCAGAGGCAGTACAACGCATTGTGAAGCAATGGGCTGTGCATCCACCACTGGTTTTTGTAAGCTAAACCCTTTGCATGCCAGAAGGGTTCCTGTGCAGCTCATTGTTTTTGCTCTGTGTTACCCAGACACCCCTCTGGTTAATCCTCCTCGGTTGGGCTCTCAATACATGTGAACCCAAAGCCATTTAAGATGGTGCTGCCACTTGAATAAGTTATTCAGCTAAGTGAGAATGATAATCACTGGTCTAGAACAATTATTAGAATACCATTGTACCAGTCCTAATGTCTTTCTTAGCATCAGGTTCATTTTATTGTTTTGTTTATCTTATTGCTTGGGTGGGTACAATGTAATCCAGCCCAATTGTGGGTGTCCCACCATAGAGTTTGACCAGGTAGGTGTGGCATGGGTACCAGTTTAGGGTAGCACTTTTATGTATTGTGAATTTGATAAAAATGTGAATGTAGAATATTAATTGTATATTTATATGCCCATTTTTATTATTCAGATAGAAAGACCATTACATGTGTGTATTTGTACCCTTCATTATGCTCTTCACTAATCCTATATAACAATTCGCTAACGATGTTTGTCAGAAGCCATCATGTGCAGTACAGAGTGCCCGAACGCGTCGTGGCTGATACAGAGCGGGATGCTCCGAATTCAGACCTGAGTCCTCTCTGAGCACAGGAAAGTGCGCAGAGAGGATCACAGTTTGAATTCAGAGCATCCCTCTCCGTATCAGCCGTGGTGCATTCCAGCAGTCTGTACTGTGCATGACTGCAGCGCTGCCAGTGTTGGCCCATGTACATGGGTTTTAAAACTAGTAATCTATAAAATGTTAGAGGCTCCTGGAATGTCTTCACTGTAGTTTAGGAGTATATTGATCAAACAGATTGAAAATCACTGACTGAGCAAACGATAAAGCAGTGGACCAGTGGGATTTTAAACATTTGATTTGCTGCTGCCTTCATAATTATACTTGTTAGCAAAGCTTAACCCTCTGTGTGCCAGAGGGGTATCCAATACATTGCAAAGTAATGCATCAGATACCCCACTGGCACTCAAAAGAGGTAACGAAGTGCCACAATTTTCCAGAACAGCAACAAAGAAGTGAGGATTAGGGGAATCTACAATGGTGCTGCCTGTGTATGTCTCTGCCTCTACCATATGTCCTTGATTTGTGACAGGTCAATGTCCCGACTGCTGGACACTCTTTAGCTTCTTAGTCCAAGTGAAGCAGCTTTTATCTTCCGTCTTCCAATTAACCCTTCTTTTCGTTCTCACCTTGTTTCTACAATAAACAATGTAGAGAAGCAGAAAGAACAAAAAAGCATGGTCAGGATGGTAGAAGAAAGAGCACAACTGTTTCCCCAGGATTAAGAAACTTTCCACCATTTGAGTGTCAGAGAAATGTGCAGCACAACCCTTTGTCACTTAAAAAGTCATTCATTCTCAAATTAAAGGAGAGACAATCACAATCAGAAGGTATTAAAAGCATGTAGTGCTACCCCCAGACTCTAACTAATATATTTATTTCTAATAACTTGATGGATGTACCCTTGAATGAGGAGTCCCATCACCTTCAGTCAAAGCACCAGTGACTTACCGAGGAAGTAGAGAAGTCACACAGTCAGGTATGTGACAGGCTGGCCGCATTATTTATTCTTCAAAGAGAGACAGAAAGAGGGCAGCATTGTAATGCACAACACCAGCTACACACTGCAAATTCAAGTGCATAGCTGGTGTCTGACATACGTAAGCAACCCTCGCAAACCATGTGAGGGCCAGTAGAGAGCATAGCTGTGTAACGGTATATCACCCCGCTTTGGCTATTGGGCCTATTCACAACCCTGTAGTTATACCACCTCCTGTATACAATCCAGAGGTTAACTCCTTGAGTGCCAGAGGGGAACACAACACATTGCAAAACAATGCGTTGCATACCCTCTGGCACTCCAAGGGTTTAGATCAATTTCAGTGGCTAGGCTTACTTATCCCAAAAATATTGCAAATGCAACAAAGCAATACATGTACCTCTGTTTTATAGTTACTCATGCTCACTTCAGGTGAGACAGGGCTGGTTGTGCACACATTTCTGTGGCAATCTGAGCTCTACAGGCTTGTGGCTGATGCTTTCCACTGCTCTTCCTGCTGTAATGTTGTTTTGTCACCACTACGCTCCACAGTGACCCTTCGCAACAGCACCGTATTCATAGTACTTGAGAGCCAATGAGAGAGGAGAATTTTCGCCCATCCCTAGTCCAAACCCTTAAACTGTAAAGCTCTGCATAAACATGCATTTCTATATAGATACAATTATTAATTAATTCACATTTAAAATCAATTAGCTTGCACCGGTTCACAATGCTTAGAAAATCTATTGACTCTACATTGGGCTAGTACAAGAATCAGTAAGACTGATGCACCACTGGTGACCAGCAGGGGCTACTCTACAGTGCCCAATGAGTGAATTGCATGTATACACCAAATGTATAAAAAAAACTAAAAATCTACATCCCAAGCTAGTGAACAACATATGTCAATAAAGATAGAGGAACTATGATAGAATATATAAACCACGGGGGCTAGTCCACAATGCAAATGATGCATCACATATGTGAAATTCTCATACTGGGAGAAAAATGATAAATATTCACAATGTTCATAAAAAACACAAGTAGTTACAACATGGTTGTGGGTTTACCAGATGGACACACATTAACATGCACAGGTTAACTCCATAGAAATCCCACAGCCATAATTACATTTTTTAAACATATATTTAAAACAAAAACAAAAACACTAATTAGACGCCCACCAAGACTCCCAAAACTCCAACTCTACTTTCGTTGTGCTCCTTTCTATAGCTCTGTCACAAACACCATTTTATACTACCCCAGCAGAAACACAAAGGAAACTCTATGCAGGGGGACATTCATTATTATCACTGATTTCAATTCCGTGATCAAGGTGGAAAAATAGCTGGAAAATGACTATTTTCTTGAATATTTTCTAGCACACTGAAAGTGCCATTTTTTTGCCTGTTTTGATTTTGGGGTGAAATGTTTTGAATATTTCTAGTACTGAGACCTGGGTCTCTATAAATTAAAAATAATGCAGTATAATAGAAAAGAAATGAAAATGAAGATACAGTTTTTGTGTGAGAGATATATTTTCACAGTAAAATCATTAGCATCCTCCATTACCTGGAGGTTCAGTTCACAATGCAGTAAGCTTCCCAGTGGAAGGGTTTCTTAAGTTAATAATGAGCACAACAAAGCTGAGGTGCACAAATAATTTGTATCAGTCTTGTCTTTTTAATTTCGCACACATTAGAGTCAGATGGGAAATGAACAGGGATGCAGACGAGAAACAAGTGTCCAGTTAACCATTTAAGGATTGGCTTCTTCAGTGACTTTTGCTGTACATATTTGCTAATGTTTGCAATAACCTTTACGCATCTGCCAGGGCAAACCTTCATAGTGAACGAGCTCTTTACACCATTCCTATACACTCTCAGTGCATAGCTTACACCTGAGCACAGACAAACACATATACACACCTACACTATCACTCCTTTGATGTACACAGTGCAGTAGACATTTTATAGACATTTTATTATGCAAAAGCTCAGTGTATATATAGTCATTATTAGGCAGAGGCAGAGCATAAAAATTGTTCTTTTTGCACAGTATTCTATTTGAACATTCCCTTTGGATGTCATATTTTTTTTTGCAAAGTTATGTATACTTGAATATTTATTAATTGGGAGGTTCTAATCTTCTGTTCATAGAGAAAGGTTATCTGCACCAACAGGACTCTTACAACTGAATACAACAAAGATTATTTCAGAGGTGGTGTTTACAGGAGAGAGTACATATTTTGCAAGAAATTGACTTGTGGCAAGAGATTTATTTCAATTATTAAAAATTAAATTTACTCGGTGGACTTTTATTCGAGGGAAGTTAAGCTAAAAATAATCATGTGCCAAGAAGTGCATGATTATAATAGGAACACTTCCTGCTTTTTTTAGAAACCCTCAATCATTAATCAGATCTGGACCATTAGCATAGAATTTACTATGTCACTTCCCCACCCTCAGAAATAACTATTGTCTTTTATTTATAATTTAACTTCCCCCTAAATAGAAGTCCACCAAGTAACTTTTATTTTTAATCATTGAAATAAAATTTCTAAGTTTTAATTAAAAAATGACCCTATTGAGTGCCACAAGACAGGTTCTAGTTGGCTAGTGGTTCTCTCTCTTGCCACAAGTCGATTTCTTGCAAAATAGTTTCTAATTTTCTGACAATTTTTATGAAGACTATTTTGTATTGTCAGAGACTTTGTCCTGGGGAAGCATATAGGGTTAATTCTAATTGTAGAAATTAGCTGAAATTCTGTTTAAAATGTGTTCCAATTACATCATCTGTGAACAATGGACTACTGGTCCAAGGTAGGGAGTGAAAATAATTAACCGACATTTATGGTGATAAAGTGGGTTTTGCCCGACATTCTTAGTGTCTTATCTTATGAGAAAAACAATCCCCTATGAGAACGTCTAGGAAATGACAAATTTATATGACGTTTCATGCCCTCTTACATACATCATTGATGACATAAAAGCTGATTATATGTAAGAAATTTAAGTAGAGTAAGAGCTCCACCTAGAGTCTTGAGAGCATTATGACTGGGATTATCCACATTCCTTGAATAATTAGGGATATATTAATATCCAATCAGGGCAGACCGGTGATGTCACGGTATAATGAGATGGATCTTTGTCCAATCATCAGACAAAGGTGGGGATTACTGATAAGGCAAAATTTGCAAATATAATGCCAAGATACTGTTAGTTCAGGGTCTTTTGACTTCCTGAAAAAAGGGCTCTTTGTGACTTCCTGAAGAAGAACTACTGGGTGATTCCTGACAAAAGAAGGCTGATGATCAAATTCCTGACCACACCTTATAACTTCAAGAATCCACACTGATTGACCTAGTAATTATATTTTATTTATTCTAATTCTGCCTAATTTCAAAATAAGTATATTTCCTCGATAATTGAGGAAAATTATATATATATATATTTGTCCATAGAAGCCTGGCCAGTTTTATGGAAAATATTATAATCTGCTATATATTTAGCATAGTCATTAAGAAATTATGCAGAATTAATTAATTAATTTATTGTTATAAATTACCAGAGAGATCATAAAATAGAGATAGCAGTGAGATATATTTATCCTTGTTTATACTGGTTAATATAATTTTGAGTATGTCTAGAATATTGTGTTTCTGGTAAAATTATAATAGCTGATATTTAATCAAGTGAATTCTTGGAATTCATTATTAACTCTCTAACTGCTGTTTGTCTATTTATTTGTGGTGTGCATTCTAAAGTTCTTTGTATATGTGCCAGGCTTATATTTTGTAATTGAAGGTATTATCTCAATAGACAAAATAACTGTTGGGTGTGGCATCTGTTTTAAACGTCTGTATTAACCCTTGGAGTGCCTATAGGTTTTATATAGGTTGCTATTGTCATAATATATGTTGCCTGAAATTGGTTACTTTATAGACATATGTTACTGGATTAATTCTGGTAGATTATTTATATAATCTTTGTTTGACTATATTAATTGCAATTTATATATTTTATTCAGAGGTATTCAATATTGAATTCAGTAGATAATTAAATTATAGTGAGTTAAATCTGGGATTTAATTCCAGTTATTCCCTAAATTTAATTATTATTTATATATGATACAAGGAATTGTTTGAGGAATTATTTAATTCATCTCACAATACCCCTTACATCATAATTGGCATAGTCTATACAGTTTCTGGGGCAGAGGTATTAAGAGACCCTGCAGCCAACTGTATTATATTAATTGTAACAATCAATTAACCTATTCTATGCTGCTGAATGCAATTATTGTTATTATACCTCTGAATATACCTATAGGTGGTTAACCCTTGCACAGCTGGTAATCTTTATGATAATAAGTGTGGTTTGATTTTCTGTGTACCTATTATAATTGCTAGTCACTTATATAGTTCATTGTTGCTGATATTTATATATATACATTGAATATTGTATTTTAATAAAATAGATATATTTTTGCACAAACATGAAGGATTGATTCTTGTGATCAATTCGTTACTGTGAAGTAGCGTGTCAATACATATTAAAGATAAAGTTCTCAAATTATTTTACCTATGTCATTTACCTATTTAGGTGAAGAAATCCAACCTGAGTGGTTCTCTGTTTAACCCTTTGGATACCTTCATATAAATAGCCCGACAGAATGTTACAGATTTATAGACTATAGATATTTTTGGCAGGCTGGTACATAGAGAACTATACATTGCATTGACATAATGTCCACCAAATGGGTTCCATATCAAAATGTAGACGATTGTGTGAGAAAACATCACAATAGCACATTTAAAATGTTCCTTTCATCAAAATGGCATGTTTAAAATGTCTCTTTATTAAACAGCATTGAACATTATACCAACTTAGTAAAAAAAGCCATTTATCTCTATCACCACCCACTACCCTAACAATTTTAACAAAAAACATATCCCAACAATACACTTTAACAGGAAATAACACAATGCAAATCACTTGCATAAGCAACAACGACACAGTGAGCCCCTGTTCAAACAGTAAAGAAAAAGACAAAATAAAACCCACTCAAAAATCCTGCACAAAATCCTAAGATAGATTAACCACCTCCAAACCCTAACCACTGTACCCCTACACTACCCTAACCTAATCCAATCAACCCCACACACTCTAACTATATCCCAAATCCCGGTTAATGTAAACTATATTAGTAACACATAATCAACTGACGCTTAGCAGCATACTGTTAGACTCTGATCTGATAAGGTGACATTGTGATGCAAGCAGCACTTTTAATGCAATATAATAGAATTCCCCCAAGTGCTGTTTCTTTAATAGGGTTATTAAAATGCACAGAAAAATTTCATTGGGATGACATTTGAGTTCTGCAGTCCAACAACAGAGAATCATATTCACCTCTGTGCATTTGCTATCCATTAGTAAAGATTAACTTGGGTGATTTAGGCCTAGATAAATGCCCCCTCTTAAACAGCTGGTAGGACAAAATTGGATAACTCCCTGTTAGCAAAAAGTGCTAGTGGAGCTATTCATTTGCCCTACCATCTGAAAGGACAATGTATGTTGGGCCACAGAAAAGGACTTGTGGCCAAAAGTCTGTTAGTATGTTAAGTTCCCAAAATGCTTCTAAATAGTGGCAATAATGGGAACATCAAAGGAAAAAAGCTATTGATCAGTGCCTGACACACTGTCAAGTACCTGTCAATAGTACAAATACAGTCACCCTCCCAAACACTCTACACTACCCCAAACTAGAGGTGGGCAAAAGGACCATTCATGTTCCCTTGAAAAAACCCCCAAAACCAAAGTGGTTGCCTGCTTTTTATGGGAAAATCAGCTTTAAATACAGTGATTAAAACCTTCGCCATTTTCACGCACTGGCAAAAATCCAGTACAAGCAGATACAAAGAGAGCTAGGCTGTTGTGCTGTGAATTTAATAGCAAAATTGAGACAGGAGAGGCTATTACTGCTATCACTATGAGCAAGTTTAATAATAGTTAAAGAAGGACCTGGAAGGACCGTTATGCGTCCAGTGAGTCTGAGGAGGGGGAAGTGACCACTACCACCAACATAAAAGGGTCTGGATGCCATGGTTCCACAGACCCAATGCTGGCCAATGCTGGGGAAATGTATCTCATGGGAGTAAGAAGAGGGTAGTAGTTGAGAAGGACATGTCAGCTGCCAGTGCTGCCACTGCTGCCAGTACTTAACCTGCTGCCAGTACTGAACCTGGTGTCAGTGTGTAATTTTCAGGAGGGGGGAAGGAGAAGATGATGCCAAATGTGACAGCAGGGGACCCTAAGTGACACTTCCATCCCTAAGCAGTCCTGCCACTAGTACTACTACTAGTTAAATGCTGCAGGGGGGCAAGGAGGGAGTGATCATCATATTACTAGTGACTATGAGAAAGAAGACACAGGGACTGAAATTGATGTGGTTGGTGTTTGTAGTAGTAACAGCGATGGTGAAGCATCTGGTGAGACTAGCACTAGGGGAGTTGTAGGAGAAGTAATGTAGAGCATCCAGACTAGCAATCAAGAGAGCCCACACCATTCCCCTGACCCTGAGAGTTCCCTTCCACCCACGGCATTGTCCAGGTGGAACAAGGTCTTGAAGAAGGCAGAATTGTTGCCTATCAGCAACAATATTACCACCACCATCACCAGAAGCACAGATCAGCTGTCTGTGCCTGCTGCTATTGCTGACAGTCTGCCTTCTTCAGGCCGACAAGAAATGGCAAGTGTGTCATTAAGGGACCATCTGTCACATTTCTTACCTCCTCCAACCAGTGGGATTTCTGTAATAGAGCAGCATCAACAGGGTGGGACTGATGGTGGTGGTGATGATGGTGATGATGGTGGAGAAGCTGGGATGAAAGAGACATTATTAGCCTTTTTAGCCTGAACTGAGAAGGAATGGGAGACAGGGATGGGTATGGGCATCACCACCACCAGTAGCAAGTTTTTGGAATGTGTTAAGTTTCCTACTGCTCTAATTCCTGCTGCTTCTGAATTGCAAGGGCAGCAGGACTCTGAGAAGCAGGCTAGTGATCCATAGACCACTGTGGACACAGTGGGAATGGGGTAAACAAGTGATGTGGAACTAGGACAGCGATACACCTGGTCCTAGTTGCAGTACTGATTCTGAGGCAGTTGCAGCAACAGCAGCAACATCATCCTCTGTCCCACTCAGTGAAGGGGAATATGGAGGAGAAGTAGAAAGAGGCCATTCTTCTCCACCTTTCCCCTCACTTCAAGTCCTGGGTGTGGGATTATTTTTCTCATTGGGCAGGCACAGAGCAGTCATTAGCGACAGCACTGTGCACAATCTGTGACAAGTCAGTGAGAAGGGGAGAGGAGGGACCACAATTTGGCACAACCGCCCTGATAACACACATGAAACACCTTGACATTTATGTGAAACATGTTAAAGCCAAACAACCACCACAGAAATCAGGACCCGCTATTGCTGTACCCTCTGACTCCACCCAAAGGCAACAAGAGGCGAGGAAGAGATCAAAGAGGAGGAAGAATAGAGAAATCAAGCCAGAGGTTTAAAGTTTGATGATGAGAGAAACACCTGGCTCGCCATCACCTTCTTGCTCTAGGGCAACTACATTTTATGCAAATCCACCTCATTCATCGTTACCTCCCCAACAAAGTTATAGCCATTTTGTAGATGTCAGGATGTGGCAGTTCATATCCACCCATTGCACACTGTGTGGTGCACTGTCCACACATGACAGTGTGGTGGAGTATAATCACAACCAGGGCATAAAGCAGTATCTGAGGAGCTTCTATCTGGCTGGATATGCTAAGCTGGTCGCAGGGAGGGTTCATTGGGGACCCTAAGTGTCATGGTGTTTGGATAGAGTTGTGCCAGGTGTTTGATGTGAGCAGAGATGTACCCATTGTTCCCAGTCCTTCCCTTATCTACCATACACACTGTGCACATTGCATTTGCTGATGGGAGAGGCACAGTTCCTGCTCTCAAGGCAAAAATGTATATTCTACTAACAACACATCCATGATTTTGGAGGAGGGAAAGGTAGAGAATCATTATTGGCCAATTTCTTTTCTCCACATATACCTGTGGTGGGGGCTAGTTATGGGGGCTACCTGTGGTGGGGGCTGCTACTGCCTCAGACGCATCACTGGAGCTAATATTGGCAAGTAGGACCTTCATCATCCATCACCCATGATGCTGCTCTTGTTGATCCCTTTCCCTTTGAGCTGCCTAATCATCCTGCTGTTTAAACTACTTAGCAGCATCAAAAAGAACAGCAGTAGCAGATTCTGCATATACAACAGTGCATTTGACAACAAGGCATGACCTGCTGGCACTAGGCCAGTAGGGCAGTTTTAAGAAAAAAAAACAAAAAAAACCCACAAAGACCTACAAAAAATAAACAATTTGGGGGGCTTGTTTCTAATAGGCCTAAGTCCTACAAGTCAATGTTTCCACATGGCTTGGACCTAACAAAAGTCTTATTTCCGACTACAAATCAATGTTTCCTCAGGGTACAAATATCAGTCACCCCAGTCTCAGCTTATATTACTAGGTTTCTGCCTCTGTCACATTAGGTACCAATTTCTTATTTTATTTTTTTATTAACTGTCCCCCCAGAACTAATTACCCGATTCTTTCCCCAGACTCCACCCACCAACACAGGCACCCTCCTCAGATTCCTTTAATACCATGTGTTATGGGTTTATTAAATTGTATTTCATTTTTATATTTTTATTAACTGTCCCCCCAATCCCAGTAAACAATTCCCCTAAAAAACATTCCCTGTTCAAATCATTCTTTTCCCACTGTCCACCAACACATGCACCCTCGTATCCCTTTTCTACTTTGCATTTGGGAAATAAAATAACATTTGCTATGGGTTGTGTGTAAATTCAATGTCCCCATTGATTTCAATTGATTGAGCTAGGCAAAAAAAGAAGAAAACCTGTAATTTTCATTGGGAATTATTTGCCAAGGAAGTTCCATTATTTGCTGATTTTGGTTTAAGGCAAAAGTTTTCGCCCATCCCTACCCCTAACAGTAAAGTACCTAGGCTAACACCCACATCTGTTACACTTACCTGTCAACCACTGATCATCTTCTTCTTCTCTCTTCCCTCTTCTCTCTTCCTTTTTCTGGTTTCTCTAATCTTCATCTTTAATCTTCTTTCTTCTCTCTTCTTTCTCTCCATCTTCTTTCTTCTTCTGTTTCATCTTCTTTCTTCCATCTTCCATTCATTGTCCTATAAAAAAGAGATGAATTTTAATGATGTGCCAAACAAAGAACCCGCTCACATGTGCATAGTTTAACCCTTTGATTGCCAGGGGGGTACACATTGTACCTTTCTGGCACTCAAAGTGTTAAGCATTGCACATATGCTCCAATAATAATAATAGAAGATTATTTTTCCATAAATATGTCCCCATATTTCTGCTCTGTATTATTTGTTTTCAAATTTAAAAATATTAGTGGAGGTGAAAAATGAATAACTATAAATATGGCCCCTTTTTTCTTCTACGTCAATGTTTGTTGCAGTGGTGGGGGTGGCAGGAAAGGCAGACATAGCCCCACTCTAAGTATCTAACTGACCGATGGCAGTTCCAGGGTGAGGGAATTTTGAACAGAGACTCTTTATATATGGTCAGTCTCTGTTCAAAATGACTCATTTGGCTGGGATATGTGCTTTTGCATCTCCCAGCAAATTAGCTTGAAGCAGTTTCCTTCAATCTATGGGGTCATATGGGTGCTTATTATTATTATTTTTATGCTGGCATTTCTTCATAGCACAGGTAATTGCATTGCATTGCCATTTTTTTGGTGTCAGGGACATTTAAATCTAGGCCTTAGTCCACAGCAGCCATTAGAAGTTTCTTCCCAGATTAAAGGGACAGTAATGTCCCAGAAAAAATCTTTATAGTTTTGTAGTTCTTAAAAAATTAATCTATATGCAACAAATACTATCTTTCAAACCTCTATGGTTTGAGAGATATTCGTATTCAAAGTTCCCCTCTCCCTCCCTCCCCTTTCCCTGACATCAGCACTGTGCTGAGTGCAGGGGAATCCTATCCAGGGACCAACCAGCAGCTCTTCAGCACGAAATTGCATTATTGGAAAATTATTCTTCATTGGAAAGGTCTACAAAGTGTGCCTGGTTTGGAAGCATTCTTTGTAGACCAATGAAGTCATTTGTTTTAAATAATGAGATTTTGGATCTGCTAAAGAGCCTCCTCGTATCGGCAGATCTCCTGCTGTCAGCTTTACATCTGACGTCAGGAGAAGGAGAGGGAGGGGGAACTGTGAATACGAATAGCTCTCAAACCATAGAGGTTTGAGAGATAGGATTTAGACTTGTGCACGGCTAAAATTTTCGGTAAAATTTGATTTCGGACAATTTTTTTTTGTCGGCCAGACGATCCACATTTTGGACCAGACCTGTTCGACGAAATTTGACAATATCTGAATTATTCAGCTGACTCTAACATACTTTAAAAAGTTACTCTCCCTTGCGATGGCAATAAGGTACTAGGCCTGCCTACACAACTGTGAGACTGGCTGTGTCACTCTGAAAACTATTAAAACAAATTCCTAATATTTTTTTATATTTTGGACAGGAACAAAGATGACTCTCCCTTGCAGTTGCAATAAGTTACTAATGCTGGCTGCCTGCCTATGCTACCTGCCTGCCTACACAACAACTGGACACTGTCTATTTCCTTCTGCTCTCTCTGAGCTCCAAAAACGGACTAACAGCAAATGCAGGCTGTCCCCATCATGAAACAAAGAAGCTAATTGGACTAGAGTGTCACAGCTTACCTTGGTTCCAGCACACCGCTTTAGGCGATGCTTGAAATGACGCTTCGGCATCAGTGGCTGTCCATGCCACACGGATTTATGCAGGATTATGGCAGTGGTTGGAAACATCAGAGCAAGATGCATCATCTGCAGGTGCAAGGCTTCTGAATGTAGCAAGCCTCTGTTTTATGTGTTTGTTTCCTGTAGTCTCCTCCTACCTACTTCCTCCCTCTGAGCTGCTCCTCCTACCTACTTCCTGAGGAGGGGTTTAAAGGGCAGACTGAGTCCTGACTCAGTTGCCCTTGTATTGTTTTTCTAAGCAGTTCTGTGTATGACCTGGCTTGTCTGACCATCTAATCTGGTGCTGACCTGTGACTCTGTCTGACTATTCTTCTGCCTTATCCATATAGTGGACACCCAATCTGGTGCAGACCTGTGGCTCTGGCTGACTACCTGAACTGTGTATGACCTGGCTTATCTGACTAACCTCTCTGGTGCTGACCTGTGGCTCTGTCTTACTATTCTCTTGTTATTCCCCTGTAGTAAGCAGACATCCAATCTGGTGTGGACCTGGGGCTGTAGCAGACTTGCTAATTAATGATTACAGGTGTGGGTCAAGATTCCACTTTCTCCATACTGACTGCAGGTGAGAGTCAAGTATCCTCTGCTACATTTCTGACTGCAGGTTTGAATCAGGTAGCTCCTCACTATGTTGGATCAAGATCCTGTGTTCCAGTTCCTGCTGCTGGTTCCATCAGAGAATACCAGCAGCTGAGGCCTAGTCTCCAACAGTGTGGCCAATCTGGGAAGCCTACTACTTCTTATAGCAGTGCTTGCTGGCTTAGGACCCTCTGCTTCTTCTTGCTATATTACTATTGTGTACTACCTTACTTATATTTTAATAAATTGCATTTTACTATACCATACTGACTCCTGAATATCTCTGGGGAACCGTGACATAGAGAGGGAGGGAAAGTATCACGCACGCAGGTAGCCATTGTCCGAATTTCCAACATTTATGCCGAAGATTCTGACCAGGGCTGTTCGGATTTGGTTTTAAAAAAATGAACAACTTTTTCCATTCGGACAGCCCGAATGATGCCAAATGACCCTTATTTGTCCGAATTCTGAAATTGGCTGAACCAATTCGCACAAGTCTAATAGGATTTGTTGCATATAAATTCATTTTTTAAGCACTACAAAACTATAAAGTTTTTTTCTGGGACATTACTGTCCCTTTAAAGGGAGGGTTTATTATTAGGAGTTAGTGTTCCTTTACGTGTTTACAACAATCTAGCTATTTTACATCATAACGAGCCATATCTGTCACATGTGATTCACTTTACCTACCTCTGATGTCACAATAAGACAAACATATTGCATATTGCAACAGTTTAAAGCAATGACACACACATATGTATATATATGGGGAAATTAAAGGCTGTGTTTCTGCATTCCTGCAAGTTGCACTTAGGGGTGACAGTACTGCAGGGTTTGAGTAAATGCATTATGGGATCTGCACTAACATTGTAATCATAAATATTATGAAACTTGGCTCTATGCCTGGAACAGAAGGATACATTATTTCAGCATCACAGATATCCCAGACTGTTAGTTGAACACATGCAGCTATAATTACAAACAGTAAAACAGGAGTTGACAAGGTGTGGTTCTCCAGCTGCTGCAATTTAAGCTCCATCATCCACAGAATAAGATAGGGACAGACAAATAGAGAAGGTTACAGACAGACAGCAAATTAAAGAGACATAAAAATAAAGAGACATAGACATATATCAATTTATAGAAACAAAGATTGCATGCACGGCAAGAGGGAGAGCATTCAAGAGAAAAAGCACAGCAAAGCAGCACATACAAGAAGGTACAGAGCAAGACAGAATGATAGCATACAAGTAAGAGCGAGATGGAGTGAAAAATTTAGAGAAATAAAAGCAAACAAGAGAGAGGCATCAAGAAAATGCTAGACTGAACTGGCACTGTGGCGTATTGGTGTAAAAAATTCCTAACAACAATTTTGCCCACCCCTAGTCAGTTACAGTATATAAATGGCATTGTATGTTTTATTAATCAAATTGTGCTTCCACTGGTTGTTTTTTTGATGAAGTTTGTCTTTTTCATGTGTTGATTTATTTTTCCAAAACTGCCTTAATTTCAGAACAATGGATATAAATTCTAAAATGGCACTGTTCTATCCCACATACATGACTCCACCATCGCAGATTATAATGTAAATCAACAATTGCATATTGCATCCTGGATACACCTTATTGGAATTTTGAAACCCTTATATGGGTTACAATCCGTAAATTTGTGCATCCTGTTGTTACGGTTTTAGTGACACTCAGGCACAGTAGGTGAGATAAAACACAGTTTTATTGAACAGGCTCAGAAAAGATAACCCTCCCAGGTCCAGCAGTAAATGTATTAACAGTATAGGACTGACACAGGACAGGTTATAGCAAGATATATACCCACACGGGTCCAGTATATGTACAATACAGAATTTACAATATACTGACACGGATCAGGTAACTTTTCGTGTGAAGCTCAACCGAGGCAGCAAGGAATGGGTTACTATTAGGCCAGGAATGCGGACAGGCCCTAATAGTGCGAGGCCCTTAAGACTCCCTCTCTGCAGGGAGTGCATAAATAGAGAGAAATGCCCAGTAGACACCGGAGCCCCAGGATCAACTTAGGACTGCTTATAGCAGTAATGGAGGACAAGACAGTATGCCCGGGAGGGCGCCCAACAGAGACTGCACAATAGAATGACTGGTGAATAATGGCACCTTCCCTGAAGGGGTTAACAAACGCTAAGACCATAACGTCTGCCTGATGTAAGCACAGTCTGAGGCGCCCAAGTAACACCAACCTCAGCTAAGGCAGGAAGGAGGGTCAAGCGTACCGTGGTGCACTGATGGAATAGACACTGGAATGTCGCCCATGCGACAATGACTGAACCAAGACTAGCCTGCAGGATGCACAGAGGCACAATGGGACTGTCCGGAGACAAAAGCCTGGAGGAGGAGCCCAAACCGAGAACCGGAATGGTACCGCAGACTATAGTGATGCACTGGAACAGTAGCCCTACCGGGCCGGTACACGGAGCAGGAACGTCAGCCAATCCGAGTCAGTACACAGAGCAGGAACGTCAGCCGGGCCGGGTCAGTACACAGAGCAGGAACGTCAGCCAATCTGAGTCGGTACACAGAGCAGGAACGTCAGCCGGGCCGGTACACAGAGCAGGAACGTCAGCCAATCCGAGTCGGTACAGAGAGCAGGAACGTCAGCCGGGCCGGGTCTGTATACAGAGCAGGAACGTCAGCCGGGCCGGGTCTGTATACAGAGCAGGAACGTCAGCCGGGCCGGGTCGGTACACAGGCAGGAACGTCAGCCAATCCTAGTCGTTACACAGAGCAGGAACAGATACAGCAGAGTAGTCAGGCAGTCCGGATCGGTACACAGGCAGGAACAGATACAGCAGAGTAGTCATGCAGTCCAGGTCGGTACACAGAGATCACACAAGAACTGGAACAAGCGCTGGTAATGGAAACACCACCAAAGGGCACAGGAGAAGTGACAAGGCCCAGTATTTAAGGACAAATACTGGGTGGGACAAGTCACTACAGCCAATCAGCGTCAGCAGTAGATAGAGACTGACAGAATGTCCCCAGTATAGCATGGGCACCGTGATAACTGTAGTCTCTATGCATTGGATATTTTTACCAAAACACCTAAAAAAGGTATTTCTGTCTCACTCATAGTCAGGAATAGTGTACACTAGTTGATGTCCTATTCAAGTGCCTCACCAATTTTTTTGGGGAAATTCTGCATCACATTTCCATAGCAAAAACAAATCATCAATGTAACTGAAGTGCATCACAGTGTTAGCAGCAAAAGAAGGGTAAATACTGAAGATCTTCTCTTCATAATTGATGTCTGTGCAGTGCTTCTCATTTGGAGATGCAATTTCTCTTTGAATCTAAATAGTTCTTAAGCATAATTGCAGAAGCAACCTCAAACATCCAACAGGTCATCCAATGTACAAATCATTATTTACAATCAATCTGCAATCTGAATCTGAGCCCTCTTTATACAGAATAACCCTGTACAGTGATTTTACATCCACAGCTGACATCCGGTTGTAAATACTAGTGATTATATTTATCAGTAGCAGTGACACCATTGCTGAAATTACATGCTACTCAGTGGATGGTTATACACATCAAATATAAAGATGTAGGGTTGGGATCATGATATTTATTAGTGCACAAACTCAGGGTCACACAAGGTTGTATGGGGGTATACATAAATATTTGTGATGATGGAAATCTGTTCTGCCAAATCCTGAAGGATTGTGAGAAAACTTGTGAGTTTTTGATAATGTGTAAAGTATAGGACAGATAGGATATCCCTGTATAAGCCACTTGTAAGTGTTCCTTTTAGTTCTCAAACAACTTATTACATTTATCAAGAAAGAAAGAGAAGGGGAGAGCATCATGGTGTCATACATCGAAAAATAGTGAATATTGATAAGAAGAAGAATGATACTCACACTCTAATGTGGCTACTGTCAGTATATAGTAACAGATATAGCTTGTGGAGGATATTGTCACTGCCCCAAACAGATGATATATCCAAATTCTCAAACACTCGGAACGGGTCATCCACAAAAAATGCTGGATGGAACATAGAGAAAATATACTCAGGAGAAGAACCAAAATTCTATTATGCAAGCGATATCAGCACAAATATACTAAAATGTGATACTCACAATTCAGCATCCCACCGGCTTGTGTGTGAGAAAACCTTCGTGTGAACCAATGGCGGGAAAAAGGTGCCGGTCTTCCCCTCAACAAGAGCACATTCAAAGGGGCAGGTCAATATTCCTGAGATCCACAGCAAAATACTACTTATATTTAAAGAATTTGGTACATTAAGTAAAAAAATTTTATAAATGTATTATATTTAAAAAAATATATCGTGATTTAAAAGCAATTATTTCAATCCTAACATTTTTCATGGTGTCACTGACCACTTCATTAGAAAAATGAAATAATATATAATACATTTATAATTATTATTATAATATCCTGTATTTATATTATTATTTTACTTGGTCTGCCAAAGTCTTGATACAAGAAGTATTTTAGCATAGCTCCTGGGAATACTGGAGTGCCCCTCTGAATTTGGCCTCATTGCATGGAGGACTGGCACCTTTCATCCCGGCTGGTTCACACACCAGCTTTCTCACACACAAGCCGGTGGGATGCTGAATTGTTGAGTATCACTTTTTAGGATCTTTATTCTTATTGCATTTATCTCATTAATAGTTGGTTATTTCTACAAGTCTCAATATGATTTTGTATTTTGACAACCCAATCGCTACTTTTGTCTGACTTTAAAGTAGCTAAATTATTATTATCAAAAGCAGAAATAATGTTCTCCACCTCCTCCATTACCAGTACTATTGAATCTAGGCAGTACTGATTATATATTGCAGTCCACTTTTACAGACTGTGCCCTTGTTTTTCTGATAAAGGAAAAATAAATCTCAAGAAAATAAAGAGATAATAAATAGTAAAAGAATTGTGAAATAACACACACATTTCCATATATACAAAAGACACTACAAGTACATGGTATTTATTGTCAATCAAAAACACCCAGGAGCTGAAAGTGATACAGTGCCAAAGCAGCAACTCATTTAGATCTAATTATGTATCAGACAATCAGTATAAATAACATACTTCAATCTTCAAAAATTATCTTCATTATAAAAAAAACTGTTGGATCATAGCTTGGTAGAAAAAGGAGGAAATTATTTTCTGAAGTTAATCCATCACTTCTGAAAATGTTTCATAAACCATTATAAATGGTGGGAAGATGAATTGGATAAAAACTGCCCTTAAAAGACATTTTTAACTTCAGAATTCTTATTTGATTTAGTTGCCTTTAAAGTTTTCAAAAAGACAAACACTGTTCTTTTTACCAGTTTTGCCATATTCGTATTTCCCATTCCTAGTTGCTATTATTTTGAATTGTTTTCTTTGAACACAGACTATTTCATTGCAACAAAAGGACAAGATTTAGACAAAAATCTCAGTGAGAAATTTTTTGGAAAGTACACTATAATATGATCAGAGATTAAGCTACACCCACTTTTCAGACTGCTTTTCCCTTTGACGTATATGATTTAAATGAATGCAAAAAATGACAATATTTCACCTGAGAATTCACAGACCATGGTCTAACAATGTATAGCATATACACAAACATCCCCTGGTCTCTTACCACATTCCCATGGATAGAAACCCAATTAAAATGTCTACCTTTTCACTACAGGCAATGACATTTCTGCAAACACGTTGCAATTTCCAGCTATGTTTTCTATGGCAATGGCAATTCCCTCTGCAGCTCTATAAAACACAGAATTTCTTCTATGATGTCAGGTTTATTACTCTGTATGCTGCCTGTGTTCTCTAAATCAAAATACACTATTACTCTTGATAGTGTATCTTTAAATTATATAAACAAACAACATACACAGTAATGACACTAAAATATAAAAAATAGAATTCATTAACATGCAGATAATTAAATGGTGAAAGGTTGAATTGAATGTGTTGCATGATGTCTAATATAAAATTAATAGAAGGGATGCCATAAAAATAATATGCAGTATGTATGATTCCAATATAATATTGCATTGTTTGTTAATCATGCATCAATGATCATAGCACTGATCCCAACTGTCATAGATTGTGTTAATTTATCAAACTACCTGCTTGTACAACTTTGGAAAATACATTTTTGAAAAAGAACTGCTACGTGGGGTGCAGTGGGGTGAAATAAATAATATCAGTTCTTTAAAACCTCTGTTTTGTACAATATAATAGGGCAGTATGTCAATAACCACCATTTTGGCAAGTTTGACACTCCACAGACATACTTTTTTTTATATACTTTTTATGCATTTTTCAACCATTTCTAAGATAAGGGTGAGTTTGTAGCACATAGAAGAACAGTGTAACTTAATTGCTTTAACATGACTAGTCATGGTGTAGGTGGTTGTGATGGATAGTGTGGTATTTCTGGGTACTCTGTGACTTTTCTCACATTCAATTAACTCATAGTCATCCTTCTCTGTGATCTGAATTTTCACAACAGCAGTAGGGAATATGGGTGTTATTGTTACTTAGAAAAATGTTGCCCTATGTCCTGAGACTTCTACAACACTACTACTATTATTTAGGAATCTTTCTACTTCTAATAGATGTCGGACTTCTCACATGCTGCAGGTATATCTCCCAGTCAGACTTGTGTGGGCTTCAGGTGGGATCTTAGTGCTCTTAGATGTGAGCCTGCTATTCCCCTGCTCACACATTTATTTCATAGACAACAGATGGCAACATGTTTTGAGGGGTTCCTGAGGGACTACTGGTTATTACATCATCAATATTACAGTGGCTGGATGTTGCAATAAAACTAATAGAAATAGGGAGCAGTGGCACTCATTGTAAGGGTTTTCAATGTTGTCCTGTATTGCTGTTTAGCCAGTACTATTGAGTATGACTGGGTGGGGGTTGGACTTCAAAGCGGTGACAGTGGTAGTGATGATGATGACAGAGATGATTGTGCAAGTTTAGGCATATTTACTTGTCCAGACTTTCCAGCTGATTTATCAAAAGTGTACATATACAGGCATATTGTTCATTTTCCGTGGTGGAATACTGAGTCTTTTCTTTTTTAGATACAGCTATTTTAGTTTGCCAAATCATCACTCTTTAATGGATCTATCAGAATAATGTGAGAAGCATGGATGGATATATTCTCAATCAAAATCATCATCAATAATTAGGTTAGCAATACCTGAAAGTACCAAATTCTCTTCCTCCCCATCATTTTCATATAAATGCAGAAGTAAAAAAAAAAAAAAGGAAAATATATATTTTTACTTTTCCCCTTAAAAGGATTTATAGAACATAAACTAGAACTAGTTCATGGCAGGGTGTCACTGTTATTGTTAGTTGCAGCAGTTGGTATTACTAATGTTAACTCCTCCTCGTTATGGTGACAACACTAGAATGTGACATCATAATCTTAGTACTACTTACTACTACTGTTGGTGGAAATTTTCTTATCACACATAATCAGTCTCCCCAATATCATCAGCAGTTACTGTATATGTTGAAGCTACCATGGTCACAGTCACTTTTTAGTAGTAGTAGTAGTAGTAGTAGTAGCAGTAGTGGTGTTGGTTTTTACTATGAAGTACACAACAAGTAGCTTCAACATCTCTGCAGTAAGCAATTCATTGCACAGGATAACACCATCAGCATTAATATATGTTTGTATTTTTCTTGTCTGAGTGTGGACTGATATTTTGCCTGTTTTTTTTCTGTCTGAATGTATATGTAAGTATTTTTTCTACCATCAGTCACTGGTACTCTCAGTCAGATCGAATCTCCTACCTGTCTTTGACCTGTAAGTCAAATATGTTTTAACCCCTAACAACCAGTGATACTTAATCAAGAGGCACAACCCTCCTTGTAAATAAAAAAAATAAATTTGTGTAGGCACAAAAATGACTAGGAGTATATTCCACTTGGGAAAATGATGTTGCCATATTTGAAAGTGTTTAAATATAAAATTTATTTATCATTATTTAAAAATTATTAATTTAAGAGAAATGTTTTCTGTCATTAGGAATAGTTCATTAATAAGATTGTTATAATTCTGCATTAGGACTGCTCAAGTAGTCCAAAAGTTTAGTATGAGATAGCAAACTCTTCCACTATTAATTAAAAGAAAAAAAGGGGATGGATGTATTTATTATACCAAACCTATATATAAATATATTATTATACATTAGTCATATAGCTCCAACTTATTCTGCAGATCAGTATAATAGGGAATAAACATACAGTGACATTAATCGGAATACAAGTAAAGGTCAAAATATACACAGAAATGGATTAATTAATCTATTATGTATAATTTAACAAACAAAACAAACTCAATTATATAAAAATAAGTGCTGCCAATGATGTTAGGGTCTTAGAAATGACTGGCATTGCATACATTGTGGTGATACTGTAGATGCACAATTAGTGATACAGCATAAATAGTGGTGATACTGTTGTTATATCTATCAAAGTAATCATAGAAATTCTAATGTGCATAACATATTTAAAATGAAAGAAAAAGGACACTATATGTAACAGTAGCTGGACAGAATAGTAAGAGTCCCTTTCTTTCAGAATGGGAGAAAAAGAAAAATAGCTGCTGGACAAATAACACAAAGTGAATAGGCCATCCATCAATAAGGAACAGGCCCACAGGGTATTATTGAAAAGGTATAATTCACTTTGATCATTTGTAAGTGGTTAATACCTGAGCTGGAATCCATCCACCCCACTTTTTTCTTTTCACAAATAGTGGAAGAGTTCATTGCATTTTGCTACACGCTAAATGTTTGATTACTTATGCTTGAGTAGTCCTTATACAGACTGATAAGAACCTTATTAATGAACTATTCCTAAATGCAAAATGCATTTATTTTAAATTCATAGTTTTTAAATAAAGATTATATTTTAATCACTTTCACCTACAGCAACATCATTTTCCCAACTAAGATATATCCTAGTCATTTTTGTGCCCACATAAATATCTTTATTATTTGCACACTGGGTTTTGCATCTTGATAAAATATAGCTCTCTCTCTCTCCAGAATGTGGCAAACTGATAGTCCCTATTATACCGATGAGTTAGCATAGTGAGAATACATGGGGAAAGCTCTTAACTTTGGTAAAGTCATTACATTTCTAGTACTGATTTCAAGGCAACGAACAGAGCTGAAAAAATGTTTTTTTTATGAATTCCAATAAAAAGCATTAAGTTTCATTTTTTGCATGGTTTGGCCATCCATTTCTCTTAATGTAGCTGCCCAGGCAGACAGCTAGGGACTACTATATGGGAAAAACGCATCCATTAGTGTGTCATGGAACCTTATCTCACTGCTTCTCAGACCAACAGTCTAAAACATAAAAGTCCCCTTAATGTCCATATGTATGAGTAGGGGTGGACGAAAGGTCTTGCATGTTCCCGTGAGAAATTCAGCGAAAACCACATTGTTGTCTGCTTTTTCAATGGAAAATCCGCTTTAAAAACAGCCATTAAAATCTTTTGAATTTTTTGTTCAATGGCTAAAAAGTTTTCACCCACTGAGGAGGAGGAGGAAGTGAACACTACAGAACCAAAGCTGGTCAGTCCCCCTGTAACGGAAGCTAAGAATGGACCTTCCGCCGTCGTTCCTGGGTCTCTCCTTCTCAATGCTGTACTGGTGCTGTCGGATGCACCGGTCGAGCAGATAACCGGTCCGGTGGTCGACTCAAAGTGGCATCGAACCCCAGAGTAGCCGACTGTACCTCGAAGAATGCCGATGGCAGAGGGGTCGACGGGCTCTCAAACCGTTGAGATTCGCAGAAACGGAACACCGGGCAGTAAAGAGTGGAGCCTCTCGTCCCGGGCTACGAAGAACAGGGAAAATGTTGCAAGGCAGAGTCTACGTTGCCACCTGACAGGATCCGAAAATGGGTAGCAGGATACTGGAAGCAGACAGACAAACGATGCAGGAACCTGCGCTCAGATGGGCGGCAGAGTGGCCACTTTAATACAATAGGAACACACAAGACTCCAGGACTCTGGTTCACTCCAAAACATAACTCACTTTATTGGCAAAGACCACAGATATTTATACACAAATCTTGCATTAGAACTGATGGGAGAAACCAGATACAAAAGGGCTTAATCAAATCATGTTACATGAGACAAAAGGCAAACAGCAGATGGTCTTAACAGATACAATAACTTAGACAGGATTACATTTCAGATACAAAAGGGTTTGATTGAACAAAGACTTGAGGGCTTGAACTGATTACCACACGACAGGGAGTCTGACTGCAGTTCACAATGGCTTAGTTAACACCCAGCAGGAGGTCTTGCTACAGTACACACAGTCAATGCCTTGAGGGACTGCAATATACATTGGAATAATTAACCCCTCACTGCCACCAGTCTACCACAGGGCAGTTGTGTGTAATAAGGTCCACATAACATGCATACAAAGTATTTTTTAGTGCACAACCGGGAAAAATGTCCATAGTTTTTGGTTACACAGTCTTAGGGCCAGACAAGGTCTCAAGTAATGGGTAGGATCCATTACACCCCTTAAATCACCCCTAGGAATCTTGAGCAAATTAATGTGAAGGGAGAAAAATAAAGGTAGTAGTGAGAGCAGGACAGGTCAGCTGCCTGTGCATACTGCCGGACATTCTGCCCCTGCTGCCACCGTTGCTGTACCTGTTGGCAGATGTGCTGCTCTGCTACCACCATTGCTGTACCTGCTGCCAGACTTGCTGCCAATAGCGCTGTGCTTGCTGTCAGACGTGCTGCCCCTGCTACTGCTACCACCATTGCTATGCCTGCTATCAGACATGCTGCCCCTGCTGCCATCAGTGCTGTGCCTGCTGCCAGTGCTGAACATGCTGCCCCAGTGCTGTGCCTACTGTCGGATGTGCTGCCCCTGCTGCAACCAGTGCTGAGCCTACTGCCACCAGTGCTGTGCCTGTTGCCAGTGCTGAAACTGCTGCCTACAGTGCTGAAACTTCTGCCAGTGTGTGTTTTAAAACTGTGGAGGGGGGAAGGAGAAGATTATGCCAAGTGTGACAGTAAGGGACCCTAAGTCACACTTGCCATCCCCAATCAGTCCCACCTGTGCTAGTACTAATACTAAGAAGGTCCAGCAGCTTGTTAGTGTAAGGAGTTAAGGAAGGAGGTAATCATCATACTACTGTTGACTGTGAGGAGGAAGACTCAGGGGCTGTCCTTGATGTGGTTGGTGTTATTAGTAGTAACAGTAATGGTGGGACTAGTGTTAGGGGAGTGGTAGGGGAAGCATTTGAGAGTGTCGAGATTCGCAGTCAATGGAGCCCAGACCACTCCCCTGGCCCTGGGAGTCCCCTTTCCTTCACGACATTGTCCAGGTGAAACATGATCCTTAAGAAGCCAGAACTGGTTGCAGATAGCAGGTGCAGAGATACCACCACCATCTCCAGAAGCACAGATTAGCTGCCTGTACCTGCTGCTACTGCTGCCAGTCTGCCTTCTTCATGTCACCAAGAAATGGCAAGTGTGACATTAGGGGACCCTCTGTCAAATTTCTCGTCATCTCCTCCAACCAGCAGTGAGCACATAGGGACTAGTGGTGGTGGTGATGAAGAGTGTGGAAAAAGCTGGGGTGGAAGAGATATTGATGGCCTTTTTAGCCCAAACTGAGAAGGAATGGGAGACAGGGATGAGGATGGGCATCACTACCACTACCAGCAGTGAGTTTTTGGAATTTGTGGAATGTTCAGCTGCTCTAATTCCTGCTGCTGAGTTGCAAGGGCAGCAAGATGCTGAGGAGCAGGCTAGTGTGCCACAAGCCACTGTGGACACAGTGGGGTCAACAAGTGATGCGGAAATAGGATAGGTTCCACTTGGCAGCAGCAGGGCTTGTGCCTAAAAAGTCTAAGTCCTACAAATAAATGTTTCCTCTAGGCTTGGGCATTTAAAAACAAATCTACCAAATCATCCTCTACAAAATACTGTACAACATCAAGTATCAGTCTATCCCAGTGGCAGCTTATGTCAGGAGGTTTCTGTCTATCACTTACATACAAATTTCTTATTTTATTGTATGATTTATTTTTTTATTAACTGTCCCCCCAACACCAGTCAACAAACACCCCAAAACAAAGTCCCTGTTCTTCTGATTAATTCCCCAGATTCCACCCTCCAACTCAGGCACCCTCCTCAGACCCCTTTTATACCAAGTCTTAAGGGTTTTTTTTATTGTATTTAGGATTTTTTTTTTATTAACTGCCCCCAGTCCCAGTAAACAAACCCCCCAAAGAAAACATTCCCTGTTCAACTGATTCTTTCTCCACACCCTACCAACACAGGCATCCTTATGCCCCTTTTATACTAAGTAATATACTAAATAATATTTTCTATGTGTTGTGTGTAAATCGAATGTTCCCATTGATTTCAATGGAATGAGCTAGGTGAAAAAAAAGTGGAAAAAACTTGCTTTTCGAGGGAAATTATTCACCAATCAGGAAGTGCCATTATTCACCAATTTCACTTTGAGGTGAAAATTGTCACCCATTCCTATGGATGAGCATCTCCAAGCGTAGATACATTCAACACTTCTATCATTGTCCCACCAGAGCTTTAAAATGCAATCTATCTGATGAATAGTCATCATGCTGATAGAGAAAATCATATCTGATCATTACATGTAGCTGATTAACCCACATGCACCATGCAAAAGACAAACTTCTAAATGAAAAAATCAACATTGGTACATACTTTGTTCAATAAAATGCATACATTGCTAAAACTGAGCTTTATGGAAATTGACTTGATAACCCCAGGGTCAAGAAGAGGCATTAGGGCTAAAATATTATTGAAAAATGCTTTTAAATGGGTTTGCTTTATGAAGACTGTGGCCTGTAGGGGCCTCAATGGACAAATATCATTCCACTGCTTATATGGTATAATAGTCTTTTATTTACCTGAATGATCAAGATACATTAATGGTCAACACTGAGCAGCTTATAGTTGATATAAATAATAGAACCCTGGACAACTGGTGACTGTCAATAATAGCACTTATTTTATCAATTTATTGTTATGATGTTATGGACATCCCAGTTAGGGATGGGTGAAAAATGGCACTCTCTGCTTGGTGAAAAAAATCAGTTTTCCTACTTTTTCCTGCTTTTTTCGCCTAGCTCATTGCATTGAAATCAATGGGTAGAATTTTTCTCCACCACATAATCATTTTCTACAGCCATATAAAAGGCTGTCAGGCTCTCACAGAATGACATTCTGTGTTTGTGAGAGGAGAGAGCAGCATGTTTTTGAGCTAGGGAAGATAGGCAAATAAAGGGGAATTGAAGCTTAGTTTTAGGTAGGGCATTTGTTCTCTGTAGTAGGGGAGTCTGGGGGCACAATTGGGAGAAGAAGAGAGGAAGGAGGTTGACCCAAAATACCCCACAATTTGGTGACTGACTGGCAAAACACAGGCAGCTAGGGTCCAAATTGATTGTTGGTTTTACTTTTATTGTCTCTGAGCTGGGGAAGTCTGGTGAAAGAAGTTGTTCACCTTGTTTTTTAGTTGTATATATATTTTTGGGACTAACTGTGATAATATATGGTGGACAACTTAATAAAACTAAAATAAAAAAATAAATAAAAAACAAATACTTAAACAAATAAATATGTTAGTCAGCTGACTGAGAGCTCTGTGACTAAGGAAGACTTGACAGACAGCAAACAACATTGAGAATTTTGTTGAGGGCTTAGGCAAGACATCATACTCCATCAGTTATGTACTGTATTGTATTGCACAGTAGTTGAGTAATGTCTAGCAAATGCACAAGCGGTAGGGGGGAAAGGTGGAGCAGAGCAGGGATGTGGGAGTAAAATATTAGGACAAAAAAATGACTTCAGCAATGTTTGCTGCAGCATGTGCAATAAATGATAATCCCTCTCCTACCAGGGTGGATGCAGTTTGTCTAGGCCCCACCATTCACACCATGCCAGTCCCCCACCACCACTACCATACAGATCTGCCACTTTGTAGATTGTACTTTTTTTTTTTTTTAAATCACTTGACCTCATCATGAATATGTGCCAGTGTCACTTAAGCAGTGTCACTTAAGTAAGTGTTGTGGGCAAAGGACAAAGGCACTCTGTATGTTAACACATTTTTCAAGGTGTATGTTGATGTAGGGCTTACAATTTTGACTTATTTCTCCACTACAGCCCTTAGACAAAATAATATTGTGCTGGGAAATGTTGCACCATATTAAACATAGGAAAAATATGTCTTGGAATAGGAAAAAATGTGTTGTAATAGGAGAAAAATGTGTTAAAATATGAGAAAATGCTCCCTTTTAACCTTACCACAACCACTGAAAAGAGAAGCACTCCAGGTCCACTTGGTACAGCACCAGATTCCTTGGTGCGCTTTCTTTCAAATTCAAAATAGGTTACAACAATATTCAGGAGACCATGAGGGGGTAAGAGATCTCACCAAGTTTGAATCCCTGCAAACCTCCCAGAATACCATAAGACGCCCTCTGTCAATTGCCTACAATATCCTTAATGATGCCGCTTCACTTCCTAAACCATATTTTTTGACTCTGTGGGAACATGATCTATCTCTGCCTATGGAAACACCTATATGGGGCAGGGTTTTTAGATACAACTTTTTATATGAACATTCATCCAGAATCAGGGAGATGAATTACAAACTGTATACCAGATGGTACCTCATTCCCCTAAAGCTATCTAAGATCTATACATCATCTTAGCCGATATGCTGGCGGTGCTCCTCAAGTGTGCTCTCTTTATATCACATATGGTGGACATGTCCAAGAGTCATTCCGTATTGGGAGGAAGTCCGAACAACTCTGTCCAGAAAACTGGAGATAGTAATTCCACTTGACCCTCTGATCTTCCTATTCTCATACACACAGACCTTCACATTGGTCACTTCACATATACCACACCGGACTCTAGTCCCACTTCTGAATGAAGCAAAGGCTGTCATTCCAAGCATGTGGAAATCCACAAAGTCCCCCACAGTACAACTATGGTCACAGAGAGTAGATTACTTACTTCGATTGGAGAAATGTTACGCAATAGCACATGGAGCAATTCGATCTGATATGGGGTCAATGGTTGAAATCTAATTAAAATGTACTTAATAACCTCCGTCCTGTATATCTTGAGGAATATACTTTAGTCTATTCCCTCAGTCTTGAGCACTGTTATGATATCAAAGTCATTGCAATTTTCTCCTAAGATGGTATGGTTGGCTTCTCTTCTGGGTTTGGTTCTCTAGCTCTCTGGGTCCCCTTCACCACACTTCTTCCCTTTCTACTCTCACCCTTTCTTTCCACCCTACTGTATCTCTCTCCCCTTTGCTACTGCTCTTTCCTCCCTTCTGACTAATCAAGTATCCCTAATATACTACCTATACTTAGCCCACGTATGCGATTGTTTTATATTGAGACTGCCCAACTCTTTTGACTACATTACACCTACTGGACCAACCAGTTTTTAAATAGCCGTTCCCGAAATAGTCTCACAGTTTGATTGTATCCTAGCAATGAAGACCATTTTTCTCTGCACCTATGTATATTAGACTGTGTACTTCCATGTATTTGATTTGGAATCCTTGTTGATTATTTTCCTGCTATGGTCATGTGAACATGTCTTTTATGATATCTACCACAGTATTCAGCTCTGTATGTGGACTATTTTCACATTGTTGACCTTTACATTGTGTTAATTGCATTGCTCTGTATTCTTACTTTTTTTGTATTACTTATGTATCCCAATAAAAACTTGGAAAAGAAAAAAAAAATGAAAAAAATGTGTTAGCATAGTAGAATGTGTTGAAATAGGTGAAAAATTTGTTAGAATAGGCAAAAAGGAGGAAAATATTGCATTGGAGAAAAATGTTCGTGAAAAAAGCAAAACATCGGCCATTTTCCGCGAAAAGTCATGCAGGAAATTTTTCTCACTTTACGACCATCCCTAATCCCAGTTTATTTGCCCCCCTGGGTAACAGGGGAATGTCCCGTGCATCATAATGAGTGGATACATGGTTACATATAATGATAAAGTAAATGTTATTTTGATGGCTGCCTATTCAGATTATATATTAAAATACCGTTTGGACATTAATATAAAAAGGAGCAATAGTGTACTGCATTGTCAGTCTGCACTAGAAGAGAAAGAGAGAATGCTGCTGAAAGGATGAATACACCAGTCTTGTTCAACCTATAACCACTGAACCACACATGCTGATCCCACAATCTGGTCTCACTGGTAACAATAGAATCACACATACTAATCCCCAACCCCATGGATCACATTAGATCAACACATACTGAACACCCTCAGCCTTATCCATCTACACTTCTAGTCACAGACCCCAAACATACTGACCCCCCCCCCCTAGCCTTCTCCCATAGAACATAGCCATAGAACAACATATACGAAACCCCCCAGCCTTGTCTCAATGCTGGCATAGAAATTCTGAAAATGACTCCCCAGCCTCGTTTTAATACTTTTGTAACCACAGAACCACACATACTGATCACCAAGCCCTGTCCAACTGCACTGGTAACCATAGATCCAAGTGACTTGACTCCCCAACCTTGTCCCACTGCACAGGAACCCATATGATCACACATACTGAATCCCCAACCTTGTCCCACTGCTGTTTATAGAACCACACTTATTGACCCCTCAAGAGAAGTCAGTCAGCCAGGCCAAAGGTTCAGGCACAAATCTGTAGTCAGACAGAGCCAGTGTCATACACAAAACAGATTCAGCAGCCAAGGACGGATCACAACGGAAGACTCAAAATGCGCTCAGGTACACCACGAAAGGGCACTGAGGCAATGATAGGATGCAGCATATAAGGCCTCTCTGGGAGGCAGACTCCAGATAGGTCAGTCAAGGTGGAACTATAAAATAGAGCACTCAGAATGACGAGCGAGTAACCAGGAAATAGTCACCCACCATGCTACCACCAGGCAATCACAAGGAAGCGAACAGGGAATCAACAGAGCCAGAATCACAGGCACCGTGATACCTTTTTCCAATTCACGGGTAATCACAGAATTAAAATATTAGTTTTGGGGGGATGTGGAGTAGCCATCCTATTGTCCTTTAACTACATATTTCAGTTAATGTGTTCCCTCTCTCTTCTTTCATGTTTGAAGCTCACAGACTTCATCTCTATTCCCCCGTCTCCTTGCATGTCCTGTTCTACTACATCGTTCTTTGAACACTTTGCTTCATGGCTCCCTCATTTTATGTCCTGTGAGGTCTCCAGTCTCATTATGGGTGATGTCAGCACTCCTATAGATATACCCCAATACTCCCTCTGCTATAAAACTCTTCTCCTTAACAACCTCTTTTGTCTATCAAAGTGGTCTAGCACACCCACACACAGTGATGATCACTCTCTTGATTTTATCTTCACAAACATCTGCCCTATCTCTAACTTCACTAATGTTCCTTCCCTCTCTATGACTACCACCTTGTAACTGTCAACCTTATCATACCTTGCAAATCCAACTCCATTTCCATGATTAACAGCATGCAGACAACTCTGAATGCCCTTGATCTGCAATAATTCTCCTCATCCCTGCAACCTCTCCTTACACTTACTTGTCCTGAACAAACTGCTGTTCTCTACAACAGCACTCTCAAAACAGCCATTTATAGGACTGCTTCTGCTACTCTATGCCACCCCCACATAAGTTAATTACAACCATGACAAACAACAAAACACAAAGGTGCTCACATGTTGTGGAAAGGTACTGGAGGAAATCATGCTCCTTAGCGCTCTTTGTAGAATACAAATTCATTCTTCATTCTTAGAGCATTTCCTTCTCCCTGACCAACAGGCATATTTTCCTCCTTAATTTCTAATCTTAAATCTAATCCCAAATGCCTCTTCTCAACCTGAAATCTCTGCTATGCCAACAAACACAAAACCCTTCCAAGATGTTGCCATCCACTACAAGGATAATATTGGCTCTATCAAACATGAAATTTCATCACTTTCATCCCACACCAATCCAGCTATTATCTCCTCCTACATAAACACTTAACTCTTTTATATCCATGACAGAGTATTGCATGCTTAGAATTATCCATATGCCCTTTTGACCAAATCCCATCACAGTTCATTTAAGAACTTTCTCCTCTATTAACTCCAGCCCTTACTTACATATTCAACCTCTCTCCAGCAAGTTCCCATCCTATTTTAAGCATGCAATAATCACACCCATCATAAAGAAATCCTCTATGGACCCAAACTCACTTTCAAACCACCAGTCAGTTTCTATTTGCCCATTAACCTCCAAGTTCTTGTAATGTCTTATATCTCACAAAATCGATTTACTCTCATTCTATCTTAGATCACCTGTAATTTGGATTCTGCCCTCATCACTCCACTGAGACTGCCCTCACTTAAGTGGCCTGCTTATCATTCAAATTCTCCACTTGCATCTTGGACACTACACACTCTTGTTTCTCATCTTTCCTTTCCAACTACTCCTACAGTGTTCCCTACTCTTGCTCCACTTTTTCAACCCTAGTACTGTCTGTTGGTGTACCCCGAGGTTCAGTTCTTGGCCCCTTGATTTTTCAGCTCCATTGGCAAACTAATAAACTGCTTTGGGTATCACCATCATCTCTAGGGTGGTGATGATACCCAAATATATCTTTGCTCCACAGACCTCTCCCCTTCTCTCCTGCCTCATGTACCTCACTGCTGTGTCTTCCTGGATGTCCACCCATCATCTAAAATTTTACCTAATCCTAACTAAACTTACAATGCCAATTAGCCTTACCCCACATATTTCCCTCATGATAGCACCATCACACTAACCTCCAAAGCATGCTGCTGGGGGTCATCCTTGACACTGTTCTATCCTTCATTTCCCACATTCAGTAAATCTACAATTCATGCTGCCTCCATCTATGTAAAGATCTCTGGAATTTGACATTTTCCCACTCAAGAGACTACCAAAATTCAAATCCAAATACTCATCATATCCTGTCTTGGCACCTCTAACTCACTCCTAATTGTCCTTCCTTTTACCTTGTTAACCCACTAATAATGAACTCTGCCAGTCCTTACACTGGTAGTCTGAGAAAATATTAGAGTGAATTCTGTAGGAAAATCCAGAATATCAGAGTCTCTGCCAACTGAGGTGACTGCGAAGTACCCAGAAGCTGAATCAGGTCAATGTGGTAAATTAGAGTGGTGAACGTATTCAGACAAGCCTTCCCTATCATGTCAAAAGACCCAGGAGCAGGAGGTCTAGAATACCTGGATAATCTTTTTGTTGAATAGTGGAAGGAAGCTGAGGATCAACATCACCGGTTCGGAACCAGGAAGATGGCTTTGTCCAGTAGTTGGAGGGAGGCAGAAGTCAAAGACTATTGACAGGAGAAACACTGGAGAAGCTGCCTTTGACCAAGGGTCGAAAGAGAGATACTGCCAACTGGTAAACAGGCCGTGAGCAGGGTGCTGGTTCAGATACAGAAAGTAGTCAGATGGTAAGGTAAGCCGGGTCATAGCCGAGGATCAATCCAATGAAGCAGATAGTCGGATGGTCAAGCAAGCTGAGTCATAGCTAAGGATCAGTCCATTGAAGCAGAGAGTCAGATGGTCAGGCAAGCTGGGTCATAGCCAATGATCAGTCTGAGGAAGCAGATAGGCGGATGGTCAGGCAAGCCGGGTCGTATCCAGAATCAGTCCAAGGAGATAGACAGTCAGATGATCAGGGAAGCTGAGTCTTAGCCAAGGATCAGAAGCCAAATCAGCAGAGAAAAGGAAGATCACAACAAGCCAAGTTAATGCACAGGATCTCACAACAGCAACAAAGCAGCACTAGCTTGATAATTGGGTGCCTACTGCCATTAGGCACCAGACTAAATCCTCCCAAAAGCCAGTGGAAACAAATGTAATAAAAAACAATAGAAGTAGAGATGACAAGGTGGAATAACCCCCCCCTTCTCAACAGGAGCCATCTGGGGGACCAGGTTTATCAGGGAATCTAGGATAAAAACTTGGACATTGACTGCTGGAACCCAGGATCTGTCCTCCAGGCCATATCCTTTCCAGTCTACTAAATACTGAAGGAATTGCCTCACCCTGTGATCATCCAGAATTTTATTTACAACACATTCAGGGTGTCCATCTTGTAGAACTGGAGGAGGACGATGTTGTCTAAGGGAGAACCGATTACCGACTATTGGTTTCAGTAGTGATACATGAAAGGAATATTCCATGAAGATGCTAAGCTTAACAATACCGTAACTGGGTTAATACACTTTAATATAGTGAAAGGTCCAGCAAAAGAGGGCCAAATTTAGTAGTGGGTTGATGGATAGATAGATGTTGAGTAGATAACCAAACCTTATCTCCAGGATTATATGATGGAGCTGGGCAACATCTCTGATCTGCATGTGTCTTGTGGCTGCAGCATGCTAGTTGCAGATATTTCTTTGCTTGTACACATTGGTGGTGGACATCATCCACTTGTTTATCAGCAGCTGGGGTCCCAGAAGGACTAGAAAAAGGGATAATGAGAGGACAAAATCTATAGATCCGGAAGAATGGAGAATTCTGCAAGAATGCGTGAAAGCAGGGGAAGTAAGTTCACCCAATTATGTTGTTACCCACTTAAAAAGTGCCGAAGGAAGTATCCCAGGGATTTATTAGTTCTTTCTGCTTGTCCATTACACTGTGGATGGTAGGATGAAGAGAAGTTTAATGGAATCCCCAGTCTGGAACAAAATGCCTTCCAAAATGTGGAAACAAACTGGGTTTGTCTGTCTGACATGATCTGTACTGGACAACCATGGAAGCAGAATATTTATTTAATGAAGATGGAGGCAGATGGTAATTTGAGGAGAGGAATGGAAAGGGCCAACGTAAATTGATCTACCACCACTAGTATGGTAGTCCAATTTTTGTATATAGATAAGTCTACAATAAAATCCATAGCAATGAGGGTACATGGTTTGGAAGGAACTGAAAGAGGTAGTCGTAATCCAGCTGAAGTCTGATGAGGAACATGCTGTGACAAATGCCTTAGCATCCTGGCGAGGATTAACTCCAGTGTTTTAAGTACTCCAGGATGTCCTGCCACAGAAGACTGATGATGCCATTGTAATATTTCTGCTCTGAAATGAGGTGGCAGAAATGCAGTGGCAGTAGGCTGGCTTGGATCCAGAGTACCTTGAGCTTTCTGGATCTGCTATATGGTCTTGGTGAAGGTTTCAAGATGGGTTCTGGGGTTTATTCTGGATCTGGACTAAATTGACTTGAAATGGCATCTGCCTTGAAATTTTTTGACCCAGAATGATAAGAACTGATGAAGTGGAAACAAGTGAAAAACAATGCCAATCTGGCCTGTTTGGAATTCAGCCATTTAGCTGGTTCTAAGAATTGTAAATACTTGTTGTCAGTTAAGATTAAGCCTGGATGAGGTAACCCTTCAATATAAATGTCGCCATTCCTCCAAGGTGAGTTTAATAGCTATTTGGGGATTCAGAAAGCATAGTATGGAGGCTGATGACAATGCATTCTTCAGAATATTAAAAGCTGTTAAGGCTTATTTGACAATACTGTTTGCACCAGATTTTGTAACTGCTGTAATTGGTGTGATGATTCTTGAAAAGTTTAGGATAAATTTCCTATAATGATTTGCAAAACCAATGAAGCATTCTATGGATCTGACATCTCTGGGTAACAGGCATTGGGTGACAGCTTTGACCTTGTCTGGGTCCATCTCTAACCCCGTGCTAGATATTATATATCCTAAAAAAGTCAAGCAGAGTTGTTCATACACACATTTATCCAGCTTAGTGAAAAGCTTGTTTTCCTCTTAAATGATTTAAGACTGTATGAACATGCGTTCTGTGGCATGTAAAGCTGATAGAGTAGTAGCAGGATGTCATCTAATGTAGACAATAACAAAGGAGGACAATAGATCTTGGAAAATGTTATTCATGATGAAGCTCTGGAATACTGCAGGAGCATATATAGTCCGAATGGCATGACTAAATATTCGTAAAGTTCGTATTTAGGATTAAATACTATCAGATTATATGCTCCTCACAGATCCAATTTAAAAAATAATCCACTTTAAAACCAGTGATTAAAATCTTCGCATTTTTTGCCTATTGGCCAAAGTTTCTGTCCATTGATTTACGTGTTTTTTGCTTACATGACGTATTCAAGGAAATGGAACACAAAAGAAGCAGCTACAGAGCGAAGTAGACATGCTGTGCTGTTCTGCTGTGATTTGTTTGGAAATTTGAGGCAGGAGATGCTCATAGTGACTGCTATAACTATGAGAAAGTTTAAAAATAATAAAAGGAGGAACTGGAGGAACCAGATTAAAAGTAAGTGGAGTGACAATAGGAGATGCAAGTATCTTCTCCCTTGTACTATTCCTGTCTTTCTAAATCATACAGTTTTCTTGTCCATTTGACACTCTGTCGGTATCCCTGAAACTTTTTCTCCCTTGTGCGCTCTCCTCTTCCTGGTCCACATTTCTGTCTTCCCCTCATTTTCTAGAATATTAAACAAGAGTAAATCTCACTGAGACATATTGTGGAAAACATATCTGTAAAAAGAAAGAAAGTGTTAATATGATGAGACTAAGAATCATATTATTATGCAATGCAATAGTTTTGATAAATGCCCATTGTAAGCTCCTCATGAAGATCAAATCTGAAAAATGTCTCATGTAATTCAAAGTACAGAAAAAAAGACAATCATTTGTTTGTGGAATAATCATTTTACAATTAGAAAATTGCAATAATGTCTACAGTTAGAATTTAACTTACTGCCTGAAGCAGTATGATGTATTTATGTTTGAAGAACTATGTTTAAAATTATGCCTTCCGTTTATGTTTTTCAAAACAATCTTTCAAAAAATATTCCCATAATTGTATTTACATCTCTGCAGCAAGTCAAATCGTTTGGTCAATTTTAGAAGTATAGATTTTTTTGACATCTCGTCAAAATTAAGTAAAAAAAAACTCATGCTTTATCAAGACCCATCAGTGATATGTTTCAAAATTATTTTGCTATAATTTTTTTTTTAATCAGCTGTTGTAATGTTTTTAATTAATTGCATCTTTATAAATCTACTAAGTTCTTAGTGTATAATTATTTTTATATATGCATTATGTTGTTTTGTGCCTGACATTATTAACCAACAAAGTGATGCAATTAACCCAGCCACCTAACATCACATAAAAGTGATCTTTGAGTATATTTCAGTTACTCTATTTATGCATTTTTACTGTGTGTAACAAGTCTGATAACTATACATACATGTTCTGCTTATTTTGTTAAGACCATCATCATTCAGTTGATGCAAGAATGTTTCCTATAATAAATATACCAAATTAAAATCATTAATATAGATACATTTAAATATCTGTCATGGTCAGTCCTCTGAACTTGCTTCTCCCCAAACTTGAACGGGCAAAGATTTCTGTTATAGCTCCTGCAACTCTCATCGCTGGTTAATGTCCTCCAGTAGTACCTTGTTTAGAGACTATTTAAACCAGCCTGTCTGAGCTCACAGTGGTCAGTTTCCTTTTTCCTTCTTTCTGTTTCCTATTTACTGTATTTGAGTCTTTGTTTGACCACAGCTTGTACCTTGTCGTTGCTTGAACTCCACATGTCTCAACCTCAGTTTGTACCTTGACTCCCATAGAGTCCCCTAACACAGGGATAACAGCCTGATCAGAAAGTAACTTGGATCATGACTGTCTGTGTCTTCCCAGTCCATCACATAAGCTTTTTGTGTTTTTGGGATCAACTTTCTCTCTTCATTCCTGTCCCCCAGAGTGTCTCCAGACTCCCTTAATGCAAATAATAAATGCCTTGCCTACAAGAAGCCCTAAACTAAGCTTAAATTCCTTTTTATTAGCCTGTCTTCACTAGCTGAGAAACGTGCAGATCTCTCTTCTGCTCACAAACACAGAAAGGCATGCTGTGGGACTCCTTTTATACTATGTCTGTCAGAATTAAAGTAGATTTGCTATGTGGTGGGTGTAAATTCAGTCTTTCCATTTATTTCAATGTAATGAGATAGGTGAAAAAAGCAGAAAAACTACACTTTTCACTGGAAATGTCCCCTCTAAGTGGAAAGTGTTTTTTTCTCCTATTTCTCTTTTAGGGCAAAATCTTTCACCATCCCTAATCCTGAGTTGGTAGTAAAAGAATTCCAGTATTTTATGAATTAAATCCATTAATTTTGAAAATGTTTCATAAAGACTGAAAAATGGCAGTTAGGTGGGGGGAGGGGAGGTGGCCAGAAGCCTGACCAAACAGATATATTCTGCAAAAGCTTGTATGAGTTTTTCCAATCTAATGGTATCAGGCTTAAAAATAAGTACTCTATATAGTCTTTCGCTAACCCAATAATCTGCAGATGATAAACTCTCAACTCATACCTGTATCACTGGCCCCGGTGACTGTACCCAGGAGAGCAATCTGCCTTGCTAACTGGGCCTCCCCAGTTGATCTCTGCTTTTCCCCTTGTTGCCTTTCTGGATAGTCAGGGGGTACAGCAACAGAGGTGCTTGATTTCTGTGATGGGTGTTTGTCTTTAACATGTTTAACATAAATGTCTGTGCTTTATGTGTGCTAGCAGGGTGCTTGTGCCAAGGTGTTTTCCCCCCTTTCTTCTTTTCACTGACATGTCACAAATTGTGCACAGTGCTGTTGCTGATGACCGCATCTTGCTTGCCCCAAGAGAAAAATAGTCCCACACCCATTAATTCAGGAGGAGGGAACAGGTGGAGAAGGATGGCCTCTATTTTCTTGTTCTCCACATTCCATTTCACTGTCTGTGGCAGCGGATAATGTTGCTGTTATTGCTGCTACTGCCTCAGATTCAGCACTGCAACTAGGACCAGGAGTATTGCTGGTGCTGGCAAGTGGAACCTGTCCTAGTTCTACATCACTCATTGACCCTATTCCCACTGTTCCTCATTGGTCTGTAGCACACTAGCTTGCTCCTCAGCATCCTTCTGCCCTTGCATCTCAGCAGCAGCGGGAATTAGAGCAGCTGCAAATTCCTCAGATTCCAAAATGTCACTGCTAGTGGTGATGGTTATGCCCACCCTCATCCCAGACCCTTCTATGCTGGTAGTGGTGACTTCCTCCTCCTCCTCTGTGTCACTGGACACATCATGGTCTTGCCAGCTCCTTTTTTTATTATGGGTGCTTATAGTGTCAGTCAACACCATGAGCCTCTACTACCCTTCTTTCACTATTTAAATAGCTTAAAAGCACCTTTTGATCTCTCTCTCGTTGCTTTCTCTCCATTTCTCTTTCTCATTATGTCATGTTTTTGGAATAAAATTCAAGATATTTATAGTAAGTGAGTGGGAAATTTTTACCCATTGAAAGGTATAGGTGAAACATGGAACATTTTCACAAAATATTTTTTTGGAATAAGCGAAATTGAGAAATTTTTATGGTTTTGTTATGGACCAAATGTCTTGTTAAAAAGCAGAGGTTTTTGTGGAACAAAATGGTACCTTTCGCCCCATCCCTAATCACAGCCCCCAATTATTAAAACTGCTCAGTGTTCAACATAGCACTCCTTCCCACATCTCTGAATAAGACCATGATTATTATCTCCTGAAGCCTGGAAAAGATTCTAAGAAATGTGAGTCTTATCACTCCATCTGACTGCTGATAGCAGATCCTAAAATACTAGCTAAAGTGTTAGGCAACAGATTAAACTCAATTGCCACAACACTTGTCCATAAAGACCAAGCTGATGTCATGCCTGGAAAGACTACTTTCCACAACTTGGATCATTTCTTTTTACATTTGCAAACAAAGGTGTTTGACTAGGTTGAATGGAATTACCTCTGGTGCACTTTATGAAAATTTGGATTTGGCCCTACATTCATTCTCTGGATACCATGTCTATATTCCTCAATGACTGCCAAAGTACTGGCAGTGGCATAGTTTCTGATTTAGCCTGAGAAATGGCTTCCCTATTTCACCTGGCCTCTTTGCATTGGCCATTCAAATTAGAGCAGATCCAGAGATATGCTGTTTTAAACTGGAAAATAGAGAGGTAAAGATTGCATTATATATACAGACGATAACCTTCTCTTTCTTGGGGATACTAATAGATCCCTATCTACTATGCTTCATTTGGTTGAATTGTTTGGCACTTATACAGGGTTAACAATAAACTGGGACAAATCCTCATTACTTCTGGTTGACCCCTTTGCATATGATCTTCATGTCATGAACACTCCAATGAGCTGCGAAGAGCCCTTCAGGTATCTTGGGGTGAAAATAGCATTGCCCCAGCATAGATTTCTTGTTGATAATTTTGACACACTTATGGCCCACCACAAGGAAAAAATCTTGCTGTGGCTTAATTCTCCTATAACCCTCATAGGGAGGTCTAGTCTCAATAAAATGATCTTCCTACCTAAATTTTTGTTTATTTTTCAAAGTGCCCCAATATACATACCCAATGGCTATATTACAGAAATAGACAAGATTCTGATTTGTTTCCCATGGCAAGTGTAAGGTTAGAATCAAACTACCAATGCTTAATCAGCTGCCTACAGTTTAGTATCTTGCAGCTCATGGTCAAATTGCCTTAGCATATATCCAACCAAACAGTACACATAACTTTCACAGAGTTGAGGAGGTATCCCTTCATAGTGGATATCAACTGATTAATCTGTTAAAAATAGGTCCCAACTCAGGTTAGTGAATCACTAGCCATGGCCACACATGTAACATGCAAAGTATGGTCTAGACTGCAGTCAATTGCTCAAGGGTCCATGTTACCTATCTCTGAGGCAAAGCAGGTTTGGAACACCTGAGGGAACACACATGGGTAACTATTTAGAGATGACACACTTAAATAATTTGGGCAACTGCAAAGAGAGTTTAATATCCCTGATAACCTTTTATTCTCTGATCTACGCCTCTGGCATGTGCTCCAGATGCAATGGAATTAACAACTGATTAATATATCCAGGTTTCCACTGATCTCTTTAGCCGCTAAAAATTATCTATTAAAAGTAATCTAATTTATCTATAGGTAGCTCTAGAGGTCAACTTGTGCTTATGATATTGCTCTGTGGGACAAGTGGGAGGGAGACTGAAAGCAGCCAAAATGAGCCCTGAAGTGACTCAGCAACTCTGTACTCCAACTCAAAATCTTTCACATGTCCTATTAAACACAGAATTTATAGATTGAGGAAACTGGATAATGACAAATGTGTGAGATGTGGGGACATGGAGGGATTTTTTCTACATCTCATTTGGAGTTGTCTAGGAGTTCTTTCAATGGGTTAACAGGACTAATCACAACATTCCCCACTATAGACTACTTTTTATTCATAGGGGATGTCCCCAAAAGTTTCACAATATTTGGGACTCCTTGCTGAATGTTTGCATTCAGGCTACCAAGTGTGCCTGATGGCAGTCAGAACTGGTCTCTAGTCCAATTCATCCTGCAACTTTGGACCTCCTCATTATCATCATCACCATACTACATATAAAGATACATGATCTGGCTAAACCTTATAAGGGCCAACATTCACATTCACTAAAAACTTGTTATACTGTGCAAGCATGTAGACCAGGTTGTAGCTGACTATTTCATTAGGTATGTTGTTCAAATATTATCTGAGAATCTGCTCTTGGGGGGGCAGTCTGCAGCCGTGAGTAGAAGTAGGAAGAGTTAGGTTAAATATAACGGGTTCTAGTTAGCTGTTTCATTTCTTTCTCCTTTTCTCTGTATACAATAATAAAATCAGGATTTCTGCTGGACTGTATAGAATGGCCTTTGCTTTCCTGTAATTACCTTATTGTTCTCTATAAACTGAATTTTGATTGTTTTATTTGACCTACTTACATTCCATATGTGCCCTCAATAAAAACAAATGGCAGTGAGATTAGCTTAATTATAAGAGGTCTTTAATATGTTTTTAAAATGAGGAGTTTTAAAGAAATAAATATATTTTTTACCAGTTAACATCATACTATTGCTTCTAACTCCTATTTGCTAATAGTACTTTAAGTTTGTCTTTTATACAAATACCTTAAAATATTACTGTAGATTAAACCACATCCCCATTTAAGACAGTTTTTCCCTTTGACTGAAATGGGATTGGATGCAAAAAATGACTGCAATATGTCTGAAAACTGACAGACCGTGGAGTAATTACAGACAATTTCAGTTACCACTACTTTCTGAATATCTTTCCCTTAGTCACCAGCTTCCAGAACTGAAAAGGAAATAGTTTTGAGCCCGGAAACAAATTAATAATGGGAATCAAATGTTTTGTCTATAAAGAAAGGCTTTTCATACATACTGAGTTAGCTTACTCAGTAAAAGCAGTGCATTCAAGGCGATATCAGTAATATTCCCACTTCGGGGACTTGTGTTCACAATAAAAGTGTAGAAATTCTCAGGTAATCTGAGGTAAATCAACTTCATCATTGGGAAGAAATAAAAAACAAATAATTCCCATTGATTTTAAGTGGGGATTTTAATGCATTGGGAAGCATTCAAGGGATTAAAAGCCCCAGTAAAATCACTGAAATTGGGGAGTTTTTATTTTTCCCATGTGGTACAATTTGTTCAAAATCCAAAAATCCTGTACTGAAATTAGAGGGGAAGGAGATTTCCCAATCAAAATATAAAAAGAGTGACTATGTTATATAAATATGCATTACACATTTTCATTGTAATAATGCTAAATGGAAAAAACCCTCAACAATATTTTTTTCTCTTCTGGGTATATAGCCCTCTTTCATTTTCCCAGTTACGTAAAAACTAATTAACACTTTGCTAAATAAGGTCTTTATGGTCTTAACCATTCCATTTTACTAAGCCACCTGGAGTGATTAACAGTTATAAAGTTGCTAAGTGGATTTGATTAAAGTTCTTATTGAATTAATCATAGATAATTTGTTTCAATTAAATACCATACACCATCAAGCATCTTGACAGGTGATTCTTTTATCTTAAATCCAAAGTACAGATTTTAGAGTGATTTAGGAACAGAGTAAATAAAAAAAATGTAAACAAAATAAAGGAATGCTATAAAAATTAGACATCAAATGTTATTTTTACACTTACAATGAACTCACAAAATAGTTTTATCTTATTATCAAATTAAGTCATAAAACAGTTTCTGAATATTTTATGTTCTCAATCTAAAATTATGCAGACTACACCTTGGTCTTATATACTTCCTAAAACCATCTTTTTTGTTTTTCAAATTCTTTCAGAGCTATATGATTTGGTCTTATGGTTTTCACCAGTGCACCTTTTCACTTACAGCTATAACATGTTAACATTGGTGAATATTCATTAAAATATTAATGGCTATATCTACAATGCCTGAATACTAAAATAGTCAAATTTGAAAGCATACAGTGCAGTTGCTATGGCAAAAAAAAATAACAAATGTTATTTTATCAGCCATAACACTTTTCACACACTCAAGTTGTTAATGTACTATAACCATTGACTAACAATACTGAAAATGAAATAATCATCTTTACAATATAAAAATCATAGCACCTAATTTTATTGCTCACATTATAGTTTTTCATGTAAATAGCTAAATTCACTGCAATATAATGCTTATCCCTATGGAAATCAAATAGTTAAAAACAAATAACACTGAAAGGGATTTTTTTTATTCACTGATACATATGTTCAGAATTGATCAAGAAAGCCATTGATTCTCACCCCTAAAAATGGGTGCATAAAAATAGAAAGCAGCTATCTGCCACTGCTTAAAAAAACATAAAATGCAGTACCAAATTCAATGATTTGCAATGTACTAAAGATTGGAATTTTGAACCAACAAATTCTCCTATTCCAGCAATTTTTTTCACCTATTCCAACACATTATTCTCCTATTCTGACACATTTTCCACATATTCTAACACATTTTTCTCCAATTCTAAAACATTATTCTCCTATTCCAACATAGTTTTTTCCTAATTCAGCACACTTTTGTTTCCTGTGTTTAATATGGTGCAACATTACTCAGCACAATATTACTTCTTCTGAGGGCTGTAGTGGAGAAATAAGTAGCTGGAAGTCAAAGTTGTGAGTCCTACAGCAACATATACCTTGAAAAATGTGTTAGCATGCAAAGTGACTTTGTCTTTTGTCCACAACACTTACTTCCTGCTTAAGTGACACTGGCACATATTCATGATGATGTCAAATAATTAAAAAAAATAAGTACAACCTACAGTGTGGCAGATGTGTATGGTATTGGTGGTGGGCGACTGGAGTGGTGTGATTGGTGGGACCTTGACAAACTGCATCCAACACGGGTGGAGAAGGCTCATCAGCATTTATTGCACATGCTGCAGCAGCCATTGCTGCAGTTAGTTTTTGTTCCACTACTTTACTCCCACGCCCCTGCACTTCCACCACGTTTCCTCCTCTCGATTGTGCATTTGCTAGACATTACTCAACTACTGTGTGTGTGTTTTTACTCTCTACAGTACACAACTGATGGAGTGTGATATCTTGCCTTGACCATCAACAAAATTCTCAATGTCATCTGCTGTCTATCAAGTCTGCCTCAGTCGTCACAGAGCTCGTAGTCAGCTCCCTAACATATTTATTTGTTTAATTATTTATGCTTTTCATTTATTTATTTATTTTTTAAGTTGTTGACCATATCTTATCACAGTTAGTCCAAAAAAAAAATAAAATAAAAAAAAAAAAAATATATATATATATATATATATATATATATACACACATATAACTAAAAACAAAATCAGCAACTTCTTTCCCCAGACTTCCCCAGCACAGAGACAATAAAAGTAAAATCAGCAAGCAATTTGGACCCCAACTGCCTGTGTCTTGCCAGTCAGTCACACCAAATTTTCGGGTATTTTGGGTCAACCTCCTTCCTCCCTTCTTCTGCCTCACTGTGCCCCCAGACTCCTCTACTACAGAGAACCAATGTCCTGCCTAAATGACTCCCTAAAACTAAGCTTCAATTCCAATTTATTTGCCTATCTTTTCTAGCTCAAAAACATGCTTCTTTCTCCATTCACAAACAAAGAACGGCATGCTGTGAGAGCCTGACAGCCTTTTATATTACTATAGAAAACTTCCATGAGGTGAGCTAGGCAAAAAAAGCAGGCAAGCCTGAAAACCTGCACTTTTTCCAGGACATTTTTCACCAAGTGGAAAGTGCTGTTTTTTTCCTGTTTCAGTTAGAGGCAAACATTTTCGCCCAACCCTACTCTTGCGTTGCTTGTCTGTCAGACTGCCCTCCCATTCGACTTCACATCTGACACCAAGACTCAATATGTAAGAGAAACAACCAGGATACAATTATGATACGTCCTGTGTATGGACACAATAATTAAAGTATCCACTTACCATTCAGCAAATCTGTTTTCGTTTCAGTTATCTACCAAATGCTTTGAAGTTTTCTTATAATTTCATCGGAAATCCTCAAGGCAAATAGACATAGAAATAGGAGATTCAATTGGATGGCATACAATCAAAGCAACAAAATAAGTAGTCACTCTCGTATTAAGGTGATATAGTTCAGCCTAGTTAAGAGTTCCAGTTTTATGTGATAGATTGTCACATTGCGACAAGTACCAAGTGTAAATCCAGGAAATGTACTAGGGATTCATTAATCGATGTGAAAAATGTGAACTTAAACTCTCTGGTTCTATCTTCCCACTCCTCCTGGTGATTTTGGCCGAGAACAACTTCTTGTCATGTGACTAGCAGAAGTTTTTTTGGTTCAATCGAACTATAGATGCTCCACCATCACCAGGAGGAGTGGGGAGATAGAACCAGTGTCACCCTTGCTCCGGTTCCGGTTGCTGTGTTGCTGTGTGGGGCTTACCACTGTTCCAGTTCTCTTCCGGGTTCTTCCAACGCTGTGTCAAGTGCGTTGTGATGTCATCCAGCGGCGCCTTTTTCTTGAAGCTCCGGACAGGCACTAGTGTACTCTGATAGTGTTCCAGTTGTCTCTGTTGTAGCCAGTCGTCTTAGGAACCTATAGCCTCATCCGTGTATGACCTAGCCTGCCTTTGACTACTCTTTCAGCCAGCCGTTCCTGTGACTGTTGATACAGTTTGTGTATGACCCGGCTTGCCTCTGACTACTCTCTGCCAGGAGATTCGGGTTCATTCTTGCCAGCCTGCCTCAGACCTGATTCCGGTACTGCCCAGAGCTGTGACTACGCATCTATCTCTGGAGTACTCCTTGATCTCACACCATACCTAACACCTGGCCCAGCTGTTCCAGTTCCAGGACATTTGCTGCTGTTCTCTCTGGACAGGTCAGTTACTCTAAGTCCATTACTCTTTGCCTCTTACTCCTAGGAGAGTTTCAGCCCTCAGGCCCCCGCTCTCTATCTCCGCTCCCCACTCCTCGCTCTCAAGCATTCACTCTCCCCCGCAGGAGAGTAGGCACTGTCTGTAGGGTACCACCCAGAACTTTGTCATCCAGCCTTGCGACTGGCACCTTTACCCGGCCTAGGCCGCAGCACGGTACGCGTACAGATAGCCAACGCACGCTGAGCATCGCACCCCACTCCGCGCTCCCTAGCACTCCCTCTTCTGCGGGTTCCGTCCCGCCTGGTGTTACTGTTCTGACAACCAGAGAGTTTAAGTTCACATTTTTCATATCAATTAATGAAGCCTTAGTACATTTCCTAGACTTACACATTACTTCCGAGTTGGATATTGTAGCAGAGTGAAGAGGGATCGGAATGCAGAACTATGCAGAACTATATCACCTTAATATGTGAGTGACTATTTTATTGTATTGATTGTATGCCATCCAATTGAATCTCCCATTTCTGTGTATATTTGCTTTGAAGATTTCCTGTGAAATTATAAGAAAACATCAAAGCATTTGATGGAAACCCGGAACAAAAAGAGATTTGATGAATGGTGAGTGGATACTTTAATTATTGTGTCCATACATAGGAAGTATCATAATTGGATCCTGGTTGTGTCTCTTACATATTGAGTCTTGGTGTCTGAAATGAAGTCGGATGGGAGGAGAGTCTGACAGACAAGCGACGCAAGAGTGCAAAAGTGTAGTTTTCCTGCTTTTTTTGCCTAGCTCATTGCATTGAAATAAATGGGACAACTGAATGTTTCAACAGCACATGGTGGGGAGATAAGCAAATAAAGTGGAGATGAAGCTTAGTTTAGGGAGTCTTTTAGGTAGGATGTTTGTTCTCGGTATCAGGGGAGTCTAGGGCAGAAGAAGGGAGAAAGAAGGTTGACCCCAAATATCAAAAATTTGGTGTGACTGACTGACAAGACACAAGGAGCCATGATCCAAACGCCTTCCTGTTCTGGCTGTTATTAACTCTGTGCTGGGGAGTCTGGGGTTGTGAGAAGGGAGGAAAGGAGATTGACCCCAAATACCTCAACACCCTTCCTAACTTGATTTTATTTGAAAAACACAGATACCTGCAGTCCTACTTTCTTGATGGTCTGTCATGGTTCCCCAGAAATATTCAGGAGTCAGTATGGTATAGTAAAATGCAATTTATTGAATAACAACAAATATAGCAAACAGTAGTAAGGTAGCAGAGATAAGCAAAGTGTCTCAAGCCAGCAAGCACTACTATCAGAAATAGTAAGCTGCCAAGATTGACCACACTGCTAGAGACTAGGCCGAAGCCACTGGTAGTCTCTGCAGGAACCAGGAACAGGAAATGGAATGGAACAGGAGCAGGAACACGATGTCTAGGTTCAGAACCACAGGAAGGCTACCAGACTCACGCCTTCAGTCATCTGCCACATGTAACTTTTTTCCATGTAAATAGTCATCTTTGACTGTAGTCACAAACTCTCTACAAAATAAATGTACTGAACCTATTTACACATCAAAAGGGAAGTAAGTGTTGTACCACTTGGTCAGCTACAAGAAATTACTGGAGTAATTTACACATACAATTGTTAGATTCACCTCCAGAGTAGTGATGAGCGAGCATGCTCGGCCGAAGCTCGGTTCGGCTCGAGCATCGCTCTGCTCGGCACATGGCGGTACTCGTACGAGTACCGCATGTGCTCGCCCGCCATGTTCGGGTCTCCTCCCCGCACGTTTCGCGGCTGCTGCGCAGCCAATAAACGTGCGGGGAGGCTCTGACATCAGTGTAATGCCAGCAGCCATGTTGGCTGCTGGCATTACACTGATTGGCTGGCCAGAACCCGTGATCGGGTGCTGTATAGCACCTGACCAGCGAGTTCGGCTCAGTCTTAGCCAGGGAGAGATGAGGATAGGAAGGGAAAGTCAGTGTAGGGAGAAGAAAAGTGTTGGAACACCATATAAAGACCCAAAAGTCCTTTTTAGGACTGTTGTGTGTGGGGGCAGCAATTATATTTTGTTTGGGGGGGCACAAATTTAAAAAAAAAAGTCACATATTCCGTTCACTGTGCCTAGCCGCAGATTAGCAGCACATTCTGTTTAGTGTGCAAAGTTGCAGATTAGCAGCACATTCTGTTTAGTGTGCAAAGTTGCAGATTAGCAGCACATTCTGTTTAGTGTGCAAAGTTGCAGATTAGCAGCACATTCTGTTTAGTGTGCAAAGTTTAAAAAATAAACGTCACATATTCCGTTCACTGTGCCTAGCCGCAGATTAGCAGCACATTCTGTTTAGTGTGCAAAGTTGCAGATTAGCAGCACATTCTGTTTAGTGTGCAAAGTTTAAAAAATAAACGTCACATATTCCGTTCGCCGTGCCTAGCCGCAGATTAGCAGCACATTCTGTTTAGTGTGCAAAGTTGCAGATTAGCAGCACATTCAGTTTAGTGTGCAAAGTTTAAAAAATAAACGTCACATATTCCGTTCACTGTGCCTAGCCGCAGATTAGCAGCACATTCTGTTTAGTGTGCAAAGTTGCAGATTAGCAGCACATTCTGTTTAGTGTGCAAAGTTGCAGATTAGCAGCACATTCTGTTTAGTGTGCAAAGTTGCAGATTAGCAGCACATTCTGTTTAGTGTGCAAAGTTTAAAAAATAAACGTCACATATTCCGTTCACTGTGCCTAGTCACAGATTAGCAGCACATTCTGTTTAGTGTGCAAAGTTGCAGATTAGCAGCACATTCTGTTTAGTGTGCAAAGTGTAAAAACTAAAAGTCACATATTCCATTAACTGTGCCTAGCCGCAGATAAGCAGCATATTCTGTTTAGTGTGCAAAGTTGCAGACTAGCAGCACATTCTGTTTAGTGTGCAAAGTTTAAAAAATAAACGTCACATATTCCGTTCACTGTGCCAAGTTGCAGATTAGCAGCACATTCTGTTTAGTGTGCAAAGTTTAAAAAATAAACGTCACATATTCCATTCACTGTGCCAAGTTGAAGATTAGCAGCACATACTGTTTAGTGTGCAAAGTTTAAAAAATAAACGTCACATATTCCGTTCACTGTGCCTAGCCACAGATTAGCAGCACATTCTGTTTAGTGTGCAAAGTTGCAGATTAGTAGCACATTCTGTTTAGTGTGCAAAGTTTAAAAAATAAACGTCACATATTCCGTTCACTGTGCCAAGTTGCAGATTAGCAGCACATTCTGTTTAGTGTGCAAAGTTTAAAAAATAAACGTCACATATTCCGTTCACTGTGCCAAGTTGCAGATTAGCAGCACATTCTGTTTAGTGTGCAAAGTTTAAAAAATAAACGTCACATATTCCGTTCACTGTGCCAAGTTGCAGATTAGCAGCACATTCTGTTTAGTGTGCAAAGTTTAAAAAATAAACGTCACATATTCCGTTCACTGTGCCTAGCCGCAGATTAGCAGCACATTCTGTTTAGTGTGCAAAGTTGCAGATTAGCAGCACATTCTGTTTAGTGTGCAAAGTTTAAAAAACAAACGTCACATATTCCGTTCACTGTGCCAAGTTGCAGATTAGCAGCACATTCTGTTTAGTGTGCAAAGTTTAAAAAATAAACGTCACATATTCCGTTCACTGTGCCTAGCCGCAGATTAGCAGCACATTCTGTTTAGTGTGCAAAGTTTAAAAAATAAACGTCACATATTCCGTTCACTGTGCCTAGCCGCAGATTAGCAGCACATATTCCGTGTAATATGAAGAAGGCGGGTAAAAAGGGACGGGGAAGTGGACGTGATCCTGATAGTTCAGGGCGCGGGTCAGGACGCGTAGAAACTGTGCCTGGTGCCAGAGCACAAGAAAGGAAGACATCCACCATACCTAGCTTCATGTCTCAGTTTACAGGGCGTCGCAGGAGATCACTCTCGAGGTCAGACCACTGCGAACAGGTGGTCGGTTGGATTTCAGCTGATACTGCTTCCAGTCGGTTAAGCACCACCCTGTCTTCCACCAAGTCCACTCTCAGTAGCCAAGAGTCTGGTCAACACAATCCTCACCCTGATCATCCTTCCTCCCACCATAGAGGGTCTGGCCAAAGAAGTGATCCCACACTGGGATATAGTGAGGAGCTCGTCTCATCACCAATCCTTCATTTGAACCTCTCTCCAAGCACGCTTGCAGAGGAACATGAGATCTTGTGCCCTGATTCACAACCTCTAGAGGGTACCCAATCACAAGAAGATGACAGAGGGGAACGGCATTTAAGGTCAAAGGAAGTGGATGATGATGATGATGAGACACAGTTGCCATCAAATCAACCACTATTAGTGTCTCAAGACCTTGATGAGGAGGATGATACACAGTTGTCAATGACTGAGTATGTGGTGGGATCAAGAAATGAGGAGGATGATCAGAGTGAGAAAGTAGAGGAGGACTTGGTGGACGATGAGGTCACTGACCCCACCTGGGAAGGTGGAGAGCCGAGCGATGACAGCAGTCCTGAGGGTGAGCCATCTGCAGCACCGCAACAGGCTGGAAGAGGCAGTGGTGTGGCTAAAGAAAGAAGGCGGACCGCACCAAACCGGCCCGCAAATGTTCCACGGAGCACCCCCTTGCGTAAATCTCCCTTGCCAAGGGCTAGGTGTTCCGCGGTATGGCGTTTTTTTAAGGAAAGTGCGGACGACAAAAGAATTGTAGTTTGCAACCTGTGCCACACCAGAATGAGCCGAGGCATGAACACTAGCAACCTCACCACCACCAGCATGATCCGACACATGGCATCCAAGCACCGTAATAAGTGGGAGTAACGCCCGGATCGCCAATCTGTGTCTGCAGGCCACACCACTGCCTCCTCTTCCCCTGTTTTCGGTGCCGGCCAATCGCCTGTCGAAGGCGCAGGCCCGCATACCTCCCGCCCTGCACCTGTACCATCTGAAGCACCATCAGCGACCACATCCACTTCCCTGTCCCAGCGCAGCATCCAAATGTCGTTACCCCAGGCATTTGAGCGCAGCCACCCACCCACAGGCCATAGCACTAACCTCACACCTTTCCAAATTACTGGCCATCGAAATGCTGCCATTTAGGCTTGTGGAGACTGAGTCCTTCCGCAGCCTGATGGCAGCAGCTGTCCCTCGGTACGCAGTCCCCAGACGCCACTACTTTTCCCGGTGTGCCGTCCCCGCCTTACACCACCATGTGTCCCGTAACATCACCCGTGCCCTGACCAACGCAGTTACTGGGAAGGTCCACTTAACGACTGACACATGGACAAGTGCTTGTGGCCAGGGACGCTACATTTCCCTGACGGCACACTGGGTGAATGTCGTGGAGGCTGGGAGCGACTCGGACCCTGGGATGGCACAGGTGCTACCCACGCCGAGGATTGCGGGCCCTACCTCCATCAGGGTTTCCGCCAGCACCTACGTTATTGGCTCCTCCTCCTCCGTTTCCACCTCCGAATTCTCTGCGCGCAGCGCCACTCACCCATCAGCCGGTAGCTGGAAGCAGTGTAGCACTGCAGTGGGGAAGAATCAACAGGCCGTGCTGAAGCTGATCTGCCTTGGGGACAAACAGCACACAGCCTCAGAGCTGTTGCAGGGGATTAGTCACCAGACCGAGCAGTGGCTCTCGCCACTCAACCTGCAACCAGGCATGGTTGTGTGTGATAATGGGCGTAATTTGGTGGCGGCTTTGGAGCTCGGCAAGCTCACACACGTACCATGCCTAGCGCATGTATTTAATTTAGTGGTTCAGCGATTTCTAAAAACCTACCCCAATTTGCATGATCTCTTGACCAAGGTGCGCCGCGTGTGTGCACATTTCCGTAAGTCATCAACAGCTTCAGCCGGCCTGTTGAATCTGCAGCAGCGCTTACAATTGCCAGCTCACCGGCTGCTGTGTGACGTGAGCACGCGCTGGAACTCCACCTTCCACATGTTGGCCCGGCTTTGTGAGCAGCAGAGGGCAGTAGTGGAGTACCAGCTGTTACACGGTCGTCGCCTCTCCGTTCATCTTCCTCTAATCAGAAGTGAGGAGTGGGAATGGATGTCAGACCTCTGTGAGGTTTTACGCAATTTTGAGGAATCGACACAGATGGTGAGCGGCGATAACGCTATTATCAGTGTAACCATCCCACTTCTGTGTCTACTGAAACGCTCGCTGCTCACAATTAAAACCGACGCTTTGCATGTGGAAGAGGTGGAAATGGGGGAGGAAGAGCTTACACAAGGTGATAGCCAGAGCACCCTCACTTCGTCTTGTCAGCGACAATTGGAGGAGGCGGAGGAGGAGGAGGAGGAAGACACGGTTGCCTCCGCTACAGAGGGTAGCCATGGAACTTTAGTTCCATCTCTTCAGCGTGGGTGGGCAGAAGAGGAGGGAGAGGATGAGGAGATTGAGAGTCATCCTCCTGGTGAGGACAGCAAAATCTTGACTGTTGGTACTCTGGCACACATGGCTGACTTTATGTTAGGCTGCCTTTCCCGTGACCCACGCGTTATACGCATTTTAGACAACATGGATTACTGGGTGTTCACCCTTCTGGACCCCCGCTACAAAGAGAATTTCTCATCTCTCATTCCTCCGGTGGAGAGGACAAGCAAAATGGTGCAATACCAGAAGGTTCTTGTCGAAAAATTGCTCCAAAATTTTCCATCTGACAACGCTGGCGGCAGAGTACGTGCTACCTTGGCCAACCGAGAAGGGGAGAAAAGGGGAGCACACAGCAGTTCCGACAAAGGCAGGGCAACACTCTCCAAGGCGTGGGACACCTTCATGACACCCCGCCAGCACCCTCACCCTGATGCGCAGCCTAGTGTCACAAGGAGGGAAAAGTTTTGGAAGATGGTGAAGGAGTACGTAGCAGACCGTGTCAGCGTCCTCAATGATCCCTCTGTGCCTTACAACTACTGGGTGTCCAAGCTGGACACGTGGTATGAACTGGCACTCTACGCCTTGGAGGTGCTGGCCTGCCCTGCCGCCAGCGTTCTGTCTGAGCGGGTATTTAGTGCTGCTGGTGGCATCATAACAGATAAGCGTATCCGCCTTTCCACTGAAAATGCTGATAGGTTGACACTTATAAAAATGAACAAGGCCTGGATTTCCCCTGACTTCTCCACTCCACTGGAGGAAAGCCCCGGGGGAACATAAAGTCACTTTAGATATGTTATTTACAATGATGGGAATACTCTGTATTCCCATTCACCCCTTCCACCCAAAAAACGGGTATATGGTTGACTCTTAATCTTCTCATCCTCCTCTTCCTCTTCCATATACCCGGTGCTATAATTTTTATATAGGGCCAGCTCACCAGCGGGCCCTGTGATATAATTTTTATATAGGGCCAGCTCACCAGCGGGCCCTGTGATATAATTTTTAAATAGGGCCAGCTCACCAGCGGGCCCTGTTTGACAATTTTTGTATAGGTCAGCTCACCAGCGGGCCTTCTTATATAATGTTTTATTGGGTCAGCTCTCTAGCGGGCCCTCTCATATAATGTTTTATAGCATCAGCTCACTAGCGGGCCTTCGCATATGATGTTTAGGATGGTCAGCTCCGCAGCAGACCCTCACCCATAATGTTTTAGAGGGTCACAAGCAGGCCATTAATCCTAATTTTTCAAGGGTGTGTATGATGCCCTCCTTTATGTGTAATAAAGGGTGTATTGGAGTGACACTGCAGTCTAATTTTTGGCAGCCCTTTCACTTAGTGCATAGGCTTTATGAGTGTTGGACCACTACCTGAACTATTGTACCACAATGTGAATGAGGCCCTCCATTTTGTGATATACAGGTTGTATCGGAGTGCCTCAGGTCCTCCCATTGAATTAAATAGGGCTGGGGTGTTCGACAGAGCAGAAGGTAGTTCTTGGCTTCATCCACTAAGTCACTTCGTCACTTTTACTGAATGGATCAGACCCCACTGTTCCGACTATAAATTTTGGACTTAACAAGGTCAAACGGACATGTTGTAAAACCTGTGGTAGCTGCGGCCTCCGTTCCTGAATGCTGTACCTTACCCGGGCCATAACCACGTTGAACACCTGCTTTACTCTGCGCACGTTTCCCTCTTAATCATGGCCCCAGTTCCGAAAAATCAATGACATTTTTTGCAGAATTTGCAGATGATATACAAGTAAATATACAGCAAATACTGTTTGGTAACAATTTTTCACCTAAAATCGTTTTTATCTTCCTTTTTGTGTGTTTTACGGTCAGTCTGTAAAAATGGCGTACTACGGGCGAAACATCGTTCCCAGCAGCGACGTTGGAGTCCAAGATGCATCCAGACATCCTCCCTATGCTGTCCCTGAACCATTTCTGTGGTGTTTCCATCATTTTCTGCCCTTTTCCTATGGACCAGGCACCCTCCCCTCATCAGAGCAGGGGGTGCCTGGTGTAATGCTCGAGTCCTCCCATTGACTTCAATGGGGCTCGGGTGCTCGGCCGAGCACTCGAGCCTCCGGGGGCGCTCGGTCAGAGCACCCGAACACCCGAGCATTGGGGTGCTCGATCATCACTACTCCAGAGGAATTTCAATTTAAAAATAATTTTCATGAATATATAAATTGTCGTGTATTTTATATTCAGTCTTCATCAAGAAGATACCTAAGTTGTTTTGAAAGTTTGCATTCTAAAGCTACTCATCTAATAAAAGTATCACTTTTACTCTCTATGTGAGTGTATACTAAATGGTAGTGTGGAATATTCTGGGCCACCAGATGGAGACAGTGATCATGCAAGGGTGAAGATCCAAACATCCATGCCATGATTACTATCTTACATGACATAACTAAAGTCTCTATCAAAAGAGATTTAACAGGGTGAGTTTCCAAATCATCAAGGAAAATTGACAAGATACCCAGCTTCAGAGTCAGGAAGGGGGGTTGGTCTGCCCAGGACCCCTGACAGAGAAGAGAAGACCCTCTCCTAAAACCAGAAAACCCCAGGATAGTGCCATACAGAGTATCATGAGAGAAACTGTCACATAGGCCATTATCCTTTGTACCCACCTTATATAGTCTTATTGAAAATAAGTTTCAGTTGGATGAGCTGATGTCAGTCATGCAAAGATGCCCCATATGGACCACCGCCACTTCTCCATCATCTCCAGGCCCCCTCCCATCTCTGCTTCAAAGGGAGATCCCTTTGCAGAGCGAGATTGTTAAGCAACCAATAAATAAAGGACACCGGTCTTTCCTGTCATTTGCCAGTGCAGAAGAGTCATCAGAACCCCACAATGATGGGCACCTGCCCCCAAACTGCATCTGAAGTGCATGGATCAACAGACATATGAATAGAAAAATTATGAGGGATACCAAACTGCCTGTGAAGCTGCTCAAATGTTTTCAAGCTGCATCAACATAAATGTGTTCTAACGTCATAATTACATATCTGGTCCAGATGGGTCTTAAGACTAGACCGTATTGATTTTTCAGGGTTACATTAGTACATAATGGGATGAACTGGTCACAACCCTTTAAACTCACCACTGCCTGCACCTCCCCCCACACCCTAAACGCCGCATCTGCCATTGTCGCAACAGTGGTACTCACAGTTGGACCAATAGACAACATCTGAGACAAACAATGGTTCTTGCATATCATGGCTTCATCCAGAGTGAGAAACTGGAACTGGGTTTCTTTTTTAGAACAGGCCAAGGCATATTGGCGTTGTGCTGCCAGGTAGTATCTATAAAAGTCAGGCAAAGCAATGCCTCTCTCCTGTTTAGGCTTTATGCAGCTTTGACACATCGACAGCCTGATTCTGCCCCCCCCCCCCACCAAAGGAACCACAAAATTATCAAGTCTAATTCCCAAAAGAATGTTTTGGGAATGTGGGTGGGTGAATTTGGAAAAAAAAATACAAGAATCTGGTAAAAATAGCATTTTTATAAGGTTAGCCCTTCCTATAACATAGAGCAGTAAAGTTTGCCAAGCATTTGTCGTATCCCAGAAGTGATCTATTAGTAGGAAATATTATCCCTGATGAACACAGTGGAGGATCCAGAGACCAAAATTCCCAGATATTTGAAGGAGACTGAGATTAACATGTTAGTAGTGGACATCTGGCATCTGGTCTAGGAGGAATAGGGAGGATTTAGATCAGTTAATGGAGAGTCCTGAATGCGTGTCACCCAAGAAAAGAAGCATGTCTTCCACACAGAGAGTGAGCTTCTGAAATCCATCCTCCAAGAGAACGGGCAACGATTTTTAAGATCAGCCCATATACTGGCTGCTAGGGGCTCTATCGCCAAAGCGTTATTGTAGGAAATAACAGGCAACCCTGCCTGGTGCTCCTACTCAGGACAAAACCCAGGAAAGAGATGTTTCCAGTACGGACCAAACCCACAGGCTGTGCATAGAGAGTGAGGATCCGATTATGGTATTTTTATATGTGTCTTTGGTTTGCCTTGCAGACATTGGGTGTTTTACTTTGTTATGTGAGAACTGGGATGGCTCTTTGTGCCCAGCATCTTCCCCTAATAACGTGCCACTTCTTTTTCAAGCATCCACCTGTTCTTCCCAGTGACCCCATGTGTTTTTCAATATCCCCTCATCTTTGCCTTTGTTCTGGTGCACTGTGCTCTGCACTGGGAGGATACTTTGTGACTTTGTTCCTCAGCACAATCAGCCACTTTTATCTCTTTAACTGTGATTTTAACATTTTGGGAAGGGTGTGCATAGGGAATTATATTTTATTCAATTGCTGATTGTAACCTGTACATTTTTTAACCCTTTCAATAGCAGAGTGGTATGCTCCATAATGCATTCCATTACACACCTTTCTGTCACTCAGAGAGTAAACATGTGAACATGCAGTAACCCTTTGACTGACACACACATGTCCAATGTATTCTGATGAGTTTCAAACAGGGGCGGGCTGGCCCGGGGGGCAGGGGGGCAATTGCCCCCCGGGCCGCAGGGCCAGCGCGTGTAGCGGGCCGCCATGTTAGACATGTGACTGACTGTCTGTCAGTCTTAGCGTGCAGGGCCGCAGCGGAGGGGGAATTGTTACTTTTTTATGTTCTCTTCTCCCCACTCCGCAACGATGACAGCCGGGACAGTGTCATAAGCGGAGACGCCGCTTGGTGCAAGCTGGTGTTTTCTTTTCTCTGTTCTGAGGCCAGTGCAAGTTTAAAACTGGCGCCCAGACTGAGGAAGAAAACCCCAGCATGCACCACGCAGCGTCTCAGCGTGACTCGGTCCTGACTGTCATCAGTGCGGGCAGTGTGGAGAAGAAGACAACGAGGCATAAGGAGGTACTGGGGGTGGGAGAGAAAGAAGTATACAAGGGGAAGAAAGAGAGGTACAGAGGAGAGAAAGAGGCACAATGGGGAAGGGGGGAAGAAAGAAGTACATGGGGGAAGAAAGAGAGGTACAAGAAGGGGGAAGAGGTACAGAGGGGAGAAAGAGGCACAATGGGGAAGGGGGGAAGAAAGAAGTACATGGGGGAAGAAAGAGAGGTACAAGAAGGGGGAAGAGGTACAGAGGGGAGAAAGAGGCACAATGGGGAAGGGGGGAAGAAAGAAGTACATGGGGGAAGAAAGAGGTACAAGAAGGGGGAAGAGGTACAGAGGGGAGAAAGAGGCACAATGGGGAAGGGGGGAAGAAAGAAGTACATGGGGGAAGAAAGAGAGGTACAAGGAGGGGGAAGAGGTACAGAGGGGGTAAAGAGGCACAAGATGGGGGAGAAAGAAGTACATGGGGGAAGAAAGAGAGGTACAAGGAGGGGGAAGAGGTACAAGGGGGAAAGAGGTACGGGGGGGAAGGTGCAAGGGGGAGGAAGAGGTACAAGGAGAGGAGAGGTACAGAGGGGAGAAAGAGAGGTGCAAGGGGGTGAAATAAGTACATGGGGTGAAAGACGTACATGAGGGAGAAAGAGAGGTGCAAGGGGGAGAGGTACAGAGGGGAGAAAGAATTGCAGTGGGGAGAAAGAGAGGTGCAAGGGGGAGAAGGCACAACTGGGTGAAATAAGTACATGGGGTGAAAGACGTACATGGGGGAGAAAGAGAGGTGCGGGGGGGAGAGGTACAGTGGTGAGAAAGAGGCACAATGGGGAACGGGGGGGAGAAAGAAGTACATGGGGGAAGAAGAAAGAGGTACAGAGGGGGGGAAGAGGTACAGAGGGGGGAAAGAGGCACAAGATGGGGGAGAAAAGTACATGGGGGAAGAAAGAGGTACAAGGAGGGGAAAGAGGTACAAGGGGGAGAGGTACAGAGTGGAGAAAGAGGTACAAGGGGAGAAAGAGGTGCAAGGGGGAGAAGGCACAAGGGGGTGAAATAAGTACATGGGGTGAAAGACGTACATAAGGGAGAAAGAGGTGCAAGGGGGGAGAGGTACAGAGGGGAGAAAGAATTGCAAGGGGGAGAAGGCACAAGGGGGTGAAAGAAGTACATGGGGCGAGAAAGAGAGGTGCAAGGGGTGAAAGAGGCACAAAGGGGTGAAACTGGCACAAATAGTGGAAATGGGCCACTTGATTAAATTTGCCCCCCAGGCCAAATGTTGCCAGTCCTCCCCTGGTTTCAAATCTCTGTCACTCAAAGTATTACAAACCAACATCCCACATTCACCAATACAAGGTACGTGTGTATGAGTCTCTTTTTTGGGGCTGCATGGGTAACTCCATGCCACTCTTGCTAGTTATTCATAAAACAACTTTGTATTGAGCATTGAGTCAATACAATGCACAGGTCCATAAGGCAGGATTTCTCATTTTCTTCCATTGAAGGCTCCTCTAACATACAACCTGGAATTTTCTCATTCACAATAAAATTGTATAGATTATTTGCCACTGACGGTATCAAGGGTAAAAATACAAAAGTATATATTTAGTCTAAGGTCTTACAATCTGAACGAAAGCAAGCATATTGAGTATAATATTTTCCATAAATATGTATTTGGAATTGGTTCATAACTACTAATTTAGAATGAACATTTTGAGATGCAGTCAGTAACTTTCAATTGCTTTTCAATTACCATATGAAATTCTGACAGTCAAAAGTTATCCAGCCACTTACCTCTATAGTAAGTATATGTCAGATACATGCTTCATTTAATTGGTACAGGGATAAATTATGTATGCAGTAAATCACTAACATACAGTATCATTGATTTTGATTACACAGTAAAGACAAAATGTGACTGGTCAAAAATGAAAGAGAATTTGAAGAGTTTATAGTTTTATTTTATAAAAAATACTTAGTAATTTTTCTTTACAAGATATTAAAAAAAGCATTTGAAACCTAAGTTTTAAAATTGCATGCCCCAAGTGTACAAAGTAGCCGGGATGCAGTTTTACATAAAATTAATAGTGTTATTAAACAAATTTAATTTTGAAAAATGTAAAATCTGCAAGATATGCTCTTACATATAAATAAATGTTAAGTAGGGCTTGACTTCCAGTGAAAAAATTGCAGTGAAAAGAAAATGGCTAGTGTGGAGGTTAGGGGTAGCCAGAGAGATGTGAATCCTACTGTCAATTTTTTGTATCAGCTACATTGATGAGAGCATTCCATTCTCCATACTTGCTTTAGATTTTTTTTTAACCTTAAATAAATAGGAGGTAGTAATTCACTTGAAGACAGGAAGTTGCTACTTGTATAAAAAGCTTACAACTATCACTTAGTATTATATGTATTTAAAAAAAAACTATTGGAGGATGTGCTAAGAGTTGATGCAATTGCTAAGTGTGTCTGGAGATGTGTGGCAACCACTTCACCATGGAGGAAAAAAGCACACCTCACCATATTCACTAACAATTATCTATAGCAGGTCTGTCCAAGGTAAGTGCTCAAGAACCACCAACAGTCCAGGATTTCAGGATTTCCCTGATTAAGCACAGGTGAGTCAGTCACAATAAATGAGCCACTGAATAACTCACTTGTGCTTAATCAGGGAAATCATTACATCCTAGCCTGTTGGACAGCCCTGATCTATAGGAATGGACAAAAATTTCCATTTTGTTCCTGCAGGAAATTTTCCCAAAAGAAAAAGGGAATGGTTTTCTGCTTTTCTGGCAGGAAATTTCACCTATAGAGAACCATTTAGGGTTTCCACTTTTTCTCTAGAAGCACAGAAAACTTCAAGAAAATTCTTGCATTTCCCTCAACGAGGCATACTTTCCTGTCCAAATAATGTTTAAACCCATACTTTACTGCACTCTAGTGTGGTGTATTTTTAGAGAAAATCAGTGTGGAAGGAGGCTAAGTAAGAAAGAGAGAGAGTAAATTGAAATCAAATATTTAAAAAATAAAGTGGTTACTTAGTGGTTCTATTACTACCACCAGTATGGATGGACCCTGAGGCTAGTGACTCAGTCTCTGAGGAGAAGACAGGTGAGATCAGTCACTAACACAAGCAGAGTGCCCCCAGACTAACCTAATACAGAGAACAAATGTCCTGCCTACAAGAATACCTAAACTAAGTTTCAGCTCCATTTTATTAGCCTGTCACCTCTAGCTCATAAAATTGCTGCGTTCCCTTCCTCTCAGAAACACGGAATGGCTTGCTGTGGGACTGTGACACCCTTTTTATAATGTGCCTGTGGGAAGTGAAGGGAAACTTGCCATGTGGTGGGGTCTAACTCAGTCGAAATCAATATAATTACTTTGCTGATCTGTGAAAAGTGCCATTTTTCACCTCTTTCACTTTTGAGGCAAAACTTACACCCATCCCTAATTATCTATGCAAGGGGAGACACTTTATTAATTATCATATAGCGTTGGCTTAAAGGGATAGGAATGTTTCAGATTACACATTGCTCAGAACATTTAGCATGTGTAAAAGTACAGCTGTGTAATGTTCATAGGCTTGAAATTTGCTAGTTACAGTGTAATAATATGTTGAAGATGCTCCCTGCCTCCCTACCCTTTCCTTGATGTGAAGCCACCTCCCCTCAGTTCTGACCAGACAGATCACAATGAGGGGCAATCTTCCCTCATTCAGTATAAGGAAAAACCTGCCTTCCTTGATGAAGGAAGGCAGGTTTTTCCTAATACTGCGTGAATATTGTTCCTCTTTGTGATCCACTGTTGATCTGGGACAAAATCTTTATGTCCGAGAAAGGCGCATGACGGATCATCGTTAATATTATATTACAAAGTAACTATCAAGATTTGCAGCATATGAACATTGCGGAGCACTACTATTACACAAGTTCAACATTCTAAGCTATGTGTAATCTGAAATATTATTATCCATTTAATGTTGGTGATGTGTTTGTGAGAGAAAGTAGGGGATTGGAGCCAATACACTCAGACTTCAGCACCAAGAACAGTAACAGTGTTGCACACCCCTGTGGCATTGAAAGAGATTTAACATTAAGATTCCCTTTCCCAGCTTCACAGATGATTCAAACTGAGAATCAGCAAAGTAGCTGTTACATGTAGTAGTTTGTATGCCATTTCTGTCTTTCCATGAGCAGCTGTTTTAAGTCCACAGTGGACTATCATCTGATCAGCTAATTTATGTAAACAGAAGACTCACAAGGGACTCCACTAGTTGATTACACGTTCTGATCTGTTACTGTATGTAGCCTTACGGATTCTGGATAGATACAAAAAGGTAGATCTAATAGGAAGAAATGGATACTTTATGTGTTAAACCAACCACAGCATAGGGGCAAGTAAAATCCCCATTTGAATGCTTCTTCAGTATACTACAGACCTCTCTAGAATTCAGAGGCTTAAAATCCCCATTTAGATCAATGATAATATTGGAAATGTGTAATCTGTCTTTTATACCAGAAAAAGAAAGAAAAAAAACATATAGATACTTCACAGGGCACAAAAGTGATACATTGTTTGGTGTACAATACTATCTTCTGTTTATTACTATCAGTGAAAGTAATAAAACACAACTTTTTTTCATAATAAAAGCTAAAAAAGAAAATACAAAAATAGTTAAAATACGTTAAAGCTGATAACACTGATGCACCAAGTAGAGGAAATACCACTAAAAAGTATATATCCAATGTAGATGAAATGTGTCAAATTATATCTGAGTAGAGTACAGCACGGAACCACTATCCACATATCCAATGTGTCAATGTTAACTATCTAGACCCTGAGTTTACTGCCATAGCAAAAAAGTTGGAAAAAATTATTAATATCAAAATAAGGAATATGTACCTAAAAATACTGGTCACAGAATATTATTTCTGTTATGTCCAGTGATGTATAAAACACCATAAACACAATGTAACTAATGGCAGGGAGTTCCTATGCTAACTCACAGCGGCACAGTGACTGAGTCTGTGTAAACTATCTAGTCCCTTAGTTTGCTGCCATAGTACATAGGTTTGTAAAAAAAGAAAAAAGTGGATCTACTACTACACCAAAAAATGGTATATTGTATTATTTCCTCTTATGGTCACCCTTGAAATTTAAAAGAATCAGCAATAATACAGTGAATGCAGAGTCACCATTGAATAAGGTGGCTCAAAAGGTCTGAGTAGAGACAAAATCAATATCAATGATTCCGATTTCAAGTATAAATGTATATGTCTCCATTTCCCGACTTAACATTACTGAGAGCAGAGAAAAAGCACCAACACTCGCTTCACCAACAGGCTTTCTCAAAGCTAAAAGTGGCCTTGTTATGACTTTAAATAGGATAAATATCCAATCATTGCAATCCAAAGAATTTCAATTCAACCAATGAGATCAAAAAAGATAAAAAGTATTTGATCAAGGCAAAACACCACTATTTCCTATTAACCCCATATTTATAAATTATGTCTAAAAGGCCAGTTTCCAAGTAGGGGAGGGCGAACTTTGAGAAACATTTCCTGCATGACTTTTCACAAAAAAAATGAAAATTTTTCTCTGTTTTTGCGGAAGTTTTCTCCTTTTCTTTAATGCAAACTTTTCCTCCTTTTCGCCCATTCCACCAAATTTTTCTCCTATTCCAACACATTTTTCTCATATGTTTAATATGATGCAACATTTCCCAGCACAATATTACTTCTTCTGAGGGCTGTAGGGGAGAAATAAGTAGCTGAAAGTCAAAGTTGTGAGTCCTACAGCTACATATACCTTGAAAAATTTGTTAGCATGCAGATTGCCTTTGTCCTTTGCCCACAATACTTATTTCCTGCTTAAGTGACCCTGGCACATATTCGTGATGATGTCAAGTAATTAAAAAATTAAAGTACAACCTACAGTGTGGCAGATGTGTTTGGTAGTGGTGGTGGGAGACTGGCGTGGTGTGATTGGTAGGACCTTGACAAACTGCATCCAACCCGGCAGGAGAGGGATCATCATCATTTATTGCACATGATGCAGCAACCATTGCTTCAGACAGTTTTTGTACTAACACTTAACTCCCACGTCCCTTCATTGCTCCACCTTTCCCCCTCCTGCTTATGCATTTGCTAGATATTATTCAACTACTGTGTGTGTTTTTACTCTCTACAGTGCACAACTGATGGAGTGTGATGTGTGATGTCTTGCCTTGGCCCTCAACAAAATTCTCAATGTCATCTGCTGTCTATCAAGTCTGCCTCAGTCACAGAGCTCCCAGTCAGCTGTCTAATATATTTATTTGTTTAATTATTTATGTTTTTTATTTGTTTATTTTTTTAAAGTTGTCCACCATATCTTATCACAGTTAGTCCCAATATATATAACTAAAAAACAAAATCAACAACTTCTTTCTCCAGACTTCCCCAGCACAGAGACAATAAAAGTAAAATCAGCAGACAATTTGGACCCCAGCTGCCTGTGTCTTGCCAGTCAGTCACTCCAAATTTTGGGGACTTTTGGGTAACCTCCTTCCTCCCTTCTTCTTCTCCAGAGTGCCCCCAGACTCCCTTAATGTAGAGAACAAATGTCCTACTTAAAAGACTCCCTAAACTAAGCTTAAATTCCTCTTTATTTGCCTATCTTCTCTAGATCGAAAACATGCTGCTTTCTCCTCTCACAAACACAGAATGGCATGCTTTGAGAGCCTGACTAGGGGTGGATGAAATCTCTCACCATGTTCCCGCAGGAAATGCTGCAAAAAACACGTTGTTGTCTGCTTTTTCGTGGGAAAATCTGCTTTAAAACTAGCATTTTTCACTCATTGAAATGTTTTACCTTTTTTTCAATGGCTGGAAGGTTTCTGCCCATTGATTTATGTTGTTTTCAACTTTTTGCTATAAAAAAAGTGACATATTTGTGGAAATCAAACACAAAAGAAGCAGCTACAGAGCGAGGCAGATGTGCTGTGCTGTTCTGCTGTGATTTTTTTGAAATATTGAGGCTGGAGAAGCTCATAGTGACTGGAATCACTATGAGCAGGACTAAAATAATAAAAGGAGGAACTGGAAGGACCATTATGTGTCCACTGAGTCTGAGTCTGAGGAGGAAGTGAGCACTACATAAGCAATGGTGATCAGTCACCCTAAATCACCCCTAGGGTTTTTGGGGAAATTACTGTCAAGGAAGGAACAAAAGGGTGGTACTAGTAGTGAGAGCAAGACATGTCAGCTGCATGTGTCTGCTACAAGACGTGCTGTGCCTGCTGTCAGAAGTGCTGCCCCTGCTGCCAGTGCCACCACCAGTGCTGTGCCTGCTGCCAGTACTGCCATTGCTTCTACCAGTGCTGAACCTGTTGCCACCAGTGCTGAAGCTGCTGCTAGTGTGTCTTGTAATCCTCAGGAGGGGGGGAGAAGATGATACCAAGTGTGACAGCAGGGAATCTTAAGTCACACTTGCCATCTCCAAGTGCTAGTACTACTACTACTAAAGTCCAGCAGCTTGTTAGTGTTAGGAGTGAAGGAGGTAGAAATCAACAATATCCTCCTATTAACAGTGACTATGAGGAGGAAGACTCAGGACTGAAATTGATGTGGTTGGTGTTAGTGATAGTACTAGTGACAGTGATATTGAAGAAGCAGGTGGGACTAGTGTTAGGAGAGTGGTAGGGGAAGCAATTGAGAGTGTCAAGACTAGTGGTCAAGGAAGCCCACACCATTCCCCTGATCCTGGGAGTCCCCTTCCCCCTAGGGCATTGTCCATGTGGATCATGATCCTGAAGAAGGCAGAGTTGTCACCACCGCAATAATACCACCACCACCAGCAGGAGCATAGATCAGCTGCTTGTGCCTTCTGTTACTGCTGCCTGTCTTCCTCCTTCATGTCACCAAGAAATGGAAAGTGTGACATTAGGGGACCATCTTTCACATTGCTCATCACCTCCTCCAACCAGCAATGAGCTCTTGGAATTTGCTACTGTTCTGATTCCTGCTGCTGCTGAGTTGCAAGGGCAGCAGGATGCTGAGGAGCAGGCTTGTGTGCCACAGACCACTGTGGACACAGAGGGAATGGGGTCAACAAGTGATGCGGGACTACTAGGACAGGTGCCACAGGAGCAGCAACACATATACAAGAAGTGGCGGGGGCTAGTTATAGTGCTGCTACTTCCTCAGGCGCTTCACTGGAGCTAATCGTGGAGCAAGTGCAACCTTCATCATCCATCACCCATGTTACTACTGTTGTTGATCCCATTCCCTTTCAGCTGCCTAATCATCCTGCTGCATAAATAAATCAGCAGCAGCAAGAACATCAGTCGCAAATTGTTCATCTATGTCAGGGCATTTGACAATGGCCAATAGGACATCATCTGCTGGCACTAGGTCAGTAGGGTTTTTTTTTCTTCTCAGGGCTTATGATTTAAAACAATAATATAAAACATTAAAAATCATAGTCCTACAAAAAATAAACACATTTTGGGGGTTTGTTTCTAATAAACCTAAGTGCTACAAATCAATGTTTCATCAGGGCTTGTGCCAAACAAGCTTAAGTCCTACAAAAAGTGCGAAAAAGAGGAAAATCTGCACTTTTTGTGGGAAATTATTCACCATGTGGAAAGTGACATTTTTTGCCGATTTCAGTTTGAGGCAAAACTTTTTGCCCATCCTTATTTCCAAGTTATATCTTTGCTCAAAGGAGAGACATAACGAAAACTTAATGTGTCAGGTAATACAGGTCAAAACTTATATAAAGAAATTGGTAGAATAATTCTCTGGTATCATATTATAAATAAGTAATATAGTCTTTGAAAAACGTAATCTAATAAATACATAATAAATAATAATCTGGAATATGAATTAGAGCAGTCCCAGTAAATTAGGCCAAATAATAAAATAATAGGTGGCCTAATGTGAAGCCAGTGGATAATAAAAAAGTGAAACAAAAATAGAGTATAAGTCAAAGATGAGTGACATACATATATCCACTAGAGTGGCAATGGATATCAATTTTTAACCCTTTGAGTGCCAGAGGGGTACACAACACATTACAAAGCAATGTGTTGCAAACCCTTCTGGCACTCAAAGGTTTAACAAAGTGATGATAAATATAATTGAAAGGATAATAGAAACTGACCAATAAAATAAAAAGTAAGTAATAAAGTAAACATAGTGATGTCACATACCAATGAATTCCCCAAAAGGAAAGTGAAAAAAAGAACAAAAATAATTGTATATATGTCACTATGGGTGAAAAATTTAGTGAAAGGGGATTTAAAAATATTATTAAAAAGAAAAAAAAGGAAGGGAAGGGAAAGGAAAGGAAAGGAAAGGGAAAACTATATATTTCTGACCACAAAATGTGATCACTGATTAGTCATATAATATTGTGATAATTTACTACATAAAGGCCCCTAAATTATTATTTTCATTCAGCCCCCAAATGTCAATACAGTTAAGAAGATACATCCATCTAGCTTCCTTTTCTAATAACAGTCTGTCAATATATCCACTTCTGATGCCCAATCGAACCGTTTGAACTCCAACATTTTAAATGCTTAGGATTGCAGTGATGATGTATCAAAAAATTTTAGCAACTGTTGATAAGACGTGACTCTGATTCCTTACAAGTATGAATGCATTTTTAATATTGTAGATATGCTAACCCAATCTGATAGAAAGGTTGCGAGACGTTTTTCCAATGTATCTTAAAATACATGTACATTGTAGACAATCAATCACATTTTGTGTCTGATGTAATAAAGTCCTGACAGAAATTAGTTTGTCCAAATCTATCAGGAGTCTCATGATTTTTCAGCATATATGTACAGCTTTTACAATGGACACATGGAAATGATCCCTTTGGCAAAGACCCGATAGTTCGATGTTGTATATTAGTGAAATGACTGTGAGTCAAAAGATCTCCCAAATTCTTGTTACATCTGTAACAGAACAATGGTCTTTCACCTAAAAGGCCTTTCAAGCTTGGGTCAGACATGAGTATATTCAAATTTTTTTAAATAAAATATTTAATATCTGGTATCAGAGCCATATTTTGTTACATATCTGATACTGGAATTGTCTGACTTAGTATCTGTATTAGGGACTAACAATGTATTCATTTCTGTTTCTTAGGGGCCTGTTGTATGCTTTTTTAATACAAGTACTGGAATAGCCTCTCTGCAACAAAATATCACACAGCTCAGTGGCACAAAGCTTAAAGCTAGACAAATTGGAACAGTTTCTGCAGATCCTTAAAAACTCACCAACAAGTTATGAATGGGAATGAGCACTAGTACTGTGTAACAGGCTGTTCATTGCAGTTGGTTTATGACAGATGTCAGTTACAATCATATTGTGAACAAAACTCAATACACTTTCTGTAAATCAAATCAAGAATGGATACTCACAGATCCTGGTGGGTACTGGTTATAACATAAAACCGGTAATAGCAAATGGGGAATTTATGATCCGCCCCGATTTGGACTGCACTCAGATGAACAAATCAACCGCTGTTATATTCAAGTATAAAAATGTAATGATATAATTTAAAAAAATATGGCTTTCCAATAATTCAGTATGGGTGTATGCATTTCAAAGCATGGGTTTGACCCCACCCCATTCATCCCCTTGCCTCCTCTGATTCCTCTCCCTCTTCCTATTGCCCCTTTGTGTCTTGTAATGATATTTTATTCAAAAAAATCTCTTCTGTAGTCTGACCTGTTTTCTGTCCCAGACTATTTTCGTCTGGAATTTCAGTGTCTGTTTCAGATTCATTAATAGAAATACTGGATGCCATTATAGAAGTATTAGAAGTAGTATTCTTTGTAGACCATTTATGTATTTTGGCTGACTTATAATCATTAAGATCCCAAATTTCCATAGATCCTCATGTAATTTTGATATCATCACTTTTTTCTTTCTTTATATGGTAATAATGAATAATTGAGATACAGGTGCACAACAGCGTTACATATTCTAGTAATAACAGTGATTTAACTGTTTCTGTTCTCCAGCTCTATATGTTTTTTTTTCATTTTAATTGTTTTAATGTGTCTTATAGATAAAGCAAACTGGAGTCATTCTGAAGGAAATCAGCTGCACAATAGAGGGAAAAATAAAAATTCCCAAAATTCATATTGTTTTAATTAGTGTTTTTAATCCCTTGAATGCTAGAGAGGCCTCCAAAGCACTGATTTTCAATGCAATGGATATATCTCTAGCATTCAAGGGGGTATAAGGCTAATTTAAATGGATGATAATGTTTATTTTTCCCCCTATGGTGCATTTTGTTTATCCCAGAATTCTACTAGTTTGATTTTATACATAATAAAGAAATACCTGTAAAATTGTTGCAAAGTGATCTTAAGATGTGTATAAATAGTTAATGAGATATTCTCTTAGGGCTGTATGTTCAAAAGAAAAGTGGAGGCATTCTGGGGTAAACCATTTGCAAAAATCCCTTTGAATTACATGAGATTTCAATCCCTGGAATGCTAACAATGCTTAGAAATGTGCTGGAGACCTCTCTTGCGTTCAAGGGGTTAAATTTTCCATTTAAATCAATGTGAATTTTTGAAACTTGGAATTCTCCCCGTAGTGCAACTTGTTTGCTTCTCCACTTTCATTTTTGAACATACAGCCCTTACTACTAACTCCAGTCAGTTGACATTTTTGAAAAGCACAGTAAAATGGTCTTGGGAAAATAAGAACTGTATGCATAAAGAATTGTATGCATGTAGACATTAAATAAATGTACCAAAAATGAAGGCAGTTTAGTGATTAAATTCAAGGATTTTTGTTACCTTTTGAAGGAAAGTTAGCATTTTATTAAAGACATGGAGATGAATATTATGTGAATATTAAGTACTACAACAGCAGCAGAAGTGACAACATATATTATAAGAGAAAAACATTAGAAGAACCTGTCTCAACTCTACTCCCTTTGGCCCCTCTTCTCCAATTCCCTGTCAGTTAATGGTATAAGTCATTACAATCCTGTGGCAGCTTTCTCTGTCTTTGAGGCAATCATGGAACTTGTCACAAAACTCTATAAATCTCTAGTAGCAGAACAACTTAATAACTTATTAAACAGCAATCTCTGTGTAGTTAACCTAGAAGAGAGAAGAAAAAAACATGTTAGGGAGTGTGAAACTTGGGAGGGATAGTTGCCTCTGTGTCTTTAATAAAATCCTGACTTTCCTTTACAAGCTTGGGAAAGTCCTCAAATTTTATTGCAAGCACAGAGGCTTCATATTATGCTAGTTTAAAGCTGATCAATAACATTACATGATACACGAGAAATAGGTTTAAAATAAAATTATTTAAAAGTGGATTCTTTGGACCAGTCAGCTACTTTGAGAATATCTTCAAGGCAACCTCCAGATAAATATGACCTCAAGGCCATAACACCTCTTGAAGAATGAGCCGCAAATAGGAAAACATTAATGTTTGCTGACTGCATGATCCAGCAAATCTATTTAGCAAGAGTTGTTGAGGATACTGGTAGATGACGTTTTTGTAAAGCGTTAAGCTGTCACAAGTATGAGCTACAATAAGGCAGGTAAATACCTGCAAGAGAGGGAGTGCTAGGGGGTGCTGGCTAGGGAGCGGTGCTAGTAGTACGGTGACTGTCCCGGCAAGACCGTGCTGCGGCTATGGCCGAAGTATAGTTGCTGGCCGTGAAGCCAGATGTCCGATCCCAGTTGAGCTGGATGGAAATACCGGAGACATTACAAATAGTGATGAGCGAGCGTGCTCGGCCGATGCTCGGATCGGCTCGAGCATCGCTCTGCTCGGCACATGGCGGTACTCGTCGAGTACCGCCATGTGCTCGCCCGACATGTTCGGGTGGCGGGGATCTGTGCCGGAAGAGGCACAGATCCCAAGAAGCTCCGCTGGACCACCAGGGACTGGAGGTACGGGGGCATTGCGGAGATGAAGGGGGCATTGCGGAGATGAAGGGGGACATTGTGGAAGAGGGGCATAGACTCTATGCCCCTCTTCCACAATGTCCCCCTTCATCTCCGCTATGCCCGTCTTCCACAATGTGCCCCTTCATCTCCGCTATGCCCCTCTTCCACAATGTGCCCCTTCATCTCCGCTATGCCCCTCTTCCACAATGTCCCCCTTCATCTCCTCTATGGCATAGAGGAGATGAAGGGGGACATTGTGGAAGAGGGGCATAGCGGAGATGAAGGGGCACATTGTGGAAGAGGGGCATAGCGGAGATGAAGGGGCACATTGTGGAAGACGGGCATAGCGGAGCTGAAGGGGGACATTGCGGAGCTGAAGGGGGCATTCGGAGATGAAGGGGGCATAGCGGAGATGAAGGGGGCATTGACCAGGCACCCTCCCCTCATCAGAGCAGGGGGTGCCTGGTGTTGCCCCATTCATTTCAATGGGGCTCGGGTGCTCGGCCGAGCACTCGAACCTCAGGGGGTGCTCGGTCAGAGCACCCGAGCACCCGAGCATCGTGGTGCTCGCTCAACACTAATTACAAACTCTCCTGCAGGGGGGAGTGAAGGCTAGAGAGCAAAGAGTCGTGAACGTTGCTAGAGTATGGAGGCTACAAGGTAGCGTGAACTCCCCAAGGTAAAATAAAGATATCAATTAATAGGAAAGGAGACTATAGATATGGTACTCAGAACTAAACCAGATATAAGTGTAATATGGAATCTCTTACCAAAAGACAGCGAGGAACAGCCCACAGGTGGAGGTATCCTAATCTGGAGGTGAAGAGAATGGTCAGTAGGCAAGGTAAAGGTCATACACTTGTAAAGCTGGAGGTATCCAAATCTTGAGGTGAAGAGAGAGGTCAGTAGGCAAGGCAAAGGTCATACACTGTAAGGCTGGAGGTATCTGAATCTGCAGGCTAAGAGAGTGGTCAATAGGCAAGGCAAAGGTCATACACTGTAAGGCTGGAGGTATCCGAATCATGAGGCGAAGAGAGTGGTCAGTAGTAGTGTTGAGCGAGCACCCCGATGCTCGGGTGCTCGGGTGCTCTGACCGAGCACCCCCTGAGGCTCGAGTGCTCGGCCGAGCACCCGAGCCCCATTGAATTGAATGGGGCGACACGAGCATTACACCAGGCACCCCCTGCTCTGATGAGGGGAGGGTGCCTGGTCAATGCCCCCCTTCATCTCAGCAATGTCCCCCTTCATCTCCACTATGCCCCCTTCATCTCAGCAATGTCCCCCTTCATCTCCGCTATGCCCCCTTCATCTCCGCAATGTCCCCCTTCATCTCCGCTATGCCCCCTTCATCTCAGCAATGTCCCCCTTCATCTCCGCTATGCCCCCTTCATCTCAGCAATGTCCCCCTTCATCTCCGCTATGCCCCCTTCATCTCCGCTATGCCCCCTTCATCTCAGCAATGTCCCCCTTCATCTCCGCTATGCCCCCTTCATCTCCGCTATGCCCCCTTCATCTCCGCAATGTCCCCCTTCATCTCCGCTATGCCCCCTTCATCTCAGCAATGTCCCCCTTCCTCTCCGCTATGCCCCCTTCATCTCAGCAATGTCCCCCTTCATCTCCGCTATGCCCCCTTCATCTCAGCAATGTCCCCCTTCATCTCCGCTATGCCCCCTTCATCTCCGCTATGCCCCCTTCATCTCAGCAATGTCCCCCTTCATCTCCGCTATGCCCCCTTCATCTCAGCAATGTCCCCCTTCATCTCCGCTATGCCCCCTTCATCTCCGCTATGCCCCCTTCATCTCCGCAATGTCCCCCTTCATCTCCGCTATGCCCCCTTCATCTCAGCAATGTCCCCCTTCATCTCCGCTATGCCCCCTTCATCTCAGCAATGTCCCCCTTCATCTCCGCTATGCCCCCTTCATCTCCGCTATGCCCCCTTTATCTCCGCAATGTCCCCCTTCATCTCCGCTATGCCCCCTTCATCTCAGCAATGTCCCCCTTCATCTCCGCTATGCCCCCTTCATCTCCGCTATGCCCCCTTCATCTCCGCTATGCCCCCTTCATCTCCGCAATGTCCCCCTTCATCTCCGCTATGCCCCCTTCATCTCAGCAATCTCCCTTCATCTCCGCTATGCCCCCTTCATCTCCGCTATGCCCCCTTCATCTCCGCAATGTCCCCCTTCATCTCCGCTATGCCCCCTTCATCTCAGCAATGTCCCCCTTCATCTCCGCTATGCCCCCTTCATCTCAGCAATGTCCCCCTTCATCTCCGCTATGCCCCCTTCATCTCAGCAATGTCCCCCTTCATCTCCGCTATGCCCCTTCATCTCAGCAATGTCCCCCTTCATCTCCGCTATGCCCCCTTCATCTCAGCAATGTCCCCCTTCATCTCCGCTATGCCCCCTTCATCTCCGCTATGACCCCTTCATCTCCGCAATGTCCCCCTTCATCTCCGCTATGCCCCCTTCATCTCAGCAATGTCCCCCTTCATCTCCGCTATGCCCCCTTCATCTCAGCAATGTCCCCCTTCATCTCCGCTATGCCCCCTTCATCTCCGCAATGCCCCCTATCTCCAGTCCCTGGTGGTCCAGCGGAGCGTCTTCAGATCTGTGCCTCCTTCGGCACAGATCCCCGCCACCCGAACATGGCGGGCGAGCACATGGCGGTACTCGTAAGAGTACCGCCATGTGCCGAGCAGAGCGATGCTCGAGCCGATCCGAGCATCGGCCGAGCATGCTCGCTCAACACTAATCAGTAGGCAAGGCAAAGGTCATACACTGTAAGGCTGGAGGTATCCGAATCTGCAGGCTAAGAGAGTGGTCAATAGGCAAAGCAAAGGTCATACACTGCAAGGCTGGAGAACAAGAGCAGAAGTACAGACGTCTTCTCAATACTGGAACACTGTGTAAGTGCCCAGAGCAGCTAGAAGCGCGGCTGTATATGCGCGCCGGAGAATGACATCATCGCCTCATGACACGATGACCCGGAAGTACATCGCTCCTAGAGAGCCGCAGAGATGCACGCTAGTGACTCAGAGGTGGGTAGGCGGCGTGACATAGCCCCCAACCCAAGGGGGCGCTTCCGGAGCCCTAAAGGCTGGGTTTAGACGGATAAGCACGATGGAAAGCACGAACAAGCTCAGGGGCGTGTACATCTGTACAACGTACCCAAGAACGCTCCTCTGGTACATACCCCTTCCAGTTAACCAGGTAATGTAACCTACCCCGGGAACGGCGAGAGTCCAAGATAGCGTCCACAATGTACTCCTCTTGACCATCAATAGTGACAGGGGCAGGTGGAGGAGGTGGACGTAGGGGACCACTAGCCAGAAGAAAGGCCTTGAGTAAGGATACATGGAAGACAGGGTGGACTCGAAGGCTACGAGGCAAGGCTAAGCGATAGGATACTGGAGAGAAATGGTGCGTAATACGGTATGGGCCAATTTATCGAGGACCTAACTTAGAGGAATGTTGAGCCAAATGTATATTTTTTGTAGACAACCAAACCTGATCCCCTACTTGAAACAAGTGTGAAGGAGCCTGGCGGCGATCTGTGGACGTTTTCTGCATAGCTTGAGCCTTTAACAAGCCTGAGCGTATAGATTGCCAGTGGGTGACAATGGATTGCACCCTCGTCTCAGCAGCTGGTACCAAAGACACACCAGGAGATAGGAAAAGAAGGCGAGGGTTGTAACCCAGAGCTGCAAAAAAGAGGGAGCAGCCCAGAGAAGAGTGGTTGAGGGAATTATAAGATAACACTGCCCCGGGTAAAAGAGAAGCCCAATTGTCATGGTGTTGGTTAGTAAGTAATGTGCAAGGCTTTGGTTTAGTCGCTCGGTTTGCCCATTAGCCTGCGGATGGTAGACAGTTGACAAATGCAAAGCAATACCCAAATGGGAACAAAAGGCTCTCCAGAAACCAGGCCATAAATTGTGTGCCTCTGTCAGAGGTGATATGAAGAGGGAGGCCATGAAGCCTGACAATCCCTGAAAGGAAGATCTCCACAAGTTCAAGAGCAGTAGGTAGTTTAGGGAGAGGTATGAAGTGGCCCTGCTTCGAAAACCGATCTATGACAACAAAAATCGTAGTGTTACCGGAAGAAGGTCAACCATAAAATCTATGGCTAGGTGGGTCCATGGAAGCGCTGGAACTGGTAAGGGTTGAAGAAGGTCAGTAGGCAAGGCAAAGGTCATACACTGTAAGGCTGGAGGTATCCGAATCTGCAGGCTAAGAGAGTGGTCAATAGGCAAGGCAAAGGTCATACACTGTAAGGCTGGAGCTATCCGAATCTGCAGGCTAAGAGAGTGGTCAATAGGCAAGGCAAAGGTCATACACTGTAAGGCTGAAGGTATCCGAATCTTGAGGTGAAGAGAGTGGTCAGTAGGCAAGGCAAAGGTCATACACTGTAAGGCTGGAGGTATCTGAATCTGCAGGCTAAGAGAGTGGTCAATAGGCAAGGCAAAGATCATACACTGCAAGGTTGGAGAACAAGAGCAGAAGTACAGATGTCTTCTCAATACTGGAACACTGTGTAAGTTCCCAGAGCAGCTAGAAGCGCGACTGTATATGCGCGCCAGAGAATGACGTAATCGCGTTATGACACGATGACCCGGAAGTACATCGCTCCTAGTATGGAGCAGGATTAATGGACAGAGCGCCGCAGAGATGCACGCTAGCGAGACAGAGGTGGGAGCAATTTGTGAGAATTAGCAGATCTAATTCATATTGTTGTAGGCAAATGATTATGAAAAGTTTGTGTTTATGAGTCAAAGAAGGGTAGAAAATATTTCTTTAAAAGGTTTTATTCCTTCTGGAAATAAAAAATCTTACTCTGTTCGGGGACAAAAGAATGCAAATTTAAGTCTAAAGAGCGAACATCTGTAACTCGATGGAAAGAAATCAAGAAAAGCAGCATAGTGAGTCTCACTGAAATTTGTTTTAAAGACAACTTATCAGGCCAAGATTCTATGAAGAGAAGTACAATAGTGACATCCCAAAGGGTGTTCTGTTTAGCAGTAGGTGGTCTAGCTAACTTAATGCTTTTCATAAGTCTACAGACTAGGGATGTTGAAGAAATGTTCAATAAGATTATGACTTGCTGAGATGGAAGACCTATAGTTAATATTTCTATACGCTTGTCCTTGTTGGAAACAAAAAGAAATTAAACTCAAAAAAGTAGTTATATTGGAAGAAACAAGATCCAGATTCAATTGCGATAGTCGTGAGTTGTTTCTTGACTTGTAGGCTGTCCCTGGGAATCATTGCAAAGGAAATAAATGCATAATTTGTGGACATTTGCCAATTTTGGCTTCCAGATCTGGTCTCCAACTGAAAAATGATTGTAGTCAAGCTCTTAGTCTCGAAGTGAACAGTTATAATTTTAACAAACCTCATAACAAATTGATTTTCCCAAAAACCAATTATTGAAGAGTCCAGTTGCTGGAATCCAAAAGGTTTCTCGAATTCCAATCTGCTATTATATAGAAAAGACTTAGGAGATACTCTGCTTGTATGGAGATGTCCATGTCCAGGCAAAACTGCCAAAAGTCTTTAGCATGATTGTTTGTCCGAAGCCATCATGCACAGTAGAGACTGCCCGCGCTGCAGTCATGCACAGTAGAGACTGCCCGCGCTGCAGTCATGTGCAGTACAGACTGCCCAAACATGCCGACCAAGGAAACAAGATGGTGCTACTGCTGATATGGGGCGTGTCGCTCCAAATTCGGATTGGACCCCTCCCTGTGCACCTTCCTGGGACACACAGAATGCTGTTCCTTGTCTTATCTGATGCAAACTGATAGATTCAATGCATCATATTGACAACGAGGCACTCGTGTAAAGGGGCCTGTCGTTGAAGACAACCCACATCCAAGATGGCCAACCGAGGAAAAGACTGAAGTAAGAGTGGGCAAAAAAAAAAATTAAGAAAATCAAGCAAAAGAGGAGAAACAGATCATAAGCCAGTCTGAATCAATTCAGATTAAATAGAATCTTTTAAAAATTGTAAAATGTGTATGAGAAATATATAGATATATATATGAGAAATCATATAAGAAGCATAAATTTGGGGATATAATTAAGAAAACATTCGATATGGTATATTTTTTACTTCACATAGAACATTCATACTTAACTTTCCATTGGAGCAGCAAAGAAAGGGAAACTGCCACAGGATTATAACGACTTATACCATTAATTGATAGGGTATTGGTAGAGAGGGACCAAAGGACGCAAAGTTGAGAACGAGCTCTTCTAATATTTTTTCTCTTATAATACATGTTATTGCCTCTGCTGCTGTTGGAGTAGTAAAGAAAGTTAAAAGCATAATGTGAAACCTCCATGCTTATAATAAAATATTAATGCCAGGTATAACCTGTTCTTAACAGAAATATAGTGATAATTTATAAGCCAGGTGTAGTCAACTCTAGTCCTCAAGATCTACCAACAGTGCACATTTTCTAGTTATCCCAGCAGGAGCACAGGTGGACTAATTAGAGTCTCAGTTACTGTAATCTTCCTGCGCTCATTCATGGAAGAAAATATGCACTGTTGATTTCCTCTCAAAGGTAGTTCTCAAGGACACGTGTTGATTAGCTCCTGTATAAGCTTTGTATGGAAAAAAAATCTCATTAGCTGATTTTCTCAGAATATTCTCAGAATATTTGCAAATAGAGACATACTGTATTTATAAACTTGAATTTACTACTTTATAAATCCGAAAACTTGTTACCAATATTAGAGACTACTCTTAAAGAACAGTTTTTATACATCTTCCCCTTTGTTCCCTATGATGTAGTTGATTTGCCTCAGAATTGCCTCACTTACATTGTACATATGTTCCTATGTATTTTTTTTCTCTTATTTTAGCAATTGTGAATCCACTGTCCTTAAGGAATTAATCCTTGGATGTGAGTGAGATTTCCAACATATTGCAGTTCATTATTCTCTTGTTTTATATATATTCAAGTATTTAAAAATATTTATAGAAAAACACTTTTTAAATAGCATCATTATAATGAATAATTGACGTTAATATAATACTACATTTACATTTTACACCTTGTCATTAGTACACATTCCTTGATCAAACTGATATAGATTCAGCTTTGCATCATTCTGCAGATTTTCACACTTTCATTGTTAAGATTTCTTGCCTAAATTATAAGCAGATGGTAAAGAGCAAACAACATATTCAGAGGATGGATACAATTCCCAACCTCTCACAAAGTAAAGATGCTTAACCCTTTGAGTGCCAGAGGGGTACGGAACACATTGCTTTGTAATGCGTTCTGTACCCCTCTGGCACTCAAAGGATTAAAATAAATACCAAAAATCTTAACTAACAGAACTCTGCACTTCCACTCATCATTTACCAGTCGTTTACTTGCATCAATGATCTTGTTAATTGAAACATGTTTACAATAATTTTGCTAATCAGAAAGAGGTCAGTTTTTTCTCCATCATCTCCTTACATTAGACTCAGTTTTCCATTCTTAACTGTGTTTGATATTGCTTAACCCTTTGAGTGCCAGAGAGGTACGCAATATTCTTATTATTAGTATTATGACCAGAGAAAACACAAATATACAGAAGCAGGTAATAAGATGTTGAAGCAAACCATCTGCACCTTAGAAGACATATAGAAATTGCTAAAATGTGCATTATTTGAAAAGGGGCTTTTTAACCCCTTGAATTCTAGATAGTCCTCCACAGCATTATTTTACAATTCCTGGATATCTTTCTAGCACTGAGGGGGTTAATAACCTAATATAAATCAAAGATAATTGTGTTTGTCCCCTTTGGTCAAACATGAGTATGATAATGTAAGATTGCATGAAATACAAAGAATTTTGTTTTGCAAGGCCTGAAAAACATCTTGGGAAACAGGTTCATTTGTTTGTTTGTTTTCATTTTTTAACCAATCATGTGATATCCAGATTAAAAAAAACAGGTTCACTTACCTTACTGAACATTCTTATCAAGGGCACTTGCCAAAACAAGATAGAAGGACATCTATGAGCAGGTTGTCACATTACCTTTCATTCCTCCCCTTTCTCCCCTCCCCCTCTATCATTTTCCATCATGCTCCTTCACCTTTTCACTCCCAGAGTTATATTACAGGACCATTAGATGGAAACAGAAAACCAGATCAGTCTGGAACTGGAATTCGTAGATTGATGAAATCTATTTATAAAAAATTAAGACTGTATTGATAAAGGTCTCACAATATCCCTTATATGCCTGAGAATTATCAAGTTAACAAGATAGGCATAAAATAACCCATGAGCCAATAGTAATCATGGAGGATGTGATGAAGGTCCTGACTTTATTGGGATTCCTCCATGGGGACAAAAGAAATTCCAAAAGTGTTAGAGAGCTCACCAAATAAATGACCATTTAACTAGGTATGGCACTTCAGCTTGAAGAAAAGTGCAGTTTTTCTACATTTTTAGCCCATTGAAATCAATGGGAAGAAACATTTTCTCCACCACACAAAAGTTTTCTACAGCTATATAAATTTCCTGTGAAAAGTGTAGTTTTTCCACCTTTTTAGCCCATTGAAATCAATGGGAAGAAACATTTTTCTCCACTACACAAAAGTTTTCTACAGCTATATAAAAGGCCGTCAGTCTCTCACAGCATGCTATTCTGTGTTTGTGAGAGGAGAGAGCAACACCTTGTTTGAGTTAGAGAAGACAGAGAGGGGAATTGAAGTTTAGTTTAGGGAATGTTTAGTAGGACATTTGTTCTGTGTAAGTGTGTATTAGGAGAGTCTGGGGGCACTCTGGGAAGGAGAAGGGAGGAAGGAGGTTGACCCCAAATACTCCAAAATTCCATGTGACTGACGGGCAAGGCACAGGTAGCTAGGTCCTAATTGCTTACTGATCTTGCTGTTATTGTATCTGTGCTGGATGAGGAAGTCTGGGGAAAGACATTGTTGATTTTGTTTTTCAGTTATAACTTTTTTGGACATACTGTGATTAGAAAACAGGGTGGACAACTTAAAAACAAAATAAATAAATAAATAAATAAATTAATAAATAACTAAATTTATTAGGTGACAGTGACAGACAGCTGAATGGGCTTAGACAAAGTATCATACAGCTCCATCAGTTGTGTTGTGTACAGTACAGTAAAAAAACACAGTGTTGTTGAGTAATGTCCAGCAAACACACAATGGGAAGGGGAAGGGGGAGGGGTGGAGCAGTGCAGGGACATGAGAGTAAAGTAGTAGTTCAAAAACTGACTGTAGCAATAGTTGCTGCAGCGTGTGCAATCAATGATGATGATCCCTTTACTCCAAGGGAGGAAGCAGTTTGTCAAGGTCCAAGCAAAACTAGTTCCAGCACCACCAGTGCCAGTAGAAATAAAGAACCATATAAGAAGAAAACTGAAGATGACAACAAGTCGCATTCAATTGTTGATGATGCTGGCAATAGCATAATAGAGGAAGGTGTAGCAGCTAAAACGCCTGTTGCATCAGATAGTAAGACAAACAAGTACCAAAACACCGGCCCTCAAAGTAATAGTGAACTTTATTACAGTAAAAGTAAAAATAAATTGCTTGAGACCTCTAAAAGCTTAGAGGAATATAAGGGTAGTGGGCAAGAATTGGCAGGTGATGCCGATGCTGCTGAGCATGACCTAATATGACTGATGATGATGATGCAGATCTAGAATATATCCCTCCAGCATCCTTTTCTTGTTCAGATACAGATGAAGTTGAGAGTGAGGATGATGACAGGGCTATAAGGTTAGCTGAAAGTCAAAGGCTGAATCTTCCACTAGTTTTACGGAACACTGTGCCTGTGTATAAACTGTTTGAAAAGTCTGACCCTGGACAAGCACAGATGTCAAAAAGCACAGAGTCATCCTGTCAGCAGCATCATCGCCTCTTCAAAGTCCAAGTCCCACTCAGCCACACAGACCTGTTTTGATTACCCAGCAACAACAACACAGGTTATTAACATCTGCTGCTGCTTTAAGTTCTGTACCTTTGACACTTAGTAGTAGTGGCAGTAGAATTGCATCAACATCTATCCCCAGTAGTAGTAGTAATAGCAGCACCACCTCAGGAAACCCTCATTTCATGAAGTCCACAGTATTGAGATACTTCAATCAGGATCTTCAAGCTAAGCATGTTGCTATCTGTTGTCTGCGCAAAAAAGCACATGAGCAGGGGGGAAGCTCACACCTAGGCTCCTTCTCTTTGAGATCCCACCTGAAGCACAACCACAGGTCTGCCTGGGAGACACACTATCAGAAGGCCAAAGGTACCACAACTAGCAGCAGCAGAAGCACTCTAAAAGTTCCCAGGGCTGTAGGGTAGAAAAAAATAAGTAGTGAAGTTATTTATGTGTCTGAGAGTGTGCTACTGCCAGTGCCAACAGTTATTCAGAGCAAATAACACCCATGGCTCCTGCTGCAGAGGAGTATAACAGACAAAGCCAGGACAAATATATTAACATCAGCACAGATGAGGAGGTGGAGAAGGGATGTGAAGAAGGGTTTCCAACATCTACCCCACTTGGGACCACTACTATGAGCGACAAGTAATGTGTGTCAATAATCTGAGAAGGAGGACAGTGTATGGCAGTGGTAAAAATACATACAGAAATCACAGCATGCCAGTCCCTCACCACTATCACTACAATACACATCTGCCACGTTGTAGGTTGTGCTTTATTGTTTTTATTACTTGACATCATCATTAGTATGTGCCAGTGTCACTTAAGCAGGAAGTTAGCAAAGGACAAATGCACTCTGCATGCTAACACATTTTTCAAGGCATATGTTGCTGTAGGACTTACAACTTTGAATTTCAGCCACTTACTTCTAAACTTCAGCGCTCAGAAGAATTAATCTTACAGTGAGAAATGTAGTACCTACTGGAAATATAGGCGAAAAATGTGTTAACCCCTTCGTGACACAGGACGTACATGTACGTCCTGTGTGGCTGTCACTTAGTGACAGAGGACGTACATGTACGTCCCGGAAATCCGGCTCCCCGCGCGGCTGCGCGCCGTTCGGGGACTCCGGATTGTTTTAAAAAAAAAAAAAAAAAAATGTTAGACGGGCGTTAAGTGACGGCCGCGTCTGCACGCGGCCGTCACTAAGGGGTTAATACAGGCGAAAAGGAGGACATTTTTGCATAGGCGGGAAGGTGAAATCTTTAGAGGGAAAAGAAAAATCAGCAAGTTTTTGCGAAAAGTCATGCAGGAAATTTTTCACACTTTTCGCCCACACCCCACATTTAACAGGTTATAATTTCCATTAAATCAGTGTCAGTTTAAGGAATATGTATTTGTCCTCTGCGGTGCAATTGGTGTGCTAGCGAATTCAGTAAAGCATATGTAGTAAGAATAACTGATCTATTCTGGAGCATACCAACTGTATGGGGACAAATAAAAATTCTACACATTCCTATTAAATTAAAGTGGATTTGTAACACCAAGAGTGCTAGAGAGGCTGCAATGTGTTAAGCTAATTGTGACATTCAAGAGATTCAAAACCCCTGGTAAGTTACAATGAATTCTTATTTCTCCATATTGTGCATATTTACTAGGAATGGGTGAAAAGTTTTGCCTCAAACTGAAATCGGCAAATAATGGCACTTCTCACCTGGTGAATAATTTCCAACAAAAAGTGCCAATTTTCCTTTTTTTTTCCACCTAGCTCATTGAAATCAGTGCAAACAATGAATTTCTACACAACGCATAGCAAATATTTTTTTATTTCCCAAACGAAAAGTATAAAAGGGGCGTGAGGTGCTTGTGTTGGTGGGGTGTGGGGAAAGAATCAGTTGAACAGGGAATGTTTTTTTTGGGGGGGTTGTTTACTGCGATTGGGGGGCAGTTAATAAAAACATAAATCCTAAATACAACTAAACCCCCACATAAGACATGATATAAAAGGGGTCTGAGGAGGATGCCTGTGTTGGTGGGTGGAGTCTGGGGAATGAATCAGTTGACCAGGGAATTTGTTGTGGGGGGGTTCACTGGTATTAGGGAGACAGTTAATAAAAAAGTCAATAAAATAAAATAAGAAATTTGTATGTAAAGTGATAGAGACAGGAACCCCCTGACATAAGCTGCCACTGGGGTAGACCGACACTTGACTTGATAGAGTATTTTGTAGAGGATGATTTGTTAGATTTGTTGCTGGAAGCACAAACCCTGAGGAAACATTGATTTGTAGAACTTAGACTTATTAGAGGCACAAGCCCTGAAGAAACATTGATTTGTAGGACTTTGGCTTGTTAGAAACAAACCCCCACAAATGTTTTATTTTTTTATTTTTAGGACTATGTTTTTTTTTTGTTTTTTTTTGTAATTTTTTTTAAAGCACAAGCCCTAAGGAAAAAAATCCCTACTGGCTTAGAACCAGCAGGTGATGTCCTGTTAACCACTGGCCATTGTGATATGCCCTCATGTAGATGCAGAATTTGAGACTGCTGTTCTTGCTGCTGCTGAGTTAAGCAGCAGGATGATTAGGCTTCTGAAAGGAAATGGGATCAACAACAGCAGTAACATGGTTGATGGATGATGAAGGTTCCACTTTCCACGACTAGCTCCAGTGATACGTCTGAGGCTGTAGCAGCACAATAAGTAGCCCCCAGTCTATGTGGAAAAAAGAAGAAGTTGGCCAAAAATTCTTCTCCACCTGCTCCTCCTCCACAATTATGGGTGTGTTGTTATTAAAATATAATTTTTCTTCCCTTGGGAGCAGGAACTGTGCCTCTCATCGTCAACTGCAATGTGCACAATGTGTGTGGTAAATAACACCTAGGGGCACAACTGTATCCGAACCGAAGTACTGTGCTATCACTATACCCCTTGTCCAGACCCCTCTAAGGACACATGGCAATTTTCTGACAGTTTAATAGTAATGGTGAAACCTCCCTGCCAGCATCTTAGCATATTCTGCGGGATGGGATTTCCTAAGATGCCGCTTAATGCCCTGCTTGTGAGTCTCCTCCACCACACTGGCATGTGTGGTCAGTGTACCACACAGTGTGCAATAGGTGGAGACAAATTGCCAAATCCTAACATCAACAGAGTGGCTATCATTTGGTGGGGGAGGTAATGATGAACAAGGTGGATTGGCAAAGGATGTAGTTACCCTAGAGGAAGAAGGTGATGGTGAGCTAGTTGTTTCACTTGTCAGGAACTTCCAGTCTCTGCATGGATTTCTCTAGTCTTCCTCCTCTTGATCTCCGCCTCACCTCTTGTTGCCTTTCTGGAGAGTCAGGGGGTACAGCAACAGCGGTGCATGATTTCTGTGCTGGATACTTGTTTTCAACATGTTTGACATAAATGTCATGGTGTCTGTTTTTCATGTGTGATATCAGGGTGGTTGTGCCAAGGCACGTTCCCTCCTTTTACCTTCTCACTGACTTGTCACAAATTGTGCACAATGCCATTAGTGATGGCACAGACAGGCACAGACAGCTGATCTGTGCTCCTGATGGTGGTGGCAGGATTAATTCTGTGCCTGCTCTTCCTCAACACCAGTTCTGGCATCTTCAGGATCATGTTCCACTTGGACACTGCAGTGAAGGGAAGAGGAGGACTCCCAGAGCCATAGGAATGGTGTGGGCTTCCTTGACCACTAGTCCACTCTCAAATGCTTCCCCTACCACTCCCCTGACACTAGTCCCACCGGCTGTTTTACCATTACTGCTACTACTACTAACACAAACCACATCAATTTCAGCTGCAGAGTCTTCCTTCTCACATTCACTAGTAATATGATGAATCTGATTATCTCCTCCTCCTTCACTCCTTACACTAACATGTTGCTGGACCTCTTAGTTTTAGTACTAGCACTGGCAGGACTTCTTGGGGATGGCAAGTACCCTGCTGTCACTCTTGGCATCATTTACCCACCTCCTGAGTATTACAAGACACACTAGCAGCTTCAGCAATGGTGGCAGCAGCTTCAGCACTGGCAGCAGGCACAGCACTGGTGGCACTGGCAAAAGGGGCAGCATATATGACAGCAGACATGGTATTGGTGGCAGCAGGTTCAGCAATGGCAGTAGGCACAGCACTGGTTGCAACAGGGGCAGAACGTCTGACATCAGGCACATCACTGTTGGCAGAGGGTTTAACTGGCAGCAGGCACAGCACTGGTTGCAACAGGGGCAGCACATCTGACAGCAGGCACAGCACTAGTGGAAGCAGGTCAGAAATGGTGGCAGCAGACACAGGCCACTGACCAGTCCTGCTCTCACTAGTACTACCCTTTTCTCGCTTTCTCCCCACTCCTTTTACTCCCTCTCTTCCCATTCCCTTCTCTCCCTCCCTTACCATTAAATTCCCCAAGATCCCTAGGGTTGATTTAGGGGGACTGGACAGCATTGGTTCAGTTGTGCTCACTTCCTCCTCCTCCTCAGACTCAGTGGACACATAAGGGTCCTTCCAGTGCCTCATTTTAATATTTTTATCACGGTGCCCGTGATTGCTCGCCCTTGCTGTCAGTCAGATGTGTGTATTCCCCATTGGCCACCTGTTTAACGGCCACCTAGCACTGCCTATTTAAACCAGCCCGAGACACCCTTTGGTTGCCCTTTCGTGGTGTCTGTACCTGCAGTCACCTGTATGATGTATCCTTGGGCCTGTGATCTTCTACCAGTGTCAGCGTTTCTCCACCGTCAGGGCTGCTGCTGCATGGTTCCTGTCCTCGTTCCATATCTGGTTGTCTGTTGTTCCTGATTCTGCTTCTGCTCCGGTCCTGGCGTTGTTCCTGCTTCCGTTCCTGACCCGGTTGGCCTGGAGGGCAACCTGTTCCTGTGCTGTATCCTGATTCACTGCGCCTGGCTGCTTGTCGCTTGGGCGACATTTTCATCTTGAGGTCTACTCCATATACCGGTTGCTGATCCCAGTGCATAGAACCGGTTGGGCGTTCCATTTGCTCCAGTACGCGGTACTGGTTTACTCCATATACCGGTTGCTGATCCCGTTGCATAGAACCAGTTGGGCATTACAGTTGCTCCAGTACGTGGTACTGGTTTACTCCATTTACCGGTTGCTGATCCCAGTGCATCAAACCGGTTGGGTGTTCCATCTGCTCCAGAACGCGGTACTGGTTTACTCCATTTACCTGTTGCTGATCCTAGTGCATAGAACCGGTGGGGCGTTCCATTTGCTCCAGTATGCGGTAATGGTTAACTCCATATATCCGGTTGCTGATCCCATTGCATAGAACCGGTTGGGAATTACAGTTGCTCCAGTACGCTGTACTGGTTTACTCCATATACCGGTTGCTGATCCCGCTGCATAGAACCGGTTGGGTGTTCCATTTGATTCAGTATGATGTACGGGTTTACTCCATATACCAGTTGCTGATTCAGTTACTTAGAACCGGTTGGGCTTTCCATTTGCTCCAGTACATGGTACTGGTTTACTCCTATTATCGGTTGCTGATTCCGTTACTTAGAACCGGTTGGGCGTTCCATTTGCTCCAGTACGTGGTACTGGTTTACTCCAATTACTGGTTGCTGATCCCGTTACATAGAACCGGTTGGGTGTTCCATTTGCTCCAGTACTCAGTACTAGTTTACTCCATCTTGCCGGTTGCTATCCGTTGCTTAGTACCGATTGGGCGTTCCGTTGCTCCAGTATGTGGTACTGGTTTACTCCATTCACCGGTTGTAGACTCTGTTGCATAGAACCAGTTGGACTATTCCACTGTCCTCATATTCCTGCAGGCTGCCTTGGCAAGGCCGGTAGACCCTATTTACATTCTGTTGAACCATCTTACTGGCTGCCCTGCCCGGTATATTGGCAGGGCCGGTGGAGCCTATTTTCAGTCTGTTGTAACATCTTACTGGCTGCCTTGCCCGGTATATTGGCAGGGCCGGTAGAGCCTATTACATTCTGTTGTACCATCTTACTGGCTGCCTTGCCCGGTATATTGGCAAGGCCGATAGAGCCTATACTGCCGTATCTTGCTACCAATGTTTGTGTATTGATATATGTGTACGTACTGACCCGTGGGTGTTCCCATTAAACTTTTCAATAAAGTTTGATTTTTATCTTACTCTGTGTCTGAGATTCATAACAAACTATGACAATTTTTAAACCTGCTCATAATGATAGCAGTCACCATAAGCCTATCCTGCCTAAATGTTTCCTCAAGATCACTGCAGAATAGTACAGCACATCTACCTTGCTTTGTAGCTGTTTCTATTGTGTTTGACTTCTGCAAATACTTCAAGTTTTTCATAGCGAAAAGATGAAAACCACATACCAAATCCAATGGGCAAAAACTTTCTAGCCATTGAAAAAATGACAAACAAATTTGGCTAATGGGTGAAAAATGTGAAAAGTTTAATTTCTAGTTTTAAAGCAGATTTTCCCACAAAAAATCAAACAACAACATGGTTTTTGTGGAATTTCTTGCGGGAACACGGTGAGAGATTTCACCTACCCTTATCATTTACCCCATTGTTTCACCATTTTAGCATATGGAATATGGCTCCTTGTATGGTATGATAGGTTTCAATTCAATAGAAGATTTATCAGATCTTAACTTAATTTGCAGTTATTTATCCAGGCTACTATTTCCATTATTCTATTGCCTCTCCAAATAGAGATGAGTGAAATGATTCTAAAATTTAGATTTTGAATTATTTGCAAGACCCAAACAAAATTTTTTTTTATTTTTTACATTTTATTTGTTTTGTTAGCCAGTAAGAGATCTGGAAAGGTGGTCATGTGATCTCCATTAAGGAAATAAGTTGGCTTCAGATAACAATCACAACAATTTTCTGTCTTGGGCAGTTAGTTGAGAAAATTAGGTAAATTTCTTCTAGTAGTTCTGATGGGTATCCCTCCTTCTGTGTCTTCCTTTACCTGCTCTCCCCTAAGCATTCTGCTTCAGTCTTTCTCCCACACTATGGTCTTATTTTTAGTATCTCCTCTTCTCTTTTACACAATGGCCATCTCCCTTCCCTCACCAGTCCACACTTTCCCACTACTCTTTTCAGTCTGCTTCTCTTTTCTCTTCTGCTCAATCTTGCTCTCTCCCATTATCCACATCCCCTTAGCCTTTAGCCACTCAGTCACTTGGCTTCTTCTTGCTCCTACCTCCTCTTGCTGTCATGCACTTCCTCAATCCTTTCCCATCTTCATTCCATTCATCATCCTGACCTACCCTCCTCTTTCCTTCTTTTTCAATCTAGATCTGTTCAGATGGAACTAATTTTTTCCAAGTCCTCAAACTTACTCTTGAAACAAATCACAGGTGTTTCACCCATCTCTATGTATCTATTGCCAAACAGAGATACCCCATCTCTGTTTGACAATAGATACATAGAGATGGGTGAAACACATATGATTTGTTCCAGTTACCAAGGAACCCCTCTTTTGTTCTGTTTTCCCCACCTGATCAGAGAGAGAAACACACAAACATACTTACCCTCTTCCCCTACTTTTGGTTTGATTACAATACCAAACATCTTCAGCTGGCCATTGACTAGTAAAATATGTTGATAGTTATAGAAATCAACTCACTCATTGCATATCCAATGGGTTATATGTAATACCAGTTATAGGTATTCTTATTTTATGCTTTTTATTTATTTACTAGTGTAAAAGCCTGTGTACACGGGCCAAAGTGTGTAAAGCAGAGCTATTATAACCCTTTGAGTACCAGAGGGGTACGCAACGCATCACTTTGAAATGTATTGCTTACCACTCTGGCACTCAAAGGGTTAAAATTGTATTGACACTGAGAACACCAACTTTAAGGGGAGTGGAGCTATTATATCCAGGACACTTGGTCACGATAAGAGGAGATCCTGAATGCCACTGGAGCTTTCCTAATAGTGTTGTTATGTTAACTTTACTTTCTGTGCTGGCTTCACTACAGATGCCTAGGTATAGCCCTGATCTCTCTGCACTTCTCCCCTCTAGGATTGAGCTCAGTTCTTACTGCAGCATACACTATTAGGAAAGCTCTGGTGGCACTCAGGATCTCCTCTTATCGTGACCCAGAGTCCTGGATATAATAGCTCCATTCCCTTTCAAGCTGGTGTTCTCAGTGTCAATACAAGTTAAGTAAATATTTGGAACTGGCTGAATGCAATTCCCTTTACCAAGGTATGCATCAACACGCTGCCTAGCCACGCACTGTTTTGAGCATGACCATTTAAAAATGATACCCATTCGGGCAGTCTCTACTGCGCATGACTGCATCGGACAAACATACATCTGGCCTTTTATATTATAGGATTTTTTTTTTTAAACCTCTGTAAGAAAATCATTTCTTTGCCCTGTATGACACTGAAAAAAGGATGCAAGAAGAGCTTTTCATACATAAATTAAAAACAAACATTTGTTAACTCTAGTTAAATGCTTGTATAAATTACAATAAAAAATATTTTATGTTACAGTTATTGAGTAATTACAACAAAAATTTGCTTTAGTCTTCAAATAAAATGCATCCGGGAGGTTTTTAAAATAAGAAGACTTGTTTTTGAAGTGTAAAAAGGATTAAAAATTATTTAATTAGAAATACTTAGATAAACCAATATGATGAAAAGAAAACCGAGTGTTAAATCAAACATGCGCTGTACTTATGTCTGAAATAAATTAATGCTTTAAAGATTAATTATAAGTAGAAATAGACTTTCAAGTGAGGTTTAATAATATCTAGAAACAATCTGAAATGTTAACCCACCGTTATTAGCTATTATTATAATTGTAGCTTTTTATTAATTAATTCAGTTCATGGAAATTGTATTCAGTGTTAACCTCTTCTTATTTTTATTTAAATGTTAGTCAATGCAAAGTTACACGTCCCGATAATAACCCCAATAAACTTTACTATGGCCAAAGCATTCCTAATATTCCCCATGAATTTTGTCCTTACGCCTTTGTTCAAGAGATAACATCATGGAAGTAACTAAGATGACTGTGAAAGAAGAGGTTATTATTATGGGGCACTTTAATCTTTCTGATGTGGACTGGGAAAACCAAGCAGCAGGTTCAACCAGGAGTAGCCATCCTTTACAAGGATTATCTCTTAGCCAATTAGTAGAAGAGTCAACAAGGAAGGAAGCCATACTAGATTTATTATTTATAAATGGAGACTTGGTATCGGATGTAGCTGTAGGAGAATGTTTGGGTTCAAGTGAGCATCAGTATGTGTGGATCAATATAAAGACAGAGGCTGAATTGTACCACATTAAAACAAAGGTCCTAGATTTTAGAAAGTTTGATTTTTCTAAAACAGAAATACATACATACATACTAAATGGAAATCGGGCAAAACCGTATGTGGGATAGGGATGAGGGGTAGTTGGTGTAGAGCAGTATAGATGTGCTCGCACCTCGGTGAAAATATACCATAGATATATTTATGTATATACATATGTATATATGTATATACAAAGTGTGGAATAGGCTAAAAGGTGGTTGCCCTAAATCTATGTCTTATAGATATATCTCCCCTCTTTCCTGCAGCATGTCCTCAAAAAGCCATCACATGGGTCTCTCCTTAATCAATGGCTTGTAGTTCCACATGCAAAAATAAACAGAAAGACAAGGGTTTGGGGAGGACAGCACAAATAATTACCTCTAAGTTTAGTATGGCAATGATTAAAGCGGAACTTTCAGGTAATACTAAGTCTCCATGCAGTCATTAAACGTATGGCGACTAGCTTGAAAATAGATGTCTTACTGTTAAATAATAGCTCTGTCTAAAGTAATCCGTCCCATTTGGAGACCGGAACCCAGGCTACAACGCAGACATCTTGTCTGTGCACCTGCGCTGTCAGTCCCGGTCTCCATTGAGTAGACTGCTGTGCACCATATGGTCACCGGAAGGGATTGACGGCTCATAGACCGCAGTAACCTGCCCATCAGTCCTGAAACGGGACAGATTACTTTAGACAGAGCTATTATTTAATGGTAATGGTATTTAATGGTATTTTCAAGCTAGTCGACCATGTGTTTAATGAATGCATGGCGATTTGGTATTACCTCAAAGTTCTGCTTTAATATCGAGTCATAGAATAGAATTAAACAGTGATACGATTTTTAGAATGACAATTGAATATAAATTAAATATAAACAGAATCTTTGCTGTAAGTGTGAGTTGTCCAAAAAAAGTGATCGAATCATATATAAAAATAACAAAAACTTTTTATTACAGAAAGACATATAATCCCAAAGAAGGAAAAAGAAAAAGAAAACAATTGTCCTAAAAAGTCACAATATCAATATATCAAGGTGGATCGGCTGAGCAATTAGTCTAACTATTATGATGTCAATCTGAACTGCAGAGATGATATCCTCAATAATATATCTCCTCCAAAGCAGCCAAAGAAACCACCGATATAGGAGTTATATAGGAGGCTTAGCATTCTATGGGAGGCAGGTAAAGGGGGAAAAGAGATAAACCCTCTAGGAGACCTGAGTTCTGTACATTGTGTTTTGGCAGATACACATATACACAGTCTTAGCCAGTATAGATGGGTGCTTAACTAGAGACTTACAATATTGCATGAATACAGTATACTCAATTGATATGAATGTATGCATACTAGAAGACCGCAAGAAAAATGCTAGTCAAATCCACAATGTTCGATCTCTTGGCCATCTTGTTCTCACCAACAGCAGGAACTTTGTTGAATGAATGAATATGTTTAATTATATAGCGCCACAAGTGTATGCAACGCTTCACAATTTCAGGGTTTAAACAATACAGGGTTACAGGTGCTTTGTAGAGTGAAACATTGGGTGCGAGGTCCCTGCCCGAAAGCTTACAATCTAAAGTGGTAATGGGAGACATACAGAGTACATTAGGGTCAAGTGCTAAATACAGTGCTAGTTCTGATGATGACAGAGAACATCAGTAAAGTAAATAATTTATAAGAGCGTTCATTTGTACAACATCAGTGCCTTCTAGCATGTTGACATTTTATCCATGAGGTGCATTTTCAAGTGAGATTTGAAGGTTATCAGCGAAGTGCAGTGGCGCAGGTTGGATGGTAGAGCATTCCATAGATACGGAGCAATGAGAGAAAAAGGTTTGATACATGACAGAGCTGTAGAGACAAAAGGAGCTGAGAGAAGACAGTCATTGGCTGAACTTAAGTGGCGGGATGGGGTATAACGAGTGATCAAAGTGGAAGTGTAGGAAGGAGTAGAGGAGAGAAGTGTCTTGAAAGAGAGAAGTAATATTTTGTAAGATATCCGGAGTTTGATAGGCAGCCATTGGAGAGTTTTGAGGAGGAGTGGAGCAGCGACAAACCTAGGTGACAGAAGAGTAATTTGTGCTGCAGCATTCTGTATAGATTGAAGTGGATGGAGATGGGAAGCAGGAATGCCAGACAGAAGAATGTTGCAATAGTCCATGTGGGAGAGGATGATTTCATGTGTAAGAATTTTAGCTGTGAAAGAACAGAGGAAGGGACGGATTTTAGCAATGTTACACAAAAGAAAGTGTCAGGATTTAATAATGGCATTAAAATGAGAGGAAAATGAGAGAGAGTTGTCAATTATCACCCCTAGACACTGCGCTTCTGATACTGGATTTATGGTAGTGCCATTTACAGTCACTTGGAAGGGCGCTACAGGGCCAGGTCTAGGTGGGATGAGGAGTAGCTCAGTTTGAGATAGCCGAGAGGCAATCTGTGACTTTAGCCTGGAAATCAGAAGTCAGTCAAGGGGCAGATAAGTAAATCTGGGTGTCATCTGCATAGAGGTGATATTTGAGACCAAATGAGTTAATAAGATCACCAAGTGTTATTGTATAAAGAGAAAACAGAAGCGGTCCTAGAACAGAACCTTAAGGAACCCCAACAGAGAGATGGACGGGAGAGGATGAAGAGGTGGCAGAGGAGACACTGAAGGATCTGTTAGATAGATAAAAGGAGAGCCAGTCCAGTGCTGTGTTGCGAATTCCTAAAGAGTGAAGAATGTGGAGGAGGAGTGCATGATCAACAGTAAGAACTGAATAGTGACCTTGAGATTTGGCAATGTGAAGATCTCGAAAGCTCTTGAGATGGCTTGGTCTTGCAGCTAACAGCTCTTGGAGAACCACTTCACCACCTCCACAAATTATAATATATAAATATAGGAGCCTAGAATTTACCTTTCTTGAATAAAAGCCAACCTTAAAATAGAAAATAAATAAGGCAGGACCTGCTAACACCACAGAAAATGTCTAGTGCTAAATGGAATCTAACCCACTAGGAAAAATAAAGGATAAATAAACAGAATAATTATTGAACTAAACTATCATGTAAATAAAAATAAATTTATTGAATGTTATCAGCAATAGTTATAGACAATGCCCAAACAGAGGACTGGCATATATACTGAGCTTCAATACATTTACTCAAAAGGAGACAGATTATACATTACATTTTGTGGAGGCAGTTTATTTATCTTAAAATTAAAAAGTAAAATACATAGTATAAAATGATCTCTATTAATGTCTCTCAGCTACTCTAAAAAATAATAATAATGTTGTATATTGTCAAATTACAAACCGCTATACATAAAATACAATACAGAAGTTGAAAAAGATAAACTTACATGTCCAACAATAAACTTCGTACAAACATCACATTGAAATCTCCTGGCCAGGAAATTAAACATTTTAATCTTGCAACACGCTTCGCACCAGAGTGCTTTATCAAGCTTTTGATTTGGAATATCAATGTGGTGCTTAAAATAAACAGCTATTTAGAAAGTTGTCTGATGACCATTCATTAGTTCCTTAGCTAATTCCTTGGACGGTAGCCTATCATGGTCAAAAGGATAAAGCATCCAAAGTTTTTGTAATGCCTTAAAGGTCATGTTGCCAAAACATTATTGAAATTCTAATTATACAGCATTATCCTTAATGATTTTGAATAGCAAGAAGATTTATATATGTATCTTTGTAAACCATCCATAACATTTTTAGACTATGGTCAGGGACTAACTAGCCCTCCTGGATTGTGTCTTGGTCCACTCTTAAATGTTATTTTTCCCAGTGGGTTAGATTCCGTTTAGCAAAAAAGATACATTTTCTATGGTGTGTGCAGATTTTTGTCTTATTTAAGGTTCATTTTTATTCAAGAAAGGTCAGAGCTAGACCACCACGTAAAAAAAGGAGATAAAAAGTGCAATGTGTTTAATAAATAGACAAATGAAAACATAGACAAGTGTGCACTCACAGAACCCCATCGGGTAATAGATGTCTTGGGGTCCCAAAGCCCCCTAGTAGTCAAGATGCCAATTTTCCCTTATTACTAGACCCACCAGACACAGTTCCAATTCGACATACTCTCTGTTGGCTCTATAGTAGGCTGGCCTGATGTTCAATAGGCCAGAATGGTGGACAGAATACATAAGGAGGACACAAGGTGGTCAACAGAAAGAAAACTTCTATGTGCTGAATGGACAAAAATAGAAAAAAACTATCTAGCGGTGCACTCTTTAGTTGCCAGTCCCATGGCAACTAAAGAGTGCACATCAAATAAAATGGCCAAACGTGTTTTCATCGGCGTGCTGCCATCTTCTTCAAGGGCTCATACAAAGGAGGAAAACCTTGTAAATATTCTGTATTTTAACACTCTCAATTTCATCTGATTGGATATTTGTCTCTCATCATTTACCTTAATGGTCACTGTTTGGGGTCTGTGCAAATATTGACAATAAAACTAAGCCCTACGATGTAAATAATATTTAAAATTTAATGAATAAACTTAAGCTAAAAATAATACAGAACATGGTAAAAGAGGTATTGCTACTCATTTCTCTAAAATGACAAACCCCGATCACATATGACTTCTCTAATTTAGGATGCATTCAATCATTCTCTGTCTCCCTCCTATGTACTATGTAAAAGCTGCTAGATCAACATTGATGTTCAGGCCATTGGGTGCCATCGCTTTCAACTCATAGATCCAATAAGTTCTCCTTTGTTTCAACCTTAATAACTTTTCTCCTCCTCTATGTGAGTTAACAGTCCTCTCCATGACCTGAACACTTCTTTTTTATGGCACTTTGTAAATTGTTAAGCTAGACTATGGGTCACCAAACCTATCCTGATGTTTCTAAGATGCACGTTGATTTTAGTTTTTAGTTTCTTTTCCGTTCTGCCAGCATATTGCAGATTCAGGTGATCAAATATACTATGTATGTACTGTCACAGTTGGCAAACCCATCTATCTTATATTTTTTATCTGCTGTGGTACTCCTAAAAGTATCCTTATCATCCTTGGGAAGAAGAGGACATGTAGTAAAACCCATTTTTCCACATCTGTGGGTTCCATGTAGTTGCACCTGCCAACTATTTCCTATTCTATTTGTTCCCCACATGGTGATGTCGCACAAGTCTAGAATATTCTCATTACTCTTATTTCTTCTACAAACAACCTTAGGTTTGGGACACAGTATTTTCTCAGAAATCAGGGTCCTACAAAATAATTTCCCAATGTGTTTTTAAGATTTTGCAAGGTTGATTCATTATAAGCAGTGACAAACACCAGGGGTCTTTCAGTTTCCCTATTGTTCTACCTTGACTTGTATTGTAAAAGTGAACCACTTTCAGTGTTTCTTACTTTCTCCTAAGCCTCATCCACACAGGTTTTATTGTAACCCTTCTCTAAAAATTGTTTAAGCACAAAGTCTATCTCATTGGAGTGTACATCTGTTTATAAAACATATTACACTTAGATAATTTATCTCCTTTATTAATTCTAATTACTGGGAGTACCTAATCACAGTCTTGCTTTCTTGAATAGAAAGAGTAGTTATATACATTCTACATCTTTTTCGTTTTTACAATTGTACATAATTTCTTTTCTAACATTAACGTATAAAAAGATTCCCTACACCTTTCCATTATTTTACTGAGCTCTGTGCTCCCTTATCTAGCAAACACTGCTCTTTCTCTGTGCTTCGGGTCTCCAGCACATACTGTAAAACTTCTCTTTCTTTTTTCTTTTTACTCTGCTAATCCCTGTAACCATCTCAATAATTATCTAAGTTATCTCCCTTCCCTTAATTTCATCTAGTACACTGATTATTAGGGATGGGTGAAAATTTTCACCTCAAACCAAAATCTGCAAATAATGGTACTTCCCATTTGGTGAATAATTTCCTGTGAAAAGTTACATTGTTCTGCTTTTTTTGCCTAGCTCATTGCATTTAAGGGGAACATTGAATTTACAAACAACACATAGCAAATGTTATTTTATTTCTCACAGACATAGTATAAAATAGGTCTGAGGGTGCCTGTGGGGAAAGAATCAGTTCAACATGGATTTTTTTTGGGGGGGTTTGTTGACTAGTACTGGAGAGACAGTAAAAATAAACAAATAAAATAAAATAAAAAATAAGATATGGTATAAAAGGGGGCTGAGGAGAGTGCCTGTGTGTTGAACAGGGAATGTTTTTTGTGGGGGTTGTTTACTGGGATTGGGGTCAGTTGAAACAAATCCTAAATACAATTAAACCCCCCCATAAAACATAGTATAAAAGGGACTGAGGAGAGTGCCTGTATTGGTGGGGTGTGGAGAAAGAATCAGTTGAACAGGGAATGTTTTTTGGGGAGTTTGTTTACTGGGATTGGGGGCAGTTAAAAAAATCCTATATACAATTAAAGAACCCCATACGACATGGTATTAAAGGGGTATGAGCAGTGTGCCTGTGTTGGTGGGTGGAGTCTGGGGAATTAATCAGTTGAACAGGGAATTTGTTTTGCGGGGTTCATGAGTGGTATCGGGGGGCAGTTAATAAAAAATAAATAAAATAAAATAAGAAATTAGTATGTAATGTGACAGAGACAAGGAGCCCATGTCATAAGCTGTGACTGTGGCAGACTGATACTTAATGGGATAGAGTATTTTATAGAGGATGATTTGTTGTAGGACTTAGACTTGTGTTAGGCCCAAGCCCTGTGGAAACATTGATTTGTAAGACTCAGGCTTGTTAACATCAGAAGCCCTGAGGAATCGGAGATAATTTTTACCATAGGCTTGTTAACATCACAAGCCCTGAGGAATCACATCAGATATAGTTTTTTTCACACAGGCTTGTTAGCATCACAAGCCCCGAGAAATCAGTGATTTGTAGGATTTATGGTTTTTTTTTGTAGGTCTCTGGTTTGTGTTCAAAGAATAAGCCCTGAGGAAAAAAAATATGCCTAACTGGCCTAGTGCCATCAGGTCATGTTATGGTGGCCAGTGGCAAATGCCCCAGTGGCAAATTTGTGACTGCTGTTCTTGCTGCTGCTCCTGAGTTGTTCAAGCAGCACGATGATTAGGCAGCTTCAGTGGAATGGGATCAACAACGGTAGTGAAAGGGGTGACGATCATCATGGTTCCACTTGCCACTACTAGTTCCAGAGATGAGCTTGGAGCAGTAGCAGCACCACAACTAGCTGCCACCACTTCAGTTTATATGTGGAGAAAAGAGGTTGGTCAATAATGCTTCTCCAAATGTCCTCCCCTCCAAAATAATGTGTGTGTTGTTAGAATATATTTTTCCCATTGTGAGCAGGAAGGGACTGTGCCTTTCAACAGCATCTGCAATGTGTCTTTCAGAATTGGAGAAGTGGAATGAGAAAAATGAACATGGATGCAGCAGTCTCGTGATAGGGGAGTGCTGGGAAAGTAAGCAGCAATCTCTGATGTGGGGTTCCGCAGGGTTCAGTCCTGGGCCCAATGCTTTTTAATTTGTTTATTAATGATCTAGGAGCGGGAATTGAAAGTAGCATCTCAATCTTTTCTGATGACACTAAGCTATGTAAGGAAATACATACAGAGCTGGATGTTTTTTCTCTGCAGAATGATTTAGATAAACTGAGTGAATGGGCAGAAAATGTAAGGTTATGCATTTGGGCTGTAGAAATAAACTTGCTACATATACTCTAAACGGGAAACAACTTCGGGAATCCTCATTAGAGAAAGATTTAGGAGTATGGATAGACAAAAGACTTCACAGCAGTGTGCAGAGTCACTCAGCTGCTGCAAGAGCAAATAGGGTACTAGCCTGCACAAAAAGAGGTGTAGATACAAGGGAAGCTAATATTATCCTACCTCTGTAAAAATCCTTGGTTAGGCCTCATCTAGAATATGGAGTACAATTTTGGGTGCCAGTTCTTAAAAAAGACATTGTTGAACTGGAAAAGGTGCAGAGACGTGCAACAAAACTGATAAAGGGATTGGAGGGTCTGAGTTATAAAAAGAGACTAGCCAAACTGGGTTTGTTTACATTACAGAAGAGACATCTAAGAGGTAATATGATTACCATTTACAAATACATTCAAGGTCAATACAAAGAACTAGCCAATTAATTATTTACGAAAAGAGCTGAGCTAAGAACAAGAGGTCATCCATTAAGACTAGAGAAAAGGCATTTTTGAATAAAACAAAGGCAGGGATTCTTTACAGTAAGGGCAGTAAAGCTATGGAATTCTTTGTCTCGGGATGTTGTACTTGCAGATAATGCAACTGCTTTCAAAAATGCAATGGATGTGCTTCAAAGCAGATAGAATGTTGATCCGGGAAACTATCTGACTGCCATTTGGAGTCAGGAAGTAATTTTTTTAACCCATTTGGGGCTAAACTGGAAATTGCTCCAGAGGGCTTTTTTTTTGCCTTCCTCTGGATCAACAGGGGTGTTTTTGGTATGTGCTAGACTTGATGGATGCATGTCTTTTTTTAAGCCTCATCAACTATGTTATGATGCATCCACCTCCATAGTGAATTTCTGTAATGGACCAGGGTACAGTGGAATGGGTGCTGTGGTGAAGGCTGTTTTAAGGGTATCAAAAGCAGAGACAGGGTCCACCTGATGTATGCATCTGAGGTAGACTGATACTTGAGGGAATGGAGTATTTTGTAGAGGATGATATGTAGGACTTAAACTTGTTGTTAGAGGCCCCAGTCCATAGGAAATATTGATTAGTAGGACTTAGACTTAGTAGAAGCACAAGCTCGGTGGAAACATTGATTTGTTGTAAGAATCAGATTTGTGTTGGGCCCAAGCCCTGAGGAAACATTAATTTGTAGGACTTTGGCTTGTTAGCATCACAAGCCCTGAGGAATCAGTGATTTGTAGGACTTAAGTTTGTTAGAAACAAGCCCCCAAAACTTGTTGCTGTTTCTTTTTTGTAGGCCTCTGTTTTTTTTTTTTAAAGAACAAGCCCTGGGAAAATGACCTACTGGCCTAGTCTAGACTGTAAGCTCTCATGAGCAGGGCTCTCTGTTCAATTTGTTTTCCATATTTGATTTGTACTATCTATTCCCTATTGTACTGTCTGTTCCCTATTGTACAACACTGCAGAATAAATTGGCACTATATAAATAAAGATTAATAATATTTGTCAAATGCCCCACTGTAATTGCAGAATTTGAGACTGCTGTTCTTGCTGCAACTGCTGAGTTGTTTAAACAGCAGAATGATTAGGCAGCTCAAAAGAATTGAATCAACAACAGCAGTAACATGAGTGATGGATGATAAAGGTTCCATTTTCCACTACTAGCTCCAGTAATGTGCCTGAGGTAGTAGCAGCACCACTACTAGTCCCCACCTCTTCAGGTATGTGTGGAGAAAAGAAGAAGTTGGCCAATAATGCTTCTCCACCTGCCCCTCCTCTAAAATCATATGTGTGTTGTTAGAATATACATTTTTCCCTTGAGAGCAGGAGCCATGCCTCTCATCAGCAACTGTAAAGTGCAAAGTGTGTGGTAAATAAGGGAAGAACTGGGAACAATAGGCACATCTGGTCTCACATCAAACACCTGGTGTAACTGTAACCATCATGATGCTTAGAGTCCCCAATGTGAAATCATCCCACCCGAAACCAAGTGCCCCTTGTCTACTCCTTGCTAAGGACACATGACAGCTTGCAGACAGTTTTATAATAATGATGAATCCTCCCTGCCACCAGCTTAGCATATTTTGTAGGATGGAATCTCATCTGGTGCCACTTGATTCCCTACTTTGAGAGTTTCCTCCACCACACTGCTATGTGTGGTCAGTGCACCACCCGGAGTGCAATAGGTGGACATGAACTGTCACATCCTGACATCTATGGCTATTAGGTGGCTGGGGAGGTAAAGATGAACAAGGTGGATCACCAGAAGATCTAGTTAGATGCCCGGACCCTAGAGCAAGAAGGTGATGGTGAGCCAGGTGTTTTGCTCGCCATAGAAGTTTCAGCCTATGGCTTGGTTTCTCTATTCTTCCTCCTCTTTGATTTCCACCACACCTCTTGTTGACTTTGGGGAGAGTAAGGGGGTACAGCAACAGTGGTGCCATATTTCTTTAGTGGGGGTTTGATTTTAACATGTTTCATGTGTGTTATCAGGGCAGCTGTGCCAAGGTGTGCTCTCTCCTTTCCCTTTTTCACTGATTTATCACAAATTGTGAACAGTGTCATTGCTGATGACTGCGTTGTGCCTGCTCCAAGAGAATAGTAGATCCATAACCAGGACTTCATGGGGGAGGGGAAAGGTTGAGAAGAATGGCCTATTTCTTCTTTTCCTCCTCCATATTCCCCTTCACTGGCTGGAGCAGAGGATGATGGTGCTGCTGTTGCTGTTACTGCCTTAGAATGAGCACTGCAACTTGGACCAGGAGAATTGCTGCTGATAAGTGAAAACTGTCCTTGTCCTGCATCACTGGACCCCGTTCTCACTGTGTTGGCTGTGTTCTGTGGCACAATAGCCTGTTCCACAGCATCCTGCTGCCCTTGCAACTCAGCAGAGGCAGGAATTACAGCATCAGAAAGTTCTGCAAATTCTAAAAGCGCACTGCTGGTGGTGGTGGTTATGCCCATCCCTGTCTCCCATTCCTTCTCAGTTTGGGATAAAAAGGCCATTAACCCCTAAACGTCCAAAACCATGCCAGGACCGTCACTGCTGTCCGAAACTTAAGGACCAGTTATGGTCCTGGTACGTCATGGAATTTAGGGCTCCCAGAGAGGCTGCACGCTGCTCGGGTAGCCCTGAATTGGATCTGAAAAAAAAATGCTCAGTGGTCCTTAAGTGCCGGACATGCGTGCGCTCCTTAAGGGGTTAATGTTCTACCACCCCAGCTTCTCACCATCATCATCACCACCACCAGTCCCTCCTACTCTCATACTTGCCATCTTTGTTGAGTTGAAAAAAGGCAGACTGGAAGCACTAGCAGCAGGCACAGGCAGACAATCTGTGCTCATGATGTTGGTGGAATTATTGCTGCTACACAACAATTCTGCCTTCTTCAGGATCATGTTCCATCTGGACAATGCTGTGGGGATCAGGGGAATGTTGCGTGCTCCCTTCTAGTCTGGCCATCTGCAGCATTAGTAGAAGGATCTACTGTGGTAACGCTAGTCCCACCAGCTAATTCACCATCACTGTTACTTCTACTAATGCCAACCACATCAATTTCAGTCCCTGAGTCTTCATCCACACTAGTAGTATGATATCCCCTCTCTCATTGAGTCTGTAGCTGCTGGACCTTCTTAGTAGTAGTAGTAGTGGCAGAACTGCTTGGGGATGGCAAGTGTGACTTAGGTTCCCCTGTTGTCATACTTGGCATCATCTCCTCCTTCCCCCCTCCTCAGAATTAAGACACCCAAGCAGACACTGCACTGGCAGCAGGCACAGGTAGATGACCTATCCTGCTCACAGTACTACCTTCTTCTTCCTCTACCCGTGACAAACATTTCCTGAAGATCCCTAAGGGTGATGTAAGGGGATTGGGCATCATTGGGTCTGGGGAACCAGGGCATCCAAACCCTTTCATGTTGGTAGTGGACACTTCCTCCTCCTCAGACTCACTGGACGCATAACACTCCTTTTAACTCCTCCTTTTATCATTATTCCACTTGCACATAGTGATATATAGAAACCAACCCTCGCCCTCAAACAGCAATAAATGGTAACTTCACCTTTAAAAAAGGTCTCTATCTTGTGCACTGCAACATACGCAGCATACTACAAAATAGATGAACTAAAAGTGTGGTGTTGTGTACAAGCCCAAAATCCTCATACTCAATGAATCCTGGTTAAGCCCTAAAATACCACATACTGTTGTTGCAATTGAAGGATACTCATGTTTTAGAAAGGACCGAGAAAGCGTGGAGGAGGCATTATCAAATACGCCCAAGAGTCTATAAACTTTACACTTTTAAATGTCTTTTATAATTCTGATTCATATGAATACATTGCAGGAAAAATGATTCTTCCCTTCTCTAAACAAATCATAATTGTTGGCATCTACAGGCCTCCAAATACGCCAACACAGTCGCTTACAGACATAGCCCACCACCTCAATGAGATTGCCACCCATAATAAGAAAAGTGAATTGTTGGTTCTTGGAAACTTTAATATCATTAGGCTAGACTCCAGGAATGAAAAATTATGTTAATTGTTTAAGACATCAAACTTATCACAACTAATCTCCTCCCCTACTCGCATAAATGTGAAAACATCCAACCATACTCTGCTAGACTGGATCCTTTCATCCTGCCCAAGCAGAAACCAAGATTCAGGTGTACTAGCCAATGTGTTTAGCGATCACTCCATAGTCCACTGTGTTCGCAAAATAAAACCAATCAAATCATGTCCAAAAGTCATAATTACTAGATCATTTAAAATAATGTAATCTCCAGTCTTTCCTAAATGACTTAAGAAATTGCCTATGGTACAGAATGCACCTTATACCTAATCTAGACTCCACAATTTACTTTTTTGACTCGGAATTCTTACAGGTCTGTAATACCCATGCCCCTCTAAGAAAGATTAGGGTAAGGGGGTGCCCATCTACCCTGGGTCTCTGCTGACCTGTTTGAATTATACAGTTTCAGAGATGTATTAAGGAAAAAATTTAAACAAACTGGCTCTGCTAATGATCACACTGCATACAGACAATTGCGGAATACTTGCACAAAGCAAACAAAACTTGCAAAAGCTCAATATTTTTCTGACAACTTGAACAATAGCATTTCAATAACAGCCAACTTCTGGAAGGTTATTAAAAACCCTCTACAACCCTCCTAACCACTCTTACCCATCAGCTATAACCACAGGCAAAGAAATGATACAGTGCCCCTTAGTCTTAGCTAATGAGTTTAACAACTACTTTGTTGGATGTGCCACCACTCTGATTACACAAAACAAAAAAATTCTGAAGTAGAAACATGCACAGATCAGCTTATGTCACCTGCTACCTGGTCCAATGATGCTAATGAATTTAATTTCATGCCAGTAAATGAGAGTAAAATATTTGACCACCTCCTTAACCCAAAAATGAAATCACAATCTGGCCCTGACGAACTACCAGCAATGTTATTAAAGCTCAGTGCCTGGGTCACTGCCTACCATATTACAATCCTAATTAATGCCGCTCTGTCATCTGGGTATCTGCCCAAAGCCTGGAAAGTAGCTAGAGTTGTGCCTATCCACAAAAGCTGGGATAAAAATGAAGTAGCAAATTACAGACCAATATCCCTACTCCCCATTGGCTAAAATCCTAGAGAAATGTGTCCATGTGCAACAATATAAGTATTAAAGGGATAGTAATACTTAAAATGTAAAAAAAAATATGTTGTAGAGTTTATCCCCCTGAATAAAACAAGGGCATTCCCTCTGCTGAAAGGTGTTTCATTCAAAAGTTATTAATTTTCAAAGTTGAATTTTTTAGGTGCAATATCACAGTGGCCTGAAATTGTGCAGTGGCGCTGTTGCTACACCATCCTATGGAGATTTATGGTCAACTGACCAGAGCTGTCCATAGGATCGTGTAGCAACAGCGCCACTGTACAATTTCAGGCCACTGTGATATTGCACCTAAAAAATTCAACTTTGAAAATTAATAACTTTTGAATGAAACACCTTTCAGCAGTGGGAGTACTCTTGTTTTACTCAGGGGGATAAACCCTACAACATATTTTTTTTTACATTTTAAGTATTACTATCCCTTTAATGGCTGACCAGTTTTTTCACCACCCTTCAATCAGGCTTTCATTCAAATCACTATACAATCAATGCTCTCCGAAATGTAACTAATGATATACAGACTGGTATGGAAAATGGTGACATCACTGGAGCTATTTTCCTAGATTTTGCAAAGGCCTTTGATACAGTAGACCATCTTATTCTCCAAAGTTCAGGATTGGGTAATCATTCTCTTAATTGGTTTAGATCCTATTTATCAGACAGAATACAATATTTGTCTATTGCTACCAATACCTCCCTCCTTTTCAAATTACAAGGGGGGGTCACCAAGACTCCATCCTTGGCGATCTTCTATTTTCTCTGTTTATAAGTGATCTGCCCATGGTTTACAAAGCATCTTCTGTACACGTGTATGCAGATGACACTATAATATATGCAAAAAATTCAAGAGTATCACAACTGGAGGGAATACTACAGCATGATTTCTCTGAAGTTAAAAGATGGATAGCAAAGAACAAACTATTCCTAAACACTGACAAAACTATCACAATGTTATCTGGTACAAAGCATAAACTACGTAATCTTTGCAATACCAATCTATCCATTGTAACAGAGTCTAATCATAAATTGGCCACAGTGGACTCCTACAAATATCTTGGTATGTGGCTTGACCCCAACCTCACTGTTGGTCTGCATACTGATAAATTAACATCCAAACTTTATCCCAAAATAGGTGCTCTGTTTAGAAACAAATCCTGTTTAAGTCCCCTGGTAAGAAGACGTATTGTACAACAGATGATAATGCCAATCATAGACAATGGGAACATAGTACATGCTCCTGCTCCACAAATCCATCTTGCTAAAATTGACCATCTGTATAACTCATTATGTCGCTTTATCCTTCAGTATAATTACACAACCCATCATTGTGATATGTATGAAGAACTAAATTGCCTAACACTTGAATCTAGATGTATCCTTCACCTCTCTTGAATGTTTCGTAACCACTTCTTTAGAAAACTACCAGACTACCTGAGCAGTATGCTCTCTCCAGCTCTCCATACTAACTATAACCTCCACTGTTAACAACTCACTGAGTATACCACATTTCAAGAAAGAAGCCGGTCGATCTGCCTTCTTCTTCAGAGCTCTGAAAATCTGGAATAACCTACCTGAAAAAATTAGATATTCTCCCAGTCTAAAATCCTTAAAAATAACTGTTTCTTCCTATCTAAAAACAATATGAAACTGCATATAATTTTTTTTTATTTCAAAATATCTTTATTAAAGAGATATAAAAATGCAAAAGGTACAGAAAGATTTACAGGTCAATAAAATGAAATAGATAAGATACAATCCATATAATATGACAAAACACTGCCAAAAGGCAGGCTAGCAGACAGGAAGAATAAAAGAAAAGGAAGAAGAAAGAAGGAGAGAGATGAAAAAGAGAGAGAGGAGAAAAAAAGGGACAGTAGGTAAGAAGAGGAGAAAGGGCAGGAAGAAAAAGGGGGAGGAGAGAAGAAAGAGAAAAAAGAGGGGGAAAGAGGGGGGAAGGAGGATGGGAAGAGGGAGTCTGGGAAACACAAGTACCAACAGCAAGCATCTATCATTATGACTATGAGGAACACCATATACAAGCGGCTAATGGATCTAAGTGGGTCTAAAGAGAGTCTTCTGGCCAGGTATTTGGATGTAGCAAATAGATTCTTAGTCGGGGTAGTGTAAGTAGCATATGGCAGTGTGAAACAGGGACTCTACGAGTTAAGCAGTAGGAAGGGTAGAGAGTAGAAGCGTCGCCTCTTCGAAATCCTTACCTCTAGAGATCAGAGTCAAAAGGAGCAAGGTAAGTTGGTCACAAGTAGCATTAAGCCATTCTTGGACCATGGGGGGCTCAACGTCTCGCCAATGTCGAGGAATTAGACTTTTGGCTGCATTAAGCATTGTGAGGAGGGCTCGTTTACAAACAAAGGGAAAGGAAGGGAGGTGGAGATAGAAAAGTATGTGCCAGAGTGATCTAGTCAGGGAGATGTGGAGAATATATAGAGATAGAGTCAATGAGATCCAAGCAAGCTTTCCAATAACAGGTGATCTTTGTACAGGACCACCAAATATGAGATGGAGATCCAGGCTCCAAAAGGCATCTCCAACACAATGGAGAAATAGACCCATTCATTGCATGAAGTTTGGTAGGAGTGTAGTGCCTGCACATAAGGAACTTATAGTGGACATCTAACGTCAGTGGTGAGACAGAGGCGGAAGCAGCAGTGAGAAATATGGAATCCCAGTGTTCTTGGAGAAGGGTGTTACCCATTTCAATCTCCCAGGCCAAAGCATACAGTATCTCACATAAGTGAGTACACCCCTCACATTTTTGTAAAAATTTTTATTTTATCTTTCATGTGACAACACTGAAGAAATGACACTCTGCTACAATGTAAAGTAGTGAGTGTACAGCCTGTATAACAGTGTAAAATTGCTGTCCCCCTCAAAATAACTCAACACACAGCCATTAATGTCTAAACCTTGGCAACAAAAGTGAGTACACCCGTAAGTGGAAATGTCCAGATTGGGCCCAATTAGCCACTTTTCCTCCCCGGTGTCATGTGACTTGTTAGTGTTACAAGGTCTCAGGTGTGAATGGGGAGCAGGTGTGTTAAATTTGGTGTTATCACTCTTACACTCTCTCATACTGGTCACTGGAAGTTCAACATGGCACCTCATGGCAAAGAACTCTCTGAGGATCTGAAAAAAAAGAATTGTTGCTCTACATAAAAGTGGCCTAAGCTACAAGAATATTGCCAAGACCCTGAAAATGAGCTGCAGCACGGTGGGCAAGACCATACAGCGGTTTCACAGGACAAATTCCACTCAGAACAGGCCACGCCATGGTCGACCAAAGATGTTGAGTGCATGTGCTCAGCATCATATCCACAGGTTGTCTTTGGGAAATAGACGTATGAGTGCTGCCAATGCTGCAGAGGTTGAAGGGGTGGAGGGGGGTCAGCCTGTCAGTGCTCAGGCCATACGCCACACACTGCACCAAATGGGCCTGCATGGCTGTCGTCCCTGAAGGAAGCCTTTTCTAAAGATGATGCACAAGAAAGCCCACAAACAGTTTGCTGAAGACAAGCAGACTAAGGACATGGATTACTGGAACCATGTCCTGTGGTCCGATGAGCCCAAGATAAACTTATTTGGTTCAGATGGTGTCAAGAGTGTGTGTCGGCAGCCAGGTGAGGAGTACAAAGACAAGTTTGTCTTGCCTACAGTCAAGCATGGTGGTGGGAGTGTCATGGTCTGGGCCTGCATGAGTGCTGCCGGCACTGGGGAGCTACAGTTAATTGACGGAACCATGAATGCCAACATGTACTGTGACATACTGAAGCAGAGCAGGATCCCCTCACTTCGGAGGAGTATTCCAATATGATAACGACCCCAAACACACCTCCAAGATGACCACTGCAGAAGCTGAGGGTAAAGATGATGGACTGGCCAAGCATGTCTCCAGACCTAAACCCTATTGATCATCTGTGGGGCATCCTCAAACAGAAGGTGGGGGAGTGCAAGGTCTCTAACATCCACCAGCTCCATGATGTTGTCATGGAGGAGTGGAAGAGGACTCCAGTGGCAACCTGTAAAGCTCTGATGAACTCCATGCCCAAGAGGGTTAAGGCAGTGCTGGAAAATAATGGTGGCCACACAAAATATTGACACTTTGGGCTCAATTTGGACATTTCCACTTAGGTGTGTACTCACTTTTGTTGCCAAGGTTTAGACATTTATGGCTGTGTGTTGAGTTATTTTGAGGGGGACAGCAAATTTACACTGTTATACAGGCTGTACACTCACTACTTTACATTGTAGCAGAGTGTCATTTGTCACATGAAAGATAAAATAAAAATATTTACAAAAATGTGAAGGGTGTACTCACTTATGTGAGATACTGTAAGATGGTTTCACAGAAGGGTAGTGGGTAGAGAGAATAGAATATAGTCGTCCAAGGATGCCCTTGGGATTGACGTGAGTAAGAGTTCAAATGGAGAAACGCGAGGAGAACCAACTAGGTTTCAGGGGGATAGCATTACGCTCCATAAAAAAACATTGTTTTGAAGTAGTGTTATGTATCCAGTCAAAAATAGTAGATAAGATGGCTAACTGATGATATTTGTGTAGGTCAGGTAACCCTAAACCCCCACAGGATTTAGGAAGATGCAGAGTAGAACGTTTTACTCTGGAGGGGAAAGAATGCCAAATAAATTTGGAGAAGAAGGAGTTAAGTCGAAGAAAAAATGACGTAGGAAGTTGGAGGGGTAATGTTTGGAATAGGTATAAGATTGTAGGGAGAACTTTCATTTTCAACACATTAATGAGTCCGGACCAAGATAAGAAAAGTGGTTCCCACCTCCTCAAATCTTGGGAAATGGCCTTAAGCAAAGGATTAAAGTTTAAAGAGAAAACGTCTTTAAAATCCGGGGAGAGGTAAGTACCTAAAAATTTAATCGCAGACACAGACCACCGGAAAGGGAAGGAGTGCCAAAGGGAGTCTAGTAATCCCGAGGGGCAGGAAACAGGCAGATCTTCAGATATGGACACGTTGATCTTATAATTGGAAAGATTGGTGAAGGTACGAAGGGCCCGCATGACGCGTAGAAGGGAGGTGGCAGGGATGGAAACTGTGAACATGATATTGTCTGCAAACAGCGCCAACAAGTGCTCATTATTTCATATCCAGATACCGGTGATCGAGGTGTAATTTCGGATATGGCAGGCTAGGGGCTCCATGAGTAAAACAAAGAGGAGAGGGGAGAGAGGGCAGCCCTGTCGGGTGCCATTACTGATGGAGAAGGGGGAAGAAAGAACGCTGTTGACCTTGAATTGGACATTAGGGTTTTTATATAGAGCGAAACAAGATTTATAAAAGCAGGGCCAAAGACAAATGATTTGAGTGCATGGAAGAGAAAAGGCCAGTAGACACAGTCAAAGGGCATTTCTGCATCCGTAGATAGAAAGACAACAGGGGTAGGTGATCGAGAGAGATGGTGTAAAGATTTAGTAAACGTCATGTATTGTCATGTGCTTCAAGCCTATGAACAAAGCCGGTTTGGTGAAAATGGACAAGAGTGGGGAGGATAGGTTTCAGTCTCTGAGCCAGACTCTTCGCATATATTTTATAGTCTAAATTGAGTAGGGAGATGGGACGGTAATTTTCACAACATTGTGGGACCTTTCCCATCTTGGGGATCACAGAGATATGGGCGGCCCATAAGGCAGGATGAGAGGAGATTTCTGAGGGAAATTCTGAAAAGGCATTGGTCAAAAGAGGGCTCAAGAGGTCTCGTAGAAGGCTTGGGAAAAGCCGTCCGGGCCTGGACTTTTGCCCTGAGGAAGAGAACAAATAGCTTGGAGAACTTCACTGGGAGAGATGGGGTTCTCCAATGATACCTTGAGAGAAGGGTCTAAGAGAGGTAGTTTGGCGTCTGAAAGAGAAGAAGAAATGCTAGATTCTAAAGAGTGAGAATTGGCTGTCGAGGGAGGCAAATTATATAGAGTAGAGTAGAAAGACCTGAACTGTTCTGCTATAGCATCCGAATCATGAGTCAAGGAGTTAGAGGCAGTTTTAATGCATGGGATATAATTTGCGGAAAGTTTACAACGAAGTTGGCATGCAAGGAGAGAGCCTACTTTATTACCTTGTTCAAATATGTTCTGTCTAGTGCACAAAAACAACTTTTCTATGCAAAGCTGTAAAATAGCTTTCAACTGATGTCTGAGCGTAATTAGTTGGGCAAGAACCGAGTCGGATCCAGAAGATTTATGATGCATTTCTAGCTGAGAAATAGCTCGGAGGAGGTCATTCAGCTTACGGTTGTGTACACGTTTTTTGTGTGAAGCCAATGCAATGAATTCCCATCGAATGACACTCTTCAAGGCAGCCCAAACCATCACATTACAGACCCCACATTCTGAATTATCAGCAATATAATTCTTAAGTGAGGTTTCGATAGTGAGTTTAACATAAGAAGAATTCAAAAGTGTCTCATCCAGCCGCCAGAGGGGAGGTGGTGAAAAGGAAGAGTGGGGGATGAAATGGAGAAGAATAAGAGCGTGTTCTGACCATGAGATATGACCGATACAGGCTGCCTCTATTCTCGGTAACAGAACCTGGGGTGTGAAAAAATAATCAATACAGGAATAGGCATTGTGTGGGTGAGAGTAAAAAGAAAAATCCTTCCTATCTGGATGGCAAATTCTCCAGGGATCTATTAATCTGTGAGAGGAAAGAGAGAGATTCAGAGCTCTTGTGAGCGATCTCGGATAAGAGGAGGTCCCTGTGTAGCAATCTAGTAACGGATGCTAGGGGGAGTATATAACATTTTTACACAGGACATACTTGAAAACAAGAGAAATATCAATGTATTCTTCCAAGTAAAACATTTTCTAAATAAAAATCCTCACCACCACTATCAGTGAGCTTTTGGAATTTGCAGAGTTTGCTACTGCACTAATTCCTATCAGTGAATACTGTGGAAACAGTGGGAATGGGGTCAACAAGTGATGCAGGACTAGGACAGGTTCCACTTCCCAGCATCAGCAATACTCCTGGTCCTAGTTGCAGTGCTGATTCTGAGGCAGAAGCAGCAACAGCAGCAACATCATCTTCTGACCCAGACAGTGAAGGACAATGTGGTGGACAAGAAGAAAGAGACCGTTCTTCTTCACCTGTTCCCTATCCCTATCCCTGCAGTCATGAGTGTGGGCCTATTTTTTTCTTAGGGCAGGCACAGTGCAGTCATCACTAGGTCAGTAGGACATTTTTTTCTCTAGGCTTGTGCTTTAAAAAAATGTTTAAAAAATTAAAAAAACATAGTCCTACAAAAAAATATATAACATTTTGGGGTTTGTTTCTAACAAGTCTTGCAAATCAATGTTTCCTTAGGGATTGTGTCAAAAATAGCCAAGTCCTACAAATCAATGTTTCCTTAGGGCTTGTGCCAAACAAGTGTGAGTCCTACAAATCAATGTTTCTTCAGGGCTTGTGCCTCTAATAAGTCTAAGTCCTACAAATCAATGTTTCCTCAGACTTGGGCCTCTAACAACAAATCTAACAGATCATCCCATATGAAATACTCTATCACGTCAAGTATCAGTCTACCCCAGTGACAGCTTATGTCAGGGGGTTCCTGTCTCTATCATTTTACATACAAATTTCTTATTTTATTTATTTATTTATTTATTTATTTTATTAACTGTCCACCCAATACCAGTCAAGAAACCACCAAAAAACAAATTCTCTGTTCAACTGATTCATTCCCCAGACTCCACCCACTAACACAGGCACCCTCCTCAGACCCCTTTTATACCTTGACTTACGTTTTTTTTTAATTGTATTTAGGATTTATTTTTTAATTAACTGCCCCCCCAATCCCAGTAAACAAACCCCCGCAAAAAACATTCCCTGTTGAACTGATTCTTTCCCCACACCCCACCAACACAGGGGCCCTCATGCCCCTTTTATACTATGTCTTTGGAAAGTACAATAATATTTGTTATGTTTTGTGTGTAAATTTAATGTTCCCATTGATTTCATTTTAATAAGCTAGGAGTAGTGATGAGCGAGCACCCCAATGCTCGGGTGTTCGGGTGCTCTGACCGAGCGCCCCCGGAGGCTCGAGTGCTCGGCTGAGCACCCGAGCCCCATTGAAGTCAATGGGAGGACTCGAGCATTACACCAGGCACCCCCTGCTCTGATGAGGGGAGGGTGCCTGGTCCATAGGAAAAGGGCAGAAAAGGATGGAAACACCACAGAAATGGTTCAGGGACAGCATAGGGAGGATGTCTGGATGCATCTTGGACTCCAACATCGCTGCTGGGAACGATCTTTCGCCCGTAGTACGCCATTTTTACAGACTGACCATAAAACACACAAAAAGGAAAATAAAAACGACTTTAGGCGAAAAATTGTTACCAAACAATATTTGCTGTATATTTACTTGTATATTATCTGCAAATTATCCCAAAAATTTCCTTGATTTTCTGAAGTGAGGCCATGATTAAGAGGGAAACGTGCGCAGAGGCAAATTATCCCAAAAATTTCCTTGATTTTCTGAAGTGAGGCCATGATTAAGAGGGAAACGTGCGCAGAGGCAAATTATCCCAAAAATGTCCTTGATTTTCTGAAGTGAGGCCATGATTAAGAAGGAAACGTGCGCAGAGGCAAATTCTCCCAAAAATTTCCTTGATTTTCTGAAGTGAGGCCATGATTAAGAGGGAAACGTGCGCAGAGGCAAATTCTCCCAAAAATTTCCTTGATTTTCAGAACTGAGGCCATGATTAAGAGGGAAACGTGCGCTGAGCTGACCATCTAAAACATTATGGGTGAGGGTCTGCTGCAGAGCTGACCATCCTAAACATTATATGCGAAGGCCCGCTAGTGAGCTGACGCTATAAAACATTATATGAGAGGGCCCGTTAGAGAGCTGACCCAATAAAACATTATATGAGAAGGCCCGCTGGTCAGCTGACCTATATAAAAATTGTCAAACAGGGCCCGCTGGTGAGCTGGCCCTATATAAAAATTATATCACAGGGCCCGCTGGTTAGCTGGCCCTATATAAAAATTATAGCACAGGGCATATGGAAGAGGAGGAGGAGGATGAGAAGATTAAGAGTCAACCATATACCCGTTTTTTGGGTGGAAGGGGTGAATGGGAATACAGAGTATTCCCATCATTGTAAATAACATATATAAAGTGAGTTTATGTTCCCCCGGGGCTTTCCTCCAGTGGAGTGGAGAAGTCAGGGGAAATCCAGGCCTTGTTCATTTTTATAAGTGTCAACCTATCAGCATTGTCGGTGGAAAGGCGGATACGCTTATCTGTTATGATGCCACCAGCAGCACTAAATACCCGCTCAGACAGAACGCTGGCGGCAGGGCAGGCCAGCACCTCCAAGGCGTAGAGTGCCAGTTCATACCACGTGTCCAGCTTGGACACCCAGTAGTTGTAAGGCACAGAGGGATCATTGAGGACGCTGACACGGTCTGCTACGTACTCCTTCACCATCTTCCAAAACTTTTCCCTCCTTGTGACACTAGGCTGCGCATCAGGGTGAGGGTGCTGGCGGGGTGTCATGAAGGTGTCCCACGCCTTGGAGAGTGTTGCCCTGCCTTTGTCGGAACTGCTGTGTGCTCCCCTTTTCTCCCCTTCTCGGTTGGCCAAGGTAGCACGTACTCTGCCGCCAGCGTTGTCAGATGGAAAATTTTGGAGCAATTTTTCAACAAGAACCTTCTGGTATTGCACCATTTTGCTTGTCCTCTCCACCGGAGGAATGAGAGATGAGAAATTCTCTTTGTAGCGGGGGTCCAGAAGGGTGAACACCCAGTAATCCGTGTTGTCTAAAATGCGTACAACGCGTGGGTCACGGGAAAGGCAGCCTAACATAAAGTCAGCCATGTGTGCCAGAGTACCAACAGTCAAGATTTCGCTGTCCTCACCAGGAGGATGACTCTCAATATCCTCATCCTCTTCCTCCTCTTCTGCCCACCCACGCTGAAGAGATGGAACTAAATTTCCATGGCTACCCTCTGTAGCGGAGGCAACCGTGTCTTCCTCCTCCTCCTCCGCCTCCTCCAATTGTCGCTGAGAAGACGAAGTGAGGGTGCTCTGGCTATCACCTTGTGTAAGCTCTTCCTCCCCCATTTCCACCTCTTCCACATGCAAAGCGTCGGTTTTAATTGTGAGCAGCGAGCGTTTCAGTAGACACAGAAGTGGGATGGTTACACTGATAATAGCGTTATCGCCGCTCACCATCTGTGTCGATTCCTCAAAATTGCGTAAAACCTCGCAGAGGTCTGACATCCATTCCCACTCCTCACTTCTGATTACAGGAAGTTGAACGGAGAGGCGACGACCGTGTAACAGCTGGTACTCCACTACTGCCCTCTGCTGCTCACAAAGCCGGGCCAACATGTGGAAGGTGGAGTTCCAGCGCGTGCTCACGTCACACAGCAGCCGGTGAGCTGGCAATTGTAAGCGCTGCTGCAGCTTCAACAGGCCGGCCGAAGCTGTAGATGACTTACGGAAATGTGCACACACGCGGCGCACCTTGGTCAAGAGATCATGCACATTGGGGTAGGTTTTTAGAAATCGCTGAACCACTAAATTAAATACATGCGCTAGGCATGGTACGTGTGTGAGCTTGCCGAGCTCCAAAGCCGCCACCAAGTTACACCCATTATCACACACAACCATGCCTGGTTGCAGGTTGAGTGGCGAGAGCCACTGCTCGGTCTGGTGACTAATCCCCTGCAACAGCTCTGAGGCCGTGTGCTGTTTGTCCCCAAGGCAGATCAGCTTCAGCACGGCCTGTTGACGCTTCCCCACTGCAGTGCTACACTGCTTCCAGCTACTGGCTGATGGGGGAGTGGCGCTGCGTGTAGAGAATTCAGAGGTGGAAACGGAGGAGGAGGAGCCAATAACGTAGGTGCTGGCGGAAACCCTGATGGAGGTAGGGCCCGCAATCCTCGGCGTGGGTAGCACCCGTGCCATCCCAGGGTCCGAGTCGCTCCCAGCCTCCACGACATTCACCCAGTGTGCCGTCAGGGAAATGTAGCGTCCCTGGCCACAAGCACTTGTCCATGTGTCAGTCGTTAAGTGGACCTTCCCAGTAACTGAGTTGGTCAGGGCACGGGTGATGTTACGGGACACATGGTGGTGTAATGCGGGGATGGCACACCGGGAAAAGTAGTGGCGGCTGGGGACCGCGTACCGAGGGACAGCTGCTGCCATCAGGCTGCGGAAGGACTCAGTGTCCACAAGCCTAAATGGCAGCATTTCGATGGCCAGTAATTTGGAAAGGTGTGAGGTTAGTGCTATGGCCTGTGGGTGGGTGGCTGGGTATTTTCTCTTGCGCTCAAATGCCTGGGGTAACGACATTTGGACGCTGTGCTGGGACAGGGAAGTGGATGTGGTCGCTGATGGTGCTTCAGATGGTACAGGTGCAGGGCGGGAGGTATGCGGGCCTGCGCCTTCGACAGGCGATTGGCCGGCACCGAAAACAGGGGAAGAGGAGGCAGTGGTGTGGCCTGCAGACACAGATGGGCGATCCAGGCGTTCCTCCCACTTATTACGGTGCTTGGATGCCATGTGTCGGATCATGCTGGTGGTGGTGAGGTTTCTAGTGTTCATGCCTCGGCTCATTCTGGTGTGCCACAGGTTGCAAACTACAATTCTTTTGTCGTCCGCACTTTCCTTAAAAAAACGCCATACCGCGGAACACCTACCCTTTGGCAAGGTAGATTTACGCAAGGGGGTGCTCCGTGGAACATTTGCGGGCCGGTTTGGTGCGGTCCGCCTTCTTTCTGTAGCCACACCACTGCCTCTTCCAGCCTGTTGCGGTGCTGCAGATGGCTCACCCTCAGGACTGCTGTCATCGCTCGGCTCTACACCTTCCCAGGTGGGGTCAGTCACCTCATCGTCCACCAAGTCCTCCTCCACTTCCTCACTCTGATCATCCTCCTCATGTCTTGATCCCACCACATACTCAGTCATTGACAACTGTATAACATTCTCCTCAACAAGGTCTTGAGACGGTAATAGTGGTTGATTTAATGGCAACTGTGTCTCATCATCATCATCATCATCCACTACTTCCTTTGACCTTAAATGCCGTTCACATCTGTCATCTTCTTGTGATTGGGTACCCTCTAGAGGTTGTGAATCAGGGCACAAGATGTCATGTTCCTCTGCAAGCGTGCTTGGAGAGAGGGTCAAATGAAGGATTGGTGATGAGACGAGCTCCTCACTATATCCCAGTGTGGGATCACTTCTTTGACCAGACCGTGTATGGTGGGAGGAAGGATGATCAGAGTGAGGATTATGTTGACCAGACTCTTGGCTACTGAGAGTGGACTTGGTGGAAGACAGGGTGGTGCTTAACCGACTGGAAGCAGTATCAGCTGACATCCAACCGACCACCTGTTCGCAGTGGTCGGACCTCGAGAGTGATGTCCTGCGACGCCCTGTGAAATGAGACATGAAGCTAGGTATGGTGGATGTCTTTCTTTCTTGTGATCTGGCACCAGGCACAGTTTCTCCGCGTCCTGACCCGCGCCCTGAACTATCAGAATCACGTCCACTTCCCCGTCCCTTTTTACCCGCCTTCTTCATCTTACACGGAATATGTGACTTTAATATTTGAGTTTGAAAACTTAACAGTATTTCTTCCTATTCTGCAACTGTGCAGAGTACACAGAATAGGCTGCTAAACTGCGGTGACACACACTGAATGGAATATGTGACTTTAATATTTGAGTTTGAAAACTTAACAGTATTTCTTCCTATTCTGCAACTGTGCAGAGTACACAGAATAGGCTGCTAAACTGCGGTGACACACACTCAATGGAATATGTGACTTTAATATTTGAGTTTGAAAACTTAACAGTATTTCTTCCTATTCTGCAACTGTGCAGAGTACACAGAATAGGCTGCTAAACTGCGGTGACGAACACAGAATGGAATATGTGACTTTAATATTTTAGTTTGAAAACTTAACAGTATTTCTTCCTATTCTGCAACTGTGCAGAGTACACAGAATAGGCTGCTAAACTGCGGTGACACACACTGAATGGAATATGTGACTTTAATATTTGAGTTTGAAAACTTAACAGTATTTCTTCCTATTCTGCAACTGTGCAGAGTACACAGAATAGGCTGCTAAACTGCGGTGACGAACACAGAATGGAATATGTGACTTTAATATTTTAGTTTGAAAACTTAACAGTATTTCTTCCTATTCTGCAACTGTGCAGAGTACACAGAATAGGATGCTAAACTGCGGTGACGAACACAGAATGGAATATGTGACTTTAATATTTTAGTTTGAAAACTTAACAGTATTTCTTCCTATTCTGCAACTGTGCAGAGTACACAGAATAGGCTGCTAAACTGCGGTGACGAACACAGAATGGAATATGTGACTTTAATATTTTAGTTTGAAAACTTAACAGTATTTCTTCCTATTCTGCAACTGTGCAGAGTACACAGAATAGGCTGCTAAACTGCGGTGACACACACTGAATGGAATATGTGACTTTAATATTTTAGTTTGAAAACTTAACAGTATTTCTTCCTATTCTGCAACTGTGCAGAGTACACAGAATAGGCTGCTAAACTGCGGTGACGAACACAGAATGGAATATGTGACTTTAATATTTTAGTTTGAAAACTTAACAGTATTTCTTCCTATTCTGCAACTGTGCAGAGTACACAGAATAGGCTGCTAAACTGCGGTGACACACACTGAATGGAATATGTGACTTTAATATTTGAGTTTGAAAACTTAACAGTATTTCTTCCTATTCTGCAACTGTGCAGAGTACACAGAATAGGCTGCTAAACTGCGGTGACACACACTGAATGGAATATGTGACTTTAATATTTTAGTTTGAAAACTTAACAGTATTTCTTCCTATTCTGCAACTGTGCAGAGTACACAGAATAGGCTGCTAAACTGCGGTGACACACACTGAATGGAATATGTGACTTTAATATTTTAGTTTGAAAACTTAACAGTATTTCTTCCTATTCTGCAACTGTGCAGAGTACACAGAATGTGCTGCTAAACTGCGGCGAAGCGCACTGAATGGAATATGTGACTTTGATATTTTAGTTTGAAGACTTAACAGTATTTCTTCCTATTCTGCAACTCTGCACAGAACACAGAATGTGCTGCTAAACTGCGGCGAAGCACACTGAATGGAATATGTGACTTTGATATTTTAGTTTGAAGACTTAACAGTATTTCTTCCTATTCTGCAACTCTGCACAGTACACAGAATGTGCTGCTAAACTGCGGCGAAGCACACTGAATGGAATATGTGACTTTGATATTTTAGTTTGAAGACTTAACAGTATTTCTTCCTATTCTGCAACTCTGCACAGTACACAGAATGTGCTGCTAAACTGCGGTGAAGCACACTGAATGGAATATGTGACTTTGATATTTTAGTTTGAAGACTTAACAGTATTTCTTCCTATTCTGCAACTCTGCACAGTACACAGAATGTGCTGCTAAACTGCGGCGACGCACACTGAATGGAATATGTGACTTTGATATTTTAGTTTGAAGACTTAACAGAATGTGCTCTAATCTGCAACTTTGCACACTAAACAGAATGTGCTCTAATCTGCAACTTTGCACACTAAACAGAATGTGCTCTAATCTGCAACTTTGCACACTAAACAGAATGTGCTCTAATCTGCAACTTTGCACACTAAACAGAATGTGCTCTAATCTGCAACTTTGCACACTAAACAGAATATATGTTTTTTTTTTTTTTTTTTTTTTTTTTCCCCCACACAAAATAACCTGCTGCCCCCACACACAGTAGTCCTAAAAAGGACTTTTGGTTCTTTTTTTTTCACAATCGCTTTTTTTCTCCCTACACTGACTTTCCCTTCCTATCCTCATCTCTCCCTGGCTAAGACTGAGCCGAACTCGCTGGTCAGGTGCTATACAGCACCCGACCACGGGTTCTGGCCAGCCAATCAGTGTAATGCCAGCAGCCAACATGGCTGCTGGCATTACACTGATGTCAGAGCCTCCCTGCACGTTTATTGGCTGTGCAGCAGCCGCGAAACGTGCGGGGAGGAGACCCGAACATGGCGGGCGAGCACATGCGGTACTCGTACGAGTACCGCCATGTGCCGAGCAGAGCGATGCTCGAGCCGATCCGAGCATCGGCCGAGCATGCTCGCTCAACACTAGCTAGGAGTAAAAAAAAACTGCACTTTTCGCAGGAAATTATTTGCAATTGGGAAGGGCCATTATTCACTAATTTCAGTTTGAGTCGAAAATTTTCACCCATCCCTAGTCTTCATCCCCATTCCAAATAAGAGAAAAAAAAAAATCTATAAAGCAATACTAACATATTAAATGTTCACCAGAAAAAGGTCTAATGTAGGTCTCTTCATATATGGTCATGAACAAATTTGCAAATACTGGAGCTTTTTTTGATCCATCAAGATTCCTGATACTTTTATATAATTGATTCTTTCATATTTAAAATTATTATAACATAGACAAAATTCAAGAGGGTGATTAAGAACTCAGTTAGTGTTCTATTTGGATCCGGAGAATGAAAGTGTTAGTAATGTCCCAGTAAAAATATTTGGTATTGTGTAGAGCTTAAAAAGTTGAATTGAATGCAAAAAAAACATATCTCTCAAACCGCTATGGTTTATTCAAAGTTTGATGTTTCTTTTGATACTTTACAGCTGACAGCAGGAGATCCGCATCGGCCGACCCAGAAGATCTGCAGCAGAGCCGCAAACGTGTTATTTAAAACAAAGTACTTCATTGGAATGGTCTAAAAAGTGTGCTTGCAAACCAGGCACACTTTGTAGGCCATTCCAATTAAGTAATTTGTTTTAAATAACGCAATTGCGGCTCTGCTGCAGAGCCTCCGTGTCGGCCGACTGATCTCCTGCTGTCAGCTTTTCATATTTCTCATAAATCAACAGCAAACATTTTTCATAAAAGGTTAGATCATGTGAAGAGATTAAGGATCGTTTCTTCTCCTTCACTGGGGGTTTCTGGCTTCCTGATTTCTGATTTCTTATGTCTCCTCCCCCTCTCCTCTTGTGGGGCCTAGCCTGTCTCTAGTATTTGGTTTCTGGTACTGATTTTTAAAAAAAGTTGCTGGTTGGTCAGTGGGTGTTTCAGGGGTCATGCTATCTGTGTTATTTGTGATTTCTGTGTCTAAACCTGAAGAATTCCCTTATGAGGTGTCAACAGTGGTCATGTTAGGTTGCTGTAGCCTATTTTTAGAATATATTCTGAAAGAGGTTCTCTTCTAGGGATGGGCAAAAGTTTTTTTACTCAAAAGAGAAAAATATGAGAAAAATTGCACTTTTCACTGAGCAGTAAATTTTTCATGAAAACTGAACATTTCCTGATTTTTGTTGCCTAGCTCATTGCATTGAAATTGATGGGAATAATGAATTTCTCCCCATCACATGGCAAGTTTCCCTTTTTATCTTTAGGCATAGTATAAAAGGGGTGTCAGGTTCCCATAGCATGCCATTCTGTGTTTATGAGAGGAAGAGAAAGCAGCATCTTTTGGAACTAGAGAAGACAGGCTAATAAAATGAAGTTGAAGCTTAGTTCAGGGAGTCCTCTAGGCAGGATATTTGTTTTCTGTATTAGGGGAGTCTGGGGGACTCTGGGGATAGAAAGGGAGAAAAGAGGTAGACCACAGATACTTCAAAATTCTGATCTGTCAGTTATCCCGGTGCTAGGGGAGTCTGGGAAAAGAAGCAGTTGAACAGGTTGATAGGTGACACAACAGAGAGGGACCCTGATGTGAGCTTTGATGGAGGCAGACTGATATTATATGAGAGAGAGTATTTTGTATAGAGCCAATGTAAGACAACACACACATAATCGGTTCTATTGTGTACTTTACAGTCGTCGAGAAACATCTAGTAAACACACAAGGGGTAGGGGGGAGGCTGAAAGAATTAGGATCCATGCAGGGACATACAAATAAAGTGGTAGTCCAAAAACTGACTGCAGCCATGGTTTGATGCAGTATGTACAATACATGATGGTGATCCCTCTCCTCCTGAATTTATCAAATTACCACCAAAAGTTCTAACACCACCATCACCAGTACTATTAATAAACCATCTAAAAACAGTGAAGATGAACACTAGTCGCATTCCAGTGTTGATGGCATAGTGCAAGAAGATGTAGCATCTCAATAAACTGCAGCAAACCAACATAAAAACAACATTTGTGGGGGTGGTTGCACATCTCTATGGAGATTGCGTCCTGTGGATGGGTTGGTAAACAATACATAGGAACAATGCATAGCTCCTAGGAGTGGCCCCAGTGCATGCGAGATTGTTTCAGCATACTTGTAGGATAGCTTAATTCTCGGCAGAAATAATGACCCAATGGACTACTGGCAAACAAAACAATGTGTGTGACATGAACAGCCGCATAACCCTTAGATGAGGAGGATGAAAAGGAGGGATTGGAAGGGTTGCTATAATCCACCACTGTTAGAACCACTGATATGGCCACTGAATAATATGTGTCAACAAACTGAGAATAATGCAAGCTTACATTAGACTCAAAGATGATAATGCAAACATTTGCTGCATAAATCATGATGAATATGTATCTCTCTCTCTCTCTCTCTACATATATATATATATATATATATATATATATATATACATCAATCACACTACACAAGTCCACCACCATCATTCACATCTTCCATCTTAATTCTAGTTTTTTTTTATCTGTTTACCAGCATAGCAAAAGGCTTACCAGCATAGCAGCATAGCAAAAGGCTTACAGAGAGAAAAGCCTGAAAAAAGCCCTGAGAAACATTGTTTTGCAGGATTTAGGCTTGCCATTGTTTATAGACAAGTTCTGAGAAAAATTGGTTTGTAGGCCTCGGGATTGCCAAAAAAATTGTTCTGGAGGACTTACGCTTGCTATTGACAAACACAAACCTTGAAAAAATGTTGTAGGCCTCTAGCTTGCTAAAAACAAGCCCTGAGACAAAAAAAGGTATACCGTGCTGGCCTATTGCCAGCAGAACATGATGGTGTGTTAGGCATTGGCAAATGATGTTATGAGACAGGGGATGGTACTATGATGGTGCCATTTGCCACTAGCCACAACAATCTCCCACCAATTTAGATGTATCTGTTTAGAAGAATTTAGCCAATTATGCTGCTTCTCCTGCACCTCCTCCAAAATCATGGGTGTGTTGGAATATTTATTTTTCCTTTGAGAGCAAGAGGGAACTGTGCCTTTCATCAAGTGCAATGTAGTTAGTGTATTTAAGGAAACATTGTGAAATAGGTGAAGGACTGGGAACAACTGATACATCTGATCTCATATGAAACAATTGGCATAACTGCAACCAAACTCCTTGACACTTAGTTCAGCATTGTAAACCAATGCCCCAAAAAATCAAGTACTGCTGTCACTATGGTCTTTGTCCTCACCGCTAAGGACACATGACAACAAGAAGACTTAGGAAAAATGATGAATCCTCATTACCACCCATTTAGCATATTCAGTGGGATGGTATGTCTGTAGATGCTCCCTGATATCCTGTATTTGATTACTTTCCACCATATTGCCATGTGTAGTCAATGCACTACACAATGTGCAATGGATGAACACAAACTGCCAGATCCTCACATCTATGAATCACTATCAGCTGGTGAGGGTAGTAATGTTGGCTAAGGTGGGACACCAGAGAGAAGGAAGAGAACCCTGAGGTGCCGGGGCGAGGGACAGTTGGTACGTCTTCCTGCACCCACAGCCTAGAGCAAGAAGATGATGACAGCACTGATTTTACTCTCACCATTAAACTCCCAGAATCTGGCCGGGTTTCTCTAGTCTTCCTCTTGGGTTTTTACAGATGTTCTTTGTACAGTAAACTCTTTTTCAATTTCTTTTGGGGGGGCTTTGGCTTTCATGTTCTTAATGTAAATGTTGCGATGTATGTCTTGCATGTGCTTTATGAGGGCAGTTGTGCCAAGGTGTGTCCCCTTCTTTCCTCACACTCATGATTTCAGGGAGGGTACAGATGGAGAAGAATGGCCTTCTTCTTCTCCAGAATACCCTTCACTGTTTGGGGCAGATGATTCAGCTGCTGCCTCAGAATCAGCACTAGAACTAGGACCAGAATTATTGGTGTCAAGTGGAACCTGTCCTAGTACCAAATCACTACTGGAGGAGTCCAGTCCAATGGTGGCCATGGCAGTCTCTGGCACATTATCCAGTTCATCATCATGCTGCTGCTAAGACAGATTAATGTCTGGTCCTGTTGACTCAGCAGAAGGAATTAAAGCAGCAGCAAATTCCACAATGTCACTGCTTGTGGTGTTTATGCACATACTCAGTTGCATCTCGTTCTGCCATTCCTTCGAAAAATGCACTTATGCACTCCTCCACACTAGTTGTTTCACCATTATCCTCAATTTCATCACCCCCACCAACAGTCTTGTGCTGCTGTATGGCAGTTGGACTGTTTGGTGATAATGACAAGTGGGATAGAGAGTCCCTGTCACGGTTATCAAGAATACACCAGGAGTCAGTACTGTAATTATAAAACCACCTTTATTGAGAGTAATAAATGCAGATAGTAAAATAGGAGCAATCACAGAGGGTACCGAGCAAGCTAGCAACTCCTACCAGAAAAAGGATGCCGCTTAGAGTAACCTCTCTGCTAGAGACTAGGCGGATGCAAATGGAAGTCTCAGAATGGTGAGCACAGAAACCAGAGATGAAAATCTGCCAGAGCCACAGGTCCGCACCAGATTGGGTGTCTACTATGTAGAAGGGTAAGGCAGGCAGAATAGTCAGACAGAGACATAGGTCAGCACTAGGATGGATGGTCAGACAAGCCTAGGTCATACACGGAGTGGGTAGTCAGCCAGAGCCGCAGGTCTGTACCAGATTGGGTGTCTGCTAAGCCAAAGGGTAATGCAGGAAGAGTAATCAGACAGAGCCACAGGTCAGCACCAGGATGGATGGTCAGACAAGCCTAGGTCATACACGGAGCACTACAAAGAAAATAAATAATTGTAGCAAACACCAATGTAAGGGCGACTGGACTAGCAGTCCTTTTAACCTCTACAGGAAGTAGCAGGGAGGAGTCTCAAGTCACCCAAGGTGTTAAAAGGTACTTGCATGATACATACAAACGCGCACCTGCAAGTGACACCGCTGACTGAGTAGATGTGTAGCCTCCAGTGACATAGTGCACTACCGCATCAATTGGGGAAAGGACACGGCCAGCAGCAGGAGGTACAAGACGCGGCCAGGCCACGGGCACAGAGAGGCATGGGTAGTGACACCAGAGTGGCACTCCCGCCGCTAGTACCCCAGCAACGTCCAGACAGACAACACTGGACCTAGGGTAGGTGCAGTGACAGTCCCATACTGTTACACTTGTCTCCACTTCTATATCTCTGGGTGCTTCAGGGTCCTGTTAGCTTTTTTTTTTTTTATTACTGCTGCTCATAGTGTCCTATGGCACTATGAACCTGTAATCATTTTTTTTTTCATAATTTGCGTTTAATTTAGTTTTTTGGCCTATCTCTCTCTCTTCCTCTATCTCCTTCCACTCTGTTTGCTGCCTATTTTACAGGATGCTGTTTGGTGATAAAATCTGGGTTTTTGCTACATTGAAAGGCATAGGCAAAAATGGAACAATTTTTACAAAATATTTTTTGGTGTAAGCGAAACAGCGGACAATCTAATGGTTTTGTTTCGGATGAAATTTCTTGTGTAAAGTTTAAATTATAATTAAAACGTTTTTTTTCTAACATACTGTAGGGGCCAAAGACTAATACGTATCATTTGTAGTCATTTGATTCTGTATTGGGCATTAAAAACCTATTTATTGACCTATTAATGATTAACTATATAAGCTACTATAATTCTAACACCAATAATAATAATTGTCATTATTAATGCAGCTAGGAGGGGAATTACAATGCTGCCATGTGATTTAACTATGTTATATTCTGATTACAGTTAGCTTAACTAATTTAATTCCAGCATTCCAAAAGGGATCTCGTCTATCTATCTATCTATCTATCTATCTATCTATCTATCTATCTAAATATATATCTAAATATCTATCTGTCTAAATATATATCTAAATATCTCTCTCTCTACCCAGTAGCATTATTCTATACAATTGATTTACTTGGTGAACTATATTTTAGCTTAGAAATGTTATATATACAATTAATTATTAATTTGTCAAGTTTTGTGCCAATTCTGAAAACAGACATTCAGGCATTAATATATATAAAGACATACCAAGAGAATGCAATTCAGCCAACTTTTTGTCATTCAATGTCAAATCTGTTCTGAAGAAACCACGAGGTCACATGAATTTTTTATGTTTTACGTTCTTCAAACTGTTGATTTTTCATGGAAACGATGAATTGCAACTGAATCAGCAGCAAGCATAAATTTTGACTGTTAGCACTAACAAAAAGTGAGCTCTCTATACCATTATTCCTATTCATTAGCATGTTATTTTAAAATATCAATAAAACTATTTAGATTAGGTGTATAGATTACTTCTTAATGTTAAACATTAAAATAACTATAAAGGACATCCAATACCATTATTAGATAAGAATTAGTAAACCTTTTGTACAATCATTTATCATAGAGTTTTCCTCCATATGTAGCTTGTTTAATAAAGGTTCATTTCTTTTCTTTTACATATGTAGAGTATTTGTGATCTGAGAAGAATGACATAGAAGGTTACACAGTTTCAATGCATGATTAAAGGGAAAATTCCATTCAAATAAGATGTTACAAATAAGATGTTAAGTAGAGGTTTTTCTTTATGTAATTGCAAAGAGTTTGATTTTATATTAAAGTCTGTTGCACATCTACTGATCATTAAAAGAAGAACATTTATTTAACTTTTTCCTATTTATTAACATTGAATAAGCCCCCCACACACTAATCTGTGATGGGAAAAATGTCTTTAGGATCTCGGTATCATTCATTTTTTAATTTCTTAATATTTAATTGCTTCTTACAACTAATGTGTTATGAGGTTTTAAGCAACATGCCAGTGTTTTTCCTGTCTTCAGTAGTGGACAGTGCATGGTAAGGTGACCAGATACCCATTTAAATGAAGGATGCTTATGAAAACAAAAAGAAAAGGTTAGAGATATATGGAGTAAACACAACTCACAATATATAAAAAGGGTTTCAAAGCTGCTCCAACATAAAATCCTCCATTCTAAGGATTGAATAGAAAATAAAAATAATCTCAAGTCTAAGCACTTGAAACAACCCTAAAGAATACTATAAACACCATCCAAAAAACTAAAATGTTTATGAAAAAGATATTTAAATCAGCGGTATCATGAGACAAGTAATCTAATTTGATACTGACGATTTACGTATTTTCCTTATATAATAATTCTCTAAAACGTGTGTAACGATGCTGTCATGCGCAGTAGAAACTGCTGCGCGTGCTGCAGTCATACACAGTAGAGACTGCCCCCGCCACAGCTGATACAGAGCTGGACGCTCCGAAGGAGCGTCCAGCTCTGTATCAGCCGTGGCGCGGGCAGTCTCTACTCTGCATGACTGCCTCGCGACCAGCTGGCAGTGGCACTCTGGCCGTGTAACAGGCACTTCAATTAGTATTTTTAATAAACATTTTAGATGTTTTGGATAATCTTTATAATGTTCTTTGGGGTTGTTTCAGAGGATTAGACTTGATGTTTTTTCATTTTGAAAACACACACACTGCAGGGTTGAACTGATTTATGTGCAGACCCAAAGACTTATATTTTCATAAGTGTCCTGCATTTATTTTGGTATCTGGTCACCTTAGCATCTGGTAAGTCAATTAAATGTTTGTAGATGACAGGTCATGGAATCATAGAGACTTTGACCATATTGAGAAATCCATTTGACTTTCTATTAATGATGTCTTCCCTTACAGTATACTTTGACTGATGTTAGCTTTAGCTGCCCTGGATGTAAAAGGAAAATGTGCATCTCTAGAAACCATGGTAGAAATGTACTAAGGCTTGATGCTGTGGCGATGTGTGTCTGGCAATGTGTGGTGAGAACATCATCTTGGCAATAGAGGCACATCACCATATTCATTAAGAATTAGGAATGTAAGGGGAGAGGAGAGAATATCTTCATAAGCATGGAGGTTTTTCAAAATGTTGGTGATGTGGAAGCGCTGCCCTTCCTACACATCAGCAGCAATTCAACAACTCTGATTACATTCTCTCTGCAACTCCACAGGGGGAAGGACAGGATGTGACTTCAGCACCACAAAACTGCCACAGGGATGTGCATTGCATACCCTATGGCACTGAAAAGGGTAGAACAGTTGTAGTAAAAGCTGAAAATGAGAAGATAGACAGGAGACTCAGTAAAACTGGAATCTGCTCATAGGAATGATGTCATTGAATGGAGCCCTCTATCTTTGAAAGGTTTAAAGCCCATTCTCCCCTTCTTTAGCACAATGACATCATTCCTATGAGTAGTTGCAAGACAGGAGCTTTAGAAGGAGGGAAAGAGATGGAGGGGAGGAGAAAGAGTGGTGAATATGACAGAAGAAGGAGCATTATGAAAGGTGAATGGGTGGGGAATGAAAGGGGAGGGAGGGAGGGAGGAAGGTGAAGGGATGAAAGAAAGGGAAGGGGAATGTGTGCATGCTGCACCACTTGGCAAATTAACATTGCCAGACACACTGTACAAGCTGGTGAGGTACGGGGATGCCAGCGGGGCAGCTTGATGATGTATAAGCATAGCTTGTGTTCAAACTATTACACTATGTGCAGCAACATGTCTTCTATCTTCTGTCTTCTATCTCTCGCAGCTATACAATTTACAGACAAATAGTACTTAAATTCTGTAGATGGAAGTCCCCTATCTAGCCTCACATCTTCAGCTTTTATTACAACCTTTCTACCCCTTTCAAAGCCACAGTGGTAAGCATTGCATATCCCTATGGCACTGAAGGGGTTAAATGAAGGCATCTGCAGTCTCTGTGCTTCAGCATAGACAGCAAACTGTCCTCTGGTTCCATAGGGAGCTACAGGGAGATACCAACATCGCCATCCTCAGACAATGTTGGAACTCTGAAATCAGAAGGCAGAGGCAGCTATCAGAATTTAGTGCATGTGGCAAAGTGTGATATTAACCTATAAACACACCCACATGCATACAACTATGACTTATTAACCTGCATTTCCCCATGTAAATGAGCCATTGTGGATGTGTTAAGTGGAAAATTGTAAACCTGTTTAAGGCATGGCCATTAGGGCAGATTGGTAGTGGATTAATAGGTATATGATGGCGAAGAAATTACGTTAGTCTAAAATGGTGATATGCCTTTAACACAGATCCAACACAAAAACGCCATCTTGAGTCCTTATCAAACTTAATGCATCTCCCACCATGAATTCATTGGTACATTTTCCCATTACTCCTGTGAGCATATACAGTTATGCTGCTTATATTTTGCTGCAATAATTTTGGAACTATTTGGTTGGTCTGGTTTGAGGCTACCATCCGCCTATCACTAGTATCAGAGGCACAAACTTCCATCTTAGCAGGAGAAAACCAAGAAAGGAAAATTACCTTGTGTTTGTATTTCTGACTGAACAGAGGTCAGTTAGTTAAAATTACTGAATCAGAGTTCATCAAACCTGTGTTCTTTCAGGTTTATCCATAAATTATAGCTTGTTGGGAATATTAAAGGCATGGTCGAATAACATTTGTTTAAATGATTCCAACAATTAGGAAAAAATACAAACAATAGAGACCATATAATTCTTTTGACTATCTGTTTATTACATATCTCTTTTCATATTATAGAGCAGTTCCCACTGGAAGAAAGGAGTATCAGTATTACATACATAGGGCTTGATTCAATTAGAGCCAGTAAAACATTTGTTAGGGTAAAAATGAGTTCTGTGCAGGTACACACAAGGGGCTCAATACTATTACCACCACTAAAAAAAAAATGCCTTTGTTGTTTTTAAGTCAGATTTAAGTATGTTTTCCACTCCAAATACCATTAAAACCTACACTGTGTTCATGAACATGTCATGTTGTGTCATGCTTATCAGGTCTACGCATTGTGCTTAACCCTATGAATGCCAAGGAGGAACATTACGCATAGTTCCACAACACATGGCTTCCGCTCTGGCATTCAGAGGGTTAATGAAATGTCAACACATGTGAGAACTTACACACATCCACTATGCCATGTTCCTATGAACTCTCCTCCCAACCTGTTGAACGGCAGATATGTCTGAAACACAAAGGTATTGGGAGTGTTACAGACCAATACACCATACTGGAGGGGGAAGGGGGTTCACTAAGGCATGATGAAGTGGTGATAACGTCTCCAGTGATATCACTTGTCCAGTTCCTATGTTATTCGGTCCCTCACACTGACTCAAACACAGTCATTCACACAGGCACTCTCTCAACCACTTGATCACAATTACCCTCTAGCGCTCCCTTGGACTCACTCAGTCACACTGTAGAAATAAAAAGATAAATGTGTATAGTGTTGATAAAAAGGTGTAATATGTGTTATTTGTATTGTGCAAACTGCTCCTCTACCCATTCCACATCTGCCTCTCTCTACTGACTACTCTCTCTCTCTCTCTCTCTCTCTCTCGTTAACACAATCCTCAGCCCCCAGGCAGGGTTTGATGTTTTCTAGGGGGCTTTTTATACATTTTGGGTCTAATATTAATATTATTCTGCCTTGGGATTGGGTGGGGCTTGGATTTGACCTTTCTAACTCTTAACTTGACCTTACTTTTTTCAAACAAATGCCAATTTCCTTTGACACTGACATTTTGCACGTGTTTTTTGATGCGGAAGTTTAACAAGTAGTTGAATAAAAACAGACAGCTCCATTTTTGTTAGAACGGTGACATGTCAGGGATACGCTGGTTTTGTTTTTTCACTGGTGCTGCAATAGAAAACTGGTAAAACACATTTGCATTTTACACGGTGCTTGTTTTTACTGTTATGCCTGTTTTGGCATTGGTAATAGTATCGAGCCCATAGTTGTACTGTCCTAATTCAATTGCCTAACTAACATGAACCACAACGAGCATTGGTTGCCAAAACTCAACTTGCGGACCAACGTTCATTGTAGCTTTTTGTTAACACAATGCATTCTAAATACCGTAAATAATCGCAACGTCAAAGGAATCTAGAGAACCCTCATTTTCCTTGATTCAAAGAAATACAGTAAAACCAGTAGGGCAAAAATGGCTATCAACCTTAGAAAAAAAAAATGTCTAACTAGGTATCCAATTGCCCTACCAAATGAAACCACAATGAACTCTGGGCCACAGAAACTGACTTGTGGATAAACATCCGTCATATGTTTTTAGTTCCCAAAACCCAAGTTAAATAGCTTGAGTAATGGGATAAGAGATAACGATCAGTGCTTGACACACTGTCAAGCACAGAGTGTGAGCTCAACATGCAGTCACCCTCCCAAACACTAACCCTACAATACCCCTAACAGTGAAGTGCAACAGTACTAGTCCTGACACTAGTCTAACACCAACAGCTGTATAACACTTGCCTGGTATCCACTGTCAGTTTTCTTCTGTCATCTTCTATCTTCCTTCTTCAACAACCTATTATCACGGTGCCCGTGCTATTCGGCGACATTGTCAGTTTCCACTCTGCCTATCGCCTATTGACTAGCTGTAATTGTCCCGCCCCAGTATTGTCCTTAAATACTGGGTTCTGGCACATCTACAGTGCCCTTTCGTGGTGTTCCAGTACCAGTGCTTGTTCCTGATTATTGTGTGCTCTCAGTGTATCGACTCGGCCTGTCTGACTACTCTGCATCTCGTCTCCTGCCTGTGCACTGACCCGGACTGCCTGACCATTCTGCTTCTCATCTCCTGTGTACCGCCCCGGCTTGGCTGATGTACCTGCTCCGTGTACCGACCCGGCTTGGCTGACGTTCCTGCTCCGTGTATCGACTTGGATAGTTCTATGTTCCTGTTCTGTGTGATTCCGCCCGGTCAAGCTGCTGTCTCCTCTGCCTCTGTCTCCGGTTAAGTGTAGTGATTACATCTCGCTGCCTGTGGGCAGCGGTGCTGCTTGGTCTCGGTTGCCTCTGTGTCACCCCGGTGGCATTCCTATTGGGTTGCCTTACGAACCGCTCCAGGTCGGGTGCCTCTCAGGGCGAGTTGCTCAGATTCCGTTACTACTATGGCAGTGCTCAGGCTGCTCAAGCCTCTGTTATTGCTACGGCAGTATCCAGTTGCCTAGTCTCCGTTACTGCTACTGCAGTGACCAGTTGCCTAGTGTCCGTTACTGCTACGGAGTGCTCAAGGGGCTCAGTCTCCACTACTGCTACGGCAGTGCCCCTAATGCTCAGTCTCCGTTACTGCCACAGCAGTGCCTCAATTGCTCAGTCTCCGTTAATGCTACGGCAGTATCCAGTTGTTTAGTCTCCGTTACTGCTACGGCAGCACTCACATGGTTCAGTCTCCATTACTGCTACGGCAGTACTCAAGTTGCCTGGTCTCCGTTACTGCTACGGCAGTGTCTAAGTCACTCTGTCTCCGTTACTGCTACGGCAGCGTTCACGTTGCCTAGTCTCCGTTACTGCTACGGCAGTGCTCATGTTGCTCAGCCTCCGTTACTGCTAAGGCAGTCCACTATTGTCTGGTATTCATATACTTGGGCGTTACTCGTATCAAAGCTCTCACCCCTGCTTGAGCTTGTTAAAAGGCCTTACCACACCAGGGTCTGTCTATCTGCTGTTAACCCATGCAGTACCGATATACTGGGACTCACACAAGATTTGCCTTACCTGTGTCAGTATATTGTTCTGTGGACTCTTTACTTATACTGGACCTGTGTGGGCTTACCTCTGTATAACCTGTCTACTGGCTGTACTATATTGTGTGTATATTATAGGACCTGTGAGGGTTATTGTGATCTTAATTCTGTTTTATCCAAACCTACTGTGTCTGTGTGTCGAACAAACCGTTACACCTATCCATATTCTGTTTTCTTCTCTTCTATCTTCTTCTCTTCATCCTTTTATCCAATAGATACTTGTAAAGAGGAAAAAAATAAACATTAAGTATGACCCAAAAGCATAACTTGGAAATATGTGCATTGTTTAACTCTTTGACTGCCAGATGGTATGCAACACATTGCAGAGAGGGTTAAAGTAATGCATACATTCCAAGTCACCACACAATCCATTTAGCTAAAAAAAGAATCTTCGTCTAAATAGAAATATTTAGGCTAATATGAAAATATTTTTTTTCTTTATTTTTTGCATTAGCCATGATATTTCTATATGGAGCAAATAATAATTTTTAGCGAAATTGATTGGGCCACTGATTTTTCGATTGTGGGGCATATTGTGTGGTGACTTGGAATGTATATATTGCTTTAAACCTTTGAGTGCCAGAGAGGTATACAAGGCATTGCTCTGCAATGTGTTGAATTCCGCTCTGGCAGTCAAAGGGTTAAACAATGCACATATATACAAATTATGTTTTTGATCCATATTTAGAGCCAGATTTAAAGACCCCACAGAAAAATAAGAATCTCGGCAGCTAAAGTCAACGGCCACTTGAGCGCATAGTAACTTACTACAAACTGTCTAAACTGCAATTCAAAGGACTGCCTTAGGTGGTATGATGTGCTAAGGGACCCACTTTATCATGCCACCCAGTCAGCTTTGAGCAGGGGATTGGAGGAACCTGCTTGAAGCTGACTGGCTGAGAGGTATGTAAGCAGACATCCCAGTCAATAGCTGTTAGTCCTTTTGAACAGAGATTGCGCATATTTATAAAGGCAGACTTTTTCCAAAATTCCCTCAAAGTAGAACGGTCATAGGACCATCAGGTAAGGTAGGGGGTCTGCTGGTTCTGATTTTCTCAACAGCAGCGGAAAATTAAAAATGGGTAAATATTTTTATTTCTCAATTTTTCACAACTAATATTAATTTTCGATTTACTAGCACACATTACAGGATGGGGACATGTGATTTGGACTTTGGGCATGTTCTACATGACTCACACATCTCTGTATTGTTTAAACCTTTGGGTATCAGAAAGGTAAACAATGCATTGCTCTGTAAAGCATTGCATACCCCTCTGGCACTCAAGGGGTTAAACTATGCATAGATGTTCAGGTTCTTTGTATAGCATATTTATTTATATCTCTTTATTTTACAGGTATATGAAGAGAAGACAGAAGATAGAAGACGGACCAGAGAAAGAAAGAAGAAGGAGAAGAAGGAAGAGAGAAGATAAGAGAAAAAAGAAGGAGGATAGAAGAAGACAGACAGTGGATGACAGGTAAGTTTAATGCAGATAAGCTAAAGATCGGTGCTGGACATTGTCAGGCACAGATCATTAGCTTTTTTCCTTTGATGTTCCCATTATTGCCACTATTTAGCAGCATTTTGGGAACATAACTCACAAAACTGTTGTGATTTCGGCTGGTAGGGCAATTGAATATCTTATTAGCACTTTTTACTATCCAGCTTTGCTCTACTGGCTATTTTAACTGACTTCTTTAAATTGAGCCCTTCATTTTTATATATTTTTCTCTTTACATGTAACTGTTTGAAAAAAAATTGCAAAAAAAGAGAGTCTCTGAACATGTGTTACTAGCCACTGCATGTAATTGAATAGAACATGTACGGACTGTTTCATTTCTTTCAATGGGTGCTAATTTTGCACCTGTTGGGCTTTTAAAGCAGTCAGTTTGTCACAATGCAGGTTAATAGAAGACCAAACTGTGACTTAAAACAACAACATTAGTTTGGTTTTACTACCAGAGGTAATTTAATCAAGCCCCTAATGTGAGTCTGAAAGAGAGGACAAGGAGAAAAATAAACCCATAACTTTAGCCCAGACCTGACTTCATTGGTGTAAATACTTTGCAAGTCTGTAGCCAAGATGAGATCCTGATCTTAGATTATTCAAACATTTACTAGTAATAGTTTTTAATAACATTCAAAGTAAAATTAATTGTTGTTTTCTTTCCACAATTACCAACAATTTGAAACCTGCCACACAACTAAATCCAACTCTAAACTAGTTAAACACAACAATTTTTGTTGAAATTGCACATTTTACCTTCACATTTTAAAGCAGGATGCCTTCTGTTTCAGGAATTAAAATGTGGGCTATAAATGCTAGTGGTATGTGTGTTTTATGATTATACTAGTGTAAAAGCCTGTGTACACGGGCCAAGGTCTGGGTGATATTAAGAGGCCGGTTCTGCTCTGCGTCCTACCGCTGATGCAGTCATGCACTGTAGAGATTGTCCAAAAGCACAGAATGTTTCCAGCACAGAACTCCCAGCATTCCTACACCTCCCAGCACAGAACTCCCAGCATTCTGTGCATTCGGACAGTCTCTACTGCGCATGATGGCTTCTGACAAATATCCTAGCAAATTATTATATAGGATGTAATCGTACTAAAAGGGTCAAAAGTTCATGTCATTTATACAAGAATGATTCATTGATTTAGTTATACATAGCAGAATATGACTGGCAGAAAATTAACCATTTAAAATCTTTAAAATCAGCTCAATCTATAGATTTCACTGCAATGTAATCACAATGGAAATACCCTGGCAAACTTAGTTCTAAACTGAGTGAGGAGACATGAAACGTTTCATAATATTAGTATCGTCTCAAAAATGGAATCAAACAAGAACTTTAAAAAAAGTGTCCTGGCATATGCATTTTTTTTACTTCTGCTCAGTTCAGTAGGGCCTGGCATACTTGTTAGTGGATTGCAACTCCTATTATCATCAGTCAGCCACCAAAAGTAGGAGAGCCACAGATTTACAGTACTCACAAATGGGTTATTTTCACATGCTCCTCCAGTCTTTAAAGGGGTATTGTTTCCAATGTAGAAAAAAATCGTAATAACTACAGCCATTGGGAGCTTATCCCTGTCAAGTCTATGTGGCTTCACAAACCTTATAAATGTGCATTTAGTCTTTTTGATTTTCACCATTATCTGAATTTCTCTAGCGTCTGTAATTTCAGCTGGTTTCCACCTTCCATATTTTTCTTTTCATTTAAACTTCAAAATATTGAGCGAAAATCAACCCCACTGAAAGTAATGTAAAGAAGCAGCATTAGTTGAAATGGTTGGGTAGGTGCTGACATTATATATATATATATATATATATATATATAATTATGTGAATAAGATGCTGAAGTACTTATCTACATTTTCTACAAGTAATTACCCCTTTAACTCTTTGTTTGCCAGAAAGGTATCCAATGCACTGATTTGCAAAACATGTGATACCTCTTCGCAGCTCAAAGAGTTAAATTCACATTGAGACTGATGTACTAAGAAATGAACAATTCTCATAAAAAACAACTCCACCATAGGGAAATTTTGAGTTAAATGGGGCTTTTTTAACTACCTTAATGCTGGAGGGGGGACCTCTCAAGCATTCAAGGAGTTAAAAGACCAATTTAAAACAATAAATATTTGTATTTGTTCCATATTGTTCATTTGGTTTCTTCTGAATTAATCTAGTTGTTCTTAGTGCATCAGCCTCAGTCTGTGATAATGCTTGACTTCCCACATTATATCTATGCACATATGTCATATGTGTCTTGTTGATACATGCCTACAATATGCGTATTTACACCTTTTTTTAATTGCTGACACGTTTTGGGGTGCCTTGAATTAAGCATTTATAAATATATGTCTGTGTTATTTCTGTAAAACACATTTAACATGAAGTGCTAGAGCTATTTCTGCGTAAGCACATTTTTTATGACTGTATATTATTTGTCTAGCTCAGTGACAATGTGTGTACCTAGGTGTGTAGGTGTTTTTATGCCTGGGTTCAATTCTATGCTTTATGTAGGTGAATGTATTTGCTAACAAACTGCACTTAGCAAAATATATCCCCTTGGTTATTAAGGCAATGTCTTCCTATCCCTTCAGGCTAAAAGGAAGTTATTATTAAAACTACAGTGGTATTAACCCTTTAGTAGTTAGAGGTGGCTTTGCAATATAGGTTCAAGAATGATTCCAAATCATTTGATGAATTTACAGACAAGGCTACAATTTTGATATCATATGTTGATTGACTCCATAATGCTGCTGCTGCTAGGAATTAAAAATTAGTCTGTGCAGTCAATATGAAACTGTCTATTTCAAGAAACCATAATGCTTTTCACTAAACAGATGCTTTGTATAGAATTTTTCACATTATTTTAATCAATAGCATTTCCGTAAACTAGTCTTTTGCTGTCAGAAACAAAAAAAAGAAAGAAAATGGGCTTGTCATTTGAAATAGGCTTCTGTATTTGTAACTACTCATCTGAACAAGGAGAACTGCTGTAGCAGGTTACTATTACTCCTGCGGCAAGGCAGGACTGCTAGAGATCCCTTTATAAACAGATCACATGAACAATTGTAACCAATGACTTTCATTTGTGGGTGTGCAGAAACTCTTCTCCAACAGTATGCAAAAAGAGCAACAATGGAAGAGTATATGGCAAACAGATAATCACAGAAAGTCCTCAGTCATGTAAATGGGGAATAAGGACAAGAGGCGCAAATTCAGATTATTGTGGCTTAATAAAAAGGTCTTCAGGGTAAAGAGAAATAAGAAGCATGCTTCTAAAATGTCAGAAAGTCAGAAAGGTCAGATGCATCATAAAATAGAAATAATGTAATAAAATCTGCAAAGAGGCTATTAGGCTAGCTAAAATGGAAAATGAGAAAAATATTACCAAAGAGAGCAAGAAAAATCCTAAGAAATTCAACAAGTATATAAGGTAAAGGTTGTTATTGGTCTATTAAAGGCTAAGATGGGATAATTGTTTAGTGAGGATAAGACTATAGCTGACACCTTAAACACATTTTCTTCTGTATATACAAAGTAAGCAACAATAACAGGCTATGGGCAAACATATTTCCTCCATCATGTACATAGCTTACTGATAACAAACTCAAACTAATTTACCTGCATTTTACAAAAGGGTAAGTAGTGAGTTGGACAAGGGTATACTTTTGATGTAGTATATTTGGCTTTTGAAAAATTATTTTATTATGTGCTTCACACCAGGTTACTACATAAATTAAAATGAGGTATCTGTGTATGGAGAGAGAACTGGTTAAGTGCTAGATGGCAGAGAGTTATTACTAATGGAAGCTATTCAAGTTGGTCTAAGGTTGTAAGTGGGGTACCACAGGGTTCAGTCCTGGGCCCAATGCTTTTTAACTTGTTTAATAATTATTTAGAATTGGGTGTTGAAAGTAGTATCTCATTCTATGTTGATGACATTATGCTGTGTAAGGAAATACATACAGGAGATAATGTTTTTTCCTCTGCAGAAAGATTTGGTAAACTGAGTAAATGGGCAGAAAAGTGGAAGATAAGGTTTAATATAGAAAAATGTAAGGTTATGGATTAGTGTAGCGGAAACAAGCACAGTACATATACACTAAATGGGAGACTACTTGCAGAATACTTATTAGAGAAAGATTTAGGAGACATTATAGACAATAGACTTCACAGCAGTGTGCAGTGTCACTCAGCTGCTGCAAGAACCAATAGGGTGCTATCCTGTATAAAAAGGGTTATAGATGCCTGGGATAAGAAAATAATTCTACCGCTATAGAAATCCTTGGTTAGGCCTTATCTAGATTATGGAGTACAGTTTTGAGCACCAGTTCTTAAGAGACATTATTGGAATGGAAAAAAGTACAAAGACGTTCAACAAATTTGATAAGTGGATTGGATTATCTGAACTATGATGAGAGACTAGGCAAATTGAGTTTGCTTACATTACAGAAGTGACGTCTAAGGGGTGATATGATTACTATTTACAAATAAATTCAAGGTTAATGCAAATCATTCTCTAAGGAACAATTTATTAAAAGAGCTGGTCAAATACAAAAAGTATTCTATTAAGACTAGATGAAGGGTGCTTTTGACTAAAATAAAGAAAGGAACTTTTTACAGTAAGGGCAGTAATGTAATGGAATTCAGGATGCTGTGCTTGTAAATACTTTAGTTGCGTTCAAAAAAAGTAATGGATACCTTTCTAGCTCAGAACAATGTTTATAATTATGATAGTTGGTTTCAAAAGCAGTTAGGATGTTGATCCAGGGAAATATGTGACTGTCATTTGGAATCAGGAAGGAATTGTTTTACCCACTTTGAGCTTAATTGGAAATTGCATCAATGTTTCCAGGTCCACAGGGATGGTATTGTATGGTATAAGCTGAACTTGACAGACGCATGTCTTTTTTCTGCCTCATCAACTTTGTTACAATGTATGTTACTGTGTAACAGATGACAGCTGTAGAATATGGCAGCAACATGTGTATGCACTACAGCAATTGGCCACAGTACAGACATTGACAAAAAAGACTGAATTGCTATGATTCATCATACCATCATACCATCAACCTCAATTCTTGTGTTTCTGTGGCCCTTTCAGAATTCTAGCTAACCATGTTCAGCTGTTCACTCAATCTGTCCGGCATTCACTCCCTTTTAGTGGCTCCTTGACAGTTGACAAGATAGATGCAACCCTTTCACTGACCTGTAGAGATAAGATCAATGTCCCATGTGTGCACATAGTTTGTTTAGATGAATTATAAGCTTTCATTAAGTTGAAGTTGCAAAAAAAATGCATTAAGGAAAAAAAAAATAAAGTATTTACTAGCTTTTTTTGCATTTAATGCTCGTAAACTAATTTCCATAATTGTATTATTATTTTTTATTTGTTTTTCAAATTTAATGTCTTAATGTGTGGCATATAGTTCTGACCACCTAAAAGGTATTTCTAAAAATAATTTTCCATATTATTCTTTTTCATGAAAGGCAAAATGTCACAGCATATCAAATACCTGCCTGGCCTGGGTTTCCCTTATGTATTTAACAGGTATATTGATTCATCATAGCAGATTTTGAATTACAGTTAATATATTTTATTGTTTTTCATATAATTTTTTATTGGCTACTTGTTGAAGAGCCCGTGTACACAGGCCACAGTGCCACCCAGCAACAGCTGCACTGCACTCACGTGCAGTAGAAACTACCCACGCCACGGTGGATACAGAACGCAACGCTCCAAATTCAGACTGTAGTCCTCTCTGCGCACCACACTATTATCAGCCACGGTGCAGGCAGTCTGTAATGTGCATGACTGCATTGCGCGCAGCGGACTGTACTGTGCATGACAGCTTCTGACAAACATACATTTAACAAATTATTATATAGAATGTTCCCATGTCTGGTTTTATTTTTCTCTTGTTGCTCATAAAATTTATCTTTGTCATGAAACAGTTTACCTGGGAAACATAGAAGAAGATTCTTAGCCACACAGGGAATGGTTTCTCCATACCTGTTTGGTACTTAACACTCTTTTTATCTGCATCTATGTCATTTCATGCACTAGTACTTTTTGCTGTACTTGAGTTGCTGGTTGCTGAGAACAGATTCTGAGGTACCTGTATGTTATTGCTTTGGATGACCCCATCCTGTCACTTTCTGTATTATATGCTGTATTTATGTGTGTCTGTTTCATGTGAAAAAAATGCTAATAAATCACTGGTTTTCCAGTTTATCCTTATATAAATTATGTTTTCCAGAGTCTATTTATTAAAAGTGTGATTGAAAAGGGCATAGAGAAACAAATAGTAATTATAGTTGTAATTGTTTTATTTACATTAGTAATGATAGAAAGTAATTTGCACTTCAAAAATGTGCATTTCTTATAAGAAAAACCACATTGCTTACAAATATCTGGCATTGCTTAGTAACAATTATTAATGCTAATAAAAATGCTCATTGTTTCTAAGAAGCGTTAGCAATAGTAATAACATTTTTCAAACCTCTAAAGCTGCATGTATATGTATATGAATTAAATTAAAAGCAATGCGTTTTTTTACGTCATTGACAAAAACACAGCTGTTGTTAATGCATTAACAAATTAAGCTCCTTACCTATTTGCGCTGTGATTTTCAGGTTAAGTTTTATTAAACAAACTCCATAATGTTTCTGCAAATTCTCTGTTGTCGGGTTGTTTAATAAATAACATTGATGCTAGTGTGTTTGTAGAAACACAGAGGTCTTTGTAGTAAAATTGTGCTTTTTAAAAAAGCAGAGGAAAGCAAATAGTGATTACAATTGCAATTTGGCATTTTAATAATGATAGAAATTATTCTAAAAAAATTGAATAGTTTATAGGAAAAAGTCACATTGATAATGCATATGGCATTGATATATAGGACTAAAGAAAGAAAAGTAGGGGCAAGAGAAGAGTTTGCTCTATATTCTTCCGTCCCTACAGAGCCTGTATAAAGTCCAAAATCAATGAGTTCAAAGAAGTTACATTAATACTTCACTTTTATTAAAAATATAGACTTTTAAAGGGATAGTATTACTTCAAAATTACTATCCCTCATATTGTAGCCCTTTATAAACTGAGTTAAATGACACCAGCGGCATCTCTCAGACCTTTATGGTTTAAGAGATAGCCGCTTTCAAAGTTTCCTCTTCCCTGCTGTCAGCGATCTACTGCCAGCAGGGGAATCCGGTCCCGGGACAGGCGGAGGCTCTTAAACAGAGCCGATATCTCATTATGGAAGGAAAAATTATTCATTTTAACAGTCTTCTAAGTGTTTTTGGTTACCAAGCACACGTAGAAGACTGTTTCAATTAATCATTTTTCCTTCCATAAAGAGATATCGGCTCTGCTGAAGAGCCTCCTCTTGATTCAGAGACCAGATTCTCCTGCTGGCAGCAGAACGCTGACAGCAGGGGAGAGGAAACTTTGAAAGCAGCTATCTCTTAAACCATAAAGGTTTAAGAGATGCTGCTGGTGTCATTTAACTCCGTTTATTAAGGGCTACAATATGAGGGACAGTAATTTTGAAGTAATACTATCCCTTTAAATTCATTATAACACATGGACCACAGTGGTGCAACAGGAACCATGCTGAACAGAATCAGAAAACCTGTAGCTAGAACTATAGTTCAAACACAGGCGATGTTAGTACCTAGACCACAAAGTTATAGGCAAAAATCATACAAGGAGCAATTTCAAACCAGCTGCATCAAACAGATTTATAAAATTATAAGTAGCCATTTACTTAAATTCAGCTTTTGACCCTTTAAGAGCCAGAGAGGTGTGCAACCAGAATGAAGTACAAAGCATTGTGTTGCACTCCCTGTGATCTTAACCCTTTGAGTGCCAGAAAGATATTTATAAATGAAAAGGGTTTGGGAGTAATGGTAGACAATAGACTCAGCAGTAGCGTGCAGTGCCAGCTGGCAGCTGCAAAGGCCAATAAGTTATTGGCATGTATTAAAAGGGGTATTGACTCAAGGGAGGAAGATATAATTATGCCATTTTACAGGCCCATGGTAAGACCCCACCTAAAATACGCTGTTCAATTCTGGGCGCCCTTTCTGGAAAAAGGACATTATGGAACTAGAGAAAGTGCAGACAAGGGCTACAAAACTAGTAAGGGGAATGGAAAGTTTAAGTTATGAAGAAAGGCTAGAAAAGTTAAACTTGTACACAATAGAGAAATGGCATCTTAGAGGGGATATGATAACATTATATTAATATGTTCAGGGCCCATACAAAAGGCTCCACGAAGACCTGTTCATTAACAGAACAGTATAAAGGGCAAGGTGTCACCCGCTTAGACTTAAGGAAAGGAGATTTCAACAGCGGGAGGGATTCTTTACGCTAAGGACAATAAAGGTGTGGAATTCACTGCCTGAGGAGGTGGTGCTTTTGAATACATCAAATGCCTTTAAAAAGGGCCTGGATACTTTTTTAAAAGAGCAGAACATAGAGGGCTATGTATGTTAGTATTCGAATTAATATTTATTGATTTATTGATGATTTGTGCTTAATTAGGTCATTTTTAACAGGAAACGGATTAAAGTTATGAAAGTTTTTTTCATGCCTCCCAAGTGGCCAGTTTTAGGTGGGTACTGTCCCTCTGTAAAGAAAATCCCTATGTCCCTCTTTTCTTCCCTGGTGTCCCTCTTTTAGGAGATCAGACTGTGGGGCGTGAATATAAGTGTATCACATTGCTCCACAGCAATAAAACTTACATTAATGTTTGTTAAACTTTATTGCATGTGTTTATAAATCATACTGTGTAAATAAAATGCTTTGTTCTTGTTCTAAATCATTTATTCAGTAATGCAAGAAGGTGGCAGTAGGTTATCAAGTGACCAAACCTGATCTAACTCTAGTCCTGCCCTCAACACCATCAATTAAAGTAGTGTTTTTGGGAGCTGTATTCTCTGCTTCTATCTGCCTCACAATCACAGTGAGGAAGAGGGAGGGAGAGAACAGTGACAATGTTTACATAGTTTACATACATTGCTATTGTCATGTGGCTCCACTGGCACATGTGATCTCTGTGTGGAGCCACCAGAGAAAAGCTGAAACTGACTGCTCCAGTCCCGGAGCAGTCAGTTACAGCCTCCTCACAGTGATCACAGCATGCCCTAAGGAGTGCAATGGTCATTAATGCATGATATGCCAGAACTATCTTCTGTACTTAAAGGATGGTATTGCTTGATAGTCATGGCATGTCACTCATCTCTAACAGGTTAAACACCTCAACACCACATCTCTTGAGGTCCACTTGAAATGAAAATGCCTGATACCAAGAGGCTGATCCAATAAGGACAAATAGGAGTATTTATAAAGCAAAACATCTGCACCATAGGCGACAAATAAACAGTCCCTAAATTCCCAATAATTTAACTTGGATGTTTAACACCTGGAATCCTACACATTTATTTTAACCCTTTGAGTACCAGATGGGTATACCATGTTTCGGGTACCCCTCTGGCATGCAAAGGGTTAAATTAAAAGGACTGTTTATTCATCCAATATAGTTCAGTTGGTTTGTCCCACAATTACTTTGGGGAGGAGCTGTACGGAAGAATCATAAGAGAGATGTTTGGCAATATAGTGGTGAATTTGATCCAAATTCACCTTGGCTGAGATGCAATAAGGGGCCACTTTGGTGTTCTCGATTCAATTGAGGCCAATACCTATAAACCCTGATAGCATTTTTTCAAGCACATTAAGCAATTCAATTACCTGTGGTACGAAGAAGTACAACAGAAAAAAAGCATGTCAGACCTAATTTTACGCCTGTTTGCGCCCATTGAAATACATTACAAAACTTCCTAATTTGCAATTGAATTAAATACATTAGATTTAAGATGTGATAAGGGACCCACTCTACTGGGAGAAAATCTACACCCAGTTCCCAGAGTCTCTTATTGCATCTCAATGTCAACACGGGAACTGAAACTGAAAAAAAAAAGCATTAAAAAACTAATTGACCAGTGGTTTTATTGATATGGGGCACTAAGCCCCATATTAATACAGCCAAAGCACTGAAAAAGTGTGAAATGTTAAGAGAATTAACCCTATGAGTGCCACTGAGGTAAACTTACCCCACTGGCACTCATAGAGTTAATTCTACTAAGTAAAAAAACAGGCCTTACTTATCAGTAATCTTGATGTCCAGCAGAGTCTTCAGCACCCTGGTAAGCTATTGTCCTTCTTCTTCTCTCATCTTCTGTCTTCTTCTTTCTCTCTGTTTTCTTCTCTTCTGTCTTTGTCTGTGCTGTCTTCTTATCTTCCTTGTTTCAAATAGTGACCTGTAAAGATAAAAAAACATTAAGCATTCAATTTTGCCCAAAAACATAACTTGGAAATATGTGCATTGTTTAACCCTTTAACTGCCAGAGGGGTACACAACACATTGCAAGGCAATTCATTTTGTGTACCTCTCTGGCACTCTAGGGTTTAAAGTAATGCACATAGTCCAACTTGCCACACATTCCCCCCAACTGAAAATCCATTGTCCCAATACATTTTGCTAAAAACTGAATCTTCGTTCTAAATAGAAAGATTAAAGCTAATGCAAAAATATTGTTCCTTTGAAAAAAAACAAGTTGTGGACTCTGCCTCTGTCACTGGCAGTGGCAGCAGGAAGTGAGAATGACAAAATACCCCCTTTGTACCTTTAAGGCCGATGACTGAGCCAGCGTGTGGGAAATTTGAACAGAGACTGTGTTTTATATTGCCAGTCTCTGTTTAAAATATCTCTCAGACATCCATTGACTGGGATATGTGCTTACGCACCTCCGAGCCAATCAGCTCCTAGCGGGATGACGAACAGAAACCTGCCATATAAAAGCCAGTCTCTATTCAAATTTCCCAGACATAGGCTTTGGCATCGGACCGAGAGGTACCAAGGGGGATTTTGCCAGTCTCAGTTCTGGTCACCACTGTCGGTGACATTGGTGAAGCCCACAACTTGGTTCTTTTCCAAAGCAACAATATTTTTGCATTAGCCTTAATCTTTCTATTTAGCATGTAGATTCAGTTTTTAGCAAAATGTATTGGGACAAGGAATTTGTGATTGGGGGGGGAATATTGTGTGTGCTGACTTGGACTATGTGCATAACTGTAATTTTTTGAGTGTCATAGATGGTATGCATCCCCACTGTCAGTCAAAGGGTTAAACAATGCACATATGTCCAGTCTCGCCTCAGACAAATCACTAAATTCTAGAGGGTAGTAAGTATTATAAACAATGTACTCCGTTTCCTAACTATGTGTGTCCAATAAAAAACAGTACTGCAAGACCAAAAACACCATGTCTGATCTCACCACCGCAAAACGATATGTCCTCTCTTTCATATAAGAAACACCTTACTATTGCTTGCTGTTATGGTATGTTATTTCCATCCGTCGGTAGTCTAACAGGTGATGTCTGTCAATCTTCATAAATCAATGTTTTAATCATCATGTTGTGTACAACTGGATGTGAATGTCGGTGTTACTGTCAGATATTCAACTGCAACTTCTTTTCTTTGCTCCTTATCCTTGCTACTTCCACAGGGAAAAGACTTAATCATCTGAACCGCCCTACATATAGCAGTTCTTAATTGTTACACCACCGGAAGTGATATTCAAAACACAATTAAGCCTATCTGTGAATATTCCATAGTTTAACATATAAATTAAAATATTTATTTAAAATACATAACACCTATAGAAATACCAACAAACTTAAAACTAATCGATGCAGAATAATAATCATTATTTAGGGGCTAATACATGATAGTAATAGCAATACTGGTGGGCTACAAAGGTACATGCATGCAATCTCCCTACCACAAATATACTATGACCCATTAAGCACCAAAGGGGCACACAACAGGGCTAGTGCCGTCCATCCACTTGTCCCTCCTGCCTATGAAGGGATACACTTATACCGCAAGTAAGTCGTGGATTACTGACATCAGTACACTATCTATAAATCTTGAAGTAAATACACAAAAAGCTACAATATAGCCCCTTGATGCTGCATCGATATAGCACTTAATGTAACGGTAATGTAAATCCACCCCTCTCAACATAATTGATCTACCAGACAGAGCACATACGTGACTGAATGCTCCAAAAATAAATAAATAACCAAACTAAAATATAATAAATCTCCAGAACCTCTATATATATAAACTGAAAAATGGGCAAGTACCTATATCAAATATATCAGAAGAATACCTAATGATAAATACAACCCAGGACCAATTAGTTTAGAGTTCCTCATTGTCACAGTCTGGGCAGACTGCCAGGTGTGGCCACACCTCTGGCAGGTCATGGTGGACTTGAACTAGCGTTCTCATATTTTCTGGTCCTGCTTCTTGTCTTTGAGCCACTGCTGAACCTGTTTTATCAGTGTGGTTCTATCCCTATATACTTTGCCTTGCCTGCTGCACTAGGGGGCTGAACTGTTGCTATCAGATTTCATCTGTAGCTTCTCCTGTCAGTAAAAGTTCACCTGAGGCAGCTTGTCAATTAGCTGCACATTACCTGGGTATAAAACACTGCTTCTCCCTGAGGGCTGTGTCAGCTCATTATTCCCGTTCCTGTTGTTTGTCTCCTAGACTCTTGCTTGCTGCCTGATCTGACCTATGGTTCTGTGCCTGACTACTCTTCTGGATTTGCCCTTGTCTGATTCTACGTATCCGAATACTGTTCCTGCCAAGCACCAGTGCACAGACTCACAGCCCAGGTTGCTTTTTTCCTGGCCACCCTTGGTTGTGTTTATCTGCAAGAGCGAGTGACATCTCTGCACTACGGATTCCTATCAAGGTAAACCATTACACTCATGTAATATAACTGTTATCCTAAACAATGTCTTATAGGAATCCAAAAAGTTCAACATCTGACTTCAGACCAAATGGTTGTACTGTTTTCATGTTGAAAATCAATTCTGTTTCCCTTCTTGACATATATTGTATAAAATCACCTCCCTCCAATTTTTCATCACCAGGTCTATAGCCATAAAGGAAAGTTCTTTACATCTGATCCACGACATTCAGTAAAATGTATTGATATACTATGGTTCCTAAAATTGATCCTAATATTATATATATATATATATATATATATATATATATATATATACACTCTTTGATCCGATTCTTTAACCACCTTTTTGTCCTTCTGATGTATTGCTTGTTTCATGAACAGGATAATAACTCCTTTTGTGTTACACGTCATAGAATCTTTGATTTTACATGTTTTCTCAGTAACTGTTGCCTTAAAGTGATAGTAATACTTCAATTTCATTTTATTTTATATTGTAGCCATTAAAAAAACATTAAAAAAGATAAGTCTTATCTCTCAAACCTTTATGGTTTGAGAAATATTAGCAAGTAAAGTTTCCCTTTCCCCTGACTGACATCAGCGCTGTAGCTGACAGATTTAGAATCCGGTCCGCAAACCGACGGCGGCTCTTCAGCAGAGCCGAGATCGCAAGATATAAAAATAACTACTTCATTGGAATGGTCTACAAAGTGTGCCTGGTTTGCAAGCACACTTTGTAGATCGTTCATTGAAGTAGTTATTTTTATTTGTTGCAATCTCGTCTCTGCTAAAGAGCCACTGGCTGGTCTGCGGACCAAATTCCAAGTCTGTCAGCTAGATAGCAGACTTGACCGATACAGACAGTCAGAGGGAACTTTACTAATGAATATCTCTCAAACCATAAAGGTTTGAGGGATAAAACTTATATCTTTAATGTTTTTTTAATGGCTACAATGTAGAATTAAAATGAAATTGAAGTATTACTATCACTTTAAATTCTCTAAAAACTTCTGCAGCTAATACACTCTCCACATTTGTGGAAACCCCCATTTCCTCTTAACCCTGTATTTGATGTTGTCGGAAAGTTGGATTTCACACTGGGTGCTACCTATATAACCAAATTATGGGCTTTCTGTACACTATTGTGGGTTTATTATATAACTAGTGTAAAAGCCCATGTACACAGGCCAAGGTCTGGGTAATATTAAGGAGGCCACTACTTCACTGCTTCACGCGATGCAGTCTTGCGTTCCCTCACTCACGCTATGCAATCATGCTCAGTAGAGACTGCCCGAATGCAGGCAGTCTCTATTGTGCATGATTGCATTGTGACAAACATCCTACAAATTATTATATAAAATATACCATTCAAGATCTCCCAATGTTTGTATACAATCTTCTTAAAAATATTATACCCAACATTATATGGGTAACTAATAATGTGTGTGATGTTTTCTCCAGTTCTTTCCATCAAATTCTCTTCCTTCACCTAACTCTTAATCTTGTCAATCTCTTCCTTCAATGTGTCCTCTTAATAATGCTTTTCTATAAATCTGTCTTTAAGAATCTTTGCTTATTCTTCATAAAATTCAACATCTTTGCAGTTCCTTCTAATCCTTGTAAAGTCTCCTTCTGGAATATTACATATGCATGGGGAGAAATGGCACCTTCCAAGGTGATATAACTATTGACATCTGTTGTTTTGAAAAAAGGTTTTGTCTTAATGTGGTCATTTTCCTCATAAATCGTTAGATCCAAAAAATTTGCCTTACTATAACTGAATTCTGTGGTTAATCTTAGATTATATTGATTGTCTGATATATATAACAGGAATTTCTGTAGGATATCCTCCAAGCCCCTCCATATGAAGAAGATGTCATCAATGTATCTCTTACAGGTAACCAGGTTGTCACCGAATAGATTGTTGTTCCCTATAAAATGGGATTACCAATCTCCCATATATAAATTCGGAAAACTCAGCATGAACCTGGTCCCAGTTGAGTACCCAAAATTTGTAAATAGAAATCATGCTAATACCAAAAATAGTTGTGTTCTAAAATAAATTTAATTGCTTAAATAATAAAATATGATTTGTGTTTTTGCTAATGTTTTTGCTAATTTAAAAAAAAAAAAAAAAAAATGTTTCCAAACAATCTTTATCATGTTCTATTATAAGATATAATATATAATTGTAACCAAAATATTTCCTTTTCACCATTCTACGTTTTGTAAAATATAATAATGTATGATGTGTTCTTTAAGAAAGCCGCTACCTTTTTCACCTTTCCTTGTAAGAAAAAAAATTGATGTATTTACTTAAATTGCTTGTTAATGATTGAATGCCTGAAACTTAAGGCCTGGAGGTTATGCCAGGCTTTTGTGAATTTTCAGTAAAAAATAAAACATTGTGATGCATGGATCAGTCACATCAATGAATTCCCTCTCTCTTTACAAAGTTGAGCTGGTGAGATGGCTCATTTGGTTAACGCACCTTCTTTAGAATCTGTTCAAGTCTCAAGGTTGCAGGTTCTAGTCCTGACAAGGTCCGCTCATCCGTTCACCCTTTTGAGGTAGATAAAATGAGTCCAGGACATACTTGAAAACAAAAGACAATCTCAATATATTCTTCCTGGTAAAACACTTTCACAAAAAAAAGTATACCTTCTTTCAATAATTTCTTTAATTCCAATTCAAATTCTTCTGTTGGATCTTTTTTAATTTTCTGTATGTGCTTCCATCTGCTAATCTTTTTGCCTCATCATCATATTATTCACAAAATAAAATCACATTGTCCCCTCCCCTTTATATGCAGGGCAAATAATATTATTTTCATTATCTTGTAACTGATCACCTTAAAATCTTGTTTATTAAGATGAACTTTTTTTTATTTTTCATTGCTCTGATGTTGTAACGGTTTTGTAGGACACTCAGACCAGCAGGTTAGAATAAAACACAGTTTTATTAATAAAACAAGAAAGACCTCCCTCAATAGGCAATACAGCATAATAGAAAGATGCCTTCTCAGCCCAGTATACAGAGGAAATAAATATACATATACTGTCACAGGACAGGCATAGAAACATAAGGGTACTCAATGGTTAAAGTCCATGTAAATCAATCAGTCTCTGTTGTGGTGTTTGACACTCCCAAGGTGGTAATGGAGCAGCAAGTGGTGATAGATGAATCAACACCGTTAGTCTATTGAACTATTGAGATAGCTGCTTAGGCAGAACAGGAACTGAGGCCAAATACTCTGCTAGAGATGAGCTAGAGTCACAAGCCCCCACGGGCATTGCAACGGAGATAACCACACTGCAAGAGCTAGAGCCAATAGCCCCCACGGGCGTAGCAACGGAGACAAACTACGCTGCAAGAGCTAGAGCCAATAGCCCCCATGGGTGTTTAACGGAGACTAACATCACTGCAAGAGCGAAGATACCAGAGCCAATAGCCCCCACGGGCGTAGCAACAGAGACTAATCACTGCAAGAACTAGAGCCAATAGCCCCCACGGGCGTAGTAATGGAGACAAACACTGTAAGAGCTAGAGCCAATAGCGCCTCCTGCGGGCACGGTAACGGAGACCAACTACACTGCAAGATAGACAGAAAGAGCCACCACCCTGTACATGGGCTCTGCAAGGTAACCGGCTCAGCAAGTGTAGCGGAAGACTCAGGGCAACGGCTCAGCAAGTGTTAATGGAGGCTCAGTGAATGGACACAGCAGCTCTGCAAGTATATTTGGAGGTTCAGTGAATGGAGACAACGGATCTGCAAGTGTTAATGGAGGCTCAGGGAATGGAGACACAGCTCTGCAAGCATAAACAGAGGCTCAGCGAACAGAGGCACGGCTCTGCAAGTGTTAACGGAGGCCAAGACACGATCAGCCCTGCCACCAGCACAGCGGAAGTCAGAATGTCGCCTAGACAACACCAAACAGCAACAGCAGGAACAGAGGCAGGGTCAGCAACGAGCCGGTACGGATCACGGAGAAGGAAGTCAGCCAGGTCGGGTCAGATCACGGAGCAGGATTCTCAGACAAGCTGGGTCAGGTCACAAAGCAGGAACGTCAGCCAGGCCGGGTCAGATCATGGAGCAGGATACTCAGACAAGCCGGGTCAGGCCACAAGCAGGAACTTCAGCCAGGGCGGGTCAGATCACGGAGCAGGAAACAAGGAGCGTAGTCAAACAGGCCAAATCGGTACACAGGAAGCAGGAACACTGGAACACAGCAACAGCAACACTGGCTCAGGAACACCACGAAAGGGCACCTGACAGGTGCCAAAGGCCAGGTATAAAAAGGCCACAATGGGCGGGCCAAACCAGCTCAGCCAATGGGAGCACCCACAACCAAGAGTGACAGATAAGGATCATGGGCACCGTGATAGTACCCCCCTCCTAAAGACCCCCTCTCCCAGCAGGAGGTCTAGGTTTCTGGGGATATTTAGAGTGGAAATTGCGTAACAATCTAGGGGCATGGAGGTCTCTCTGATTAACCCAAAAACGTTCCTCAGGGCCATAGCCCTTCCAATGGACCAAATATTGCATTTTCCCTCTAAATCTCCTAGAATCAATAATACTCTGGACTTCATACTGCTCTTGGCCCTGAACGTCCACAGGCCCAGGAACCACCGGAGTGGTAGTGTAGCGATTGCACACCAAGGGTTTTAACAGAGATACATGGAACATATTATGTATGCGCATAGAAGCTGGGAGTTCCAATGCGTAGGAGACGGGATTCACTTTGCGAATAACTTTGAACGGACCAATGAACCAGGGAGCCAACTTATCGGAAGGCACTTGCAGATTGAGATTTCTGGAGGAGAGCCATACCCTATCCCCAACCTGGAAGGAAACCGCTGGCAGCTGTCTACGATTAGCATGTTGCTGAAATGACTGACTGAGGGTCCTCTGAACTTGTGCCCAAGTGGAGCGAAGCTGCTCAATATGCTCGTCCAGAGTTGGAATTTGCTGCGACTGAAATGAGTCTGGGAGCAGGCATGGCTGGAACCCATAATTGATAAGAAACGGGGAGCTCCCGGACGATGAATTACCAGAAACACTGCACAAGGATGGCAACCGATGTGATTTCATAAAACAACACTGGTATCCACTCACATTCATTCATGTTACCAGAAACACTGCTCAAGAATTAGAGTTAATAGGAAAGAGGTTGAAGTAAGGATTGTGGTGAGTGAAGAGGGGCAGAATAAGAAGAGATATATCAGTATTAAAGGGATAGTAATACTTCATTTTAACTTTATTTTATTTTGTAGGCATAAAAAAACATGAACGATATAAGTTTTATCTCTCAAACCTTTATGGTTTGAGAGATATTCACAAGCAAAGTTTCCCCCTCCGGCCCCTTTTACCTAGTGTAAGCAATCTCTTCTCAGATGTGGAATGCAGTCCATAGACCAGACAGATAACAGAAGGGGGCAACCTTATTCCTATGAGAACAATGAAAGCCCTGCCCCCCTTGACAAGCTTTTCAGGTTTTTCCCTTATCTTAATTGAAGATTGTTCCTCTCTGCAGTCTACCTGGGCACCTCCCTTCTGCTCTGGCTGAACAGTGTTACATCAGTAAAAGGGGCGGGAGGGGGACACTTTTTCATTGAATTACTCACATTGAACTACAACTCTGACAGAAATGAAATAACACTCTCCAAAGTCCAAATACTATGATGATTAATTAGAGCTGCTTTTGTTATGAAACATTACTATCCCTTTAAGTGGATGAAAATGAAGCACTGGACATAAGTAAAGAATGATAGGAAGGACTGATCATTTTATTGTACTCATCTCTGGGCCCCTTACTTTACAGAGCAATTCAAGACCAATGTTCCTCTTCCACTCCACTGAGTATAAGAGGCAAAGGTGGCACACTGTAGTATTGTTCCAGATGCATGATGACTTCTAAACACTGCGTGGTAGAAAATGATTCACTTGTCTGCCTAGCAGGCTAATATTTTTATTTGCATAGTGCAGCACAGTTCAGTCTACCCTCCCATTACAAGGCCCATTCGAAACCACTGGCCTTGAACCATGTGTCTGGAGATCTGAGCAGGTATAAAGCATGAATGTGACTGTGTGTTCTCTCTATAGCAGTAGAGAAATTTTGCAAAGATTATTTATACTCTTTCACTTTGACTCAATGAATAAGTTTTATTGCAAAATAAGTTTTCTTATTTTTTTGCATTGTTTTACACATATGTTGAAGGTGCCGCAATGATACTTTATGAAGACAAATGAGAAAACATTGGTATGCTCAATCCCCAATGAAGTGTGTGTGTGAGTGCAGTTGAATACTTGTTCTTTAATTACATAAAAATATTTCAATAGGTCCTTTTTGTTCAATTACTTTACTAACTCTTTGAGTGCTAGAGAGGTATCCAATGCATTGCAATGAAATGTATTGCTTACCCTGCTAGCACTCAAAGGGTTGAATCAGCTGCTGTTTTTTGGTGCTGATGTATCTCTACATTATCTCTGCTCTCCCATGCCCGCCTCAGAACATGGACACCTTTAAGCCAGAATGATATGCTAATGATCACAATCACTCCCCTTGAATCTCTAAGGCTTAGAGCACATGGTGATATGTTTTTCTATCACCATGGCTTTTACACTTTGAAAGACACACATTGCCATAGCATCACCTTTTAGTGCATTTCACCCTTGTAGTATTCATTAAGCTGTCTTCAACATGTGATTTCCATATCACCATGCCTTTGCTGCATTTATAATTTTTCAATGTCTCCTTTGCCAATGTTTTATTTATATATTAAAATGTTGTTTTAATGAGCTATTTTAATATTCATGAGGGCATTTTTGTATGGTAATGTGACAATTCATCATATGATCTAAAGGATGATAGCTGGCAAGGCAGTTGGAACTCACAGAAATTTGCCACCTTGAGACTGGCAAATTAACATAGCTACCTATCCAGTCCTCATACTTTAGGATATCGGAGAATAGTCTGCCATTTTTATAAGTAGCCATAGTTAAAGGGATAGTAATACTTCGTTTTAACTTTATTTTATTTTGTAGGCATTAAAAAAACATGAAGAATGATATGTCTTATCTCTCAAACCTTTATGGTTTAAGAGATATTCACAAACAAAGTATCCCCCCCCTGTTCAACCAGATCAGAAGGGAGGTGCCCAGGTAGACTGCAGAGAGGGACAATCTTCAATTAAGATAAGGGAAAAAGCTGAAAGACTTGTCAAGGGGGGAAGGGCTTTCATTGTTTTCATACAAAGAAAATTGTCCCCTTCTGTTATCTGTCTGGTCATACAACCAGATTCACATCTGAGAAGAGATGGCTTACACTAGGTAAAAGGGGCGGGAGGGGGAAACTTTGCTTGTGAATATCTCTTAAACCATAAAGGATTGAGAGATAAGACTTATATCATTCTTCATGTTTTTTTAATGCCTACAAAATAAAATAAAGTTAAAACGAAGTATTACTATCCCTTTAAAAGTATTCTGTATTTTAAGTTTGCAGTATTTTACAGTTCTCCAAATTTCAAAGTTGTCCACATTTCAGAGTTTTCATAATTCTCAAAATTTCAAAGCACTTTCTATATTTCAAAGTTCACCATGTTTCATAGTTTTCCACATTTCAAAGCTCTCCATAAACGGTGTGTTTCAACTGTTTCCATAGTTGCCTAATGTGAAACCACATATAAAACTGGAAGGGTGACATTTCACGTCAGACAGTGATGTTTGAACTTCAGTACAATTTAGTATTGTGACATTAGCCTGTTTATTAACATGACTGCCATTACAACACATCAGTGAATTTTATGACAACATTATAAGCTAATAATATCTCTCCCCCTCTTCTGGCATATCTAATTCTTATTGCCTATGGCAAAGTGTGTTTTATTAACCAAGGTGAAGTGCACTCTTCACGTCTCAAAAGAAATTGCTATTATATCAAACCTTAATGCATCTCCCACAAGTTTTTCTAATATCAAAAAATCAACCTCCATAAAGCTTAATTTTGTCTTGTGTAAAGATGAAGCAAAATAGTTCAATTCCATAGTATAAAACAATGGTCACATGAGATAATACATTGTTTCAAGTTAATTACTCTTACTACATTCTTTGGGCATGCTTCCAATTTAACTAATATATTTTTATTCAGCTATTGTATTCCTGGTCAAGCTTTCAGATATTACTATGTTCTTCATCATCTGAAGAGTATTGATCAGCATTGTTTTTGAAGCAGTGTGTATGTGAATCTGTAATTTTTGCTTGACTGGATTTAAATCTCTGAAAATATATAAAAATGCATAAAAACTATTATCTGCAATATGCTATTTGTGTCAAAGAGATCTTTATGTGCAAAGAATTTTGCATAATACCTGGCAAAGATAAAAATATTCAAGTGATGTCAACTCTCAAACAAGCTATAATTTCTGTTCTTTTCTTAAACTAAAACAGATCCTGAAAGGTGAATTAATAATTTTTATGTTCCAAAAGGCAATTAATGTTGCCAAAAATAAGTTATATTTAATTATCTTAAGGTAAATATATTATATATATTATTTATCTATTCTGTATCTAGTCTATTAAGCATGAAACATGTTTATGATTTGCTGAGGCTGATATACTAAGACCTGGGGGTCAATGCACCCATGAGAAAAACTGCCCACTTTCCATGTTATTCTATGACACATATGATGAGATGTTAGCACATACTCCATAGATAAACATAGGAATTGGAAAGTTTGTCAGTCTGGAGAGAGGACAAGTCATTACCTCTTTATTACACGTTTATCATACCTTAGTGCATAATCCCCCAGAAGTAATTTACAAATTACCAAAATTATCATTGAGTTTAGTGGGGCTTTATTCTCCCTTAAATACAAGAGAGGTCGCCAAAGCATTTCAAAAGCATTCAATGAGTTAAAAGCCACATTTAAACGGTTAGTAATGTCTAATTTTAGTAAAATGTAATATTGTAGATATTAAAAAAATAAATTAACTGGTGCAAGTCCTGTTTCTCAAAAATGTGTAGTTTGAGAGATATATGCTGATAAAGTCCCCCTCCATACCCTTTTACAGATGTCAGCTATCTAGCTGACAGAAGGAGATTCAGGTCGTGCGACCCGACAGTGGCTCCTCAGCAGAGCCAAAAAAAGAAATACATCTTTGGAGCATTCTACAAAGTGTTCCTGGTTTGTAAGCACACTTTGTAGACCATTCCAATTAAGTATTTCTTTTTAGATAGCGCTAATCTGGCTCTGCTGAAGGTGAACTCTACATTTCCAATATTATTTTATGGAGCCTATGCACTGGAATTGCTACAACGTGAGAGATCTTAGTGCATAGGTTCTGTAGAATAACCTATTGATATGACAGTTTGTTTCACTGGAGATGAGATAAAAAACAAAAAAGAGAGGGGTGTCAATATTGCCTTATCACACAAATTATTTAAAAACAAATCTTGAAAAAGTAGCCTATGAGCTACGAAACGCATTGATGTTTGACAGCGGTGGGAGCATCTGGCTGAACACATCGAATAGAGTTAAGTTTGCTGTTCTTGGTAGCTGAATTGAGTCCTTCTATGCCTTACAGTGGCGGTGGTGAGAGCATCTGATTGTAAGCGCCAAGCAGATGGTAAAACATTCTCTGTAAGCTATATTTGCTGTCTATGTGCATATGCACACAGACAGCCATCATTTATATGAGTAGATTATATTGCATTCTATTACCTTTAATTTGTGTGATAAGGCACTATTGGCACCCCTCTCTTTTTTGTTTTTATGTTCCATATCTGTCTCTGTGAGTGGATTGTTTGAGGGAGAGCAGCCAGACCATTGGAGTCGCAAAAAGCTGGTGGGGTACAGCTAGATATACCCTGAATCTGTTGGTGCTGGATTACATATATGTGTCATTCCAGCATCTATCATTGTGGGTATATGTCCATTTGGTGAAGGAGTGGTGATTATACTTTGCACTTGCAGTATTGCACAAAGGAGTGCCGATTTCTCTTTTCTACTGTTTCACTGGAGAGTTGATCTCACCTTTATGCCACCTTTTAAATAATTTTTGATTACCAATAAGACAAAATAAAATTCAGTGGAGGAGCATGAGAGGCTCTTTCCATGCATAGCACCTTGGCAAAATACAGTGGGAGCTCGTCTCCCAAGCCACTGTCTAGAATGTCTTTCAGTAAGGGACAGAAACATTGAGCAAAATAATGTCCATCCATACCATGGTTTATATCCATTAAGCTAGAAAAGGTGTAAGTCTGGTGCGTACCAAATGCAATAAAGGAGAGAAATTAAAATTCCCATTGATTTAAAAGGGGCTTTTAATTCCTTCAGTGCTACAGAGGTCTACAGTGCATTATGATAAATATGCTAAGGCTTAAGCCAATTTGCATTTTTGGATTTTTTTTATATTTGCTCCCAGTGGTTGATTCGGTTTGTTCCAGCATTGCACATCTTTAGTTTATAGGATACAGACCTACGAGTAATAAGATATGCAAGAACCTTGTCACTCACTTCATCTAGAAAGCCTCTGGGTCTTAGTGCTCCTTATTACATGTCAGTCATGCAAACTTAACAGAGTAATGAAACACTTTTATGGGAAAATGATATAGATGATATGTGTTGCATAATCAGAAAGATAGTATCACAGTCTCCCTTAGAGGCCTAAGCGATCCTGTGCTTCCTTCTTCTATGGTGGTGTCAGCCGGCATGATTGCAGTTACTTCCGCATTGCTGATGTCATGAAACAGGCAGTGGCACGGGCGCCTGTTTATGGGCCTGTTCTACCTTGCCTAATTGGGTCCCACCTTCTGCTGCTCCTTTATAAACCTCCTTGGGCCTAGGACTTACGTGGTGTTTCTGCTAGTATCTCTTGAGCTCCTTTGTGACTTGTGCCTCTCTGAGAATCCGCTCCGTGTATGACCCCGGCTTGTCTGACTATCCACATTGGTTCTAACCTGTGGCTCTTGCTGACTAACTCGCTCCATGAAGACCCTGGCTTGTCTGTCCTCTGGCTTTCGCTACTGACTCGCTCCGTCCAGTCCCTGGTTTGCCTGACCTCTGGCTCTAGCTACAAACTGGCTCTGTGTAGTCCCCAGTTTGTCTGACCTGTAGCTTTCACTGTCTACTTGCTCCATGCACTCCTAGCTTGCCTGACCTGTAGCCTCTGTGTTCCGTGGCTCTGGCCTGCTCTCACTCCTTGTTGCCTCCAGTCGCGAGACCCAGAGTGGTGACTTACCCTATATACACTGTTGACTCTGGTGTTCTACTCGAGCCTCTTTCCTAGTCTCAGTATCATGAGTAGTGCAGTGCACAGCACAGTGTGCAGCTCCAGGTAGGAGCCTGGGTCCAATCATCCTGTAGTCTGGGGTTGTGTGGGCTATACTATTATTGCTGTATATATTCTTAATAAAGGTGGTTAAATGTTATATTGTGTCTGTCCTTCTTTGCCTGAATACCGTGACAGTATGTAAGTGCCATGTCTACTGAAGGTACAGGCAGTCCACCTAATCGGAGCATCCTGTACAGGATGGATTCTCAGGACCAGAGAATTGACCAACTGTCATTTGCTATGCAGACACTGTTAAATCACACAGCTCACCTAGATCGCTTTGCTCAGCAACTGGTGGCATCTCCAGTACCTGCGCCGGTTGTGGCTACTCCCTCTGAGGCTGGCATGAGTAGAGGGTTGTCTGGCTCCACTCCCCTAGGCCAAAGATACGATGGGAAATCTACACTGTGCCGTGGATTCCTCAATCAGATGGGAATTTTTTTTAGAGATGGTCCCACATGCATTACCCACTGAGCGAAGTAAGGTGGGATTCCTGATCTCCCTTCTTTCCGGCAAGGCATTGGCCTGGGCCAACTCACTATGGGAGATGGAGAAACCTATAATTCATAACTTCACGGACTTTGTGGCTTCTTTCCAGAGAGTCTTTGATGTTCCTGGGCACGCAACCTCCGCTGCCAAAAGCCTTATGACTATATGGCAAGACGCACGTACAGTAGCTATCCTATTGACAGCTGTGGTCCTGGGACCATAAATCTCCATAGGATGGTGTAGCAACAGCGCCACTGTACAATTTCAGGCCACTGTGATATTGCACCTAAAAAATTCAGCTTTGAAAATTAATAACTTTTGAATGAAACACCTTTCAGCAGAGGAAGTACTCTTGTTTTACTCAGGGGGATAAACCCTACAACATATTCTTTTTTGCATTTTAAGTATTACCATCCCTTTAATGTTTGGGATAGTGTAGGGTTAGTGTTTTGGAGGCTGACTGTGTGTTGAGTTCACGCTTGGTGCTTGACAGTGTGTCAGGCACAGATTATTAGCCCTTTTCTTTGATGTTTCCATTACTCGTTTTTAGCGTGGATTTTGGGAACATAAACCACATGATGGACATTTGGCCACAAGTCAGGTTCTGTGGTCGATCATTCATTATGGTTTTAGTTGGTAGGGCAATTGAATGGCTCTGGTGACACATTTTGTCAATGTACCGTTAGCTATTTTTGCTCTACCAGCTGTTTTACAGTTCTTTGAATCAAGGCCTAATTTTCTCATATATTATTCCCTACTGTATCCTCTACAGTGTGGATGCCATTCCCATTGCTCAGCAGAAACTGCATTCATTAAATTGTCAAGGACTTGCTCTTGGCTAAAACAAATGGTCACTGGCCATTATTGACATTTTTGTGCCTCTTTGCTTCTTTGTCCATGTACTTGCCTCAAAAACCTGGCATTACTCTGTGGTGGTTCTTATCCTATGTATCTGACCATTCCTTTAGTGTTTCCTTTTCAGGCACCACTTCCTCTCTGCACCCGCTTCCATTTGTCAAGGCTCTGTTCTCGGCCCCCTACTGCTTTAAATCTATAATTTATATTTTTCTATAATCAATGTAGTCTAATCAGTTTCTTTGGGTTCCAGTACCACCTTTACATTGGTGAATGTAACTCCATCTCTCCTCACCTGACATCACTTCCTTTCTTCAAGTTACTGTCTCTTTGTAGCCTGTACCGGGATGTATTCCCTTTATTTAAAACAAAATCTTTCCAACATCCACCATACCCCTGCCTTAAGTTATCATCACTTTGAATTACTCATCCATTAGTCCCAAATTCATTCTCGCTTTCATTCCCAACATCTTGACTCTTTCCAAATTATGCAACCTTCATCTCAGAATTATTTCATGTATCTGCCACTTCCTTGCTCAAGATACAACCAAAATCGTAATTCATACCATCATTATTTTCAGTCTCTATTATTGCAACCCTCTCAAAACAATATTCCCTGTATCCAAGCTATTCCCACACAAGTGTGTTTTGGAGGTTTCTGCCAAATCAGTTTTCCTTACTCATCACTCATTAACAGATCAGTTTCATCCATATATCTGTATGACAAACACCCACCCGCCTAGCTATGTACTACATTGTATGACTACTGCAGTGCATAGTTGTGGACACTCTGCTATTGTTAGAACTTTAATGCCTGAAAGCATGTATGCCTGCATCATTGCATTTACAGGGAAATGGCATAAAATTATGCAATTTCCTCTCTGCCATCTGTAATACATTCCTTAACCTTTTCAGTGCCAGAGGGGTACGCAAAGCATTGCAAAGCAATGAGTTGTGTACCCCCTGGCACTGATAGAGTTAAAGAATGGTAAGAAGAAAGAAACTCCCTAAAGTGCCCATAGACTACCCCATTATTCTCCCTTTGGCACAAGTGGAGTTAAGGGGAGAAATGTTGGTGCAAGTAGCTTAGTAAATTGAGGTTAAATAGATGTAGGGACGGATAATTGATTTACCATGGACTCAGCATTGTGCATTCACCCATTACTCATCTGAGAAGTTAGTACCACTTGATTTTATCATACGTTAATTATACCTCCTTATACAAAGCTACTGTTATCACTAACTTAAATTTAAACATGTTTTTATCCCACTATCAACCTCAAGTAATAGCTAATTCTCAGTAAGATTACCAGTGATATCCACTTGTGAAATTATAACAGGTGATAATATCACTTATATGAGTGCTAAATATATATATTGAAATTTTTTGTATGTAGAATATAACAATAAAGCATCATTCAAAAGTTATCAATGCATCAAACTGTTTCTATTTCAATTAACCTGCAATTATTTATTGTTGTCACCAGATGGCACTGTTCCTATCACTTATTTTAGTGAGCCATAGTCTAAGATATAAAATCTCCCATTGAGTGCATTATAAAGCAAAAGACTTGTGCATACCATTTTATATTGTTCATAGCTGCTTGAGTAAAAAAAGAAAACCAGTTGCAAATTCTATAACCTTTAAATGAATGATCTCTCAACAGTGGGAATACTCTTGTTTTATTTTTTTTTATAATAAAAGTTCAATACTCCATTAAATGGAAAAAATATGTTAGCCCATTGATGACCCCATAGGAGCTTTAATGCTTTGCAATGTGTTGCATTCCGCTCTGGACCTTAAGAAGTTAAAACTGTCTTCTATGTCATACTTGCATTCACATTTACATTTAACACAGTTTTTACTGATTTATCATATTTGTCATAAACTAAATCATTATTTACATGACCTTTTTAAGGACACTGTCCATGTCTTTTAATCATAATTTTCTTTGTGTTGAGGGTTAAAAGCAGCCCAACACAAAATAAGTTCTGGTCTACAGATGCCCCAACGTTCTGCCAATTCTCGCATGTGTAAATGGTCAGTTGGAGCAAAGTTGGCAGAGAATAAAAGAAATTTGAAAACTGTTTTGGAGATTGAAATCTGGAATGTTGGCAAGACTTTGCAGGTTTTCCCCCCAAGCTGGCAAAAACAAATTCAGCAGCTTCTTACAATGAAAGACCATTGTTAACCCTTGGATGTTAGCAAGGTATCCCATGCATTGCTTCACAATGCGGTGGGACCATTCATTCATCCAAAGGGTTAATAAACATTGGCAAGACAATGGTGATGAAAAGAGCAGACTGTATTGTTTCAATATATTCCTAGGCCAATTCATATGCTAAGTATCTTGGTAAGTATGTTATGCAAAATATTTGTTTTTAAATATTGTGATATTCTGTCTTTGTTTGAAATATAACTGAAATGAAGATCCAGCTACAGACTTAAAGAAATACAAAGCAGGAGAAAACATTGGATTCATATGTTAATGTATCATACTTGTAACAAAATCATAGTTATTGGCCATTTATATTATTAATTTTGCAACTATGGATGGGTGAAAGTCCAATTATTTTGGGGTGGTTTCTGTTTTTTAGTTGTTTTTGGGGGGGAGTTTTGTTGGGTTTTTTTTTTTTTTTTTGCAGGAATTTTCACTGAAAATACTTAATTTCCCATATTCCTGTGTAAACTCGTATTTATACAAAATACATACAATTCTGCCATTTCACTGCCAGTGATGATTTTCTTGCAAGAACATTACAGTTTTCCTCATATGCTTTCTATGGCCATATAAATTCTTGCCCCAACAGTATAAAAATCTGGAAATTCCCACCATGCTGTGAGATATAGTTTAATAGCTAGAGTGAATAAATCCACAAGAGAAGAGAAGAGAGCTACTGATAAACAATAGGAAAAAAACACAGTAGAACACAAGGAGGAACCCTAGTGTTTAATATATTATTGAAACGGGAATTCCACCACCAAGTAACAATCCACTCTGTGGGTAATCACAAATGAATATACTATCAGTTCACCTATGTGATAGATAGATACCTAGCAGAACAATTCTAGGTATATGATCCTGACCCAGATACAGGAAACAGTGAATGGGTGTCACGGTTTTACAAGAACACTCAGGCAAATTAGGTAAGGTTAAGTTCAGCTTTATTGAAAATAAATAATCAGCAAGGAAAGATCAGCCCACTCAGGCCCAGATAAGGAGAGTACCGTGGTACTTACCAAATCTGGCACAGGTCAGGATGAACAGAAAAAATATGCAAGAAACAATACTACAGGAACGAGGTAGGCTTGATCCGTCAACTGGATACTGGAACAGAGTAAACCACAACAGTACCAGACCACGAAAGGTGCAGGTAACTGCACGGCAAATCCCTAGAACACTAGGGATAGCGTAGGCAACACAGATAAGACACTGGCAAGTGACCGAGTCCCTAGAATGCTAGGGATAGCGGACGCAACACAGATAGGACACTGGCAAGTGACCGATTTCCCCAGGATGCTAGGGATAGAGGAGGCAACCCAGAGAGGATGCTGGAAAGTGACAGAGTCCCTAGAACACTAGGGATAGGGGAGGCAACACAGATGGGATACAGGCAAGTGACCGGAGCTACTCGCAACTCAGTCTCCCAGGTGATCTAAGGAGTGATAGGCCAAGCAGGCGCTGTAGCGGAAGTCGCTGAGTAACAAGAGCGAAAGTAACGTGCTCAGGGTACACATACAGAAGGGTCAGAAGCCAGAATGCCAGATCAGTACACAAGGAGGTAGTAGCCAGTCCTAGTCAGCAACGGAAGTGGGATCTCAGTCAAAGCCAGGTCGGTACACACGGAGGTAGTCAACCAGTCCTAGTCAGCAACGGAGCAGGTACTCAGCCAAAGCCAGATCTGTACACATGAAGGTAGTCAGCCAGTCCTAGTCAGCAATGGGAATCAAATCTCAGGAGCGAAAGGAGCGAAGTCAGGAGAGCCAGGTCATACACAGAGCAGGAACATGCAGCAATTCAAACGCTAGGTACAGGTACACCACAAAATGGCGCTGAAAGAATGAAAGGACCCGGTATAAAAAGGCTATCCCTGGGCGGAGCCAGAACCAAATGGCCAATAAGAATCGTGCCGGGTGAAACCCGGAAGTAGCAATGTCGCCCTGCAGCTAAAATCACGGGCACCGTGATAATGGGGCTGTACCTCCTCCACACGTTCTCTCAAAATGGATAAATATACAATTTAAAGAACACAATTATATATTGTAATACTTTGTATATAATTTTCTACTAGTATCAAAGCCTGTATACACGGGCTAAAGTGCACCCAGCCGCCCCGGTTGCTGCCCCTGAGCAGAGACAGGCGGTGAACCGTCTGGAATTCCCCACTCCAGATCAGCGCCACGCTGATCCTCAACTGGGAGCTCCAGACAGCTCACAGCGAAGCTCCCTGTGTGCGAAACCACACATGCACAGTCTCTACTGCACATGTGCGGTTACGCTCACAGGGAGCGACGCATTCTATCACTTTATGTTATAGGATTCTTTTTATTCAATTTTAATTTTATATTAAACATTTATCATTGGAACTTTTTTGTTTTGTTCTGACATTTAGAGGATTATGTCTATGCATCATATATTCATCCAGTATTGCAGACCGGGAGGTAACACCAAGTGGAGACTGTGTAATTTCTACACAGGCCTACTTTTTAGCTCTGATATATTACTAGCTGGGCAGTACAGCAATTGAAAGTGAGCAATTGTAAGTGTACAAGGAGATATTCTGGAGATAATATGGAGGTGAAATGTGGTGATTGAAGTCAGAAAACATTTGCAAAATATGAAGGTGTTTTACTCTTTCTCCCCTGATTACATTAGGGATGTGAACATGTCAGGCATGTTGAAGTGCAATGGATGTTTTGCTTTTCTCCCTCTGGAGACCTTTTGGAGCTTCAGAAGTTGTCCAATTTGTCAGCAATTTTCTGTTTTTCAACAGGAGATTGATAACTTGAAGGCTGAAATCTACAAGATGTCTGTGAGCTCCACACAGATACAAAAGAAACAAGTGCCACTGCCTCACAGTTGGTTCTGGAAGGGTAAGAGTTGTGGACAAGAGGCATGTTCCACAGTATGTGCCTCTTCATAATTCTTTTGCTGCACTTTCAGATCACTGCCTTAAAATTGGAACAACTATGGAAGCAGAGACTACTGCTTCACCATCCTGTAATCCACAGGTAAATCAGACTGCAACCACTGACAAACTGACAAATGTAAGAAGTGAAAGCTACTTTGAGAGGAAGCTATTATTGGGGGATTTCATATTAAGAGGCGTGACTCTGGAGGATAGTCATGGTGCTGGCAAAGAAGTCAGATGTCTTCCTACAGCTCACAGAGATAGAAGACGCATTTTAAAAATTGTTAAGGAAGCAAGACAGAATGGAGAGTTGGATATCATAGTCCATTTAGGGACAAATGATTTGGCTTGTAATGAGGTGAGTGTGGTAAAAGATGTTTTTAAGAAGCTATGTAAGGATCTGCAGCAAGTTGCTTCCAATGTATCTGTTTCAGAGGTTCTGCCAGTGTATAAGGAAGATGATGGTAGGGTGCAGTGAATTAGAGACTTAAATTCATAGCTAGGGAAGTGGGACCAAAAACATGAATTTGACTTTGATTCTCATACCAACCCTATTTGGTGTAACAAAGAATAGTACAAAAAGGATGGCTTGCATCTTTCTCAAAAGGAAACAGAGGTTCTCAGCAAGCAATTCAGAAGTTTTGATAACAGGTATTTATACTAGTAGAGGGGGCAATGGAATGATACAGGATAAAACCAATCGCCCCCCAGAGCATTGTACGGATAAATTTGATCAAGGTATGTCTGTGGCACAGAGGTCAAAAAAACAGTAGACTTTGAGCCATGTGTACAAATGCCTGCAGTTTGGGGAATAAGATGCCTGAACTCATTGCAATAATAACTAGTGAAGATGTGGACCTAGTGGAGATTGCCAAGACCTGGGACAATGAAAAAAATGACTGGGATGTACAAATACCAAGGTATTCTCTATTTAGAAAAGACAGAAAATGAGGAGGGGTTGCCATTAATGTCAAAAATAGCTTAAAGGTTAATCTTATAAAGGGTATGGAGGAGAATACAGAGACTGTTTGGATAACTTTAGAATATGGGAATAAGATGGTCACTTGTATAGGTGTGATCTATAGACCCCCAGGACAAGCACAGGAGTTGGATCAACTGCTGGTCAAAGAAGTAACTAAGATGGCTGTGAAAGGTGAGGTTATTATTATGGGGGATTTTAATCTTTCTGATGTTGTCACAGTAGCGGCGGCTGCCGAGCCGACCGCTACCTTACCTGCTGGTTCGCCAGCTGTTGTTTCTGCAGCGTGCGGTCCGTTCCTTCCTGCAGCCTGCCGCAGCCTCTTCCGGCGGGCTCTCAGTGTGCCTTGGCGCGCGTCCAGCTAGACGCGTGCCTGTATTTAAAGAGACAGGCACACCTTTTTTGTCTCCTCCTCTTCCTGGGGGCTGCTCCTTATAAACCACTGGACACTACTCTCAGTTGCCCTTTCGTGGTGTCCAGTGAGGTTGTAGTACTGACTATCTGTTCTGGTTATGACCATTGGCTTGTTCTGACTATCCGCTCTGTGTATGATCTTGGCTTGTCTGACAACCATTCTGGTGCATAATCTGCGGCTCTGGTAGACTACCCTCTTTGTGTATGACCCGGGCCTGGCTGACTATCCGTTCTGGTGCTGACGTTTGGCTTTACCTGATTTCCCGTGCTGCGTTACGCTGGTTGGTCCCGTTACCCCTGGGATCAGACCTATAGCTCATTTTTTGTATATCGCTATCTACCTTGGTTGGCCTGCGGTTGTCAACTGCGCAACCAGCATACAAACGCTCCAGGGGATAGCCGTTGGGCACCTTGGTAGCTCTAGTGACCTCTCGATCCTGGTTTCTGGTAGTACAGGTGCGGACCTGTTGGGCGTTCCTACCTTGGTTGTACAGGTGCGGACCTGTTGGGCGTTCCTACCTTGGTTAGTACAGGTGCGGACCTGTCGGGCGTTTCACACTGTTGGCCGGGAAATTGCGGACCGGTAGTGGTTCTCCGGTGCGGACCTGAGTCAAGTCCTTCCTTGCTATCTTTGGGGCCCAGTTCCTTGTCTTCAGAAGAACAGTATTGCTGCCAACCGTGTTGCATTGTACTTTTCTGTACTTTTGCCTGTGTCTGTGTTTCTTAATAAAATCTGGTGAAATAGTATCGACTCCAGTATCGTTATTACTGCCGTGACAGTACGAAAGGGCCATGACTACGGACGGTACTAGCAACCCTTCTAACCAAGACCTCCTAGCCAGAATGGAGGTTCAAGAGCAGCGTATGGATCAAATGACGTTGGCCTTGCAAACCCTGCTGAACCGTACTGCTCATCTCGACCGCCCAGCCGGTCAGTCGGTGGCCTCCCCAGTTGCCAACCCGGCACCGATAGCTTCAGCCAACCCTGATGCAAGTGTGATCAGGGGTTCCTCATGGCATGCTCCTACTCCTCAACGTTATGAGGGAGACCCAGCACTGTGTCGTGGGTTCTTGAACCAAGTAGGCATATTTATGGAAATGGTTCCACAGGCTTTTCCTAACGATCGTAGTAGAGTTGGATTTCTCATTTCTCTACTCTCGGGCAAGGCTTTAGCTTGGGCCAATCCATTATGGGAGACTGACAAACCGATTGTGTATGATTTCCTGGCTTTTGTGGATGCCTTCCGTAAAGTCTTCGACATGCCCGGTCGCAAGGCATCGGCTGCCAAGCACCTCATGACGATACGCCAGGGTACTCGTACAGTAGCCGAATATGCGATTGAATTCCGTACCCTGGCAGCTGAGGTTGGGTGGAACAATGAGGCTCTAGTAGCGGCATTCTCTCAGGGCCTATGCGACTTAGTCAAAGACGAAATTGCGGCCCGTGAGTTACCCAGAGACTTAGACGAATTCATATCATTTACTATCCTGATTGATACCAGGATCAGGGAGAGACCTTCCTTCAGGGAGCGTCTGCGTAGACCTCCATCTCGCCTGGCTCCCAGCTTTACTTACCCACCCAGTCCTCCCACGCCTCCCACACCTCCTGGCTTTGTCTCTGGGGACAGTGAGCCTATGCAGTTGGGAGCGACTCGTCTTTCAGTGGAGGAGAGAGCCTTCCGACGAAGGGAGGGTCTTTGCTTGTATTGTGGTAAAGCCGGTCATTTGTTAAAATCCTGCCCTGTACGGCCGGGAAACGCCCGCACCTAAGGTCCTGTCGGGGACAGATCTTGGGTGGAATATCTCAGTCCCCGGAGGAGGGGAAGGGTAAACCTATCCTCGAGATCTTACTGTCTTGGGGCAACTGCTCCGTAATTGCCGCCGCATTGATCGATTCAGGGGCGGCAGGTCACTTTATTGACTCTGAATTTGCTAAAGGACATGGCATCCCTTTGCAGAACCGCGGGTCTCCTTTGGCCATTGAGGCCATTGATGGGAGGCCCCTTAAACCCTCCCACATCACTCATGAGACTCTACCCTTAACCCTGCGTGTAGGAGCCCTACATTCAGAAACTATTCAGTTCCAGGTTATTCAGTCTCCACATTACGCCATTGTTTTGGGATATCCATGGCTGCAGAAGCATAACCCCAGGATAGACTGGGGGACCTGTGACATAATCTCCTGGGCTTCCAGTTGTACAAGTTCTTGTCTGGCTCACCCTACGAGACTATTCTGTACGTCCTCTCCTGGTCTACCAGAGGAGTACACAGCTTTTTGTGATGTGTTTGACAAGGGTCAAGCTGGGGCAGTGCCTCCTCACAGGGCCTATGACTGCGAAATTAACTTGATTCCCGGTACTATTCCTCCTAGGGGCCGTGTTTATCCACTTTCTGCTGAAGAGACAAGGGTTATGGAGGAATATGTTGCTGATGCTCTTGCGAGAGGCATAATCCGTAAGTCCTCTTCACCGGCAGGTGCAGGTTTCTTTTTTGTCAAAAAGAAGGATGGGGAACTGCGTCCCTGTATTGATTACCGTGGTCTAAATAAGCTGGTAACCAAGAATGCCTATCCGATACCCCTGATAACCGAATTGTTTGACAGATTAAAAGGGTCCAAGGTATTTACTAAACTCGATTTGAGGGCGGCCTATAACCTTATCCGTAGCAAGAGTGGTGACGAATGGAAGACAGCTTTTAATACCCGTAGTGGGCACTATGAGTATTTAGTGATGCCTTTTGGATTGTGCAATGCCCCGGCTGTCTTCCAGGAGTTGATCAATGATGTCCTCAGAGACTTGTTGCAAAGTTCGGTTGTGGTATACCTGGATGATATACTCATACACTCTCCATCTATTGAGACACATTTCACAGATGTGTCAAGGGTTTTACAGCGTCTGAGAGAGAATGGTCTCTACTGTAAGCTCGAGAAATGTGAATTCCATAAATCCCAGGTCACTTTTTTGGGCTACGTGATATCTGCCTCGGGGTTTGCTATGGACCCACAGAAACTATCTGCCATCATACAATGGCCTCGTCCAGTGGGGTTGAAAGCCCTCCAACGCTTTTTGGGCTTTGCTAACTACTATCGTAGGTTTATTAAAAACTTCTCCTCGATAGTAAAACCTCTCACGGATCTCACTTGTAAGGGAACAGACGCTTCCAGGTGGTCTCCCAGAGCCATTGGGGCATTCGAGACTCTGAAATCCGCCTTTGCCAAGGCCCCTATCTTAGTGCACCCTAATCCCGCCCTGCCCTTCACATTGGAGGTTGATGCATCTGAGACAGGAGTAGGCGCCCTCCTGTCCCAGCGCTCGACTCCTGGGGAGGCGTTGCTTCCTTGTGGATACTTTTCCAAGAAATTGTCTAAGGCGGAAAGGCTGTACGAGATTGGTGATAGAGAACTGCTGGCCATTATATTGGCATTGAAGGAATGGCGTTACCTGCTGGAGGGAACTAGTACTCCGATCTTGATCCTCACGGATCACAAGAACTTAACTTATTTGTCTGAGGCTAAACGTCTGTCTGCCCGCCAAGCCAGATGGGCATTGTTTCTGTCCAGATTTAACTTCATTGTCTCGTATCTCCCGGGCTCTAAGAACATTCGGGCAGACGCCTTATCCCGTCAATATTGTTCTAATTCTGAGGAGGAACCCCCTCCCGCCCCGATTATTCCAGCCGATCGTATTCTGGCTCACATTCGTACTAGTATTACGTCTCCTCTGGGTGAGGAGATTTTGGCTTCCCAGGGTTTGGCTCCTGCAGAGAAACCCGGTGGGAGATGTTTTGTACCAGTTTCACTGCGCACCAGACTGTTGGAAACTTTCCATACCTCCAAAACCGCTGGCCACAATGGACGCGATCAGTTGATCTGGTCCATTTCCCGATTATTTTGGTGGCCCAGCTTGAGGAAAGATTGCGCAGCCTTCGTGGCAGCCTGTCAGACCTGTGCTCAGAATAAATCCCCACGTAGCCTACCTGTGGGTCTCCTTCAACCTATTCCCAATGGGGATCGCCCATGGTCTCATCTGTCCATAGATTTTATGGTTGACCTTCCCGCTTCCCTGGGCCATACGGTGATCCTGATGGTGGTGGACAGATTCTCCAAAATGGCGCATTTTGTACCTTTGAAGGGGTTGCCTTCTGCCCAACAGTTGGCGGAGATATTTGCTAAAGAGGTCTTCCGTTTACATGGCATTCCTAATGTGATTATTTCCGACCATGGGAGCCAGTTTGTGTCCCGATTCTGGAGATGTTTTTGCACGCAATTGGGGATTCAACTTGCCTTCTCTTCTGCCTACCACCCTCAATCTAATGGTGCCGCCGAACGGTCTAACCAGGGCCTGGAACAATTCCTTCGTTGTTATATAAACCACCACCATGACAATTGGGCTACTTTGTTACCCTGGGCGGAATTTGCCAGGAATTGTGCCATCAACTCCTCTACCCAGAGTTCTCCGTTTTTGATAAATTATGGGTTCCAACCCTCTGTTCTCCCAGAGACCTTTGAGGCACAACCTATTCCGGCTCTGGATGAGCATTTACGGGCTCTCCGCTCCTCTTGGGTACAGGTACAGCATACCCTACATGGTTCTATGCAACGACATAAACGGCAGGCCGACCGTAGGCGACTTCCCGCACCCTCCTTTCAGGTGGGAGATAGGGTATGGCTATCATCCCGGAATCTTAACCTCCAGGTTCCCTGCAACAAATTGGCTCCCCGGTTTGTTGGTCCATTTCGCATCATTCGGAGGGTCAACCCTGTGGCATACGCATTACAGCTACCCGCTACCATGCGCATTCATAATGTTTTTCATGTGTCGCTATTGAAACCTTTAACCTGTAACCGGTTTACTTCTACCTCTTGTCCCCCGGCTCCCATTCAGGTGGGGGACCATGCTGAATTCGAGGTGCAAAGTATACTGGATTCCAGGAGGGTAAGGGGGAGTTTACAATATTTGGTGCACTGGAAGGGCTATGGTCCGGAGGAGCGCTCTTGGGTTCCTTCCAGAGATATGCACGCATCCAGACTGATTCGTAGGTTTCATTCCCGCTTTCCAGACAAACCTCGCCCCGATCCTCGCAGGAGGGACCCTTAAGGGGGTGGTACTGTCACAGTAGCGGCGGCTGCCGAGCCGACCGCTACCTTACCTGCTGGTTCGCCAGCTGTTGTTTCTGCAGCGTGCGGTCCGTTCCTTCCTGCAGCCTGCCGCAGCCTCTTCCGGCGGGCTCTCAGTGTGCCTTGGCGCGCGTCCAGCTAGACGCGTGCCTGTATTTAAAGAGACAGGCACACCTTTTTTGTCTCCTCCTCTTCCTGGGGGCTGCTCCTTATAAACCACTGGACACTACTCTCAGTTGCCCTTTCGTGGTGTCCAGTGAGGTTGTAGTACTGACTATCTGTTCTGGTTATGACCATTGGCTTGTTCTGACTATCCGCTCTGTGTATGATCTTGGCTTGTCTGACAACCATTCTGGTGCATAATCTGCGGCTCTGGTAGACTACCCTCTTTGTGTATGACCCGGGCCTGGCTGACTATCCGTTCTGGTGCTGACGTTTGGCTTTACCTGATTTCCCGTGCTGCGTTACGCTGGTTGGTCCCGTTACCCCTGGGATCAGACCTATAGCTCATTTTTTGTATATCGCTATCTACCTTGGTTGGCCTGCGGTTGTCAACTGCGCAACCAGCATACAAACGCTCCAGGGGATAGCCGTTGGGCACCTTGGTAGCTCTAGTGACCTCTCGATCCTGGTTTCTGGTAGTACAGGTGCGGACCTGTTGGGCGTTCCTACCTTGGTTGTACAGGTGCGGACCTGTTGGGCGTTCCTACCTTGGTTAGTACAGGTGCGGACCTGTCGGGCGTTTCACACTGTTGGCCGGGAAATTGCGGACCGGTAGTGGTTCTCCGGTGCGGACCTGAGTCAAGTCCTTCCTTGCTATCTTTGGGGCCCAGTTCCTTGTCTTCAGAAGAACAGTATTGCTGCCAACCGTGTTGCATTGTACTTTTCTGTACTTTTGCCTGTGTCTGTGTTTCTTAATAAAATCTGGTGAAATAGTATCGACTCCAGTATCGTTATTACTGCCGTGACAGATGTGAACTGGAAAAACCAAACAGCAGGTTCAGCCAGGAGTAGAGATATCCTAAATTCTTAACAAGGATTAGCTCTTAGTCAATTAAATAGAAGAGCCGACTAGGAACGAAGTCACACTAGATTTATTATTTAATAACGGAAACTTGGTATCAGATGTAGTTGTAGAAGAGTGCTTGGGCTCCAGTGATCATCAGTCTGTGTGGTTTAATATAAAGACAGAGGCTGAGTTGCCCCACACAAAAACAAAGGGTCTAGACTTTAGAAAGGCTGATTTTTCTAAAATGGAAACATTTTTATGTCTGTCTTTAACAACTTGGAGATCTTTAGATGGAGTACAGGGGAAATGGGATTATCTGAAATGTGTTTTACTAAATGCAACAGAGCATTGCATTAGGCATGTCAGCAAGAGTACTCCGCAGAATTAGCAAATATAGTAAAGGATAAAAACGAAGCATTTAAGAAATATAAGCAGATGCAGAAGGAAGACGATAGGTATCAGTACAAGACTAGGCTGAAGGAGGCCAAATGCATAATTAGATGTGCCAAAGCACACACAGAGTGAAAAATTGCCCAGCCAATAAAAAAGGGGGATAAAACATTTTTTAGATATATAAGTGAAAGAGAAAATGAAGCAAAGAATAGTTAGACTGAAAACAAAAAATGGAAACTATGTAGATGAGAAAAAAGGGCTAGCTGACTGTCTCAATGAAAATTTTTATTCAGTTTTTACAGAGGAAAGTGAAGGGGAGGGACTTCTGTTAGAAAAAAGAAATATCAAGACATGGGAAACATGCATGGTTATAGAGGGAGAATTTATACTTCAATTTTCTAAGGTAAAAACAGATAAATCAATGGGACCAGATGGGATACGCCTAAAGTTATTAAAAGAGCTTAAGTGTGTTCTCGCAAAACCTTTAACAGAATTATTCAATCAGTCTCTATCAACAGGAGTAGTTCCAGAAGACTGGAAGATAGCAAATGTAGTACCGCCTCACAAAAAAGGTAGCAGGGAAGAGTCTGGAAACTATAGACCAGTAAGTCTTGCATCAGTAGTGGGGAAATGAATGGAGACTATGCTAAAGGAAAGAATAGTTGACTATCTGAATTTGAATGGCTTGCAAGATACCAAACAGCATGGGTGTACAGCAGGCAGATCTTGTCAAACTAACCGCATACATTTTTTTTTACTGGGTAACTAAAATAATAGCCCAAGGGGGAGCAGTAGATATAGCTTATCTATAGTTCAGTAAAGCATTTGACACTGTCGCTCATAGAAAAATCATTAATAAATTGCAGTGTTTGGGTCTGGATGCAAAAATAGTTAAATGGATAAGGTAATGGCTGAGTGACAGGAGACAGAAGGTGGTAGTCAATGGAGAATATTCAGATGAAAGGAGTGTTACTAGTGGGGTACATCAGGGATCTGTACTGGGGCCCATTCTTTTTAATATTTTTATTAGCGATATTGCAAAAGGTCTTCAAGGTAAGGTATGCCTTTTTGCAGATGATACAAAGATCTGCAATAGGACAGACATTCTAGGGGCAATAAGCCAAATGACAAATGATTTAGGTAGATTAGAAGAACGGACAACAGTGTCGCAGCTGCAGTTTAATGTTGATAAATGTAGAATAATGCACTTGGAACATAAAAATCCAAAGGAAAATATACTGTTAAGGGTAATGACTTAAAGGTAGGCAGGCAGTGTAATAAAGCAGTGGGGAATGCAAGCAGGGTGCTGGGTTATATAAGCTAGGGGCATTAGTAGCAGAAAAAGGGAAGTGATCATGCCACTCTACAAATCTCTAGTTAGACCTCACCTAGAGTATTGTGTACAGTCCTGGAGACCCCATCTCAGAGAAGGCTACTAAAATGGTGATTGGTTTACAGGAAAAGAAATATCAGGATAGACTAAAGGATCTGAACATGTATAGATTGGAGGAGAGAAGAGAGAGAGAGGATATGATAAAAAAATTCAAATACATGAAGGGATTCAACAAAGTGCAGGAGGGATTTACATGTCAAAGGAATAAAAATGCTAGGACAAGAGGCCATAGTCTAAAATTAGAGGGACAAAGGCTTAGACGTAATGTAAGAAAGTTGTACTTCACTGAGAGGGTAGTAGATAAGTGGAATAGGCTACCAGCAGAAGTGGTAGAAGTTAATACAGTGACAGAATTTAAGCATGCATGGGATAGGCAGAAAGTTGTCCTTAAAATGAGAAAAGACCAAGGACCAAAAAACATTTGATGTTTTTACAGAAGGAAATGGGCAGAATAGATGGGCCGAATGGTTCTTATCTGTCGTCAAATTCTTTGTTTCTATATATGCCACTTGATAACTATATCCAAATGTGAGTGTGATTGTATTCATTTTATTGATCAACATATTTGTTACTGTATTACGCTATTGGGCACCCACTCTCTTTCTCTTAGTAATACTGGTGGTACCAGGCCAAGCAATGTTACAGAACAAGAGGGGGTGGATCCTAGTACTACTGCTGAGGCAGCAGCAGTAGCAACCACTTCAGTTGCATCTGAGGAGAATATGTGCAGTCAATAAAATTATTTAGCCATCCCCTGAAATCAGGACTGTGAGACTACTTTTCATTTGAAGCAGGGGATTAGCATTTGCCCCTAACTGAAATGTGCACACTTTGTGACAAATTTGGAAAAATAAGGGAGGAATTGTCACACCTTGGCATCTCAGCCCTTATAAAGCAAAACCACCCCGAGATGCATGTGGAACTTTCCAACAAGAAAACATCCGATGCTGCTGTTACTGTTCTCCCTGTCCATCCCAAACAACAAGAACAATGTTTCACAGAAAAAAAAAATACAGAAACCCCGACCCAGGCTAGCATGTAGACAACATCTTGTGTCATCTAGTACTATGGTTTGAAGAAGGACTACTAGTAATTTACCATTTGTCCCACACCCTTAAGATCCTCCTTCTCTGTCCTGTCACTGACAAATTTGCCACCATGAAGAGACAGTGAATCTGTAGATGTAAGGATATGGTAATATGTCTCCACACTTTGGATATTGTGTGGTACAATGATCACACATGCCAATGTGGCGGACACAAATACACTTCAGTGGATAAGGGAGCATTTACAAATGGTCCACCCTGCAGAATATGTCGGATTCACATGGAGCAGGATAAATTATTTTATTGAGTGGTAATGAACCACGGCATGTGTCAGGCACCCACCACCACTAGGGGTGGGCGAAAAGGAAGATAAATTTTCCTCAGGACTTTTCACAAAAAAATAGATTTTTTTTGCAAAAGATTTCAACCCAAAATAATACAAAACATGTTCTCCTATTCTCCACTGCCAATACATTTCCCACCAGAATGTTGCAATGTATTCCCTATGTTATCTATGACTATGATAGACTTTTCTCACCACAATATTACTTCTTCTGAGAGCTGAAGTGGAGAAAAATATAGCTGAAAGAAAAAGTTGTGAGTCCTACAGCGACATATGTCATTTACCCTTAACACTAACGTCCTGCTTTAAAGCCTTTGCTTTCAACAAAAAAGATAAGGGCATCATGTCAACCATCATCATTTTGTCAAGTTTATTATTTCATAGGTGTACTTTTTCATAATTTTTTTTTGCAGGTTTTGACATCTGTTAAGACCTTAGTAAGTGTGGAATGGCAGAACAAAGTGGAAGAACTGTGGGACTTGTGGTGGGGATGTTGACTGTATGTGTGGCCACTCCATGACTCTTGCCATTTACAAAAACAAACTCAGAGTCATACGCCTCTGCTGTTGGTGCATAAAATCTTGGCACATTCTCTGATACAACACCAGCACTTTTATTATGTACTCCAGAGCCCCTGGAACATTTAGGAGTGCTTCTGCTGCTAGTTGTGGCACCTCTGACCTGTTGATGGTGTGTCTCCCAGTCAGACTTGTGGCCCTAATTAAAGAAGATATGTAGAATCCCCACGTGTGCATAATCCAGGAGAATAATAGTAGCCTATAAAGTGGAAGGTCGAAGATTTAGACCATGAGGAGAGAGGAAAAACCTCACTACCTCCAGAAGCGGCAAACATAGCAGGTAAAGGACAGCATAGAGAGAGGGAGAGAAAAGATAGAAAAGGAGCAGAGAAACAGACAGGTCAACAGCGCTGCCAGCCCTTTAAACCTTTAAATGCCATTCCCGGACAGTAGATGCAACATCGCTCTTCCAATGCAAAGGAATATGTTGTCTTGCTATGGTGGTCAGAATCCTAAAAAGTGCTTTACCTGGAGCCGATACTACAACATGTTCAGGCCAGACATTAAAGAGAAATAAAGTAGGAAGAATTGGAAAAATTACATTTAAAGCATCTCCAAGCCACTTCGCCACTTGTAGCCAGAAAGGTTTTATACTGGGGCAGTCCCACCAAATGTGATACATTGTACCTATATGAATATTACGTCTCCAGCACATGGGCGAACAGAGTGGGAATGTGATCGCCAATTTCTCAGGAGTATAATACCACCTAGTAAGACATTTGAAATTTGCTTCCCTGCCAGCGATATTTCGAGTGCATGACAGCAATAGTCGCATAATACCTCTCCATTGTGTCATGGACCATGATATTCCAAGTTCAATCTCCCATTTTCTTAAAAAATGAGGTTTCGTAAGCAAAGGTGCAGCATTAAAGAGTTTGTATATCCACGAGACTGAATGAGTAGCAAAGTAGCCTTGACAAAATCCTTCCTCAAAGGACGTTAGAAGACGTCCGAGCAAATTGTCCATCAGAAAATTCCGCAGAAAATTAGCCATTTGGCAGTATTGCCAGTGATGGCTATGTGGAAGGGAAACAAGAGCCCCAAAATGGATAAGTTTGCTAATAGTATGTAAATTACGGTCCACCCAAAAAGAGAGAGGGCCAAGCCTATAACCTGGAGGAAAATCCGGATGACCGTAAATGGTTAGTAAGGGCGAAGGATAAGGAGCACAAGGGTACCTATTCACTAAGGTAAACCAGGCTGAAAGGGCTCTGAGTAGAATCGGATGCTGGAACTCCGATAGCCTAGAAATTATGGGTTTCATCCAGATAAAATTCTCTGGGCATAATGTTGGGTAATGAGTAATTAAAGAAAGGACCCATTCTTTCCCAACCAGACTGCCACAATCTATTAGGAAAGCCACAGAAAAAGCTTGATACAGTTTGACAATATTCGGCAGGCCCAGACCACCCTGAGATGGAGGAGGATATAGAGTCTGCCGCCAGTCTCAGTTTTTTGAACGCCCATATAAATCTGTTAATAAGTTGCAGTTTAATCAAATGGCGACGCAGAATAGAAATCGGAACCGAGTTGAGAAAATATAATATTTGAGGTAGGGCTATCATTTTTACCAGGTTCACCCGTCCGAACCAGGAGACAAAAAGTTTTTGCCAGGAGATAAGTTCTTCCTGCAATTTATCCACCAGGATCAGAAAATTAATGTCTACCATAGAGGGTAGATGAGCTGTAAGTAAGACGCCCAAGTAGGACAAACTAGAAGAAGCCCAGCTGAAGGGAAATGCGGACCTGAGAAGGGAATCTTCTTCTGATGTCAAGGTTACATTTAAAATCTCAGATTTCTGAAGGTTAATTTTAAATTGAGAAATTGCACTATATTCGTCTAACGCTGTCAGCAAATGAGCAAGTGAAGTAGCAGGAGAAGATACAAAAAATAAAATGTCATCTGCGTAACTTGCACTTTTAGAGCGAGAACCGCCCAGCAGAATCCCTTCTATATTAGAATCAGATCGAACTGTCCCCAACAACGGTTCTAAAGATAAGATAAAAAGTATAGGAGACAGAGGACACCCCTGACGTGTGCAATTAGAGATTGGAAAGGCTTCCGACAGGTATCCATTGACTTTTATCCGAGCACTAGGTCTGGAATATAAGCTGAGAATACCGAAACGAGCTCTTGGACTTAACCCCAAGCATTCCAATAAAACTTCTAGATATGTCCAACGTACCCTGTCGAAAGCCTTCTCCGCATCAACCGAGAGCAATAAGGCTTGGAGTTTTTTCTGTTGGGAAGTAAAAATCAGCGCCACAGCTTTCGCAATGTTATCCCTCGTCTCTCACCCAGGAACGAAACCAGATTGATCCCTATGTATGAAATCGCTAAGACATGGTTTAATACGGTCAGCTAGCAATTTCGCAAATAATGTGATATCAGTATTGAGGAGAGAAATGGGGTGATAGCTTGCGCACTCCCGGGGGTCTTTGTTTGGTTTCTGAATAAGAGCAATATGTGCTTCTAAGGATTGTGTAGACAAGTGTTCACCGTTTAATACACAATTAAAAGATTTAGTAAGCGCTGGGATGAGAAAAGGCGCAAAAGTTTTGTAATAAGATGCTGGAAATCCGTCAGGACCCAGACTTTTGTCTAACAGAAGGGACTTAACCACCGCAAGCACCTCAGCCTCTGTGAATGGTAAATCCAAAAGGTTTAAAGTAGGCGCAGGGAGATTCTCTATACCTGATTTGGCAAGATAAGCACAGATCTTATCTTTCATAGCATTAATGTCCACCTGTGTCGTCGGCTGCTCCAAATTATAAAGAGAGTGGAAGAAAGCCTGAAATGCATGCTCCATGTCTGGGAACATTACACAACGTGCCCCAGTGGCGTCCTTGACTTCCGCGATTAATTGCCTGCTCTGCTTAATTTTTACTAAGGATGCTAGCCTTTTACCACATTTATCACCAAATATATACTTATTATATTTATGCCAGTGAAAAGATTTAATTGTCTGCTCAGTAAGTATATCAACAATCCCTTTCCTGCAGGAATCAAGTTCCAAAGTTACAGTATCAAATGCAATTACCTTATGGCATGCTTCAAGCTCACGAAATTTGGTGAGATCATCCAGTCGCCGCCGTTTCTGCTTAGCATAGAAGGCTCCCCAAGAAATGCACTGACCTCTTAATATGCATTTGTGTGCCTCCTAGGTAAGTACATGTGAAGGTTGACCAATATAATTAAAGGCAAAATATTCCTTTATTGTGTTTTCAAACTTTCAATTCGTTCCACTCCAGAAGTTGTTCATTTAGACGCCAGGCTTTAGGAGCAGTAAGGCGTTCAGCGAACCGAAAGTCAGTCCAAACTGGACAGTGATCTGACCAACTGCGGGGTCAATAATAGCTTTTACCAATGAGTGCACAAAACATTGGTCAGTCAATATGTAATCTATCCTAGTATAGTGCTTATGTGGGGGAGAATGATACGAGTAATCTCGCACTACAGGATTAAGGAGTCTCCAAGTATCTATCAATTGTCTAGAGGTGCATAGAGATCTCCATTTAGCTAACATAGATTCAGGAAGATGAGAAACACTGGAGGAGCAGTCTACTCTAGAGTCATAAGGAAGTTGAGGTCACCCCCTAGAATTAGGATTTCATGTTTAAATCTATCAAGCATTTTGAACATCCTAGATAGTGATGAGCGAGCACCCCAATGCTCGGGTGTTCGGGTGCTCTGACCGAGCGCCCCCGGAGGCTCGAGTGCTCGGCCGAGCACCCGAGCCCCATTGAAGTCAATGGGAGGACTCGAGCATTACACCAGGCACCCCCTGCTCTGATGAGGGGAGGGTGCCTGGTCCATAGGAAAAGGGCAGAAAATGATGGAAACACCACAGAAATGGTTCAGGGACAGCATAGGGAGGATGTCTGGATGCATCTTGGACTCCAACGTCGCTGCTGGGAACGATGTTTCGCCCGTAGTACGCCATTTTTACAGACTGACCGTAAAACACACAAAAAGGAAGATAAAAACGAAGCTAGGTATGGTGGATGTCTTTCTTTCTTGTGCTCTGGCACCAGGCACAGTTTCTACGCATCCTGACCCGCGCCCTGAACTATCAGGATCACGTCCACTTCCCCGTCCCTTTTTACCCGCCTTCTTCATATTACACGGAATATGTGCTGCAAATCTGCAACTTTGCACAGTAAACAGAATGTGCTTCTTAACTGCGGCTACGCACAGTGAATGTAATATGTGACTTTGATATTTTACAGTTTGAACACTTAACAGAATGTTTTCCTATTCTGAAACTTTGCACAGTAAACAGAATTTGCTTCTTAACTGCGGCTACGCACAGTGAATGGAATATGTGACTTTGATATTTTACAGTTTGAACACTTAACAGAATGTTTTCCTATTCTGAAACTTTGCACAGTAAACAGAATGTGCTTCTTAACTGCGGCTACGCACAGTGAATGTAATATGTGACTTTGATATTTTACAGTTTGAACACTTAACAGAATGTTTTCCTATTCTGAAACTTTGCACAGTAAACAGAATGTGCTTCTTAACTGCGGCTACGCACAGTGAATGGAATATGTGACTTTGATATTTTACAGTTTGAACACTTAACAGAATGTTCTCCTATTCTGAAACTTTGCACAGTAAACAGAATGTGCTGCTAATCTGCAACTTTGCACACTAAACAGAATGTGCTCTAATCTGCAGCTAGGCACAGTGAACAGAATATATGAAGATTTTTTTTTTATATATCTGCCCCCCCACACAAAATAAACTGCTGCCCCCACACACAGTAGTCCTAAAAAGGACTTTTGGGTCTTTTTTTTTAACAAACTCGCTTTTCTTCTCCCTACACTGACTTTCCCTTCCTATCCTCATCTCTCCCTGGCTAAGACTGAGCCGAACTCGCTGGTCAGGTGCTATACAGCACCCGATCACGGGTTCTGGCCAGCCAATCAGTGTAATGCCAGCAGCCAACATGGCTGCTGGCATTACACTGATGTCAGAGCCTCCCTGCACGTTTATTGGCTGCGCAGCAGCCGCGAAACGTGCGGGGAGGAGACCCGAACATGGCGGGCGAGCACATGCGGTACTCGTACGAGTACCGCCATGTGCCGAGCAGAGCGATGCTCGAGCCGAACCGAGCTTCGGCCGAGCATGCTCGCTCAACACTAATCCTAGATAGAAAGCGTGTCTGAGCGGAATTAGGCGCATAAACCGATGCAAAAGTAATCGGCTGACTGGCTCCAAAAGGGACTGACAGCGCAGGAGCACGGATGTCACTCAAGATGTTCGTCCTTCCTGCTCCTGTGAGCCTCGGAAAAACTGCTAAAACTTTGGAACCAGGTAATATTTCTGGCGACTGGCGCTACCAAGCAGCTAGTCGCCAGATGAAGACTGAATACATATAAAGTTATTGCGGAGTGGTAGTTCCCCTTTAAAGTCAGCTATTTTGCCCCTTACAGTATCTTTAATGTCCACAGCCAGGGCCTTTAGGTCCTCTTTCGTAACCATGATGTTGTTTCGGCGGGCAGCGTGTTTAATATGGTTGTTCTGCAAATCTGGTGCTAAGTCTCGATTGCAAAGGGCTGGGGCTTCACACAGGTCCTCTTCCGAGTGATCACCAGCAATATCCAAAACAGGCGACCCGCTAATCATTTGGTCCAGGGCAATAGAAGAAATCTTGCTAGGCCCGACTGTATCCCGCCCAGTCTTAAGTCGCACAGGGAGATAATCGGTGATTGCCGGAGAAAGCTTTGACTGATCCACCCGTTTTTTGTTATACGGCATCGGGGATACTCCTGCTCACAACTCGTACCTCAAATGATAATAACCAACCACTATAAGCACTGCAAACCAAAGCTTTAGTGTGTAGCCACACGGAACTCACAAGTTAAGCAGCCATCTTGGACAGATATCAAAACCTGCAAAAAAAAATAATGCAAAAGTACACCTATGAAATAATAAACTTGACACAATGATGGTGGTTGACATGATGACCTTATCTTTTTTGTTGAAAACAGAGGCTTTAAAGCAGGAAGTTAGTGTTAAGGGTAAATGACTCAGCATATGTAGCTGTAGGAATCACAACTTTTTCTTTACGCTATTTATTTCTCCCACAGAAGAAATAATTTTGCGGCAGAGTACCTTGCAGTCATAGAAAACATAGGTAAAGAATGGCAAAAGTGCTCAATGGAAATTTACTGGCAGTGGCAAAAGGGCAAAAAATTACAGTATTTTTTATGGGCTGAAATTTTTGTGAAAAAAGCTGGAAATTGTTGTTTATTTCTAAGGGCGGACAAAAGCTCTCAGTGGCCAATACGGCATTTTTTTTTCTCAGGGCTTGTGCTTTAAAAAAAAAAAATCAATATTTTCTTAAGGCATGTGCCAAGCAAGCTTAAGTCCAACAAATCAATGTTTCTTCAGGGCTTGTGCCTCTAATACGTCTAAGTCCCACAAATCATTTTTTCCTTAGGGATTGGGTCTCTAACAACAATTTTAAGAAATCATGCTCTACAAAATACTCATTCACTCACCACAGTGGCAGCTTATCTCAGGGGCTTCCTCTTCCTATCACTTTGCATACAAATTTCTTATTTTATTTTATTTATTATTTTATTAACTGTCCCCCCAATACCAGTCATGAACCTCAAAAACAAATTCCCTGTTCAACTAATTAATTCCCCAGGCTCCATCCACAAACACAGGCACCCTCCCCAGACCCCTTTTATACCATGTCTTATGGGGGTTTTTAATTGTATTTTGGATTTTTTTTAATTGCCCCCAATCCCAGTAAACAAGCCCTCATAAAACATTCCATGTTCAACTGATTCCTTCTCCACACCCCACCAACACAGGCACCCTCATTCCCCTTTTATACTATGCCTTTGGGAAATAAAATATTTGATATGTGTTGTGTATAATTTCAATGTTCCCATTGATTTCAGTGGAATGAGGTAGGCGATTTCAGTTTGAGGCAAATTTTCACCCATCCCTATTTATTTCATGAAAGTCTTGAGTGAAATTTCTCTGACTTTTCACCCCTCCCTACTTAATTCTTGTATGAAGATGACTAGTGGTAGTGGGAATGGTAATGTTGGTGGTTGCAGGGACTATAGGATTCTTGTTAAATCCAACTAAATCCAGAGTTATCCTCCTCTGTATTTGGGTGTTATTGTTATAGATGAAAATATTGTGATATTTCATAAGACATCTTTAATAATCATGTGCCCTTTGTCCCAGTGCACTTTTAGGAGTACATCTGCTGCTGCTACCCATGGCACCTCTGTTGTTCTGCTGGTGTGTTTCCCAATCAGACTTTTGGCTGTATTTAAGGTGTGACTTCAATAAACATGTACCTAGATGGGATTCTACTTCTCAAATGTTTTTAAAAAAAGAATACAATCATGTTCTGCTTCACACAAATTACCTAAGTATGAACCCTATGTATAGCATGTATTATAAAATGTTAATTCATTTGTTTAAAAAATTAGGGTGTTTATGCAAAGTTTGGCCAAAATATGTTTAATTTCACACCACACACCAAGGTACCTAATTTTAAGTAAGTTATATATATTGTCATCTTTTTATGAATTACAAAAATGTGTTAAATTAATAGCTGAATCTATCTAATGTCCTTGTGGCTGAACTGAACTGCTTTGAAACAGGGATCACCTGCAGTCAGTGACTGGCGACCTCAAAAATTGGATTATATCCACCATTCCATTATAAAGAAGTGCTAAAAAACTAGCAGAAGGCATGGTGAAAAATAAGTAACATAGTAAGATAGTAAATTAGGTTCATAACCCAGATAAATTTGAATTATATAACCTTTCCTGCTGCTTGTTATCTGAACATCCTGTTTTGCCTACTAATAAACAGTATAACCCTGTATGTTCCCTCTTGAAAGAAATCTAATCTTGTCTTAATGTATCCATTGTATCTGCCATTATTACATCCTTGGTCAAGGAATTCCACAATTTAACAGACCTTACTGTAAAAAAAAACCCGTCCTCTGCTGACGTTGGAACGTCCTTTCCTCTAATCTCAAGGGGCGGACCCTGGTTATTTGATCAGGCCTTGGAATGAAACACTCACCTTAGAGATCCCTGTACTGACCACTCATTTACATTGTGATGAGATCCACTCTTGGATTGCTTATTCTAGAGAAAGACAACTAAGTTTGCCTAGATGTTCCTTATACATCAAGTCTTCCATTCCCTTAATTAATTGTGTTGCTCTTCACAGTACTCTCTACAGTTCTAGAATATCCTTTTCCAGAGGTGGTGCCCAATACTGCACTGCATACATGAGGTGAGGTCTTACCAGTAATTTGTACAGTGGCAAAATTTTGTCATCCACTCTTGCTTCAATACCCCTTTTTTAAGCAAGACAGGACTTTGTTTGCTTTTCCTACTGCTATTTGATACTGTCCACTGTAGTTTACAAGGATCCCCATGTCTTCTCTAGCAAAGCATTCCCTAAAATTATTCCATTAAGTAGTATTGGGATTTTTTTCCCCAAGTTCATGATTTTACACTTTCTCACTTTATATTCCATTTGTTTGCCCAACCTTCCTTTTTATGTAAATCTCTCTGTAGAGAATAAATATCCTGTGCTGAATGTATTACCCTGCATTATTCAGTGTCCTCTACAAATATTGATATTTTACTTTCTATATCTATTTCCAGGTCATATTTAAACATGTTAATAAGTAGTGGAGCAAGTACTGAACCCTGAGGTACTTCAGTCTCAACTGTACTGGAGAATTTTCCATTTACAACAACAAACTGTTCTTTACCCTTCAAGTAGTTTTCTATCCAATTGCAAAGGTTATCACTTAGCCTCAATTTACTTATTTTATACCCCAGCCTGCTGTGTGGCACTCTATCAAACACCTTTGCAAAATCTAGATATACTACAGCTACTGCGTTACCATCATCTAGGTTGCTACCCACTTCTTCATAGAAGCATGATCTATTCCATAAAACATGTTGATTCCTGCTGGTAATCTTATTTTCTGCAGGGTAATCCTGATTGAATAAAATAACGTATCCATTCTAGCAGTTTTCCTGCTGCAGAGGTGAAACTCACAAGTCTATAATTCCTAGATCTTGTTTTAGGTCTCGATTCAAATGTCCCCGATGCCAAGAAAAAAAGCCAACATGGTAAGCTATTCAAATAAACATCTTATAAACAGCTAAAGGCAGTTTTAAAATCACAACAGACTTTGAAAAATTGCCCATTGAAAACAATGAAACAGCTGTAGTCAGGAGCCATCAAAATCTGTGTGGTCAGTGCCAACGCATGATAAACTGGCAGTACAGCACACAACAGATAAAAAATCCACCGTCAGACAAAAAAAGCAGGGAAACATTATACCCATAACATAGCACAAGCACACAAATGGCAACATTAACACCTGCAAAGCCAAGCAACCACACAGAAAATGGACAAGCCTTACAAGCAAGCAAGTCCCAGACAAACAACAAAAACCTATCAATTCCCCAGGGAAAAGGGGTTGACAATGCAACCCAACACAATCACACAGACCATACCTAGAAAAACAGGGGTTAATACACAACAATACATATGTTCACAGAAAACAAGACACATACCTGACAGTCCCAAAGCAACCCAAGTTCACCTGTGCAACATCATCAGCCATTAGAGACCCAATGTGAACCTGACAGGTACATAGCAAGTAAACAAATCATACAAACAAAAACAGCCATGCCACAAAACACTTACTTGGACAACACATACCTTTCCTTTGGTCACTCCCTACCTTACCACACCTGGACAACACCCCACCACTGTCTTAAAGGGCATCTCACTGTCCTCAGAGTTGGTGTATTTGCAGTGAGACCAGTCAGAGACAAAGAAAGTTAGAGAGAGAGATTATGACCAGTATGTCTGCACATCTATTCCTGTGAATACATCAGAGAAGAAGGTGTGATAGGGCTAGGGATCACTATCACCCCCCAAGCACACCTGCTAAACATCCTTCGCCTGTTGCAAGTGATGATGCTCCAGCTGATGAGCCAGACAGAAACCCTACTCCACCTGGATGATAATACCAGACAGCAGCATCTCAGCTGCAGCAACATGATCTCCCACAGCTGCCACAGGGACCTGTGGCGCAGCACAGGGATGACAGATTGCCAGAAAGACCCAGATATACTGCACAAGGGCCAAACTCTTTGGAATGATGGATGCTGAAGTGTGGGACAGCTACAGGTTGACTTCACACAGAATCATCGACTTATAAAGTGATCAAAGATGACATCAACCACATACACAGCAACACCCATTCACTATCTGACTTACAGAAGCTGAAGTGTGCCATACATTTTATGCAACGTAGATCCTTCCAGTCCACAGAAGGCTATACATCTGTAATGTCCCAGCCCACGTGTTCAAGGGCACTGTCTCAGGTGTTTCCAGTCCTGAAGAGGAAGGCCAGGAGGTACATCCATTTCCCTTCCACCCATATTGGGTGGACACATGTCAATGAGAACTTCTAAACAAGGTGAGGCATGCCCAGGGTCATGGGTACCATAGCATGCACACATGTGTACATAAGATCTCCAGCACATGGCTGTGTTCCTTTTTGCATGTTTCTGCAACCTTCTCAGGTACCTTTTTGTTCTCCTGGACTCCCTGAGCTGCCACCTCCAGATTTGGAGGCAATCCTCTTCCATCCCTATGGTTAGGCTACCTGTGGCAGGAGATTTGGCTATAGATGCTGGTGTCACAGGTGTTGCGGATGGCTTTTGAACTTTCTCTGCCTGGTTCTGGTGGTGGTGGTGAGGTGTCTTGCAGTGCATGTGTCAGGGGGCTTGTTCCCCCACCATGTCAATGGACTCCTCAGTCCTGATGGATGTGTCTCTCCCTGGTTGAGTTTGTGGGTGGCATGTAAACTCTTCAAAGGGTTGAGGGCACTCTGGCTCTCTCTTTGATTTAATCCATACGTTTTTGGCTACCATTTGCTTTAGAAATGGGAGAAGCTGCACATAAGTGTCACGGTTTGTTTTGACTCTCAAACACAGAGTTAAGATAAATACACAACTTTATTGAAAGTTTAAAGAAAACCCTCACGGGTTTGACATACACATATATCTCAACACGTAAGTACAATGCAATGATGAACAGTGGTACGGTGAATAATAATAGAGAGGCTCTACCGGCCTTGCCAATACCGAGTAAGGCAGCCTTAGAATAGGCACAATATGGAAATAGGCTCTACCGGCCTTACCAATATACCGGGCAAGGCAGCTGGAGACTGGTACAACGAGAAATATGGCTCTACCAGTCCTGCCAATATACCAGGCAGGGCAGCCTGGAGAATGGTACAACGAGAGAGAAGGCTCTACCGGCCCTGCCAATATACCGGGCAAGGCAGCCTTGAGCCCAGAGGCGACAAGTACTGGTACAGGAGCGTAAGTGGCCTCAGTGACTGAAAAGTGGTGGAGCAAACCAGTCGCACATACTGGACTACACAGAGGCCTACTGGTGCTATATAGGTGTCAGCGAGCAGCCGGTGAATTTAGGAGCAAACAAGTACCCGCGTACTGGACTACACAATGACACTACCGGTGCTGTATGGAAAGCAGCAAGCAACTGGTGATATATGGAGCGAACCAGTACCCGCGTACTGGAGTACACTTTGACACTACCGGTGCTGTATGGGAAGCGGCAAGCAACCGGTGATATATGGAGCGAACCAGTACCCACGTACTGGAGTACACATAGACCATACCGGTGCTGTATGGGAAGCGGCAAGCAACCGGTGATATATGGAATGAACCAGTACCCGCGTACTGGAGTACACATAGACACTACTGGTGCTGTATGGGAAGCAGAAAGCAACTGGTGATATATGGAGCGAACCAGTACCCGCGTACTGGAGTACACCTTGACACTACCGGTGCTGTATGGGAAGCGACAAGCAACCGGTGATATATGGAGCGAACCGGTACCTGCGTACTGGAGTACACATTGACACTACCAGTGCTGTATGGGAAGCAGCAAGCAACCGGTGATATATGAAGCGAACCATTATCCGCGTACTGGAGTACACAATGACACTACCGGAGCTGTATGGGAAGCGGCAAACAACCAGTGATAAATGGAGTGAACCAGTACCGGCGTACTGGAGTACACAATGACACTAATGGTGCTGTATGGGAAGCCGCAAGCAACCGGTGATAGATGGAGCGAACCAGTACCCGTGTACTGGAGTACACATTGACACTCAGGGATGAAAATGTCGCCCAGGCGACATGAATATGGAGAACTCTGCACACGATCCAAAAACAGGAACAGACAGCCAGGCCGGGACAGGAAGCTGGAACAGTAACGGCAGACGACCGGATCAGGAACAGAAGCAGGAACGTCAGCCCAAACCGGATCAGGAACGGAGGCAGGAACCACTTCAGCAGAGGAGGCTGTCAGGCACGTAAGCAGACGGAATCTGGAAGGTAGTGTATGTGGCAAAGGCCCAGGGAACTGAGGAAAAGGATGCAGGTGGTTATAGACATAGAGACACCACAAAAGGGCAACCAAAGGGTGCCAGTATCCAGTCTATATAGGCAATACTGGGCAGATTCAAGACAGGCAGCCAATGGAGAGCCTTTACAGATAACTGACAGGAAAAGGCAGCAATCACGGTCACCGTGATAATAAGCTACTTGCATTAAGAGGCCAGACAGCCCTGCTTTTTTTCTTCAGGTCAGACCAGGTGGTGACCAGCCACCTCCATCTCAAGTGGAACAAACAAAGAGAGAGAAAAAGAGAGAGAGGTGTGGATGGGACCAAGGGATGGGTAAGAACAGCAAGGGGAGGCATTTTTGTCTCTAAGTAACAGAGCTAACTAAAGTTTTTTCAGAATTACCATCACCTTGATCAGGTGATGATAATGTTTTGCCCCAGTCCTCTTCAGTTCTGTTTGATTAGAGATGGATTCAGTTTGCCGAGAACACAGGCTATGTGGCAGGTCTCTTGTGCTTGATGGCTTTTTGCCACTCAAGCACTACTGCAAGGGAGGTTTTTGGGTGGTACAGGTGCTTATCATCACCTATTTGTCATCTCTATGAATTAATGTTGGTGCCATCACTGAAGGTCTGGGTGCCTGGTAGGAATCTCAGGTTGTAGGCAGCATGGGATTCAGGTCACACTTCTGCAACTGTGAACTGGTTTCAGCCCATGCTGTCCATAGCCCAATACAGAGTGTAATTTGGTTGTTTGGTTTGGAACTCAGAATTGAAAAGATGAAGGGTCCTCCCTGGCTAAATAAATCAAATGTAAATTCTCATTATTTGCCATGATATTTTGTCTCAATATCTTATTGCAATAGGGTGTATGAACACATAAATACATGGATTATGATTTTGATGGAATGTTGATTGTTCTCAGTTTTATATTGTATATATAATGGGTTTTAGAAAAAGGGAAGTGATACATTGGCATCTTAACCTCTTTAGCCCACTGTTCAAATATCAAAATACAGAAACACTTGGAAAAGAAGCAGCACTGATATGTAAACATTAGTGATGAGCGAGCATGCTCGGCCGAAGCTCGGTTCGGCTCGAGCATCGCTCTGCTCGGCACATGGCGGTACTCGTACGAGTACCGCATGTGCTCGCCCGCCATGTTCGGGTCTCCTCCCCGCACGTTTCGCGGCTGCTGCGCAGCCAATAAATGTGCGGGGAGGCTCTGACATCAGTGTAATGCCAGCAGCCATGTTGGCTGCTGGCATTACACTGATTGGCTGGCCAGAACCCGTGATCGGGTGCTGTATAGCACCTGACCAGCGAGTTCGGCTCAGTCTTAGCCAGGGAGAGATGAGGATAGGAAGGGAAAGTCAGTGTAGGGAGAAGAAAAGTGTTGGAACACCATATAAAGACCCAAAAGTCCTTTTTAGGACTGTTGTGTGTGGGGGCAGCAGTTATATTTTGTATGGGGGGGCACAAATTTTAAAAAAAAAGTCACATGTTCCGTTCACTGTGCCTAGCCGCAGATTAGCAGCACATTCTGTTTAGTGTGCAAAGTTGCAGATTAGCAGCACATTCTGTTTAGTGTGCAAAGTTGCAGATTAGCAGCACATTCTGTTTAGTGTGCAAAGTTGCAGATTAGCAGCAGATTCTGTTTAGTGTGAAAAGTGTAAAAAATAAACGTCACATATTCCGTTCACTGTGCCTAGCCGCAGATTAGCAGCACATTCTGTTTAGTGTGCAAAGTTGCAGATTAGCAGCACATTCTGTTTAGTGTGCAAAGTTGTAGATTAGCAGCACATTCTGTTTAGTGTGGAAAGTGTAAAAAATAAACGTCACATATTCTGTTCACTGTGCCTAGCCGCAGATTAGCAGCACATTCTGTTTAGTGTGCAAAGTTGCAGATTAGCAGCACATTCTGTTTAGTGTGCAAAGTTGCAGATTAGCAGCACATTCTGTTTAGTGTGGAAAGTGTAAAAAATAAATGTCACATATTCCGTTCACTGTGCCTAGCCGCAGATTAGCAGCACATTCTGTTTAGTGTGCAAAGTTGCAGATTAGCAGCACATTCTGTTTAGTGTGGAAAGTGTAAAAAATAAACGTCACATATTCCGTTCACTGTGCCTAGCCGCAGATTAGCAGCACATTCTGTTTAGTGTGCAAAGTTGCAGATTAGCAGCACATTCTGTTTAGTGTGGAAAGTGTAAAAAAAAAAACGTCACATATTCCGTTCACTGTGCCTAGCCGCAGATTAGCAGCACATTCTGTTTAGTGTGCAAAGTTGCAGATTAGCAGCACATTCTGTTTAGTGTGGAAAGTGTAAAAAATAAACGTCACATATTCCGTTCACTGTGCCTAGCCGCAGATTAGCAGCACATTCTGTTTAGTGTGCAAAGTTGCAGATTAGCAGCACATTCTGTTTCATGTGGAACGTGTAAAAAATAAACGTCACATATTCCGTTCACTGTGCCTAGCCGCAGATTAGCAGCACATTCTGTTTAGTGTGCAAAGTTGCAGATTAGCAGCACATTCTGTTTAGTGTGGAAAGTGTAAAAAATAAACGTCACATATTCCGTTCACTGTGCCTAGCCGCAGATTAGCAGCACATTCTGTTTAGTGTGCAAAGTTGCAGATTAGCAGCACGTTCTGTTTAGTGTGCAAAGTTGCAGATTAGCAGCACATTCTGTTTAGTGTGGAAAGTGTAAAAAATAAACGTCACATATTCCGTTCACTGTGCCTAGCCGCAGATTAGCAGCACATTCTGTTTAGTGTGCAAAGTTGCAGATTAGCAGCACATTCTGTTTAGTGTGGAAAGTGTAACAAATAAACGTCACATATTCCGTTCACTGTGCCTAGCCGCAGATTAGCAGCACATTCTGTTTAGTGTGCAAAGTTGCAGATTAGCAGCACATTCTGTTTAGTGTGGAAAGTGTAAAAAATAAACGTCACATATTCCGTTCACTGTGCCTAGCCGCAGATTAGCAGCACATTCTGTTTAGTGTGCAAAGTTGCAGATTAGCAGCACATTCTGTTTAGTGTGCAAAGTTGCAGATTAGCAGCACATTCTGTTTAGTGTGCAAAGTGTAAAAAATAAACGTCACATATTCCGTTCACTGTGCCTAGCCGCAGATTAGCAGCACATTCTGTTTAGTGTGCAAAGTTGCAGATTAGCAGCACATTCTGTTTAGTGTGGAAAGTGTAAAAAATAAACGTCACATATTCCGTTCACTGTGCCTAGCCGCAGATTAGCAGCACATTCTGTTTAGTGTGCAAAGTTGCAGATTAGCAGCACATTCTGTTTAGTGTGGAAAGTGTAAAAAATAAACGTCACATATTCCGTTCACTGTGCCTAGCCGCAGATTAGCAGCACATTCTGTTTAGTGTGCAAAGTTGCAGATTAGCAGCACATTCTGTTTAGTGTGCAAAGTTGCAGATTAGCAGCACATATTCCGTGTAATATGAAGAAGGCGGGTAAAAAGGGACGGGGAAGTGGACGTGATCCTGATAGTTCAGGGCGCGGGTCAGGACGCGTAGAAACTGTGCCTGGTGCCAGAGCACAAGAAAGAAAGACATCCACCATACCTAGCTTCATGTCTCAGTTTACAGGGTGTCGCAGGACATCACTCTCGAGGTCAGACCACTGCGAACAGGTGGTCGGTTGGATTTCAGCTGATACTGCTTCCAGTCGGTTAAGCACCACCCTGTCTTCCACCAAGTCCACTCTCAGTAGCCAAGAGTCTGGTCAACATAATCCTCACCCTGATCATCCTTCCTCCCACCATAGAGGGTCTGGCCAAAGAAGTGATCCCACACTGGGATATAGTGAGGAGCTCGTCTCATCACCAATCCTTCATTTGAACCTCTCTCCAAGCACGCTTGCAGAGGAACATGAGATCTTGTGCCCTGATTCACAACCTCTAGAGGGTACCCAATCACAAGAAGATGACAGAGGGGAACGGCATTTAAGGTCAAAGGAAGTGGATGATGATGATGATGAGACACAGTTGCCATCAAATCAACCACTATTACTGTCTCAAGACCTTGATGAGGAGGATGATACACAGTTGTCAATGACTGAGTATGTGGTGGGATCAAGAAATGAGGAGGATGATCAGAGTGAGGAAGTGGAGGAGGACTTGGTGGACGATGAGGTGACTGACCCCACCTGGGAAGGTGGAGAGCCGAGCGATGACAGCAGTCCTGAGGGTGAGCCATCTGCAGCACCGCAACAGGCTGGAAGAGGCAGTGGTGTGGCTAAAGAAAGAAGGCGGACCGCACCAAACCGGCCCGCAAATGTTCCACGGAGCACCCCCTTGCGTAAATCTCCCTTGCCAAGGGCTAGGTGTTCCGCGGTATGGCGTTTTTTTAAGGAAAGTGCGGACGACAAAAGAATTGTAGTTTGCAACCTGTGCCACAACAGAATGAGCCGAGGCATGAACACTAGCAACCTCACCACCATCAGCATGATCCGACACATGGCATCCAAGCACCGTAATAAGTGGGAGGAACGCCCGGATCGCCAATCTGTGTCTGCAGGCCACACCACTGCTTCCTCTTCCCCTGTTTTCGGTGCCGGCCAATCGCCTGTCGAAGGCGCAGGCCCGCATACCTCCCGCCCTGCACCTGTACCATCTGAAGCACCATCAGCGACCACATCCACTTCCCTGTCCCAGCGCAGCGTCCAAATGTCGTTACCCCAGGCATTTGAGCGCAAGCGAAAATACCCAGCCACCCACCCACAGGCCATAGCACTAACCTCACACCTTTCCAAATTACTGGCCATCGAAATGCTGCCATTTAGGCTTGTGGAGACTGAGTCCTTCCGCAGCCTGATGGCAGCAGCTGTCCCTCGGTACGCAGTCCCCAGCCGCCACTACTTTTCCCGGTGTGCCGTCCCTGCATTACACCACCATGTGTCCCGTAACATCACCCATGCCCTGACCAACGCAGTTACTGGGAAGGTCCACTTAACGACTGACACATGGACAAGTGCTTGTGGCCAGGGACGCTACATTTCCCTGACGGCACACTGGGTGAATGTCGTGGAGGCTGGGAGCAACTCGGACCCTGGGATGGCACAGGTGCTACCCACGCCGAGGATTGCGGGCCCTACCTCCATCAGGGTTTCCGCCAGCACCTACGTTATTGGCTCCTCCTCCTCCTCCTCCGTTTCCACCTCCGAATTCTCTGCGCGCAGCGCCACTCACCCATCAGCCGGTAGCTGGAAGCAGTTTAGCACTGCAGTGGGGAAGCGTCAACAGGCCGTGCTGAAGCTGATCTGCCTTGGGGACAAACCGCACACGGCCTCAGAGCTGTTGCAGGGGATTAGTCACCAGACCGAGCAGTGGCTCTCGCCACTCAACCTGCAACCAGGCATGGTTGTGTGTGATAATGGGCGTAACTTGGTGGCGGCTTTGGAGCTCGGCAAGCTCACACACGTACCATGCCTAGCGCATGTATTTAATTTAGTGGTTCAGCGATTTCTAAAAACCTACCCCAATTTGCATGATCTCTTGACCAAGGTGCGCCGCTTGTGTGCACATTTCCGTAAGTCATCAACAGCTTCAGCCGGCCTGTTGAAGCTGCAGCAGCGCTTACAATTGCCAGCTCACCGACTGCTGTGTGACGTGAGCACGCGCTGGAACTCCACCTTCCACATGTTGGCCCGGCTTTGTGAGCAGCAGAGGGCAGTAGTGGAGTACCAGCTGTTACACGGTCGTCGCCTCTCCGTTCAACTTCCTCTAATCAGAAGTGAGGAGTGGGAATGGATGTCAGACCTCTGTGAGGTTTTACGCAATTTTGAGGAATCGACACAGATGGTGAGCGGCGATAACGCTATTATCAGTGTAACCATCCCACTTCTGTGTCTACTGAAACGCTCGCTGCTCACAATTAAAACCAACGCTTTGCATGTGGAAGAGGTGGAAATGTGGGAGGAAGAGCTTACACAAGGTGATAGCCAGAGCACCCTCACTTCGTCTTCTCAGCGACAATTGGAGGAGGCGGAGGAGGAGGAGGAAGACACGGTTGCCTCCGCTACAGAGGGTAGCCATGGAACTTTAGTTCCATCTCTTCAGCGTGGGTGGGCAGAAGAGGAGGAAGAGGATGAGGAGATTGAGAGTCATCCTCCTCGTGAGGACAGCGAAATCTTGCCTGTTGGTACTCTGGCACACATGGCTGACTTTATGTTAGGCTGCCTTTCCCGTGACCCACGCGTTATACGCATTTTAGACAACACGGATTACTGGGTGTTCACCCTTCTGGACCCCCGCTACAAAGAGAATTTCTCATCTCTCATTCCTCCGGTGGAGAGGACAAGCAAAATGGTGCAATACCAGAAGGTTCTTGTCGAAAAATTGCTCCAAAATTTTCCATCTGACAACACTGGCGGCAGAGTACGTGCTACCTTGGCCAACCAAGAAGGGGAGAAAAGGGGAGCACACAGCAGTTCCGACAAAGGCAGGGCAACACTCTCCAAGGCGTGGGACACCTTCATGACACCCAGCCAGCACCCTCACCCTGATGCGCAGCCTAGTGTCACAAGGCGGGAAAAGTTTTGGAAGATGGTGAAGGAGTACGTAGCAGACCGTGTCAGTGTCCTCAATGATCCCTCTGTGCCTTACAACTACTGGGTGTCCAAGCTGGACATGTGGTATGAACTGACACTCTACGCCTTGGAGGTGCTGGCCTGCCCTGCCGCCAGCGTTCTGTCTGAGCGGGTATTTAGTGCTGCTGGTGGCATCATAACAGATAAGCGTATCCGCCTTTCCACCGAAACAAGGCCTGGATTTCCCCTGACTTCTCCACTCCACTGGAGGAAAGCCCCGGGGGAACATAAAGTCACTTTAGATATGTTATTTACAATGATGGGAATACTCTGTATTCCCATTCACCCCTTCCACCCAAAAAACGGGTATATGGTTGACTCTCTTCCATATACCCTGTGATATAATTTTTATATAGGGCCAGCTCACCAGCGGGCCCTGTGATATAATTTTTATATAGGGCCAGCTCACCAGCGGGCCCTGTGATATAATTTTTATATAGGCCAGCTCACCAGCGGGCCCTGTTTGACAACTTTTTGTATAGGTCAGCTCACCAGCGGGCCTTCTTATATAATGTTTTATTGGGTCAGCTCTCTAGCGGGCCCTCTCATATAATGTTTTACAGCGTCAGCTCACTAGCGGGCCTTCGCATATAATGTTTAGGATGGTCAGCTCCGCAGCAGACCCTCACCCATAATGTTTTAGATGGTCAGCTTAGCGGCATGCCCTCGCCCCTAATGTTTTAGAGGGTCACCAGCAGGCTATTAATCCTAATTTTTCAAGGGTGTGTATGATGCCCTCCTTTATGTGTAATAAAGGGTGTATTGGAGTGACATTTCAGTCTAATTTTTGGCAGCCCTTTCACTTAGTGCATCGGCTTTATGAGTGTTGGACCACTACCTGAACTATTGTACCACAATGTGAATGAGGCCCTCCATTTTGTGATATACAGGTTGTATCGGAGTGCCTCAGGTCCTCCCATTGAATTAAATAGGGCTGGGGTGTTCGACAGAGCAGAAGGTAGTTCTTGGCTTCATCCACTAAGTCACTTCGTCACTTTTACTGAATGGATCAGACCCCACTGTTCCGACTATAAATTTTGGACTTAACAAGGGCAAACGGACATGTTGTAAAACCTGTGGTAGCTGCGGCCTCCGTTCCTGAATGCTGTACCTTACCCGGGCCATAACCACGTTGAACACCTGCTTTACGCTGCGCACGTTTCCCTCTTAATCATGGCCCCAGTTCCGAAAAATCGATGAAATTTTTTGCAGAATTTGCAGATGATATACAAGTAAATATACAGCAAATACTGTTTGGTAACAATTTTTCGCCTAAAATCGTTTTTATCTTCCTTTTTGTGTGTTTTACGGTCAGTCTGTAAAAATGGCGTACTACGGGCGAAAGATCGTTCCCAGCAGCGACGTTGGAGTCCAAGATGCATCCAGACATCCTCCCTATGCTGTCCCTGAACCATTTCTGTGGTGTTTCCATCATTTTCTGACCTTTTCCTATGAACCAGGCACCCTCCTCTCATCAGAGCAGGGGGTGCCTGGTGTAATGCTCGAGTCCTCCCATTGACTTCAATGGGGCTCGGGTGCTCGGCCGAGCACTCGAGCCTCCGGGGGCGCTCGGCCAGAGCACCCGAACACCCGAGCATCGGGGTGCTCGATCATCACTAGTAAACATATGTCTATAACATTTTCAATGGATCAACAGCAGCCTCTTCTGGATAACCCTCATTGTACTATTCCAAGTCTTCCTTCTCTCTCTGTCCTCTCCATGAAGCTCTCACTTCCAAAATCCATACAGTGAAGAGGGAGGGGTGGGAAACTTCTCAAAACAAATATACTTATTGAAAAGAATATGACTTGTAAAAAGAGACAGATATGGCAGTCTATAATAAAGAAAAATCCCTACATGTTTTTAATATTGTGATCCATCCATCTGTCTGCAGATGTATCCGTCAGTGAGCACATCAGTCACTGTATGCTTATCAGTCCACATTTTTATGTCTGTCTGTGTGTGTACACATATGTCTTTGTTACTAGATTAGTACATCAATTAATGTGTGTTAGCTTCTGCGAGTCAGTCAATCCCTGCACCATATAAAATGCCAAATATTTTTGAAAATTATATACATTTCTGACCATTCTATGAAAACTTCTACCAGAAAAGAAAATAACACACACACACACACACACACACACACACAAACATCAAACTTTCAATGTACATCCCATTCAGGGATTTAATCTGTGAACATTCAGTGTAAGTCAGTCTGCATTTCTATCAGTTTATTTGTACATGCACACCAGTCACTAGAAGTATGAGGGCTGAGTTTGCTTAATTCCGGGTATACACTTGGGATTAGTTGTTACCTTAAAGGGATAGTAATGTTTCAAAATAAAAGCAGCACCAATTAATCTTCATAATATTTGGGCCATGGAGAGTGTTATTTCAATACTGTCAGAGATGTAGTTCAAGAGTAATTGAATGATAAATATTCTACTCCTGCCCCTTTTACTGTTGTAATACTGCTCACCTCAGAACAGAAAGGTGGTGTCCAGATGGCTTGCAGAGAGGGACAATCTTCAATTAGCATAAGGGAAAAATCTGTAAAGGGGGGCAGGGTTTTCAATGTTCTCACAGTAGGAAGATTGCCTCTTGCTGTGAGTTGTCTGGTCTTAAGACCATATTCCACATCTGAGGGGTGGTGGCTTACACTAGGTAAAAGGGCACGAGGGGGATACTTTATCATTCAATTACTCTTGAACTACAACTCTGACAGTATTGAAATAATACTCTCCATGGCACAAATACTATGAAGATTAATTGGAGCTGCTTTTATTTTGAAACATTACTATCCCTATAATGTCAGTCTCTGTGTGCTGGTAATTCTCTGCATATATATATTATTCTCATTTTTTTTTCTTTTGTTTTAGGATGGATTTTTTTTTTTTTTTAATTACCAGAGTGCTGTGAAGCTCAAAATGTTAATTTGTGTAAATGTTGTTATATTTTCTGACTGGCAAAATGTGAGGTTGTTTGTTTGTTTGTTCTCTAAAAGAGAACAATAGGGTTATTGTACACATATTTGGTATAACTACTGGCAGAAATACAAAGGATGCTTTGTGACACTACATGGTAATATTTTGTTCACTAGTAGCTGATGTAGCCCTGAAATAGTCATTTCAGCATTTCATACATACAGACTTGGTGATGAAAGGTTTCATTTTCATTGTTAGTATCAATAACCTATGGCACAGATGCCCAGTTTCTAAGGTAGATCAGTGCTACATACCCTGCACTGATATACACATTAGATGTGTGCTCATATCTGACATCATTTAAACATTATTTAACCCACTGACTGCCAGAGAGGTATCCAGCCATTGTGCACAAAGGGTGAAAGGTCAACAATACACTTGGCGCATAGGCAGAGAAAATTGATAAGCCACCCAGGCCTTGGCTCTACCAACATTTTGGCCTATGACCTATATATTATAGTATGGGATTATGAAGGCTGTAGTCCAGAAACTGGTAAATTCATGCAGATTGCAACTCCTATTCTAAGCTGTTGCATAATGGGTTAAGCAGAGGATTTTTGCCCTCTTCCAACCAATAGGATACCACTTGATCTCTGACCTGCTGGTCATTTCATGAGTTGATACAGAGGACGTGAAGCAAATTCCATGTCCATCTGGAATTAATCACCTAGGGAGAGAGGATAGAAGGTACTGGATAAGATAAGAGAAGATAAAGACAGTTGATGAGCATGGGAGAATAAGAGGGAGCCAAGCTTTGTAGAGGGGACAGATTATGCAAGATGAAGGTTATCAACTGAGATTAGAGTTGAGAAGAGTATGGAGGAGGGATTTGAGCATGGGAGGCCAAGGCATGGAACAGGGAGAGTGGGCTGGAGAGTTTACATTTATTAGTAAAGGAAGCAAATGAGAATATGGCCTGGAGAGAGTGGGAAGAAATGGGAGAGAGGAAGAAGTCATGAATGTGGGTGAGCTGTAATGGAGGACTACACAGAGATTTTCCTTTCATTGTCTAGATGAGTGCCCCTGATAGGATGTGTGACATCTAATAGCAGGCTTTGTTTATCTTATGCCATATAAATTATTTTTTAATATCTGATTGTTTAAATAGTTAAACAAAACACAGAAACTAATCATATCCTGTGAAGCAGCTTGTCTTGTACAAAAACATACAAAATAGTAAAATAGTCAATAAAGCTGAACAAAACAAGTCTATTAACTTCAGACTTTACCACTGCGCCTTTGTTGATCCAGAAATAAAAAAACCTGGTTCAACATACTTTCTGCATTAAACCAAACTGTCATAATTGTCCGTATTGTTCTGAGCTAAAGGCATCCAATATTTTCTTGAAAGGTGTCACGCTCTTCAGGTTACTCCTTCTACCACCCTCTCGATTGGATGCTTGACTTTTTTCCTGCCTACTGGACAACTCTTCTGGAGTCGACAGTCTCTGTCGACAGTCTGCAGTCTCCGACTCTCCTAAAGACTACTCCTGAGTCTGCGACTCTCCTATAGTCTTCCTCTCAGACATTGACAAAAGGATTCACAGTCTCCACAAGCACAACATTCCAAAATAACTCCATGTCCTTACTTCCATTACTGAAAAAAATATTTGTTTTAGCAGAAAGCACCTTTCCACTAGTCATAAAGGAAGCCACATTGTTTTTTGTCCAGCTTCTTGAGTAAATAGTTCCAAAGACAGTTTTTGAAATATCTGTAAATAGTAATCATAACCCCTTAAATGTATCTTGTGTATTGTGGACTAACCCAGTTTTGCTAGTCTCTTTTTATTTAAAAAATGTAAATACTAAATACCTGTCACCCCTCTCACCACTTTCCCCATTCAGGTTTCCCCCCGGTCATTGCCGCCAGCTCTGGCGTGAGGGTCCTAAGTACTGTGATGCCTCTTGCTCTGGTTTCCTTTATCCGTGCTTCCTTGTGGCTGATGCTGCCCTGTACAAGTGCTACGTGCTCTCGCTTCGGCCTTTTCTTCCTTTGCAGTCTGTGTCGCGTGCAGATGACGTAGAACGTGACACCTATATTTGTCTCCCAGTCCCTGGCTTCGGTGCACTATTATTGTGTTACTGAAGCCAGTAGGACCTGTCCTGTGAGCTCCAGCGTCTAGCCTTGTGTCCTGTTCTACCTTGACCCTAGCCTTAGTCCTGGTGCTTTTTGGATTTTCTGTGTATTACCCTGCTAGCCAAGACCCCTCTTCTGCCTAACGATACTTGTTCAGAAAAACTGTGTATGACCCTGCTAGCCAAGACCACTCTTCTGCCTACAATATTTATTCAGTCAAACCGTGTATGACCCTGCTAGCCAAGACCACTCTTCTGTTACTACCCTAGTGTAGTCACTTCTCTAGTTTTTGTTCTCTGTCCTGTCTTCCTTTCAGGAGAGTTCCAGCCACAGTGTGGCCTACGCTCTCCAGCCACGCACCCTACTTTTCGCTCCCTAGCCCGCACTCTCCCCTGCAGGAGAGATCGTGCTGTTTATTGCCAGTCTATCCTGGACTCACTTCCAGCATCACTGGGGTTTGTCATCCAGCCTTGCAGCTGGCAACTGTATCTGTCTGTCGCCGCAGCAAAGCCTGACAATAAGTAGCCCACGCTCGACCAGACACGTACCCTAGAGACACTCCCCAGCACTCTCTCTCTTGCAGGATCCCTGCAATTGGGTGACAATACCTTTATCAGATTAGTTGCAAATCTGTATTTTTTAAGATCTAGTGTACAAAGCTGTATTCCCTATTCTAGTACTATATTCCAATCTTGTATATCTATACCCCATTTTGTACATGGTAGAACTCTATTGGCTCCTGTAGCAGCTGAATAACACTGCACACTGTTGCAATGTCTGTTGTCTACCAGCAGTCCCAACTCTTTCCTAAACAAGGGTTCCATAAGTAGTTTCCCTTATCTTTACTGGTGCCATAGCATACGCCTGCAAATCTCAGAGTAGGGTTGGTCAAAACATTTTGCTTCAAAATGAAACAGAAGGACAAATAGCACCCCCACTGAGCAGGAAATATTATGTGAAAAGTGTAGATTTTCCACACTTTCTCACCTAACTCATTGCATTGAAATCAATGGTAAGATTTAAGTTTCTCTTCTTTTCCCACAGGGATAGAATAAAAGGGGTGTCAGCATATGATTTCTGTATTTGTGACAGAGAGAAAGCAGCACAATTTTGAGATAGTTAGGATTTGCAAATAAAGCTAACCTGGAGTTTAGTTTAGGGAATCCTGTTAGCAGGCAATTTGTTCTCTGTGTTAGGGGAGTCTGGGGAGACTCTGGGTGACCAGGAAGCTGTAATTCAAACTCCTCCCTTATTTGGCTGTTGGCTGTGCTAGGGGAGTCTGGGGAAGTGAGACGCAATCATAGTAAAATTTTGCAAAATAAACCCAAAATTTTGTGTGACTCACTGGGAAGACACAGGATGCTGTGATCCAAGTTCCTTCCTGATTTAACTGTTATCTCTGTGCTAGGGGAGTCTGGTGTGTGAAGGGAGCAAAGAAGATTGATCCCAAATACCCCATAATTTTGTTTAATTGACTGGAAAGGCACAGGCAGCTGTGATCCAAGTCTCCTCCTGATCTGGCTGTTAACTCTGTGCTTGGAGAGAAAAGTGATGTTTTTCTGCTTTTTTCTCCTTGCTCATTGTATTGAAATCAGTGGGAAGAAATGTTTTTTCCTACCACACAACATGCCATTCTGTGTTTGTGAGAGGAGAAAGAAGCATGTTTTTGAGCTAGAGAAGATAGGCAAATAATGGGGAAATAAAGTTTCGTTTAGGGAGTCATATAAGTAGGACATTTCTTCTCTGTATTAGGGGAGTCTTGGGGCACTCTGGCAGAGGAGAAGGGAGGAAGGAGGTTGAACCAAAATACCCCCAAACTTGGTGTGACTGACTGGCAAGACAAAGGCACCTGGGGTCCAAATTGTTTGCTGAGTTTGCTTTTATTGTCTCTGTGCTGGTGAAGTCTGGGGAAAGAAGTTAATTTTGTTTTTTAGTTACATATTTTTTTGGGACTAACTGTGATAAGATAGGGTGGACAACTTAAAAAAAAAACATAAATAATTAAACAGCTGACTGGGAGCAAGATGTGACCTCTGTGACTCAGGCAGACTTGATAGACAGCAGATGACATTGAGAAATTTGTTGAGGGATAAGACAAGACATCACACTCCTTCAGTTGTGTACTGTAGAGAGTAAAAACATTATGGTAGTTGAGTAATGTCTAGCAAATGCACAGATGGGAAGGGGAAAGGTGGAGCAGTGCAGGGACATGGGAGTAAAGCGGCAGTACAAAGACTGACTGGAGCAATGGTTGCTGCAGCATGTGCATTAAATTATAATGATCCCTCTCCTTCTGGGGTGGATGCAGTTTGTCAAGGTTGCACCAATCACACCACGCCAGTCCCCCACCACCATTACCATAAAAATCTGTCACACGGTAGGTTGTACTTTATTTTTTGAATCATTTGACATCATCATGAAAATGTGCCATTGTCACTTAAGCATGAAGTAAGTGTTCTGGGCAAAGGACAAATGCACTCTGCATGTTAACACAAGGTATATGTTGCTGTAGGACTCACAACTTTGACTTTCACCTACATATTTCACCACTTTAGCCCTCAGAAGAAGTAATATTGTACTGGGAAATGTTGCATCATATTAACCCTTTGAGTGCCAGAGTGGCACTCAAAGGGTTAAACACAGGAGACAAATGTGTTGGAATATTAGAAAAATCTGTTAGAATTGGAGAAAAATGTGTTGGAATAGGAGAAAAAATTTGTTGAATAGGTGAAAAATGTGTTAGAATAGGAGAAGAATGTATTAGAATAAGAGAAAATGTGTTGAAATAGGCAAAAATGTGTTGGAATTTGTGAAAAAACTTGCTGGAATAGGAGAAAAGGAGGACAATTTTGCATTGGAGAAAAAGTGAAAACTTTTACAAAAAAAGAGAAAAATTGCCCGCTTTTCACGAAAAGTCATGTGGGAAATTTTTCTCACTTTTTTCGCCCACCCCTGGTAATGATCCACTTTTATGTGTTTTGTGAAATTGACTTCACTTAATCATAGGCAAGACATGAAACAAAGACATCAGGCTTATATACTTACACATTAATTAGTAGAGTCCAATGGTGAAACACTTTCTGTGCTCAGAGATCCAGGTGCACCGATCATTTAAAAAAAAAAGTCACATGAGTTAAAATGAGCACATGAACAAGGGCATCAGAACCACTGGCCTACGCTGACTAATCAAAGACAGACATCATGTCCTCACATTTAAAAATACAAGCCTCCTATGGGTCAAAATACATAACACAAAAAATATTGTTAAGTCATGTGACTTTTTTGGAAAGACTATGCAGGATACATGGTTCTTAGGTGTTCTGCTATGCTATGCATCCTGTTTGTCTCCACAACATTATCATGTAGTCATTTTGCCATATTCTTGCCTACACAGAATTTCTGTGTTGAAGGGGTAATGCCATTGGTGGAGGATTAATGGGAGATTGCTGCTGACTGATGGTGGGTCTCTGCCAATTTGGTCTTTTTACTAGTGAGGTTTTTCTTGTGTGCAGGTTTTTGAAGAACAGTGGTATGCAAGCAGGTTTTTTTTTGGTAACACTCCAGAATGCTAATGCTGTGCATGTCCTTTATTAATGCAGATGTGCCAAGTTGGAATCCCCCCTTTCCCCACTTTACTGTTCATTCACACAGGGTGTACAACACATTTTTAGTTTCCTGCAGTTTCAGACCCCAGGGAAAAATATTCCCACACTCAGAACTTCAATGCAGGAGGAAGAAGAAGAGATAATGTTTTTGCATCTGAAATATGTGATACAGAGCCTGAGGCTGAACCAGCACATGAGGATCTTTGGGCTCTACCTCTCTGATTATCCTCCTCAACCTCTACAGCTGCTGTCACCAATCTCACCACCACAACTTCAGGCCCTGTCCCAGTCACAGGTATCTGCCCCTCTGTCACGGGAGACTTGTAAATAACCACTCAGACAGGTACAAAAAAACAATTTCACTGTATTGAAAATAATACAAAAAAAGTAATATAGACACTTCCCCAACCTTCCCAGGGTCAGGGGTGGGGACAGTGTGCAGTGCACTACCAGGAGCTGACACTGAACCTTAACCAGACAGATGCACAAGCTAGGAGCAAACCAGTAGTGAGAGCAGAACCACAGAGATAGTGATAGCGGAAACTGGAGGCCCACCAGCTAGAATGCAATGACAAAACCGCAATACCCTAGAATGCTAGGGTCCCAGATACCGCACACCCTAGAGCGCTAGAGGCACAACAAGCCCCGGAGGACTTAGGTGCTGCTGCACTACTGACAGGACTTAACTGACCAAGGACTGAGAATGAAAACCTGCCAATGAAAGCCAGGACTTAGGGAGCAAGAGAACTAACCAGCCAATGGTCAAATGATTCGGGTAGTCAGACAAGCCACAATACTTAGCACGGAGCGGGAAGTCAGACAAGCAACAGTACTTAGCACGGAGCAGGAAGTCAGACAAGCCACAGTACTTAGCACGGAGCGGGTAGGCAGCCAGGTCAGAGGACATACACGGAGCGGGTAGTCAGACAAGGCCAAAGTCGGTACGAAGCAGACAATAGCTAGGCAAAAGGTTCAGGCACAAATCGGTAGTCAGACGGAGCCAGGGTAATACACAAATCAGATTCAACAGCCAGGAAAGGATCTCAGCTGAAGACTCAGAAAGTGTTCAGGTACACCACGAAAGGGCACTGAGGCAATGATCGAATGCAGCATATAAGGTCTCTCTAGGAGGCGGAGTCCATTAGGTCAATCAAGGTGGAAACTACAAAATAGCAAGCTCTCAGAATGACACGGTAGTGACCAGGAAGTAGTCACCCGCCATGCTGCCACCAGGCAATCACAGAAAAGTGAATAGGTCAGGTAAAGTGCCAGAATCACGGGCACTGTGATACCCTCTTCCTGCCCACTCAGTGGAGCCTGGTCCTCTTTCTGTCCGCTAATAGTATCTTGCCGATTTTCTTGCCAACTCACAGCCAGAACCAGATCCCTTACAGGAAACTACACCTCTTGTTCCAGCCCACTCACAGGATCCTCCACTATATCCTCATGCTGCCCACACACAGATGTTGCTATCTGTTGTCTGTGTGAGAAGCATGTAAATAGGGGGAAATCAGGATTACACCTAAGCACATCCTCATTGAGATCCTTCTTGAAGCACAACCATGAGTAAAATAAACATGTCAGAGGAGCTACAACTAGCAGTAGTACACCTAAAAGTGTAATGGAAGTGCTGCTGATGTGTCAGAGAGCGTACCAAGATTGTCTTCATTAGAAATAACACCTGTGACCCAGGCTGCAGACCAGTATGACTCTGAGTTTATCTGAGACATAGAGTACCTTAGAAAAGAGTCAAAACCTGCACAAAAATAATCCAAAAGTACACCTGTGTAAAAGTAACCTTGTCAAAATGTTGGAGTTTGACATGCATCCTTTTTTCTTTTGTTGAAAACAGAGACTTTAAAGAGCTCTTTTGCATCCTGCTTGCATATCCCATGCCACAGTGATTTTTCAAGGAGGTTAATGTTGTGGGCAAAGGAAAAAAAGGGATTCAGCCTGGTAACACATTTTTCAAGGCATAAGCTACTGTAGGACTCAGCCTGCTCACAGCTTTTAATTTCAGCTGTTCATTTTTCCACTTCAGCCCTCAGAAGCAGTAGCATTGCAGAGGGAAATTTTCTATTCATAGAAAAGATAGGTGAAAAATACAAATTTATTGTGGGAAATGGATTGGCAAGACAAAAAGGCAAACATTTTATATATTTTTTATGGACAGGAATTTTACAGCATAAATTAAAGCAGTTAAAAGCCTCATTGGAATTAGTGGTAATTGGGGGGGTTAGTTATCCCTCATGGCTCAAGTGGTTTGCAGACTTTATGCTTAATGCATTGCTTATAAGGAGGAGAAAAATATTCAGACTGAGGTAAATGGAGCTTTCTAAACCCTTGATTGCTGGTTAGGTTTCCAGTGCATTGTTCCACAATGCTTTGGAGACCTCTCTAGGATTGAAGGAGTTAAAATCCCCATTTAAATCAACACAATGCAACAGGACAATGAACAGCAAAGAGTTTTCCTTCATCTGGGGCACTGGAGGCATCTGAATGACAGAACAGGGGTGGGATACCCTGGTTTCTTCCAGCTGGTTGATATTTCAGCACTTAGCAGCCAACAATTTACCTAAGTGGATTGTATCCTGCCATTCTGTTCTGTGGGATGGCCATTTAAATCAAAGTGTATTAGGATCATTTTTATTATTACCTTTTGGATCTTTTTTTTTTTGTTTGCCCAATAATTATTTCACTTTATCCTTAAATTGACCCATAATTCTCATATCAAAATTAAACTTTGAAAATTTTACAGCAGTAATAATCCATGAAATATTTGCCTCATATGCAACTGCATACCATCTGTAAGTCTATATAAATAATGAGAAACAGAAAATATCTGGAATTCTTTTTACCACATTTATACATTGTATATTGAAAGGAAATAAATATTCTGTTCTTTGTTCTTGGCAACCAGTGGTGGAGGTTTCAAAACTGATAACAATGTTTGGTGGAATGCTATCATCACAGTTGGATTTTATTACATGTTTTCCAATGAAATGCCTGACAGTCCTGCAATAATTGATATTATGTGAGAAAACTCTGTATATAATATTTATAACAAGAATACCATACAGGTCTTTGGAGGTTATACTTTGAGGCTGATCTATTATGAAATCTGGAGTCAGACTGAGGTAAATCAACTGCACCATACAGAACAAATACAAATGTCCACTGACTTAAATATTGAAAACCAGTAATGAAGTCTAACAGTCCAGCAATAATTGTTATTATGTATGTAAACTCAATTTAATTGAATGTGTAATACAGGAAAAATGGGGTAAAGTAACTTCCTCTAGCAGATAGAGCACTCACAACTAAAGTTCCCTGGAGGAACCCCCCCCCCAGCTCCATATTACACAGCTTAACAGAAGTAGCTTTCATTTTAAAGTGCTCTGCATTGAAGAAGCATCAGGGTGAAGATTATCTTAATTTTTTTGTTTTCTTAACTTACATGGGGTGCTCAACCCTCATTTGGTGGCATCCCCCATTTTAAGTAAGGCATTCCAAGTGATGTTGGACTTTAAACAGGACTTGAAGCAGGACGTGGGGCAGGGGTTGGGTAAGAGAAAAACCAGGATCCACTGGAAAAAAAAACATCACACAAATCAATTCTGCAAGGAAGGATCGAAATCACCGACTTTGAAAGTGAGAACTCTGCAGTCCTCTTAAATAGGGGTGGGGGAAAAGTTAGAAAAATTTCCTCCATGACTTTTCACAAAAGATGATTTTACACTTTTTTTCTCCTTTTCTCCATTGCAAAATTTAAGAAATTTCTCCTATTCCAACAAATTTTTCACCTATTCCAACACATTTTTCTCCTATTCAACACATTTTCTCCTATTTCCCATCATAATATTACTAATTCTTGAAAAATGTGTTAGCATACATTTGTCCTTTGACCACAAAACTAACTTCCTGCTTAAGTGACACTGGCACAAATCAATGATGATGTCAAGTGATAAAAAATAAAATACAACCTGCAATGTAGCATATGTGTACGGTAATGCTGGTGGGGGACTGGCATGGTGTGATTGATGGGACCTTAACAAACTGCATCCACCCCCAGAGGAGAGGGATCATCATTTATTGCACAGGCTACAGCCACCATTGCTGCACCTTTGCTTTTTGAACTACTACTTTACTGAGACTTATCTGCGCTTCTCTACCTACCCCTTCCCCCTTATTCGTTTGATGGACATTACTCAATTTCTGCGTGTGCTTTTACTTTCTACAGTACACAACTGATGGAGTGCAATATCTTGCTTTAGCCCTCAACAAAATTCTCAATGTTGTCTGCTGTCTATCAAGTCTTCCTCAGTCACATAACTCACATCAGGCTCCCAGACAGCTGTCTGTCACCTAATATATTTATTTGTTTAATAATTTATGTATTCAATTTTTTTTTTTTTTATTATTATTTTTGTATTTTTTTTAAGTTGTATTATCACAGTCAGTCCAAAAAAAATTATAACTGAAAAACAGAATCAACAACTTCTTTCCACAGACTTCCCCAGCACAGAGACAATAAAAGCAAAGTCAGCAAGCAATTTAAACAGCTGCCTGTGTATTTCCAGTCAGTCACACAGAATCATGGGATATTTGGCATCAACCTTCTTCCTCCCTTCTCCCCCAGAGTGCCCCTAGACTTCCCTGATACAAAGAACAAATGTCCTACCTAAAAGACTCCCTAAACTAAGCTGCCATTCCCATTTATTTGCCTATGCTCCATAGCTCAAAAACATGCTGCTTTCTCTTTTCACAAACAGAGAAAGGCATGCTGTGAGAGCATGACACCTTTTTATATGCCTGTTGAGAAGTAGAGAAAACTTTCTTGTGGTGGGAAAAATTTTCTTCCTGTTGATTTCAATGCAATGATCTAGGCAAAATTATTCGCCAAGCGGTAAGTGCCATTTTTCTCAGATTTTGGTTTGAGGTGAAAGTTTTCACTCATCCCTGTGAATGAGTGAAAGTGCCATCTTAATGTCATCTTCCCAGTTAACAATCCAATTCTAGAGTGTAATAAAAATTAAAGCACTCCTAGGATTTGGACTGTTTGGACTGTTTGGGACAGTATAAAAAATCTCCTATGCTAGGATGTGCAAACATCCAATTATTCCATCCTGTAGCTTTTTTTTGTGGTTGTATATAGACCTCTCACAACCACACTCTGTACCTTCCTCTCAGACTGTGGGCTTGATCCAATAGGCACCGTTAAACCCCACAGTTGGGCAAAAATGAACACTGAATGGCATACACAGTGGTACCGTCTGAATTCAATTGTCCTACCAATATGTACCACAACGAGTGTTAAGGTTTGTGGTGGTGTTTCCATTCCCATATTTCATGCTAAATAATGTGAAATATGGGAACGTCAGAGGAAACCTGCTAATGCTTGATGTTTGACACAGAGTCGGAAATGGGGCATGAGCTACAAACACAGTGACTCTCCCAAACATGAAACTTCCCTTTGGTCCTGCATTACTCCTAACATTAACAATAAAGTGTACCAATACTAGCCCTAACACTATCCTATCATCCATAGCTGTAACACTTATTTGGCAGTCTGACATCCAGCAGGGTCTTCTGTACATGGTCATCCTCTAATTCTACTTCTGTAAATGACTTTCTTCTTCTTCATCTGTCATCTTCTTCTTTCTTCTTCTTTATCTGTCATCTCCATCTTCATCTGTCATCTTTCTTTTTTCTTCATCTGTGTTATCCCTGTAAAACAAAATATTGTTATTAAAATCAAATATTTCATTAAAGTTACGGTGCTGCCATCAGTGGCAGAAAAAAAAGACAAGAAAAACCACCTCCTTGTACCTTTTGGGCTGTTGCCCAATCCCAACTGAGGGAAATCAGAACGGGGACTTCCTTTTATATGACCAGTCCCTGTTCAAAATGGTTCCCATGCTCCCATTGGCTGTGATGTGGGGTTACACAGGGCACAGAACGTGTCAATCAGCTTATAGCTGGAGCTATGACTAAATGTGCTAGAAACGGATTGGCTGGGTGGGGTGGTTACTGCAGGGTGTGTAACCTGCATCCCAACCAATGGGAGTGTGGGAACCATTTGGAACAGTGACAGGCCATATAAAAGGCAGTCCTTATTCAAATTTCTCTCAGATGGTATTGGGCAATGGCCTGAAAGGTACAAGTAGGGTTTTTTCTAGTCTTTTTTTTCTGCCGCCACTGGCAGCAGTGGCAGAGACGGAATGACTTTAATAAAAGATTTGATTCTAATAGCAATATTTTGGTTTACAGGGACAACCCTAAGTTTAAAGAAGACAACTGAAGATGAGCACAGATGAACAAAAGACGAAAGAAGAAGATGATTGATGAAGAAGAAGAAAATTGAAGCTTACAAAAAAAAGAACTGAAGAGGTTTCATGGTGAGAGAAGGAAGCAGCAATGGACAGCAGAGCACTAGATTCGCTCAGACATCAGAATCAATAGGCAGAGTTAGAGCATCCCAGCCAAACCTTGACATCTCCATACTCTGACACTGAACAACTAAGCCCACAATTCTCACAGACATAGTATCCCTAGGCACTCTATAAGCTTTTCTGTAGACCTCACCATCTGAACATACCCCAAAATTAAAAACTTTATTCTACTACACTCCACTATTAAAACTTGGGACGATCTATCCAAAAATCCTTTGATCACCACTTTTCCATCTCCTTTAACCCCTCTCATCAGCAATAGACACTTCCCACCCGAACCCTATCCTCATCAATTACACCAGTAGACAACTCAAAACTATCAGAATTTTATATAGTTTACATTCCAGTCAACAACAGCATTACAGACAATTAGTTAGCTTCATTACCTCAACCCAGCTAAACACCTTCTTCTTAAAGACCTCACCCCATTTGAAAAACTGTACCTTTCCTTCATACTAAAGGAAGGCAAATATCCTCGACCTACCATTATCTAATACATTTCTTTACTGATGAGAAAGATACTGCAAGGAGGTGATGGGAACAAGACCTGGGTATCACACTAACGGATGGCCACTGGTGAGTCGACTATAAACACAATGTCCAGCTCTAGAAATGTTCTTATTATGGAATCCAATTATAAGCTTTTGCAGAGGCAGTAGAGAACCCAGAACTCCTACGTAAATTCTACCCAGACAATTTTAACACTTGCTGGAGGAGCCAGCGAGACACTAATTCCTTTCTACACATTTGGTGTGATTGTCCTCTATCCAACCTTATAGGCAAGGCGTATTTACACAGATTTTCCAAAATTCTGGGGAATCCCTATCAGTCCTGATCCTGATATGTTTAAATCTCACCGCCTCTCAACTGATATTCTAAACCTTTGCTAGCTATTTCCATCATTTTATAAATGCGGCAAAGATTGGCATTCCATTCCAATGGAAATCCACTACCCCTCTTCTTCTCTATGGCTGGCTGGTCAGCAAACATATGGTTATGGAGAAAATGACTTCCCAAAGGAGACAATGTTATGATGCCTTCCAGGTTTTCTGGGACCCATGGCTCTCTTACGTCTCTACCACTCAGTTGCTACAATTGAATGATACTGTCCAACCACCAAGACCCCAGACCTCAACCCCCCAACTTCACAACATGGCCTTCATTAGCTAAATCTCTTACCTCCTTATCTATTACCCCAAATTCATCTACTTCCCTCCCCTCATGCCACTCTTTCCCCTCACTCCCTATCTTCTCTCTCCCATTGTCCCTCTCCTTCTGCCTTGTCATTCCATTCTACATTTTCTACATTTTCCTCATCAACAGTATATTGTACTCTTATCCATTTTAGTACTTTTTTTTTGTACTCAATGCCGCTCCTATGTTGTACATATGCATTGTATCTTATACGTCGCTGTTGATCGTTGTATCGTTACTTTCTTTTATCACTCAATAAAACTTTTTAAAACCTAAAAAAAGACCCATTTAACTCAATGGGAATTTTGCAGAGATTTCCCGCAGAACTTTCTGCAAAAAAATGATTTTGCACATTTTTTGTAAAACTTCCCGCCCACAGACAATACATAAAATGTTTTCCTTTTCTTCATTGCCAATACATTTCCCAGGAAAATTTGCCATATTTCACTTGTGTTTCTTATGACTGCAAGATTTTCTGCTGCAAAATTACTACTTCTGAGGACTGAAGTGGAAAAATAAATAGCTGAAAATAAAAGCTGTGAGTCCTACAGCAACATATGCCCTTTGTCCTTTGTACACAACACTAACCTCCTGCTTAAGTAACACTGGCACAGCCATCCCTGGCTACAACACATGACATCAGTCCTTTAAAGCCCCTGTTTTTAACAAAAGAAAAGGGCAACAGAGAGATTTGTTTTAAAACATGGTATCCTACAATGTGGCAGATGTGTATGGTAGTGGTGGTGGATTGTTCTGGTGTGATTGATGTGTGTAGATAGATAGATAGATAGACAGATAGATAGATAGATAGATAGATTCATACTGCAGGTTTGTATCAAATGTAAGCTATGCTTATTCTCAGATTATTGACATAAATGTATTATTGATCATAATTGTGGTCCCAAGTGTGGTAGATGGTAGCAACCCTTCACATCCTTCCTTCTTATCATAATAATTATATGTGTGTCACGGTATTTGAAGACTCTCAGACTTAAGGTTTGGTAAAAACGTAACTTTATTGAAAAGTTAAGGCAGTCCCCGTAGGATATCATACATGTATAACAATACAACAATAAATGACAGAATATAGGTTCTACCGGCCTTGCCAATAATACCGGGCAAGGCAACCGAGTGACAGCTGTAAATGGTGATAGGCTCTACCGGCCTTGCCTATACCGGGTAAGGCAACCATGAGATGACATGTACCGGTTCTACCGGCCTTACCAATACCGGGCAAGGCAGACCAAGGAGTACAAATAGAGGCTCTACCGGCCCTGCCAATACCGGGTAAGGCAACCTAGGGTGGCAGCAAAAATAGGTTCTACTGGCCTTACCAATACCGGGCAGGGCAGCCTGAGGAAACGCAGTTAACGGCTCTACCGGCCCTGCCTATACCGGGTAAGGCAACCTGAAGGATGGTAACGTACTTAGGTTCTACCGGCCTTACCAATACCAGGCAGGGCAGCCCAAGAGAGGAGACCTTGCTGTCAGGTGACAATGACAGTAGTGTGGAAAGGTACAAGGATCTCCCTCAGCAGAAGTCTTTTAGCCTGAGAATACCAGACAACTGCATAAGGAGTTGGACAGAAATCTGTCCTCAGGTTGTGAGTAATCAAGGAGCAAACCAGCGTCCGCACGCTGGGACCAACAGTAACAACACCACCAGGTGAAATGGAGCAACCAGCGTCCGCACGCTGGGACCAACAGAGTGAGAGCAACCAGATTAATGGAGTAAACCAGCGTCCGCACGCTGGGACCAACAGTGGGAGAACAACCAGATTAATGGAGTAAACCAGCGTCCGCACGCTGGGACCAACAGAGTGAGCGCAACTAGATTGATGGAGTAAACCAGCATCCGCACACTGGGACCAACAGTGTGAGAGCAACCAGATTAATGGAGTAAACCAGCGTCCGCACGCTGGGACCAACAGTGTGAGCGCAACCAGGTTAATGGAGTAAACCAGCGTCCGCACGCTGGGACCAACACTGGGAGAGCAACCAGATTACTGGAGTAAACCAGCGTCCGCATGCTGGGCCAACAGAGTAAGCGCAACTAGACTGATGGAGTAAACCAGCGTCCGCACGCTGGGACCAACAGTGTGAGAGCAACCAGACTAATGGAGTAAACCAGCATCCGCACGTTGGAACCAACAGTGTGAGCGCAACCAGATTAATGGAGTAAACCAGCGTCCGCACGCTGGAACCAACAGGAAGGATCGCCGTAGCGAAAGAGAACAATGTCGCCACAGCGACAGCAGGGAAAATCAGATGCCAGAATCCAGGAGGGTACACCGGAGTGAGCACCGCCGTCCTGACAGATGACCGGAACCGGCTGGAGACTAGCAGACAGGTACCACTGACACTCAGGAACGATAACCTGGAACACAGGAACACAGGAGCACCGGAACAACGGAGTACTGGAACACTGGAACACCAGAACAACGGAGTACTGGAACACTGGAACACAGGAACACCAGAACAACGGAGTACTGGAACACAGGAGCACCGGAACAACGGAGTACTGGAACACAGGAACACTGGAACACAGGTAACTCAGTCCCAACAGCCTGACAAGGCAGATCAGGAAAAGTGATGTCAGAAACACCACGAAAGGGCAATCTGGGAGTGCCCAACCTGGGTTTAAATAGGCTGTGAGAAATGAGACAGCCAATGAGGAACTACAGCAAGTGATAGACAGAGTCTAGCATGAATCACAGGCTCCGTGATAATGTGCTGCTGTTAAAACATTTGCCCTGGCTTTCTATGTCATGTGTGGTTTCTGCTACCTAGTATTGAGATGGTATTAGATGTTGGTTCATTTTTAAGAATGTTAGTCTTCCAACATTATAACCAGCTGCACTGAAAACCTCTCAGTCACAGCACTTGCTGGAGGGCAGCTAAGGGTTTCCACTGCGGTACATGTTAGTGATGGACACACACACTGCTTTGATTGCCAGTAGTCATGGGGTCATTGTTTCCGCCTAGAACGTAGCTATCCTGCAAGTATGCTGAAACCATTTCACATGGAGTGGGACCACTCCTAGGAGCTACATGGTGTTCCTGTGTGTTAGTTACCAACCCATACTCGGAGACCAAGTCCCACAGAGATGTTTCACCACTACCAATGCTACCACCACCAGTGCTGTATATTTGCCAACCTCGCTGAGACCCATGAATTGCCCTGTGTTCAGAATAGGATGTAGCTGTGTCTGCTGCTGCTGGTCTACATGTTTTGCTGCCTTTTTTTCACTATACTGTCTAGAATTTCTTTGTGCCCTAACTTTCTCCCTCTCGTCCTCCACAATGCAACCCTCCACTTGATCGATAAGCATATCTCTATTTTCCTTGACAGAATCCGATTCCTCAGAGAGATGCTGCTGATGGTCATGACCCCTTGTTGTGACAAATTGCTGGTCACACTTTGGCAGAAATTCTGAAATTTTGAGTTTAAAGAGGGGATGCTGCAAATTGGAAGCATGTATTCCTCATTGCTAATAATAGACACTATACAAGGATCTTGTTCAAAGCACGCTAATATGTCCTTGATCAGTTGGTGCAATTCTGTGCTGTCATTATGGCAAGACTCCTCAGCCATGCTCCTCATTTTTTTCTGCAATAAATATATCAGTGGTAGAATTTCATTAATTCCTGTCCCTATACAACTCACCAGCATGGTTGCCTCCTCAAAGGGTTTCATCATGTCACAAACATCACACATTAGTTGCCACTGCCCATCAGACACCAGACCAACATTTTTGGAACAAGGTACAAGTAATTCATCTATCACCTGCTCTAGTTTACTTAATACATCTATAGCTTTGTGTGACTGTTTCTCAACACAAGGTGGCATGCCGATGGTATGGACTATCCTGCTGCTGCATTTTAATCACACTGCCAGAACCAGAGGCAAGATTACTGGCTGTCCCTTGATTCTGTAAGCTAGTAATGTTGCCCACTGGTCATTTAGTTTGTCCTCTGCACACTTGTTCACCTATATATTGTCAGGGGCATTTTCTTGTAGTACGAGCTTTCCAGCCCTTTGCTCACCACAATAACCACCTGCATGTACAATTCTGGCACAGCTGTCCTAAAAAATACTGCAGCTTTCAGGCAGGGACCTCGCACCCAATGTTTCACTCTACAAAGCACCTGTAACCCTGTATTGTTTAAACCCTGAAATTGTAAAGCGCTGCGTACACTTGTGGCGCTATATAAATAAACATATTCATTCATTCATTCACATGCCAGCAAGGAGCTACACATGACATCAGTTTTCTACAACAGAATAAAACAGCTTGTCCACTGCCAACATGTTGCCAGACTTGCCATTCCACAGGAGTTCTTTGGGATTGTTTTTGTTATGTTTTTGACTCCTTCCCAAGATCTCAGTAAGAGTTGGTTGACAGTACATGGTAGAAAAACCCTGTATTTTTATGCTTTAGCTACATGGCTAGAGCACATGGTAGAGGTGGAGGTGAAGTTAGCATGTGTGGGCAGTCTACAACTCCTGTCATATCCTACAGCAACCCCAGAGTCATCATACTCCTCTGCAGCAGGAGCCATAGGTGTTATTTGGGAATTAAATAACTGTTGGCAGTGGCATATTCTCTGACACATCAATAACATCACTACTTCTTTTATCTGCTCCAGAGCCCTGGGAACTTTTTGGAGTGCTTCACCTACTTCTACTGTCTCCAAAGACACTCCTGTTTTAGATAATCCAGTATTTCCTCTAGGATATGACACTAAAGACTTTTGGTCCCTGTTCTACCCACTTGGAGATTGCATTGATCATGATCACATAATTCCTTTCTTTCTTTCTTTCTTTCTTTCTTTCTTTCTTTCTTTCTTTCTTTCTTTCTTTCTTTCTTTCTTTCTTTTTCTTTCTTCCCTCCTCTGCTTTTTATTTTTGTACTTAATTTGCTATTATATGGTTCAAGCTATTTGATCAATGATTGCTGACTTCATCTCTCTATTACTGCATTGTTTCATATATAATTATTGTTATTATTTATTTGTATTTATTTACTATCCCTTTAAACCTTTGAATGCCAGAGAGGTATTGGATACCTTCTGACATTCAAAGGGTTAAAAGCACAGTTTTAGTCATTGAGGAATATTTATTTGTTCCCAATGGTGAAGATGGCTTGCCCAACAAATATATACATTCTAGGGCAAACCATAGGGGAGAAATACATTTCCTTCACTTGATTTAAATAGGGCTTGAATGACAGAGAGATGCATTACTTCACATTGTGTTGGAGACCTCTCTAGCATTCACATGGCTAAAAGCCCCATAATTGCTCTTGCAGTATGGCATCTAGTCATCACATGTGGTGCCTCTGTTAAGTGACACAGTGCACTTAAAATTCTTCATACTTTCCGAGTTACTTCAGCTGCTATTATTATGGTTTCTTTTTTTTTATTGGATTCAAACTTTCCTTCGTTACAAGACGTCATGTTTTAAGTCTGTTTGTTTTTCTGAACGCCAAACTCTCAGATTTGATAGTTGCTCTAGGTTTCTTTTTTATTGGGATATGTAAATTAAATGGTACTTCAATTTAGCTTTCAGTGTACTTTTGCAAAAACACATTCAATTCATCTCATGAATAAATTTGTTGGTAAAATCTTGGTGTCATCAATCATTTTACAAGTTGATACGAGAAGAACATAGGTTTTAGTAAGAGGCAGGCAGAGCAGTTTCGCTAAGCCTCTAGAAAAGCACTTTGGAGGATATGTATCTAGCTTCCTTGATGCATGTCAGCATTTATTATTCTGTTTGCTTCGGTCTGCATCAAATTACAAAACCTTCTACTTTTCTTTTCTGCCACAAATCTGCTAGATAGATTGTGTTATGTTACCACAGACCTTTTGGAAGGATAGATGGGCTAGAAAGTTGAAAAATGTCTGCCTACAAATGATATGGTACATTTAATTACAGCTTAGTTGACATATCTTATTCTTCTGCTACTTGCCAGTTTAACTCCTTTTGGGTTAGAGAATTCTCCAGTGCTTAGCAAAGCCATGAATTGAAGACATCTTTAGCAAGCAATGGGTTAAGATGAATGTCAACCTCTTTTTTGAGTTTGCATATTCTGCAAGTGCAGATTATGTAAGGCCAAAATGCCTATACTTTTAAAAAGTCGTGTCGTGTTCACCTTTTTTTTTTTTACAGATTTATGTCCTTGACAGGGATCTCACTGAATATCTGTTTCAAGTAAGTGTTATCTTAAGGACTACGAAAGCAGGGGTAGTGATACAATGTTGTGTTATCCCTGCAGCACTGATATTTTGTAATGTAGGCAGGATCTTCTGTTGCAAGGATGGTGCAACTTTCTGGCCCCCACCCCAGGTCGCAAAACAAAAACAAACCTCACTGGCATTTTTTCAAGCAATATAAGCGATTCCGTTACCAGTGCTATGAACAAATATTGGCTAAGAAAAAGCATGTTGTCTTCTTTTCTATTTCAATTACCAGCGCTAGGCTTTAAATGCACTAAAGGCCCCATTCTAATGGGTGAAAATCTGCTCCTAGTTTTTTGGGGCGCAGAGTCCCCCAATGCATGTTTAATCCTGCCGACGCAGGAATTGAAGAGGAAAAAGAATTCAAAAAACCAATGTGACCAGTGGATGTCCCATATCAATACATCCAAAGTATGAAAAACATTTTTTTAGTATAATTAACCCTATGAGTGTCAGTGGAGTATGCACTGGCACTCACAGGGTTAAAACATTCACTGACAAGAAACACTTACCAGTAATCCAGATGTCCAGTGGGGTCTTCAGCACCCTGGTCAGCTCCTTTCCATCTTCTTCAATCTTCTATCTTCCATCTTCTTTCTCTTCATCTCCTGTCCTCTTCTGTCTTCTCCAATTTTGTCTTCTTATCGTCTTCCTTTTTGCAAATATGTACCTGTAAAGAAAAAAATGAAACATGAAATATGATCCACAAGCATAACTTGGAAATATGTGCAGTGGTTAACCCTTTGACTGTCAGAGGGGTACGCAATGCATTGCAAAGCAGTGCATTGCATATCTCTCTGGCACTCAGAGGGTTAAATTAATGCATCTTTTCCTAGTTGTAACAAAACAACATTCCCCCAAATCAAAAAATATGTTTAAAAATACATTTATCTTCAAAATAATTTCCCTTTAAAGAGAACAATATAGGCTTATGTGAAATATATTGCATATGGCGTATTGCAATTTGTCATCCTCCCATTAGGAGCTGATTGACGAGGAGGTGCTTGTTAGGGCTGTTATTGCTGCAGTTCACTTTTAGGGGTAGTGTAGGGTTAGTGTTTGGGAGGGTGTGTGTTGCACTCACTCACTGTGCTTGACAGTATGTCAAGCACTGATCATTAGCTCTTTTCTTTTGATGTTCCCATTACTCACACTATTTAGCGTGGGTTTTGGGAACTTAAAACACACTACTTACCTTTGGACAAAAATCAGATTCTTGGGCCCAACAATCATTGTGATATCAGTTGATAGGGCAATTAAATATCAACATTTTGTGAATGGTTCGTAGCCAATTTTGCCTTACCAGCTGTTTTAGAGGGGTGGATTGAATCGAGGCCTATGTCACTATCCCTGAATTCACAGACAAGGTCCCACCAAAAGTTCCACCACCACCACAATCATATCCAGTACTATAAAAAAAACTCATTTTTTGTATTCAGTGTTCTTCTTATAAGTCACTTTATAGTGTTTATGATTGCATAATGGAGGAAGTTGTAGCAGCTGAACCAACTGCTGCATCTGACAGAGAGGCAAACAAGCTGCATCTGATAGAGAGGCAAACAAGCACCAAAATACCTGTCTTCAAAGACTAGCAAACTTTGTGACAGTAAAAGTAAAAAAAGTAAAGCTTAGAGGAATATATGGGTAGTAAGCAAGAAACAGCAGTCAATACCAAGGATGGCCTAATGATGACTTTTGATGATGCTGAAGATGATGTAGATGGTTGCCTCCATCTACCACTGATGGGCAAAAGTTGTTGCCTAAACACAGAAATAGACAAAAAATGCCACTTCTGGCCTATTTGGAAATTTCCCACTAAAAATGCCATTTTCCTTCTTGTTTTGCCTAGCTCATTGCATTAAATTCAATGGCAAGAATGTACTTCTCCCCACCACATGGCAGTTTCTTCTTCTTTTCCTGCAGGCATATGAAAGGGTGTCAGGCATCATAGCATTAAACTCTGTGCTTGTGAGAAGAGAAAGCAGCACATTTTTGAGCTAGAGATAAGCAAATAAAGAGTTGAAGCTTAGTTTAGGTAGTCTTTTAGGTAGGACATGTGTTCTCTGTATTATGTGTTCTCTGTATTATGTTGCTGTAGGACTCACTACTTTGACTTTCAGCTACTTATTTCTAAACTGCAGCCCTCAGAAGAAATAATATTGTTGTGGAAAATGTTGCATTCATAGGAGACATAGGTGAAAAAATTGTTGGCAGTGGCACAAAGGAGAAAAATTTAGCAGTAGCGAAAAGTAGAAAACGTTTATGAAAAAAAGCAAAAAAATTATTGTTTTTCTGCGAAATGTCATGCAAGAAATTTTACTGACTTTTCCCTCACCCCTACTCACATGCGTCTTAGCTTCTTACACAGACAACAGATAGCAATATGCTTCTCTTTTGGATCCTGAGTGAAGTATCTCCATACTGTGGGCTTCATGAAAGGCTGTTACTTCTACTACTGTGGCTAGTTGTTTCTGAAATTTTACTACTACTACTAGGTGTCACAGGTGCTGCACTTCCAAAAGCAGCAGAGGCACTCATCAAGCTAATGCTATAGATACTGATAATAACCCGTGTTGTTGCTGGTTATTCAATACTATTAATGTGTATGGCTGAGTGGGACTTAGACTTGGTAGCAGTGATGATGCGGATAAAGACTGAGGTTGGCTGTGTATATTTTTACATCTTTGCTTGTCCAGGGTTAGATTTTCCAATTGTTTTCTAAAACAGCTTATAGACAGGCACAGTGTTCCTTTTCAGTGATGGAAGATTGGTCCTTTGCCTTTCAGCTATGCCATCATCTCTCTCGGTCTCATAATCAGTCATCAGGTCATCCTCAGAATCGCCCGCCCACTACCCTTATATTACTCTAAGCTTTTCCCCTTTGAGGATTTTCACAACTTTCCCTACTACTTTGTTTTTGTGCTTGTTTGTCTCATTGTGAGATGAAGCAGTTGAAGAAGTTGCTACACATTCATACCATCAACACTGGAATGCGACTTGTTGTTTAACAGTACTAGTGGTGTTGGAAGTTTTGATGGGACTTTCACAAATTGCATCCACCTCAGGAAGAAGGGATCACCATCATGTATTGTACAAGATGCAGCAACTATGTCTGCAGTCAGTTTTTGGACTACCACTTTACTCCCACATGCCTGCGCAGCTCTTAGGCCTTTCACTGTCCCCCTGACCATTGTGTGTTTAATGGACATTACAGTGAAAACATGCACACAGTAGATGAGTAAAGTACTCAATAGAACTGACTGAGTGTGATGGCTCTCCACAAAATACTCCATTTCATCATTATCAACAAAAAGTATATGAAACAAAACCCTGTTCAGCTACTGTTTTCCCCAGACTGCCCCAAGACAGAGATAATTACAGCCAGGAAGGATCAGAATGTTGGGGTATTTGAGGTAAACATCTTCTTCTACTTTCTCATACAACCTATCCATGTCTAGCACAGTGATAATAGCAGCCAGATCATGAAGGAACTTGTATCACAGCTGTCTGTGTCTATCCAATCAGTCACACAAAATGTTGGGGTATTTGGGATAAACCTTCTTTGCTCCTTTCTCACACCCCCAGACACATCTAATAAGGTAATAACAGCTAGATCAGGAACTAAAATGGATCACCGCTGCCTGTGTCTTTCTAATCAGTCATGAGTATTTGGGGTAAATCGCCTTTGCTCCCTTCTCACACACCCCTAAACTCACCCAGCACAAAGATAGAAACAGCCAGATCCAGAAGGAGTTTGAATCACGGTTGCATGTGTCTTCCCAGTCAGTCACACAGAATTTGGGGGGATTTGTCCCCCAGAGTACCCCTAGACTCCCCTAATACAGAGAATAAATGTCCTGCCTACAAGACTCCCTAAGCTTCAGCATCACTTTGATGAACACTCAGACAGAACAGTAAGGTTAAAATGACTTTATTAAGTAAAGTGCATACAAGGAATGAGGCCACAGGCCCACAATACTAAACCACACTATATGGAGGATATATAGGCAGTAAGCAATGACTGTAAACAGAATGACTGAGACGGAACACAGGTAATAGAGGTATCTTAGGCAGGCAACCCTCCACTAGAGAACCTGGAGCGATCAGGCTACTGGACCCCGGCTAACAGCAGGACAGAGGATGGCAGTAAGTCCTGGAGATGGTAATAAGCCCGAGATCCAGACGCCTGGGTGGCACAGAACCCAAGGATGCAACGATGCAACACTGACCACGGGACAGGGGTCCCAGAGTGACCGAGGCCACCACTTACAAAGGTAAACCCTAGAGAGCTAGGGGTGGATCCAAGTGAATACTGGAAGGCCACAGGTGTCCCCTCATAGGACAGTGGAACAAGTGCAAATACTGGCTCTAGGCCCTCAGGCCACTAGACTGGAATATGAGCTCAGGGTCTCCACACACCAAGTAGTGCGTGCCAATGCAAGTGCTGGTCCTCACCAAGGCACTGCAACACGAAGGAGCACACAGGTAGCTTAGATAGTTTTAGGCACTGCACAGTTAACAGGAGTCGCCCAGATATACATAGGAACTCCCACAGGGAGTAAGCCCAACAATTAGCGCAGAGGGAGACACAGAGAGATCAGAGTAACTCAGTCAGCACTTGCTAGCACTGTACCGGTACTTCGCATGTACACACTGTCTCAGGCAGTAGGAGTAAGTGGCGATAACACGAATGCTATGACTATGGTCTACAGAATAAGATTAGTGCCATGAGGCGCACCCCAACTAGGCAACTGGAAACCGTTCAATGTAATGCTGGCCAGTTAAACAACGGAGGAGGCACAACCATACATGGATGGCAATGGAACAATGGCTCAGCGGGCAGGTTACAAACCAACGGGAAGCACAGACTGGTCAGGTGCACAGACAAGGCTCAATAGCCAGGCAGACTATGACAACGAGTGTTCACAGCCAGATAAGTTCAGCAACAGAGCGGGTTCTCAGCCAGATCAGTCGGTAATGGAGCAGGTTCACAGCCAGATCAGTTCAGCAACGGAGCGGGTTCTCAGGCAGATCAGTCGGTAATGGAGCAATACATGGAAAACACAGGAACGTCGTCAGGCAGGCCGGGTCATACACAAATAGCAACACAGTAGCAAAACGTCAGGCTCAGATACACCACGAAAGGGCGCCTTAGAATAGATGTGACAGGATATATAAAGGCAAGCCCTGGGTGGAGCAAAGATGACAGGCCAATAAAAAGGCAGCATGGAAATTAGGCACAGTAACAATGTCACCGTCAGAGCAGGAACACGGGCACCGTGATACTGTGGGAACCTGACACCCATTTTATACTATGCCTGTGGGCAAAGAAGGGAAACTAGCCACATGGTGGGAAGAAGTACAGTCTTACCATTGATTTCAATTCAATGAGCTAGGTGAATAAAGTAGAAAATGATACTTTTCATAAACAATTTATGCTCAGAGAAAAGTGTAATTTTTTTCATGTTTTGCTTTTGAGGCAAAAACTTTCACCCATTCCTATTTACTAGATACTGTCTGCAAAATTGTTCTGCATACTTTCTGATCCCTCTGCCTTACACAACAGCATGTAAGTGGGAGTTAGGATCATTACTTTTCTCGAAGGAGTAGAAGGGATATTTGGAAACAACAATTTGCTCTTCCATATCTACTCAGATTGTTTAAATAAAACACATGTTCTTGCTATGCTGGTAGTACACACCACTTAGGCAAAAGAAAATGAATGTAACTTCTTCCCCTCTTTGCAGATGCTATTGCAAGACCTTGGGTTCTCTCTTTCATATTTGGTAGGCATGACCCAAGATCAAAGCCTACTGGGGAAAATGACTGGAGCACATTGAACTCATTCTCAATTGTACCCTCTCTAGAGATCCTTGGCTAGTGATGCTATGTCATCCAGTCCACTGACTTACTAAACAGAAAACTGTTCTCCTTCTTACTATGTTGAAGTTGGCTAAAGATATTATCCATTTCCTCTGAAAGCAAACTTCATCACCAGTTATCTCTATGTTCAGACTAACCTTTTTCTCTCATGGCAAAGACCCTGATATGGTACACTCTTACACTGCTGACTGGTTTAAATCTTATGCTGAGTAGCGTTTTGGACCATTTAGGCCTAACAACGTTTGCCTGCTTTCCTATGTAATGTTGCTGATCTAATAGTTTTTCACCAGATGGCACGTGTCTATATCCTCTCCCTCAACTTCTTCCCTATTTCTCCTTTCTTTTTCTCCAGTCTTCTACCTACAGCTACAACTAAGAACTGGGAATCCACTGTTTTCTCTGCCCCCCATCTAAAAAATGAATATTGTCATGCTCTAGATGTATAATGGTACTTTATACAATTTTCATATGTTGGATAATCATGTATTCTTGTACCATGTTTGTACATATATGTTCAATAAAGATATTGAAAAAAAACCCAGTTTAACTTTTTGCAACTCTGGAAGGATGCATCTCCCAACAGTGTGAACACCCTTGTTTTACTCAACAGGAAAATGCTATATTGTATGCTTTTTCATAAAAAAAGTTATATGCTGAATAAAAGTATTAGGAAAACTTTATTATAATAAATGTATTGTAGGGCATTCCCTGTTGAGTAAAACAAAGGCAGACCCACTGCTAGAAGGTGCTCACTTCCAAAGTTATTACAGCTTAAACTGTCATTTGTTTACACTAACAGTGCTTCCAGTTCATATACAGTTTACTTGATGTCCAGACTCTTATTCACTTACTTTCAATGAAAAAGGGGAGACACTGGCTACAGTTCTTTGTCTACTGTCATAGTAACAGCGCTATCAATTTGTGACGGTTTAGCTGTTATAATTTTTTTTTAAATATTTTTATTGAGGACATCCACAAGATACAGCACAGAGTAGGAACATGCATGAAATAAGACAATGAGTATAACAGGGTACCATTCCAGACATGCATAATAATTGCGAAAGCATACAGAACAAAGGGAAATGAAGGTCAATCATCCTGAAGCGTCCAAGAAAATTTTTCATATAATGGAAACATACCCTCAACATAGAGCAAAAATAAATGGTCTTTCTCCACCCAAGGGGGTCAGTACCCCGGCGCACCAACCCCCAGCACCTATTCGGGCAAATCTGACTCACCCAATAAAGGAGAGGAGTCTGTCCCAAAGTGAGACATCCAGGCCCCCCAGATCACATGGAATATGTGCAGGGTCCCTCTGTGAATGTAGACCAAATGGTATTGTGGAAGGTTTTGAGCAACTAGGTTCACCCAGTGATCATCTGAGGGCAGAGTGGCAGACATCCACAACATGGTAACTATCTTAAGTGCCATAACTAAGAGATTTCAGAAGAGATTTAACAGGATAGCCAACTTTTGAGTCAGGGAGATATGTCTGTCTAAGACCCCTGACAGACAGGAAAAGACCCACTCCCAAAATCCGAAGACCTCAGGACAGTCACAAACAAGGTGTAGAAAAGTACCGGTTGCATGAGAGCATCTGCCACATGAGTCATTGTCCCTAGTACCCATTCTGTATACTCTCACTGAGGTAAAGTATGCCATATGAAGAATTTTCAATTGGATGAGATGATGATGGGCATGCAAAGATGCCCATTGTGGGCCAGTCTTATCCATGGACCACTCTCACTCTTCCAGCACCCCCAGGTCAAACTGTTATAAATTTTTGAATAAAACATCCACCAGCAGTAGCAGTCCCATGTTTTAGTCAGCAGGAGAATCCATACAATATATTTTTTTCTATAATAAAACTTTACTGATTTTTAAATCATTTTATTAAAGCTTTATGTTTTTAAGCACATTATACATCCACATTAATTTGTTATCAAGATGCGTTTGTTGAAGGTCAAAATGTGCTGACAATGGGATTAAATTTAAATTCTCCCACTCCTTATTTTATGCTCAACCCTGCATTCATTTTTTAATAATGCTAATTGTTCCTCACGTTACAGTTATATGTAAGTCTTTTGTTCTTTGTATGTGAAATTTGAATCTAAATTATTCTCCAAAGAAAAGCTTGTTTTGTTTACAGTACATTTGCCATTTTGGAGTGATGTCAAATAATTTAAATATAAAGACTCACATAGAGAGTGAACAATAATATAAGCAATAGCATATTCAGAAAATTAAGTATAGTAACTGACACAGTTTTAAACTAACTCCTACAGTTCACTTTTTTTGTGGTCAGTTTTGTAGTAAATTAACTACATTATATCATGTTTTATGAAACTGTAGTTGAAGTATCATAATGTTAAAGTTTTACATCTAGATCTTGGGGTTTCCAGGTTTTTGGGGACTAGAACTCCCATCATACCTAACCAGCCAGATATGCCGGATATGATGAGAGTTGCAGCCCCCAACAGCTGTTCACCCAAAGACTGATTACCCCAGGGCTGATTTTCAGCCAGGATATGCCAGTTTGAAGACCTGGTCCTTTTTTTTGTCATCTGACATTACATTTGATCAGCAAAGCTCTACGCCATTATATGGGACCCACAGAGCAATTTCCCATGCCACTAACAGAGAAATATACACTATGAGAAGTCACAAGCAGACCTATGCATCATAACTATAGGTCATGATATGCAGTCAGCATAGAAATGCTCCATTACAGAATGTAGTGACATGGAACCTAGGAGGTTATGTACTAAGGTGTTAAAGGGGAGATGACTTATCCAGTGATATCACTTCTCCAATTCCTATGTTATTCTATGGAGCCAATGTACTAAGATTTCTTCAACTTTGGAGATCTTAGTGCATTGACTCCATAGAATAACATAGGAACTGGGGAAGTGATATCACTGAAGAAGTCATTGCCACATTATCACGTCTTTATCATGCCTTAGTACATATCTCCCTTAGTCTTTCATGCTTTAGATGCTAGAGACATCTCCAGCACATTGGTTAGCAATGCGTTGGAGACATTTCAAGCATTGCAGAGGGGTTTTCCCATATTGCAAACAACATCAAACTTTTTAAAACAAAGTCATATGAGAAAAGGTGAGGGTGCATGAATATGAATCCACTTAAAACCAAGAACTAAAATTGATATTGTAGCTGTACTCCTGCTGAACACCAATTTGCTAATCAGAAAATTCTTAACTAAATAATACTTGTGTTAAGGGGAGCGAAGTGGGTCAGTGTATTGGTGCTGCATTCCTTTCCTCTGTGCCTTGTATTGTGCCATGTATTTAACAAGACACAAAGGAAATGGTGGAACCTTACACCAGATTCCTACACATGCTATGGGGAAGGTATATGAGCTTTTTGACATTAAAGTTTGTGTTTGTTGGTATGCACTAAAGAGATCATACTCTGTTGTATTCCAACTCTCTTCTTCACCCATTACATCAGACTTCCGTTTCAACTACTCCACAGATACGGCCCTAACAAAAGTTATGAATAACCTACACACACCAAAGGACAATACAGTGTAATAATACTACTAGATGTCTCTGCTGCCTTTGATACTGTTAATAATTCGCTCCTACTTGACACATTATGTACCCTTGGCATCTGTGACAAAGCTCTAGAACTGATTGCCTCATATCGCTCTAACCAAACTTTCAGTAATTCTTTTGTTAATGCATTCTCTTCTCCACATGACCTCTCAATAAGTGTACCTCAGGGATTAGTCATAGGACCACTCCTCTTTTCCCTCTACACCCTCTCAGTTGGTGACCTCATCTCATCTTTTGGCTTTAGTTACCATCTATATGCGGATGACACACAAATCTACCTCTCTTCCCCGACCTCAGTCTGGCTGTACAGTATCAAGTCACTCAGTGTCTCACGGCAATCTCATCTTGGATGGCCCATCACCATCTTAAACTTAATGTGGCTAAGACAGACCTGGTTGTATTCCCTCCTAACCCCCCCCCAACCTTTTCTATATCACAGTTGACAATTCTGTCATCCACTCAGTAACCAAAGCACACTGTCTTGGTGTCTTACTTGATTCTACCTTGGCATTCTCCCCCCATGTCCAAGCTGTCACCAAAACCTGTAACTTTTTCCTGAAATATATTGCCAAAATGCAGTATTTCCTCTCTATGCCAACTGCAAAAACTCTCACTCAGGCCTTCATTATCACGGTGCCCGTGATCTTCTTTCTGTCACTCTCACTTGTGCCACGCTCCTATTGGTTGAGCCTGTTTGGCCTGCCCCTAGTGACCTTTTTATACCTGGCCATTGGCACCTGTCAGGTGCCCTTTCGTGATGTTCCTGAGCCAGTATTGCTGTGCTGTGTTCTGTGTTCCTGATTCCGGTGTACCGATTTGGCTTGCTTAGACTACGTTCCTGTGTTCCTGCTCCGTCACTTGACCCGGCCTGGCTGACGTTCCTGCTCATGACCTGGTCTGTCTTGTCTGAGAACCTGCTCCGTGTTTTGACCTGGCTTGGCTGACGTTCCTGCTTGTGACCTTATCTGGCTTGTCTGAGAACCCTGCTCCGTGATTCAACTCGGCCTGGATGACGTTCCTGCTCCGTGACCTGCACCGGTTTCACCAACCCAGACAACGGTTCAGCTTCCTGCTGTCGCCGAGGCGACATTCTGACTATCTCCAGTGGACTGAACTCCTGCTACTGAAGCCGTTAACCCATGCAGAGCTGAACTCCTGCTACTGAGCCGTTACTGTGCAGAGCTGTTCTCTTCCTATTGAGCCGTAAACCCGTGCTGAGCTGTACTCCTCCTGCCGAGCCGTTAACCCGTGCAAAGCTGTATTCCTGTAAACTGAGCCGTTCACCCGTGCAGAGCTGTGCCTCCGATTCTGAGCCTCTATTCTGGTACAGAGCATTGCATACTCTTGCTGAGCTGTTACATTCCAGCCACTATTACTGCTGAGCCGGTTCATAGTAGCCTCGTGAGGCGACGGTTCATTCAACTCCTTGCAGTATAGTTGGTTTACGTTACCGCGCCTGGAGTAGGCGCTAGGGCTTTAGCTACTACTGTGCTGGTCTCTGTTATTACACCCGTGGGGGCTATTGGCTCAAGCTCTTGCAATCCAGTTGCTTCCGTTATCACGCCCTCGGGGGCTATTGGCTCAAGCTCTTGCAATCCAGTTTCTTCCATTATCATGCCCATGGGGGCTATTGGCTCAAGCTCTTGCAATCCGGTTGTCTCCGTTATCACGCCCATGGGGGCTATTGGCTCTAGCGCTAGCAATCCGGTTGCTTCCGTTATTACACCCGTGGGGGCTACAGGCTCAAGTTTCAGCAGGCTCTGGGTCGCAGGTCCTTTTTATTGAACAGTTATCTCCGTTTTATGAACTTTAGGTGTTGAGTTCTCTCCACCATTCACTGCCTATTACCACCTTGGGCGTGTCAAACACCACAACTGAGACGGACTGATTACTGTGTTAACCCTTGTATCTCTGTTCTCAGTATCTGTTATTTGTCTGAGCTGTTATTATCTGTATATTGGTCTTATTTTTGCCTCCTTGTTATTACTCAATGCTGCCTACAGAGGGCGATCCTTTCTTTTATTTTTCTGTTTAATAAAACTGTGTTTTATTTCACCAACTGGTCTGAGTGTCTTGAAAACCATGACATTCATATTCTCTAGACTCTACTATTGGAACATTCTACTCTCTGGTCTTCCTGACTCATCTTTTATAGCTTCAGTACGTTCTCAACTCAGCCTCAAGAATAACTACCCTTGGTCCCAAATACCTTCCTTCTCATCTGCTCTTGAACTCCCACTCTTAGCTACCTATTAGGTCCCATATTTCTTGCAAAATTCTTCTCATCTCCTTAAGTGGATTTCTTCTTCAGCACCCTCTTATATTTCTGGTCTTACATCCAGCTACACCCCTTCTCAAGAGTTCTTTCTGTCTTCTCCTCACACAACTCAAGACATCTCTTAGCTACATCATTTTAATATCTAAGGTTTCTCAGTTTGTGTATATATTTTTATTTTTACTGAAAACTATCCAGGACATACTTGAAAATGAGAGAAATCTCAATGTATTATTCCTGGTAAAACATTTTCTGAATACATTTTCACAGGCTGCCCCTCAACTTTTGAATGTTCTCTCTATCACCATTCACCAGTCATCCACACTATTCACTTTCAAGCATCTTCGGAAAACTCACCTGCTCAAGGAGGCATCTCAGAAAAATATTCTACACACTGACAGTCACATTAGAATAATTCTATATTTGCACGTATGATCCTCCTTCTACTATCTATGTAAGTTGTCATGAATACTAATTCGATTTTAAATTCCTTGGAGCAGGGCCCCTTTCCCAATGTATTATTCCCTTTGTTTAGGCTGACCATTCATACCGTTTTAAATGGGACAGTACTGTTTATTTCATATTTCCAGACCGTCCTGTCAGCAGCTGGAATTGGAGGCGAAAGTCAATGGAGCTGCATTGGCGGATTCACACACTTACCCACTGAAGCTGAAATACTGAAAAGAACTGAAATAATCCTGGGGCAAACCAGCTGTCATATAGGGAACAAATGAATATGGTCATTGGTTTTGCTGTTTTTTTAATATCAAGAATGCTTGAGAGGTCTCAACTGCTTTATTCCTTAATTAATTAGAAATCTCTATATGTTTGAGGTGTAAATAGTCCATTTAAATAAATGGGGATTTAGGGAATTCTTTCTTGTTCTCTATAGTACCATTGGTTTGCTCCAGAATTGCTCCAACCCATCAGTTCCACTGTCAAGGAGTTACCTTCAGCATTATTGACTTTATGTATTTATGTTTATTACTATATTTTTCAACTAGTGTAAAAGCCCATGTACACAGGCCAAAGTGAGTAACACAGAACTACACCTCCAAGAATTCTGTGCGTTCAGGTAGTGTCTATCACGCATGACTGCATTAGACAAACATACAGCATTCAGGCAGTCTCTACTGCACATGACTGCATCCTGCATTCGGGCAGTCTCTACTGCGCATGACTGCATCCTGCATTTGGGCAGTTCTACTGTGCGTGACTGCATCAGACAGACATACATGTGGCCTTTTATTATTAGTGACAGTTATTGGTCAGACACAAAATCAGAATGAGAGAGAGTGATTAAAGTATTAGTAATGTCCAAAATGTTCTTTTAATAGAATTGTAGAGGCTAAAAAAAAGATTATCATTGCCACAAACCCCATAGCGGTTTGAGAGATATTGGCAATGAAAGCTCCCCCTTCCCTCCCCTTCTCTTGGTGTCAGCTGTAAAGATGACAGAAGGGGATCCGTGTTGGACGACACAATGAGGCTCTTCAACAGAGCTGAAATCCCTTTATTGCAAAAGAATTACTTCATTGGAAAGGTTTACAAAGTGTGCTTGCAAACCAGGCCCACTTTGTAGACCTTTACAATGAAGTAATTCTTTTGCAATAACAGGATTTCAGCTCTGCTGCAGAGCCGCCAGCTGATCCCCTGACTGGGATCTCCTGCTGTCAGCTAGACGCTGACGTCAGGAGAAGGGGAAGGAAGGGGGAGCTTTCATTGCCAATATCTCTCAACCATAGTGGTTTGAGAGATGGGGTTTTTAGCCTCTACAATTCTATTAACCCCTTAAGGACAGGGAAAATCTGAGTTCGATTTGACTTAAGGACCAGAGCAATTTTGACTTTTTTGACTATATCTTTGTTCAACCATATTTTCTCTTTAATTCCCTTTGTACATCCACACAAATTATATACTCCAATCTGTACAAAAAAGAGCGCACAGAAGACCATCTAAATGCAACGTTTATTCTTCATAAAATCTTTTCATGCCAAGTGTATAAAATATCACTCACTGGATATCAATAAAATATAATATGATATATACATATATCTCTCAACGGGCCTGCTTCCACTGGAACACTCGTAATGTCTAGCCAGAACTACTCTGAATCCCAATCGTGTGATGTAAGGCTACAATGTAACAATCCAACTCCACAACCACAAGTCTCACCCATCAGTGCGGGGTAACCAAAGTACTCACGAGACCGTAGTGCGGAAGCTCCAGGATCGTCTTAACACTGCACCATTCCTCAACACTTGCGGGTCAGTATTCGCTACGGGCTTCCATGTGGTTTTTTACAAATTATATACTGTTTTTAAAGCACAAGTAGGGTTTTCTTTTGATATCACAATTATATGAATACCTCATCATTTAATTTGGTTAAAATAGAAAAAAAAGAGCAAAAAAATAAAAAAAACAACATTTTGCTTATATTTTCCTGTCAGGATTTGAATACAATTAGTTAATGACAAAAAATACCCCTAAATATATTAATTTGCTTCTCCTGAATATAAGAGTACCCCATATGCCTAGTATTTCAATCCCTTCCTCACATTTACAAGGTAAATATTACAAGATGGCTGCTATTATTTCTAACTTTTCAACAATTGGCATGTGAGCATCACAGCTTAGTTGACGGTGCCAGAACCAAAAATGTCCCACAAAGGTATATGTTTCTGAAAACTAGACAACATAAGGTAAATAATCAGGAGAATTATTGAGTTTTTTATGCAGCTATTTTTCCAGAAATATTTTTCAAAATCGTGGTAATATTTAGTTTTTTTGCAGTTTTCACACTTACATTTCAATATTACTGTTGATATCAAACACGGGATAGTTGAACATTTTAAAATATCCATTTTCTAGTGTTCAGCTCCTTCTTCTGAGTACGACAATACCCCATATGCATAGGTTTCTCTAGGTTTGGGGGAGCTACGGGGCCCAAATTGGAACATGCGCGTTTCTAGTTTCACACTTTGAATTTTCACAGCTTGCATCACTTGTGCCATGTCTCATTTGGGGCTGTGTAACAGTGCTCCACTCTAAGATTTCCCCCCAAAAGTGTATATTTTTGGAAAGTAGACACCCCAGGCTTTCATTTTATGTATGTTTTCAAATTTTTTACGCAGCCATTTTACCACCAATCACTCGTAAATCTTGACATAAGTTAAAGAAACAGCATTTTTCACACTTTGACTTCAATGTTGATGTGAATTTCAAGCCCATGATAGTTGAAGATTTTTAAAAATATATTGTTTAGTGTTCAGCTCCTTCTTCTGAGTATGGCAATACCCCATATGCATAGGTTTCTCAAGGTTTGTGGGAGCTACAGGACCCAAATTGGAACATGCGCATTTCCAGTTTCACACTTTGAATTTTCATAGTTTGCATCACTGGTGCCATGTCTCATTTGGGGATGTGTAAGTGCTCCACTCTAAGATTTCCCCCCAAAAGTGTATATTTTTGGAAAGTAGACATCCCAGGCTTTGATTTTATCTATGTTTTCAAATTTTTTACACAGCCATTTTACCACCAATCCCTTGTAAATCTTGATGTAAGTTAAAAAAACATTGTTTTTCACACTTTGACTTCAATGTTGATGTGAATTTCAAGCACATGATAGGTGACGATTTTTAAAAATGTATTGTTTAGTGTTCAGCTTCTTCTTCTGAGGACGGCAATACCCCATATGCATAGGTTCCTCAAGGTTTGTGGGAGCTACAGGGCCTAAATTTGAACAAATATTGAATTTTCACATCTTGCTTATCTGTTGCCATTTCTCATTTGAGGCTATGTTCCAGTGCTCCACTTTAAGATTTCCCCCCAAAATTGTCTATTGTTGGAAAGTAGACACCCTCAGCTTTCATTTTAGGTGTGTTTTCAAATTTTGTACACAACAATTTTACCACCAATCCCTCATAAACCTTGACGTAAGTAAAAAAAAACAAACAACAACAAAAAAAAAACCAGCGTTTTTCACACTTAGACTTCAGTTTTTATGTGAATTTCAGCACAGAATAGGTGAAGATTTTATAAACTGCATTGATTAGTGTTCATCTCCTTCTTCTAATTACAGCAATGCCCCATATGATTAGGTTTGTCAGGGTTTGAGAGAGCTACTGGGTCCAATTGGAACATGTTAGTTTCCTTTTACAGACATGCCATTTTTACAGCTGGTGCCTTGTCTCATTTCAGACTGTTTGGTAATGCTGCAATTAATTTTACCCCCAGAAGTATATGTTGTAGAAGAGTAGACAACCCTGGTTTCATTTTATTTGCATCTCATCAATTTTTTCGCTGCCACTCTATCACCAATCCCTCCCAAAATCTTCAGTAAGGCAGAGAAACACCATTTTTTCACAGTTATATTTTAGTGTTGCTCTGGATTTCAATCAGATGATATTTGCAGATTTTTTAAGTGCTTTACATTAGTGGTGAGTTACATCATCTGAGTATGGCAATGCCCCATATGCATAGGTTTGTCAGGGTTTGGGGGAGCTACTAGGCCCAGTAGGGAACATGTGTGTTTCCATTATCAGAGATACATTTTGATAGTGTTAAATCTAAGGAGGGATGTGTTTTGAAAAATAAAAACAGGATACTTCAGGGGTTAAAAAGTGATCAAATAATAAAAGAAGCTTTACAGGACTACTGCATTGTGCCTGAATGGTATTCCTTGAAGCAGTTACCAAGTCAGAGGCCAGGTTTGGAAGGGCAATCAGGACAGTTAGTGGTGGTGTCTGTCCGTATTCCCTTTCTGTATAAATAAAGTGTGCTTCCCCGGGTCTTGATGGGATGATTTCTGGCGCACCATGAAACAAAAATAGGGAAAAAAGTTCTAGCTGATATTGTAAAAAGCTACATTTTTGATTGGGGTTTGCCAGTTTGAAAATTAAAAATGAATTATGTACTGCAGTCTGCATCATTTAGATGGCAATTTTTTTGTACTATGCCCTACACTTTCTCATTGCACGGGAGCTCCAGCAGCTCCATGTCTGTGCCCAAGCACAGATCTCTCCAGCCGCTGGACCACCAGGGAGGTAGGAAATGGATGTGGCGGGGGGGAGAGAATGAGGCTTAACCCTTTGAGTGCCAGAGTGGTACGCAACGCATTGCAAAGCAATGCGTTGCGTACCACTCTGACACTCAAAGGGTTAATTTGGAGATAATGGGAGCAATGTGAGGTTAATATGGGGATGATGGGGGCAAGCGATGTGGAGCTGATGGGGGTGCAATGTGAGGGCATTGTGGAGCTGATGGGGTCAATGTGGAGCTGATGGTGATGGGGTCAGTGTGGAGCTGATGGGGGTCAATGTGGAGCTGATGGGGGTCAATGTGAAGCTGATGGGGGAGGGCAATGTGGAGCTGATGGGGCAATGTGGAGCTGATGGGGGCAATGTGGAGGTGATGGGGTCAATGTGGAGCTGATGGTGATGGGGTCAATGTGGAGCTGATGGGGGTCAATGTGGAGCCGATGGTGATGGGGTCAATGTGGAGCTGATGGGGGTCAATGTGGAGGTGATGGGGGTCAATGTGAGGGCAATGTTGAGATGATGGGGCAATATGGAGCTGATGGGGGTCAATGTGGAGCTGATGGGGGTCAATGTGAGGGCAATGTTGAGATGATGGGTCAATGTGGAGCTGATAGGGGCAATGTGAAGGTGATGGGGGCAATGTGAAGGTGATGGGGGCAATGGGAGGGCATTGTGGAGATGGCGGGGGGGCGCTTCAGATATCTGTGCCCACAGGCTCCTGAGATGTAAATCCAGCCCTGGTCCTCATGCATGGTGGTCAGCATGTAGACATCTTTTTTGTCCTTAAACTTAACTGCCAGCAGCTCATGTTGGCAAAAAGATAAGGACATCGCAGTTTTTAGTTTGGTATCTACAAGTATTTTGGGCAACTCCCTGGTATTGTGCCTGACAGTGCCACAGGCCACAGTGTCAAAACAAAAAAGAGACTTAAATAAAAGGGGGCTGGTATAATAATTATCAACGAATAACTGATAGCCTTTATTTAATAAGGGGCAAATTAGATCCCAAACGATTTTCCCATTTGTTCCCATAAATTCGGGTCAACCAGGAGGCTCAAGTTGGCTGTCCTTGCCCTCATAAATTCTAAAAGCCTGGGTGTAGCCTGTGGCACTTTCGCACAATTTATAAAATTTAACACCAAACTTGGAACACTTGGAGGGGATGTATTTGCTTGAACCCTAACCTGCCTTTATATTTCATTAGGGATTCATCTACACTAATTTCTTTTTGGGGCATGTATACTTGGGCAAACTTTTTCTGTAAAGGGCTTATTAGGGGACAAATTTTGTACAGCCTATCATACTGGGGGTGTTCTTTTGGGAGGCATAGGAAATTATCACTAAAATGCATAAAGTGCAAAATTACTTCAAATCTGGACCTGGTCATTGTCTTGGGGAATATAGGGGTATCACATATGGGTTTTTGCTCCAGTAGGATCGGATTCTTGGCTTTTTTATTGTCCCTATTGCCATTATTAAGGCTCAGAATTGTTTAAATTATGTGATGTCTGTGGGTTTCCATACTTCTTGCTTAACAACGAAAGCTGTAGGGTTGGCGGCAATATACTGGGCTGCATACAAATTGGTTTGGGACACAATTTCACCTAAAATGTCTTCCCCCAAAAACAAATAAAAAAAAATATCATGGGTAAATCGTTCCACATCAATTTGAATCCCTGGGTTTCCTGTGAATTCTGGGATTTGTGGGCATATATTGATTGGTGATACCCATTCATTAGGATTAGGAGTGGCAGGTGTTTGTTGGGGCATTTCTTTGGGCAGGTCTTTTGGTAGGTCTTTGGGCAGGTCATTTGGCAGGTGCTGGGGCAGTTGCCAGGGCAGCTCTTGGGGCAGCACTTGGGGCATTTCTTTGGGCAGGTCTTTTGGTAGGTCTTTGGGCAGGTGCTGGGGCAGTTGCCAGGGCAGCTCTTGGGGCAGCTCTTGAGGCAGTACATCTTTTCTTTACAGAAGGCCTAGCATCATCACTAGAGCTGCTCCCACTCTCTGAAAACTGCGTTATGTCAAAGTCTGATGCAGTGTCTGTGGCCTCTGAGTCAGAGGCCAAAAAGGCATATGCCTCTTCAACGCTGTACCTCCACTGCATTTTGTACACTTAATCTAAAAAACTTTTTTTTTTCCTTACTCTATCCCTAAACCTAAATCTAACCCTAAAACTTACCCTAATCTACGTATACCCTGAACCTAACTAACCCAAGTGAACTACCTATCTAAACTATACTTATTTTTGGGCGGGGTTTTTTTGGTTTTTTGTTGTTTTTTTTCCCTAAACCTATATCTAACCCTAAACCTTTCCCTAACACGTCTACACTAAACCTACCTAACTACCTACCTAAACTACCTAAACTATATTTATTATTCAAATTTTATTTAAAAAAAAAAATATATTTTTTTAAAAAAATGTAAAAAAAAGGTAAAAAACTACAAGGGGGATGGGGGATGTACCAGAGATCAGCAAACGCTGATCTGCAGCAAATTGATAATTTCTAGAGTGATCAGATGGAGGGGAACTTATTGATCACTGCAAAACAGTGATCAAAGGGTTACATTTCTCCTTTTTAAACTGTTTTCTTTATAGGAACGCTGGAACACGATCTGACACAATGTCTCTCTGGCTCTCTCCACCTCAGCAGTGTGCAAGATGGAGGGAGGCAAAGAGATGTGACAGGACAGTATTTACAAATACTGTCCCTGTCATTCAGCTTTTGCAACATATGATTCACTCATCAAGCGAATCGCATGTTGCAACAAAGTTTCTACTGGCTGTAACTAAGTGCCCCGGTACCGGAGCACTTAGTAACAACCAGCCCGCGCTCTCCCATCGCTCCATGTGACTGCGATGGGAGAGTTTATTCCTTGACGTACAGGGACCGTCAAGGGTCCTTGGAGCAAATCTACCCATGACGGTCCTGGTATATCAAGGGTCGCTAAGGGGTTAAAAGAAAATTTTGGACATTACTAACACTAAGATTTCTGCATACTGTGAAAAACAAGCTTCAAGCAGTTTTATTTCACAGAAGACTTATGGGCTTCTTCTTAAAATGCATAGACATTTGTGAAAGAAGTCACATGTCCATTTATAACCTTTTTAACCCTTTGAGTGCCAGAGGGGTACGGAACGCATTACTTATGCGCTCCATACCCTTCTGGCACTCAAAGGGTTAAGGGTTGTATGGAAAATACCCAGTAACCATAGTGTCTAAGACAGAGGCAGTCAAGTGTTGAACCTCTATTTCTATTATATATCAGCCATTTGGCAGGCTAACATGTTTGTTGTTGTTGTTGATCTTTTCAGACATCACGTGGTTGCTTGTCCCACAATCTGACTGGTTAAAACAGAATATGAAACACGAAATGCAACACAGTTTCATAAAATGTGTTCTGTGAAGTGATAAACCGCACCATTAGAGAGATTATTTAATTCACAATATTTACACAACCACAAAATAAACAATTGGCTTAAACTAAAAACAGACTAAAACTCATCTCTGTAAATTCTGGAAACTACAGATAAAAAAAGCAATAATGCATAAATAGTTTAACAGAACTGCTTTATGAAGGACTTCTACCTAGGTAAATCATTCTATTAAAGTAATTGCAACTGCCATTTCTGTTGTTATAGTTGCCCTTTAATCTATTGAGTACTGTATAAATGAATGAATAATGCATTTGACAGAGTATGCTTCCATTTAATCTATCACATTAAAACAATATTCCATTAATTAACAATATATATGTAGCTGTAGAACGTGTGGAGTGGTAGTTTTAATTAAATAAATAGAACCTCTACATGTTTTCAAATATGACATTTTGTTCAATTTAAAATTAATCAGAGACAATTCTCTTGCTACCTTAAGCCATTATGATACCTTAATAAATAAAACCTATAAAGCCTTAGGATGCACAACATAGCAGGAAATGTAAATGTGATTGTCTCATGCCAGCCAGTGAGCTCCTTGTTCTCACCTCATAGCTCCCTCAGCTATATCTCCTTAAGGCCTCTCTTTATAGGCCTTCTTCAACTCATTAATTGTGGTATCTTAATTTAATGAGAGAGCTCTCATCTTAAATTACCTGAACTGAGCCTTGAGGATCTCTCATTTTTTAAATCTGCTAAATTCTATTTAGATTAACCCAATGGATACTATAGAGCTCTCCAAAATGTTGCTTCCTAATGTGTTATGAGGCACCTGTAGCATCAAAGGGGTTAAAACACATTAAGCACATATAAGACTACATTTTAGGCCGCTGGAACTAAATAGACAATTTGTACAGATGCTATCATAGAGTACAGGTAATTTAAGTGTGAATCACACTCAGATCATTGTTAGGTTTTAGTGTTTTCCTGTACTGTACTACGACATTTTATCTCACTCCTGAGGTAAACTAATTGCTCTCAGGCAAAAGCAAAAAAATTCAGTTTGATTTAAATGGTGTTTTTAAGCTCTTGAATGCAAGAGAGGTCACATTACTTCTCAAAGTGTTGGAGACCTCTAGCATTCAATGGGTTAACCCTATGTGTACCAGATGGGTATGCAACGCATTGTACATCCCCCTCTGGCACTCAAAGGGTTAAATGAATGCGAATTTGATTTGTTTCCGTTCAAGAATTTCTGCACACCTATTTAGTACATCAGTCTTGCTGTATTAAACAGAGGCTAAACTTTCTAAAAGGTTAATGGCTTCTCTCTGTGCTAAGTAGGTATCATAACAGGAGATTGCTACTGCACCAATTTGGAATTCAAATAGATGAAAACAAGTCTTCAATTATTTGTCTCTTGCTAGCTTTGATTTTACTGTGCTTATATCTCTATCATTTAAATATCAGTGGCTATCTCAGCTTTTTTGTATTGATAGGCTTGGAGCTATATAGCAGACTAGTTTAGATGGATTTGCCCCTGCTGGGAAGATAATGATGCACAGTGTTTTACATTGTAATGTTTAAACTCTGTCTCTAACATTGATTTTGATCAGTGCTGAAAGGCACATGCTTCTGCTCTTAAACAAGTAATCTAAAGCACAGTTTGGTGGATAGTAAATATACACTGATGCTTTTCAATCTATAGAAAAATAAATGACCAGATGGGAACAAGTAGATATCTGAGATGTCTCAGAAGGCTCTCATGGACTGAAGGAAGCTGCAGAACTACATCATTTTATATAAAGAACATTGCATGTTGTTTACAAATGTTTCCTTTTTAACACACTGGGTCTTATTCTCCAGTGTAATTCTTGAGCTAATCAACTTCTCCATAGGGTGCAAATGAAAATTCTGCTAATTCTTATTGATTTAAATGAGATTTTAACCACTTGAATACCAGAAAAGTATTCATCAATTGCAAACTGATACGCTGCGTGCTTTGATTTGGTTTTTAGAAAGAGGAAAGTAAGATGTACACTAAATGAATAAGGGCTCTTTTACAGAGGAGACAAAAATGTAGCCATTCCCTAAAATTCTATCACACGGCTTCTGCTGCTTCCCCCCACCAACCCGGTCAGCCCACGTGATCATCAATAGGGATGGGCAAAAGTTGTCACCGTGTTCCCACGAGAAAGTTTGCGAGAACCACGTTGTTCTCCGCTTTTTCGCGGGAAAACCCTCTTTAAAACTAGCTATTAAAATTTTTACATTTTTCACCCATTGGCCAAAATGTGTCACCATTGTCACCATTTTTTCAATTGCTATAAAGTTTCTGCCCATTGATTTACGTTGTTTTTGCATTTCTACTACAAAAACATGACATATTTGAAGAAGGCAGACACAATAGAAGCAGCTACAGAGCAAGATAGACGTGCTGTGCTGTTCTTCTGTGATATTTTGGCAAAATTGAGGCAGGAGAGGCTCGTAGTGACTGCTATCACTATGATCAGCAAAAGGAGGAATTGGAAGGACCCATATTATGTGTCCATTGAGTCTGAGGAGGAGGAGGAAGTGACTAGCAGTACTGAATAAATGCTGTCCAGTCCCCCTAAATCATCCCAAGGGATCTTGGGGAATTTAATGGGAAGGAAGGGAGTACAGGGAATGGGAAGGGAGGGAGAAAAGGGTGGTACTAGTGAGATCAGGACAGGTCAGCTGCCTGTGCCTGCTGCAAGACCTGCTGCCCCTATTGCCAGTGCCACCATTGCTGTACCTGCTGCCACCAGTGCTGTATCTGCCACCACCATTGCTGTACCTGCTGCCAGATTTGCTGCCCCTGCTGCCACCACCGCTGTACCTGCTGCCAGTGCTGAACTTACTGCCACCAATACTTTGCCTGCTGCTAGTGTGTCTTGTAGTACTCAGGAGGGGGGAAGGAGAAAATGATGCCAAGTGTGACAGCAAGGAACCCTAAAAAACACTTGCCATTTCCAAGCAGTTCTGCCAGTGCTAGTACTACTGCTACTAAGGTCCAGCAGCTTGTTAGCATTAGGAGTGAAGGAGGGGGTAATCAACAATTTCCTCATATTACTAGTGACTGTGAGACCGAGGAGGAAGACTCTGTGGCTGAATTTGATGCTGTTGGTGTTAGTAGTCGTAGCAGTAATGGTGAAGCACCCAGACTAGCAGTCAAGGGAGCCCACACCATTCCTCTGTCTCTGGGAGTCCTCCTCACCTTCCTTTCAGTACAGTGTCCATGTAGAACATGATCCTGAAGAGGCCAGAACTGGTGTTGGGGAAGAGAGCAGCCTCAGAATTAACACCACCACCACCAGCAGGAGCACAGATCAGCTGCCTGTGCCTGCTGCTACTGCTGCTAGTGCTAGTCTGCCTTCTTCTTTGGGTCAAAAAGAAATGGCAAGTGTGACATTAGGGGACCCTCTGTAACATTGCTTGTCACCTCCTCTAGGCAGCAGTGAGATTCTGGAATAGAGCAGTAGCACGTAGGGACGAGAGGGGGTAGTGATGATGATGCTGGAGAATCTGGGTTGGAAGAGACATTGATGGCCTTTTTAGCGGAAACTGAGGAGGAATGAGAGACAGGGATGAGGATGGGCTTCACCACCACCACTAGTAGTGATATTTAGAATTTGAGGAATTTGCAGCTGCTCTAATTTCTTCTGGTGCTGAGTTGCAAGGGCAACAGGATGCTGAGGAGCAAGCTAGTGTGCCACAGACCACCATGGTCACAGTGGGAATGGGGTCAACAAGTGATGTGGGACTAGGGCAGGTTCCAATTGACAGCGCCAGCAATGCTCCTGGTCCTAGTTGCTTTGCTGAATCTCAGGCAGTAGCAGCAACAGCAGCAATATTATCCACTGCCAAAGACAATGAAGGGAAATGTGAATGACAAGAAGAAAGAGGCCATTCTTCTCCATCTGTTCCCTTCCCCCTGAAGTTATCATGTGGGACTGTTTTTCTGTTGGGGCAGGCACAGTGCAGTCATCACCAACGGCACTGTGCACAATTTGTGACAAGTCAGTAAGAAGAGGAAAGGAGAGAACACAAGCACCCTGATATCACACATGAAACACAGACACCATGACATTTACATCAAACAAGTGAAAGACAAACACCCACCACAGAAATCAAGTACTGCTGTTACTGTACCCCCTGACTCTCCAGAAGGGCAACAAGAGGAGAGGCGGAGATCAAAGAGGAGGAAGAATATAGCAACCCAGGCAGAGACTGGAAGTTCCATGACGAGTGAAACAACTAGATCGCCATCACCTTTTATGGTAACAACTACATCTTCTGCCAATCCACATCATTCGTCATTACCTCATTACTTGCTGTTAGGATGTGGCTGTTCGCCTCTACCCATTGCACAATGTGTGGTGCACTGACCACACATGCAATTGTGGTGGAGGAGAATCACAAGCAGTGCATCAAGCGGCATCTGAGGAGATTCCATTCTGCAGAATATGCTAAGATGGTGGCAGGGAGGGTCCATCATTACTATTAAACTGTCAGAAAGTTGGCATGTGTCCTTAGCAGTATATGGACAAGGGGTATATTGACAGTTACTGTCGACTCTTTACTAACCCTACTATAGACTTTCTCCGTGCCTATAATGACCTTATAGGATCAGCGGAAGAACACAATATTATCAATTTAAAACAGTTCCAATATCTTACCATTGAATCACCTAGTTTTGCGACTTTGTATCTTCTCCCAGTGTCCACAAAAAGACAAGTACACCACCGGGCCGCCCCATAGTTTCGGGCCTTAACAGTCTTGGTCGTCAGGCTGCCAAATATTTAGATCTGTGCCTTCAAGACATTGTACCTACTCTGCCCTCCTATGTAAGAGATACCATGCAGGTTTTATTCCGCATTGAAGGTATAGAGGTCAATGAATATACATTGTTAATTACTGCAGACATAGAGTCACTTTACACTAGCATTGACCATAAGAAAGGCTGTAATGCAGTGAGATATTTTTTGGAAATGCAGTCTGTGGAGTATAGTGATCACAATGAATGTGTCATTAAACTCTTGTACTTAATTTTGACCCATAATTATTTTTTGTTTGCTAAGAACTTCTACTTACAATTGAGAGGGACGGCAATGGGAGCGGTCTGTGCTCCCACTTATGTGAATATATATCTAGGATGGTGGGAAAGGGAGTATGTTTTTGCAGACACCAACTCTAAATATACAGAGCATGTAACACTGTGGATTAGATACATTGATGACATGTTTATGTTATGGATTGGGGAAGAACAACTATTGCATGAGTGTAACGGTTTGTTCAACACTCAGACACAGTGGTTTAGAATAAAACACAGTTTTATTGAAATCATAAATAATAAGATAACCTTCACAGGCCCTGTAGTATTTCAGCAGAATAATACAGACACAAGACAGGTTATTTGTGCAATTGCCTACACAGGTCCAGTATAACTAGAAAGTTCAGAGTGGTTTTTATACTGACACAGGTCAGGCAGGAAAAGGGTGAATACCCAGAGCTTCAGTTCAGCATGGGTTAAAGTTCTCCAATAGGTGTAATCAGTCTCTGTGCAGAGAAGTCTGTGGAGAGTTCTCTCTGTAATGCCCAGTATGGTAGAATAGTGCACGTAGGAGACTGCAGTGCAATAATGGAGACCAGAGCAGTAACTGAGACTAAGACACACAGCAGTAGCAGTCACGGAGGCAACACAGATGCTCAGCAAGAGCTTAACGGAGGACTCAGCAAGTGGCAAACTGCCTTAGCAGTAATGGAGACAACACTGAGACTCTGCAAGAGTTTAACTGAGGTACAGCCAATGGCACACTGCAGTAGCAGTAACGGAGGCAACACTGAGACTCTGCAAGAGCTTAATGGAAAGTACAGCCAATGGCACACTGCTGTAGCAGTAACGGAGGCAACACTGGGACTCAAGCGACACAGCAAACACTGGAACAGGAAAGCCGGGTCGGATCACGGAGCAGGAACATCAGACAAGCCGGGTTGAATCACGGAGCAGGAACGTCAGCCAAGCCGGGTCAGATCACGGAGCAGGAATGTCAGCCAGGCCGGGTCGAATCATGGGAGCAGGAGACAAGAAGCAGAGTAGTCAAACAGGCCAAGTCGGTACACTGGAATCCATGAAGCTCAAGAAGGCACTGGTACAGGAACACCACGAAAGGGCACCGGATAGGTGCCAGAGCCCAGTATATAAAGGCCATACTGGGTGGGCCAAACGTAGATCAACCAATGGGAGCATACTATAGCAAAAACTGACAGAAAGCAACACAGGGAGCACGGGCACCGTGATAATGAGTTTATCAAGGTGCTGAATAATAATGTCATAAATTTGAGAAACACTCATGAAACCAACAAACATGAATTACCCTTCCTGGATTTGAAAATAATGAAAGGGGAAGGCAATATGATAATGACAATATGATAGTGACATATTTACCGTAAACCCACAGCTGAGGGGAGCAGCAAATGAAAGAGGGAAAGTCAAGGCTGTATCCCAGTTTTACAGGATTAAGGACTAGTGATTGGTTGGGAGGGAAGAGTGTCATACTAGCAAGTTTTTCTTCTGTTAAACTGCTATTTTAATAAAGTTTCCTTTGCTGCTGAGGGGGCAGTGAGGAAGGATAATGCATAATATGAAGCCTCCGTGCTGCCATAAAATTCAGAACTTACCAGTAGGTGAGTGTCTGCATATACGCAGAAATTGCTCCAGTCTGAATAATTTTAAAATTGGATCTATGGAATTGTGAGATCGCCTTATTCAAAGAGGTTATTCAAAGACGTGCATAAGAAAAGCATACAACAGGGCCTTAAGAACGAGATGCTTTACTTGTCCCAAAAATTAAACAAAAATTGAATAATGATACTATCAGATACATTACCACCTTTGGTTCTGATACCAGGTATATCAAATATCTGGTTTCTAAGAATTGGAACATTCTTATATCTGGGGGATGTGTTGACTCATAGTCATTTTGTGGACAAAAAAACATGTACTATTAGATCATTACCTAAGGGGTCGTTCCCCTGTGGCCACTGTAAAACCTGCAGTTATATGCTGAAGAAATCAGAAACTACTGACCGATTTGGAGCATTACAAAGATGTTATGACTTTATTACATGTTAAACAACAAGAGTGGTGTACTGTATCCAATGCACTAACCTCAGATTTATAAGCCAAACATCATGCAAACTTTGTATCAGACTAGGGGAACATGCCAATAGCATTAAAAATGCAGCAAGTCATTCTAGAAACATAAGCCACACCTTGACTACTGTTGCCAAGCTTTTCTTGTTGTTTCACAAATCCGATCCTAAATATTTTAAATCTTGGGGTTTGGAGACTATTCGACCCAACATTAGAAGAGGAAATATAGATAGACTTCTTCTACAAAAGGTATTCCGGTGGATTTATCTTTTGAATTGTATTGACCCTTCGGGGTTAAATGAGAATATTAATCTCAAGGTATTCTTGTAGAAATGATAGAGAGAATATAGGATTTTCCTTTGTGAGAAGTGAGTTATTGGAATTGTAGTTAATACTGTCATGGAACATTAACGCACATACATTCAGGATGTTCTATGGAGTAATATGAACTACCTATCATGGTGGATCATTATCAAATATACCTTATGGGATACTAATGAATTAAAATTAGATATAATCTCTATACATAGGTGGTTATTACCATTGTAGTATAGATGTGTATTGACTACTGTATATTATATATTAATATACTTACCTGAGGGGTCTTACTCCCCCTTTTTTTGGGGAAATACTTCCCTGAATATGAGAACATTGGTGGAATCAGTAACAAGAAGATAGAGATTGTATTTCCATCTCAGTACAGATGTATACTGATTACTGTATTGTATTTTATTTATTAATATACTTACCTGAGTAGGTCTTTTGGAATATACCTCAGAAAATGAGATTAATAGGGGTATTAGTATTTGCAGAAATATATACGTTGGATATGGGTATCATATGAATGAAATATTAATTGCACCTTTTATTCTAAAATTTGCACTGATACGATAACAAATTTATTATATCATACAACATGTTTTTTCACCCATTTTTTTCACGTTTTATTTTGGATTCACTTTATTCACTTCATGAAATAGATAAATATTTCACTTTATATTACATATTATCACATTAATACCATTTAGCCTGGTTGAAAATATTCACAATAACACACATTCACTTATTATTTTGGCAATGTATTACATTTGGGAATATAAGGATTAATAAATGTTATTTTATTTTAGTTTATTTCAAACACACAATACACATGGTTTTATTTTATTTTTTTATTTTATTTATTGTATTTAATTTATTTTATTAGTTTTTCACATTTTTCGTCATGATTGCTGTTATACACAACCCTCTTTGGATTTGAAATTGCGTTTTTCAAATGTAGACAGTGATTTTCTATCTTATACACATCGGGATGCTGTTTATAGGGCATAGGGAAAACTTTGCAAGAAATATATCTTTTCGATTTAACCCACATTTCATCTGCCTTTGAATGTTACATTCGGAGGAATTTTGAATACAGGACACTGATGAGATATTTAGAATATGGAGATTGCATCACTTTTTGGTAATACATAATATTTCTATTTGGTTTTCCTTCTTCTTTGACATAGGATTGGGAGAATCTGATTTTCGCAACAGATGATTGGATATTAGGACAATTTAAACAGTGAGGAAACAAACTGTCTCGTAGCCTTGATAAAGTCTGTGGGTGAAACGCACGCTGATGTTTTTTTATCTCTGCTCCCTGCAATGAAAGTAACATGAAGATAGAGAAATTAGACACGCTAGATACTTTGTAAATTTTACTTTAACTTGATTCTGGTTTAAGACTCTGCTAGTCAAGTTACACAATTTGACTGCTTGAGATTGCAGGGTGCCATTTATTTTAACGTAATAGCTAGTGCAGTGTTGGAAGTGAGTGAGATCATGGCATACAATTAACCCCTTTACTGCTAATAGGGGTTTAATCTGGGATCTCTGAATTTAGGAATTTTCTATCTAGATTATATTAGTCTCCTATCTGTTTGATTTATTTTTATAATAATAGCGCCCAGTTGATGAGATCGGAATCAACTTGACACACTTCTACTGATAAAATCTGGGTAAATGACAATAGTATACTCAGAGGCATCTATAGGTATGTGTGGTTACATCCAACTTTTCTGTGCCCATATTCTGAAAATAATTCTAAAGTGTGTATCCATTATCCTTCATTCTTTATTACACATGGAAAGGATGGAATGGTTGTGTGTTTGATTCAAACTCAGTCCCATTACAACAGTGCTCATAGCTATTTTTATTTTTAATATAATAGAGTTACATTTTTTTGTTTTCTTGAAATAAAAGTTATGTTTTAATTACGTTCACCACAAGCAACTTATACTTGACTTTAGACTTTCTTGCAACTTTATCACTAGAGTGCCCTAGTAAGTATCTATTGAAATCTATTTTTTCTATACAAATCGTATAGTGACAGTGGCAATACTTGGTTTCGGGTATCATGGTGTTTGGATACAGTTGCGCTCCCATATGTTATTTACCACACACACACACACACACACACACACACACTGTGCACATTGCAGTTGCTGATGAGAGCCACAGTTCCTGCTCTCAAGGACAAAAAATATATTCTAATAACACACCCATGATTTTGGAGAAGGGGCAGGTGGAGAAGATTTAATGGCCAACTTATTTTCTCCACATAGTCTGGGGGCTACTTATTGTGCTGCTACTGCCTCAGGCACATCACTGGAGCCAAGTCGTGGCAAGTGGAACCTTCATCCTCCACCTTCCATGTTACTGCTATTGTTGATCCCATTCTCTTTCAGCTGCCTAATCATCCTGCTGCTTAAACAACTGACCTGCTGACATTAGGCCATTAGGACATTTTTATTTTTTTCTCAGAGTTTGTGCTTTGAAAAAAAAACAATTTTTGGGGGGTTTGTTTCTAACAAGAACACTTTTTCTAGATCGCGCTCACAACCTCATCCAAGATATAAGGGGATTAAATATATCTTAACAATATATAAGATATATATTGATAACAATATCAATTTGCAAGATACAACCAATACCAACTCTAATCAGATACCCCAATTGTCCATTCAGTCTTACATACAGTTCAGCAAATGGAACAGGTGATGGAATAGATGAGATGGATGAAATGGAATGGAAACAAACAAATAATCCACAATCTTTCACTTTAGACGTAGGTTCTCATGCAGCCTCATATGGTCTTCCTCCATAAAACTTCTAAAAACATGTACATCTACAAAAAAGCGCAAAGAGCACCATCTAAAAGCAAAGCATCATTTTATTCATCAACACGCAATCCTCATAAAAACACTTACAGGATTCTCAGTAATCTGCGTAAAAAGAAATCTCCCCCAAGTATCCGATCTCCCAACTCCCGTCAGCGTTCTCCGAATGTGTTTGTCTCACCACGCTCTCTCACAGCGTGCACTGGAGCCGTCAAGGTCTTGTCTCGCCACGCTCTCTCACAGCGTGCACTGAAGCCGTCCCCAGCCGATGATGCAATCGATCATCAGCCGCTTATTCCACTGTATATTCTTAGCTGCGGCGCTCCAGTGACAGCTCCACAAACAGAAACCTCATCAGAGCCCAAGAGCTTAGGGTACAGGAGGGGAAATACTAATACACACTGAGAATAAACTCGTATTAACGCACCCTACGCGTATCGCGGACACTACTATCCGCTTCCTCAGGGGTTACGGGGAGGATACTTCGGCTCCGAATATATATCCTTTTTTCCCTCCTCCTCTATATTCAGACCCTACCAATCTCCTCCCCGCACCAAACCTACATACCACTTCACTTTAAAACTATTCATATGAGAATAATAATAATAAATTCTATCTCCTACCTCACTATTATCCCCATAGATAAAACTTACTCATATATAAAATACAATATTACTCAAATAAAGGCTGCTAAATCCATTTCCATATTTAACCCATTAGGGTGCATAGTCTTAAGTTGGTGGATCCAGAACGTTTCCCTCTGCCTCAATCTCAACGTTCTGTCTCCACCTCTCCTATCCAACTCTACTTGTTCAATAGCCATAACTGTCAATCCCTCTTTCTTACATTCCTGATTCTCAATAAAATGTCTTGACACACTATGATTATCAAACTGATTTACTATATTTCTCCAGTGTTCACCAAATCTAACTCTGAGTTTGCGGGTAGTCCTGCCAACATACTGAACACCACATTGACATGTAAGCAGGTACACCACAAATCCAGAGTTACAGTTAAGGAACTGCCGCATGGAGTATACTTTACCCGTAGATTTAGATGAAAAGATATCTTTTGCCTTATTAGTTACGAATGGGTAATGAGCGCATGTTGTACACCCTCTACCTCCACACCTATACATGCCATTCTCTTTTTTTAAAAAATTAAAACTTTTCTTTTCCTCACCGGCCTTCCTATTTTTAATCACTTTCCTATATACATCACTGGGCGCCACTATTTCTTTGATATTCCTATTTCTCCGAAACGAGATCTTCGGAGTATCTCCTAGTGACATCCCTAATATAGGATCTTCCATTATCAAATGCCAGTGCTTTTTAATTATTTTTTCTATCTGATGGGCACTCCTATTGAAGGTAGTAGTAAAATAAGGCATCCATTCCTTCTTCACCCTCTTCTTTTCTTTATATGTAATCAGTTGTTCCCTAGGTATCTTTCTCACTCTCTCCTCTGCATCATTAAGTAATCTCTCTTCATAACCCTTCTCTAATAATTTCTCTTTGATAACCATAGCCTCTATTTCAAAATCAGTTTCCTTACTACAATTCCTCCTCACTCTTTGTAATTGTCCGAATGGTATATTTTGTTTCCATCGTTTATGATGTCCACTGTCATAATGGAGATATCCATTGCTATCGACTGCCTTACGATAATTTTTCGTATAAACACGATGGTCCTCCTGATATAATATCAGGTCCAAAAATTCTATTTGATCTTTCGCAGTGTGTGTAGTAAATTTCAAATTGTAAGTATTGTTATTGATAAATTGTACAAAATCTTGTACCATTTCTTCTGACCCCTCCCAAATGATCAAGACATCGTCTATATATCTTCGATAATAAACGATGTTCTCCTCAAAGGGATTATTATTCCAAATAGTCGACAGTTCCCACCTGCCCATATACAAATTGGCGAACGATGGGGCAAAAGCACATCCCATCGCGGTACCAGTCTTCTGGCTATACAGTCTGTCCCCGGACCAAAAAAAATTATGTTCCAAGACAAATTTCACTGCCTCTACCAGAAACTGTACCTGAGGGGATGGCAGTACCCCATCGCTCGCCAAAAAATACCTGATGGCTTCCACCCCCATATCATGCGGGATAGCCGTATACAGTGCTGACACGTCACATGAGACCCATCTGTATGAGTCTTTCCATCCGACATTTGTCAGACTCTGTATAACCTGTATGCTATCTCGGAGATATGAGGGTAAAATTTTAACCAGCGGTTGTAGATATAAATCTATATATTGGGACAGGCGGTCCGTCATGGAGTCTATTCCTGAGACGATCGGACGTCCTGGGGGAGCTTGGATACTTTTATGAAGCTTAGGGAGATAATAGAAAACCGGTACAGTACAATTCTCTCTATACAGATATTCAAACTCCTCTTTCTTAAGTATTCCCTCTCTCACAGCATTGTTCAATAGCTCTTTTAATTGACACAAATATTCCTTAGTGGGATTGTTTTTTAGGAGTACATATGTATCAATATCCGAGAGAAGTCTATCAGTCTCCTTCATATAATCTTCCAAATTCAAAACACATATCCCCCCTCCCTTATCAGCCTGCCTAATTACTATCCTATCGTCTTTCTGTAAATCTTCTAACGAATTCTTTTCCTCCATAGTAAGATTGAAATTTCTCTTCCTATCTTTTACACACAATTTGTCTAAATCTTTCACCACCAGTTTTTCAAATACTTTAAGAAACTCTCCTTGTTGATGAACCGGAAAAAATGTGGACCGATTTCTCTTCCCACTATGTACCGGCTCCCACATTTTCTCTACATCATCTTGTTCCAGAGCTTCCAATCTCCTAATACCATAAATATCTCCTATAGTCATTCCGTCATTTATACCTCCATCATTTTTATTATTAATGTCCTTATTTAATAGGAATCGCTTGACAGTTAAAGATCTAACAAATTTTTGGACATCTATAAACGTTTGGAAATTATTCGGTCTCTGACTAGGGGCAAATGAAAGTCCCTTAGTCAAAACATTGGCTTCAACTGCAGAAATGTTTCTAGATGAGAGGTTAAAAATCCCTCTTTGAATTTCCCCCCCTTTTAATCCTTCCTCGCTAGTTTGGCCTGATTTTCTATTGTTACTTCTTCCTCCCCCTCTACAGCCTCTTCTAGTCTTAAGCTTCGTTTCATTCCCTTGGGGACCAGACTTTTTTCTCCCATTTTCAATCTTTGGGGGATCCTCACTCCTCCCTCTAAAAAAGACTCCTCTAGTAGTACTTGATTCTGCTCTTGTACTTCCTCCTGTACACCTTCTGAATTTACATTATCCGGTTTGGGTGAACCTTTTACACCCAAAATCAATTCCTTATCATCAGACTTACTTTGGAATTTAGGTGTCAAGTAAATACTACCTGCCGGATAATATACCACATTGAGAATAAATAGGTCCAGACATGTGGATTGGACGGTAGAATGTGAGGAGCATCTTCCAAAGGAGGATCCGATTAGTCTTTTAAAAAATTTAGAAAAATGTTTGGAGAAGGAAGTAAAAGACTGGTATGATTTAATTTCTTTAGAGAATTATTTAAAACATGAGATCATACCAAAAGGTCTTTGCATTTTTAAAAATCCTACTTTTGAAACTGAAGATTTTGAATTTTTGACAGATTGGGATCTGATATTGGAAGATTGCTCTAGGAAACTAATGCTACTATTGATAAAATATAGGGATATTAGTTTAGATAAAACAAGAAGAGAGATAGATGAGATTGAAAACAAGTTGGCAAAATGTGATCATACGATTGATAGTAAGAACTTACAGGAAAATATCTCTAAAAAAATTGGTAATTTAGAACAGAATATCATTCATACCAAAAAGAAAAAGTTTATTAGGGATCAAGTAGAGTTTCATTCGAGAAAGAACAAACAAAGATATGGTCAGGATCAGAGGACTAGGAAAATTTCCAATCAGAGAGGGAGAGATCCTAGTATGTTTATTAATAATACAAATAATAATAATAGGAAAAAACTTAGGGGAAAACAAGAAAGGATAGTTTTTAAAAGAAATCCGATGACAGGGAGATACCTCAATGTGGTATATTATCCGGCAGGTAGTATTTACTTGACACCTAAATTCCAAAGTAAGTCTGATGATAAGGAATTGATTTTGGGTGTAAAAGGTTCACCCAAACCGGATAATGTAAATTCAGAAGGTGTACAGGAGGAAGTACAAGAGCAGAATCAAGTACTACTAGAGGAGTCTTTTTTAGAGGGAGGAGTGAGGATCCCCCAAAGATTGAAAATGGGAGAAAAAAGTCTGGTCCCCAAGGGAATGAAACGAAGCTTAAGACTAGAAGAGGCTGTAGAGGGGGAGGAAGAAGTAACAATAGAAAATCAAACTAGCGAGGAAGGATTAAAAGGGGGGGAAATTCAAAGAGGGATTTTTAACCTCTCATCTAGAAACATTTCTGCAGTTGAAGCCAATGTTTTGACTAAGGGACTTTCATTTGCCCCTAGTCAGAGACCGAATAATTTCCAAACGTTTATAGATGTCCAAAAATTTGTTAGATCTTTAACTGTCAAGCGATTCCTATTAAATAAGGACATTAATAATAAAAATGATGGAGGTATAAATGACGGAATGACTATAGGAGATATTTATGGTATTAGGAGATTGGAAGCTCTGGAACAAGATGATGTAGAGAAAATGTGGGAGCCGGTACATAGTGGGAAGAGAAATCGGTCCACATTTTTTCCGGTTCATCAACAAGGAGAGTTTCTTAAAGTATTTGAAAAACTGGTGGTGAAAGATTTAGACAAATTGTGTGTAAAAGATAGGAAGAGAAATTTCAATCTTACTATGGAGGAAAAGAATTCGTTAGAAGATTTACAGAAAGACGATAGGATAGTAATTAGGCAGGCTGATAAGGGAGGGGGGATATGTGTTTTGAATTTGGAAGATTATATGAAGGAGACTGATAGACTTCTCTCGGATATTGATACATATGTACTCCTAAAAAACAATCCCACTAAGGAATATTTGTGTCAATTAAAAGAGCTATTGAACAATGCTGTGAGAGAGGGAATACTTAAGAAAGAGGAGTTTGAATATCTGTATAGAGAGAATTGTACTGTACCGGTTTTCTATTATCTCCCTAAGCTTCATAAAAGTATCCAAGCTCCCCCAGGACGTCCGATCGTCTCAGGAATAGACTCCATGACGGACCGCCTGTCCCAATATATAGATTTATATCTACAACCGCTGGTTAAAATTTTACCCTCATATCTCCGAGATAGCATACAGGTTATACAGAGTCTGACAAATGTCGGATGGAAAGACTCATACAGATGGGTCTCATGTGACGTGTCAGCACTGTATACGGCTATCCCGCATGATATGGGGGTGGAAGCCATCAGGTATTTTTTGGCGAGCGATGGGGTACTGCCATCCCCTCAGGTACAGTTTCTGGTAGAGGCAGTGAAATTTGTCTTGGAACATAATTTTTTTTGGTCCGGGGACAGACTGTATAGCCAGAAGACTGGTACCGCGATGGGATGTGCTTTTGCCCCATCGTTCGCCAATTTGTATATGGGCAGGTGGGAACTGTCGACTATTTGGAATAATAATCCCTTTGAGGAGAACATCGTTTATTATCGAAGATATATAGACGATGTCTTGATCATTTGGGAGGGGTCAGAAGAAATGGTACAAGATTTTGTACAATTTATCAATAACAATACTTACAATTTGAAATTTACTACACACACTGCGAAAGATCAAATAGAATTTTTGGACCTGATATTATATCAGGAGGACCATCGTGTTTATACGAAAAATTATCGTAAGGCAGTCGATAGCAATGGATATCTCCATTATGACAGTGGACATCATAAACGATGGAAACAAAATATACCATTCGGACAATTACAAAGAGTGAGGAGGAATTGTAGTAAGGAAACTGATTTTGAAATAGAGGCTATGGTTATCAAAGAGAAATTATTAGAGAAGGGTTATGAAGAGAGATTACTTAATGATGCAGAGGAGAGAGTGAGAAAGATACCTAGGGAACAACTGATTACATATAAAGAAAAGAAGAGGGTGAAGAAGGAATGGATGCCTTATTTTACTACTACCTTCAATAGGAGTGCCCATCAGATAGAAAAAATAATTAAAAAGCACTGGCATTTGATAATGGAAGATCCTATATTAGGGATGTCACTAGGAGATACTCAGAAGATCTCGTTTTGGAGAAATAGGAATATCAAAGAAATAGTGGCGCCCAGTGATGTATATAGGAAAGTGATTAAAAATAGGAAGGTCGGTGAGGAAAAGAAAAGTTTTAATTTTTTAAAAAAAGAGAATGGCATGTATAGGTGTGGAGGTAGAGGGTGTACAACATGCGCTCATTACCCATTCGTAACTAATAAGGCAAAAGATATCTTTTCATCTAAATCTACGGGTAAAGTATACTCCATGCGGCAGTTCCTTAACTGTAACTCTGGATTTGTGGTGTACCTGCTTACATGTCAATGTGGTGTTCAGTATGTTGGCAGGACTACCCGCAAACTCAGAGTTAGATTTGGTGAACACTGGAGAAATATAGTAAATCAGTTTGATAATCATAGTGTGTCAAGACATTTTATTGAGAATCAGGAATGTAAGAAAGAGGGATTGACAGTTATGGCTATTGAACAAGTAGAGTTGGATAGGAGAGGTGGAGACAGAACGTTGAGATTGAGGCAGAGGGAAACGTTCTGGATCCACCAACTTAAGACTATGCACCCTAATGGGTTAAATATGGAAATGGATTTAGCAGCCTTTATTTGAGTAATATTGTATTTTATATATGAGTAAGTTTTATCTATGGGGATAATAGTGAGGTAGGAGATAGAATTTATTATTATTATTCTCATATGAATAGTTTTAAAGTGAAGTGGTATGTAGGTTTGGTGCGGGGAGGAGATTGGTAGGGTCTGAATATAGAGGAGGAGGGAAAAAAGGATATATATTCGGAGCCGAAGTATCCTCCCCGTAACCCCTGAGGAAGCGGATAGTAGTGTCCGCGATACGCGTAGGGTGCGTTAATACGAGTTTATTCTCAGTGTGTATTAGTATTTCCCCTCCTGTACCCTAAGCTCTTGGGCTCTGATGAGGTTTCTGTTTGTGGAGCTGTCACTGGAGCGCCGCAGCTAAGAATATACAGTGGAATAAGCGGCTGATGATCGATTGCATCATCGGCTGGGGACGGCTTCAGTGCACGCTGTGAGAGAGCGTGGCGAGACAAGACCTTGACGGCTCCAGTGCACGCTGTGAGAGAGCGTGGTGAGACAAACACATTCGGAGAACGCTGACGGGAGTTGGGAGATCGGATACTTGGGGGAGATTTCTTTTTACGCAGATTACTGAGAATCCTGTAAGTGTTTTTATGAGGATTGCGTGTTGATGAATAAAATGATGCTTTGCTTTTAGATGGTGCTCTTTGTTTCTAACAAGCCTAAATCCTACAAATCAATGTTTTCTCAGGGCTTGTGTCTCTAAGAAGCCTAAGTCCTACAAATCAATGTTTCCTTAGAGCTTGGGCCTCTAACAACAAATCTAACAAATCATCTTCTACAAAATACTCTCTCAAGTCAAGTATAAGTCCACCCCAGTGGCAGCTTATTTCAGGGGGTTCCTGTCTGTATCACCTTACATACAAATTTCTTATTTTATTGATTTATTTTTTTAACTGTCCCCCAACAGCAGTCAAGAAACCCCCCCAAAACAAATTCCCTATTCAAATGATTCATTCATTCACCAACACAGGCACCCTCCTCAGACCCCTTTTTTTACCATATCTTATGGGTTTTTTATTTGTATTTAGTATTTAATTTATAATAACTACCTCCCTCCAATCCCAGTAAACAAACCACCCCAAAAAATCATCTCCTGTTCAACTGATTCTTCCCCATACTCCACCAACACAGACACACTCATGCCCCTTTTATACTATGCCTTTGAGAAATAAAATAATATTTGCTCTGTGTTGTGTGTAACTTCTATGTTTCCATTGATTTCAATGGAATGAGCTAGGCGAAAAAAGTGGGAAAAGAGGAAAATCAGCACTTTTCGCAGGAAATTTTTCACCAAGTGGAAAGTGCCATTTTTCGCCAATTTCAGTTTGAGGCGAAAATTTTTGCCCACCCTAATCATCAACTAGTATTATTGGTAGGCATTCATCGTGGTAGTCCCTTCCAAGTTGTACAATGAATGATAGAAGGAACGGAACAAGGCAGCGATGGAGAGGAAGGATTTGTGTGTTACCTAGATGATCTCTGATATGCGTTACAGCTATCATTCTCCTCCTCTGTTTAATCAGAGCAGCCAAAGATTTCCCGCATTTGTTCCCTTCCAGGAAATGGCGAAAATTCCAATAGAAGAAAGATTTTGCAACAGATTCCTTGAGCAAGGAATTAAGTTAATTTTTCAATGCCTCCAGTTCTGTCCTGTCCATCTCCCTCAAGGACCGTCTGTGTTTTAATTCGAGAATATGAATTCTGTTGATGACATCGTCAAGCTTCACTTGTCTGGCACGTTTCCTTCGTGCCCCAAGTTTAATCAGACGTCCAAATGAAACGCTTTTATGGGCTACCCAAACTGTGTGCGCAGTGACATCCGTTGTGTTGTTGGTGGAAAAGTAATCTGTGAGAACATCTGTTAGTGTGTGCACAGTAGTAGGGTCCTGTAGAAGCGATTCATTCAATATCCAATGAGTGGGCTGTTCGAGTGTTGGTGAAAGGACAGAGTGACTGACACTGGGAAGTGGTCTGTCCAAGTGGCAGTGTCAATAGACGAGGATTGGACAAGATGAAGAAGGGATTGAGACTCAAAGATATAGTCAATCCTGCTGTGTTAAGTGTTATGGGGTGCAGAGTAGAAAGAGAAGTCCTGATCACAAGGGTGTTGAATCCACCAAACATCCTATAAGTGGAGCTTGGCAAGCTGAAGGTGGAGAGAATTGAGTTGTGTAAGTTGGATGCAGGATTTGGATGATGAGCAATCGATTTGAGGATCTAGTGCTAAGTTCAGATCACCCCCCAAAAATGACGGGGCAATCTACAATATCATCAAGGATGTTAAGGAATTTTTTGAGAAAGGAGACCTTGCGAGCGTTAGGACCATAAACCGAGGCAAGCACTACCTTTTTGTTAAAGAGGGTGCCCTTGAGGAGAAGATATTGTCCCTCATCATCTGTCAAGGGACAGATAATCGCAACAAAACGCCTACATCTCTTTTCTTTTCTGCAGCCGAAGAAAAATATGCAGTAGGGAAATGACTATCACGAAGCCTGGGGGATGCCGAAGCCATGAAATGAGTTTCTTGTAGAAACAGAATGTCAGCCTTCATTCTATGAAAGTCTCTCAGAACTAGAGAGCACTTGCCAGGGGAGTTCAGACCCTTTACATTGATGGTTACCAGTTTAATAGGGGCCATGAGAGATGATGTGAAGGAGTGCCTTCTGTGTTGGCAACTGATGCCGTCTGGGGAGGGGAGAGGGATGAGGAGGATGGAAGAGGGGAGGAGAAGGATGAAAGGAGATAAGAGAAAGGAAGAGATGTGAAGATTAAGTGCTGCAAGAGTAGACAAAACCGTGTGGAACAGATACACCAGGTACCACATTTGAAGAACCAGCACACAGAGTGTGCCAAATGGCAAGGGGTGTAACTGTTAAAGGTAGAGAGGTAAAGATGTGAGTGAGGCAGATCTGCGAAGTTGGGGAGGTGACTCAGAACCAAGCAGTACAAGGTAGAAAAGAAAAGCTATGGGTTTCTGAAGTACAAGGAAGCAGGTTGTTACGGTTTTAATGACACTCAGACTCAGTAGATGAAATAAAACACAGTTTTATTGAACAAGTTTAGCGAATATAACCCTCATGGGTCCAGAAGTAAAGGTAACACAATACAGTACTGACACAGGACAGGTTATGGCAAAAATACAATGTATACCCACACGGGTCCAGTATATGTACAATACAGACTTTACAATATACTGACACAGGTCAGGTTATGTTCATGTAAACTCAAACCGAGGCAGCCAGGAACAGGTTACTATTAGGCCAATGCAGCAAGCAGGCCCTAATAGTGTGAGGTGAGGCCCTTGAGACTCCCACTCTGCACAGGGAGTGCTTAAATACGAGAAATGCCCAGTAGACAACAGAGGCCCAGGATAACTTAGATCTGCCTTAGCAGTAACGGAGGACTGGGACAGTATGCCCGGATGGGTGCCCAACGGAGACTGCACTGTGAATAACCGGTGACAAGTGACATCTTCCCCTAAGGTGTCTACGAACGCCAAGACCAGCAATGACTGCCTGATGGAAGCACAGCTTGAGGTGCCCAACGAAACACCAACCTCAGCTAAAGGCAGGAAGGAGGGTCAAGCGTACCGTGGTGCACTGATGGAATAGACACCAGAATGTCACCCGCGCGACACTGACCGAATCGAGACTAGACTGCACAAGTGGCATTGAGGCTCAAAGGGTAGTCTGGAGACCGAAGTCTGGAAGCAGAACCCCAAAATGAGGACCGGAATGGGACCACAGGCCGCACCAATATACAGGAGCAGTAGCCCTACCGGGCCGGTACACGGAGAAGGAACGGGCCAATCCTAGTCGGTACACAGAGCAAGAACGTCAGCCGGGCCGGGTCGGTACACAGAGCAAGAAAGTCAGCCAATCCGGGTCAGTACACAGAGCAGGAAAGTCAGCCAATCTGAGTTGGTACACGGAGTAGGAACGTCAGCCGGGCCGGGTCGGTACACAGAGCAGGAACGGATACAGCAGAGTAATCAGGCAATCCAGTTCGGTACACAGAGATCACACGAAAAACTGGAACAATCGCTGGAAAAGGAAACACCATGAAAGGGCAACAGCGAAGTGACAGGACCCAGTATTTAAGGACAAATACTGGGCGGGACAAGGTACCACAACCAATAAGAGATAGCTGTGAGTGAGACTGACAGAATGTCGCCAGTAAGCACGGGCACCGTGATTCAGGTATGCAGTTATGCATAAACAGAAGAGAGACAGGAAGGAAGCAGGGGTAACATAGGAATGAAAAACAAGCAATATATAAGAATTGAACAGTATCAACTCAGATGAAGTATGCAAGATGCACTGATGGCTGTAGCGGAGCACCCCCAACCACCCCCATCCCACAGAGGAATAGTCAACCATGGTATGGGGCAGAACAGTACACAGGTGCGACACCCAAGCCAGGGTCAAGTCATAAATATGAAACATACAATGGGTCATGCAATACAGCTATCGTGCCTTTAGCTATAGCATGAGAAAAGCATAACTGGTCAACCAGGAAAGCAAAAGAACATCTGGTAGGAGACTGGACACCAAATACCCAGGAGAGGTGGAGGAGAATCAGTATAAGTAAGTTGGGGGGAGGGACCCAGTGACTGTAGATGTAGAGGGATGGGAAAGAAATCAGGGCTAGGATCCAGAACAATCTAGGGGAGACAAGAGGTAGAGGAAAGGACAGTTATGCGTATTAGGAAGTTATGTGTCTGCCCAGCAATGGGATGTCCAGTGCAGCTCCAGTCTCAAACAAAAGTATATCAAGACAGACATGTATACTAAAACCAGATGACTAATATACTACGGTCCAACTCTGTGGGGAACCTAGAGTGAGGGAATGTGGGAGAAAGTCAGCATTGAAGTCGTAGTCAATAAACACTATCTGCATCTTGTGTACATTAATAGACCATAAGTAGAGAGATGGATAAGACACGTAGTAGCATTTTCCACAAGAGAGTACATCCATGTCTTGTAGCGTGGAAAGCATTCAGGGAAAAGGAAGTACATGCAAGTCATGATAAACAGTGCAACGTTTGACTAAATATTGAGTCCAGATATAATAAACAAACATAGTTAAAGTACCTAGCAACCTACAGTAAGTGGTGGGCCCATAAAGCATAATCAATAGGATCAAGGTCCACTCAAATACGTCGGCCGGTCAAATCCAGAGGTATGAAAGGGAATTCCGGGGACGTCTGGGAGATAGGGGAAGGAGAAAGTTGGTCACATAGCCGACAACCTTCAATGAGTATCAGAATACAGTCAAATAAGATGGCCAAGGGGAAGGTAGTAAGTCAGTCAAAGGCCTATGCCTGGGGATTCGTAGTCATACCAAGTCAAACAAAAATATAGACATGATAAAGGGAACATTACCAGTTTCATGAAACAAAGTAATCATGCATAACAGATAGGAGCTCAAGCCCCATTAAACTAAAGCCCCAGTACCTCCAGACAATACTTAGCAGAGAGGATAAATGTCCGGTAAGCAGGTCCCTTTCCAGGGTGCAGGGACCTCAACAGCATCTAGCAGAGAAAAGCAGGATGAAGAACAGTTCCACACTAGAGATTGTCCATGGGGAAACAACTGAAACCGGAAACCAACAAAAAGAAGAGTCCACTTCAGGTCCAGACAGCTGCGGGCTCAGTGGAGGAGCAATGTGGAAGGTCTAGTTTCCTCTGTTTCTTCTTTTTCTCAGGCGATACGGATGACCATTCAGCACGTTTTTGCAGGCATAGTTGTGCGGAATCTCCTGGGGTGTTCTGATCAGGAATCTGAATGCCCAGAGAAGAGCAAAAGGATGGAATGTCCTCATAGAGAAAAGAAAGGCAGCTTTACCATTGTGGGAAGCGTAGAGGGAAAAGGGGTATCCTCAACGGTATTTAATATTCTTTGTGCGTAAACTTTCAGTAAGAGGTTTGATTTCCCACCAGAGCTTAAGGGTGTGGGCTGACAGGTCATTAAAAAATCGGATCTCTGAACCAGATAATAGAATAGGGCCCGATTCTCTACTTTTTCTCATGAGCCTGTCTTTCAGGTCGTATCTGTGCAGGCAGACGATAACATTCCGAGGTACAATATTAGACGGATCTCTCTGCCTCAAGGCTCTATGAACTCGATCTAAGTAGATTGGGCCTGAGTGAGAATCTCCCAGCAGTCCAGAAAACAGGCCCGCAATGTTGGATGCCAGGTCTTGAGGGGATTCTGGTCCGTTCTTCAGCCGAATATTTGACCTCCTCCCTCTATTTTCCAGGTTGTCCAAGCATAAAGACAAATGCTGGGCTTGTGCTTTTTGATCAGATAAGGTACCCTCCAACGCTATCATATGTTCCTTCATCACTGCTTTTTCCTCTTCCAGAGCAGTAAGTCTGTGGTGGAAAAGAGACATATCCTCTTTGATGGATGAGATTTCAGTTTTGAAAGTAGATATAATGTCGTCCGTGCATAGTTTTAAGTCCTTCTTGTAGACGAGGAGAGACATAAACTCCTTGAGATCTGACTTCAAAAGCGGTGGCTCCAAAATGGTTTGCCGAGGCAAAAACTGAGATTCCAAGACAACCGGACAGGTAGTAGCCAAGTCCTGAGCAGAGATATTGTCCTGTTCTGCAATCTGAGGCAATGTCACAACAGAATTATTTGGTGCCTGTGCAGTAGCAACGTGTGAGTGAACAGGCCTGACCAATAGGAACTTGTCAAGTGCGCCCTTAGATTGATATTGTTTCTGCTTCCTACCCCTCATTCGTATGTAGGAAGTGTTGGCAACAAAGTAGGGCAGCAATTTAGGGGGGTCAACAGCTATATACCCAGTAGAAAGCTCATTATCCCACTGGTCTGAGTCAGAGCTCTCTCAACAAGCATCCCCTTCTTACATGTTTTCAGATGTGATTTGCTTGTACTGAAAAACTACAGAAATTAAGAAAAGTTAGACAAACAATATCATTTTGGAAAAAAACCCACCTCATCAAATTAGGGGTCACTTGCATTTCAATCCATATCCTGATGGGCACAAATTTTTCTAGAAGGTAGCACTTTTTTTATAATTCCAACCATTCATATGTACTGAAGTTTCTGAAAACTATAGAATTTCCTACTGTATTCAGTATCTACTGTTCATCCAAGAAAAATGTACCCCATTCATATGTTTTCTTTTTGAAATTGCCTTATTTCACTTAAATGCTCATAACTATTTGAGATATGAAGGACATTACACTTTGGAAAGTAGGCATTTATCTGCATCAAATGTGGGTTGTATACCTGTTTACCCCTAGGCTAGCATGCACAAATATTTCCATAAGGTGGAGCTAAAGGATAAAAAATGTTTTACATTGAAAGACACTGTCATTAAATGTCTATATTTTAATTGCTATAGCAAAACATGTCAATACATATTTATCTGAACACACACACACAAACAAATACACAAGATGTGCTATAATTGTTATACAATATGTAAATAGAAAAGTGAACCAAAAAATATTTACTTTACTTTAAATTTTTTCTGTAGGGCCTTAAGTGGCTTACATTTATTTAAACTCATTTAAATCAAAACTGAGCCATTTTAATTTTTATAAGAAAATATACAATTGGCATTGGCTCTTTTTTGTTTCTAAAAGGGCCTGCCAATTAAGATGTCAAAATTAGCCAGCTAGAAAAAATGTATTGGTATCTGCTAATTATATTTACCGAATTGCTAAGTATGAAAGATAACTTTCAGCTATTGCATTGATGTATTTAGAATATATGCAAATCAAGCACAACATGTATTGAATTAAGCAGGTTCAATGTGACGCCTTTAAACATCAATATATTTAGCACACATATTGAGAAGATTAACAGTCTGTTACAGTGGAAACCAACAATGTAATTTACTCAACATTTCGCAAACATAGCAACACCACAACTTCTGCATAAAATTATATCCATATGGTCTTCTAATAGATAATCGACATTTACAAGAAAAATTGACTTCCATCTGAAATATCACAGATAGAGTCCAGATGTGAAAATGCAAAGCTTCAGTCAAAGCATTTTCTAGAAAACCGGATTTGTCCTTTTGTAGAATAGTGAAGGAAAATGTCATTGTCAGTAAAGAAAAATAAAATAAAAATATTGTCAGCAAAATGAGTTAAAATTTACAGTTTTAATTCGTAATAGAATAAACAAGCAAAGAAGCTCACATTTCTAGCATACTAGTCAATCATTGATTTATCAATGTCACAATGATTTTGTGAACTTGCTTATTTATCAAGGAATGAGTACAAATAAATTATATGGGGGAAAAAATATAAACTCTCTATGCTGGATTCTGGCTAGAGATTCCTAGCTTGTCAATGGGGAGAACATTTCCATACACACAAATGGCACAAGCATGTTGTCAGAGAATGAGTAAGACCAGCAGTGAAGAGTAGCATATCGGATCAATGTGTCTTCCGTGTGAAAGGGTCCTTAGAATAAATGAAAGCATAAATAAGTACATAAAAAAGCCATATACATAGCCTTGAAATATGATATTGGTGACACACAAATCTAAATTCCATTGCATCTGGATATAAACTACTTAATATACAATTAAAAATACTAAAATTGTATATGAATATTAAAAATAAACGACATTGTTAATTATTACTATTCATTAGTAAAATTAATTTTTAATGCTTTGTGATAAATGATAATTAAATATATAATATAAAGAAAAACCAGAGAAAACCAAATAGTGCCCCTTGTGCTCGACCAAATGATACCACTTCACCACCACCTATACACTGCGTGTGTGGGTATGCTCAAGATTGTTGGCTGCAAACCCACTTATGTGGAAAACATCTAAGTACGCCATCTGAGATTCACAACTGCCCCAGACCAAGTAATAATCACAGAGGAGGTAATAACCAATCAGGAAGGACTGCTCTTCTGAAACTTGTTCTCCCCAGTGGCAGAAAGTTACTTTTTCTCTTTCTATTATTATAATAGTGCTTGATGAATTACTTGATTGGGCACCTTCTGTTCTTTTGTTTATGTATAAATAATAGTGACGCAATTCTAATTTTCTAAAAATCACGTTTAAAAACCATTATCTCCAAAATTATAATCTTTATAAATCATTACAAAAATCATTACAAAAATGCTTTTGTTTTTATCACTATACTACTTGTTTGTTGACGTGTTATTATTCTGAATATGTAGATTAACATGTTTATTTCAGTCCATTATGTTCTCTAAATATTCACCGTTATTTTTGGTGATTAACATATAGGAATTTTCAACACATCACTAATTGATCTGCAGGAAAAACACTTAACTAATTGTGTTCACTTCATAATGCAGCTTAAAAAATAAGTCATATAGAACAAAATAAGTGTCACATGAAATGAAATGGAGTAAAATCAGCCATATTAAAGATAAGAACAGTTAAATCAAAACAAAATATGTTAATGTAATTAAGTATGATGAAAAAAATAAAGTGTTTGTAATTAGAACAGAATCATTTCTTAAAGAGCACATGTAGACCAAACAATAATAAGTATTCTACATTCCTGGTATATGGAATGTAAATCAAAAAATGAATTAAAGAAGGATGTAGGTCTTGATAATCAAATATCTTACCAGAAGAAATAGAAGACAGAAATCAGATAGTGAACCCTAAGGGAACAAGATAGCTCAACACTGTATTACATAGTGCCACTTATACCAAAAGACCAACTAATCACACCCTAAAAATATGCACTTTATTAAATCCACATTAAAAATTAGTACTGATTAACATTTTTGGGACTGGCAATATTTACCTATCAGACCGCAAAACCGTCTCTTCAGAAGTGACTGTGAGACTATCCCTTATTGAGTTAATCCTATTGTGAATTGATCTTACTTGAATTGTAAAGTCAAAGCACATTTATAATGCTATTTGGGATACTACAATACAACAGCATCAAAATTGCACTTATCCCCGTGTAAACATTACACTTGAGAGTCTCTCTAGTAATTGAAGGGATAGTTAATCCTATTTGCGGCTAGCCTTATAGACATCCTTTCACTTTTTGTTGTTGATAAACGGGGTGATAGAACACTATAGATTGTAAACAAAGCTCCTTAATATAACTTGATGGCCTCTCTTCAGGTTGATGAGGACCTATAGTACAATATCCAACCGGAGAACATCAGTAACAATACTAGATGTTGTTCACAATAGAGCCAAAATAAACATAGAATAATGTATGCATCTATATGTAGTCCAGAGAGGATAACGCTGTTGTGTACAATATACCAGCACAGTTTGTCTTTTCCTCGTCTGATGCTGATAATACGGATATTAATCTAACCCTTCTATTTCATGTATATCCTGAATGCTAATTTACTTTCAGGCCCTTAAGCACAAAATAGGTGAGGAACCATTCTTGGGAAGACCGTATAAACCATATAAACCACAGAGGACAAATAAAAACTGCCATTGATTTAAATCACAACCTCTGAGGAATAGACAACCTGTTTGGGTGTAAGCCAATAATATTCAGCTGGAGTTCACACGGGCTGACCATCAGTCAAGTCCACTTGCAATGGGATTGGTGTGGGAAAATGCAGGGGAAAGGTCAGATCAGAGCACGGGCAACAGAACGGTAGCAGGGGGTGGCTACAGTTATATTGCATTGTAAAACAGCCGTTTTTAAAAACAAATTTCCCCTTTAAAATACATTTCACCAAGGTCTAAACTGGAGATGAGTAAAGTTGGCATTGCTCCTTGGCGCTAGCAAGTCGATTCTTCAGGATGGTTGAACATTTCGAAAGAAATCTGGGATAAATTCCCACAGTGATAGTAACTGCTACACCTTGTAGTGACAGTTTGACTAGTAATAACCATCCACAAGCGGTGGAACTTGTTTTACTTAACAAAAAAGCCTTTGCGTATATTTTATTCCTTAAATAAGGGTAGGAAACGTTCTGAAAACTGCAGATAAGTAAAGAGACAATGCATACCACAGAATGGGAAATACTGTCAGTAGAATGAATCGATAAAGACTGTGGCAGCTAAGACATACATGTACAAGAGCAGATTAAAGATGAGACAGTGAGTCAGCTAGAGCATACATGGGCAAGGGCAGGACCTATACTAGTTGGCATGTCAGCCAAGTCATACACAGGGAAAACAGATCAATCAAAATCAATGAGGCAGTGGGTCATCCAAGAGAAACAGGAAGGCCAGATATATCCAAGTGAAATGGCAAACACTCAGATAAAAGAATACTAGGAGCAGCAACAAAGACTGATTTAGAAAAGGCTTCTGGGAAACACAGGAAGTTGTGATACCGGTGGGAGGTGAGTGTAGAATTTAACCCCATTGACACTAGAACACTAATCTATCCAGAAAGTCTTCAAGTGTTAGGATTGCACTTTTAAGAGTTATTTCAATGTTGATGAGTCTTTCTATGGGATGTTCATAACACTGGGTGATCAGTCTTAAGCAGGGCATAGCTACCAATCTGCTGCCAATAGTTTAGCAGTTCCAACCTTCTACCACACTAAGGGAATATCTTCCTTTCCACTGTTACTATCTGAACAGTCTCAGCCTGCTATTTAATTTGTACACCAACGTAATGGTATTCTGTTGTGAGCAGTCTCAGCCTGTTAACCTCTCCGGTGTTACAATCTAGTGGTTATCTCTGTTTTAGCAGTCCTAAGTCTCGATCCAATTTCCAACATTAAACTTTTATTAGGGCAAAAATGAACACAGAATGGTACACACACAGTTTTACCGTCAGAATTCAATTGCCCTTCCAACATGATCCAGGACGAGCGTTAGGGCACAGATCCTAACTCGTGGCCCAATGTTTGGGAATTGCAAACACAGTAACCTCCTAAACATTAATCTTCCCCTTGGCCTAACCCTAACATCAACAATAAAGTGTACTCATACTAGCCCTATCACTATCCTATACCTATCCCTTCCTATCCCTATCCACTATCCTATCCCTACCCCCCCATCCCTATCCTTATCACCCCCTGATGTCCAGTGGGGTCTTCTGCACTTGGTCTTCTTCTTTAATTCTTCTTTTATAAGCTTCTGTCTTCTTCTCTTGTCTTCTACATCTGTCATTATCTTCTTTCTTCTTCTTCATCTGTTATCTTCAGCTGTCATATTTGTCTTCATCTGTCATTTTCAGCTTCCTCTTACATCTGTGCTCCTCATCCTTCTTCTTCTGTAAACATAGTGTTGAACCTGTAAAAAAACAAATAATTATTAAATTAAATCTATCATTTTTGTAATTTTTATGTCCCTGATGGAGAGTTATCTGAATTTAGGGGAAAATAGAACAGAAGAACAACATACAAAATATTTATCTTTATAGTAAACAATTTACACAAATAAAATTGCACTTACTAGACCTTCACTGGTAATGTACCTATCAGGCCTCAATGCTGCGTGCCCTCCATAAAGCTCTGTTCAGCAAGTGCTTCTTCCTTACTTTCCCATCTCAGAATTGGTTAATAAAATTAAAATTAATTAATATGTTTATTTATATAATACTACAAGTGTAAGCAGCGCATTTTTTCAGATGTTGTTTTTGTACTCCATTTTATCCCTAGATTGTCCTTACGGAGTGAGATCCCTATCTGGAAGTAGCATCTAGAACATCTTGTGGGTTATGCTCTAAGGTGTTATAAAGAGGAGATAACTTCCCCAGTGTGATGAACTCTCCAGTTTATATGTTGTTCTAAGGAGACTATGCACTAACATCTCTTTCAGACTTCAGGCATCTTAGTGCATAGGCTCCATAGACTAACAGAGAACTTGGAAAGTTCATCACTTGGGAGAGTTATATTTACTTTATTGCTTTATCACTGAATTTTAATAAAAGTTTATTAAGAAAACATTTGTTGTGCTGGGTTCCTGTGAAGGAATTTTAAGGTCTGTGTTCGTGTGTAAATCCTGATTAGCAGATTAGGTTGTTGTCTGCATATCTTGTATGAATTACAATATAGATGTGTGGGTATGTATATGTTTAGATTTACATGCTAGTCATCCATCTCCTTACTAGCCAAAATATAGGATAGTGGGAGAACTAGGTTGGTTAATGCAGCAGATGTAGAATCTGCTGAAACCTTAGGGTTGCAGGTTTTAGTCCCTAGAGGGTAAACATTGCTTTTCAGCCTTCTATAATAGATAACATGAGTGTCACATTAAACTGGGCAATAATAACATCTATACCCTAGGTAGTATGTGAAAATGAGAGACCATCTCAATGTATCCTTCCTGGATAAAATACTTTTATATTACTATATATACCCCCTGATGGGCAAGAAAAATAGTATAGAGTGATTAGACTTTAGTTTCAGAGAGCTTTCTGTGTGGGACTGTAAAAACAGAGAGAATACAAATGTAAAAAAGACAGTACATTTATGTAGAAATGTCTGTCTCTACAGTATACATATCATACATAAAAGTGTAAAAAAATAGATGAAGATGTAAAGATGTAAAGCATATGTAAAGTCAAAAAGGAATTTGACTATCTCTAAAAGACACGTTTACTACATATTTGTAATGAATTGTGAAGAAAATCATTGCACCTACCCCTGGTGCCTCAAAGGTTAATTGGGTGGTGTGGGTGTAGGAAACTACATTTACTTAGTGAAAGATGTACTGAGCTCCTCTAAAATATATTGAACCTATATTTATTTATAACCCTCACCAAAGCTTCTCTAACCAATGCTTCATTAATTCTCACACCTTCCAATGACAAGTTGCAGCACAGGAAACAAGGGAACAGCTCAAGGTGATAAAATTCTGTTACAAAGACATATAATCTTTAGCAGAAGAAATCCACATTCACTTCAGAAAACATTTGGTTCTCCAGTGAACCCCAGAAGGTCACATAGTAACATAAGTGATGAGGTTCAAAAAGGAAATGCATCCATCTAGTCCAGCCCATGACATATCACCCCTGAAGATCCATGTGGTACCACATACTGCACACAATGTTACTATATAACTGGTGGTGTAATTAGCAATTGGAGATCCCTGAGATCCCTTGGACAAAGATATTTTAGGCCCATTGTCACACAAATATTTTCAGTGAGGCATAACTAGAACCTGTTGGACCCCCTTGGATGCTGGGCCCCAGCATAACTGCACCCTGCACAGGTGTACCCTTTTTATAAGTAATCCTGACAAAGCTTGCAGGATAATCTGTAAGGAAGTGTCTATCAATGGTTATTAGTACAGCAATGTGGGCAGAAAAACCATGAAAATGCTGTCAGGCTCTCTACTGGCCTTACTGCCAGCTCTCTGATTGGCTACTGTTGAACACCATAGATTAAAGCTGTGATCAGATTATCTACAGCCAATCAGGGAGCAAAATTTCAACTACTGGACCTGTATCTGACTAACCAGATAATGCAACATCTGCTTGTAGTGCAGAGTTGCCTAATGGTAACTGAAGAGCTACCAGTATCTGAAGAGCTGCAGGGCCAGACTGGCCTACGGGCCACATGGTAATTTCCCAATAAGCTGAATGTCCTGGGTCTGGGCTGGCCTCCAGTTACCTCTCTTGAGCATCTCTGTGTCTCATTTAAGGTGCTGGGGACAGGGTTCTTGTTTTATGTATGTATGGAAGGGATTGGAGGTCTAATTTTAGGTGTGGGTGATGTTGGTCTAATTTTAGGTATCTGGAGGGGAATGGAGGTCTCATTTTAGGAATATGGAGGAGGGTGGGTTCTCATTTTAGATATGTGGAGAGGGATGGTATTTAAAGGAGCAGTAAACTTTTTTTAATGAAAACACATATTTTATAAAGCATTTCCTGTTGAATAAAACAAGGGTACTTCATCGCTGTCAGATGTTTTATTCAAAATTTATAGCAATTCAAATAATCAGGAAGTGAATTTACTGTGTTTACTTCCTGATAGTTCTAACTGACAGGAAGTGACAAGCAGTTTCTATCATATTCTATGGAGAACTGTATGTCTCTGACTTTTCTGACTTTCCTCTCCATTAGAATCTAACAGGAAATCTAATTAGAATCTGACCACTAGAGGGCACTGCTAATGTAAAAAAACATGGGTTTAAACTGTAATAACTCTGGAAATATAAATTTCTCAGCAGTGGGAGTACCCTTATTTTACTCAACAGGAAAATTCCTACAATATATATTTTTTCATAAAAAAAGCTTACTGCTCCTTTAACTGTATGTATCTGGATGGGTATATAATGCTAGGCATGTGGGGAGTGTCTTTTTTATATTCTGGGTGAGGGAGAGAAGGAGGGAGTATTTTTTAAATATGGGGGGAAGGAAGGAGGGATCCTAATAGGACATGGATAGGTGTTAGGGGGTAATAATGGCACATGGGTTTTGTGTTAGAGGGAACATGACAAGTCGTGGATGGACATTGGGGGGTGCTAATGGAAATAAATGGGTTTAAGAGGCAGCCTAAAAAGACATGAGTGGGCATTAAGAAGGAATAATGAGACACGGGTGGACATTAGGGAGAAATGTGGGGATGGTATTCAATTTTTCTCAGGGTATCCTTTTAAAAACCACACACAAAACAGCATGCAATGTCACGGTGCTATAAACATATTGTCATGATTAAAAGGGCGACATGGGAATCTCGCCCTGCCAGAAAAGCATGACATTCTCATATTGCAGGTTTTAAACAGTGCATCAAGTACTTGGCTTCAATTTCCATGACTTCCATGCTGCAGATCTGGTCATGTAGTCTTGATGTGCAGCTCAGCACTATTCCAGGCTCTCTCTCTCCTTCTCTGTGTGCTCCACTCCACCCTATAATTCTGCAAGCAGAGACAAGGGGAGAGAGAGCCTGGGGCAGCACTGAGCTGCACATCAAGATACACATAAGGGGAGATAGAACCCGGAACAGCCCGGACTGCATGACCAGGTTTGCACCATGGAAGTCATGGAAATCCACAGGGGCATGATGTCAACATTATCCCAGGTCCTTTCTTAACATACTGGAAGCCTAGTACTTGGTGTGCTGTTTAATACCTGCGACATGAGACTCTCTTGTTATTCTGGCAGGGCGAGATTCTCATTTCGCCCTTTTAATCATGGAAACATGTTTTTAGTGCCGCAACATCGCACATTCTTTTGTGCCCAACATTTTAAAAGTGAACCCTGCTGGAGACCCCTGGTGTAGGTGATTATGAAAGCATTAAAACTACCCTTTCATGTAACAGTTTTCAGAAGTAAAACATATGAGATATGTAAAACAGTTCCCTGCTTGATAGCTTGGTTCAGTTAAGCTCTTCAGGCTTTTCTTTACCACTTGAGGTACCTGTTAGAAGTCTGCACTTTTTGTTAGACAGTACACTAATATGTTATTTTTGCAATGTGTTAGAAACCTTTCTGGTATTAATGGTTAAAGTGACTGGAGGAAATAAAAGGTGATAACTTGTGAGTGTTCATTTGCATGTCACTGCTTAGAATCTGCAACTGAAATGGAAGCATTGTACGCTGTGTAATTCTGTGTGAAAACAGATTAATTGCCCTACTTGAATATATGCCATAAAGAAAGGAGAAAGACAGCAGAATATAGCAAATACGTTCGTTAATTAGCATTAAATTTGAATCAGCTGTAATTTAAGAATATGTCAGAAATATTATCAAAACTGTTAACTTATATGTTAAGATTCAAATGTCACTGGTTTTTACTGCTGGGATTACTGGCTTTAGTCCAAATATTTTGAGTATTTATAGAATGAATCTTATCTGTCTTTCTAGAACTTGGAATGTTTTAAGATTCAACAGTTCAAGTTAAAATATTATTTCCCACCATACTTAACAAATAGCTGTTTGGTTAAACCAAGGTTAGTGAATCTTGAACCTGCAGTTCTTGGGGACTTCAACTCCCATAATCCCCTATCACTCCCATCACCTGATTGTAGACCATGTGAGTTATAGTCCCCAACAGCTGGACGTCCAAAGATTGACTAACCCTAAATTAAAAGGACCTGTCACCTTAAGACATGTTTAGTTAACCTTAACCAGCAGAGTAGTTAATGGTAATGGGAAACAAACTACCTAAATTTTGCAAAATACCTTTTTAAAAAGTTTTTGAGAAATTAGCTTTTACTTGTTGTTGGTACAGTGTGGCACTGTATGCTAATTTGTTTTGGTGCTAGGCCAAGATTACTAAACACAATACTATAAACAAATCAAGGCTAATTGCACACTCTGGGGGCATTTCTAATAGTACAGTGAATGGTAACTTCCCTTAACTATAACTAATTAGCATGTCGCCTGCATTGATCACCTATCCTATAGGTGATCAATCCTAGGGGAGTCTCAGGAGGGGTCCTGATGCCCCCCTTGAGGACTGAAGTTTTTTTTTTAACCTACAACAAAAATAAACTTTTTACACATATACAGGTAAGGTATGCAGCTGCATACCTTGCCTATTTACCCTTTGAGTACCAGAGGGGTAGCAAACACATGGCAATGAATTGCTACCTCTCTGGTACTCATAGAGTTAATCATGCAATACATATACAACGAGGGCATGTCGCATACAATTGAAGAAGAAGCAATGTCGAATGGGAGCAATATTAGTCGAATTTAAATGTAGAAAAAAGGTCATGGGAGTACTATCAGTCGAATTTCAAAGATGGGGTTAATGTGTTGAGGGGGCAATATTGGTTGAATTTAGATGGGGAAAGAAGGTCATGGGAGCACTATCAGTTGAATTTCAAAGGGGGGGTTAAAATGTTGAATGTGAACAATATTTGTTGAATTAAAATGGTGAAAGAAAGCGCTGTAAGTCGAATTTCAAAGTGGGGGTTAATATGTCGAAGGGGGGAACGCTATGTCAGATTTCTATGATGTATACTGTAGTCTGCACTGCTTTTGTTCGAACAACAATGGTTTTGAAACTGTCTTTGTGGCTTCTCCGCCTCAACTCTGAGGCGTAGGATTACCGATAGGAAAGATAACCACAAAACACGTGGTAATACTGAATGTAGGTAACAGAATGCTACTTGGGCTTTTTTTGACTGGCGGTGCGTATAATTACCGCTGATTTTGTTTTCTTAACTTAGGTAATAGCATATTAAAACCTGACTTAAAAAACACAATGCATGTTTTTTTTTTTACCGTTGATAATAATCAATCGATTCATATTTCTGTAATTTAGATATGTTGACTTCCTTCACACTGCATATTGCTGATGCAGATGAAAATTGAGGATGCAATTATCTTACAAGAAAAGGCTGATCATATGAACAGTAGTTTGAATTCCCACAAATCTATATTTAATAAGTCATTTGCTTTCCCACAGCAGGAGCAAAACTATCAAACAACTCTACTAAAATTATCTTTTATTTTTTTTTCCCTTTAACATTTCTTTCCCTGAGATGACAGAAGAGAACAGAAATCGGGAGGTCAAATATTTATAAAACTCACAAGGCTTATTTACTGAACTCAACACTTAATTGTAGCAGAAGATTTTGTTTAAAGTGTATGAATTGTTTTGATCCTTTTTCAGGTACTCTATACTTCTGAGTTTTGGTCTGTGGTATGCTGCTATGCTACTGCAGGCATGCACTGTATAATCTGTATGAGACTAAAGAAAATCTTAATTAAGTTCAGGGCAAGAAACATGATAAAGAATCCTATATAACAATTCGCTAGGATGTTTGTTAAGATGCAGTCATGCTCAGTAGAGACTGCGGTTTGGGCATTCTCTACTGCGTATGATTGCATCGTGTGAGAGAGGTGATGCAAGACTGCATCTCGTGGAGCAGTGAGGTAGCGGCCTCTTAACCCTTTGAGTGCCAGAGAGCTGCGTTGTGTACCCCTCTGGCACTCAAAGGGTTAACATTACCTGGACCTTGCCCCGTGTACACGGGCTATTACGCTAGTAAGTACATATATTAATAATTAACCTTTTGCATGCCAGATAGGTATCCAGTGCTTTGCGTTGAATGCCTCTCTGCCACGTGTAGAAGTAGCAGCAATTACTTAAAAAACTCTGCTTTAAGTATAATTTTATTCATGTTTTATTATCCTTCAACAAATGTATTTGGGTTGAACACTACATTTTTATTGCAGCATTCACACAATGAGAATGTTTTTAAAATAAATTCAGTGTAACAAAAGAGGCATAGCAGACTTTCAAAGATCAATGTTTTTAATTTACCATTTAAATTTATGTATGATAAAATGCTATAAAATTATGTATTTTAAATATTCCAGTCAGAACTGTGTAAACCATTTACAGGATACATGAATCATATTAATTACTCAGATTGAGCAAGGCAATTCTTCTCCTTCAAAATCAATTAAGTGGATATATAATTAGGTGTTCTGGACACTATGATTTTTACATTAATTCTTTAGCGTATATTGATGTGACTGTGGGTTAAAGAAATACTAGAGATTTATTTTGCAAACACTCTTGAAAGTTCAAGCGTTTTTTTCTGTGATATGTTTTGATCTCTTTTATCTTTGACCGGCAGGAAACCGAAATTATAAGTGCACTTTAATAAAATTACCGCTTGCTAAAAACAAAAGAATTAGTCATTTTGTATTTATATTTAATACCAAGCCACAGTAAGGAATAAAATTATCAGTTACTTGAATGCAGTGGTAAATTAAAACCCCTTAAAGGGATAGTAATACTTCGTTTTAACTTTATTTTATTTTGTAGGCATTGAAAAAACATGAAGAATGATATAAGTCTTATCTCTCAAACCTTTATGGTTTATGAGATATTCACAAGCAAAGTTTCCCCCTCCCGCCCCTTTTACCTACTGTAAACAATCTCTTCTCAGATGTGGAATACAGTCCATAGACTGGACAGATAACAGAAGGGGACACTCTTATTCCTATGAAAACAATGAAATCCCTGCCCTCCTTGACAAGTTTTTCAGGTTTTTCTCTTATCTTAATTGAAGATTGTCCCTCTCTGCAGTCTACCTGGCCACCTTCCTTCTGCTCAGGCTGAAGAGTGTGATATCAGTAAAAGGGGAGGGAGGGGGAAACTTTCCTGAATATCTCATAAACCATAAAGGTTTGAGAGATAAGACTTATATCATTCTTCATGTTTTTTTAATGCCTACAAAATAAAATAAAGTTAAAATGAAGTATTACTATCCTTTTAAGGACCCATGACAGTCCTGGACCGTCATGGAATTCCAGGCTCCCAGAGTGGCTGCATGCCGTTCGGGGAGTCTGGAATCGGATCGTGCAAAAAAAAAAAAAAAAAAAGATCCGTGGTCCTTAAGTAACCGCAAAGTGCATGTGTGGCCAGTCCTTAAGGGGTTAATAACCTCAAGGATGTTATATTTTTCTGTGTTTGAGAATTTTCTATCCGTTAAAAGGCTATCCATTAAAAAAGTAAAGGTTTATTATGGAAAGAATAATTTGTAAGTTATTTCAGGTCAAACTGTCTTGTTTACAACTAAACTGGGGGCGTTACAAAGGTGAGATAAATTCTCTAGAGATCAACTCTCCAATTCCTATGTTACTCTGTAGAGCCTCTCCAAATTAAGAAACAAGCTCCATAGAATAACTTAGAGAGTTGATCTCACTGGAGATTTTGTCCCTCTTTTCTCATCTTAGTGCATCACCCCTGGTGTTCATTCATGCATTTCTATTGGCGTTCTCTAGGATAGCTAAGGCTTAGGATGTATAATTGTATAGTAAGGTATAGAGAGAGCTGTACCAGTTTGTCACTTGTCAATAATCGATAAAAGTGCAAAACTGAACAAAAACGCAAAAGAGATAAAATTCACTCTAAGTGTCGCAATTTAAGAGCATGCAACATAAAACGAGATGCCAACCATTGCACTCACATTTAACCCATCTTGGGCTTTAGGCATTTAAGAGATCCCAACCTCTGACAGTCTTCGAGCACTGTCCCTGATTCCTTCTCTGTGTCGGTCTTGTATAACTGCATCCTTGAATCCTTGAAGATGGTCCTAATGTTGTCAGAAGTGTAAGAGTCCAGTGTACTCCTTCAGTCTCCAAATAGGATGGTGAACTAGACAAGTCCCAGATATTAAGAAGACTGGTGGAAATTATAAGTGCTCAAGCCCTAATGGAGCACCGTGTTCTAGTGGCTACAGGCCAACACTGGACCCTAGTGGGTAGAGTGACCAGCTATGGGAAGGGGGGGAAATGCACAGGGGGTGTAGGAGGAACCAATGTATGTGAAAGAGTGAATGAGATTACCCAATGCATATCGTGGAGATACAACTCCACTTCATCAGGGGTTTGAGAATGGGCCAGTACCTCAATACTATCTTATTTATACTTACTTCACTGGATAATTAGTAAATACAATAAAACAATAACATTTTGCCTTAACAAGAAAATACTTAAAAATTACGTAAAAGAAACACAAAGAATGAGAGCCATGTTCTCAAGATTACAGTAAAAACATACACCATAAATATAAAGCCAATTTAAAAGAATAAATTAATGGGCCAAATTAAATGTAATTACCAGTCTGATTCTTGATGTTTAACCTCTTCATGGCCATACAGAAAACTGTCCCCTATCATAAATATATTCTCTCCATAAGTGTAATATATTAGTATGGACAGAATATTTACGATAAGGGACAGCATTCAGTATGGCCATGAAGAGGTTAAATAAAATATGGTTCATAACATCTTTATTGTCCGGTGGCTGCATGCTTTGCAAAAATAAATTCTCAGGCCTGGGTGTACATCAAACAGGGAATTGACACATACATTTCACATGCTGATAGGCGGCACTTACAGGATATTTTCCAAATGATGCATAGTGGTGTTTATTGAATCAACATTTTGGCCAGCTTGTGTGGTCTTTATCAAGATTCTCAATAAAGTCCTCAGAAGTTGGGCAAAATACAACATCTGAAAAATGTCCTGTGAGTGCAGTCTATCATTATGTGAACTGTGTGTATATATATATATATATATATATATAAAGATAGATAGATATATCCAGAAAGAACTTAAATATCTATCAATTATATCCCTGCATTTACATTTAGAGACATCGCCAATGCATTTCTGCACAATGCATTGGTGACGTCTCTAGTATCATTTGGGATAAGAAAATGGGTTCAAAATGGAAATTCCGATTGATTAGCTATGGCTAGAATATAGAAGTCTTAACGCTTTGAGTGCCAGAATGTGTTACATACCCTATGGCACTCAAAGGGTTAAAGCTAACCAATCACCTTGAATACAGTCATTTTGCTGAAGAAAATGTGATAGCTCTCATTGAAATGTTCACATCCTATATAATAATTTGGTAATGTATGTTTGTCAGAAGCTGTCACGTGCAGTACAGACTGCCCGCGCAATGGCTGATAACGGAGCAGGGTGCTCCGAATTCAGACCATAGTCCGGAAGGTGTGTAGAGAGGACTATGTTCTGAATTCGGAGCTCCCCGTCTCGTTATCAGCCGCGGCGTGGGCAGTCTCAACTGTGCATGACTGCACCGCGGCAGTTGCTGCCTGGCACTGTGGCCCGTGTACAAGGGTTGTGAGTGCTGGCTATTCTCCTGTGATACACATAGACGGTTCCTTTTTGGTGATATCCCCCAGAAAAAGTGACTCAGCAGTGTGTGTCCCACATTGCACTATGTAGCCATGGGGTTACAAAAAAGCAATTGCCTTACTATGGATTCAAATCTGCAATTCAAATTGATTAACTATGGCCAGAATGTAGAAGTCTTACCGATCACCTTGAGTGAAGTAATTTTGTGTACATGAATGAAGCCATCTAATGCACTAAATTCATATTATCTTATAGTGCTGCACTGAGAAAAATCAGAATCTAGAAATAAATATATTAACCCTTTGAGTGCCGGACGGGTACTGAACGCACTGCAAAGCAATGTGTTCTGTACCCCTCTGGCACTCAAAGGGTTACTATCTTTCAGGCATCTCTTGCTCTTTTGTCTAACTTAGAAACATAGAATTTGACGGCAGATAAGAACCATTTGGCCCATCTAGTCTGCCCATTTTCCTACAAAAAAAAAAAAACAACCTCAAACCTTTTTTGGTCCTTAGTCTTTTCTTACGTTCAGGACCGCCTTATGCCTATCCCATGCATGCTTAAATTCTGTCACTGTATTAACTTCTACCACTTCTGCTGGTAGGCTATTCCACTTATCTACTACCCTTTCAGTGAAGTAAAATTTTCTTACATTATGTCTAAACCTGTGTCCCTCTAGTTTTGGACTATGGCCTCTTGTCCTAACATTTTTACTCCTTTGAAATATACTTCCATCCTGTACTTTGTTGAATCCTTTCATGTATTTGAATGTTTCTGTCATATCCCTTCTCTCTTTTCTCTCCTCCAAGCTATGCATATTCAGATCATTTAGTCTATCCTAATATTTCTTTTCCTGTAGACCAGTCACCATTTTAGTAGCCATTCTTTGAATTTTCTCGAGAATATCAATATCCTTATGGAGATGGGGTCTCCAGTACTGTACACAATATTCTAGTTGAGATCTAACTGAAGAGCTGTAGAGTGGCATGACTACTTCCCTTTTTCTGCTACTAATGCCCCTAGCTATACAACCCAATGCCCTGCTTGCATTTCCCACCACTTTATTACATTGCCTGCTTACCTTTAAGTCATTAGAAATAATTACTCCCACATCCCTTTCATCTGTTATCTCTGACAGCACAGTACCCTTAATAGTATATTTTTCCTTGGGATTTTTATGTCCCAAGTGCATTATTTTACATTTATCAGTGTTAAACTGCATCTGCCACACTTTCGCACATTCCTCCAACCTACCCAAATCATTCGCCATTTGGCTTTTCCCCCTGGAATGTCTACCCTATTGCAGATCTTTGTATCATCTGCAAAAAGGCATACCTTTCCTTTTGCAATATCACTAATAAAAATATTAAAAAGAATGGGCCCCAGTACAGATCCCTGAGGTACTCCACTAGTAACACACCTTTCTTCTGAATATTCTCCATTGACTACCACCTTCTGTCTCCTGTCACTCAGCCATTGCTTTATCCATTTCACTATTTTTACATCTAGACCCAAACACTGCAATTTATTTATGAGTCTTCTGTGAGGGACAGTGTCAAATGCTTTACTGAAATCTAGATAAGCTATATCTACTGCTCCCCCTTGATCTATTATTTTAGTTACCCAGTCAAAAAAATCTAAGGTTAGTTTGACAAGATCTCCCTGCTGTAAACCCATGCTGTTTGGTTTCTTGCAAGCCATTCATATTCAGATATTCAACAATTCTTTCCTTTAACATAGTCTCCATTACTTTTCCCACAACTGATGTAAGACTTACTGGTCTGTAGTTACCAGACTCTTCCCTGCTACCTTTTTTGTGAAACGGTACTACATTTGCTACCTTCCAATTTTCTGGAACTATTCCTGTCGCTAGTGACTGATTGAATAATTCTTTTAAAGGTTTTGCCAGAACACACTTTTAATAACTTTGGGTGTATCCCATCTGGACCCATTGATTTATCTGTTTTTACCTTAGAAAGTTGAAGTAGAACTTCTTCCTCTGTAAACATGCATGTTGCAGTGTTGAAAGAAGTCTGCTGAGATGCAAACACCACTCATATCGAAAGTTTCACTCTAATCCTATCAAATAACCCTGAAATGTTAATAAAATAATAAAACTATGTACTTAGAAGAACTGGAACACTTCTGGGGCAAACCAGCTGCACCGTAGGGGACAAGCAGGGGCTTAAATGGAACCTAGTGGGGCAAAGGGAGAAATGTGAGGCTGGCCAACACTCTGCTTGGGTTGTAGCTTGTGTGAATAATGCAAATCAGTCCCTATAGTGTTCCAGCTGAGTGGTCACTTTTATTCCACAAGCTGATAGGTGCAGACTTCGTAAAACTTGATAATTTTGCTTGAAGTTTAATGTTCTCCAGTCCAACATACAGCTTACCTCCAGTGAAACTTATACCAGAATCTGTCAGATTCCCAAAAGACATGGGACTTTCCTCAACAGTCCAAGGGCTTAAGCAGCCCAATTTCACCATTACTTTAATTAGCACCATAACCTGGGTGCTAATAAGACCCAGGGATTCAAAGAAGAACTAACACCTTCTACCCTAATTTGCCTTATTATGGCCAGAAAATCCCAATGGCCCGTGTAAATTTTGTTCTTGTGCCTTTGTTCAAGAGACAAAACCTTCAATCAGTCCATGGAAGTGAGCAAAACACTTTCTAGCAGGATGAAAGAACATCAAATTCTTCTTACTTCACCTGGTAATATTGACTCCAAAGAATGCATTATGCACTCCACTTGTCCTTAAAGGGGTAGACAGGCTCATGCACCCAGCTTGATTCATTAGAAAAAAGTGACAACAGTTGTTAGTGCCACCTCCATGAACATGACATCAAGGACTGACTGATTAAAGATGCTTACCTTTTGAACAAAGGCAAAATTAGTATGGGTCATTAGGATTTTCTGACCATAGTAAGGTAAGCAGTCTGATATTATTAAGAGGTGTTAGTTCTCCTTTAAGCATGAGACCTAGGACTTTAGCCCACTCAAACAGTATGCAGCATTGTCCATGATGAAGATTAAGGTACACTTGTATGTTTATCCATTGTAAGAACTGTTGGTGGCTCTGTGTTCTTATCACGGTGCCCGTGCTCCCCTTGCTACATTCTGTCAGTCTACACTGTGCTTTGCTCCCATGGGCTATTCTGTGTTTGTCCCGCCCAGTATGGCCTTTATATACTGGGCTCTGGCACCCCTCCGGTGCCCTTTCGTAGTGTTCCTGTACCAGTGCTTGTTTCTGCTCAGTGATTCCCAGTGTACCGACTTGGCCTGCCTGACTACTCTGCATCTCGTCTCCTGCCTGTGTACTGACCCGGATTGCCTGACCATTCTTCTGCTCCTGCTCCTGTGTACGGACCCGGCTTGGCTGACGTTCCTGCTTCTGTGTACCGACCCGGCTTGATTGACGTTCCTGCTTCTGTGTACCGACCGGGCTTGGCTGACATTCCTGCTCCGTGATTCAACGTGGATTGGTTGACATTCTTGCTCTGGCTGCCTCTGTGTCGCCTTGGCGACATTCCTATCCATCAGGCATTTTGTGATGCTTCCGGTTGGTTATGACCTCAGGGCAAGTTGCTTGGTTGCAACAATGTTTCCAAAAATGCATCTGATTTAAAAATGTCTTTTAACCCTTTGAATGGTAGAATGTCTCAAATGGATTGGTTCTCTAGGATTCAAGGTTTTACAAGACCCATGTAACCAGAGAGCTGTGCAATACATTACTTTGCAATGTAAAGGATTAAATAAATGTGCATATAGCCTTAAGTTCCTACTTTGTTTTTTTCATAGACACCCAGGAGGTCATTAGAGCAAAATATATGCTTCAGAAAAAACAGGTTGATTTGCAGTAATAGCCTTGTTTTCAACTATTTATAATTGAGAACCACTCTGCATTATGCCTCCAAATAGTTTCCCCATATTGATGTCAGACTTTCTAGTCTATAATTTCCAAGACAGGTATTTGGCAATGCATCAGCTTTCTGCCAGTCCTGTGGCACAGAGCCTGAGAAAATGTAGTCTTTGTAAATTAAAATTAGTGGTCTGGTGGCTATTACTGTACTAAGCTCCCTAGGAACCACTGGGTGAATCATATTTGGGCCAAGTGTTTTGTTTGTGTTAACGTTGTCCAGACTTCTCTTGACTAATTCATATGTTAGCCAATATTTGATAAAAGTAAGACTGCAATTTATTTTGCTTCAGCTGTTGTAACTTTGGCTTCTCCGTACCTTTTTTTTTTTTTATAAAAAGATTATTGAGAAGAACGAAATATTACATCAATAGGAATCACAAAGGCATTGAAACATAAATTATAATGAGTAAAAGCAGATACATAGAATCATATACAGTGTAAATAATATGGTATGGAAACCATGTTTTGTCTTGTGGATTGAATAAGAGATTAATCTGCTTGTCTCAATAACTGCAGAAAAGTTGATAGAGAAGCTGGTACAATGGTGTGTCCATCAATGAAGAAGAGAGAAGAAAAAGGGACAGAGGAAGGGAAAGATCACAATGGTAAGAGAAAGAGGAGGGGAAAGTAGGGAGTGGGCAAGAGGGAGGGGGTCAGTTAGGAGACTTTGAAGGTGATGTCATGCAGTGGGCACAGCTAGAAGAGTAGCATTTAAAGGGGGTCTGGAAACTTTCTGTTCAAGTGGTGGTATCTGCATGATTGGAGGTAATAAAGTCATGGCCCCCAGATGTTCTCGAAAGTTGTCCAGTCCCTTCTCTTGAAGAAAGACATTATTTATAAAGCCATGCTCAGTCTGAGGCTCGGGTGGTGAGGTGGTAAGGTATTTTTCTATTTGTCCAGAAAACCCATTTTGGCAGCATTGAAGAGGTGCTGGAAAAGACTGATCATGGCTTTGGAATGAGCATATTTCAATTGTTTGGGGATGACATTCAAACAAATAACTAGAAAATTAGGTGATATTGTTTTAGCCTCTGCATCAAGGTATTATTATGGCACAATCATACCAGATATGTAAGAACAGGTCCTTAGTTAACTGGCATCTCCAGCAGACATCTGGGAAATCTGGGTAAAAAGTATGTAGCACTTCAGAGATTCTATACTATCTCTGCATTAATTTAAAATTGGACTCCATTATAGTAATGTTTAGGGAGCTAGACATTGTATTCACTGTAGCCTCATTTCACTGAACATTGTGACTGAGAAACCCAGTTCTTGTTCGCATCCCCTCCTCACAGTATCTACTCCACTGATCTGGGGACATAGAAGGAACTGGTACATGGAGCAGACACTCCACCCTCTAGCTTGTGGAAGAAGGTAGATTTTAGCATATGGGGTGATATCATGAAGAGGGAATGTTTGGCCAGGTGGGATATTTGTCTGTATTGCCAGTGGTCGTTGGAGAGTGTCTTGTAAGATGTTGGAGGTGTAAAGTTTCTGTTGAAAAGGAGTGGTGTAAGGGAAGGAAGTGATGACATAATCTATAGACATGTTATCTCATACTTTAAGGATGGAATGAATGAGACCAGTGAGTTAGCGTAAACACTATACACGACCTTCCAGAGACCAATATGAAATTAATAAAAACAAAGGAGCACATACAGAATATACAAAAATAGTCAGACCTGTGAGTCCAGAGATAAAGGATATTTTCCACAGTCTTAGATGGATGAATGAAAAGTCATGATTAATAAAGGGATGATGGATGACATGAAATCATGTGGATGAAATTAAAATGAGAATACGTCCCATGCAGCAAATCTAAATGTGTGGTTAACCACCCTCCATAAATAGGTGATAAAGCGGAGATTATGTCACCAGTGATATCACTTATCCAGTTCCTATGTTAATGTATGGAACCCATGCACTAAGATCCCCAAAACTGACAAATCTCAGTGCATAAGCTCCATAGAATAACACAGGAACTGGAGAAGTGATATCACTGGAAGAGTCATCTCCTCTTTATCACCGCTTTATCACACTTTAGTGAATCCCCCCCCCATAGACCCCTGTGTTCAAAAGAAAACTTAAATAATTCCAGATCAATCCTACCGCACCATAGGGAAAAATAAATATTACCATGTATTTAATGGGGCTTTTAACCCGTTGAATGTTAGAAAGGTCTCTAACATATCTTAAAGAAATGCATTTGGAACCCTGTCTAGAACTTAAAAAGGCAGTATAGGGTCAATAAAAGACCATTTTTAAACTACTGGCAGTACTCTCTGAGTTATGGGAAATTAATTCCCATAGCTTAGAATTTACCCACTCTCACCCAGATTGCTCCTTCTGTATTAATGGGAGCACTCTCTCCTCCACATGATGGTGAACTCACTGAAAGGGGCTTTTATAGAGATGAGAGAAAGCTCCCATAAAAGTCAAATAAGGAGCTGATATCACCCAGCTGTGCAGATCAGTGTGAATGTTTAGGATTTAGCATTTGTCACCAGTGGCGCAATTGGTTTGCCTCAGAATTGCTCAAGCTTTTTTTCTTTCATCTTAACCCTTTGTCTGCCAGATGGGTACAGAATGCATTGCTTTGCAATAAGTTCTGTACCCCCTTTGGCACTCAAAGGTGAACATAGGGTGCCTAGTATATAAAAGTGTCTATTTTTAACTGCTTGTAATTGCTATTTTAATTTCAGGCCACTAATTTAATTTCAGGCCATTTTATATACATACTTATACCCTGTGAGCATGGCACTCCCTTTTGTATTTTGCTTACAAATGGATTACGGGTTGAGAGGAATGGGTATGCTGCTGATTGCATTGAGTTTTACAAATTCTGATTGATGTTTAGGAAAGAATCTTAGTGATATGGAAATTTTTATGTATGTCATTTTATATAACTCTTATCTGTCATCACAAAATGTATGAGCTGTTATTTCATATGCATTAATGAAAACCATATTCAAACTATAACTTTTTCACTGAGTTCATACCAATTAGGACAACATATAGCTGCATTTGTGATGTTCTGTCCCCAGACCCTGTGTCTAGCATTGAACGCCCAACCCTGGAATGATCCCTGTGATCCAAGTCACTTTCTTTCAACTCTTACTGCATCCAAACTTGCATCAAGATATCAGTAGAATTTGACTAAGTTTGCCAGAAAAAATATATTTCTTATACATATTCATTTTTAAGGAATGAACTATAATGCTTCTTGAGCCATAACCTTATTTATATAGGCATCTGTTTCTGTACATTGAAAAAAAAATACATAGCCTTGTACTGTTCAGAAATATTTTTTGCTCATTTTATTCCTCAAGTTCATTGCTCAGTTCTATGTACAGTTTTGCTCTTGAGGCAATGATTCTCAAACTGTTTTGGGCATACTCTCCTGGAGTATGCGTGGGGCACTACGGGAGGGGGGGGGATTTTGTTTTAACTCCAAACTTCTTTGCAACATAATGAAATAAGTTCTGTCAAAAAGCAGTCACAGAAGTTTGAGAAAAGCTGATTTAAAGAATGATTGTGATATGTGAACAACAAAGACTGCCATGTTTGTACATATCCTCCTATATAATAATTTGCTGAAACGTGTGTAACAACGCAGTCATGTGCAGGAGAGACTACTGTGTGTGCTGCAGTCATGCGTAGTAGAGACTGCTGGTGCCGCGGCTGATACAGAGCTGGACGCTCCAAAGGAGCATCCAGCTCTGTATCAGCCACGGCATGGGCAGTCTCTACTGCGCATGACTGCACCGTGACTGGCTGGCACTGTATCACCCACGTTGTGGGCAGTCTCTACTGTGCATGACTGCCCTGTGACCGGCTGGCAGTGGCACTGTGGCCCGTGTAACGGGCTCTACAACTAGTCACAGAATAATTAACAATTGATTGGATAATAATATAAAATGCATTTCAATAAAAAGGAGGGTGTAAGTTCAAACAGTTTGGGAACCACTTTAGTAGAGCAATCTGTATAAATTAGACTTACAACAATTAAAGCATTTAGAAAAGTTTAGTATTCTATGTGAAATTTTAGCACCAGAAATATTCTTTCTATTCAACATCACAAATCAACACTTTTCTTTCACACAATATAAGAGAAAATGTCAGTAGAATTTTAAGTACCATGCCTCTTTGTCATTGACCCTACAGCAAACAGAGGTGTGAAGCACATCATTTAACTTAAAATGTATTTCATGGATGTAATTTATTAGTCCTTTATAGATATACTAGTTGAAGAGCCTGTGTACACGGGCCACAGTGCTAGCTGGTCGCGGTGCTGTCATGCACAGTAGAGACTGCCCGCACCCCTGAAAGTGCGCAGAGAGGACTCCGGTCTGACTTCGGAGCTCCCCGCTCTGTATCAGCCACATCACGGGCAGTCTCTACTGCGCCTGACTGCAGCACACGCAGCACCCTCTACTGCACATGACTGCATCGTTACAAACTTTTTAGAAAATTATTATATAGGATATATATATATATATATATATGTGTGTAAAATGGGAATGTACAAATCTGCAACTGCAGCTCTGCTGGAATCAATATCCATGTCAGCATATGCATTAGAGCATATGATCACTTGACTGCATACAAGCCACACAGTTAACAACCACAACTATAGCATGCACAGGAAAACAGAGCTTCCTCTTCAACTTATTTAATAAATGGAGTTAAACAAAGAACAAACACCCAAAAATGTCCATATTCTCCCATATTACCTTCCCCTTGATGCAAGTGACGTTCCAGTACATAATAACATTAGTACGTCCTCCCAGTAAAGTGAAGCAATTATGGGAAATTTATTGAAACAGGGATTTTGACCTCTCTAGCATCAAATGGATTTTAAAAAATAATTTTTCACTCACTAACTTTTATTTTTCCTCCACAATGCAGTTGCTTTGTTCCAGTATTTCTGCATTTACTTTTACATTTATATCTCTATGATTGTGTTTTTGCTTTTTGCATCAGAATGATATTGAATGATTTCCTCTGAATGTGTTGAGCATTCTTTTGGTGCTCAAAGAAGTTAATTTACCCAGCAGAGAGGCAATTAATAAGACTACTGTAGTAAGAAGGAATGAACAATTCTAGAGCAAACCAACTGTACCATAGAGAGCCCATATAAAATTATCTTACCTGTCAATTTTATGTTTCATTCAGTGCTTTTCAGAAGTAGCACACCTGAGGAAAGCCCTGCTTCCCAGGTAGCACAAGAAAAAGCTTTAAAAAAAACCTCACACCCAGCCATCCTTTGTGTTTTAAGGGGGAGCCAAACCAGACCAAAATTGATACTTAACAGAACAGAATTAAATACAACACCAATAACAAGAGAGGGAAGTCTGTATATTTCCTTTGGAGACCATGAAAGAAAAAGAATTGCCTGGTATGAAATTTCTGTCTTGCCTTCAGGTCTCCAGAAAGAATGCCTAAGAGATACCCGAGCTCAACAAAAGGAAAAGAGTTAAGAAAGTGCAGCTCCTAATACTTTTCTGCCAAAAGCAGCCTCCTAGAATCTTGAAGATTGTCTCATAAAAGTATGAATGCTGCTCAGTTTCATGTCTCTACATATCTGCTCCACAGTTTCTCAGCTTTTATTTACCATTATGTAGCTATAATGTTCGTAAAGTGGGCTATGAACTTTCTTTGAGTGATATAGTCTTGACATCTATTTTGTGCACTTCTCTTCCCCTGTATTTTTGGGGTTTGAAAATAAATGACTGCTGTAAAAGGAAGAAGAGGTCTAAGTGCAAATTCTAAAGGTATCTTAACAGTCGCAATATTCAGCTTGAAGACCAGATAGTTTTTTTTTCATGAAAATAGCTTGTAGCTCCCCTAATCTTCTAGCTAAAGTCAGCTCTATTAGCAAAACAGTTTTCAGGGAAATGAGCATTATGGAACAGACTTCTAAAAGTTCAGAAGTATCTTCCATAAACACTGTTTTAGATTTATATCCTATGGAGGACAATAAGATGTAATGTTTGGTCTTATATTTTTGAAAGATCATTTTAGTAGATGATGTTATGCAAAGGAGCTGCCCAGGATGTTTCCTATTGCCAAGATCTAAACCTTGAGTGTGTTATGGCACAGACATTGCTGAACCCAACAGGAATTCTTGTAGTCAAGGGATGGGTGAGCAAAATTATTTTCCTTCTTAACTTTATACCAGAAAAAAATGAATTTCAAGTTGTATTATAAAAATTTGATGAACTTTTATTGGTAGATTTTAGAAGTTGCTTGATCACTTGTGACGACAGATCTTGGTCACTCTCTTTCTTATCTCCAGGGAAATCCGTTTGAATGCTTGTTGTTGTTAAACTGGACCTTGATGTAGTAGATTCCTGTTGTCTGGGAGTTTGGATCCTGTACAAAGAGTTTTTTTGACTTGGAGAATGGAGAACCACATTCTCTTGTGCCAATCTGCTGCAATCAGGCATTCAGATATTCCACTGGATCAACGTCCTGCCTGCTTTGAAGCTAGCTTTCATAATTCTCAATATTGTTCTGCTTTTTTTTTCCAAGCATCTATAATATCTGCAAACACAACATCCAGAGGCAAAGAATTCCACAACTTTATTGCCCTTACTAGTCAAAAGCATCTTTCCTCTAGACTTAATGCTTGACCTCTTGTATTTTACTCAGTTATTTGAGTAAGCAGTTTGTATTGACCTCAAATATATTTGCAATGCATAGCACCTCTTAGACATCTCTTCTCTACTGTAAACAAACACAGTGTGTCTAGTACCTCTTTATAACTCAGATCTTCCAAACCCTTATCAGTTTTGTTGTATGTCTCTTCACTTTTTCCAGTAAGAACTAGTGCCCAAAAGTTTACTCCATTTTCTAGATGAGGTCTTACCAAGGATGTATATGATGTAATGATGATTGTCCAGTTTTGGACAGACCACTGTAGTCCTTCTAAGAAATTCAACTGGGACCACCCTGTAAATGCTTGACAGTAAATAGTACTATCTTTTATTTCCCATTTCTTGAAAATAAATTGCTAAAGAGTTCTCATGTAAAGCTAAGTCCAGGGCTTCTACTGCTTCTATTGGTGCTGTCATGAAAACACTAATCAATATCATCTTAGGTTCATTGAAAAAGCCTTCTTGACCTTTTTCACTTAGGAAATCAATGTGTTATGCTTGCTGGTAGAAGGAAAGTCCTGTGCACAGCACTATACATGATAAATCTCTTACAATATCCGGCAATCAGGTCTGCTTTTTTTCAGATTGACCAAACAACACAGGGATTGGAGTTGTGAGATCGCTATTTGGAGACAGTGCTGAAGGATTAAACAGGAGGAGACTTACACCAGAGTCTTAATATCATATCAGTAAAAGATTATGACAATACTCTTTTCACTCAGATGGGCTACCATCACCACCACCATGATCTTAGTGAATATTATTGGAGATGATGATGGGCCACAGTGTAGTGCAGTGAACTTCCAGGAGATGAATTGTTTTCACAACTTCAACTGCTGTCTTGTGTAACTGAGTTCATGAAAGTCAAACATAATTCATGTGGCCATAACACCTCCCAGTTGAAGTACGTCACTGCAGAAGCGATACCTTCCATAGTGGAATGTTTTTCTAAGAAACATTAAGAAAATGTGTTGTTCTGCTTTTTTCTACAGTATACATACTGATGCCCCAGGCTTGTTCCTCTTAACTGATAACCATATACCCACAAACACTGACCCCAGTAGCCTTGTCCAACAGTAGCCACAGAACCACACATACTGACTCCCCTAGCCTTGCCCTACTGCAATAGCAGCCAAAGGCTCTTCAACTGCTGCCATATGTAATGTGGTAGGAGCTGGAGGGTCTCAAGTTTCCCATCACTGTCATAGAACCACATATACATAGCACCCCCACCCCCTCCACCCACTTTGTCCCACTGCACTGGTAGCCACTGTATCACTCATACTGATCCCAGAATTATCCCACAGTAGACAAAAAAGTACACATACTGATTCCCCTTCCCCCCAGCCTTGTCCCACTGTGGGATGCCTTAAAGGGATAGTAACACTTCGTTTTAACTTTATTTTATTTTGTAGGCATTAAAAAAACATGAAGAATGATATAAGTCTTATCGCTCAAACCTTTATGGTTTATGAGATATTCACAAGCAAAGTTCCCCTCCCCGCCCCTTTTACCTAGTGTAAACAATCTCTTCTCAGATGTGAGTCTGGTTGTATGACAGTACAGATAACAGAAGGGGACAATTTTCTTTGTATGAAAACAATGAAAGCCCTTCCCCCCTTGATAAGTTTTTCAGCTTTTTCCATTATCTTAATTGAAGATTGTCCCTCTCTGCAGTCTACCTGGGCATCTCCCTTCTGATTTGGTTGAACAGGGGGGGGGGATACTTTGTTTGTGAATATCTCTTAAACCATAAAGGTTTCAGAGATAAGACTTATATCATTCTTCATGTTTTTTTAATGCCTACAAAATAAAATAAAGTTAAAATGAAGTATTACTATCCCTTTAAGTATAGGTAAAAACTGGGAAATGTCTTGAGAAAATATTTTCTATGCAAGGGAACTTCTATGCCAAATTGAGGGTTTTCAGTTAAAATGTCTGAGGTATAAATTAGAATTTTCTGTCATACCTAGTCATATAATATCTAATCCAGGAATCTGAGGTATCTTTTCTTTTTGCACTGATATAGAAATAAACAGTTTTATCCTAACAAAATATCAGTAGGTTTGGTGTCAAAACTGCAGATTGTGCTGAGAATCCTGCTTACTTCTTTTTGTCCACTATAACTTGTTGTGGTTGAGGTTCTAACAGCTATTCTTATCCATAGACACATTTTTAAGCAAAGTATTCTTTGGGACTTTGTCTATTATGTTTTACAACTCATTCTGCATATATCACTCTCTTAGTGATCTTGCAATACAGGTAGTGGCCAGTGGCCACACTAGACCTAAATTAAGATGGTGCAGATACATAACACATACAAAGAGCCATCAGTATTATCCCTGAAAGGGGTATCTTTAGGAGCAAAGGGAAATAAGTACCAAAGAAACATAGCAGTAAAGAAGATATCTTCAAGTGTAGTAATTCATACTTGGAACATTCCTTCACCAACACCAAAAAAAAAAGGAAATTTACTCACAATGTTAACCTCTGGCTAAACCTCTTTTCATAGCATCCTTAGAGGTTAATATTAAATGCAATTAAGAGCCAGCAACTCCCAACAACATAAATGCTAGCAAAATATCAGAAATAAATCAAATACATTTATTTAAAAGTGGACTTAAAATGAAATAAAATGACTATGGTAAAAAATGTAAGTAAATTACAAATAGACTTAAGTAACAATATAAACAGCTTTACTCCAGATGTTAAGCTCACAGTAAAGAACAAATTTGATCTGTGCCAAGCCATTGGCCCCACCACTTGTGCTCTACTGCGTTCACCCAACTATGGAACACATAGAGCTTCCTTTTAGTCAGGGCTGGTGCAAGGATTTTTGCCACCCTAGGCAAAACCACATTTTGCTGCCACCTCGGCTCCGCTTTTTGTGTCCCACCCCTGACAAAGCCACTTAGGTGGCTATATGCGTTAGGTTTGGGAGCACAGACAGGTCAGACCTTGGATATATTCTCTATGTCTCCATTTATTGTGTTTAGGAGATAAGTATATTTTAAATATAATATGATTTATATTTAAATATACACTGGTATTTTACTTTATTATGATTTTTCATAGTGTGATTGTCTCCTTTCTTATGTTTAGGTGATATAGGGCTAAATGTCCTTGCATTTTTTGGGGTTACACTCTGCCTTGCCTTTGTGGGTGTTTTTAATAGTTTATGTACTGCTTGCTATAGCTATTTCTCATATTTTGTATTTGAATAAAGCCTTTTTCTAATTTTGGATACTTCGGTGTGTGTGCCTCAACTGAATGGGTGCTCTGTTTGGAGGTAGTCACATTGTCTCTCTTTTTGATGTGACTTCTTCCTTAAACTCAAACGTTTAAGGGACGTGCAGCATACTGCATATCTGAAATGCCAGCCCAGGACAAGTGGACAAGAGCCCACCAAAAGCCCCTTGTTCTACTGCCACCCCTATATAGGGCCAGCAGCCCCATTGTGCTCAGTGCACAGAAACCCCCACCCAGCCCTGCTGCTGTACTCACCCTGCACAAGCCAGAGTGCACCGCTTTCTCTGAAGTGCTCTGCTGGATCTCAGATGCAACCCAGGGCTTCAGCAGGCTCTGGGAGACATTAGTTAGGCCTTCTCTTAGCTAGTTGCTTCCAGCTGCTGCTTCCAACTTCTGAATCCTGTGTGGTCACTCCTCTCTTGTGACCCTCTCCAGACCACCATGCTCTGTTATGCAACAGTGCTGCCGCACCATATCACACACGCACAGCACAGGCAGCCAATGATAGAGGAGTATCCTGCCAAAGTACTCCTCTCCCATTTGCTGCAGTGTAAATGGGAAAGCAACATGCTAGGATTCTTATACTGGACTGTGAGGCACAACTAATGGCGTCTGTACACATACCTTTTATAAGGCACAGCAGCCGCCGAGTTGCATGCGGTTCTGCTCTGCCTCTGCGTCCCTGTAGTCGTGCGTCCTAGGCATGTTAGTATCACGTGATGATGTCATGATGCCACAGCATCTCAGGAGTATCCAGGCAACCCTACACAAGCAGATCGTAATCAAGTTGGTTAACCCTTCGTGTTACAGTGGAGACAAGCAAACAATGTCATTGTACAGCATCCTCTCAATCCCCCAGACCCAAGACTGGGACAAACAAATTGCTAATCCTCAAAAAATACAGACTTAGCCAAGCCCACTTTTAAAATCACATTCACTAAAAAATGAGCAAATGTTCGATAATTGAGAAAACATGCACAATTCAGGAAAATGTTGATGCTAATAATTTTGCCATCAAAAGTATACTGTAAATAGTGACTGCACATGTTTCTTGCATTCCGTCCTATATGCCTTAAATGGTCGAGGCACCCTGACTAGCAAGACTAGAAGCCCTGACAACTCTTTAAGTCATACTTTGAAACCAGGTAATTAAATTGGACATATCTTATTATTCTGTAACAAGTCTGACAAATTATTTTGGTATCTCACTTAGTTACAGAAGTTACAAACAACAAACATCTGAAAAGACTCAGAAAGAACATGTGAGTCTCAAAAAGTACACAAAATATAATTAACCTTTTATGGTAGGTTAAACCTATTTATAGTTGAAGGCCTGAACCACTACTGAGTAGAAGTGGAAGAAGTAGGAGCACCTGGTTCTGGGGATTTATATGTTCAATTTCAGTCTCCATCAGAGGAAAGACCACCCACTAAAAAGTGTACCACAGCATCATAAGAGACACATGGAGACCTTACCCGGAAGTTGACTTCCTAGCAGGGCCATTTAGAGGCTATGGCCTTGATTTTATTGTGCAGCTTGAGATGCAAGATGAACCCAATGGAATCTCCTTGCAGTGGATGGCACAGGGCAAGAGAGCCCCCCCTCTGGGTCCCCAGTAAAGCTGGATCGAATGCACCGAATGCCATTAAGGAAATATCCTACTAGGTCCCCTAGGATTTAAAAAAGAGAAATGCAAATCTTAACTTAAGCTTCTCATCCTGGACTGAATTTTAAGCATAAAGAAGTTATTACATTGATGTATGACAGGTACAGTTTAACATTCAAGGGAGTTTAATCCCTTGAATGTTAGAGAATTCTCCAACACATTTTTCCACAATGCATTGAAGACCTCTATAGGGTTTAAGGGGTAAAAATATCCATTTAAATCGATGAGGATTTTACAAACATGTCCCTTTTGGTGCAGCTGGTTTTCTACAATCTTTCTCCAATTCCATATTGTAAATCAACTCCGCTGAGTGCAAGGTTTTTGCACACTCTAGTCAACATACAGCTTGAGAAAAAAATGTCCATAGCCAAGCTGAATCCTGATATCTGATAAATCAAGACAAAAACTAAAATGAAAACTAAGCTTGCTAATAAATAGCAGAATAGGTTCTCTTATCTAAAATAGAATGTATGGTCCAAAAAAAAGTTAGATGACATTTACCAATATGTGCAAGGTCATTTGCAGAAGATGTATTTATTTTTCTCTAAATGTGCTAGTGTTGATTATCCTGTACCATCCAATCACTGCACTGAGGTTTCTAAAGCTCAGGCTAGCTGTGCATCAAATACAACTGAGAGACATATTTCAGCTAAAATATTAAAGAAAGCTTAAATGTGTTTATACTGCTAAAGTAAAGTATAAAAATGAATTACATAATAACTGCATTTATTGGAAACTAACTAAATATAAAGGGCTTGATTCAATTGAGCCCAGTAAAATAGCTGGTAGGGCAAAATTGGATATTGAGCCATCAACAAAAAGAGCTAATGGGCTATTCAATTGCCCGACCAGCTAAAATCACAACGGACATTGGGCCACAGGAAAGGACTTGTGGCCAGAAGTCCATTTTGTGCGTTAATTTCCCAAAATGCTGCTAAATAGTGACACTACTGAGAACATCAAAGGAAAAAAGCTAATGATCGGTGACTGACATACTGTCAAGCACCGACTGATAACTTATCTGTGTTATTCTTGCCTGCCATCTACTGTCTTTCTCCTTCTATCTTCCTTCTTTTTATTTCTAATCTTATTTCTTCTCTCTTAATTCTTCTTTTCTTGTAGCTGTAAAAAAAAAAGATCCATAAATAATGTTCCCTTAAAAGAACCCGAACCCTATGCATTGTTTAATCCATTGCATGCCAGAAGGGTATTGGTGTTTGGGTAAATAGTTAATAATATGCCCCAAATGGTTAAAAACCAGTGCCCATATTTCTTACAAATTTAAATTATTTTAAATAAAAATATACTTGGCTTTTTCTATTTCTCCACCAATGTGTACGGCCAATGTGTATGCCGCCACAGTGGTGGTGTAGTAACTGAGTTTACCTTATGGGCCAATGCCAGTTCCACAATGAGGGGATTTAAACAGATTGGCTTTATATATTGGCAGTCTCTGTTTCAATTACCTCACAGCCATTGACTGGGATGTGTGTTTACGCACCTCCCAGCCAATCAGCTGCAAGAACCAAAAATAGTTTTTTTATAGGCCTTGGTAGCACTGATAAAAAAAAATATGCCCTTCTGGCCTAGTGAGGGTATGAATAAAAATGACTTTAAAAAAAATTAACTCTTTGTGTGCAACAGGTGGTCCAATGCTTTGCTTGGCAATGTATTGGACACCCTTGTACCACTCACACAAAATGCATCCAACCCCCCCTGACGTAACCTAAGCCCCAAGTCTAGTTCCACAGCCCACTGGAACTCCCATTTCCAAAGTCTGACCCTCCACCCTGGTTCTTCTGCCTACTGGTGGACTCAAAGTACCTCTTTGCACTGGATTCAGGTTGGGAATCAAACAGTGTATGTGGGGGATATACAGTGCTCCCTTTTAGTCACAGATCCCCTATATGCACTATCTGACCCCCTACCACCACCACCATGATCCTTGCTCCATTGGTCACTGGTAGACATACCCACATTCACTGCCTGACACCTCCTCCCCTCACACCTGGTTCGGTCCACATGTACAATAGCTGACCCTCTAGCTAGTTTCAACTGGTAGCCATAGAATCACAGATACACTGTTTGCTTCCCCATCCTTGTTCCACTAGTAGCCATACTCCTGGCACTCAACATGCTATGTCAACTCACACTGGTGGGGTACTACTTTTTTAGGCTGGCAGGGGGTCCTCCTAGGAAAATCTATGTGTTGAACCATTTTAGTATATTTGAAGTGACTGATGTGTAAAAAATAGTATTTTCCTATAGTGCCATTTTCTGGAAACATTTGTGCACACCAGGCTTGGGGTAAGAAAACAAGTGACCCCTCATTTGATGTGGTAGGATGTCTACTTTCCAGAGATATACAATTTTATATACCGTAAAATCTCAGGTATAATACGCATCTTTGCATAATATGCAGGTGTATATTATACCCAAGATTTTAGGGGGAAAAAAGTGCCTATGTATAATACACACCCTTATTTTGCCCCTTACTAAAAAATGTTTTTAAGGCTGGTGGATACCTTCTCTCCCTCCCCCTGTGCAATCCGCTCTCAAAATAAAACTTACTTCATTCAGTTTAAGTCCCCACTGAAGTGCCCATCTTTTCCAGAGAAGAGAAGGCAAAATACAAACTATGTAAAGCTTCCCTGTGGGTGGCATGCTTCCACTTGCCACCTGCTTCCTTCAATAAGCTGTCAGGACCTTCCTCCTATGGTATTGCCCTGAGAGGGCAATACCTTGAGATCCTCACAGAGCATTACCATTGGCTGGAGGCGGAAGGTCCTGAAATCCCATTGATGGAATTTAAGTTTTCATGAGTTAGATTTCATACATTTGGCTAAGCAAGCTGAACATGTACCTAGGCATTCTGTTGTTTACATCACTGCAGTGATATGAAGTCTGGAGACGTTGACTTATCTGGTGGAATAGAAAAGAACAATACAATACAGTCAAAATACAGCAGGCAAAACATAAATGGTGTGAAAACAGAGACTTTGAGCAAACTAGTTGCACCATAGATGTAAAATAAAAATTAGCTAAATTCTAATTGATTCAAATAGGACTTTTTACCTTTTGAATGATAGAGGGGTTTCCAAGGCATTGAGAAGTAATGAGTTTCAGTCCTCTCTACCATATAAGGTGAGTTATGCACTAAGGCGTGATAATACAGAGATGACTTCTCCAGTGATATCACTTCTACAATTCATGTTATTTTATAACATTATTTTATAACATTTATTTTATAAGGTGGAGAGATCTTAGTGAATTGTCTCCATAGAATAACATAGGAATTGGAGAAGTGATATCACTGGAGAAGTTATATTTGTTTTATCACCTATTTACTTCATCAAATGGGATTAAAAGACCCAGTTAAATTAGTGGGAGTAGTTGTATAGTGGGGTTTGGCCCAGAATTGCTTTAATCTCAATGATAACAACTATTCAACTTGGGTCCTCATGCACAAAGATATAGCAACAATTCTGGAGCAATCCAGTTGCAGTATGGGGGACAAATAAAAAGTCCCCAAAGCTCAAAAATATTACAAATCAATGAATAAAGTGGAGACTTCTCCAGTGATATCACTTCTCCCTTGTTACTCTATGGAGCCAATGCACTAAGATTCAACAAGCGGTAGATATCTTTGTGTATTGGCTCCATAGAATAACATAGGCGCTGGAGAGGAGATATCAATGGAGTAGTCATCTCCACATTATCAACTCCTTATCACACCTCAGTGTATAATCCCAATGTGTTTAAATCCAGTTGTCACCTATGCCACAGTTGGGTTGCCCCATACATTCTCCAGTTCTATTCATCTTAAAGCAGTGGTTCTGAATCTTTTTTACTCGAGGCACCCTGACATGCAACGTGAAATTTTCATAGCAGCCTTAACATTTTATAGGTAATTTCACTAAGACTTGATGAATGCCACAAATGTATAGTTATTCTTAGGTCACACAGTCAGGATGACAACAAAGAACATACTGTGGATGATAATCTTCATAAATATACACTAGAAACTTAATTTTAATATTTTACAGTATTCAGAGAAAAATAGGGCACCATGGGAACTTTGTCTTCTGTGGTGCCGGTGAGGGAGATAAATGACACGTGAGGAGGCATGGTTTAATCATGACTGGGGTGTGGTATAATGGGTGCATCAAAAGTAGGCAGGAAGTGAGAGGAACAGGCTGGGAAGGAGCAGAAGAGAGCATAGATTCATAAGAAACTCCCCACCATGAAAGAATCGGTGTCTGTCTCCAGAAACCCGGTAATGCACAACAAACACCGGCATCTCTGGGGCAGATCCAGAAATTTCCCAGGTATGACCATAACCACTGCACTCTGTTTAAGAACCACTGTCTTAGAGCATCAACCTGTTTCAGTAAGTAATCTGCTTAGTAAATAAATAAATAAATAAATAACAAACAAAATGTACCACAAAATAACAGAAATATAATGTTGATACTGGTGCTTGGATTGCCATTCCTTACAGTCATACATCTGGATACTGATGACATGTTTATTGTCTTATTTTTGTTTTTAATATGAAGTATATTAGAAATTACTCACAAAAATCATCAAATATTTAGCATTCAGGCTATATGACAATTACAGGAATTTTGATTGAAAGTCTCAATTTATATATAATTTACCCTAGAAGAACTGCAGCCATCTGTCCAACATTTTTAGAATATAATTTAAGAAGAAAAAAAAAAAAGCATAATGTAGATTATCTTGCCCTAAATCCCTCAGCTATTTTTGTTTATTACTAAAGGCATTCAGTGCTCGTGATAACTTTGCTTATGATTTAGAAATGAAAACAGAATATTTTATGTGATGTTTTAGTAAAGAGATCTATAATTATTTGTCATTGAGGTTCCATATGGTACCTTCTGCCTGTGTAAATTCAACAGACAGAAAGAAGTGAAACAAATCAGAGGCAAATCAGCCACAGCATTAACCCTTTGCGTGCCGGATGGTGCCCAGCTCATTCCGAAGCAATGCATTGGAAACCCCTCTGGCGCACAATGGGTTAAGGAACAATGCAAATTCCCCAAATCGGCATTGCTTTAAATGGGACTTTTAACTCCTTAAAGGGACACTAATTTTCCATAAAAATGTTTTTTGTTTTGTAGATTTAAAAAAAAATAATTCTGTGCTGCAAATACCATCTCTCAAACCTTTATGGTTTGAGAGATATTTTGTCCTAAAGTTCCCCCTCCCTCCCCTTCTCCTGACATCAGCATAAGCTGACAGCAGGAGTTCCCGGTCTGTGGACCGACAGGCAGCTCTTCAGCAGAGCCGCAAAAGTGCAATTTTAAAAAAATATTTCATTGGAACGGTTTACAAAGAGTGCTTGGTTTGCAAGCACACTTTTTAGACCATTCCAAAGAAGTATTTCTTTTTAAATCGCACTATTGCGGCTCTGCTGAAGAGCCTCCTCGTGTCGGTCGACACAGATCTCCTGCTGTCAACTTTACAGCAGACATCAGGAGAGAGAGAACTTTAGCGGTGAATATCTCTCAAACCGTAAAGGTTTGAGAGATAGGATTTGCTGCACATAATTTATTTTTCTTTAATCTACAAGAGAAAAAAAATTTCTATGGGACATTACTGTCCCTTTAATTGCTAGAGAGGTCTCGACCACATTGCTTATAAATGCTTTGGAGACCAATCTAACAAGGGATTAAAGGAACAGTACACTTTTTTCATGAAAAATAAGTCATGGGGCAAATACTGACTAGTAATGCATGAGTACTACCACTTCTGTGAGGTTTTAAATTCAAAAGTCATTGTGGCTCAAAATCGTTTTTGTTTTTTTTATTAAATTGCAGTTTCATATTGTGATCACTAGGTGTCAGTAACTCTAGCTCTCACATTGAGTGTATTATAACAATTGCTTTTTTACACATGTTGAATAAAATAATCATAATAATAATAGTAGTAGTTTGAACTTTTATGACTTTTGAATGAAAACTCTCCAAACAGTGGGAATAATATTATTTTTCACAGCAGGAACCGCTCTATAACATATGTTTTTATAATAAAATTATGCTGCCCCTTTAAATTGCCAGTTTAAATGAGTGGGAATATTTATGTGTTCTCTATGTTGCCATTGATCTACCCCAGAAATGACTTCACTTCTGCTCTAGGTGTGTGCAAGCAGTGCTGTGTTGTCTGAATATGTCATAGCAAATCACTTTACCGTATAAACATTTAATAAAGGAGCATGTTACTCAAAGTGTTCATTATTTCTTATTTCTTGGATGTATATTAAAGGGCTAGCATTGCTAGTATGGAAACAGAAAGAGTACTCTCACTACTGAGATATGTTTTATTCAAAGGTTATTGCTGCTCAGACTTGCATTTTTTATTGGTTGCAGTACAATTAATTGTATGCTAGCAAATGCAAGAAGTATGGTAGATAAAATAGGAGAACTAGAATTGCTGGCGGTTAATGAGCAATTGGACATAATCGGTATAACAAACATGGTGGAATGATGCACGACTGGGCTGTAAATATAGAGGGCTAGTCCCTGTTTAGAAGACAGGATTAATAGAAAAGGGGGAGGTGTGTGTTTATATTTGAAACCAGAACTAAATCCAGTTTTGTGGGGCGATATTAGTGAAGAAACTGGCCAAATTGTGGCATCCATGTGGGTAGAAATCGAGACTAAATGTGGTGTAAAAGGTAAAAAAAAGGTGTTGGTGGGCATATGCTACAAACCACCAAATATTTATGACAATGTTGAGGCCCAACTGTTATTGCAAATGAGGAAAGCTGTCCAGCTTAGGCATACTATAATTATGGGAGATTTTAATTATTCAGATATCAACTGGAAAAATTAGACCTGTCAGAGTGCTAAGGGAGGCAGGTTTGTGAGCATTCTTGGGGAAAACTACATGTCACAAATGGTGAAAGTACCAACAAGAAATAACAATATATTGGACCTAGTGATAACAAATAACACAGAAATGGTATCCAATATTAAGGTAAGAGAACATTTGGGAAACAGTGATCACAGCATGGTTACATTTGAGATCAGTTTGGCATAGCAAAACTGTATAGATTCAACCAAAACTCTTAATTTTAAAAAAGCTAACTTCAAATTATTAAGGGCTTCAATGCAACACGTAGACTGGGATACATTATTTAAAGGCAAAAATACTGAGGATAAATGGTCAGAATACAAAATTAGGTTGCGGAACTGTACTCAACAGTATATACCATTGGGGAACAGATGCAAAAGAAGTAAGTCACAGCCAATGTGGTTAAGTGCACATGTAAAGGAGAAAATGGCAAAGAAAAAGAATTCAAACTATTTAAGTCTGCAGCAACTGAACATTCTTTCTTAAAATACAGGGAGTGCAGCAAAGATTGCAAAAAAGGCAATTAGGGTAGCAAAAATAGAAAATGAAACTCGAATTGCAAGGGAAAGCAAGACTAATCCAAAAAAGATTTTCAACTATATAAATAGAAAAAACTTATGAGGTAGTGCATTGGACCATTCAAAAATGAGATGGGTGAGTTGATTAGTGAGGATAAGGAAAACTCTGATGTTCTAAACACTTTCTTTGCATCAGTATATACAAGGGAGCAAGGAACGGTAGAAGAGCCTCAACAAGTAACTAATAAAACAATACAATTATCAGATATTGGGTTAACTCAAGAAGATGTTATGGGAAGACTGAACAAAATTAAGACTGACAAAGCACCGGATCCTGATGGTATACATCCAAGGATTCTTAAGGAACTCAGTGCAGTGTTGGCAAAACCCCTATATTTACTCTTTAAAGATTCTCTCACCACAGACTCACTGCCACAAGATTGGCAAATTCAATGGTCAGAATTCAAATTTAGGTTGTGGAAATGTACTCAACAGTATATAAAAAACAGGGAACAAATGCAAAAGAAGTCACAGCCAATGTGGTTAAGTGCACATGTAAAGGAGAAAATGGCAAATAAAAAAAAAGCATTCAAACTATTTAAGTCTGCAGGAATTGAACATTCTTTCTTAAAATACAGGAAGTGCAACAAAGATTGCAAAAAGGCAATTGGGGTAGCAAAAATAGAAAATTAAACTTGAATTGCAAGGGAAAGTAAGACTAATCCAAAAATGTTTTTCAAATATATGAATAGCAAAACACTTAAAAGGTAGTGCATTGGACCATTCAAAAATGAGATGGGTGAGTTGATTAGTGAGGATAAGGAAAAGGCTGATGTTCTAAACACTTTCTTTGCATCAGTATATACAAGGGAGCAAGGAACGGTAAAAGAGCCTCAACAAGTAACTAATAAAACAATACAATTATCAGATATTGGGTTAACTCAAGAAGATGTTATGGGTAGACTGAACAAAATTCAGACTGACAAAGCACCAGGTCCTGATGGTATACATTCTTAAGGAACTCTGTGCAGTGTTTGCAAAACCCCTATATTTACTCTTTAAAGATTCTCTCACCACAGGCTCAGGTCACAAGTTTGGCAAAAAGCCAATGTAGTGCCTCTATTTAAGAAGGGAACTAAAACAGAACCTGGAAACTATAGACTTGTGAGTTTGATCTCTGTAGTGGGAAAACTGCTAGAAGGGATAATAAGGGACTATATTCAGGATTACAACACAAAAAATAAGATCATTAGCAGGAATCAACATGGTTTTATGAAAAATAAATCATGCCAAACTAACCTTCTCAGCTTCTATGCGGATGTAAGCTGCAACCTTGATAATAGCAAGGCAGTTGAAGTAGTATATCTAGACTTTGCAAAGGCATTTGATACAGTGTATAAAATAAGGAAATCGGGGCTAGGAGATGACCTTTGCAATTGGATACAAAACTGATTGAAGGATAGCGAACAGTGTGTGGTTGTAAATGGACAATTCTCCAATACAATTAAAGTGGAGAGTGGAGTACCTTAAAGTTCAATATTAGGTCTGCTGCTTTTTAACATGTTTATAAATGACCTGGAAATAAATATAGAAAGCAAATTATCAATATTTGCAGATGACACTACATTATACAGGGTAATTAATTCAGAACAGGATAATTGCTCTCTACAGAGGGATTTATATAAAATGGCAGATTGGGCAAATAAATGGAATATGAAGTTTAATGTGGGGAAGTGTAATGTCATGCATTTGGGAGGAAACAATCCTAAGGCTACTTATAAACTTAATGGAATCATTTTAGGGGACTCGTTGCTAGAAAAATACCTCGGTATCCTTGTCAACTACAAACTTGGAAACAGTGACCAGTGTCAAACAGCAGTAGCAAAGGCAAACAAAATCCTGGCTTGCATAAAAAGAGGCATTGAAGCAAGAGTGGATAACATTATTTTGCTATTGTACAAATCATTGGTAAGACCTCACCTTGAGCATGCAGAGCAGTTTTCGGCACCAATTCTAAAAAAGGATATACTAGAACTAGAGACGGTACAGCAAACAGCAACAAAATTAATTAAAGGAGTGGAGGACTTGACGTATGAGGAACGACTAGACAAACTTAGTTTATTCACTCTAGAGAAAAGAAGACTAAGAGGAGACCTTATCACATTGTACAAATATATGAGAGGTCAATACAAGGATCTCTGCGGTGTGCTATTTATTCCAAGGCCTGATCAGATGACCAGGAGACACCCCTTGAGATTAGAGGAAAGGAGGTGTAGTCTTCAGCAGAGGAATGTTTTTTTTTACAGCGAGGTCTGTTAAATTGTGAAATTCTTTGCCCAAGGAGGTGGCTATGGCAGATACAATGGACACATTCAAGAGAAGATTAGATACATTTCTTTCCAAAGGAAACATACAGATTTATATTGTTTATTAGTAGGCAGATCAGGAAGGTCTGATAAAGACTAACATATTGGTAGCAGGAAAGCTATAAAATTACTGGGGTATGAGGAGAAGGTTGAACTTGATGGGCTTGTGTCTTTATTCAACCTAATTTACTATGTTTCTATGTTACCTCCATGGCCTGATATGTTAGTGTCGCTGTTGCTACAGCAATGTATATAATGTTATTGGCACTGACCATAGCTATCCATGGGCGGTTGTAGCAACTGCCAATCCATAAAATTACAGACATTGGAGCTATGCACCCAAAAAAAGTAATATTTTGAGCTGCAGTAACTTTTGAATAAAATATTTCCCATCAATGGGAATACTTGTGTTTTACTCAGCAGGATAAATCCGGTAATAGTTATTCTTTGTAATTAAAGATGAGCAAACTGAACTGGCTTGAGCAGGTTGAAGGAGAAATAACATAGCAACATTGTAGCAGAGTCGATGAGGCTGAAAAAAGTCACGCATTTAAGTTCAGCTCATGCCCAAGGACCCCATTTGATACATAGGGAGGCAAAAAAACATTGAAGCCTTTTCCAATTAAGCCCCAAGTGGTAAAAAAATATCTTCTTGATTCCAAATGGCAGTTGGATATTTTCTTGGATAAACATACTATCTGCTGTGAAACCAACTACCATAATTATGAATATTGTTCTGAGATAAAACGTTATCCTTTACTTGTTTGAAAGCAACAACAGTATCTGCAAGTACTGCAACCCGAGGCAAAGAATTCCATAATTTGACTGCCCTTAGAGAGCCTTTCCTCTATTTTTAATGGATGACCTCTTCTTTTTTTTGCTCAGTCCTTTGAGTAAATAGTTCCTTAGATAAGTTCTTTGTAGTGACCTTGAATATATTTGTAAATTGTAATCATTAGCCCTTAAGCCCTCAATTCAATTATTTGACCTAAAACATGCAGTAGACCAAACAAAAATGTCTAAGTCAGTATCAAAATGTCCTACCAGCTAAAACCACAGTGGACATGAGGCCACAGAAACAGACTTGTGGCCAAAAATCTGTTTTTGTGTAAAGTTCTGAAAACGTATTAAGAACTTCAAGGGATAAAAGCTAACGATCGGCAACTGATACACTGTCAAACACTGATCATTGGCTGAAAAACACAGTAACCCTATTCTACCCCTAACAGTAAAGTGCAACAAGGCTTCCTAACACTAGCCTGGCACCCAGATCTGTGTTACACGTATCTGTCATCCACTCTCCGTCTTCTTATTCAATCTTCCTTCTTCTTTACTCTGTAATCTTGTTTCTCCTTATCGTCTTTTCTTCGTCATCTTTCCAGTAATAAAAAATAAAATGTCAATAGTAGTTATTAAAATAAAAATGCCCACAAGATATGCCATGGTTAACCCTTTGAGTGTCAGAGGGGTACCCCTCGAGCAATCAAAAAGTTATATGCAATGCGGCATATCTCAGAAAAGTAATATTCTGGCATTCCATTTTTTGTGCATTCCTTTTTTGTGCATAAATAATAAGGCATCAAATGCTGAAATGTATGTCCGCTAGCTCCGCTGGTGGCAGCAGGCATGCATATTGGCACCCCTCCATACCTTTCGGCCATTGCCCGAATCTAAATGAGGGAATTTTGAACAGGGACTGGCTTTTTATATGGCCAGTCTCTGTTCAAAATGGATGTCAGCCTCCAATCGGCTTATGCTGAAATCTCCGATTATGAATGTATTTCCTGATCGAGAAGCCTTTTCCTTTTGCAGTAATAGTTGGGTTACTTCAAACGCCCAAATATTAGGTGGCTTATAGCAAATTTCCATTAACATCTTTTTATTATGTATGCCTTGGAGTGTATTTTAACCCAGAAGGCCTCTACATTACCAACAGCCCCTTCAATTATACTAAGTTTTAAGGAATATTTTAAATATAGGCATACCCCTCACATCTTTTAGTAACCCTATCCCTCCTAGAAGGTGAATAACTGCCAGGTCATGTGGATCATTTAACCAGGTTTCAGTCAAACCTTCTAATAATAACCTCCACTTACCTCTCTATGTATAGAGAATCCTAATGCTCCTTATGTATTTTCTCCTTGTGTCTTTGTTATTGAGATAACATCAATCAGTTCTAGGTCACATGTCCTTTGACGTATACATGACAATTACTGGCAGTTTTTTTTTTATTTTTGGTCCTTGATGGGTTATGGTTATGAGTACAGTAGGTGCAGATTGTGTCCTGCTGCTAGCAACTTTCATGTCTGCCTCCATGGACATGACATGCTGAACTAATTGAAGATATCTCTTGTCAAAACCACAAAGGCAAAATTCACGTGGGCCAATAAGATTTTCTGGTCATCGTAAGTAGGGGTGGGTGAAATTTCTCACTGTGTTCTCGCAAGAAATTCCACGGAAACATCATTGTTGTCTGCTTTTTCACAGGAAAATCCTCTTTCACCCACTGGCTCAAATTTTTTGCCATTTTTTCAATGGCTAGAAAGTTTCCACCCATTGATTTGTGTTCTTTTTGCAGTTACAGAGCGAAGTAGACGTGCTGTGCTATTTTGATATGATCGTTTGGAAAAATTGAGGCAGGAGAGGCTCGTAGTGACTGCTATCACTCTGAGCAGGTTTAAAAATAATAAATGGAGGAGCTGGAAGGACCCGTATGTGTCCACTGAGTCCGAGGAGGAGGAGGTAGTGAGCACTACTGAACCAATTCTGTCCAGTCACCCTAAATCACGCCAAGGGATCTTGGGAAATTTAATGAGAAGGGAGGGAGAAAAGAGAATGGGAAGGGAGGGAGAAAATGGTAGTACTAGTGAGAGCAGTACTAGTGGTACCATTGCTGTGCCTGCTGCTACTAGTGCGGTGCCTGCTGTCAGACGTGATGCCCCTGTTACAACCAGTGCTGTGCCTGCTGCCAGTCCTGAACCTGATGCCACCAATACTGTGTCTGCTGTCAAACAAAACATAGAAACAAACCCCCAAAAATTGTTTACTTTTTTTTTATATGACTAACAAGCCTATGTCCTACAAATCAATGTTTCTTCAGGGCTTGGGCCTCTAGTAAGTCTATGTCCTACAAAGGCCTCTAACATCAGATCTAGCAAATTATCCTCAATAAAATACTCTATCAAGTCAAGTATCAGTCCACCCCAGTGGCAGCTTATGTCAGGGGGTTCCTGTCTCTATCACTTTACATACAAATTTCTTATTTTATTTTATTGATGTATTTTATTAACTATCTCCCAATAGCAGTCAAGGAACCCCCCCCCCCCAAAACAAATTCCCTGTTCAACTGATTCATTCATTCACCAAAGACACCCTCCTCCGATCCATTTTATACCATGTCTTATGGGGGTTTTTTAATTGTATTTAGGATTTATTTTGTATTCGCTGCCCCCCAATCCAGGTAAACAACCCCCCCCCCGTTCAACTGATTCCCCACACCCCACCAACACAACCATCATTCCCCTTTTATACTATGCCTTTGGGAAATAAAATAATATTTGCTATGTGTTGTGTGTTACTTCAATGTTCCCATTGATTTCAATGGAATGAGTTGGCGAAAAAAGCAGGAAAAAGCAGAAAATCTGCACTTTTCACAGGAACTTATTCACCGAGCAGAAATGCCATTTTCCACAGATTTCAGTTTGAGGTGAAAATCAATCCCTAATTGTATAATAAGTAGGGGCGTTATTATTCACAGGTGTTACTTCTCATTTCACTTTGCTTGCCGTCAATGACTAAATCCTTCTCTTCTTTTCCATCTTCTCTCCTCCTCCCTTTTTCTGCATTTTATTGGCGCTTGCTCACTGTATGTATGTATGTATGTATGTATCTTTATTTATATAGTGCCACACATGTACACAGTTCTTTACAGAAATAATAATAGTACAATACAAAAATACAGCACAGGGTTAAGAGCATCAGGCTAAAGTTTGATTATTGTATTATTAGCAGGGAAAGAAGTGTAGCAAAGGGAATCATCCATTTGAAAGGGGACCCTGCCCCAAAGAGCTAACAATCTATTAACTAATCCTGATAACACACAGTGATAATATGAAGAAGATAATAAGAGCAAGTACAAAGCTTCAGTAAGGGAAGAGCAGAATAATCTTGATGTGACTGTCAGTGTGCACAAGGAGAATATTGTTACTGAGATGCCTTCATCAGCAGGTGGGATTTTAGGAGATGTTTGAAAGTGATGAGTGTGGATGATTGGCAAATGGTGATAAGGAGGTCATTCCAAGGTCGAGGGGAAGCTAATTAAAATAATTACAGCCAAAAGATGGCTTGAGTTGTGTGAGGAGAAAACAGAAATAAACCTTGAGAATACTGCAAGTGACAGAAAGGGGTGTAGTGGGAGATAAGAGCAGAAATGTATGCAGATACCAAAGGAGAGAGCAACTTAAGGGAGAGGAGAATAATTTTGTAAGAAATATGATACCTTAGGGTAGCCAACAATGTGATTTTGGGAGCAGATGAGAGGGAAGGATATCACAATCTTCCAACAATGTGATTTCAGGAGCAGATGAAAGGGAAGGAAATCACAATCTCTCTCAACCTGGGTCAGGGTTAGCTAGTATGCCGGTGAGACAGGATGCAGAAATACACTAGCACCAACCCCAATGCAGAGTTCGGAAGTCGAGAAATAGGCTAGGGTTGAAAGTATATATAAAATGAGGTGGTCGTATGAAGGCCAAGAGTCTAAGCACAGTTAGTCGAACAAGTGGGGTGGTCATATGAAAGCCAGGAGTCAGTACACAGTTAATTGAACATGCACAGGGGTCGATGCCTTGAAGTCGAAGGGGTGCAGATAGTCATAAAGCAAGCCGGAGGTCCATGCACAGATGGTCGAATGCGGAAGGCAAGTGGATGGTCAAAGGATAGAGCCAGAGTCAGTAAACAGGAAGATGGATGAAGCAGTGAGGCGGTGGTCAGAGCCTGAGTTGGTACACAGGAGGTCGGATGATAGTCGATAAGCCGGGGTCAGGAAGCCAGATAACAGGAACAACAAAGAACAGACCAGGTCACAACAGGAATCAAACACAGGTACAAGGAAGATGAGTATTTACCATTCAAGGGCGAGGACAGTAGGAAGATGAGTATTTACCATTCAAGGGCGAGGACAGTAGGAATAAGTAGACTGCAACAAGGTGTAGGTGTTCAACAATCAGAGCTAGGACTGCCTACGACAAGGAGGAGTAGGACGGGTTGTGACAAAGGTATCTGGGAGCAAGGGTAGTAATTCTTGCAGCTAGAAACAGACTGATGCGGAGAAAGATGCTGCAATAATCTATATAAAGACATTTCCATAAACAAAAATAAAAGATAAAAGTAATTTGGTAAATGGATATAATTTTGTTTATCCCTTTATAATTTCTTATTTTTCTTATAAAATTAAGGACAAGATGAGTGAGCAATGCAATCCTTTACAAATCGTTGTGCAAGCTGTGTTTCTTATTATTATTATGCTTTATTTATATAGTGCCTATGTATTGCATAGTGCTGTACAACAGGGAATATATATACTGAGACATAAAACATAGAAACCAAAAATATCAGAGGGCTCTTGAAAACTTACAGTCCAGACAGTCTTTAAGGGTTAACATTTTATGTTTTTGTAAAAGTGGACCTGTCACAATCAGACAAGTTTATTTTGTATAACAGAGAATTAAAATCTGACTATATGGTGCACTAGCCTTTTTTGACAACAGACCTTTGTATCTTTATGGATCTGTGAGGCACTTTATGCTAATTCTCTGCATAGTGAGCTGATTAGCTCTGTTTGAGATTGATTTTATCAACTGGCTGTACTATTAGAAATGTGTGTGGGCTCTGTCAGTATTATAATACCACATAAGCTAAATAGTATAAAGTGCCACACTGTGTCACCATAAATAATGGATAATTTCTCGCAAAATATTCCTATAACAAACAAATGGTTAGCACAACATAAAGGTTATTTTTAAATATTTTTACAATTATCTAAAATTATCTTCAGGTAACAGGGTCACTTTAATTAAAGGAACACTAACAGCTCCTACTACTATGCGTCTACTTACCTTAAAGTGATAGTAATGTTTCATAATAAAAGCAGCTCCAATTAATCTTCAAAGTATTTGGGCCATGGAGAGTGTTATTTCAGTATTATCAGAGTTGTAGTTCAAGAGTAAATAATGATAAAGTATCCCCCTCCTACCCCTTTTACTGATATAACACTGCTCAGCTCAGGGCAGCAGGGAAAAAACTGAAACACCTGTCAATGGGGGCAGGGCTTTCATTGTTCTCATAGTAAGAAGATTGTCCCTTGCTGTGAGCTGTCTGGACTGTGGACCAGATTCCACATCTGAAGGAAGGTGGCTTACACTAGGTAAAAGGGCGGGAAGGGTAAACTTTATCATTCAGTTAGTCTTGGACTGCAACTCTGAGATTATTGAAATAACATACTCTATGGATCAAATACAATGAAGCTGATTTGGAGCTGCTGTTTTTGTGAAACATTACTATCCCTTTAAAGGAGCAATACACATTTTATAAAAATAAATATATTATATAGATTTTCTTTCCGTGTAAAACAAGGGCACGTCCACTGCTGAGATACGCTTTACTCAAAAGTTATTATAGATCACAGTTTGAAACCGTGCCATCTAGTGTCCAAAGCACAATTTTGCATATTGTTTGAGAGTCATTAACTATGGGTCTCTATCGTAACTGGTAGGAACAGCACACCTAGTCAATGAGGTAGTAGAAAATCTTAATGGGAAAAAAAATAGTTTTGAACCTGAAATAACTTATGAATGCAAACTCTTCCAGCATTGTGTGTATCCTTGACTTACTCAGCAGGAAAGGCTGTATTTCTTTTCATTAAAATATCTTACTACTCCTTTAATCTGGGCAGAAAATCTTAATTACCTCTAAAAATTAATTCTGGTGAATTGGTTAATCAATATTAGTACTGGATGCCATGTCCACGGAGGCAGACATGATTGTATGTTGCTGGACTCCAGGATCCCAAGCTTCTTCAGTGAGTGGATCCTGGCAGCCATTAACAAAGAGTCATGGCTGTCTACTTGAACATGATGTCCAGTACTATTAACTGATTACTTTTGGGAAGTCAGTTCACTCAGAATTGATTCTTAGTGGCCAATGGGATTTTTTGTGTGCATATAAAGGTAAGTAGGGGTTTATTAGTAGGGTTTCTTTACACTTTGAGTGCCAGAGAGTTGGGTACTTCTCTTGCACTCAAAGAGTTAAATCCTCTGGACCCTAGAAATGATAGATATATCTCAAAGATCCAAAGGACTAATGATATTTTTACACATTTACACATCTGACTCCAATGAGAGATTTGTATGCTTGTTTATTATCAGTATATAGCAAATGGTCCCAGCAACAGTTCCATGACTTTTAAGACTTCTACTACAGTCTTGACAGGAAATAACTAATGTTCCTAATTATAATTCAATAGGTGAATGAGATGGAAGATGATAGGCAACAGCTGGGTTGCCACTTTTATTGATAAAATTACATGGTGTACTGAAAGACCTGACTAATGACTAAGCTGTCTATAAAATGTTATAAAGTGTTCATAAAACGTTATAACTACCACATAAAAATGTTCTAAAAATCCTGGATCTATGAGCTATGGCCTTACGCTGCAGAAAACATAGTATTAAATCACTCATGCACACATTCCCCAGTACAATAGCCACTAGATTGTGTTTTTAGTATCATTTTCTGTATTGTATTAGCTCTATTTATCCAAGCTTTTGGTATGAGCTCTAAGTAAAATAAGCTATATCTAATGTATTAAGTGAATAGTGTAGATAAGAGATCCATTAAAGTTAGCAAATAGGAAACTGATGTTAGAAGAAATTGTTTATTTGAGGTTGGATATGTTATTTTCCTACATCTTTCATTGTTCTACAATAGATTCTTACCATAAGGGGCAATGTAGATCAAAAACCTGTTAATTACCTTCTGTAAATTCAATAAATAATGTTGTAGCATCCCAACATTTGTAATTTGTAGCTCAATTTACATAGGAAACTTTAACTTCAAATCATGAAAGGGTTTTCTACCTGCCATCGAAACATAATATATTCTTTCCTTCAACAGATCGTGCCTCTTGTTTATCACTTAATGGAATTATGAAAGCTTCCGAGCCTCCATTTTATCCTTGCATGTACCTCAAATACATAAAATATATATATGAAATAAAAGTGAATTCTTGGGTGAAACTGTATTAAAGAATACCCGGTATCCATTTATTAAATAAGCCAGTAGACACAGATTGTTATTGTACACTAACTACTACACTAATGGAATAACATTTTCAGCAATCAGTTTTTTTCGGAACAAATATCCAAACATTAGTCGAAAACCAGTAAGAATAACATTGATCTACTAGACACCCAAAATGTATTTGATGTAAACATAATATATTCCAGTTAATGATACTGATTCTTGATGAGATTCAAAAACCAAGGAAATGAATGGGGAACAGAGAAGTTACTGAAAAGCAGGAATGTATTGCACATTAGTGGATGGAAAAGCAAGGTAGTTAAGAGGAAAATATAAGAAGTCTGAATTAATGCCATAATGAAATTTCTTCTGGTAAATTAGATAATATAAAATGTGTTATGAATTTTACAAGGAATATGTAACTCATCTGTATTATAAGTTCTTCTTTATATCTTATCTAGATAAATTGCATTAACGTTTTAGCCCAAGTAATGTAATATTCTTAAGAAACAACCTGAGGTTATTGTTTATTTTTAACAAGTTGAAGAGCCCGTTACACGGGCCACAGTGCCAATGCCAGCCGGTCATGGGGCAGTCATGTGCAGTAGAGACTGCCCACGTTGCGGCTGATACAGTGCCAGCCAGTCGCGGGCAGTCATGAACAGTAGAGACTGCCTGCACTGCGGCTGATACAGAGCTGGACGCTCCTTTCTAGTCTCTACTGCACATGACTGCGTCGTTACACACGTTTTAGCAAATTATTATATAGGATGGGGGTTTGGTGTATTTTTACCATGGATGCCAAATGGAGTATAAGTCAGACATGTGTGTTCACGTCAGGATATGGTATGAAATCCTTTGAATACTTCATCTTTCACACGTGTTAAATAAAAAGAGTTAATTCTTGGAGAATCAAATACCTGCTTTTAGGTGTTATATAATATTGGCAGGTACATAACCCCTTTATGGTCTCAGGGTACATTTCACTTTAATTTTGTAACAAGGCTGTTCCAGGACTACAGTGGAGGACTCCTGGGTGGTCTATTCCAGTAGCTTGAGTGCAAAGTATTTAGAGTGATGCTTGATCTGAGGTAGTAAGCTAGTGTACCCTTGCTGCAGTACAGGATGGAGTAAAAGGTGTTGGCCACAAGGCCAGATGACAGGATAGGTACACTAGACACCCCTGATGACTGACACCCTGAAGAAGGAGCTGAGGCTCAGGAAACAAAAGGAGATAACTAAAGATAGAGGTAAGAGAGGAGGAGGATGCAAGATCCACTTCAGCCACTAGACGATGAAGAGAAGCTTGAGATACCCTCAAGTACAGGATACAGGCAGGAAATTAATGCAGGATTCGCTTTATCCACTAGATGGTGAAGAGCAGCTTGAGGTACCCCTCAAGTACAGAATGCAGGCAGGAAATTAAGGTATCTCCACTACTGACCACTAATTGGAGACCTATGGTTAGATCAAGGAAAGAGAAGATCCCTCCATGATCTCTTCACATACTGCAGTAGAGAGTGAGAGAACAGAAGACCAGAACAGCAATGACACTGAGAGGATCACAGGATGGGATGAAAGGATCATACTGCGCAGAGCTACTGCAGGAATGGCGGTACCCAGGAGAGGCAATCAGTGAGTGAGCTGGTACAACAGATGAAGAGGTGGGGTGGTAGAATGGTCAAGATAGCCAGGTCAGTAACGGGAGGTTAGTGCGCAGCGCAGGTGAACCAGTGGGAAAGCAGACAAATGAAACCCAGGTAACTCAATCAAGAAATTGTTACAAAGTTGAAACAGAAATAATAAACAGGAACTATGTTTGATGTTGTGGGAGCAGAATAAGTAGACAAGAGCTGCACTCAAAAATCCCAAAATGCCTTCTGTCAGGAGATGGCGGGAGTATAGGTCTATGCAAGTAAAGTCTTAAGTTTAAGGGTGGAATGCAAGAAATGTGCGCAACTGCTTTTTACAGTGTAGTTTTGATAGTAAAATGACTAGCGACAAAATATTACTGCGTTGAGCATGTTGTTTTGCGAATGCCTTTCAAAAACTGGGCGTGACTAAAATGTTGGCTGTTTTGTGAGAGGATTAACGACTGCACCTAATTCAGCAAAGCATTTAGCACACGTTTTCATATATCTGGCTAAATTTTGCCATTCATTTAGGTGTGTTTCTTAACGTTTCTGTTAATTTAGGAGCATGTGATAATCAGTATCAAGGCATTAGTATGCATCTTGCAGCAAAACATGAGCAATCACACATAGCACATACATTTATGTCTTTCAAAAAATAGTGACTGCTCCACTTTCTTGCATTCTGACCTAAGTCCATTCTCAAAGGCAGAAACTGGTGGGCTTTGACAATCCCCATTACTGTCCATGTGACAGAGCACACAGTTCTGGTGGCCAGACTTTGAAACATTATAAAAGTCAGTCTCTGGTCATCAGTAAGGTTACACAAAGTAGCACTAGCTAGATCAGCATTTGTAAGTCTTTTTTCACACAACAGAAGTGCCTGAAGGGAGCCAGTGAGGCATTAGTTCACCTTTAATCTGAACGTTCATTAGCATTTTTGCAATATATTGCTTCTCATGTGTTACATTTTCTGAATATGTCAATATTTTAACACAGCATTTGAATTTTAATTAGTATTGTAACTAGAATAATTTTAACACTGATTATTTCACTTTTGCAATATTAATATGTCTATTGGCATATTGTTGTATATATTACATGACCCATCATCTAAAATAGGTTTATATATTTACATATTTCATATGATATTACCTATGCTTCTTGCTCATCAAAAGGCCATCAGATACAAAGCTTCAGGGACATTACTAGTTTAATTTCATGCATTACACACTAAACCATTAGGTCATCTGACACTCTCAAAAACAGGCATAAGAATAGAGAAGAAATTATCTTATAAATTGTATTAATTTTTTTAACAAATAATTCTAATTGATTTTAATTTGTTTTTTCAAAGCTTCTCTTGAATTCAAGGGTTTAAATATCCATTTATATCAATGGAAATTTGGGGACTTGTTGTTGGCCTGTCCAAGGTGATGTCGTTTTTGCTCTTTCTGCACATAGCCACTTATGAAAGCAAAACTCTTATTTATTAACCATTCATTTCCAGATATATCATTATGGAATGTACTGAAGTGTGCACATTATGTGCAAGTTAAGCTGCTGAGGTAAAACATTTCAGAAAGATACACTTTCCAGTCTTTAACACCAGGTTATGTCTTAATGTAAGGTAAAAGTGAGATACTCTCTCCAGTGTAAGGAACTCCACAATCGCTGTGTTATTCCATGGAGCCTCTTTTTCAGTTTAAGACCTTTTGAATAGCGTAGTTACTGGAAAGTTAAACTCTTACTCCTAGAGGTTCTACAAATAATCATAGATGAACTTATGCAAATAAGTGCTGTGCTCTCTCACATGGATGACAAATGTAGCACCATGCTTGCTACCCTCCTGTCTCCTGTTTTTCTGCCTGTCTTCTCTTCACTTGCATTCCTCTAAAAATCCCATTTCGGGGGGGAGGGGGTTTGGCCTTTTGACAGCATCAGCCAAATATGACTGGCTGACATCTGTTTGTTGTATAAGTAGAGGAGGAATGAATAATAATTATGAGGTTGTTGTGTATTTTTTCAGAAATATTGCATTTTCTAATTGTTTTTATTGGGGCCCTTTTGTACAATATCAATAAATTGTTCTCTTAAATAGCATGTACTTATTCAGTGAGCTTAGAGGAGATAATAGGGGGATCTTGGAATCACTGGGAATTGGACGAGTTGTGTTAGGTCTAGCTCCTTCTAGTGTTGGATCAAGATGTTTGATGTGATTAAAGGAATAACTAAAGGCATTGGACAGCTGTCTGATGATGGGTATAGAGGATTTTGCAGTAGATCTGAATTGGTGGTATATTTAAACATACTGAATGTGAGAGGCTTCTCACCATTTGTATGCTTATTTTGAATATTCTTAGGGGGTCTCCCTAAGAGTGAAGGGTAATCCAGACATGGACCCCTTGCTCTCAGTGCCTAGGGAATCCAGCTGCACCCTCCTGACGAGGTCCAAGAAGGCCGAAACGTATGTCAAGGGTTAGCTGGTGTTCCCATACAGAGGGAACTTACCTGTCATTTTGGTACTGGACCGCCCTTTTAGGCGGGATTAGTCTAATATGTATGTGGAAATTTCTCCTCTGTAATGGCACTAGAGAGCTAAAACGTGATGCTTCTGAGCAGTGACTAGACGGAGAACAGGCCATTGTGCTGTTGTTCATCCTCAGAAGCCTCTCATAGTTTGTATGCTTGGTGGTTTATTTGTAATTGAAATTTGGATTAAAGCATCTATCAGCAGTGGGAATAACTTTATTTCATCTAGCAGTAAACCCTGCAATATGTTTTCCATATTACATATGCACAGTAATATCATTTTAAATATATGTGTGATTTTGTGGGGAAACAACTATATTATCCAGGGCCCATCAATGTTATCATGAGGTTCTTTTCCTAAGCCATGTTAAATACTCACATGTTTAACACCTTCAATGCTGCAGAGGTCTCCAGTGCAATGCAAAGCATTGCTCTTGATACATTTCTATAATCTAAAGGGTTACTTCAGTCACACCTGAATCTGGTAGAATTCGGAAACATATAACCAGACATTTTTTTATGAAGTTTCTATAATTCGCTAACTGGCTCCTGAGTGAATATAATATACTGCAATCATCTGATTTGATATTATCATTACCATGAAGCAATAGTGTGCCAGTTTACCTTTAAGTGTTCAAACCTGCTCTGTCTTGCTAAATTAGATAATCAGAAGAACATTGGCTGCAGCAATCTTGAAAAAAAGCCTTAGGGTCATGTATGTGCATATAACTTCTCAATTAGTTAGTCTGACATCTGGGAGTTGACTTCCTCTCCCAAAAGGGAAAATATTTTGTGACTGTGTAATGGATTTGATACAAGTTAAATATATCTGGAACTGGCACAAACGCAAAGGGAAAATTCCTAAGTCCCACATTTTTCTTTTGAAATGAACATGCTGAGGCTAAAATGTGAAATGGGAAACACAGGAATAACTGTTCTTAACTCGTTTAACCACTTGAAGACCAAAGGAGTGTACAACAAATTGTGAAACATTGCTATGCATATCCTTCTGACCCTGAGGGTGCAGCAAGGTAGGATCCCTTCATACAGCAGCCAGTTATATGTATGTACATTTTAATTTTCTTTGATCCTTTTTGTAGAATATTGCTAAGAGCTCTTTCACATGGCAATAGAACTACAGCAACCACTGCTACATGTCATGCTTGTTATTTCACAAAATTTCTCCTCCATTTATCCACTAATCTAGATGCAGGAGAGTGTATCCGATGGTTGGCCATATTGCTGCCTGATGCCCATGGGGTTGGCTATTTGGAGAGTTTGTGTTGAACATTGCAAGCTCCAACAACTCTCTTGTGAAAGCTCTGGTGGCAGTCCCACAGGCCACCATGCAGACTTTCCATTCTGTATCTTTGCTGTAGTCCTTTGTGAATGCAGTAATAATTCAGTAAGGTGGACTTCTGTGAATTCATATGATATGACAGTCTCCCGAGTGAAATGCACCAGCATAGAATTTGTATCTGTGAACAATACCAGCAATGCTAAATTGTTCCAACCAGTGTGAAAGGGGACTATGTGTTGCTGGTGTAGACTAATGATTCTTGCAGGTTATCCAGGTCTACTGAAGATCATTGTTTGTTGTCACAAAGTGTGATCTAAAGGCAGACATCACCAAAAAAACTTTTTTCAGGAAACTGCAGATAATACAAAAACTAGACTGAGAGTTAAGAGCCACTTATTTTGAGAATAATGGTTCCCAACTAGGGATGGGATAAATGCCCCATTTTGTTCTTGCATGAATTTCTGCAAAAAATGCACATTTTGCAGCTTTTTCCGCAAGAATTCCTGCCCATTGCCACCCCAGACTTCCCCTCAAGAGCAGTCCCATTTTCTGTTATTTTCAATCGCAACAAGAGTTCCTGCCCAATAATAAAAAAACTGGAATCTCCCACCATAAAGCATGTTGAAACAGGCAGGAATAAGAGAGGAAGCAGAAAGACAGTAAGCAAGATAGAGAGAGAGAAAGTAAAAATATAAATAAATTTGTTTTTGTGAGTTTGCTTGCACAATATGAGTAGGATAAGCTGGGCTGCTCCCCAGATCCTGAACATCTTCCCCAAGGATTAGGGGAAACATTAAAAATGATGTTGCTGGAGAGTATCAGCAGCATAGTTCAGCTGCCTGGTGTGCCATCTGAGATAGAAATATAAAATTTGACAGCAGATAAAAACTATTCCGCCCATCTAGTCTGCCCATTTTCCTATTGTAAAATCCTCAAACCTTATTTAGTCCTTGGTCTTGTCTTATGTTCAGGACAGCCTTATGCCTATCCTATGCATACTTAAATTCTGTCACTAAATTAACTTCTACCACTTCTGTTGGTACAATATTCCACTTATCTATTACCATCTCAGTGAAGTAAACATTTTTTACATCACATCTAAACCTGTGTCCCTCTAGTTTTAGACTATGACCTCTTGTCCTAACATTTTTACTTCTTTGAAATGTACTTCCATCCTGTACTTTGTTGAATCCCTTCATGCTTTTGAATGTTTCTATTATATCCCCTCTCTCTTCTTTCCTTCAAGCTATACATGTTCAGAGCCTTTAGTCTATCCTGATATTTCTTTTCCTGTAAACCATTCACCATTTTAGTAGTCCTTCTCTGAATTCTCTTTAGAATATCTATATGCTTCTGGAGATGGAATCTCCAGTACTGTACACAATACTCTAGGTGAGGTATAACCAGAAATCTGTAGAGTGGCATGACCACGTACCTTTTTCTGCTACTTATAAGCATAGCTATACAACTCAGCATCCTGCCTGCATTCCCTGACGCTTCCTTATATTGCCTGCCTACCTTTAAGTCATCAGAAATAATTACTCCTAAATCCCTTTGCTCTGTTGTCTCTAACAGCATAATACCCTTAATGCTATATTCTGCCTTTGGAATTATGTTCCAAGTGCATTATTTTACATTTGTTAACATTAAACTGAAGTTGCCACACTCTTGTCCATTCTTTTAATTTACCTAAGTCATTTGTTATTTGGATTATTCCCCCCAGCAATGTCTACCCTGTTGAGAGATAATGACAAGAGTGAAAGCAGGAGACATTCTCTGTCACATTTGTCATCATCACCAAGAAGAGAGCATCAAGAGACTTGTGGTGGTGGTGGTAATGAGTCAGAGGGTGCTGGAGCTGGTGGTTAGGGGTGGGCGAAAAGTGAGAAAAATTTCCTGCAAAAACTTTTAAGACTTTTCTATTTTTCCGCCTATTTTAACACATTTTTCACCTATGTTTCCTATGGGTACAATATTTCCCACTGCAGTATTACAATATTGCAATATTCTGTGGGTTGTAGTGGAAAAATAAGTAGCTGGAAGTCAAAGTTGGAAGTCCTACAGCAACATATTCCTTGAAAAAATGTGTTAGTATGCAGAGTGCATTTGTCCTTTGCCCACAACATTAACTTCCTGCTTAAGTAACACTGGCACATATTCATGATGTCAAGAAATAAAAAAAAAATAAAGTACAACCTACAATGTGGAAGATGTGTATGGTAGTGGTTGTGGGGGACGATTTGTGTATGAATATACATATATATATATATATATATATATATATATATATATATATATAGTTAAGATTGTAGCCGTATTAGTCCAGTGATGTAGATGTAAAATAACAAATAAAATTAATATCTTGTATTACTTTTTTTATTGGACTAACAGAATTATGGATTGACAAGCTTATATTACTACACAGTTTTTACCATTGTGAGGTTAGAGTCAATCCTCCTCCGCCTCACTTGTGCTGCTGTTAATATATTTATCCTGGCTTTCTCTGTCATGTGTGGTTTCTGCTACCTGATACTCAGATGGTATGAGATGTTGGTTCATTTTTAATAATGTTAGACTCCCTACATTGCTGCCACGTCCTTCGGTCATTCACAATGTAACCAGCTGCACTGAAAACCTGCTCAGACTCAGCGATTGCTGGAAGACAACTAAGGGTTTCCACTGCAGTATGTGTCAATGCTGGACGCACACACTGCTTTCTTTGCCAGTAATCCATGGGGTCATTGTTTCTGCCTAGAACGTAGCTATCCTGCAAGTATGCAGAAACCATCTCACATGCAGTGGGACCACTTCTAGGAGCTAATCCGTGTTCCTGTGTGTCAGTTGCCAACCCATGCTCAGGGAGCAAGTCCCAAAGTGATGTGTTTCCACCACCATCAATGTTGGGTTTTTGCTGCCCCTGCTGAGACCCATGTATTGCCCTGTTTTCAGAATGGGATATTATGGTTGATGATGTAGGTGTTTCTGCTGGTTCAAATGATTCACTGACTTCCTTTTCACTATGCTGTCTAGATGATTTTTGTGTCTTCACTTTCTCCCTCTCATCATCCACAATGCAACCCTCCACTCGATCAATAAGCATATCTCAATATTCCTTGACAGAATCCGATTCCTCAGAGAGTTGCTGCTGATCATCATAAATCCTTACTCACTAATTCCTGCTCCAGTGTGACTTACCAGCATGGTTGCCTCCTCAAATGGTTTCAGCAGCTCACGTACATCGTACATTAGTTGTCATTGGCCAGATGACAAAGAGGATCCTTCCAAAGTCTTCCAGTTTTGCATGGTGTACTCGCTAATGGCCTTATTCTGCTTGTACAAATACTCTAGAATGTACAGCATGGAATTCCACCTGGTAGGGACCTCCATTTTCATCTAGCGAGGGGGCAGGTTATTATGCTCCTGTATGGAATATAGAGCGTTGCGTGCACTTTCTCCCTCCCATCATCCACAATGCAAACCTCCACTTGATCAATAAGCATATCTTGATATTCCTTGACAGAATCCGATTACTCAGAGAGGTTCTGCTGATTGTCATAACAACTTACTCACTATTTCCTGCCCCAGTCTGACTCACCAGCATGGTTGCTTCCTCAAATGGTTTCAGCAGCTCACATACATCTCACATTAGTTGCCATTGGCCAGATGACAAAGAAACCCCCCCCAAAGCCTTCCAGTTTTGCATGGTGTACTCGCTAATGGCCTTTTTCTGCTTGTAAAAATGCTCTAGCATGTATAGCGTGGAATTGCACCTGGTAGGGACCTCCATTTTTAGCTGGTGAGGGGGTAGGTTTTTACACTCTTGTATGGAATATAAAACGTTGCTATCACGGTGCCCGTGTTATTGCTGGCAACATTATGACTGTGCTTCTTCCTCATTCATTCTTATTGGCTAACGTGGTGTTGCTCCACCCAGTGATAACCCTTATATACTGAGCCCTGTCACTTTTCCAGTGCCCTTTCGTGGTGTTTTCGTTACTAGCGCTTGCTCCAGAATTCGTGTTTTTCCTGCGTATAACCCGGATTGCCTGACTACTCTGCCTGTATCGTTCCTGCTCTGTGTACCGACCCGGCCTGGCTTACGTTCCTGCTCTGTGTACCGATCCGGATTGGCTGATGTTCCTGCTCTGTGTACCGACCCGGCCTGGCTGACGTTTCTGCTCTGTGTACCGACCTGGCCTGGCTGACGTTCCTGCTCTGTGTACTGACCTGGATTGGCAGAGGTTCCTTCTCTGTGTACTGATCCGGTCCTGATTACTACCCATCCAGTATCCGATTGTGGGCCACACTCCAGTCTCTCTCTGTCCACGGGCAGATCCGTTGCTGCTCCGGCAGCCAGTTACTGTGACCCGATCAGTATTGTGACTAGTGATACGACATCCAGTGTTGTAGTGTCCTTCGGTAGCACCACGGTACGCTTGACCTATATTGCTCTAGCTGAGGTTGGTCTTTCCTGGGCGCCTCAAGCTTTCTCCATACCTGTAATCGATTCTAGGTCTGAGAGTTCATTAACCCCTTGTGGGTTGGTGCCTGGCACATTGGGTACAGTCATTGCAGTTGCTGATTGGCGTTACTCCGTGCCTCCGTTGCAGTCCTCCTTTGGCAGCTCCGGTAGTCTGTCGTTTGTCCAGGTCCTTCATTGCTGTCGCTGTCTTTGTCGCTATTGTGTCACTCTCTGAGTAGAGAGTGTATTAAGGGCCATTGTACTATTAGGGCCTGTCCGTCCTCCCGGCCTAATAGTAATCACACTATCCGTATTTCGTTTGGATTCACACAAATTGTACCTGATCTGTGTCAGTATAGTATTGTATATATATATATATATATATATATATATATATATATGTATATATATATATATATATATACTGGACCTATGTGGGTACTAATAACAGTCTGTGTCAGTATAGTATTGTATTGTATATATATATACTGGACCTGTGTGGGTATTTTGTACTGCTACCTGTCCTGTGTCAGTAATATACTGTTGCATACATACTGGACCCGCGAGGGTTATTTTATTACTGTGGTTCTTTAATAAAATTGCATTTTACCTAAACCTTCCGTGTCTGAGTGTCCATGAAACCGTTACAGTTGCATGCACTGTCGAAGCAACTAAAAGGACCACAGATTTTGCATGCAATAGTAAGCATCTCTCTAAGGGATTCGGATTCTGTCAGGAATCTGGTGACAACCATATTTAGCACAGGAGCAAAGCAGGGCAAATGCACAATATCACCAATTCTCAAAGCAGCGATTGTGTTGGGACCATTATCAGTAGACACAAAACCAGCTTTTACGGAGCAGGGTACAAGCCACTCTATCACCAGCTCTAGCTTACTTAAAACATGTACTGCTTTGTGAGACTGTCTCTCTCTCTGTGAGACTGCTGCTGCCGCCTTTTAATCACACAGCCAGAGCCTAAAGCTTATTTACTGGCCATCACCTGATGCTGTAAGCTAGTGTTGCCCACTGTTGGTGGTGGGAGGGAATGCAAGTGAGCAGTCCCCATCATATAGTCTGTACTCTTCCCACGTGTCCACATATCTATCAGGTGAATTTTCTTTCCGTAGACACTTTTCAGCCCTTTGCCCACCACACTAACCACCTGCTTGTACAATTCAGGCACTGCCATCCTGAAAAATAACTGCAGCTTGGGATATGCCAGCGTGGCGTTACACATGACATCAGTTCTCTGAAACCTCAGTTTTCTACAAAAGAATATGGCAGCATGTCCACCGCCTGCATCTTGGCAACCTTGCCATTCCACAGGAGTACTTTGGGATTGTTTTTGTGACATTTTTAACTCTTTCCCAGGAACTCAGTCAGCGTGTGTTGGCAAGATATGGCAGAAGAACCCTGGAACTTTATTACTTTAACAGTATAACTAAAGGAGGTGGTGGAGGTAGAGGCATCATGTGTGGGCAGTCTATGACTCTTGCCATCTCTTACAGCAAAGCCAGAGTCATCATACTCCTCTGCAGCAGGAGCCATAGGTGTTATTTGGAGTGAACTAACTGTTGGCAGTAGCACATTCTCCATAACATAACACCACTACTTCTTTTTTCTGTCCCAGAACCCTGGGAACTTTTAAGAGTGCTTCTGCTGCTGCTAATTGCTGCACCTTTGACCTGCTGATAGTGTGTCCCCCAGTCAGACCTGTGGTTGTGCTTCAGGTGGGATCTCATAGAGGAGGTGCCTAGATTTGAGCCTGCTTTCCCTCTGCTCACATGCTTTTTGCACATACAATAGATAGCAGAATGCTTAGCTTTAGGATCCTGAGTGACGTATCACCATACTGTGGACGTCATGGATGGAGGGGTTCCTGAGGTGCTGCTACTACTACTGGGGCTAAATGTTGATGCAATTCTACTGCTACTACTACTAGGTGTAAAAGGTGCAGCACTTCCAGCAGCAGCAGCAGATGCACTCATCATATCTAACATATATGAATATTTTAACCTGTGTTGCTGTTAAAATCTTACTATTTGATGCAGCAGACAGTTCAGCTGCTACACTTTCCTCTATTATGCAATTGCCATAATCAACACTAGAATGTGACTTGTTGTCATCTTCATCTTCTTTAGTGATGAGCGAGCATGCTCGGCCGAAGCTCGGTTCGGCTCGGTTCGGTGATGAGCGAGCATGCTCAGCCTCATTCAACTTGAATGAGGCTTTCCGGGCCCCCCTCATTTGGCCGGGAGATTCAACCCCGACGCCCGCAGCTTACCTGATCTCTCACTCATCTCGCCGCTCTAGTAATACAGAGCGCTGGGAGATGACATCATCTCCCAGCCTCTGCATTACTACAGCGGCGCCGGGAGCTTCAGTCAAAGAGATCTGTGCCGAAAGAGGCACAGATCTGTCAAGTACACCGCTAGACCACCAGGGGAAATGTGAAGATGAAGGTGCAATGTGGAGGTGAAGTGGAGATGGGGGCATTGCGGAGATGAAGGGGGCATTGTGGAAGGGGCATTGCGGAGATGAAGGGGGCATTGTGGAAGGGGCATTGTGGAAGGGGCATCGTGGAGATGGAGATGAAGGGGGCATTGTGGAGATGGAAGGGGCAGTGTGGAAGCGGCAGTGTGGAGATGGAAGGGGCAGTGTGGAGAAGGTGGCATTGTGGAAGGGGCAGTGTGGAGATGAAGGGGCAGTGTGGAGATGGAAGGGGCAGTGTGGAGATGGAAGGGGCATTGTGGAAGGGGCATGGTGGAGATGAAGGGGGGCATTGTGGAGATGAAGGGGCAATTGTGGAAGGGGCAGTGTGGAGATGAAGGGGACATTGTGGAGATGAAGGGGGCATTGTGGAAGGGGCAATGTGGTGATGAAGGGGCAGTGTGGAGATGAAGGGGCAGTGTGGAAGGGGCATTGTGGAGATGAAGGGGGCATTGTGGAGATGAAGGGGCAGTGTGGAGATGAAGGGGGCATTGAGGAAGGGGCAATGTGCATCCAGACATCCTCCCTATGCTGTCCCTGAACCATTTCTGTGGTGTTTCCATCATTTTCTGACCTTTTCCTATGAACCAGGCACCCTCCCCTCATCAGAGCAGGGGGTGCCTGGTGTAATGCTCGAGTCCTCCCATTGACTTCAATGGGGCTCGGGTGCTCGGCCGAGCACTCGAGCCTCCGGGGGCGCTCGGCCAGAGCACCCGAACACCCGAGCATCGGGGTGCTCGATCATCACTAATCTTCTTATATGGTTCTTTTTTTATACTGGCACTGGTGGTGATGGAAGTTTTGGAGGAGAATCCTCATCATCATTTATTGCACACACTTCAGCAACCATTGCAGTCAGTTTCTGAACTACTATTTTACTCTCATGTCCCTGCACTTCTCCACATTTCCCCCTTCCCCTGCCCCTTGTGCATTTGCTGAACATTACTCAACTACTGTGTGTGTTTTTACTCTACAGTATACAACACAATTGACCAAGTGTGATGTCTTGCCTTAACTCAGTCAGCTGTCTGAACAAAGGGAACAAAGAACATGGAAGGAAAGACCATAGTAAGTCAAGTGAAAACCCCCCACAAACCAAGAAGTTAGATAATGACGCCTGCGTCTTTGTTCTCTTCTTTGGCTAAGGTCTGGCTGCAGGAAAAGATCACTGTTATCCCTCTGGCACCCTCAGGGTCCTCTTCTTTCTCCTTTTCAGCACTACCACCATTGCTGCCATTACCACCACCAGCTGACAGTGAGTCTGCAGATGTGAGGATCTGGCAGTCTGTCTCCACTCACTGCCCCTTGTGTGTTCCACTGATTACACATGGCAATGTGTTGGAGAGCAATTGAATGCAGGGAATCAGGGAGCATTTGCAAAAAGTTCATCTCACTGAATATGCCAAGCTGATGGCAGGGAGAATGTATTAATTTTATTGTCTTGTCACCCCCCACTACCACCTACTCACTTTTATTTAGTGGAGCTGACAGCAGCACCTGATTTCTTGGGGGATGCTTTAACATTGGCAACATAAACATAGTTACAGTTATGTTTATTGATTAATATTAAAACAAGAACATGTGCCAAGTGTGGTTATTCCAATACTTTCCTCTTTCGCAATGTTCCACATTACTGTGTACATCACAGTTGCAGATGATAATTTCACAGTTCCTTCCTGCACTCAAGGGAAATAATAATAATAATAATCCAACACAACCCTGACAACCACATGAGCCTTGGGTGTTATTGCAAATTAATAAGATCTTGGCAATCTCTCTGACACATCTACATCACTTCTGTTATGTGCCCAAGAGCACTGTGAACTATTAAGATTGCGTCTACCTATGCTAGTCATGACACCTCTGACATGCTGATGATGTGTCTCCCAATCAGGTCTGTGGTTGTGCTTCAATTGGGATCTCAAAAAGGATGTGTCTAAGTGTGATTGCTACTTTCCTTCTGCTCACATTTTTTTTTACACAGACATCAGATAGCAACATGTTAAGCTTTTGGGTACTGTAGTCACTTCATAAATTCATTATTACAGGGGGTAGATGTTGCAATTGTGCTAGCAGGTGTCAATGTCACTGAACTTCCAACAGCTGCAGAAACACACATTATAGTTTGGGTTGTGGATGTTGCCGAACTGTGTTGATGAGTACTCAACAATAGTGTGTATGGCAGACTGGGGGTGGATTTGGAAGCAGTTATGGTGCTGATGATTAATAAAATGATATATTTTTAGGAATCATGTCTTGACTTGTCCAGAGTGAGAATTTCCAATTGATCTTTCAGACATCTTATAAACAGGCATAGTTATCCTTTTCTGTGTTAGAATATTTAATCTTTTCATTTCAGCTAATTTTATGGCCATCTCATCATAACTCTTAATTCCATCAGAAGAAGGTGAGGACACTGGAGGGAAATATTCTAGCTCAACATTATCATTAATAATTAGGTAATCAGCATCACCCACTGCTTCCTCTCCACTACATTCACATTTCTCTAGGCTTTTTGAAGTCTCAAACAATTTATTTTTATGTTTCCACTTAGGGGGATTTTCAGAAAATGTTATACTACTTTCAGGACAAATGTTGTACTTGATACTATCATAGTCAGGCACAGCAGTTTGTTTAACTACTACACCCTCATCTTCTATGAAATCAATACTAGAATGTGACTCATTGTTATCTATAATGTTCTTAAATGGTTTATTACTACTGTTGGTTATGATGGAACATTTCATCTCACTTTACAAACAGCCCTCAGAAGGAGGGTTATCATTGTCATTTATTGCACACACTGCAACAACCATGGCCTTAGTCAGGTTTTGGACTATCACTTTACTGCTGTCCCTATCTGCCACTGTCTACAAAAATAATTAAAACCCCTACTCCCTGCAACTGTGACTACTTCTCCTTCTCTTTTCCTTTCAATCTGCCTGAGTTTGTGTCAACATTTAAGCAGCTGCTTTCTCTTTCCCACCAATGCCATTGCAGTCTTAGTTTTTATAGTACAGGGCGAGGATAGTCCTGATAGCTTCAGAATCAGTTGTTAGCAATAAGGGATACATTGTTCAGATAGCAGCTGCTGCCTGAATGCAGCACCACCACACCTCATTCAATATACTGGTCCCTTTTCTCCTGGCATTTGTGGGAGTCAAAAAGAGAAAGCGCACACAATATCAGTGTAGACTGTTGAAATATGGTTGTTTTGTAGATATTTACACCTCTACCATGTGCATCATAAGCTATCTCCTTATGCTTTAGGAGGACTTTTTACCAGAGGTCCATAAGAGAATAGCAGCAACAGCGAGTGAAGGACTTTTATGAACTCTCTAACCTAATCACGTAATGTGAAATTGCAAGTGTATGTGTTTCTGTGGTAATTAGGAATATATTGAGCTGGTATTTGTGAGAGTCAGTGCCAGTGACACTTGTCTGTCTCTTGGGTGTCAATCTGCAAACTAATCAGTCACAGAGGCTCAGCGAGCACAGGAAGGAACCTGAATGATCATCTGCCTCACTTCTCAGTTTTTTTCTGTTTTTTTTTTTTTTGGGTGGTATGTTTCCTTACTCCTTTTACATTCTACCTGTTTCCCTTTACTCCTCCAGACACAGAGACAAATTATCTACCAACAGAACTCCCAAACAATAACTCCATCTCCACTTTCTTTACCTATGCTTCTCTACCTTGCAAATTGTGCAGTTTCTCACTCACTCTCTCTCTCACACACACACACACACACACAGCGGGAATTCAGAGGAAACTCTCCATGTGCAATGTAATGATGTAATGATGGAAAAGAGTGTGCAGTTTAACCCCTTAACGCCATGTGACATACTATGACCGTCACGGTCCTTGAAATACTGAAGGACTGATGACGGTCATAGTACGTCACGTACGTTTTACTTACAGCGCTCTACCGGGAGCACTGTAAGTAAAAATAGGGCCTGAAATTGACCACTCCAAGATCGGAGCGATCTCTATCAGGCCCCATAGTGACACGCCGATACACCCAACAGGTCACGTGTACCGGAGCATCAGCATGCATCAACGCGGTCCTTATGGGACGGAAACGCTGGCCGCTAAGGGGTTAACATTGATAAATGTAAAATAATGCACTTGGGACATAAAAATCCAAAGGATAAACATATTATTAAGGGTACTATGTTGTCAGAGACAAGAGAGGAAAGGGATTTGGGAGTAATTATTTCTAATGACTTAAAGGTTGGCAGGCAATGTAGTAAGGCAGTGGGGAATGCAAGCAGGGGTTGTATAGCTAGGGGCATTAGTAGCAGAAAAAGGGAATTGGTCTACAGATCTCTAGTTAGACCTCACCTAAAGTATTGTTTACAGTACTGGATACCTCATCTCCAGAAGGATAGAGATACTCCAGAGAAAATTCAGAGAAGGGCTACTAAAATGGTGACCGGTTTACAGGAAAAGACATATCAGGATAGACTAAAGGATCTGAATATATATAGCCTGGAGGAGAAAAGAGAGAGAGGGGATATGATAGAAACGTTCAAATACATGAAGGGATTCAACAAAGTGCAGGATGGAAGTACATTTCAAAGGAGTAAAAATGTTAGGACAAGAGGCCATAGTCTAAAACTAGAGGGACACAGGTTTAGAAGTAATGTAAGTAAGTTTTACTTCACTGAGAGGGTAGTAGATAAGTGGAATAGCATGCCAGCAGAAGTGGTAGAAGTTAAGCATGCATGGGATAGGCATAAGGCTGTCCTTAATGTAAGAAAAGACCAAGACCCAAAAAACGTTTGAAGTTTTTACAGTAGGAAAATGGGCAGACTAGATGGGCCGAATGGCAAAAAAAAAGCTGGAAAAGTACACTTTTCATGAAAAATTTCCAACACGTTGTTAAGTGCAACTTTTCGCCTGTTTCACTCTTGAAAGATACAATTTTCCCCTTCCCTGTTCCAAACCCTATCCTCATGGGCACCTAACAGACCATGTCTAGGATTTCAGATGTGTTAATTATAAGCAAAGCCATTTTAATTAACTCACCTGTGCACAAGCAGGGAAATTCTAAACACATAGGGATAGATTTAACCCTTTGAGTGCCAGATGGGTACTGAATGCATTGCAAAGCAATGCGTTCCGTACACCTCTGGCACTCAAAAGGTAAAAGATAGCTAACACCAAAAAAAACAGGTGACACCATTTTTTTCAAGCACAGTAAGCAATTTAAAGACCTGTGCTATGAAAAAATGCAGGCAAAAAAACAACCCTGCCAGTCCCTACATTTATATGAGTTTCGGCCCATTAAGAAATTTTAAAAAATGCTACAAGTTGCCATTTAATAGTCTGTGTTAACCCTAAAGATCCACATAAAAGACTCGCATAAAATTAAAGACCCAGTTTTTTTTTACTAAAGTCTTTTATTGGACCTTTAGTCAGCCGACTCAACTATTAAAAGGCAAAAAAAAAGACCCCAGTGGATGTATTGATATGGGATCCTAAGGCCCATATCAATACATCCAAAATGCCTAAAAAGTGTTCAGTGTTAGTAGAATTAACCAGTTGAGTGCCAGTGGGGTATAATTACCCCACCGGTATTCATAGGATTAACACAACTAAGTAACAAAGCAACATCCCATTACAAGTAACACTTACCATTAATCCTGATCTCCAGCGGAGTCCTCAGCATGCTGGTCATCTACTGTCTACCTTCTTCTCTTTGTTCTTGTATCCTCTTTCTTCTAGCTGTAAAAAAACATAATCATATTAATAAAGTTTGCTGAAATATCACGGACAATAATACATAGTTTAACCCCTTGAGTGACAGAGAGGTTAAATGGGCTGGGAAACATTTAGCAATGAGCTATTATTCCCAAGGGCTGTAGTACCCAGCTCAAATCCTCGAGACAGCAAAGGGTTTCAGGATCTCCTCGTACACGCACAGGTGGATATTATAAACATAGGTAGATCTGTCACAATGACAATATGACTGATTGTTCCACCTGTGCCTTTATGAGGAGAACTTGGAAATCTTCACCACTGATGTGTCACAAGGATTGGAGTTGAGAATAACTGCCCATGAAATCACCAGTTCTTATTTAATTTAAAACGAATTGACAAAATTGCACGACTCTAGTGAAAAACAAACACTGCCGTGTTGCATTGGATCCTTTGCAGTCCTGCAGAATGAATATTTAATATGCTTCCCGCTTTAAAAGGGTGATCTCTTCACATTCATTTAACCCGAATAGTTTATCTGGATAATGTTCCTTTCCACAACATTCACACACATTTAAATAATTTATTTTTGTGCATTTTATCTCTCCTGCTGTTTCAGTTTACAGTTTCATAAACATCAGTGTCCCTTATGAGTCAGTCAGATCTTTTGAAGCACACTGTTGTGAGGAAGTGTTGCAGGCAGACTTAACAAAATAAGTTACTATATACAGGCAACTGAGGATATAATACAAAATGTAAATAGATAGGTATATCTTACTGCTTTATGAAGGTCAGCTTACTAGTACTGGGATTTCATTGCAGGTGATAGATGTTCACATTGGTTTTAACCCACTGATTGAAGACTACAAGGAAATTTGTAGATAAAACCATTGATAACATTATCAACTGCAATGGCAAGTCAATTTACTAACCCTTTGATTGCCACAGGGATATGCAACACATTGCTTCTCTCAGCTCCTTTTGTATCTACAGCTCTCTCGCTCTGTCTTGTATCAAACCCTATTCTTTAGTTGCTCCTTATCTATGGAATGTTCTGACTCCCAGCCTACGCCACTGCACTTCTCTTGAGGTCTTCAAGTCTTGTTTTAAAATTGTACCTTCTCAACAAGACTTCAACAAGTTGGAAGGCACAGACTTCATACATCCAAGGCTCTTATAATTTACTTATTTATGTTCCACTATCCTGACAGAAATTGAGCACTGTATTCGGCACTGAACCCTAATGTTCTCTACATGTCTCCCTTTACCACATTATACTGTAAACTTTTGAGCAGGGACCCTATTTCCAGTGTATCATTTCCCTAAGCACTTGTGACCCTGTATTGTCTACACCTTTAAACTGTAAACTGCTGTGTAAACCTGTGGCGCTATATAAATAAACATATAATTCATTCATTCGCCATGTGTATCATATCCCTCTAGCATTCACAGGTTAACAAATTTCAAAGTCATTTATTTCTAGGGCATATTTCCTCTTTAAGATGGAGAGTATTAATTCTGGGGTAAACCAACTATTCCATGTGAGATACAGAAAATGTTGCCCCATTCCAATTGATTTAAATGTCTTTTAACCCCATGAATGCTAGAAATGCTTTGCAAAGCATTGAAGGGCTATATAGCATTCAAGGGGTTAAATTCCATGCTTACATCAATGGGACTGCTCCCCTATGGTGCAGTTGGTGTGTCCCAAAATTGCTCCACTTCTTAGTACATCCGCCTCGTTAGTTACATATTTTTTTTGTTGGCTCATGAGCATGAAGTATCAGAAATCCAAAGGCGTTTTAAACTCCAGAAGTAGTTTACTTGAGAAGCCCAAGGGAATTGATATCTTCTTTAGATTTTTATCAGTATTGGATTTTCTAATTTTCAAACTAGATTGAACATTTTTCACTGATGCACAATCTATTATTACATTTTGGCACACAGTATAGAATTTATGATTCTCACTACTTATTTTTGTTGTACCATCTATTTTCAGCATGTTTTCTTGCAAGCAATTTATGCCCATACTTGTATTTCTCTATACGCGGTTGTAAAGATCACAATGAGGAGATTAATGTATTTTGTTACCAATAAACTGTGTTCAGGTTTGTATTTTTATATCGTGGTTCGATAAAAATAAAATTTACAGTTCATGCAAACATCTCTCATGTGAGTTAAGTTTATCGGTAAAAAAAAAAAAAAAAACGACTAGGCAAAATATCTGAAATTAAAGGAGACGTAACAACTTCTAATAATAACTGCTGTTAATCTTACTGTGGCCAGAAAAGCATAATGAAGCCTAGGAATTTTGCCCCTGTGGGTTTTTCAAAAGACAGTGTCACCAATGTCCTCCTGGATGTCATGTTCATGCAGGCGAACAGTTACTGGCAGTTTTTTCAGCTGAAGTAGACAGAGGACGTGAGTTAGTCTACTTGACCTTTATGAATCAGAGGAATGGACAATTAATTATGACGGTTTAAGCTTATCATGTGAGGTGGACAGAGTTTGTGTGCTGTGTTCAAACTATCAACTGTTATTTCTGCCTCCATGGACATCACATCCAAAACTGACAGAACATATCTGTTAAGCAAAAGCACAAGGACAAAATTCATATGGGCCATTAGGATTTTCTGGTCATAAGGTAAGTGGAGGGGATTATTATTAGAAAGTGTTACTTCTCCCTTTAAATTATTATTAATTATTATTTAACCCCTCTAGCGGTGTTGGTGGTTTGCCTTGTTATTGCTCTACTTTTGTTTTATATACAATAATGTGCAAAAGTTTTAGGCATTGAAAAAATGCTGTAAAGTAAGAATACTTTCAAAAATAGACATGTTAATAGTTTAAATTTATCAATTAAGAAAATGCATAGTAAGTGAACAAAAGAAAAATCTAAACTAAATCAATATTTGGTGTGACCACCCTTTGCCTTCAAAGTAGCATCAACTCTTCTAGGTACACTTGCACACACTTGGTTAAGAAGCTTGTAAGGTAGGTTGTTCCAAATTTCTTGGAGAACTAACCATAGTTGTTCTGTAGATTTAGGTAACTTCAGCTGCTTATGCCTCTTCATGTAATCCCAGACAGAGTTAATGATGTTGAGATCAGGGCTCTGTGGGGGCCATACCATCACTTCCAGGACTCCTTGTTCTTCTTTACACTGAAGATAGTCTTAATGACTTTGGCTGTATCTTTGGAGTCATTGTCATACTGCGGAATACATTTGGGGACAATCAGATGCCTCCCTGATGGTACTGCATGACGGATAACTATTTGCCTGTAATTCTCAGCATTGAAGAGACCATTAATTCTGACCAAATCCTCAATGCCTTTTGCAGGAATGCAGCCCCAAACTTGCAAGGAACCACCACCATGCTTCACTGTTTTCTGCAGACACTCATTCTTGTACCGCTCTCCAGACCTTCGGGGAACAAACTGCCTTTTGCTACAGCCAAATATTTCAAATTTTGACTCATCAGTCCAGAGCACCTGCTGCCATTTTTCTGCAACCCAGTTCCTGTGTTTTCGTGCATAGTTGACCTTGTTTCCACATCAGACGTATGGCTTTATGGCCACAAGTTTTCCATGAAGACCACTTCTGACCAGACTTCTCCAGACAGTAGATGGGTGTTCCAGGACCCCGCTGTTTTCTGCCAGTTCTGAGCTGATGGCACTGCTGGACATCTTCAGATTACGAAAGGGAAGTAAGCATGCTGTGTCTTTCATCTGCTGCACTAAGTTTTCTTGGCCGACCACCACTGCGTCTATGGTCCTCAACATTGCTTGTTTCTTTGTGTTTCTTCAAAAGAGCTTGGAAAGCACATCTGAAAACCCCTGTCTGCCTTGAAATGCCTGCCTGGGAGAGACCTTACTCATGTAGTTTAACTACCTTGTGTCTTGTTGCTGTGCTCAGTCTTGCCATGGTATTTCAACCTACATATTAAATTGATGATCATTAGCTCCTGTTTGGTATAATTGTTTTATCATACACCTGACTATTTGTCTATAAAATCCCTGACTTTGGGCAAGTGTACCTAAAAGAATTGATGTTGTTTTGAAGGCAAAGGGAGCTCATCCAAATATTAATTCGATTTAGATTTTTCTTCGGTTCACTCATCATGCATTTTGGTAATTGATACAAATAAACTATGAACATGTCTACTTTTTAAAGCACACACACATATATATATATATATATATATATATATATATATATATATATATATATATATATAGTTCCATGGAACGCACAAGATGGTACTCAGAGTATGAGAAGCTTATAATAATCTATTGTATACATGCCAATGTTTTCGGTCCCAGATGAACATTTCTCAGGCCCTGTCCATGAGGAAGGTCCATCTTAGACTGAAAATGTTCAGCATGGATACAATCAAGTAATTGACATAAGCTGCACAGACTCTGAGTGCTGTCTCATATGATTCTTGGAATACCTCAGGCTGAGTACACATATATTCTATTTTTTGGGGGACGTACACCTAAGTATTTGAGAACTGTGTATCTTTATTTCTGTTTGTGAGTGCCGCTGCCTATTTTTTAAAAATATATATGATATGACCCTAACATGAAGGTAAAAATGGAGCACCTCTGCATCAAAACAATTTGGTCTCATGGGCCTTAATCTTAAAATAATTGAGGAACAATTCTGGAGCAACCAATAAAATGTTCCTTTGATTTTAAAGAGGTTTTAACCCCTTGAATGTTAGAGAGGTCCAAAATGGAAAGAAATCCACTGCACTCGAGAATGTCTCCTAAAATCACTTCTTTTATTAGAACAATACCGGACGGACACAGTCTCACGAGTTCCGCACATATAGTGCTTACTCATAGACTGACCAAGCAACAAACATATGCTGCCTTTATGCAGGATGATATAACAGCTTTCATTCAAAGAGACCAATCTCCCATCAGTATCAATTAATCAATTGATTCATGACTATGTGATTCCAAGTACTTTATCTCTGTGTAATCCACATCTTGTTTAAATACCCTGGATGTACTTAACTTTTTAAATGATTACACCTTCTATTGTACCTAGCCGCCTAGCCCACCAGATAAATCAGTACCACCAACATGAAAAATTAATAAAATATACGATAAAAATATATATACACATTTTAAAATCATAATTCCCACAGACAAAGTATATTATCACTCATACAAATAAGGGAACATCAAAAGAAGAGTCTATATTCCTTCTTATTAGCTTTTATGCAAATTTTCATCTATTGCACAAATCCCTACCCATGAAAATGACATCATTGATAATAAAATTCTAGTGAACTTATTTTTTTGCTTATATATATATATATATATATATATGATTAACTCTATCACTCCAAGGGGTAAACAGACATTATACTCAGACCGCTAAGTACCGGAGGAGAACATAACGGGCCATCAGACAATACGGTCCACAACCCTCCTGTATTTCATGGGTTAATGTTAGCGGTTACCAAATATACAATTACCCAAACCCCCATGAAGCAACAGAATCAAAAATAAGAGATCAAGATATTTGGTAACCGCTAATATTAACCCCTGAGATGTGGGAGGGTTGAGGACCGTATTGTATGATGGCCTAATATGTTCTCCTCCGGTACTTAGAGGTCTGAGTATAATGTTTGTTTTCCCCTTGAAGTGATAGAGTTAATCACATATATAAGCAAAAAAATAAGTTCATTAGAATTTTATTATCAATGATGTCTTACATTATTCATAGGCAGGGATTTGTGCAATAGATGAAAATTTACATAAATGCTCATAAGAAGGAATATAAACTCTTCTTTTGATGTTCTCTTATATGTATGAAGGATAATATGCTTTGTCTGTGGGAATTATGATTTTAAAATGTGTGTGTATATATATATATATATATATATATATATATATATATATATATATTTTTTTTTTTTTTTTTTTTTTTTTTTTTTTCATCTTATATTTTATTAATTTTTCATGTTGGAGGTGCTGATTTATCTGGTGGGCTAGGCGGCTAGGTACAATAGAAGGTGTAATCATTTAGAGAGTTAAGTATATCCACGGTATTTAAACAAGAAGTGGATTATAGAGAGTTAAAGTACTTGGAATCACATAGTCATGAATCAATTGATTGATACCGATGGGAGATTGGTCTCTTTGAATGAAAGCCGTTATAGCCACCCACATAAAGGCAGTACATGTTTTTCATTTGGTCAGTCTATGAGTAAGCACTATATGTCCCTCCGGTATTCATTGTTCTAATAAAAGAAGTGATTTTAGGAGACATTCTCGAGTGCAGTGGATTTCTTTCCATTGTAAAGTTCATACTGTGGATGTTTCAGCGTATCTTCTTATCCTTCCCCGAGGCAGTGAACACATCAGTGAGAGACTTTCAATACTAGTGCCAAGACTGATGCCGCATATCATATTACAATTCATGTTCGAGAGGTCTCCAACTCATTGTGAAGCAATGCATTAAAGACCTTTCTATTATTCACGAGTTTAAAATCTCCACTCAAATCATTGAGAATTTTTTTAATATTTATTACTCCCTTGTAGTGCCTGTTGGTTTGCCCCATATTTCTTTTGTGAACTAGGCCCGATGTTTCAATGCACATACTTTAGCTTGGAAAATTCCGTACTTCAACCACAATGTCTCTAGTTACCATGCCATCAGTTAGCATAATTTCCTAAGCATTGCTGGACCTGAAGTTTGCTCTGAGACAAGACAGAATCATGGCTTCCATCAAAGAATTATAAATCGTTCTCCAGATCAGGATTTTATATGGTCAATGAGAACAAATAAGCATAATATTCAAGTTCATTTAAAGGAACACTGAACTTTAGGTATGGAAAAAGTATTGTAGGGGTTTTCCTGATAAGTAAAACATGGATATTTCTAATGTTAGGAGATGCATGTTTTCATAATTATTATGACTGAAACTGTTGGGTTTTTATATTAACAGTGCCATCTATTGGCTAGGCTTAAAACAGTTATTCTAAGCAGTGAATCACTGACAGTAGTTCTCCATAGAATGTTATAATAACAATTGACTTGTTTTCTGACAGTTTGAACTTTCAAGACGTAACGACACTTTTACTTCCCGACAGTCTTGACTATTATAACTTTTAAATAAACCAACTGCCTGGGGTAGAAGTACCTTTGTTTTGCTAAACAAGAAAAGTACTATAAGTTTTGTAAAAAAAAAAAAAAAAAAAAGTGTACTGCTCATTGACCACAACAGGTGTTTATCAGCTCAGAGAGATGGTAAGCACTGTATGCTTCCTAAGTGAATATTTTTTATTATTATTTTTATTTAGGGAAGCTAATGAAAGGCCTCTTTTTCAAGGCATTTAGAAATGTTGGAAGTTAAAGTGGAACTGCCATACTTAGATACTTTTTGTTTGCCTAACAGAAAATTGTAGTCTGCATATACATATTTCTGTAAAATAATTTCTAAGAAAATCAAATGCAATATTTTGATAGTAAAGTGTAGCCCTCTATGTTGCTTATATGCACAATATGCTAATCAGTTATTTTTAATGCAAAACTTAATGCTCTATATGCCATTAGAATTTACCAGTGCATGTCATGTGCCACCAACAAATAATGGTTCATTTATCAAAAACTATTTATGTTACAAACAAAAGGATAACATAAAATAAATTAACTAAAATTACTCTATTTTAGGGTGATGTTTCTACTTTAATAACAGGGTTGCCATGCTGCTGTTTTTGTAAGAGATAAGGTTGTACGTTCAAATGAAAAGTGGAGAAGTTCTGGGGTAAACCCTGGTAAGAAAACATATTGTCCAACAGATGTTAATGGGATAGTAATGTTTCATAATAAAAGCAGATCTAATTACTCATCATAGTATTTGTGCCATGTAGAGTATTATTTCAATTCTGTCAGAGTTGTAGTGCAAGAGTAATTCAATGACAAAGTATCTCTCTCCCACCCCTTTTACTGATGTAACACTGCTCAGCCAGAGCAGAAGCGAGGTGCCAAGGTAGACTGCAGAGAGAGAGAGACGATCTTCAATTAAGGTAAGGGAAAAAGCTGAAAAACTTGTCAAGGGGGCAGGGCTTTCATTGTTCTCATAGGAAGAAGATTGTCCCCTGCTGTTATCTGTCTGGTCTTTGGACTGGATTCCACATCTGAGAAGAGATGGCTTACACTAGGTAAAAGGGTCGGGAGGGGAAACTTTGCTTGTGAATATCTCTCAAACCATAAAGGTTTGAGAGATAAGACTTATATCGTTCTTCATGTTTTTTATTGCCTATAAAATAAAATAAAGTTAAAATGAAGTATTACTATCCCTTTAAAGGGATAGTAACACTTCGTTTTAACTTTATTTTATTTTGTAGGCATTAAAAAAACATGAAGAATGATATAAGTCTTATCTCTCAAACCTTTATGGTTTATGAGATATTCACAAGCAAAGTTCCCCTCCCCGCCCCTTTTACCTAGTGTAAGCCATCTCTTCTCAGATGTGAGTCTGGTTGTATGACAGTACAGATAACAGAAGGGGACAATTTTCTTTGTATGAAAACAATGAAAGCCCTTCCCCCCTTGACAAGTTTTTCAGCTTTTTCCATTATCTTAATTGAAGATTGTCCCTCTCTGCAGTCTACCTGGGCATCTCCCTTCTGATCTGGTTGAACAGGGGGGGGATACTTTGTTTGTGAATATCTCTTAAACCATAAAGGTTTCAGAGATAAGACTTATATCATTCTTCATGTTTTTTTAATGCCTACAAAATAAAATAAAGTTAAAATGAAGTATTACTATCCCTTTAATGCCAGTCTTAGACTATGAGGACATAGTATATGCTCCTGTGGCACAAACCAGTCTTGTTAATCTTTACACTCTGTATAACTCATTATGCTTATTTGTCCTCAAATGTAACTACACTACCCAGCACTGTGATATGTTTAAATAACTAAATTGGCTAACACTCAAATCTAGACATTCCCCTCATCTTTCTTGCTTAGTATACAACCACATCTCTGGAAAGCTACCAGACTACTTGATCAGTATACTCAGTCCAGCTTTCCATACTAAGTCTGCTCCACATCTAACAAGAGGTAAATATAGTCATTGATACCTTTATTGGCTAACTAAGCAGATTTAGGATGCAAGCTTTCAAGACCTCTTAGGTCTCTTCCTCAGGCATGTTTTACAGAAAATATCTCTCTTAATAACTCACTGAGCCAGTCGATCTGCCTTCTCCTTCAGGAATAACCTGCCCAAAATATCTGAATAAATGAAATACTTAAAATAACTGCTTCTTTATATCTAATAATACGTAACTGGGTATAAATGTTATATATATATATATATATATATATATATATATATATATATATATATAGGGCTCAAAATTTCCACTCACCTCCTCGCATTTAGCGAGTGGAAATTGACCCTGCTGAGTCTGTGTGCACTTTCAGCACAGCTCCCCCTTGCTGCCGAATAATAATCTCGCTAGATATGCAGGTCTACCATATTACATGCAGGTGGATGGGCTGCTTCAATTGTGGAGGAGCTTGCTATGCAGCCTGGCAGCATGTGAGCAGAGAGGATGGCAGTGGCAGCAAGATGCCGACATCAAGAGGGAAAAGAAGGGACTGTTGTCTCAGCAGGCAATGTGTGCATGCATATAAGTATTAAACTTCTCTTGCATCTGCCTTTTACTTATATTCAACTTAATCAACAGCTCTGATCTCTTTTTAGTACAAGAGTGGTGTGCAATGCATGGAGCGAATGGAGAGAATGCACCTGTGTCAGACTGACTCGCATTACACTGAGCCCATCTCAGACACTTAGATTCCAACAGGCTTCAAACGAGGGTTAACATTTTCCTGACATTAAGCACAGATGAGAGGAGAGAAAAGGGCTCCGTATCTGACTCGCTAGTCGCTTGCTTCACATTCGGTCAGACACCGGACCCTTCTCTCCCCTCTGTCTTTAATGAAACAGATTAACCCACTAGTGTCATTTCATTTGATGTCTGTTTTAATCTACTGAATGTAAAGCAAGTCATTTGGACACTGTGCCTTTCTCTCTCCACTCATCTATTTTTATGACAGGAAACATAATAACTCTTTGAAGGCCACATTAACCATTTGAGTGCCAGACGCAGCACTGCACAATATATTGCTCACCCCTCTTGCACTAGAAGGGTTGAACCATCAAACCTTGTAGGTGTAGTCAGACACCGGTCAGTCCATGTGAAAGGAAACAGAAAAACACAATAAAACATCGGAGCTGTAGATGCAATCAGATGTTATCTTAAACTGATGTTTTTTCAAATATTAATCTCATGTTGGACACTTAACTTCCCAATACTCACCCTCCCTTACATTTCTTCACCTCTCTATTCACCCTCCCTCCATATATTTCCCTTTTCAGCATTCTTCTCTTGATCTCTTTTATACTTTGCTGCTCTGTGCATCTAATGTCTCAGATCTTTTCCTTCCACCCCTACATCAGTCTGTCTCATGTGTGCAGTGCTACTTGCCCACCCCCCAGTCACACACTAACACATTATATCTCAAACCAGGACTTGTGTCATAGATGTGTATTTCTTTTTATAAAGCACAGTATCTTGGACTTATTAACCCACTGAATACTAGAGAGCTCTCCAATGTATTGATTTACAAACCCATATAAGCTTGTCTAGCATTTAAGGTCTGCAAGTGGAACTTTCACACTATATTTATTTTAAAACACACTCATTTAAGAGGTGAAGCTATTTGAAAAAAAAATACCCATTCACATCACAAATTCCTCTGTATATGTTGTACTGCATGGCTTTGAAGGATGTCCTCTGTTCTCAAGATCTCCAACCACCTCCCTCCCAGCTCTCCCAGGAGCGATCATACTCCCTTCATTCTGTGTATGTTTGAAATTTTTTCACCATAACCTGATTCTTCACAATATTTCTTCACATGTGGTTAAAGCCACTGGTGTATGACTGCCGCCTTTCAGTGTCCAGCACACCCATCATCTGCTTCACTAGGAGGGACTTTTGCTTCCAGTTCACGAGGGCTGCATGAGCAGCTGAGGGTACCCCAAAGCTGTGCTTTGCCATCCTCCGTTGTATGAAAGGCCCAGCAAAGTGCTCCAGCATCTTCCGGGACTGTGACTTCAGTGTGCTCCCTGGAAAATTCACCCACTTCCCAGTCCTAGCTTATCCAGTCTAACTCTGCTGCAAACATCCAACATAATGGAGACGCTAAGAATGGGAAGTAGGTGGATCGTGCAGTCTGAAGTCACATTCACGGCAGATGCTGGAGCACTTTGCCGGGCCTTTCATACAACGGAGGATGGCAGAGCACAGCTTCAGGGAGCCTCATCAACTCATCTAGCTGTTCTTTGGTCACAAGGAGCCCCCCATGAACTGGAGGCAAAGGTCATGCTTGGAGAAGCAGATGGAGGGTGTGCAGGACACTGACATGCGTGGCCATACTCCTGGGGCTTTAATCAATTGTGAAGAATTGTTATTGTGAAGAATCATGTTATGGCAAAAAAGTTGCAAACATACACAGAATGAAGGGAGCGTGCTTGCTCCTAGAGAGAGTTGGGAGGGAGGTGGGAGGAGATCTTGAGAACAGGGGACGTCCTTCAGAGCTGGTGGGACAGCTTGTACCACAGGAATATGAATTTGTGATGTCAATGAGTATTTTTTTAAAAGAGCTTTATATCTTAAACTATTGTGTTTTAAGTTTTTTTTTCTTTTTTTAAGAACAAAGTATATTAATGGCAGTGAAAGGTTTATGGATATTCCTCCTAGGAACAAAGCAATGCATTGGATACCCACTGGCACTCAAAGGACTAAGGGTCAGTTCCTGTTTAGTTTGAAAGCATTATAAATGGAGTTACATATTTTTTGGGCCAGGCCAAAGTGTACTAATGGCAAAATGGCAGTAATATGTGTAAGGGTCAGCTTTCCTAAGGAAGCTGTCTGTTAATAAAAGTGACGTGTTAATTTCAGTGGAGAAGTTCTATAGTGCATGAAACAGCTGTATCAGACAAAGCCAGTGCTCTACAGCAGGGGGAGCCAACCCTGGACCTGAAGACCTACCAGCAGCATCCCTCTGCATGAGTACAGGTGGACCAGTTAATTTGCTCACCAGTGCTGAAATATACTCTGTTGATAGCTCTTGAAGAACAGGGTTTGTTGCCTTTTTCAAGGGATGGCCTTTTCTAGGCTCATCTCCCCATTTGACCTGACCCAAAAAATTGGTTTGGGGATTAGGAAGGTTACACCTGTCCTGTGCCCTGTGATTTCTGATGTTTGCCCTAAGGCAGTCTGCTGTAATGTGGAGGCCATGTGGAGAGTGGCAGTGTGAGTAACAAGGATACCTGGCAATTCTGTGGGCTTCACCCTGAGACTCAGTGTTTTGTCCAAAATCTCAGGGTAAATGGCCAAAATTCCAGAGAGATGAGTCAGGTGTTACCTACTATCTCAGGGATGGGCAACATAAGACCTTCCAGCTGCTGCCAGACTGGATGACTCCGCGTGATGACTCCAAAAGGCTGATCTCATCAAGTTAAGTCATTAGTTGCCCAGTGCTTTAAAATAATTTTAAAGCTTAATATTGAAAAAATATAATTCAGAGTTTATCCTATAAAACATGGAAACTACAAATGTTGATAGATGTTTTAATCCCAAGTTATTGCAGCTGGAACTTGAATTTTTGTTAGAACTACCTCTTTAGCCTGCTCTTTTACAGTGGCACTATTGTTAGACCATGAGATGGGTGGGGTTAAAGGCAGGGATATGGGTGGGGCTAGGCATGGAAATTGATGGCGAGTAACTTTTCAGGCCTGACTAGAAGCTCAGGACCTGAAATTTTGAGCCCTGTATATATATATATATACATATATATATATATATATATATATATAGATAGATAGATAGATAGATAGATAGATAGATAGATAGATATATGTGTGCAATTGTTTCTTTAGTGTAAATATGTAATCCTTTACTGTTAAAGCCCAGTATATACTTGAACACAAGAGAATCTCAATGTTTTCTTCCTGGTAAAACATCCTATATTATAATTTGCTAATGTACATTTGTCAGAAGATGTCATACACAGTACAGACGGCTGCACGCGCTGCAGTAATGCACAGTTCAGACTAGAGCCGCCGCTGATAACAGAGCGGGGCACTCCGAATTCAGACCGGTGTGCAGAGAGGACTACAGTCTGAATTCAGAGCGCCCTGCTCCGTTATCGGCCGTGGCACGGGCAGTCTCTACTGCGCACGACTGCAGAGCGGCTGTTGCTGCCTGGCACTGTGGCCTATGTACATGGGCTGTTCAACTAGTTTTTAAATAAATAATTTGCACTGTAGGGGAGAACTAAAAGCACACATTAATTTAAATGGGGATTTTAACTCATTGAATGCTAGAGAGGCCTTGCATTGGCGAACTCTATAGCATTCAAGGAGTTCAAATTCCTAAATCAATGGGAATTTTTGTAATGTATAGTTCTTCCTTATAGTGTAAATGGTTTGCTGCAGAATGTCTCTACTCTTCTTTTGAACACACAGCCCACAGCGTGCTGCTTTTCACTTATTGCCTTAGAGTTGAGATGGGGAATCCTAGTCAAAATCAAATGTTTTACATAGAAACGGACTTCACTCAGGTGAACTAAATAACCAAATTGTATTTTTTCATATACCATCTACTACAAAAGAATTCCATAGCCTGCTCTATAGTTTACATTGCTAAAAGTAGTAAATAAGAGGAGCAAAAGTACTCACTTTTTTTCCTAAGTATATTTACAGTTTCCTAAGACCATTTTCTTCAGGTATATTACATTGCTGAGCTTGAAGAAGAAACCCCAGTGGTCTTGAAGGCTTGCACTCTAAACCTACTCAGTCAATATGCATATCACTTATGCTGCACATAATCCCCATATTCATCCACAGCAAATATTTATTTCATCATGAGACAATCAAGACACTAACTGGGGCCTGTACAATATTTCATCATTAGATGAGACTCCACACACACACACATATACAAATTATATATTATCAAGATCCCAAACAGAATAGGAACCCTACTCCACTGGTACACCACACATTCCCAGGGCCAGATTTGCAATAAGGCAGAGTAGGCACCTGCCTATAGGCGCATCCCACAGAGGGGCGCCTGTCATTGGGATAGTTTTTTGGCTTTTTTTATTTTATTTTTTACTAGCCTCGCCAGTCACCCCTGCCCACCCCCGCTTGGCACCTGCAACAACATGGAGAAGAGAGGTCTGCGCCAAAGACCTGTAGCTACTGAGCTCCCTCGTCGCTGTTGGCTCTTTAGTAATAATGCAGAGCTCTGGAATATGACATTATCTTTCAGCGCTCTGCATTATAGCCTGCGCAGGAGCTCCAGCAGCTACAGCTATGTGCCAAAGAAGGCACAGACCTCTCCTCTCCAGTGAGGTAGGAAATGGGGGGGGCAATATGGAGAAGATGGGGGCAATGTGAGTGACAATATGGACATGATGGGGCAATATTGAGATGATGGGGGTAATGTGAGGGACAATATTGAGATGATAGGGGCAATATTGAGATGATGTAGGCAATGTGAGGGGCAATATTTAGATGATGGGGCAATGGAGGGTATACGGACATGATGGGGCAATGTGAAGGCAATATAGAGATGATGGGGCAATGTGAGAGGCAATATGGATATGATGGGGCAATGTGAGGGGCAATATTGAGATGATGGGGGCAATGTGAGGGGCAATATGGAAATGATGGGGGCAATGTGAAGAGATATGGACATGATGGGGGCAATGTGAGTGCAATATAGAGATGGTGGGGGGCAAGTTGGAGCTGATGGGGGACAATATGGAGCTGATGAGCATTGTGGAGGTGTCCAGTGGAGTTGGCAACTTGGGGGGGCTTCAGAATTCTGTTCCTACAGGCTTCTGAGATGTAAATCCAGCCCTGGGCCCAGTTGCAGTTACTACCCCTGTTATTATGCCACTGCTTCAGAATCATCTGTTATAATGGCCATTCTTCATTTAAATCTATAGTTTGAGATTATTAATATTATTTATTAGTTTACACAAATTAGCCAGTGCTTCCTGGTATCAAGTGGCAGATTGGAGGGAGAGTGGAATGTTAGTATCTGGTGGTAAGAAGTGGCAGTTGGGAGTGAGAGTGGAATGTTAGTATCTGAAACACCAAGCTGTGCTGGCCAGTACTACTTAATTATGAGTAAGCACTTTATGTGTGAAACGTGTGAGACTGTGGGCTCGATTTAAAGCCAACCATTAAACCAGCCGCTAAGTGAAAAAGGCACATCGCTCGCAAATAATACAGGAGTTACGGCAGATTCAATAGCTACTCTACGAGAATAGCTATCGAGCGTAGGCACACAAAAAACACGTAACACAAAACCCGTTGTCGCTCATGTTAATGCACAACGGGCGGACAAATCACACGATAACTGAGCTCCAAACAACATGTAACATAACGGCTGCCGTTGTCAAGCAACCCTGATTGATGCCAAAACAAATTCAAACACACATCCAATCCCAAAGGCCCAATGTATCAAATAACTTCAAATACACCTATATATACCCAAAAATAACCGCCACACACTGTCTGTTATCGAGTTCTTCAGAGCCAGATATCAGGACCCAGGAGCGGAGGATAGTCATTAGAGAGAGGGAGAGAGGCGCGTTCATTGGAGGTAGAGGAGTTTTGCAGTTTGGAGAGAGGAGAGAGGTGCACTATATATACACATATCACACTTTTGCACATATTACATACACACATACAAACACAAACACATACACATACATACACATAGTCCTTTTATTTCATAACACCTTACACATATTACTTTTTATTTTGACAGTGTGAATCTGGGAGTGAAAGTGTGTGACAGAGAGTGACTGGATCGAGTGTGTCTGTGAGGGCCTGTGGGAGTGCCTGGGTGTGACTGGGTGAGTGATGTCAAGGAGAGGAGGACAGGAGAGAGGGATGGGGAGAGTAGTGGAGGAGGAGGAAGGTCAGGAGGGGATCCCTCAGCAGAGCAGGGGTGGGAGAGGGAGATCCGCAGGGCGGAGGGGGACCAGGCCCACCAGAGCAGGAACACGCAGGACAGGGACAGAACCTGCAGTGGGACGAGGGGTAGTTCCTGGGGAGCACCCCACACAGGCAGGGTCAGACCAGGCAGGGCACTCCGGCTCTGAATCCTCCCATGCCGGAGCTGATGAGGGCAGGATCAGGGATCCCAGATATAGTGAGGAGGAGAACACGGCTCTTGTGGAAGCTGTCCTGGAGAGGCAGAGTGTTCTCCACCCGACGGCAAAGGTCCCTGGCCTGGCAGCGCGGAGGAAGGCAGCCTGGAACCAGATCTGCAGCCGGGTGAACGCGGTGGCAACATGCAGGCGGGACGTGGAGTCTGTGAAGAAGAGATGGGGCGACTGCCGGAGGGTGGTCAAGAACAAGATGTCTGACATGGCCAAGCAAGCCCGAGGCACCGGAGGTGGCCCATCTGTGCCCATCACATTCTGCGGCTGGGAGGAGATGGTGCGGCAGAACATGTCCCCGACCATGATCGAGGGGGTCGTGGGAGGAACTGACACTGGGGATGAGAGGAGCCTCCACACTACCGGTAAGTGCAACACTACAGAACAACACACTACAGCAACCAACACCAGCTGCACACACACTCACACCTCAACACATGGCCATCACTCAGCCATACAACTGCACCAACACAGCACCATGAGGGTTAAAAAAAGGACACAACACCTGGACAAATGGCAACGTCCAACTTGGGACAAACCTGTCAAAGTCCTACTTCAACCCTCCTGTCGCTGTGCTCATTACACACAATACACAAACCTTCATTTTCAAATTGTCGACTGTAATAGATCATCACTGTTCACACACAATGTCACCCATGTCCCCACCCCCACCCTAACCCCGTGAGTGCTAGAGGGATCATCAATGCATCGATCAACAATGCATTGGCAACCCCTCTGGGACTCAAGGGGTTAACCTGACAACAAACAAGTCAATAGGCCAACGATCACATGCTACACAGGGGACATTCACTAAGCGGTGACAAACACATGGTGGACACAAAGTAACCCTCACACACCCTCACTTCACCAGTACCAGTGTTAGTCCATGGAGAATATGCCAAAACAAGAATCAAGTTCATAGGGTCCCATTGTACAGACTCCATGGAAAACACTGGAAATGGGGAAAGGAGATCACTGGAGAAGTCACCATCATGTTCATGTCATCGGTTCAACATCACCGCTTACTGAATCACAAAAGGGGGCATCAGATCACACATCACAGTGTCACACAGAATAAATGCTTGTAGGTGCAACACACAGGCCGAAAACTATTTTACAGAATTCAAGCAGGAAAAAGTAGGCATTGGTGTTGTGGCTGCAATCATTTCTCTGACTTGAAATGACATATCCCATATCTGATTCCCACATGGATCCACAGGGGTGCTGATGCCATGGATCGATGGTACACCAGCATCTCTATGCAGGATACATATGGGAAACAAATAGCAAACATTGTACCTTGGTCACCAACAGGCCATGACTGATGGATATCTAGGACTGAGTACGGTTGCCTCACACAGAAGGATGGATGGGCTCATACACAGACAAAAAAACAGGCCTCAATCAAAGATATCCCTCACTACTGGCTGGATTGTTGCCCTTAGGATTCAAATGTTACTAAATATGTTCCAACATGATGTGAAGACAGAGATCACTTCACTGGATGTGATTGCCTTACTGGCCAGATATGTGCACCCATCACATATCAACCTACATTGCTACCATCCAAATACACATACATAGTATATCACACCCTACGTAGATGGGATATACGAGGTATGTTCATATCCATCATATCAATACAATGTCTTGTTGGATGGGTGCACATATATAGCCAGTAAGGCAATCACACCTAATGAAATGCTCTCTGGCATCACATCTTGGAAGGATATTACTCCATCCATATGAAGGGTACATATCCACATACATATATGACCATTTCTACTTGTGTGTCACTGTAATGGGATAGCAATGGGTAATGTCATCATGATGTCATATCATTGCCATCGTTAACAGATGTGTCTTGATCTAAGTCCCATCCCTCCAACACTCATGGTTATACAGATATTGCTCCATGTGACAGGTGAAGATATCCATCATTTGACCACACGGAGGCTCTTCAGCAGAGCCAAAGTCACAACATATAGAGAGAAATACCTCTTTGGAATGGTCCACAGAGTGTGCTTGTAAATCATGCACACCCTGTACACCATTCCAATTAAGTATTGTTCTCTAAATGGGTTGATTTTGTCTCTGCTGAAAATCCCTCGTGTAGACAAATGACTGAAATCTACATCCGTCACATAGAGCATTATCTGAACAACCATGAGGGTAGGAAGGATAGGACTAACAGAGAACAACATCTGTTCCCACAATGTCTACAATCTGACATCAAGGTGGACTTAACCTTTGCCACCCCCCTGGAGGGATAGCCATCCCTACAAGTTGTGAAGACAAATATATGTTGTTGGATCTCCCCCCCCCCCCCGAGTTAAACAATGGTATTCGTACTGCTGAAAGGTGTGTTGATGCAAAAGGTATCACAGCTCAGACATGGATATGTCAGGGGCAATATCCTAGTGGCCTGATATTGTACAGTGGTGCTGTTACTACACAATCATATGGACAGCTCTGGTACAGGGACCAGATATCTACATGGGAGGGTGTAGCAACAGCCCCACTGTACTATTTCTGGCCACTGTGATATTGCACCTCAAAATGAAACCTTCACCCATAATAACTCAAACACCTTTCAGCAGTGGGAGTACCCTTGTTTACCCAGGGGGATTAACACAAACACATATATTTTTCTTCAACACATATCAAAGTAGAATTGTCTCCACAAACATATGGCAAAGGTCACTAATCACAACATCTTCTTCCTCCACACAGCTTACGGCCGTCAAGCCCAGCAGGAGACAGTGGAGGAGGCTATGTCACCCCCCAGTGAGGAGGACACAGAGGAGGGGACCAGCCGGTGGTCACCTTACCCACCATCACCATCCCCTCCAACACAGGCTGCACCACCCCTTCCAGCTGCACCACCACAGGCTGCACCACCCCTTCCAGCTGCACCACCACAGGCTGCACCACCACAGGCTGCACCACCCTTTCCAGCTGCACCTCCCCAGTACAGTGGCTGGATGCCACAGGAGGAGAGGTGGACACATCCATCCACCTCCACCAGCTACTACCCTCCATCAGCAGCACCACCACCGCCAGGGAGGCAATGGCTGCCAGGGACAGTGGCCAACACCCAATATGGGCCATATGCCTCCCAGATCAACCCACCCTCCTGGATGGCTCCACAGCATGCCCCAAGGTATGATCCAAGGTGGGGTCCCACCACCTATCAGTGGCCACCATATGACCCTTGGCCACTGGACTACACACACCTGGGCCTGATTGGTGAGCCCCAGCGCCCCCTACCCAGGGACATATTCACACCTCCACCAGCACACACATCTCTGGGCAGCTCTGCATCACTTGATGTGGTGGGCATATGCCCATCATCTGCACCAGCCACTCCAACAGCAGCCACAGCACCCTCAGCAGCAGCAGAGGATACAGCACCTCCAGCAGCAGAGGAAACAGCACCTCCAGCAGCAGAGGAAACAGCACCTCCAGCAGAGGAGGAAACAGCACCTCCAGCAGAGGAGGAAACAGCACCTCCAGCAGAGGAGGAAACAGCACCCTCAGCAGCAGAGGAAGAAACAGCACCCTCAGCAGCAGAGGAAGAAACAGCACCCTCAGCAGCAGAGGAAGAAACAGCACCCTCAGCAGCAGAGGAAGAAACAGCAGCACCAGGGACACCGGGCACATCCACCTCCAGCACCGCACGCCTCACAGGGATGGAGGCGGAGTGTATGGCCCTTCAGAGGAGACTACTCCGGTCGAGCAGGAGTACTGACAGCAATATCACCAGGAGCAGGAGGCAATCCAGGAGGAACATTGTCCAATTGGAGAGCAGGATCCAAGGTTTGGAGTCGGAGGTGTCCAGGGGGAATACACTACTCCAGCAGCTCAGGACTGGTGTGATGGACATGTTAACACAGGTCCTTGTGGAGCTGAGGGAGATAAACCGCAGGGAGAACCTGAGGATGGAGAGGGAGAACTTGCGTTCCACTGAGGGGTCTACTGCAACCACCACCCCCTCTAGTGTTACCCCTGAAGCAACACCTAGGGGGCAGAGGGTTACCAGGAGATCCACAAGGGCATCCACCTCTGGCACCCAGGCTAAGGCCCCCCACCCAAAGAAGAAAAAATGAAAGGCCCAACCTGTTAAGTTTCCCCTCAATAAAGAAAACATTTTTTTTTTAATTCCAGTCTGATCTGTTGTGTCTTCAGTTATGGATTGGGTGGCAGGGTTGTCTCCAATGCATTGCCATACAATGCAGTGAACACAACCTCTGCCTATGTGAAATGTTAGTGGGATGCTACAACATGGGTTCACACACACACCGTTGTACAAATTCAACTTGTAATACATCCCTGGAGCCATATTACACCACTGTGTTATATGGCGGTGTTGTGTGTTGAATTTGAACAACAAAACATACCCCTTAGCACAACAAATTGTACAACACTGAACATTTGTCTACATCATGTGCTGTGTTTAACCCTTTGAGTGCCAGAGTGGTAGACAACGCATTGTCAAGAAATGCGTTGGGGACCACTCTTGCACTCAGTGGGTTAATGGGATAACCAGACAAACAGCTCTGTGATTTAGCAGGGACATTATAAGCAGGATAGATAAATGGGACATGTATCCATGTTGTCTTGGATTCACACACTCATTGTGCAACTGACTTACTGAAGAAGCCAATGTTTTTAACCTAGGATTTCAACGTGTAGCACACACATTGATATCCTGGGCTGAGCATTGGGGTCTCCTGTAAGTTGAGTTGCTGTTTCCCTAAGGGTGTAACAGACTTCACCAGTGATAACACATGTCCACTTAGTCTGGTTGTTCGTTAGCCCATGTACTGAGATATGTCAAAGTGGAGCAAAATCTCCGAACATGGATTATACTGAGCAATACAGATACTGTGGACAGGTATTCACTGTGGAAGTATGTCCCCTGTATCACCTCTTCATCACTCCCACAACACATTGGTGCATCACTGCCACCATCATCTGTTTGCATTGATACATCACAGAGTCCAGTCACTGGCAAACAAGTGGTGGACTCCTGTGATGTGGGTGTTGCCTTTCCATGTATGGGGCATACTCTACCCTGGGTGTGGTAACACATTGACATATGTGTTCTCAAATATATCCTCCTACAGACACAGATAGAATGGTGATGGTTCATCTTTATTGTGTCTCAAAGTACATTAGAATGTACATGTGTTTTGTGTGTGTATTGCCTATATGCATTGAACACCTGTATGAGAACACTAAATGTACTTTGAAACTAAATTGTAATACTTCAGTAACACTGCTGCCCTGCTCATGTGTTGTCCATGAGGTTTGACAACTCTGTAGCTGAGCATCCTGACTGTACAGGTTACAACACTCAAGAATTAGTGTTTTCTGTGTCTCTATGAGAATGTTCCAGTAGAGGTTTGTGTGAACCTCAGGTCAAACTTTGCATCACCAACAACATCACCATAAACAGCAAGGGGTGATCTTCATGAAGGTGTTGTCAAGACATCAATCCAGTCACATGGAAGATCTTCAGTTCAAGGATGGATCATGTTACGGATGCCTGCGGGACAAGAGGACAGGATTTGGAGCAGTAGACCTGAACTGATCATCAAGCAACAACAATTTAGTCTTTTTCATCCCCTCAGTTTTCACAGTTACAGGTGAGTGCACAAACCATTGCTTGACAATGTGTTGTGTACTCATCTGTAACCAATTCTGTGGGGAACTAAGGACATGTGCATCAGTCCTAGGGATATGTGCCCCTGACATGTATACACACATTAACAAGTGTTCTGAGAGCTCCATGGAAGTAATGACATTGTGCTGCCACTGTGAAAGTGACAGTGGCAGCCCAATGTCATTTGTTCCATGGAACTGTTAGGACACATTTGTTGATGTGTGTATTCATGTCAGGGGCACATACGTCTGCACACTCACAGGTCTGCATGGAGTCCGTGGTAATCTGATCTACGTCTCATGACCTCTACATTGTGTGCCCATACCACTGTACATCCACCCCTGTGCTGCTCTTCTCAGCTGTAGCACAGTACAGGTCCCATATTGAGTCTGATGTCCCTTCTCATGCAAATCATTAGATAATACTCTTTCACTACTGGGCTAGCATGGTTGTTCAGGCTCTAATCATGGCATATCCAGTTAGTTGCTGTCAATCAAGCCGTGTAAGGTGATGAACATGGGTAATATGTTGTACCTTGTTTCTCCTGAGGGTGTGCGTGATATCCTTGGGGTCTGTATGTCAACGTGGAGAGTGGAATGGAGGATGGTTGCTGAGTCCACACACACAATTTTCCACGTCCACTGCCAGTGCAGTGCTGTGTCACTGTTCCTGTGGGGTGAGACAGAACAAAATGTGCAGTGTGGTTAGTGTCACAGGACTGCTGGGGGACTTGCATGGATTGTTTGCATGCCTGTGTTATACTCACAGGTGAAGTATTCCGTGATGAGCCTGTCTCTGATCTGTGCCCCTCTCATGGTCTCCTCCACATGCCCGATGTCCATGGGCACTTCCTGTATGGGGGGGTCCGGGATGTGCTCCAGCAGCCTGGTGTCCACTGCGATATTGTGCAGTATTGCGCACGCCACAATGATGTCACACACCTTAGCCGGTGCATACTGCAGTGCTCCCCCAGAGTGGTCCAGACATCGGAATCTTGACTTGAGGAGCCCAAATGTCTGCTCAATAGCATTCCTGGTTCTGGCATGAGCCTGGTTGTAGCTTTCCTGGGCATGTGTTTGGGGATTGGCCAGAGGGGTCAGTAGCCAGGACTTGCATCCATAGCCAGCATCACCTGTGTAATGTGAGTGACATGGTGAAACAGGGAGCACATGTTGTGTGAATGATGTTTTGTGTGGTGGACGTAGTAGGTGTGGGTCAGGTGCATGCTGAGCTGAGTGGTGTGTACGCCTGTGTATGTGGTGTGATTTTGTTTTGTGAACTCACCCAGTAGCCATCCCCCTGTAAAGGTTCCATTCTCAAAATCTCTGTGGACTGAGGAGTTTTGTAGAATGTATGCATCATGTGTGCTGCCAGGATATTTTGCACAGACATTCATGATCCTCATGTTGCTGTCACACACCATCTGCACGTTGATGGAGTGGAAGTTCTTCCTGTTGATGAATATCTGTGCGTCACGTGCTGGGGCCTTAATCCGGACATGGGTGCAATCTATAGCACCCATGACCCTGGGCATGCCTCCCTTTGCGTAAAAGGCCTGCTTGACGTGTATCCAGTCCATGTCGGTGGTGGGAAAATGTATATGGGTACTGGCCTTGATTTTGAGGGCTGGCAGGACCTGGGCCAGCACTCTGGAGAATGTGGCCTGGGACATGCCAGATGCGTAACCCTCAGTGGACTGGAAGGCCCCGCTTGCCATGAAGTGTATGGCACAGAGTAGTTTCTGCAGGCCAGTTAGGGCATGGTTGTGGATGTAGATGGGATCCACCTGCTCCTTGATGACCTCATACAAGGCAATGATGCTGTCAGGCCTCAACCTGTAGCGATCAATGACCTCGTCATCAGCCATTCCAAAGAGTGTGACCCTTGGGCGGTATACCCTGGGCCTTGGTGGTCGTCTATACATCCTGTGCCCTCCAGGTGGGGATGGACTCCTGTGTGGCTGCTGAGCCAGAGCCTCCTCACTTGCAACAGGTGGAGGCTGTTGATGAGGCGTGCTTGGGGTTTGCTGATGTTCCCTAGCTCTCTCCCTTGCACGCCTTCTCCGCAGTCTTCGCAACAATATGTAACCCAACATACTGTTTGCTCTATCTGTCTCTCTCTCTCTCTCTAGCTCTCTCTCTCTAGCTCTCTCTCTCTAGCGTGCTCTCTCTCTCTCTCTCCCTCCCTGAGTGGAAAACAAGCCACAAGTGAGTGTGTTGAGTTGTCCCTTTAAGTACTTGCTAGGGCGTTGTGTAGGTGTGGTGATGAGGTGAGTGCTGACCAATGGAGAGTTGTTTGTGTCCAGGTAAGTGTTTGCAGGTGTGTGTGTGTGTGTTATAAGATGTGGTGTGTTGTGCTTGTTCTGTGTGTGCCATTTGCGGGCGTGCAGTTGTGGGGTGCAGGTCGCGTGTTGATGTTGCCCAGGTGAGCTTGTATTTGCAGGGTCCGCTTTGTGTGATGACCCCCATTGTTCCGTGCCATGTTGTGTTGTTGTTTTTTTGTGTGTCATTGTTCCTGTGGTGTTGGTTGTTGTTTTGTGTGTAGTGATTTGTGTTGTGTGTGCATGTTTTTGTGTTGTTTTGGCATTGCACGGGTTAATTTTCCCATTTACATGGTTGTGCGGTAAGCCTTTTGTGTGTTTTCCTCTGTAACGGGTGTTTAGTTTTGGCCGTTAAGTGTCTAACGTGTGTGAGAAGTGGGTCTTAACTTTTAGCCGTTAGGTGTGTCTTTTTTTCAGCCGTTATCAGTACCGCAAGCCTTTGAATAGCTCTGGGGTATGTTGTTCCATGTTGTTCCATGCGTCTGAATGCACGTAAGTGTAGCGGCCGTAGGAATTGTGCAACTGCCGTTAGCTGTTGTTTAGACGGATCTTTGAATTGCAACATGACACTTAACGCACCCGTTAGTGTTTTTTTTGGTTAACGGCTGCCTTTAAATCGAGCCCTGTGTCTCTTTGGTGTTCGTGGATCCCAATAAAAAAGTGCAGATGATTCTACTTAATTAGAATACAATGACACCTAAATATCAAAGCAAATAAGCAAATATCTCCTAAGATGACTAACATAAATGTAGATGACATTGAAAGCTCTGTCAGAATCACCTACATTATAATAAAGTGTAAGTTCCACTTTAAATTATACTGACACATAAATTCTGTTCATTCTATTTTGACAAAAATCCATGATTTCTAAAAGCTAACTATTATTAGAGCTTTTTTTTTATGTACTAAAGACCAATGTTTCTGTGTGCTTTAAGTGACATGACAGATCATAATACAGTGACAGTTAATAAACCTGCAGCAACCTTGGTCTCCGCAAAATAGAAGTAAAGCTCCATCAGTAAGGCTCAGTTTACCATACAGTGCAGGAGATGGCAATCTGTGCCTCTCCAGCTGTTTTGGATATAAGCCCTATCTTTCTCAGCCAGAGACTGGCTGTTTGGGAATGATGACAGTTGTAGTCTCCAATAGCTAGGGAGCCAGATATTACCTGCTCCTGCTCTAGTGTACAGAACTCTATGACATCAGAACATATGTGCTCAGATGGAACTTTACCTTAAAGGGATAGTAATACTTCGTTTTAACTTTATTTTATTTTGTAGGCATTAAAAAAACATGAAGAATGATATAAGTCTTATCTCTCAAACCTTTATGGTTTATAAGATATTCACAAGCAAAGTTCCCCTCCTCGCCCCTTTTTCCTAGTGTAAGCCATCTCTTCTCAAATGTGAGTCTGGTTGTATGACAGGACAGATAACAGAAGGGGACAATTTTCTTTGTATGAAAACAATGAAAGCCCTTCCCCCCTTGACAAGTTTTTCAGCTTTTTCCATTATCTTAATTGAAGATTGTCCCTCTCTGCAGTCTACCTGGGCATCTCCCTTCTGATCTGGTTGAACAGGGAAGGGATACTTTGTTTGTGAATATCTCTTAAACCATAAAGGTTTCAGAGATAAGACTTATATCATTCTTCATGTTTTTTTAATGCCTACAAAATAAAATAAGGTTAAAACGAAGTATTACTATCCCTTTAACTGTAGGGCCACTGTGATGCAAGTTTTGAGAATCAGTTTATGGGCAGCTCTCAGATCATTTCAAACACTTATGAGAATTACGTACTGGTGGAAAGCCATGGCTTCACTAGGGCACTCGAGAGAAACTGGAAGATTTTGGTTTATGCTCTTTATCTTTATTCTGGTGCAAAACCCAGTGATTGGAGAAACTAACAGTTTCATTAAGCAGAATGACATCAACTCCCAGATGGATTTGATACTTCATCCAAATCCTAAATATGACACAGAATTCCCTTTTTTTTACCCTATTCTGTGCATTTCCTTGATTCTTGCTACTATGATCGGCAGACTTGGAAGGAAAGATGGACGCAAGGAGAAGGCACGATCCTATGCCAACTGGTACAAAGCCATAAAAATCCGAAAGTCCAACAGCAGCCCAAACAAAGACTCAAACAGCTGCAAGCCTAACAGCAGCCACCGCAAAGCTGCGAAACACTTTAAATCCAACAGCATCCCCTACAATGCATCACAGAGCTGCAAATCTAATAGCAGCCTCTGCAAAGACATTGGAAGATTTTGGTGGATGCTAATGGTTTTGATTATAATGGAGAAAACAGACATTGGAGAGACTAAACGTCTCATGAAGCAGGATAGAATCAACACCCATATGGTTGATCCACAGAAATATTTTTTTACCCTGCTCTGTGCATTGCAGTGATTCTTGCTGCTGTGATTGGCAGACTTAGAAGAAAAGAGGGACGCCAGGAGAAGGCACGATCCTACGCCAACTGGTACAAAGCCTTAAAAATCCGCAAATCAAACAGCATCCCATGCAAGAACGCAAACATTTGCAAGTACAACAGCAGCCGCCGCAAAGCTGCAAAACGCTGCAAGACCAACAGCAGCCCCCACAAAGCTGCAAAAAGCTGCAAGTACAACAGCAGCCTCTGCAAAGACATTGGTAGATTTTGGTGGATGATCTTGGTTTTGATTCTATCGCAAAATCCACAGATTGTAGAGACTAAAACTCTCATGTAGCAGAATGGGATCAACCCCCATATGGAACAGATGGTTAGTCCAGATCGTCCACAACATCACCCCCTACTGAGAAACCTACTGTAACATCAAAGCAATAAAGATCATGAAATGTAAAATATTGGACTCGTCATTAATTCTCAAAGTGATGTCTATGCTTCTGACAGTTGACAGTCATTAATATTTAACCCGTTCAGTAGCACTCAAAGGGTTAAAAGTGTAAGCTTTTGATGCATTTAAGTGTTTATTACTAAGACAATAATGTAGAAACTAATTTCTAATAGAAATACATTTTTTTCTTTTTTTAAAGATATTGAAGCACAAAGGGAAAATGTGGATAAACAAAGTTAAAACAAGTTTAAAGGGACACTAACACCTATAAGTAAAATTGGGTTATGTAATATGAAATATCCAGGTACATCTATAATATTTAATATTTTTTATGTTAGAGCCATAAAATATCATCCTAAACTTGCATTTGTACTTCATGTTTAGACGATCCTATATATAGACAGTTTGAATAAGTGATTGCTCAGAGATAATACTGTTCCTGTATTGAGATTAGTACCCCTGTTGTTCTAGTCAGAAAGGCTGTCCCATTTTCTCAGCCCATTTACATACACAGAACACTATCACTTCTATGAAGATTGTTATGTTAATGGGAAACCTGAGGCTTTGGAAAAAGCAGGAATTGGAGCCCCCACAGAACATGTGCAAGAGTAGATTTTAGGCCTCAAAAAATAAATAGAGAATTTTTACAGATAACAGCATGAAATACATGGGAATTTAAGTGTGTATAACCCCAGTCCATTTTTAGAAGATAGCATTCCTTTAACCAGTTGAGAACCAGAGGGGAATTCAATGCGCTGACCTCTGGCACTCAAAGGGTTTAGGTAAGATCTTGTTGTTGTTACTGGTGCTGGTGGCACTGGGTGCTACACCCAATAGAGAGGAACATTACACCTGTGCACATGCAGGGCCGGTTGTAGGGTTTGTGGGGTCAGGTGCGAGACAAATTGCAGGGCCACTTTTTTTAAATGCAAAAAAAAAAATAATTAAATAAAAGACAAACCCCCCTCAAAAAAAGTACTTAAGAAGTCCAATTGTGGAGTGTACAAACTGCACCAAGGGAGGGGGTAGGGGTAAAAATTCTGTAATTACCTATAGGGTTTTAACTCCTTGAATGCTAGAAGTCTCCAACACCTTGCAAAGCAAGGCACTGGGGACCTCATGAGCATTCAAAAGGTTAAAATCTTTGACTCTATGTAATGTATCTTCCCCACCCTCATGGTGCATTTGGATAGCTCCAGAATTGCTCCTCTTTACCTTGATGAATAAACCGTATGTAAAAAGGCACAGTGACGCTATTCTTTAGCAAACCAAGAGCATTATAGGGGAATTCTACCCCTGAACCCCTTTCATTTAGGCTTTTAACCATTTGAAACACTGTGTGAAGCTAAGTGTGTGAATAGGCCTCACCGGCAGGGGGGGGTCAAAATAATTCATTTAACCCTTTGTGTGCCAGAGAGGTATCTAATGCATTGCAACTCATTGGATATCATTCTGGCACTCAAAGGGTTAAAGGATAGGGAAAGATGATACTCCACCAAATACAGTTCACCCTTTGAGTTCTGAAGAGTTATGTATGATATCCAGTACATTGATACCACAGAGCTTGTAATCCAAATTAGGGATACAACAAAACTTACATAATTGAAATAATGGCGCCACATGGAGCTGACAGTTAGAACAGAGCTACATTACTGATAGCAGTACCACAGAGCTTTCCACAGTAGCCGTAGAATCATCACACATATTTCCCCCCTTTTTGCTGGATAGCAGCAGGCAATTTCAAGAAAATCTATGCAGCAGTGCTTTTAGGAATCCATCCTGTGGAACTTTTGGAGTAAGTTAGGATCCAAGAGTTCCTCCCACTCCTTCCTCACATGATTTACCTTTGAATCTACCAGAGTCTGAGTCTGAGATGTATCCAACACATTGGAGACCTCATCTCTGCTCTCTGTCAGAAGTCAGCACCAGTAGCGTGGCACTCAGTTTCTGGTTTGGGTAATAATAATGCTTAATTGCATGCTATATACTGGGTATGAAATTATGTTCCAAATCCAAAAAATGTAATATAGCACAGTCAGGCACAGGCTGTCCTAAACAGCTCCAGCTTAACTTATGCTGGTGGAAGCGACATCACATAGGCTAGGATTTCCTTCTCCTCCTGGCTCCTTCTCTTCTCCATGAAATTTCCAAGACAAATTCAGGAAGAGGTGAAGAACAAGAAGGCAAAGCAAGGTGAAAACACTGTTGACTTGGGGGGGCAGGGAACAGAACTTGACAGTGACTCACTTCCAAGTTCTGTCCCCAGTCAACAGTTTTTTTCGATTGAATAACTTTATCTTATATATCTTCTAGTTCTACATATGCAAAAAAAACCCCAAAAAAACAAAAAACAAAGTGTGCTTTATTTATTGGTATCCTTTAAAAATGTTGCACCCTACTTAGCTTCCATCCAAACGGCACATTGGAAATGTTGCACAAATAAAAAGCTCTGCGTTAACTCCTGCAGAGCTATTGTTGCCTTTGTTATCTGCTCCGGCAGTGTGCCCGTGGTTGCGTTCCGTTCAGCTCTCGCAGAATACTGTTGCCCACATAACTGCACCAGCAGGTTGCCATTGGCTCATTTCCATCAGCTCTCGCAGAGTACTGTTGCCTCTGTGACGGCACCAGTTGGGTGTCATTGGCTCAACGTAACTAGCTCTTGCAGAGTATTGCTGCCTCCGTTACTGCACCGGTCGGGTGCCATTGGCTCAACTTAACTAGCTCTTGCAGAGTATTGTTGCCTCCGTTACTGCACCGGTCGGGTGCCATTGGCTCTACTTATCTAGCTCTTGCAGAGTACTGTTGCCTCCATTATTGCACAGGTCGGGTGTCCGCGGCTCAAGTCCGTTCAGCTCTAGCAGAGTATTGTGGCCTCCGTTACTGCTATGGCAGAGGGTACAAGTCTCAGATCTGCTTTGCAGATCTAGGTGCTTGTCTCCATTCTCGCACCACAGTCTCCTGATAGCCGTTTACCATCAAACTGGGTGTTGCTAAACACTCCACATCAGAGACTGATTATATCATTGGACTTTAACCCATGCTGTGCTAAGGTTGCCTTGTTATGCCTGACCAGTGACAGTATCTGTACCATCTCACTCATTGTATACTGGGCTTGTGTGGGCATATATCTATGACCTATATTTTCCTGTCTATTCCACTGTGATACGCTATAACCTGCTAGGGTACTTTCATTGTGTCTTTTAATAAAACTGTGTTTTATGCTAACCTACTGTGTCTGAGTGTCGTACAAACCGTTACAATAACTCATGAAGCCATACCTTGACCCCGGACAGCTATGTGGCCTTCTACTGTACTGCTGAGCCTTGGAGCTGGGGCTGCAGTACGGACTAGATGTACTTCCACAACCCGCTTCTATGATATCCTGAATATGGCCCTAGATATATAAAATATAAAGGTATGAAGCAGACACTCACAGGACCCCAGCATTTTGCACGGTGAGTGCACCAACTCATGGCTTCGGGTTGCTGTAGTGGTACAGAGGGCACACTTTTCACCACCTTACCTGCATGTGCTTCACGTTTTCATTATAAAAACATGAAGTCTCCAGGAAGTGAAACACAATACAAGCAGCTAGAGGGAGAGAGGGTGCTAGGCTATTGTTCTGTGATTTATATCACAAAACTGAGGCAGAAAAGGGTCATTGTGTATGCAATCACCATCAACACCTGGAATTTAAATAAAAGAAGGAGCTTGAAGGATCTTTATGTGTCCAGTGAGTCTTAGGAGAAGGAAGTGACCACTACCAGCAATGATGGCCAGTCTCCCTACATCATCCCTAGGGATCATGGTGAAATTTTGTCACAGTCAGAGGATGAAGAGGGTAGTAGTGTGAGCAGGACAGGACAGCTACCTATGCCTGCTGCCAGTGCTACGTCTGCCAGTCTGTCTTGTTATTCTCAGGAGGGGTGGGGAGGAAATGATGCTAAGTCACACTTGCCATCCTCAAGCATCCTGCCACTACTACTACTACTACTACGATACAGTAGCTAATGACTCAGAGTGTTAGGAGTGAGGGAGTGGGTGATACAAGTAGTGAGGAAGGCTCAGAGACTGAAATTGATGTGGTTGCTGTTCGTGGTAGTGAAGCACTTGGTGGGACTAACAGGAATACAGTAGATCCTCCTGCTGATGTTAAAGTGGTAGGGGTAGTGATATGGAGCAGCCAGACTAGATGTCAAGGAAGCCCACAACATTTCCCTGGCACTGGGAGTCCCCTCATGGCATTATTCCTATGGAATATTATACTGAAGGAGGCAGAACTGGAGGTTAGCAGCAATATTATCACCACCATGAGCACAGATCTGCTGTCTGTGCCTGCTGCTAGTGCTGCCACTCTACTTTCGCCAGCTCAAGAGATGTCAAGTATGAAAGTATTGGAGCTCCAACTTTTAGACTGCTGATGAGAGGAATAGTTCCTTCCTGCTCTTAAGGGAAACAATTATATTCCATTTATATTCCTATAACACACTCATGATGTTGGAGGAGGGACAGGTAGGGACGCATTATTGACCAGCTTCTTTTCTCCACATGTACCTGAAGTGGTGGGAGCTAGTTGTAGTGCTGCTACTGCCTCAGGAGTATCACTGGAGTTAGAAGTGGCAAGAGGAACCATGATCATTCATCAACCTGTCACGGTTTTTGAAGACTCTCAGACTTAAGGTTTGGTAAAATAACTTAACTTTATTAAAAGTTAAAGGCAGTCCCCGTAGGGTAAACATACATAACAATACAACAGTAATATAACATATAATAGGTTCTACCGGCCTTGCCTAAATACCAGGCAAGGCAACCCAAGTGACAGTTTTAATGACAGGCTCTACCGGCCTTGCCTATACCGGGTAAGGCAACCGTGAGATGACATATACCAGTTATACCGGCCTTACCAATACCGGACAAGGCAGCCCCCACGGAATGTTGAATGTAGGCTCTACCGGCCCTGCCAATACCGGGTAAGGCAACCTTAAAGATGGTGAATTACAAGGTTCTACCGGCCTTACCAATACCGGGCAGGGCAGCCCAAAGGAGTACTGGAGTAGGCTCTACCGGCCCTGCCAATACCGGGTGAGGCAACCTACAGGATGGTATCGTCAAGGTTCTACCTGCCTCACCAATACCGGGCAGGGCAGCCTGAGCGAGTAGACCAGCTGTCAGGTGATTAAGACAGCATAGGGCATAAGTATAGAGATCTTACTCAGCAGGAGTCTATTGCCAGGGATACTCAGACAATTGCAAGGAAGTGGACAGCGACTGACCACAGTACTGGATGTTCAGGAGCAAACCAACGTCCGCACGTTGGGACTAATGGTAATAGCGCCACCAGGTTTAATGGAGCAAACCAGCGACTGCACGCTGGAACCAACAATGTATATCGCAACCAGGTGTAGTGGAGCAAACCAGCGTCCGCACGCTGGAGCCAATAATGTATCTCGCAACCAGTTTAGTGGCATAAACCAGCGTCCGCACGCTGGGACCAACAATGTATATCGCAACCAGGTTTAGTGGAGTAAACCAGCGTCCGCACGCTGGGACCAACAACGTATATCGCCACCAGGTTTAGTGGAGTAAACCAGCGTCTGCACGCTGGGACCAAAAATGTATATCACAACCAGGTTTAGTGGAGTAAACCAGCGTCCGCACGCTGGGACCTACAATTTATATCGCCACCAGGAACCAACAAAGTATGATCAGCAGCGAGAAGAACAATGTCGCCAGAGCGACGGCTGGAGCAGGAGATTCAGGAACTCAGTAAGATTAACCCGCGAGGTGCTGGAACACAGGAACACTGGAACTCAGTAAGATTAACCCGTGAGGTGCTGCAACACAGGAACACTGGAACTCTGGAACACAGGAACACTAGCATACAGGAACACTGGAACACTGGAACTCTGGAACACAGGATCAGCAAGTACAGCAGGAAGAGCAGGAACAGGCCCAGAAGCCTGACAAGCAGGTCAGGCAGAGTGAAGTCAGAAACACCAGGAAAGGGCAACCTGGAAGTGCTCAGTCTGGGTTTAAAAAGGCTGTGTGAGGAGGGCTAATCACAGACAGCCAATCATGATACTCAGCAAGTGACTGACACTGAACAGCACCAATCACGGGCACCGTGAAACAACCATATCAAGACACAAGACTATGCGCGAGATGTTCAGAAAGTGGTGGTAACTGAAATTGTCTGTAATCAGAATAAAAAAGTTCTTACACCATGATCAGTCAATTCTCAGACATGTTTCCATCATTTTTTTAATCCAATTGCACCATCTCCGTCAAAGGGAAAAAGCCGTCTTAAAAGTGGGTGTGGTTTACTCTTCAGTCATAATGTAAGGTATTTTCAGAAAAAATATTCGTTTGATTGTCTTTTTTTTTGTCTGATTAACATAATTTTTTTCCCGACATAATAAAAAAGGTCTAAATTTGGAGAAGAAAAATTAAAGTACTGAGAATCAATTTTTGGTTTCAAAGACAAAAAAAAGTCTGTGTTTCTTTGAAAAGTTTCATTTCAAAAACAAAAAAGTCTTTGTTTCTTTGAAAATGTTCGTTTAAAGACAAAAAATGTCTTTGTTTTTTTGAAAATTATCGTTTCAAAGACAAAATCAAAGACAATTTTTAAGATCAGAATTTTTAACGGCAATTTTCAGTGAGATCTTCTTACCATTAATTCTTTAGATGAATTTTCAAACGTGACGGATTTACTTCTGAAAATATGGCCCTTTTTTACCACCAACTCATGATCTGATGAAGTTTTTCATTATGATGACTTTTTGAACATCTCGCCCTAAGTTCTACAAATCAATGTTTCCTTAGGGCTTGGGCCTTACACAAGTCTAAGTCCTATAAATAATCCTCTACAAAATATTGTATCCAGTCAAGTGTCAGTCTGCCCCAGTCAAACCTTATGTCAGGGGGTCCCTGTCACGTTACATACATATTCTTTTATTTTATTTTTTCTGTCCCTCCCAATCCCAGTCAACATTTCCCCCCAAATGATTGCATGTTCAACTGATTCTTTCCCCAGACTCCACCCTCAGATCCCTTTTATACTATGCCTGTGGAAAATAAAATGACATTTGCTACATGTTGTGTGTAAATTCAATGTTCCCATTGATTTCAATGCAATGAGCTAGGGGAAAAAGTAGAAAAACTACACTTTTCTTGGGAAATTATTCTCCAAGCAGTAAGTGCCATTATTCGCCTATTTGGTTTGAGGAGGAAACTTTTGCCCATACCTATTTTCAGTGATTTTACTTTTAGGTAATGTAAGACACATTAGTCCCACTTTAATGCAATGTATTTTTATGAGATTTGTTTTGCACATAAGAGTTTTTGTCATTAGTAGAAGTACAATATCAGGGTGTAAGTATTCTCATGCATTATCAATGAGTATTGCCATTATTTTCAGCTACTCCAGACTATTATTATTGCAACATACCGCTAGTCAGATGTGTATTGTACTTTACAGTGCTTTCTAAGGGAGAATTAATGTTTTACCAACAACCCCATCGTTATTTTTCACAATCATGTCCAACTGTGTTCTGTATTTAAACTTCTAAGGCCAGATGTGTTCAACATGCATGTTCTAATGTGCAGTGTCCCAGGTCTCACAGTTTCCATGCATTGTTTGGCACATGTTTAGTTGAAAGATAAATGATAGATCTAAACCTTGTGGTAAAATCATAGGTGAGTATGAGCAGTGCATTTGTAAAATGTGAATACAATTAACTTTAGTGGTTGCAACTTTAGATCATAATATGTTTCCAGTCCAGCAGACTAGCCCATTCCCACAAGAAAAATGGCAACTCAATATGGAAAAATGCTATGCAACCCATAACTTTACACTGAAAACTCAAATGCATTTGCTTACATAACAAATATTTCCTTAGAGTTGCAGAGTAAAAACATAAGGGGAGATTCATTAAGCAGTGATAAAGAGGAGATAAAGTGGAGATGACGTCTCCAGTTTATCACCTCTCCTGTTCCTATGTTATTCTATAGAGTCTCTGCACTTATAGATCTCCAAAGTTGAAGAAATATTAGTACATAGGCTCCATAGAATAACATAGGAATAGGAGAAGTGATATCACATCTTTACCTCTTAAATAAAATACAAATATCCATTTACTTTGCACCCCAATCCCAAAAGACAGCTATACTAAGTATATTCCCACTATAGAATATAACAAACAAAGAACATATAAAAAGAGGTGTTCCTAGAGCCTATGTTTTAAATAAAAGAGAGTGAACCTTGGGTTATCTCGAAATATGTTTATTTGATGCAAAAAACAATATATCAATATATATATGAACATAAAAGTCTGGACTCCAATATGTAATAGTCTTCCAATTGCCTATACTATGGTCGCAATCCTTCCAATAGGCCCCAATAGAAATATTAGTCATAGGGTGGTTTACCCATTTTTTCATATGCCTGGTTAGGTATAGTGTGACATCATCACTGACAGCGATCATTATACATATGTGGATAGTATTATTTTGGTTTTATTGGGAGTGTTTTTCAGATAAAGACTATCAATATCTATATTATGGTTGTATATATTTTAAATATATATCTTTATAATTTAATAAATCTCCCCCAGGATCTGCTAGCTTGGACCTATTGTACAGATATAGTATATTTTCCTGACTCATTAACTGATAAATATGTTTATCCAACTATACCGGTTACCATCAATTGCAGTATAAAGATATATGACTATAACTATTCCGATGACTGTCAATAATGTGTGCCATATGTTCATGTCTAAATTATTTGTGTTTTGATCTCCACAGTGGTGTAAGAATATAGAGAGGATTGGAAACTACCATCCCCCAATAATCCATTACTCTATGTTGTAAACAGACAAAAGCAAACCATAATAACATAATAGGAGCATACAGCATGTCAAGACCTCCATGGGACAATACTGGGCAGCAACAGTCATTATTCCCTCAGAGTATATTATAAAATAGATTTTTTTCAGTCTGTGTTGTACTTTCAGCTCTTTATACACAGGGGATTATTTGACCCCATGACTTCACTCTCTTCAAACAAAGTTACTCAGTCTATCAGGAAACATGAAATCCAATAATGTGAACATGGTAGAGAAAAAACAGAACTTAAACTCAACAGCTGTGAGGCTATCATATCTGCTATGGTTTGTGTTTTAAAGTGTGATGGAACATGTGTGTTTAAATTAAGGTGCCATTTGAATTTTTTACATAATTCAAGCTAGCCTAGGACACCCAAGATGCATCACTAGCCACTCCTACCAGCAGCATGCATGCAATTATCTGGCTCCACAGTTCCCATCTATTTTGTTACTGATATTGTACAAATAATTAGATCACGCAAGAAACATGTTGCAATGTGGCAACAGATGATTGTCTGCTGGTGAAAACATGATTATGGAATGTAATGCTGGGAATAATTCCTGCAGGAAAATAAATCCCCAAATAATTTCTTAATTAAATCATCTGCAAAAAAGTACAGATTAATTTATTTTACTGAAAATCATCTGCTGCTATATTTGCTGAATCCTTTGAGAATCAGAGGGTTGATCAACGTTTTGCAAAACAATCCATTTCCACCCCCCCACACCCTCAAGGAGTTAAACTAGTTACCTGACTGGGAGAAATCTGGAGGAAACCAATGGCACAATAGGGGGACAAAAATTAAAATGCCTCCAATGCCCATTGAGTTTAATATGACTTTTAATATCTTGGATGTTAAAGGGATAGTAATACTTCATTTTAACTTTATTTTATTTTGTAGGCATTAAAAAAACATGAAGAATGATATAAGTATTATCTCTCAAACCTTTATGGTTTAAGAGATATTCACAAACAAAATATTCCCCCCCTGTTCAACCAGATCAGAAGGGAGGTGCCCAGGTAGACTGCAGAGAGGGACAATCTTCAATTAAGATAAGGGAAAAAGCTGAAAAACTTGTCAAGGGGGGAAGGGCTTTCATTGTTTTCATACAAAGAAAATTGTCCCCTTCTGTTATCTGTACTGTCATACAACGAGACTCACATCTGAGAAGAGATGGCTTACACTAGGAAAAAGGGGCGGGGAGGGGAACTTTGCTTGTGAATATCTCATAAACCATAAAGGTTTGAGAGATAAGACTTATATCATTCTTCATGTTTTTTTAATGCCTACAAAATAAAATAAAGTTAAAACGAAGTATTACTATCCCTTTAAAGAGGTATCCAGCATATTGATTTTCACTGTGTTGGAGACCCATCTAGAATTCAAAGGGTTAAAATCCCTATTTAAATCCTTGGGGAATTTCTTGTGTCCCTTTGGTGCAGGAAGTTTGCTTCAGAATTACTCCATGGGGGTTAAACACTAAGGCAGTGGTTCCCAGACTTTTTTGGTCAAGGCACCCCTAACATGCAGTGCTGAATTTTTGGGACACACCTAACATTTTTTATTAATTTTTGAACATGTAGAACTATATGTCATTACTTACAGTTTTGTAGTTCAAGTACTATTAAATCCAAAAGGATCCCCCTCCCACCCCTTCTGGCCACTCCCAAGGCTAGTGCCATCTATAGGCGAGGCAGGCTTTGGCCTAGGGAGCACATTCTCTGGGTGCGCATCGGGGCCCACCCCACCCCGCTCACCGCTTACTGCCCAAGTAAGTGGCACAGCGGGGGGGGGGGGGGTCCAGAAAATGTTAGCCTGCCCATCTCAAAAAAAAAAGTATGTTTTGGTGCCCTCTCTTGGCTGGCTATTTTTTTAATGTAGCACAACGATGCCCGTTTCTCTCTCCCCCTCCACTCCTTCAATTCTGTTCCAGGACTGATAGAGCGGAGGGGGAGAGAGATATGGGCATCACTGTGCTACATTAAAAAAATAGCCAGCCAAGGGAGGGCACCAAAACGTACTCACTGGGAGAGAGAGAGAGACATGCAGTGGGAAGCACTGGTCAATATTTATTCTAGAGAGAGAGAGAGGTGACGTGCACCGGGAAGAGTAAGTGGAAGGGGGGTCAAGAGGGGGATCAAGAGTCAGATGGGGAGAGAGTCAAAGGGGGGGTCAAGAGGGGGATCAGGAGTCAGACAGGGAAGAGAGAGAGAGAGTCAAAGGGAAGATCAACAATCAAGAAGGGGAGAGTGTCAAAGGGGGGGAGAGTCACATATAGAGAACATACACTCTGACACACTGAGACACATATAGAGAAGCACGCACACATACTTACACACTGATATCCTTAGAGAGACACTCTGCTACAATGTAAAGTAGTGAGTGTACAGCCTGTATAACAGTGTAACTTTGCTGTCCCCCTCAAAATAACTCAACACACAGCCATTAATGTCCAAACCTTGTATTTTGAGGGGGGCAGCAAATTTACACTGTTATACAGGCTGTACACTCACTACTTTACATTGTAGCAGAGTGTCATTTCTTCAGTGTTGTCACATGAAAGATAAAATAAAAATATTTACAAAACTGTGAGGGGTGTATTCACTTATGTGAGATACTGTACATACAGGGAACACATACACACACACATATACATATAGAGAACACACACGCAAACTGACACACACATGTAGGGAACACACAAACACACTGACACTTAAACACATACAGGCCGGGCATAAAGGGGTAGGACAAAAGGGGCGGAGCCAAGGGGCTGTAAACTTAGGTTTTGCCTAGGGTGGCAAAAATCCTTGCACCAGCCCTGGCCACTCCTATCAGATCTGGAATCCGGTCATGGGACTGGATGGATGCAGTGAGGGACAATCTTCATTCAGTAAGTATAAGGAAAACAGTGCACTCCTTCGTCAAGGGGGGGCAGTGTTTTCCTTTTGCTTACTGATGATTGTCTCTCACCATGTTCCACCCGGACCAGTCTCAGAGGCAGAGTGATGAAGGGGAAAGGGGCAACCCTTTAACGCAGACCTGTCCCTCTATGACAAGTTTAGTTTGTTTTACAGAAAATGAAATCTGTCTATATGTTGTGCTAGCCATTTCTCTATAAAACGTTTATGGCGCAGAGTTGTACTTTATGTTAATTATTTGCACAATATTCTAATTTGTTATGTTGCTAGCTTTACTATTAGAAATGGCCATAAAGTGTGAGCATTGCCTAGATTAATTCATAGCATAGTGTGTGTCAATGTAGACAGAGCAGAGAAACTGATTAGAATAAAGTGCCAAACTGTGCTGTCAACAAACCAAGGTTAATTTATCAGAAATTATTTATATTGCCAACAAATGGCTTCCACAACATATAGTCAGTTTTTAATTATATTAAACGTAACTAAATTTTATTGGTGATGGTACTGAAAGTGGTGACTATGATATGCATGTCAGAAAAATATCCTAGCATCTCTGCCTGGGTTAATCTTGTCCGTCACAATGGGAAATTCTATCAGATTTAGTACACTTGGCTTACTTACACCTGCTCCACACACACACACAATGTGGGTCACCTATGGCATGAGTCATTAGGGGTATGAATTCAGTCAATCTGTAGGGCTCTGCTAGACAATTGGAACACATTTGACTTTTTGGGAAAATGGTTTGGCAACATGTGAGTCAAATCTGAGGGGGGAGGTGCTCTGCCTGAGGGTTGAGGGAGAAGATATATTTATTTTTGTATTACGTTAACTGGGTAAAGTTTACAGTTAAGATTAACAGGACAATCACTACTGGAATGTCTATTTACTCTGTTGCTATGCATGTATTTGTCACACTTTTTATGTACAGTGCTGTCTTGGATATATCCTAATACCATACCTGGGAACTTTCAGTTGAGGGCTACCCGGAAGGTAGTCCTCTGTTCAGCAGGGGGTAACAAAAATGACGCTAATCGCGTCAAAAAGGGACGGGCCTTAACTCGAGTGTTGGGGGGGTGGATTTAACCCTTTGAGTGCCAGAGTGGTACGGAATGCATTGCAAAGCAATGCATTCCTTACCACTCTGGTACTCAGAGGGTTAAATGTGTCACACACAAGGCTGGGGACGGAGGCACAACGGGAGAAAAAGCAGATGTGGCAGAGTTTCAATAGAAACTCTCCACATCCGGAGAATCTGCCTCTGCCCCGGAGACCCGGTAAAGCTCTGTCAGAACCGGAGTCTCCAGGGCAAATCCGAAGAGTTCCCAGGTATGCCTAATACTCAGGGCTGGCCCAAGACATTATGCTGCCTGGGTCCCAGAATGAAATGCCGCCCCCCCCCCACACACACACACACACCAGAACACGCCCACATCCATTATGTTTGTGTCAAACTAAATATCAGTTCTGCTCTTACACTTGGTTGGTGTCTTCTCGCTGGTGGACTGTCCTGGCTGAGACTGAGTCAAAGAAGAAGTCACAAAATTGCCAGGCAAAGTGGAGTGTGACAGAATGGTTGTCACCCAGAGAATGAAATGGGCCTGTTTTCAGTGATGTCCATTGTCTTAACATGTGTTCCCATTCTTGAAACATTAATGTCCCCTGTGTGTGCATGCATTAGAGAGTGTTTGCCATTTACCAGCACTGAATGGGTTGATTAGTGTGTATGATGTATAGAGGGATGGTGCCATCTAGTCTAGCTAACCAAAGAGATTGTGTCATGAGATAGCCAGTGTTGGTCAGATAGAGGGGGGTTGGGCAAATCTGTGTGTAGAATGTGTTTACCTTCCCCCTTACATCAGGCTAAGCAGAAAGAGACCTGGAAGATGGTACCTGTGATATCAGATCCTGTAGAGGGGGGTTGGGCAAATCTCTGTGTGAAATGTGTGTATCTTCCCCCTCACATCAGGCTAAGTAGAAAGAGACCTGGTAGATGGTACCTGTGACATCAGAATCTGTAGGGGGTGGGTAGAAAAAAGGCTAGGAAGAGAGAGAGAGATAGAGACAGACAGGAGAATGTAGGAGCAGGAGAGAGCCCATCTCCAGAATGGGGGGAGGCCTGGAGCCAGCCTGGAGTTGGATTGGTCCAGGTGCTTTCTAAAGGAGTACTGGAGAAACTGGGACTGGTGAGTGCCCTCACCGGAAGAGTTAGAGTTAGCGGGCACTGTAGTGGCCAGGTCCCCTTTTCAGTTGCGGGCTGTAAGTCAAGGCGGCTTCAAAGTACCCTGATGTTCCCACTACAAGGATAGTGGCCAGGAAGCTAAACTTCAGTGGTTATGGCCCAAGACTCAAGAAAGTGGCTGGGGATCATCTCTCAGGATGCCTTTCCCAACTACTCCATCAGGACTAAAAGATACAAGGAACCTTCACGTAATCCAGCAGCATGTGTAGTGGGCAGGTTGCCTACTCTTGCCTCTAGTGGGACTATGAATAAGCTCCAGCATTAAGCTAAAATAGACTGTGAGTATTATTTGTAACCCCTGGCAAGTTGTGCAACCAAGAAGAGAACAGCAGAAGTGTTTAGTTTTTATGTTTTACCCCTGTTTGTTTGCCTGTAATTGTTGTCCTATGTTTGTGTGCCGTGACCCCTCTAATAAATGCAATTTATTATCTTTTTGTCTGGCTGGATAAATCACTTAACCCTAGGTCTACCAATCAGTAATCCCTGTACCCCATCACATGGAACTTTCAAGCTGTTTGTGGACAACGCCTCCCATCATCCTTAGCCTTCGTGTTGGACATCTCCGATCATCCGCAGCCTGCAAGCTGAGGATGATGGTAGTTATTGTCCAACAGCTGCTGGAAACCACTGAATATCCTTTCCTGAATTTCTACACCAAAATAAGAGCAAAGCTGACTGACAAACCTCTGGCTTACATTTTATATATGTGCCTATTTGTACACAAATATGATTATATACAAATATTCAGGTAATTATTACATTTTCCTGCATAACGTAGTCATTTTTCTACTGGGGCGATACTGAAACTGAAAATCCAACATGGAATAACTACTTCATGGCATTCCAACCACATTTAGAGATCTAGCCATTGCAAGACTTTGAGGGGATATTTGTATACAAAAGTGAATATTTACATATTCGGCTACTTTTTACAACTGTTAAAATATTTATATCACTACTAAGGCAAGTGAAAGTCAAACTTGGAAATTATTACTTTATGGGGCTCCAATCTCATTTATTTGTGGGTAATACTCAAACTGAGGGCAAATTTTGCATAGTTTAGGGTGACCACTTATCATGGATTGTCCAGGACAGCCCCTCATTTTAAATGTATGTCCTGCTTCATTTCCAGACAATACAATATCCCAGAATAAAGCCTCAACAATGAATTGCAAATACAAAGTAGATTGTTGCTGCTTTAAAGCTGTGGCACCCAACCATAATGGTCAAAAGCTACCAATAGTGCAGGTTTTTAGTACATCTATGCTTGTGCACTGGTGGATCAGTTAAATTAACTAAGCCATTGATTATTCAGATGCACTAGAACAGAGCTATACTGGAAACCTTCATTTCTGGTAGCTCTATAGGATCAGGGTTGGCTGCCCCTGGTCAAAAGTAATGAAATAAATACTTTCATAACACACTGGCTGAGTCAAAGAAGTCAAATTATGTAAGCAATTAACCCTTTGAGTGCCAGAGAGGTTTGCAATGCATTGTACCCCCCCCCCCGGCACTCAAAGGGTTAAGATACAGCCCCATTCAGTTGCCAGTTTTTGAGCAGTGTATGAAATGCACACTGTACTGGATTACGGATGGTGGAATGGACCAAGCATGGGGGGGCCCAAATTGAGATCCTGCCTAGGGCCCTAAGGAGTCTTAATCCGGCTCTGCCCAGCACCCATATTGCAGACCCAGGTCTTATTCCAGCAACCCAGGACATGCCCGATCGCCCACCCAGGACTTACCCCAGCTAGCACCCACAGATGTCCAGCTCCCTGGTGTCTAGTGGCAGGCAGCTTGATGTCTGAGCGCTGCACTAGCATCCTCCCAGGCAGTGGTGTCCGTAGACATTTTTCCAGGGGGGGGGCAAAGCCATAATATGACCCCCAGGCCAGCCCATCTAGCCCCTTTATTTATATGAAGGGGGGTAATTGTAGGGGGGGCAAGTGCCCCACTTGCCCCCTTCCCTCCTTCCCTCCGGACACCCATGCTCCCATGCTGCCTCTCGCACTCCCCGCGTGGTCTGAAGTCTGAGCGCTGGCAGGTCACATGACCTCCGACACTCTGACCTCAATACAGTGTGGGGAGAGTGAGAGGCAGCATGGGAGGATATCTGTGCGCAAGCTGGCTGCACGTGTCCAAGCTGGCTGCTGAGCCATCACCTCTGCCAGCAAGCTTTTTTTTTTGTTTCAAGGTCAGCAGTCGCCTGGTAGCATATCTGCGCCCTAGGCTGGCGTCTACCTCGCTTTTAGGTAGCGCCGGCCCTGTGCAGGACACAGACTTGGGGCACAGAAACAACATGCCTTGGAGTGGCAAAGTGCCGTCTGGGTCCCTTGGACCCACAGGGACCCATGTAAGGGCCGGCCATGCTAATACTCCTGCACTGTCCTTAATAAAATATAGTAAATATCTAAATTTATCTAAGGCTAACAGGTATACTTTAAGATGCATAAGCATACAGGCCAAGAGGATACACAGGTGTTCCCAGAAGGGACTGACATTGGTACTGAAACATGTAGAGAGTTACGGTATGCACATTACTGCTTGGGAAAGACACTTTGCAGGGTGCTTTATCTAAAAACATTAGAGGATGATGTTAATGGATTTTCCATATTATCTTAATATAAAACTCTGAGATTTTATAAACCTAAACAAATACATAAAATTATTTATAGTGCTAGCATTTCAGTCAAGCACCCTGCAAAGTGTCTTACTCAAGCAAGATTGAGTTTAAAAACCTCTGCACATAACTTAATAGCTGTCAGTCTTTTTCAATAACACGGTATGTCAACATGATGAGTACATTTATGTATATTTAATATTTCTGTTGAGGCACCAGGTCAAACGCTGGAAGAGTGGTGATGAGCACCCTGGTTTGGTACAATTTAGATTGCAGCAGGCATTACAAGATTTCAAGGGGAATACCTATTTCTAGGGTAATTCCCATTGCCAATTCTAGGGTTTGCAGGGCCAGGTGTAAAACAATTTTTCAGGGCTGTTTTTTTTGGGAGGAGAGGTTTAGAAAAAAAAAATGAGCATAATTAATATGATAATATGATACTGAACTTTGAATTATGAAAAATATTCCACCTAATTATTTATTAGATACCACAACATTTAGAATAGAAATTGAGCTACACGAATGATACACAGAGCTCACAGTTGTAATGGTGCATCATTAATGTTACCAAAGAGTGTACAATTGAGATATAGTTACATTAGTGATGCCACAGAGCTTACAATTGAAATGGAGATCCAGTGATACCACAGAGCTTACAATTACAATGGAGCTACAATAATGATACCATAGTAGCCATATAACCACAAATATTGACCTCTGCCTTGTCCCAACTGCACTGATAGCCATCCCATAGTGAATGAACAGGGATATACTAGTACGTGTTACTGTGCTTAACATCAATGTGGCATTCTATTAGACTATGAGCTCTTCAGGTCAGCATTTTAGTATTAAGTTTATCATACAGTGCTGCTTAATATGTAAGTGCTTTATAATTATATGGAAATAATAGAAGAGCAATTATGGGTGAATGGAGTAACAAGTGCAGAATGGGATCACCCACACACAGTAGTGCCACATGATGGGGGAGATCCAGTCATACCATCAGATTAGGGTAACACCGGGGCTGCACCCCAAGGTATGCACTACTGCAGGGGTGAACAACATGAGGCCCTCCAGCAGCTTCCAGAATACAAATCCCATTATCATACCTACCCATTATAATGGGAGTTGCAGTCAAGCTGCAAATGGAGGGACATTGGCTGGTGAGGTATGATATTGGGAGTTGTAATCTGGCAAAAGCTGGAGGGCTTCACCTTGGCCAGAACTTCACTACAGTGTTTGACCATTTTAATGTATTCTAGCACACAAACACAGTGTGTGTGTGTCTTTGTGTTGCCTTACCTGGCAGGAACACTTTGGCCAAACTGTGTAACTGTTGAAACAAGTGAGTTACTCTCTAGGTGTAATGGGCAGTAAATGAATATTACATAGGAAAGTTTTTCATGTCTTTATCACATCTTAGTGTTTCACTTCCTGGTACCCAACTTATTTTTCACACATACACTGTACTAAGTCACAGTATATGTACAAAAACAGATATCAAGATCCTACAGAGACATATTAACCTAATCAACTGGTCTTTTAGCATATGAAGTTAGTTTGATATTATATACTAGTTGAAGAGCCCGTGTACACGGGCAACAGTACCCACCGGTTGCTGTGCAGTCATGCTCAGTAGAGACTGCCAGTGACACGGCTGATATGGAGCGTGGGCATTCTGAATTCAGACCTTCAGTGCGCAGAGATGACCATGGTCTGAATTCGGACCGCCCCGCTCCATATCAGCCGCATCACGGGCAGTCTGTACTGTGCATGACTGCAGCATGTGCATCAGTCTCTACTGTGTATGACTGCAGCATGTGTATCAGTCTCTACTGTGAATGACTGTCGTTACAAACTTTTTAGCGAATTATTATATAGGATGTTCTAAATCAGCTCAATGTTGATATTATTATGAACTGGTCATATTTTGGGGGCTAGTTGGGTTCAAGTAGAGGTGTTTCCCCTTTTACTACCATATTCTTAAATTGTTCCATCAATAATTGATATTGACATGGGTTGTTATACCCTTAAGGACTTCTGACGATCCTAGACCATCATGGGTTGCTATACCCTTAAGGACCCATGACGGTCCTGGACTGTCATAGAATACCGGGCTCCCCATGTGCCTGAACGCCGTTCGGGTAGTCCAGAATCGGATTTGCCAAAAAAAGAAAAAAAATGGTCCCTGGTCCTTAAGTGACCGCTGTGTGCGAACGCGGCCGGTCCTTAAAGGGTTAATGGATCTGGTTGGTGTCAAAAGCATGTGGTACAGAGGGAGTTACAAGATTGTGATAATTATATAAACAATTCCTTAAACTTTGGAAATAATTACATTTGTTCCACTGAATCAAGCATATTTTCACATGTAAGCAAAAGTATCATAACCAAATTTTATTATGTACTGTATGATGTCTAATTTTGGCCTACATTCCATTCTGCAAGACTGTATCTTCAGCTATGAAAAGAGCCACAAAAAAGCTTTTTTTGTATTTATTGTGACTCTAGCTATTGCACTTGTTTTGTACCCTATATTGGTAGATTCAAGTTCAGCTAATTTGTTCAAAAGAAGCTTTGGAAACTGTAATTTTAACCATTACCTCCTGTTGTTGTGGCCTCTACAATCTTCAGACTTGTGGCCAATGAGACATTTCCTGTCTATGCAGCACATGGGTTTTTTTAAGTCAGGAAAAACACCTAGACAGCAAAAGCCCTTAAGATATATGTGCCACATTTATTTTTATATTTTAAAAAATTGCAAAAATGATTTGGATCTCCCTTATATCATGTTTGTCTGAGAATGTGAAAGATGGAGTAGGAAGTGAAAATACAGAATAGTTTAAGATTTGCCTGTGATCAAGAATCTGAAATGCGAGTAGCCATTTGGCTATGTTCTGAGTCATAATTTGGATTGTGACTATATTATACTATTGTTATGCTCAGTTCATTGAATATGAGAGTGGGGTTGTGGAGGGGGTATTTATTTTTGTAATATTTGTTAGCTACTCCTTTGCCGGTATTAAAAAGATAATTGTGGCTGCTGAATGTGTGATTCATGTCCGGTTTTGCCACCAAGTTTCCAAGTTTACAGTTAAGATTAACAGGACAATCACTACTGGAATGTCTATTTACTCTGTTGCTATGCATGTATTTGTCACACTTTTTATGTACAGTGCTGTCTTGGATATATCCTAATACCATACCTGGGAACTTTCAGTTGAGGGCTACCCGGAAGGTAGTCCTCTGTTCAGCAGGGGGTAACAAAAATGACGCTAATCGCGTCAAAAAGGGGCGGGCCTTAACTCGAGTGTTGGGGGGGATTTAACTCTTTGAGTGCCAGAGTGGTACAGAATGCATTGCAAAGCAATGCATTCCGTACCACTCTGGTACTCAGAGGGTTAAATGTGTCACACACAAGGCTGGGGACGGAGGCACAACGGGAGAAAAAGCAGATGTGGCAGAGTTTCAATAGAAACTCTCCACATCCGGAGAATCTGCCTCTGCCCCGGAGACCCGGTAAAGCTCTGTCAGAACCGGAGTCTCCGGGGCAAATCCGGAGAGTTCCCAGGTATGCCTAATACTAGGGCTGGCCCAAGACATTATGCTGCCTGGGTCCAAGAATGATATGCGGCCCCCCCCCACACACACACACACACACACACACCAGAACACGCCCACATCCATTATGTTTGTGTCAAACTAAATATCAGTTCTGCTCTTACACTTGGTTGGTGTCTTCTCGCTGGTGGACTGTCCTGGCTGAGACTGAGTCAAAGAAGAAGTCACAAATTTGCCGGGCAAAGTGGAGTGTGACAGAATGGTTGTCACCCAGAGAATGAAATGGGTCTGTTTTCAGTGATGTCCATTGTCTTAACATGTGTTCCCATTCTTGAAACATTAATGTCCCCTGTGTGTGCATGCATTAGAGAGTGTTTGCCATTTACCAGCACTGAATGGGTTGATTAGTGTGTATGATGTATAGAGGGATGGTGCCATCTAGTCTAGCTAACCAAAGAGATTGTGTCATGAGATAGCCAGTGTTGGTCAGATAGAGGGGGGTTGGGCAAATCTGTGTGTAGAATGTGTTTACCTTCCCCCTTACATCAGGCTAAGCAGAAAGAGACCTGGAAGATGGTACCTGTGATATCAGATCCTGTAGAGGGGGGTAGGGCAAATCTCTGTGTGGAATGTGTGTATCTTTCCCCCTCACATCAGGCTAAGTAGAAAGAGACCTGGTAGATGGTACCTGTGACATCAGAATCTGTAGGGGGTGGGTAGAAAAAAGGCTAGGAAGAGAGAGAGAGATAGAGACAGACAGGAGAATGTAGGAGCAGGAGAGAGCCCATCTCCAGAATGGGGGGAGGCCTGGAGCCAGCCTGGAGTTGGATTGGTCCTGGTGCTTTCTAAAGGAGTACTGGAGAAACTGGGACTGGTGAGTGCCCTCACCGGAAGAGTTAGAGTGAGCGGGCACTGTAGTGGCCAGGTCCCCTTTTCAGTTGCGGGCTGTAAGTCAAGGCGGCTTCAAAGTACCCTGATGTTCCCACTACAAGGATAGTGGCCAAGAAGCTAAACTTCAGTGGTTATGGCCCAAGACTCAAGAAAGTAGCTGGGGATAATCTCTCAGGATGCCTTTCCCAACTACTCCATCAGGACTAAAAGATACAAGGAACCTTCACGTAATCCAGCAGCATGTGTAGTGGGCAGGATGCCTACTCTTGCCTCTAGTGGGACTATGAATAAGCTCCAGCATTAAGCTAAAATAGATTGTGAGTATTATTTGTAACCCCTGGCAAGTTGTGCAACCAAGAAGAGAACAGCAGAAGTGTTTAGTTTTTATGTTTTACCCTTGTTTGTTTGCCTGTAATTGTTGTCCTATGTTTGTGTGCAGTAACCCCTCTAATAAATGCAATTTATTATCTTTTTGTCTGGCTGGATAAATCGTTTAACCCTAGGTCTACCAATCAGTAATAGAAAGAAGAAAGTTTTCGGTGTGCACTATCTCTAGATGTACTACTTGGGGTGCATAGGCACTAGATATGTAACATACTAACAGAAAAAGAGAAAAACAGAGTGCCTATTAAGTTGCACTCCCAAAGAGTACATCATATGCAAAATAGTTAAAATACAAATATTTATTAATGAGTTCTAAATAATAAAACCGATAAATGCACCAAGAAAGAAAAGAAAAAATCATATATGAACAAGTGGAAAAAATAGCCTCAACATTTGCCTCATATATGGGTATTCGGTGGCTATAAAGGAAATAAATCCCCAATAATACTGAAAAAACTAACAATTATAGTCTGATCTCCACCGAAATCCCTGAAGTAATAATGTGTGTGTGTTATATTTTAGCAAAAAATAGGATTGCGGGCAAGTGTTCTCCACTGACTCCCGCGATGTAGACAAAACTACATCGCTAGGTATAACAAACAGGAGTAAATTTGCATAGTATGTATCGATCGACCACTAAATAACTGACAATGTTGAGATATTAACGTACCTCTAGACAAATAATATCCTAAATCTCAGCAAGTAGGTTTCACTGAGCTATTAATGGATCCCGTGCTAATAATTAGCAAAAAGCTCCGGGAAACCTCACCAGATGAGAGACTCACGTGAGCAATGTAAAATGTACCGAGATTCTCAGTGTAACTAAAGTCCGTTAACTGCCGAGAAAAAAAAAAAAAATGAGATCTCAAATATCTATTACTACAAAACATATGAAAAGGTACCTCCGTCAGTAGGTCTGAAAAGTGCAATAACTGAAACTATAATAGCGGAACTAAACACTAAAACCCTAATCAGGACTAGCCATGAAAGGAGTTAAATCGGCAGTGGATAATAAAAGTAAAATTGAGCGACAATGACCCGTTAGGAGGTAAATCAGCCTGATATAAGAAAACTGCAGATTGTGCCAAGACCAGACTGATGTAAGGAGTTCAGGTCATAGTCGCCTGTAGCAAAAAAAATGCTACAAACAAAAAACCATCCGATGTGATACTAAATAGTAATGAAGTGGCAAAAGATACTAAGTGTCCTCAGCCAATAGATCTCACCATCGAACCATATACACTATCTGAAAAATCTGAAAAGATAATCAGAGATAAATAGTGCCGATAGAACTCTAGCTACCTATACACTACCAGTCCTGAAAAATAAATAAGCTAAAACCCATCTGCCATTCACACACATACCGGGGCATATCCGGCTTGCCTCTTAAAGTAATGCAGAGAGGGGTTAAAAAACTAGCCTAAATTATGAAGTGAATGTAGCAATATAATATGTCCAGAGTGGATGTAGCAATATAATATGTCCAGAGTGTAAACCTATAATCGATGTAAGTACATAAACTCATATGGATCACCAAGACTAGGTGGATAACATAGAGCGCTCTGAGCATGGAACAATACAAATTTACGTGCGTTTCGGCATAGCTTCATCAGAATTGAGGCCCGACAGAATCACACCAATATTTAAACAACAGAAGCCCCCTGGTGGGGACATATAGTAATTGCAACTCAAAAATGAAATAGAATTCAATGGATATTGAAAAAGTACTAGGTATATATAAAATGAGGGTTAAAAATAACAATGTCATCATATAAAAAGATGGTTTGATTAATAAATAATCTGAGAATTTATAAATGTGCTGTTAAGCACATTTCCTCATTCAAACCTCTGGGAGTCATAGTGTCTAATAAAAATATCCATCTATTTTCTTGCTGCAATAAGACTCTCTCAATGTCTCCTCCTCTCAAACCTAAGGTTATCTTCTGTAACCCCCAAACTTTGAGAGAACTCACAGAGGCATCATGATGGAAAAGAAAGTGTCTGGCCACACTTGTAAGAGCTCTGCCTTCGCTATTGTGTGATCTAGCATGTGATATATTATTAATATGTTCCAAAACACATTGTTTCAGCATTCTGGTGGTCATGCCCACATATTTCAGACCACAAGGGCATTCTAAACAATATATCACATTCTTAGTTTGACATGTGATAAAATCCATGATAAGATGGACCCTGCCTGTCCTATCAATGACCTGTTTACATTTTAACATATGTGGGCATAATTTGCATCTTCCACAGGCGAAAGAACCCCTAGTAGAAAATGGCTTTTGAGATCTATTGATAAAATGACTACTGACAAGATGATTAGACAAATTCGGTGCTTTTCTATACGTAACAGCCACCCGATTGTCTAAAACAGTAGCCAGTTGGTTGTCTTGTTGGAGAATAGGAAGATGCCTTTGAAGAATATCTTCAATTTCCCTATGTTGGTTCGAAAACGTAGTAATTAAGCGAATACTTGAAGACTGAGGTCTAATTTTAGGTATTAGTAAATTATTTCTAGGTTCCTGTAAAGCTCTCTGATAAGCCCGTTTCAAATTAGCATTAGGATACCCTCTCTTCAAGAGTCTTGATCTAAGTTCTTTTGCACGGATTTTGAAGGTGTTAAAATCTGAACAATTTCTTCGAATTCTTAAAAATTCACCTACAGGGATATTTTGTTTTATACTTGTAGGGTGATGACTAGAGAAGTGTAATACACTATTAGTGGCCGTGGCTTTACGAAATAAATCGCTTCCTAAAGTGTTGTCTTGCTGTCGAAAAATGGTGAGGTCCAAAAAATTAATTTTGTTGGAATCAAAATCCAAGATTAATTTCAAGTTTAAAGTATTGGTGTTTAAGATGGATATGAAGATTTTTAACTCTTCAACAGACCCACACCAGAGAAAGAAGATATCATCAATATATCTATACCACATAGATATGTGGTTAGTATACCTTTCCATGTCCTCTGAAAAAACCACTTCCTGCTCCCACCAGCCCAGATATAAATTAGCATAGGTGGGAGCACAAGCAGTTCCCATGGCTGTGCCACGGGTCTGAAGATAATAAACATTATTAAATAGGAAGTAGTTATGTCGCAAGACAAAAGACAACATTCTTAACAAGTATGATTGATTTAAAGAATCCTTCCAATTATTGCGAATTAAATGATATTGAATAGCCTGGCATCCTTTATCATGTTCTATGGATGTATATAGGCTTTCTACATCACATGTCACAAGAATTGTATTCTCATCAATAGGTAAATTATCAATTTTTGAAAGAACGTCCATGGTATCTTTGATATATGATGGCAAATAATCCAAAAAAGTTCGTAATTTCTGATCAAGAAATTTGCTTAATTTTTCGCAAAGGCTATCATTGCCTGACACAATAGGACGTCCAGGCGGATTGTCCTTATTTTTGTGAATCTTGGGCAAAAGATAAAACGTAGCTATTTTGGGATGAGAGACCATTAAAAAATTTTTTTCTTTTGAGGAAATAGCCAAATCCCTGGCAGCCTCTTCTATCATCTTATAATATAGCCCTAAGAAATCCTCAGTAGGATCAAAAATCAAACGCTTATAACTACCTGATAGGTGTAGCTGTTTTTTAGCTTCATGAATATACATGTCTTTGGGCCACAATACTATATTGCCTCCCTTGTCAGAGGCCTTAATTACAATATCATCCCATTTTTTGATGTCTTGTAATGCCCTTCTCTCGGTGTTATTCAAATTGCAATTGCCTTTGCGCATAGGAAGTTTCATAACATCCTTCATCACTAAATCTATAAAGATTTGAACATTTGGACATACATATGAAGAAGGAACATAAGTTGATTTAGATCTCAAATCAGATTTGATCCCTATTGATCTATCAGAGGTTTCAGCTATTGGAAGAGACTCGACATCTGATGTTGACTGAGAAACTAATGTCTCAGTGTTAGAATACTGTTTAGCTAGCAATAGCTTTCGTCCATATAAATGTAAATCCTTGAAAAACGTAAATTTATCAACTTCTGAGGTTGGAGAAAAAGATAGACCCTTAGATAAAACTCTAATATGTGTGTTGTTCAAAATATGTTGTGAGAGGTTGATAATTTGAAGATCATCCGAGGTCTCTAACGGAACTGTCTCATGGATCTTGATCTCCCCCTCCCTCTCTGTGAGTACCGCGGGAAACCCCTCTGAGTTGTAATCCGTTGGTACGTCAGGTCTGATCCTCTTTCTCGAGCCCCCTCTACGCGTCTTGGATTTTTTTCGCGTAGTGAGATGCGACTTATCCCTTGTTGTGAGGATAAAAAAGGATTGGATGGACCAGCTACCGGAGGTGAGATATCAGAGAAAGGATTAGTGGATGTACCACCAGCTTCCATTTCAGTCTCTGATTCAGCTTCAGATGGGGAGGTCTCATCTTCAGTATTCAATATGTCAGTTCTAGAAATCATTCGAGTATTTCTGGGCCATTTATAAATAGAGGTACTTCTGGCATCTGATATATCCCTATTAAACTTCTTTCTCTTCCTCTCAATAATTTTATTTTCAAGTGTGTCTAATTCTTGATTCAAACTATCAATGTCAGTCTGCATTGATTCATTGGCCTCTAGATTTCTTAATTTCTCTTCAATTTCTGCAATTTGTTTATCGACTGTATCAATTATATCATGCTCATAATCTTTCAAAATAGTCATGAATTCAAACGAACAACGATTGCAACATTCTTCCCACCTGCTTTTATAATTCTCCTCCTTAAAGGAGAAGGTTGGAAAGATGCGCAATCTTAGACCTCTGGGTATGATCTTCTGTTCTAGATATTTTTCATATGTAATTTTGTTCCACCAAGATTTAGTTAATCGGGTATGGGCCCTTTTATATTCCTCAAATAATTGTGTGTAACCAACCAAAGCGGCATCTTGTATATTAGAGTTGGTAGAAAAGATATTAAGAGCCTGAGTGGCCCATTTTTCTTTTCTTTGTATATTGAAATTGGTGCTCATTATCACAATAATACTAGAGATGTGCAATACACCAAAGAAAAACCCATACACCGGGAAATAAATGCTAAGAGAAAGAAGAACGTTTTCGGTGTGCACTATCTCTAGATGTACTACTTGGGGTGCATAGGCACTAGATATGTAACATACTAACAGAAAAAGAGAAAAACAGAGTGCCTATTAAGTTGCACTCCCAAAGAGTACATCATATGCAAAATAGTTAAAATACAAATATTTATTAATGAGTTCTAAATAATAAAACCGATAAATGCACCAAGAAAGAAAAGAAAAAATCATATATGAACAAGTGGAAAAAATAGCCTCAACATATGCCTCATATATGGGTATTCGGTGGCTATAAAGGAAATAAATCCCCAATAATACTGAAAAAACTAACAATAATAGTCTGATCTCCACCGAAATCCCTGAAGTAATAATGTGTGTGTGTTATATTTTAGCAGAAAATAGGATTGCGGGCAAGTGTTCTCCACTGACTCCCGCGATGTAGACAAAACTACATCGCTAGGTATAACAAACAGGAATAAATTTGCATAGTATGTATCGATCGACCACTAAATAACTGACAATGTTGAGATATTAACGTACCTCTAGACAAATAATATCCTAAATCTCAGCAAGTAGGTTTCACTGAGCTATTAATGGATCCCGTGCTAATAATTAGCAAAAAGCTCCGGGAAACCTCACCAGATGAGAGACTCACGTGAGCAATGTAAAATGTACCGAGATTCTCAGTGTAACTAAAGTCCGTTAACTGCCGAGAAAAAAAAAAAAAAAAAAAAAAATGAGATCTCAAATATCTATTACTACAAAACACATGAAAAGGTACCTCCGTCAGTAGGTCTGAAAAGTGCAATAACTGAAACTATAATAGCGGAACTAAACACTAAAACCCTAATCAGGACTAGCCATGAAAGGAGTTAAATCGGCAGTGGATAATAAAAGTAAAATTGAGCGACAATGACCCGTTAGGAGGTAAATCAGCCTGATATAAGAAAACTGCAGATTGTGCCAAGACCAGACTGATGTAAGGAGTTCAGGTCATAGTCGCCTGTAGCAAAAAAAATGCTACAAACAAAAAACCATCCGATGTGATACTAAATAGTAATGAAGTGGCAAGAGATACTAAGTGTCCTCAGCCAATAGATCTCACCATCGAACCATATACACTATCTGAAAAATCTGAAAAGATAATCAGAGATAAATAGTGCCGATAGAACTCTAGCTACCTATACACTACCAGTCCTGAAAAATAAATAAGCTAAAACCCATCTGCCATTCACACACATACCGGGGCATATCCGGGGCATATTCTTCAAAGGCATCTTCCTATTCTCCAACAAGACAACCAACTGGCTACTGTTTTAGACAATCGGGTGGCTGTTACGTATAGAAAAGCATCGAATTTGTCTAATCATCTTGTCAGTAGTCATTTTATCAATAGATCTCAAAAGCCATTTTCTACTAGGGGTTCTTTCGCCTGTGGAAGATGCAAATTATGCCCACATATGTTAAAATGTGAACAGGTCATTGATAGGACAGGCAGGGTCCATCTTATCATGGATTTTATCACATGTCAAACTAAGAATGTGATATATTGTTTAGAATGCCCTTGTGGTCTGAAATATGTGGGCATGACCACCAGAATGCTGAAACAATGTGTTTTGGAACATATTAATAATATATCACATGCTAGATCACACAATAGCGAAGGCAGAGTTCTTACAAGTGTGGCCAGACACTTTCTTTTCCATCATGATGCCTCTGTGAGTTCTCTCAAAGTTTGGGGGTTACAGAAGATAACCTTAGGTTTGAGAGGAGGAGACATTGAGAGAGTCTTATTGCAGCAAGAAAATAGATGGATATTTTTATTAGACACTATGACTCCCAGAGGTTTGAATGAGGAAATGTGCTTAACAGCACATTTATAAATTCTCGGATTATTTATTAATCAAACCATCTTTTGATATGATGACATTGTTATTTTTAACCCTCATTTTATATATACCTAGTATTTTTTCAATATCCATTGAATTCTATTTCATTTTTGAGTTGTAATTACTATATGTCCCCACCAGGGGGCTTCTGTTGTTTAAATATTGGCGCGATTCTGTCGGGCCTCAATTCTGATGAAGCTATGGCGAAACGCGCGTAAATTTGTATTGTTCCATGCTCAGAGCGCTCTATGTTATCCACCTAGTCTTGGTGATCCATATGAGTTTATGTACTTACATCGATTATAGGTTTACACTCTGGACATATTATATTGCTACATCCACTCTGGACATATTATATTGCTACATTCACTTCATAATTTAGGCTAGTTTTTTAACCCCTCTCTGCATTACTTTAAGAGGCAAGCCGGATATGCCCCGGTATGTGTGTGAATGGCAGATGGGTTTTAGCTTTTTTATTTTTCAGGACTGGTAGTGTATAGGTAGCTAGAGTTCTATCGGCACTATTTATCTCTGATTATCTTTTCAGATTTTTCAGATAGTGTATATGGTTCGATGGTGAGATCTATTGGCTGAGGACACTTAGTATCTTTTGCCACTTCATTACTATTTAGTATCACATCGGATGGTTTTTTGTTTGTAGCATTTTTTTTGCTACAGGCGACTATGACCTGAACTCCTTACATCAGTCTGGTCTTGGCACAATCTGCAGTTTTCTTATATCAGGCTGATTTACCTCCTAACGGGTCATTGTCTCTCAATTTTACTTTTATTATCCACTGCCGATTTAACTCCTTTCATGGCTAGTCCTGATTAGGGTTTTAGTGTTTAGTTCCGCTATTATAGTTTCAGTTATTGCACTTTTCAGACCTACTGACGGAGGTACCTTTTCATATGTTTTGTAGTAATAGATATTTGAGATCTCATTTTTTTTTTTTTTTTTTTCTCGGCAGTTAACGGACTTTAGTTACACTGAGAATCTCGGTACATTTTACATTGCTCACGTGAGTCTCTCATCTGGTGAGGTTTCCCGGAGCTTTTTGCTAATTATTAGCACGGGATCCATTAATAGCTCAGTGAAACCTACTTGCTGAGATTTAGGATATTATTTGTCTAGAGGTACGTTAATATCTCAACATTGTCAGTTATTTAGTGGTCGATCGATACATACTATGCAAATTTACTCCTGTATGTTACACCTAGCGATGTAGTTTTGTCTACATCGCGGGAGTCAGTGGAGAACACTTGCCCGCAATCCTATTTTCTGCTAAAATATAACAAACACACATTATTACTTCAAGGATTTCGGTGGAGATCAGACTATAATTGTTAGTTTTTTCAGTATTATTGGGGATTTATTTCCTTTATAGCCACCGAATACCCATATATGAGGCATATGTTGAGGCTATTTTTTCCACTTGTTCATACATGATTTTTTCTTTACTTTCTTGGTGCATTTATCGGTTTTATTATTTAGAACTCATTAATAAATATTTGTATTTTAACTATTTTGCATATGATGTACTCTTTGGGAGTGCAACTTAATAGGCACTCTGTTTTTCTCTTTTTCTGTTAGTATGCTACCAATCAGTAATCCCTGTACCCCCATCACATGGAACTTTCAAGCTGTTTGTGGACAACGCCTCCCATCATCCTTAGCCTTCGTGTTGGACATCTCCGATCATCCGCAGCCTGCAAGCTGAGGATGATGGTAGTTATTGTGCAACAACTGCTGGAAACCACTGAATATCCTTTCCTGAATTTCTACACCAAAATAAGAGCAAAGCTGACTGACAAACCTCTGGCTCACATTTTATATATGTGCCTATTTGTACACAAATATGATTATATACAAATATTCAGGTAATTATTACATTTTCCTGCATAACGTAGTCATTTTTCTACTGGGGCGATACTGAAACTGAAAATCCAACATGGAATAACTACTTCATGGCATTCCAACCACATTTAGAGATCTAGCCATTGCAAGACTTTGAGGGGATATTTGTATACAAAAGTGAATATTTACATATTCGGCTACTTTTTACAACTGTTAAAATATTTCTATCACTACTAAGGCAAGTGAAAGTCAAACTTGGAAATTATTACTTTATGGGGCTCCAATCTCATTTATTTGTGGGTAATACTCAAACTGAGGGCAAATTTTGCATAGTTTAGGGTGACCACTTATCATGGATTGTCCAGGACAGCCCCTCATTTTAAATGTATGTCCTGCTTCATTTCCAGACAATACAATATCCCAGAATAAAGCCTCAACAATGAATTGCAAATACAAAGTAGATTGTTGTTGCTTTAAAGCTGTGGCACCCAACCATAGTGGTCAAAAGCTACCAACAGTGCAGGTTTTTAGTACATCTATGCTTGTGCACTGGTGGATCAGTTAAATTAACTAAGCCATTGATTATTCACAGGCACTAGAACAGAGCTATACTGGAAACCTTCATTTCTGGTAGCTCTATAGGATCAGGGTTGGCTGCCCCTGGTCAAAAGTAATGAAATAAATACTTTCATAACACACTGGCTGAGTCAAAGAAGTCAAATTATGTAAGCAATTAACCCTTTGAGTGCCAGAGAGGTTTGCAATGCATTGTAACCCCCCCCCCGGCACTCAAAGGGTTAAGATACAGCCCCATTCAATTACCAGTTTTTGAGCAGTGTATGAAATGCACACTGTACTGGATTACGGACGGTGGAATGGACCAAGCGTGGGGGGGCCCAAATTGGGATCCTGCCTAGGGCCCTAAGGAGTCTTAATCCGGCTCTGCCCAGCACCCATATTGCAGACCCAGGTCTTATTCCAGCAACCCAGGACATGCCCGATCGCCCACCCAGGACTTACCCCAGCTAGCACCCACAGTTGTCCAGCTCCCTGGTGTCTAGTGGTAGGCAGCTTGATGTCTGAGCGCTGCACAAGCATCCTCCCATGCAGTGGTGTCCGTAGACATTTTTCCAGGGGGGGCAAAGCCATAATATGACCCCCAGGCCAGCCCATCTAGCCCCTTTATTTATATGAAGGGGGGTAATTGTAGGGGGGGCAAGTGCCCCACTTGCCCCCTTCCCTCCTTCCCTCCGGACACCCATGCTCCCATGCTGCCTCTCGCACTCCCCGCGTGGTCTGAATTCTGAGCGCTGGCAGGTCACATGACCTCCGACACTCTGACCTCAATACAGTGTGGGGAGCGTGAGAGGCAGCATGGGAGGATATCTGTGCGCAAGCTGGCTGCACGTGCGCAAGCTGGCTGCTGAGCCATCACCTCTGCCAGCAAGCTTTTTTTTTGTTTCAAGGTCAGCAGTCGCCTGGCAGCATATCTGCACCCTAGGCTGGCGTCTACCTCGCCCTTAGGTAGCGCTGGCCCTGTGCAGGACACAGACTTGGGGCACAGAAACAACATGCCTTGGAGTGGCAAAGTGCCGTCTGGGTCCCTTGGACCCACAGGGACCCATGTAAGGGCCGGCCCTGCTAATACTCCTGCACTGTCCTTAATAAAATATAGTAAATATCTAAATTTATTTAAGGGTAACAGGTATACTTTAAGATGCATAAGCATACAGGCCAAGAGGATACACAGGTGTTCCCAGAAGGGACTGACATTGGTACTGAAACATGTAGAGAGTTATGGTATGCACATTACTGCTTGGGAAAGACACTTTGCAGGGTGCTTTATCTAAAAACATTAGAGGATGATGTTAATGGATTTTCCATATTATCTTAATATAAAACTCTGAGATTTTATAAACCTAAACAAATACATAAAATTATTTATAGTGCTAGCTTTTCAGTCAAGCACCCTGCAAAGTGTCTTACTCAAGCAAGATTGAGTTTAAAAACCTCTGCACATAACTTAATAGCTGTCAGTCTTTTTCAATAACACGGTATGTCAACATGATGAGTACATTTATGTATATTTAATATTTCTGTTGAGGCACCAGGTCAAACGCTGGAAGAGTGGTGATGAGCACCCTGGTTTGGTACAATTTAGATTGCAGCAGGCATACAAGATTTCAAGGGGAATACCTATTTCTAGGGTAATTCCCATTGCCAATTCTAGGGTTTGCAGGGCCAGGTGTAAAACAATTTTTCGGGGCTGCTTTTTTTGGGAGGAGAGGTTTAGAAAAAAAAAATGAGCATAATTAATATGATAATATGATACTGAACTTTGAATTATGAAAAATATTCCACCTAATTATTTATTAGATACCAAAACATTTACAATAGAAATTGAGCTACACGAATGATACACAGAGCTCACAGTTGTAATGGTGCATCATTAATGTTACCAAAGAGTGTACAATTGAGATATAGTTACACTAGTGATGCCACAGAGCTTACAATTGAAATGGAGATCCAGTGATACCACAGAGCTTACAATTACAATGGAGCTACAATAATGATACCATAGTAGCCATATAACCACAAATAATGACCCCTGCCTTGTCCCAACTGCACTGATAGCCATCCCATAGTGAATGAACAGGGATATACTAGTACGTGTTATTGTGCTTAACATCAATGTGGCATTCTATTAGACTATGAGCTCTTCAGGTCAGCATTTTAGTATTCAGTTTATCATACAGTGCTGCTTAATATGTAGGTGCTTTATAATTATATGGAAATAATAGAAGAGCAATTATGGATGAACGGAGTAACAAGTGCAGAATGGGATCACCCACACACAGTAGTGCCACATGATGGGGGAGATCCAGTCATACCATCAGATTAGGGTAACACCGGGGCTGCACCCCAAAGTATCCACTACTGCAGGGGTGAACAACATGAGGCCCTCCAGCGGCTTCCAGAATACAATTTCCATTATCATACCTACCCATTATAATGGGAGTTGCAGTCAAGCTGCAAATGGACATTGGCTGGTGAGGTATGATATTGGGAGTTGTAATCTGGCAGAAGCTGGAGGGCTTCATCTTGGCCAGCACTTCACTACAGTGTTTGATCATTTTAATGTATTCTAGCACACAAACACAGTGTGTGTATGTCTTTGTGTTGGCTTACCTGGCAGGAACACTTTGGCCAAACTGTGTAACTGTTGAAACAAGTGAGTTACTCTCTAGGTGTAATGGGCAGTAAATGAATATAACATAGGAAAGTTTTTCATGTCTTTATCACATCTTAGTGTTTCACTTCCTGGTACCCAACTTATTTTTCACACATACACTGTACTAAGTCACAGTATATGTACAAAAACAGATATCAAGATCCTACAGAGACATATTAACCTAATCAACTGATCTTTTAGCATTTGAAGTTAGTTTGATATTATATACTAGTTGAAGAGCCCGTGTACACGGGCAACAGTACCCATCGGTCGCTGTGCAGTCATGCTCAGTAGAGACTGCCAGTGACGTGGCTGATATGGAGCGTGGGCATTCTGAATTCAGACCTTCAGTGCGCAGAGATGACCACGGTCTGAATTCGGACCGCCCCGCTCCATATCAGCTGCATCACAGGCGGTCTGTACTGTGCATGACTGCAGCATGTGCATCAATCTCTACTGTGTATGACTGTGTCGTTACAAACTTTTTAGCTAATTATTATATAGGATGTTCTAAATCAGCTCAATGTTGATATTTTTACGAACTAGTCATATTTTGGGGGCTAGTTGTGTTCAAGGAGAAATGTTTCCCCTTTTACTAACATATTCTTAAATTGTTCCATCAATAATTGATATTGACATGGGTTGTTATACCCTTAAAGACCCATGACGGTCCTGGACCGTCATAGAATACCAGGCTCCCCATGCGCCTGCACGCTGTTCGGGTAGTCCGGAATCGGATTCGCCAAAAAAAAAATGGTCCCTGGTCCTTAAGTGACCACCGTGTGCGAGCGCGGCCGGTCCTTAGAGGGTTAATGGATCTGGGTGGTGTCAAAAGGATGTGGTGCAGAGGGAGTTACAAGATTGTGATAATTTTATAAACAATCCCTTAAACTTTGGAAATTATTACATTTGTTCCACTGAATCAAACATATTTTCCATGTAAGCAAAAATATCATAACTAAATTTTATTATGTACTGTATGATGTCTAATTTTGACCTACATTCCATTCTGCAAGACTGTATCTTCAGCTATGAAAAGAGCCACAAATAAGCTTTTTTTGTCTTTATTGTAACTCTAGCTATTGCACTTGTTTTGTACCCTATATTGGTAGATTCAAGTTCAGCTAATTTGTTCAAAAGAATAGACTTGTGCACGGGCAAAATTTTCGGTAAAATTCGAATTCGGACGAATTTTTTTTTTTCTAATTCGGATAATCCTAATTTCAGACCGGGCCTATTCGATTCGGACAAAATTCTGATACATTCCGAATTATTCGGCCGAATTTAACATGGGTTAAATTATAGCAGTGCGCCTCCGTGCACGCTGCTATCATTATTTGCAGACAGGGTGTGCATTTAGAAAAAGATCCATCCCAAAAATGGACATTGTCGTACATTGAAAGTCTGTGCATGTCACCTCTACTCTAGCATGGGATGCCAGTCACAATGCAAACGTCGAACATCGAAAACCCATGCCTGTCATTCAATTTAGCATGTTCGAACATCGAAACCCCATGCCTGTCCTTCAATCTAGCATATGTTCGAACATCGAAACCTCATGCCTGTCATTCAATTTAGCATATGCTCGACATCGAAAACCCATGCCTGTCACATCCTACTCAACATAAGTGGTCGACTCGAACATGGACAAACTACATGTCACATTCTATGTTAGTACATGGGTAAAGATTAAGGTTTCATTTTCTGGTACCAGCCTCCTACCCTACTGTCCCTCTTTAGTACCCAAATTCCTCTCTCTCGTTTTCCTATCCTGATTTCCCCTCATATCAGATAACTCTATGTGTATATACATTGTAGAGTTTCATACTACATCAAGAATAAACATCAATGATTGTAATGTGATAGATGTAATGTGTTAACCCTTTGAGTGCCAGAGTGGTACGCAATGCGTTGCATACCACTCTGGCATTCAAAGGGTTAAAAAGAAAAATTGAGACATTCTGTTGTGAACAAACTGCAACACAGGAGAGAAATAAAAAAAATGCTAGACATCTATACTGAAGAGGGGTCCACAGCATTGTCTTAGTATAGCAATATCACCGTTTTCCGTGAGTGTGCAATACAGGGCTCTACGGTAATTGCTGGGCATTTCCCAATGCCATAATCAGGGGATGATGGGAGTTGTATTCTAACTACTGTTAGGAAACACATAAGTGATGCACATTCATCTCCCACCTAGAAATTATTTACACACGAGGCAACTCCCCCAAGTAATACCTAGCCCCTTTCCAAGTGAAAGGACTTCCAGAAAGGCTTCAGATCGCTTAGTGACTCACCTGTTATTGCCAGTCAGCGGGACCCGGAGAGTAGGAGGGGGTGATGCTATGGCTGCACGGCACGGTGCTCTTAGTTGGTCACTTGTCGCAATGTTGAAGCTCAGCCCGGCCAGCACCTTCTGGGTGGAGACACCTCACAGCAATCCTGTTCAGGACACATCATGCACTGTTGTGCACTCATACTAGGGATCCCAAATGTTTAGACTCATTTTGTACAGGGGGCACCCTCCTGTATTTGTAAAACCTCTCTAGCAAATCTGGGACGGTAGACCTATTTACTCAAGTCTTGACTTTAGGTGGGCGATAAACAATACAAAATAGGCATAATGTTTCACTATCACATAATTCACGTCACTGAAGCAGCCAGCAGGCATCGCCACTGAGTGAGCATAGGGCTGCCCGGCTGCTGACAGTCACACTGATGGGACACCCTGCAACACAGAAATGGAGGAAGAGCACAAAATAAACATGCTATGGGACGGCAAATTGCCGCCCCTGTCAAAGTGCCGCCTGGGTCCATGGACCCACTGGGACCCATGTAAGGGTCGGCCCTGTATTCGAACAAATACCTAATATTTTTTTATATTTTGCACAGGAACACATATTACTTGCTCTTGCAGTGGCAATAACTGGAACTAATGCTGGCTGCCTACCTATGCCTAGCCTAATGCTACCTGCCTGCCTACACAACAACTGTACACTCTCTAATCTCTTCTCTCTCTGAGCTCCAACAACCCAATGAGGAAATGCAGGCAGTCTGTCTGTGTGACTGTGTCATTAGTCCAACCCCCATCATGAAACGAAGAAGGCTATTCGAATACAGACAAAAGAGGGAAGTAGTGCATGAAACGGAGAATGGAATTGGACTAGAGACATGGAGGGAAAATTATGGAGGGAAAGTAATTGAGCGCGCACAGGAAGTACAAAAAAGTCCTGGTCAAAAGTAGTCAAAACTTTTGGAAACGTGTCGATTGCCGAAACTTTCGAAAGTTTCGATGAATTTCGGACCTGGGCTGTTCGGAGTCGGATCATTTTTTCCGAATGACCCTTGAGTTTCGGATTGGCCGAATGTCTCCGAATGACCCAATTTTCGACGAAATCCGAATGTCTCCGAATGAATTCGCACATGTCTACAAAAGAAGCTTTGCTGCAAAAGGCCATAAGATATATGTGCCACATTTATTTTTATATTTTAAAAAATTGCAAAAATGATTTGGATCTCCCTTATATCATGTTTGTCTGAGAATGTGAAAGATGGAGTAGGAAGTAAAAATACAGAATAGTTTAAGATTTGCCTGTGATCAAGAATCTGAAATGCGAGTAGCCATTTGGCTATGTTCTGAGTCCATAATTTGGATTGTGACTATATTATACTATTGTTATGCTCAGTTCATTGAATATGAGAGTGGGGTTGTGGAGGGGGGTATTTATTTTTGTAATATTTGTTAGCTACTCCTTTGCCGGTATTAAAAAGATAATTGTGGCTGCTGAAAGTGTGATTCATGTCCGGTTTTGCCCCCAAGTTTCCAATGCTTGATCCTGCACAGAGGTTCTTCACCTGCCTCACTTGCTGCTTTGATGGCCTCACTTATTAATCATTTTGGAGCATTTTTCACTGTTGAAAAAAATATTACAGAGCAGTGGGGGCTTTTATTTATTAAAATATGCAAATAAGCTCATTGGTATATATTTTTGTGTGAAGTAGAATATATGCCTTTTTTAGCTGTATTCATTTTATGGCAATTTTCACACTAGTTGCACTTGAAATGCTGTATGCCAAATGGAAATAAGCCATGATATTTCTAGTAAATAATCTTAAGATGAATGAAACAAATACAAAAAAATCTATTTAATTCTGTTTCCTTCTCACTACAAATATAATAGAAAAAGACTTCTGCTTTTACCTGTTTACTTGTGCCTTTGAGTACAATTCATATATATTCTAGCAATTCTTAACTTAAATATATTAATATTGGCAACTCTGCTTTATCAAAAAGAAGTTATTACTGTTGGCATTGATTTTGTGGTAAGGTAAAAGAACGTGCTGGAAAATGTTAGCACAATTTAAATTCTACTAAAAAATCAATAATATGGACTACAATCCTCTAATAAGTTCGCCTAGGTGACATCTCCTGGAATTGATTTTCGAATAGCTTCTACAACATAACTCCATCATATTTAAATTAAACATTTTGCTGTTGTGGAGCTAGCATATATATATATGTATATATACATACACACATTTGCTACAATAACTATTTAGAAAATACATATATTTAATAAATAACAGTTAATTAAAGTATTAATTTAAAAAATCACTCATTTGTAATAATTGTAACATATCATCTATAGTAAATTATATTTATGTGTAATAAAATCCCTGTAAATACTAATGTATTTTACTGTAAATAAAGCTAAGTTAAAACACATTATTATTCTTGTTCTGAAACAAGAAGAATTTAGATAAACTAAGTGAATTGGCAGAAAAGTGGCAGATGTCATTTAATGTAGATAAATGTAAGGTTATGCATTTGGGCTGTAGACACAAACTTGCTACATATACTCTAAATGGGAGACAATTTAGGAAATCCTCATTAGAGAAAGATTTAGGAGTACTGATAGACAATAGACTTCACAGCAGTGTGCAGAGTCACTCAGCTGCTGCAAGAGCAAATAGAGTACTAGCCTGCATAAAAAGAGGTGTAGAAGCAAGGGATGCTAATATTATCCTACCTCTGTATAATCCTTGGTTAGGCCTCATCTAGAATATGGAGTACAATTTTGGGCGCCTGTTCTAAAAAAAGACATTACTGAACTGGAAAAGGTGCAGAGACGTGCAACAAAACTGATAAAGGGATTGGAGGATCTGAGTTACAAAAAGAGACTAGCCAAACTGGGTTTGTTTACATTAGAGAAGAGACGTCTAAGGGGTGATATGATTACCATTTACAAATACATTCAAGGTCAATACAAAGAACTATCCAATTAATTATTTATGCAAAGAGCTGAGCTAAGAACAAGAGGTCATCCATTAAGACTACAGGAAAGGCGCTTTCGACTAAAACAAAGACAGGGATTCTTTACAGTAAGGGAGGTAAGGCTATGGAATTCTTTGCCTCGGGATGTTGTGCTTGCAGATAATTCAACTGCATTCAAAAAAGCAATGGATGCCTATCTAGTACAGAACAATATTGACAATTATGACAGATGGCTTCAAAGCACATAGGATATTGATCAGGGGAACTATTTGACTACCAGGTGGAGTCAGGAAGGAATAATTCCCCCCCACACATACACATGTGACTAGATTGGAAATGGCTCCAGAGGGCTTTTTTTTTGCCTTCCTCTGGATCAACAGGGGTGTTTTTGGCATGGGCTGGACTTGATGGACACATGTCTTTTTTCAGCCTTATCTACTATGTTACTATGTTACTATGTTTAACTGCATTATGAATGCATTAAATAAAGGTTAAATTACTAAAAACTCATATGTTAAAATGTAGAGAACATTTATTTAAAAAAATTCTAAATTAATAAATTATTCTACTGGTATTAAAAATGAAATAACCATTAGAATTAAACATGTTATATATATAGTATATTGTGTATATTTCTTGATCTTCAAAGCTCATGTCAAATGTCTAGCTTGATTATGAATAGCAAGTGAAATAATAGTCAGGCTGGATGCATATGTTTTTGAAACACAGCAAAAAATGGAATAATGATTGCTTTTTAAATATTTAATAGATATAGTAAAACTAAGTCACATGGATTCCTACTGAGGCTTCTTTGATGCAATGGGATTTTTAGATAGATCTGTAGAAAACACTGATATCATTAATTGCATGATCAAATTAAATGAAATAAATGCTATTGCATATTTACTCTGCACTTAAAGTACTATTTTAATATATATGTCCCATAGAACCTACAAAATATTAGAAATGAAGAACCATACCACCCCTTTAAAGAATTATTTGACTACTCTCTTGTGTCCTGACTAATGGAGTTGGCTCCATCTGCCACCATTCCAAGTATACATCCCAAAGCTAAAGATGACCCCACACCACTTATAAAAAATCTATTTAATATTTATCTATAAAACATAATGACTATTACATATAGTCATTACTTGTTCTATATATATAATAAATAGATTTTTTTTAAGTGATGGTATGTCATTTTTGACTTTTGGATATCTACACAATATACTGATATTTGTCTTACAGTATGTAGAAAGGATCTTGCCACTTTTGTAAAGAGAACAAATTCAGTTAAGTCTTTGCTTCCAGATGAGCCCTGCAACATAAAAACAATGAGATTTTTCTCTAAAATAAAAATGTTATTGACATTATGGTATGGCTTTAAAATGATGTACACATAAATTAGAAGATGGATAACAAAACATACAAGGAATTAAATATTTTCTTGCTTATTAGCCATCCACTCATTTATCAGTTGGCATATGGCTGTGGTACTCCCTCATTTATTAATGAACTAGGATAGGCTATGCAATCCTATATTATAATTAGCTAGGGATGTTTGTCAGAAGCTGTCATGTGCAGTAGAGATAGCTGCGTGCACTGCAGTCATGCACAGTACAGACTGCCTGCATCGTGGCTGATACGGAGCAGGGAGCTCCGAATTCAAGCCGGAGTCCTTTCTGCACACCAAGCAGAACTACAGTCTGAATTCGGAGCGCCCCGCTCCATATCAGCCACGGCACGTTCGGGCAGTCAGTACCGCGCATGACTGCAGCTCAGCCAGTGTTGGCCCGTGTACATGGGCTTTAAAACTAGTCTAAATATAAAATAGCTAACTCATGGTTGGGCAACCTGATTTCTTAGAGCTTTTCAGAACTGCAAATCTGATCATCCCCAGCCAGTCCTGAATAGATGGAGGACCTCAGGTTGCTCAACACTGGTCTAACTTCAAGATAATACAGATTATACTAGTCAATTGGGTAAATATATGAATGCACACCATATGCCAGCAGCATAGAACTGGACTTTCAGTATGGAAAGACCTCACTGTGCTAGTTTCTTAATGAATGTCACTGACTAGAGTACTTGTAGCAATTCCAGTTTAAAGAAAAGTCTACAAATTAAACTTAGGGGCAAGCTGCTCTGGGTCTTGTGACTGATCAACACATTTTTAGATCTCACTTATATTCTTAACATGTTATTTCCCTATATTGCATTGCATTCTTGAGGATTTGGTTAATAGCAATGTCTTCGGTCTCAGATCTGCTACCCAATAATGCAGGATTCTAACAGGGATAGACATCTTTAATATGCAAACCCTGTAGTCCGTCTGTGCCTCACCAGATGTATATCACTTGGGTTTTTTATGCTCAGCTGGAATACAGGGTTTGAGCAGAAAGTCTGACCTTTTTCAGCCACTGTATTATTTGATCAGTTATATGAAGCTGAAGATGTCAATGTCCCATAACTATTCAGTAATATGCAAAGGGATCAGGTGAACTGCAAGATAAGTCACAAGGTTTGGGACAACTTGCCCATCAAATTATCCACTTTCATTTCTAGATTATATTTTGCCTTTAATTGAATACATTCAATCACTATTATCAATAGACACTATTTGATATTTATAAATTATCCCTGTGATCAGCAGTATGTTGTATAGCCTGTTTTTTTCTGCTGCATGATAAATAACCCAATTAGAATCGTATTTTACGACAATTTCTTTGAATATAATAAATTAAGATTTGTTTCAGAGATAACTGAAATACAATTGATCGGGTGACTTTGGAAAATGGATAAAAAGCCAGATTAACTCTTTAAGGACAAGGGGAATGTGCATTTCATTGCATAGCATTGTATGGCTCATCCCTCTAAATGGTCATAGGAATCACTGACCCTTTGTATGCTAGAGATGAGTCCAAAGCTTTGCATCTCCCCTACATTAACAGGGTTAATACTGAAATTTTTAGCCACTTTTGGAGCTCAATTGTATAATTTGTCCATCTTAAACAAGAAAAAAGTAACTTAACCCCATGATGCCAAAGAAACATGCAGCACTTGGAATAAGCAATGCCCCCTGGGTAGAGAAGGAATTAAATGCTTTTTATTTTAATTAGCTGATCTAGCTAAGCTGAAATTAAGTAAAATACAATGATAGGAAGAAGGAAGTATATTATTCCAACAGTGAAGATTACTTGATTGTAGTGTATCATTTGGTCTACTATAGAATAAAAGCTTTGACCCATATGAAAAGAAATGTCTGCATCAAAATTTCTGTTGATTGTCTGTAACAATTTCATTTCCAAGAGAGAGACTTTCTTGAGAATGTCATTGTGCAAAGTTCTCTTTCCCAAGCTCTAAAATATCCTTTCCATTGTCCACAGAAAGAGTAAAGTCAAAATACAATGAATGATCAGCATTTTAATAATTGCTTTTGCACCATTGTAGAAAAAGGACAATTTCTGTGGCTAGTTTTTTTCTGCATATAAAAGTTCATCTTGCTTTCTTTAACCAGTGTCAATAAATGTAAGTCGGTATGTTGTTTATTCTGAAAATATGAGTGAAATGTATCAGCATTCAGTAAATGTAAATAGCAAATTTATCAAAATGTATCCAGCATAGTGAATGTATGTACTATGACAGTTCCATACTAAATCAGGTACTGGAATCAAATATCAGTCCATAGGCCTGTTTAACTTCAGTTTACTAAGGTAGATATACCAAAGATCTTCCTCTTAATGCTACTTACACCAATGTGAGGACAATGGAGCAGCCTGCAGGAATTTCTGACCATTGCTTTCCTCTAAATCTTGTAAACGGCTATGGTTTAAACAAGGCCTAGATAAATTGGCGAGAGTTTGTTATTTTCCTGCACATGCTATGGGACTGGCATACAGGGCTAAACATTGGCGACAATTTTCAGCAATATGCATTACAGTGTTTATACTAAGCAGAGCATGCCCATCAGTACAGCTGCTGGTGATAGAGGCTAATGTTTGTGGAGTTGCACTGGCGAATACGCACATTGTCCTCACAGACTATTTGAGACTATAGAATAGGTGTATGAATGCATACATTATTATTTTTTCTGGATTTTTTCCTGATAGAAAAAGACAAATGTGCTACTTCATACCGATTGCTTCAAAGCTCCCATGTTTGTACAATAAATTGCATCTTATAATGTCTACATATTAATGAACTCTATTTTCAAATTGAGTCCTAGTTACATAGATTGATCAAAATATGTAAAATATTACCTGCCATGCCAAGCCACCCAACGTTTAGGAACATCTTATTGAATACATTTTACTTTGACATGGACTACAAAGTGTTCCAAATAGAGACTACATCTGCATTTTCTTAGGTTATTATGATCTTCCATTAGGTGACGCTTGTTGTCAGTGGGTGAGTAAATTCAGCCCCTTACAATACTTCTCAAGTAGAAATCCACAACAAAAAGGTAATTTTTCAGTTTTCGGATAACAATTAATTTGTTTTATTTTTTATTTATTTATTTTATTTTTTTTTTGGTTTTCAAAAAGCTTTATTGAAAAACATAAAAGCATACAAAATACATATGCCAGTGAAAAGTTTAGACATAAACAACAAAGGGAATGAGGTATACAGAGACAGGGAATATATCACAGAAGGTACAATGAGCACTTAGAATGGAGAAATAACACACTTGATGGGCCATAAAGGACCAAACAGGAATAAGAGAGACAAATCATTTCTGGAAGGATGGAAAAGGGAGGGGAAGGGAAGGAGATAGAAATAGGAGAAAGAGAAAAAAAAATAAAAATAAAAAAATAAAAGCAGAAGTGAAGAAGAAAGAAGTAGTAAAATATCTGTTAAAATATATCTGACAAAAACAACCAGACCTATTGTTGTGGGGGAGAATGGGTATAGATTTCTCAAAATGTTCCATATAAAATATTTTTTATTTATGGGAAAAAATGTGACAGACCTCGGGTGCCCCCACACAAAAGCCCTAAAGACAATTAGTATTCTGTATAGGCCAGCTGATGTGTTTATGTATAAGCTGTTAAATACTGTACCTGCACTGATGCTTATCTATGAACACTCAATGCATAATCCACTATCGTTGTGATTTTGACCCAAACCACACACTCATAGCGCGAACAGGTGAATGTAATAATCTTACTCAGTTTTATTCTGAGCCTTGTTATTACATGGCAATAAAAAAGGCCCGGATGAATAGAAGGCCCTGAAATGTCCATATACTCCCATTTTACCCACCATGAACGGGTGAAACATCTAAAATGGAAACATGAAAAAATGTTACTTTCCTCCCTCTGCAGGAATTCTTAGTGAAAATTCAGTTTTTCCACTTTTTTGCATTGCATTTAAATCAACTATAATAATGTAAACACCCCCCACACACACACTGAGTGTTTCACCCTTATATTCCTGCCATTTACTCTAACTGAAGAGTGTACGTTATCAAATTTTCTCTGCATCATCGGTAACAACACTTTTACAACAGACTTAACATTGGCCTCCACCAGGTATTTATCTATAGGATCACATCAGTCTTGAAAGTCGTCCATCAAAAATGAGTCAATCTTCTGCTGGCCCACAGAGCTGGGAGTGACTAGTTGTTTGCACTTAGCATCCCTTTTAGTAGGACTGGATTTAACGCTCATGATTAGGCATTACTGCAGAAGGCAGGGGTATGGATTTCAGCAGTTGCATCGTGTTGGTTTGGGCACTCTTCTTTCTTGTCTTGAAAGCCAGATGGTGGCATTATAGAGATGCAGCAGGGTCTCAAAAAAGAAGGCAAAGGCAGCAGGTGGTAGACGATGAATTAGCAGCAAGCTAGCATCTGAGGTGCCACAGGTACAGGGGATTTTTAAAAGTAGGTGGGGGATAGAGAGGCAGAGGTGGGGGAGGAATTATGAGGACAGACAGGAAAGGAATTTTATGCCCTCAAAAGGTGACAGCCCCAGTCAAGCTCTTACAAACACTCCAATGTGAGGTTTACAACTTGGGGTCTACAGGTGGAGAATCTGCAGGGGGGTCCAACCTCCTATTGTCAGGCCAGGATGGCAAAGCAGTCCTCCAAGGGATATGTACAGAGGCATGAGTCATAGGAATGATCCCAAAAGGCCCAAAGAGCTAACTGCTAGACTGGGTTGATTGATAGGGTTGGGGGAAGATTTTGCCCAGCTTAGCTCCCACTGCCAGGAATAATTTCTCCAATCGACTCTGAGGTTACACTGAAGTGCCGTCACTGTGTCATTAACCTGGACCAGGAGCCCCTCCTTGGTCCCCGGCATCCACCCTGTTAATTGAGCAGTCGCCATTTCAGTATGGGCCACAATCCCGGCAAGGTGAGGAGGGAGTATGGAGCTATGAGATATGTCTCAGTAAGAGGATTCCTCAATCAAAGAGTCGCAGAGAGGTTCTGACACATCAGCCCACCACCTCGCTGCACCGCCTCTGCTCCCTGGGAGCAGGCCTTGATATATCAGGAGCCTCCATGTTTCTGAAAACCACCAAGAGTGGTATGCATAGTATCCAGGAGTTGTCCCAGTGTCAGCCACAGCATATGCAGGTTGGGTAGCAGTATGAAGAGGCAATTATACCAGATGAAAGGAGGCCAAACGGTGAAGCTCAGGTACTTGTGTTCTATCAGCTTGGCGGTCAGACACCACCTCCACGCACACTTGATTCTTTTAATTAATCATTTGTTTGTCTTGTTTGTTTCTATTTTAAAAATGACACTCTATAGTTACAATGTTATCAAAACAGGTTAATTATACTTATGTGACATATACAGTCCGCAGGCATGCTTTTCCAAAAAATATTACTAGGCCTACTATAGCAGCATTATGGTTGAAGGAGGACATAGTTACTAAAGAGCAGTAATTTATTAAGTAAACATTTATATATTTTTAAACATAGTTTATGTTTATGCCCATTTATTAAACATGTAACTTCATGAAAGGCCATAAAAGTCAGTATTCCTTTCAAAACATTGTTATATCTTGTTTGCAGACTACATAGACCATTGAAATAATTATAATAGTGTCTTGCACATTGGTTAGCCTCTGTAAAAATAATTATAATTACAACAATGTAAACCTTGAAAACATGTTAGCAGTCCTACAGCAAGGTAAGACTTGAACCACAATATTAGCAGCCTAGCAGGCCTATAGCAAGGCAAGCCTCGAAAAAAGTTCCCCAATTACATATAAAACTCCAGAGCCCTGGGATGTTGTAGGGGAGAAAGAGGTGGCAGCTCAGTCTGCTGGTGGGGCTTCTGGGCTCTGTGACCCACTGCTGCTTATGCTGCTGTTAGAGGATTCCTCATCCACATCAGCAGTTTTTAAACTCCTGAAATCCTCTTGCTCATTACAGCAGGCAACTGGAACAACATAGAATACAACTACTGAAAACTATTTTTTTAACTATAGATAATCTATCCTCGTTCTCTGCTTTCCAGTCTCTAGACTCTAGCTACTAAATTGCAGCTCACAGTACAGAGGCAAGTTTAAGGTTCTTTTTTTTGTTTTTTTTTAAACATTTTTATTGAGAGGACAGTGATAAAGCATTACAAACTCAATATGCACATAGTGATCAAATAAGAGAAACAATGCATACAGTCAAATAGATATCATAGCAGGGAGGTACAGCTGTCCCATTTCGATTTTTAAGTTAAAGAAACTAAACTATACCAAAACCAAAACTACCCTCCCCTATCTCCAACCCTGAGACCCTAAAAGGACTCATCCCACCCGCCCTCCCTCCCCAGGAGACGAGCACAACACTTCCTCCATTAAGTATTTATAAACGTAGCAAATAACTGCTTAGACATCAAATTGTAAATAAACAAATAGATAGATTAATAAGTAGCCATGGTCTCCAGGAACAGCACAAACAGAGCATAAAGTAATATTTAATAAATATGTATCACGTAGCCCTCATTGATAGAGAATTCTAGAGTTACAATAAGAAGTCCATAGACCAGATATTTGGTGGAATTTATTGGGGGTGCCCCTATGCAATTAAAGTCCCTTATAATGAGGAATATTATGGGTTATTAAGGCAATCCATTGGTCATGCCTGGGGGGGGTGTTCTGACATCCATGATTGTACCACCACCTTTCGTGCCATAATCAACAGTTCTCTAATTAGTACAGTATGAAAGTTTGAATGGAGCTGATCAGGCAGAATAGAGAATATACACAGCTTTGGGGAAAGTGACACATCCCACTGTACCATAGCCGAAGTTTAAGGTTTTATTAGTCATAGAAAGCATAGGAGAAAAACTGCAAAGTTCTCATGAGAACTTCATTGTGTTTTCTATGTGCAGGAATTTCTATGGGAAAAGTGATAAATCCCATATTATCCCAAAAAAATCTCAATGGGGAAAAAATCAGACTTTTCAGCCATCCTTAGTGCACACCCCTTGGCATAGGAAATGTAAAGAGGGCTATTTTCAGAGGAGGTAGTAATGGGCATTGGACCAGAGCACCACATAAAATTATCCTGCATCTAATTTAGAGTAGAATCACATTCATGAATAGATTTATTATGTCCAGTAGTAATATTTATATATATATATTGTTAGTTATTATTTGATGGGAGGGATATTTTGATTTAATAATTATATTGTCTTAGTAGAATACTAGTTGGGTGTGATATTATATTTCCTCAGAAACATAATCCCAGGGGCTTGATCCTCTTATCTGTGTATAAAGTGCACCCAACATCAGGGATACTAATTTAATTTAAAATTATTTCATTATTCTATCTTCCTTCTTCCTCTTGCTCTGATTGGGTGATCTGTGTTATCTGTTCTGTCATAGATGCAGGGAACAGTTTATCCTATATTTCTAGAATTGAAGGGGGGGACATCTACTAAACGGTAATAAAGTGGTGATAAAATGGAGATGACTTCTCCTGTTTATCACTTCTCCAATTCATGTATTATTATGTGGTGCATAGGCACTAAGATTTCTTCTACTTTGGAAATGTTAGTGCATAGGCTCCATAGAATAACAGGAACTGGAGAAGTGATAAACTGTAGAAGTCATCTCCTCTTTATCAGCTCTTTATCACCGCTTAGTGAATCTCCCCCAAGTTGTTGAAAGCCACATTTTAATAACAGCATTGGATACTTATCTGACACTCAAAGGGTTAATTCAGTTGATGCAGTTGGTTTGTCCCAGAATTGCCCTTTGTTAGCTTCCAGAATAGGCCATTTGCAATGTAAAGTAATACTGGTTATTTGTCCTATAGAAAGGATTTACATTGTGCCTTTACATCAAATAACCTTCCAGATCTGTAACTCAGTTGTGGCTCTATAGGTCGCAATGATTTGTAACAAGTGGGTCCTCTGATTCACAGTTATTAAATAACATTTATTTGCAGAGGGATATGTAGGCAATTGGCTTAATGCAAAGCAACCTATAACTGACTCATTTCTGCAACTATTTATATTTGTGTCAAATAGAAGAAACACTTACCAAGCACTGCATGTTTGTCACTGGAGAAATACAGAGTCACAGAAAGAGTGACAGAACATAATTGTAGATGTAGATGGATCAATCAGAAACAAATTACAATTCTCTAGTTGCTCAATTGCACCAGTTTTCTTAAAGAGAAATAATCATTATGCCTAATAATAACTGCCTGGACATGAGAGATAGACATCAAATATAAATATCAAGTATAGAATAAAACAATAGAATAAATAAGTACTAGGGGAAGGCAAAAAATGTTCCCAAAAAGAGAAAAGTGATTTTAAAAAAGTGCTTTTCACCTTCTGTGGGCGTGGAAAATGCCGTTTTAACTTTTTTTTTCCACAGTAGCCCCCAGCTTTGTTCCACTGCAATGTTATCATAGAATTACACATACTAGCCCCCCAGCCTTATCGCCATATAACAACACACGCTGATCTCCAAGCCTTATCACACAGCAGTCACAGAAGCATACATACTGACCACACAGCATAGCCACACTGTCTTGTAGGTGGGATGTGTGAGGCACTTTAGATGCTGCCAGACTACAAATCCTATCATGAAGGATGTTGTTGTTGAAGTCTGACAGCAGTTAAACTGGCCTACATTGCCCACCACTGATTTACTGACCCACAGCCTTGTTCAACAGTAATCACAGGACCACATATAATGAGCCCCGAGCCTTGTTGCACTCATAGAACCACACATTATAAGAGGTGTCAAAAATTGTACTTCCTCTTCTACCTGATTGTATCGGTATGTCACCCATCTTATACTTAGATTGTAAGCTCTATGAGGCAGGGACCTCCTATCCTAATGTATGCTCACCTAGTGTTCCCCGTATGATAATTGTCTTTATATCCATTTAATTATTGCACTTATTGTATCACTCTATACTAAATGTAAACTGTAAAGTGCTAAGTACACCTATAAAAATGAAAATATACACACATATATATATATATATATATATATATATATATACACACACACACACATCCTAATCTCCTAAGTCTTGTCCCATGGTGGCCAATGAACCACACATAAAACCTCAACCTTATCCTATTGCACTGGTAGCTGTAGAACCACACATATTAACCCTACTGAAGGCAACCACTGTAAACTTCTTTCCTCCTTTTGGAGTGACTGGGACACCTCTTCTGCAGAAAGGCTTTAATCAATCCCCTGGGAGAGTTTTCTCCTACACCTCCAGATCTTCACCCCAGAATACAGGCCTCAAGCGCTTGGAGCAGCGTTAAATGAATTGACACTACACAAGGCTAATACTTGCATTGAATATTAAATTGACGATGGATATGGAGACATCATAGTCAACTGTACTATGGTCCTGGCATTTAACTACTGCTATGGTGTATGGCAATAATATAGAAACCAACAGATCATTAACCAATTGCGCATATGAAATTCCTTTTCTGTCAGCTGTCACAAATCCTCTATTTCTCCATATAATTCCAAAATCTAGTACCACACCAAAAGCTTACCTGGAGTCAGTCACTATAGTAATGTCACTGTTTGCAAATAGGGAGCATGTGTGTGTTAGAGCTATTAGTTCAGCAGCCGGGGCAAATACAATAAGGAAGTAGTTGGTTTTTAATACCATATCTAGTAATTGGACTACAGAAAATCCTATCAGGTATAACCCATTAGCTGGTATAGAGCTTGACTCATCCACATATACTGCCTCAGTGCATTCAAGGGGAGCAGACTACAGGTCAGGTCATGGTGAGGCATCCATGTGAATGGTCTGTAAGTAATCATGTGCCTCAACCTCTGATATGTCAGAGGGAGAATGTAAAATTAATATATGTAAGGTCACAGAGAGTACTGAGTGTGAAAGGTAATATTGAATGTGTAAATAGTCTCATAATCAAATTCTCTCTGTGCAGTCATGTGTCTAAACCGTCCCTACCATCGTAACACAGGCATCCACTTCCCCTAAGCATGAAGACAGGCCCTGAACCACTGATGTTAGTATATTAAAACAACAAACCACTGGTCCACAGCCAAGCCATATTCTCTTTGCAAGGACACCTGAAACAGTGGGACTTCCCTCCTTACAAGACAGATGAAACTGGAGAGAGTAGTTGGGCAGTCCCAGAACAGGAACAAAACATAAGGCTGTTTTTTTGTTTTTTGTTTTTTTTCTTTATATGCCGTGTCCATGTCCATAATCCATTGTATTACACCAGGAGCATCTCTCAAGGTACCCTGTCTCAATATGTGATCGTGGTGAGAACAGTCTGAAATACTTGGGTTACAGTAAGTCACTATGCCTAGGAAAGATAACAGTGCAAGTTTAGTTATAAGCTTTTGGGAGCAAGATAATGATTTTTTATTGTGCAGGAGCGAACAACCTCTGTCCATATGACAACACAAATCCTAGGTATTTCACAGTCTCTTGACAATACTGTAGCTTAGAAGGTGATACCTTATGACCAGTCTTTAGTAGATGATGCAACAAGAAAGATGTATCTTTCATACAGGATTCTTCATCTGGGCTGCACATCAACCACAAAATTATCCACATACTGAAACAACGTGGAGCCACAATCAGGTTACCAAGACTCCAGGGTTTCCTGACTACAGCAAATAGGCAGTGGGGTAATCAACACACAATCTGTTTCACGCATACTGATTCCCTCTATGCGTGAAAGCAAACAGTGGTTGCATGTCAGGGAACCCCGGAATGCTAAAGAAGGTGCTGCACAAAGAAAGTAAATGGCAGATGATGGTACTCCAGACAAAATAGAGTTTACATCAGGTACTCATAGTGCCAATGTCTGAATTAACTCATTCACTGCCCTTTTCCTGTAACAAGGGATATTACTTAATGTACACTGGAGAAGCACCTGGTCTAAACCTGGGTATGTGGAACCTTCAGCTAACAAAGAATTGGGAAGTGTGTGCAATGTGTCAAGTAGAATGTGTTGTAGATAACAGAGTGTAAATTGGGTCTAATGACATGAACACTAGAGCCTGAGTCAGATTTTCCCCACACATCCATAGAAATACTCCATCATTTACACCAATGAAAACCTTAGCAGGGGTCACCAATATTTCTTTAATAAAATCATTCTTCCACACATCACTGGCATCCTGCATGCACACTGGGGACTAAAACCAACCACTAACCCTAACAGTGAGAGCACATATACACAGTTAAATATTCCCTTCATGAATATGCTAATACCCAGGGTTAATTATAAAGAGCATGAAGGTATTACAGGGTTAGTCATTGAGGTAGTCATGTGTGAATAAGCAGCAGGTTAACTGGGTAAGTAGGAGTAATTAGAAAGGCAATCCTAACTTTATTCTGTATCATGGTCTACAAACTACAATCATGTTGCATTTTGTAGTCAAAATGCAAAACAACAATATTATATTCATACCCCTTTGCATTAATGCTTATCTGTATCTCCCTCAATCACATCCATTCACACCTCACCCAATTATTGCTAGCCAAAAATGTCTTAACAAGAAACCCTTTAGTATAGCAAAGATAGCCATAATTGCGACCTTGAAATTGCCGTGTTATGCAAAAAGTAAAACAAGGAAGTAGGGAAAGAGGAGGATATGGGGGAGTTTAGATAGAAAGGGGAGGGGCAACAGCTGTGGGGACAGAAAATCTATCTTTCTCATAGAACTACAATTTTACAAGTATGGCTGTTTTAACCTCTTTTTGCCATCACCATGCAAATACATTATATTAATATCAATGGAAACCTCTTCCTGATTCTCTAGCGCCCTAGTTCCATCTACCTCTGTGTTACCCTCTGCCTCAGACTGAGAGTATATTTCCACATTCTCTGTTGTTTTCTTAAAATAACCTGTCACATAGAAAACACAATGACAAATAAGTGCATTTATTGCTAGACAAAAAACAGTAATCAAGCAGCAAACAATTGTGCAATTGTGACAAACAAAAAAAGGGGGTGGCCTGCTCCTTAAAGGTGAAGATAGTGGGATGTAACCCACTTAGGACACTTTCTCAAGTAATTTTGTATTTATATCTGGGACTCCAACCCAGACCGCAACATGTGGTACTGTAACCCACAAGGCAGGGTACCGGACTCTAACCGGCACCCTTCAGTCACCCTTGTCAGGTAGATTCTCAGGTGTGCGTGGATATATATATATATATATATATATATATATAAAATAACAAAATGGTCCAGTCAATCCTGTTCAGAGCGCCAAATTGAAGGCAACCAATGTAAACTTCTTCCCTTATTTTGGGGTGATAGAGACACCTTTTCTGCAGAAAGGCTTTAACCACTCCCTGACGAGAGTTTTCTCCTAAACCTCCAGATCTTCAACCCAGAATACAGGCCTCAAGCGCTTGGAGCAGTGTTAAATGAATTGAAACTACACAAGTATCAAAGCACAAAACACTACTAACTTTATTTAACAAACACAGAACTTTTATACTAAAAACTGGGAGGGTCTGCAGAGTGGAAAATTACAAGCTTCGCCTAGTGTATTCTCTAAAGGTCATAGAAATATGGTCAAGAGGAAATGAGGTAGGGAGGGGGAATCGAGCACATATAGTTAATGGTTAACATGCATCTCTTGGTTCTAATGGAAATGTTATTAAGGACATTCTACAACTATATGCAACAGTAAAAATTATACTTATCTCATTTCTTCATCAAGGCCTCTGGGAAGGGCACTAAGTAACCTTCTACATGTAGAACAAGCTACTAGTTAAAAGTATAATTTAACCCCATCACTCTTGTTAGTGTATTAAAGCAATTGCCTACTTAAAAATGCCAATTTAACCCTTTCACCTACAGCCTTTTCTCACATTAACCACAGAAACACACACACACTAACCCACCAGCCACAGAACCTTGTAGGGAAGTGGGGGGGGAATCAACTATTTTTCCAGCTGGGAATTTTGTAGAAAGCATTTTGGCACTTTTTCCATGAAAATCCCCCCTATAGAAAACCCTCAAAACATTTCCATTTTTTTCAAAACCAAGAAATTTCCTATGGCAACTGGGGAGAGGAGGTTAGACTCATTATGTGAATTTCTGACTATACTATAGGACAAGGCTGGAGATTGCAATGTGTTTTCCTAGGGAAAAAAGTGCAGTGGTATAAGTGGTAAGATCAGTGGTCTGCATGGATTTATGGCTTCCTTGTGACAAGGCTGGGGGAATGTTAGTATATGTGGGTCTATGACTGCTGTGGGACAAGAATGGATATCAGTATGTGTGGGTCTACAGTTACTGTGGGACATTACTTCAGATAGGTCAGCATATTTGGGTATATGGCTACAGGGGGACAAGACTGGGAGGAGGTCAGTATATGTGAGACTCTGGCTACTGTGGGACAAGGATGGGGGGTTAGTATGAGTGGATATATAGCTACTATGTGACAAGGCTGGGGATTTGTATGTGAGGATCTGTGGCAGCCATGTGACTGTGGGTCACAGCAGTGGTGGGCAATATGAGTACCTCCAGCTGCTGCCAGACTACATGGGAGTTATAGTCTGTCAGCACCTGCAGGACCTCATCTTGCCCATAGCAGTAGCTACCAAGCAGTGGGACTGTCACGGTTTTGAAGAACACTCAGACAAGACTTGTAAGGTTAAAAGAACTTTATTGAATATAAAGTACAATCAGCAAACACTTTCCCAACCCACACAGGCCCAGAGGGAAACAGTACAGGTACTGCCACAACTTACACAGGTCACGTAGGAACAGTATAAAAAATATCGTACAGACTGGTAGCAGGTGCCCAGACTGCTAGGGTGAAGTGGTAGCATCACTGAAGCCCTAGAATGCTAGGGTAGAATGGAGGCCCAAGACTCACAGCTACTGGCAGCAAGGACCCTAGAACGCTAGGGGTGAATGGAAGCCCAAGACCAACGGATACTGGCAACACCGACCCTAGAATGCTAGGGTTGTAGAGAGACACACGGACCATGGATACTGGCAGCAAGGACCCTAGAACGCTAGGGGAGTAAGAAGGCCCAAGACTCACGGACACTGGCAGCAAAGACCCTAGAACGCTAGGGTTGTCAGGAGGCACTAGACTAATGGATACTGGAAGCAAGGACCCTAGAATGCTAGGGTAGTATGAGGCACAAGAATCACAGCTACTGGCAGCAAAGACCCTAGAACGCTAGGGGTGAGACAGAGACAATAGACCACGGAAGGCAACGGGTGTACGGTAGTACGTAGGTGTACAGGAGAAGGACCACCACACTACAGATGGCTCTTGAGCCCTAAGGCCACAGCGGTATGGTAGGCAGGGCAAGACAGTGAACTGGGCCTAGAACTCTAGGGTGATAGCAAGGTTCAACTATGGTGTTATAACACCCAGAGGAATGCCTATAACTCCCAACCGGGATTGAGCCCAGCTAGTGACAGTGGTAACAACAGACACGTAAGCAAGGAATTGAGTAACTCAGTCCGACTGTTGAAAGCACGGAAACCGGTACTCCGTATGTGCACACCGCCAGAGGCGGTTGATACCAGTGAGCACGGCTAGAGCAGGGTGCTCAGCCAAAGGTCGGCAACGTAAGCAGGTTCTCGGACAATCTAGTCAGCAACGTAAGCAGGTTCACAGCCAGTCCAGTCAGCAACGGATGCAGGTTCTCAGCCAGTTCAGTCAGCAGCGAAGCGGATTCTCAGCCAGTCAGGTCAGCAACGGATGCGTCAGAAGTTCAGGATACGCAGGAACGTCATCAGGCAGGCCAGGTCATACACGAACAGAGAAACAGCAGGAACTAGTGCTAGGTTCAGGTACACCACAAAAGGGCGCCCGAATACTGACATGACAGGGTATAAAAGGGCTGGCCCTGGTTGGAGTCAGGTCCAGGGACCAATAAGAATGCAGCATAGTAAACAAGGAAGTAGGAATGTCACCATGCAGCAGCCAGGATCACGGGCACCGTTATAGGGACAAAGCTTGTTGATCAGTATATAAGGTTCTATAGCTGCTGTGGAAAAAGGCTTGGGTGGGGGTGGGGTAAGTAGGTGAATATCTACGGTAGGACTAGTATGCAGGTTGAAAGAGTGGGCAAACTACACCTTTTACTGAAATTACAACAGAAGGCAAACTGTGCCATTTGATGTTTTTCTATCAAATTTTTCACCCATCCCTACATAGAGTCTCAAATCCTGGCCTCATCCTATAGTGTCCATAAAAGTAAACAAACTGACCACCCAGCCTTCTCCTGCTGTCTGATAGGTGGGGTGGACATTGTGAGGGCCTTCAGATACTGCCAGATTTCAACTTCCATCATTTCCCACAGGAATGGGGGTTGGTGTAGTCTAGCCACTGATGGTGGACATCATTGCTTTATCGACCCCCAGCCTTGTCCCACAGCACTTTCAGCCATAGAACCATATATTCCAGTCTTATCTCACTGCGCAGGAAAACACATAATAACCTGCAAACTTGTCCAGTGGTAGCCAGTGAACTACACATACTCACAATCAGACTTGTCCAACTCTAGCCATAGAACCCCACAACTGACCCCCAGCCTTGTCCCAAAATAGCCATACAACCGCAAATACTGATGCCGAGCCTTGTTCCATGATAGCCATAGAACTACAAATACAGACACCCTCCCAGTCTTGCCCTACTCTAGTCATAGAACCATGCAAACGACCCCCCACCCCCTTCCCCAGCCTTGTCCCACTATACTGGTAGCCACAGAACCACATATACTGACCAACAGCTTTATCTCACAGTAGTCAAAGAACCACATACATTAACCCCCCAGCCTTGTTCCACTGCACTGATAACCATAAACCTACATATTCTGCCCCCAGCTTTGTCCCACTGCACCAGAGAACTACACATACTGATCCCCAGCCTTGTCCCATGGTAGTCACAGAGTCACACATAATGACCTCAGTGTTCTCCCACAGTATCCACAGAACCATACATACTGATTCCCACAGCATTGTTCCGTCAGCTTTGTTCCACTGCCCTGGTAGCTTTCCAGCCAGAATTACACATACTGAGCCTAAACCACCACCACCTCTCCCTGGAAATTGAAATGTTCCAGTTGGAAATTTCATGGGTTAAAAAAGGTGAAAATTTTAGGAGTGGGAATTTCTCCCAAAAAAGCAAATTGGTGGTTTTATGCAAAAATTTCCCATGGGGAAAAAAATGTGGTTTGTCACCTACCCCTTATTAAGAGGTTCACCTCCAAATTGTGAGGCTGAACTTACAGGTACGTACCAGAGAGTATGAATGGTGTAGTGCATACATCACACACTACCATGTCTCCATGTTTAAGACGTTAATCCTTTCAGGAACAACAGAATGCCATGAAATGCCCATACATCCACTTTACCCTCCCCTTGTCACAAGTGGTATTAAGGGGATATTCTGCATATAGGTATTCAGCAGATGCAGCACATACACATACAACTGGTGTGCCTAGTTTAGCTCAGAATCATATTAATAAATCCCCATAAGAGAGGTACAATCCTGGGACAATCCAACTGCACCACAGGTGAGGGATACAAATGTTATTTTTTTAAATTGCAAATTTAACAACTTAAATGCTAGAGAGATCTCCACATTTACAAGAATTTGCATTATATGCACATTTGATCTGTGGCATTGACCTGTAAGGAACTTGCGGCATCCAAGGAAGAGGTCCTGACAGGGCACTTTTGGAAGCGGGTGGCAAATGGAAGCATGCCACTTACTGTAAACCTGTCAGGCTGTCGGACTGGACTCCAGAGGGGGTGAGAAGGACAAGGGTAAGCTGGGATGGAGGGAATCAGAGCAGCAGCATAACATTTATTTTAGTGACACAGAGGGAAAACAAAGGTGCATATTATACATAGGCACTTTTATTTTCCTCTAAAATCTTGGGTATAATTTGCAACTGAATAGTTGATGAGACTGAAAAAAGACATGCGTCCATTAAGTCCAGCTCATGCCAAATCACCATTGTTGATCTAGAGGAAGGCAAAAAAAAATTGAAGCCATTTACAACTAAGCCCCAAGTGAGTAAAAAGATTAATTCCTGACTTCAAATGGCAGTCAGATAGCTCCCTGGATCAACATCCTATCTGCACTGAAGACATCTGTCATAATTCTTAATAGTGTTCTTTGCTAGATAGGTATCCATTGCTTTTTATTTTTTTTTTAAACAGTTACAGGATATGCAAGCACAATATCCCAAGGCAAAGAATTGCATAGCTTTACCACCCTTACTGTAAAAAAAATCCCTGCCTTTGTTTTAGTCGAAAGCTCATTTACTCCAATCTTAATGGATCACCTCTCATTCTTAGCTCAGTTATTTGCGTAAATAATTAATTGGAATTCTTTGTATTGACCTTGAATATATTTGTAAATGTAATCATATCACCCTTTAGATGTCTCTTCTCTAATGTAAACAAACCCAGTTTGGCTAGTCTCTCTTTATAACGCAGATCCTCCAATCCCTTTATCAGTTTTTCTGCTCGTTTCTGCACCCTTTCCAGTTCAATAATGTCTTTTTTAAGAACTGGTGCCCAAAACTGTACTCCATCTTCTAGATGAGGCCTTACCAAAGATTTATATAGAGGTAGAATTATATTAGCAATCATGTGCAGTAATGCCTCTTTTTTGCAGAATAGTACCCTATTTGCTCTGGCAGTAGCTCAGTGACTCTGCACACTGCTGTGAAGTCTATCGTCTATCAGTACTCCTAAATCTTTCTAATGAGGATTCCCCAAGTTGTTCCCCATTTAGTGTATATGTAGCATGTTTGTTTCTACAGCACAGAAATGGCATGTCGGCAAAGATCAAAGCAGTCCTTAAAGGAAGGTATTTTCCCTGGAACTCTGCAATGAAACCCAAAAGGAAAAAGAACAACAAAAGAGGGGTGCCAATGGTGTAATATGTTCATCAAAATAAGTGGAACTCTGGCCCTTAAGGGGTTAAAAAGCATTAGACCCAGGTCTGAACCCTGTGGCACCTCACTTGCAACTTTAGACCAAATTGAAAAGGTTCCATTTAAAGGGATAGTAATACTTCATTTTAACTTTATTTTATTTTGTAGGCATTAAAAAAACATGAAGAATGATATAAGTCTTATCTCTCAAACCTTTATGGTTTATGAGATATTCACAAGCAAAGTTTCCCCCTCCCGCCCCTTTTACCTACTGTAAACAATCTCTTCTCAGATGTGGAATGCAGTCCATAGACTGGACAGATAACAGAAGGGGACACTCTTATTCCTATGAAAACAATGAAAGCCCTTCCCCCCTTGACAAGCTTTTCAGGTTTTTCCGTTATCTTAATTGAAGATTGTCCCTCTCTGCAGTCTACCTGGGCAGCTCCCTTCTGCCCTGGCTGAAAAGTGTTACATCAGTAAAAGGGGCGGGAGGGGGACACTTTGCTTGTGAATATCTCTTAAACCATAAAGGTTTGAGAGATAAGACTTATATCATTCTTCATGTTTTTTTAATGCCTACAAAATAAAATAAAGTTAAAACAAAGTATTACTATCCCTTTAAAACAACTCTCTGCAATCTATCATCTGCAAAGATATCACCTCCCAAACTGAAGACTTTTAATTAATGCAGTGACCTGTTGTGAGGCACTGTATTAAAGACTTTTGCAGAATCCAAGTATACTACATCAACAGCAATTCCCTTTCCCCAATTACTACTTACCCTTTTGTAAAATGCAAGTAAATGTTTCTGACATGATTTATTCTTTATAAAATGATGTTGACTCCTGCTAATAATATTGTTTGTCTTCACATAGTTCTAAATATTGTCAGTTAGTAACCCTTGTAATATCTTACCCACTATGGAAGTCAAGCTCACAGGTCTATAATTTCCTGGTTTGGATCTTGACCCCCTTTTTGAACAATGGAACCACATCAGCTTTCCTCCAGTCACACAGTATTATTCCTGATAAAAGTGAATCAATAAATATTAAGTATAATGGTCTTGCTGTTACTGGACTAAATTTCTTAAGAACCTTTGATATACCATCAGGTCCAGATGCTTTACTCACTATAACATTTTCCAGTCTCTTTTGGACATTGTCCTCAGTATGTACATGATGGAGAAAATTATGTGGTTTTGTCTATTTGCCCATATCCTGTCATTGTTGCTTATTTTGTATATACAGAAGCAAAGAATGCATTTAGGGTGATAGCTATAGCCTTATCCTCACTAATCAATTCACCTGTCTCAGCCTTAAGAGGAACAATATCAACTTTAATCTTTTTGTTATTAATATACTTGTAGAATTGTTTAGGATTTTTCTTGCTCTCTTTTACAGTACTTCTCTCATTTTCAATTTTAGCTAGCCAAATTGCTTGTTTGAAGATTTGATTACATTCTTTATATTTTTTAAATGATCATCTGACCCATCTGACTTAAACACTTTAAAAGCCTTCTTCTTATTTCTCATTTCCCTGCAAACCTCAGTATTAAGCCATATTGGCCTCAATTTACTCCTCTTGTGCTTATTCACGAATGAAATATATTAACACATATATTTGTCTAAGAACATTTTAAACAATTTCGATGATACTTGTGCATTTTTATTTTTGAAGATTACATCCCACTGAATATCCTTTAATATCGCTTTTAGTTTTGTAAAATTAGCCTTTTTAAAATTTAATGTTTTGGTTAAACCCTTGCTATTGGGTTTCTCATAACACATTTAAAAAGATACCATGGGCTCGATTTAAAGCCAACCGTTAAACCAGCCGCTAAGTGAAAAAGGCACATCGCTCGCAAATAATACAGGAGTTACGGCAGATTCAATAGCTACTCTACAAGAATAGCTATCGAGCGTAGGCACACAAAAAACACGTAACACAAAACCCGTTGTCGCTCATGTTAATGCACAACGGGCGGCCAAATCGCACGATAACTGAGCTCCAAACAACATGTAATACAACGGCTGCCGTTGTCAAGCAACCATGATTGATGCCAAAACAAATTCAAACACACAGCCAATCCCAAAGCCCCAATGTATCAAATAACTTCAAATACACCTATATATACCCAAAAATAACTGCCACACACTGTCTGTTATCGAGTTCTTCAGAGCCAGATATCAGGACCCAGGAGCGGAGGATAGTGATTAGAGAGAGGGAGACAGGAGCGTTCATTGGAGGTAGAGGAGGTTTGGAGTTTGGAGAGAGGAGAGCATTGCACAGAATACGACACATAGCACACCTTTGCACATATTACATACACACATACAAACACAAACACATACACATACATACACATAGTCCTTTTATTTCATAACACCTTACACATTTTACTTTTTATTTTGACAGTGTGAATCTGGGAGTGAAAGTGTGTGACAGAGAGTGACTGGATCGAGTGTGTCTGTGAGGGCCTGTGGGAGTGCCTGGGTGTGACTGGGTGAGTGATGGCAAGGAGAGGAGGACAGGAGAGAGGGATGGGGAGAGTAGTGAAGGAGGAAGAAGCTCAGGAGGGGATCCCTCAGCAGAGCGGGGTGGGAGAGGGAGATCCGCAGGGCGGAGGGGGACCAGGCCCACAAGAGCAGGAACACGCAGGACAGGGACAGAACCTGCAGTGAGACGAGGGGTAGTTCCTGGGGAGCACCCCACACAGGCAGGGTCAGACCAGGCAGGGCACTCCGGCTCTGAATCCTCCCATGCCGGAGCTGATGAGGGCAGGATCAGGGATCCCAGATATAGTGAGGAGGAGAACACGGCTCTTGTGGAAGCTGTCCTGGAGAGGCAGAGTGTTCTCCACCCGACGGCAAAGGTCCCTGGCCTGGCAGCGCGGAGGAAGGCAGCCTGGAATCAGATCTGCAGCCGGGTGAACGCGGTGGCAACATGCAGGCGGGGCGTGGAGTCTGTGAAGAAGAGATGGGGCGACTGCCGGAGGGTGGTCAAGAACAAGATGTCTGACATGGCCAAGCAAGCCCGAGGCACCGGAGGTGGCCCATCTGTGCCCATCACATTCTGCGGCTGGGAGGAGATGGTGCGGCAGAACATGTCCCCGACCATGATCGAGGGGGTCGTGGGAGGAACTGACACTGGGGATGAGAGGAGCCTCCACACTACCGGTAAGTGCAACACTACAGAACAACACACTACAGCAACCAACACCAGCTGCACACACACTCACACCTCAACACATGGCCATCATTCAGCCATACAACTGCACCAACACAGCACCATGAGGGTTAAAAAAAAAGGACACAACACCTGGACAAATGGCAACGTCCAACTTGGGACAAACCTGTCAAAGTCCTACTTCAACCCTCCTGTCGCTGTGCTCATTACACACAATACACAAACCTTCATTTTCAAATTGTCGACTGTCATAGATCATCACTGTTCACACACAATGTCACCCATGTCCCCACCCCCACCCTAACCCCTTGAGTGCTAGAGGGATCATCAATGCATCGATCAACAATGCATTGGCAACCCCTCTGGGACTCAAGGGGTTAACCTGACAACAAACAAGTCAATAGGACAACGATCACATGCCACACAGGGGACATTCACTAAGCGGTGACAAACAGATGGTGGACACAAAGTAACCCTCACACACCCTCACTTCACCAGTACCAGTGTTAGTCCATGGAGAATATGCCAAAACAAGAATCAAGTTCATAGGGTCCCATTGTACAGACTCCATGGAAAACACTGGAAATGGGGAAAGGAGATCACTGGAGAAGTCACCATCATGTTCATTTCATCAGTTCAACATCACCGCTTACTGAATCACAAAAGGGGGCATCAGATCACACATCACAGTGTCACACAGAATAAATGCTCGTAGGTGCAACACACAGGCCGAAAACTATTTTACAGAATTCAAGCTGGAAAAAGTAGGCATTGGTGTTGTGGCTTCAATCATTTACTCTGACTTGAAATGACATATCCCATATCTGATTCCCACATGGATCCACAGGGGTGCTGATGCCATGGATCGATGGTACACCAGCATCTCTATGCAGGATACATATGGGAAACAAATAGCAAACATTGTACCTTGGTCACCAACAGGCCATGACTGATGGATATCTAGGACTGAGTACGGTTGCCTCACACAGAAGGATGGATGGGCTCATACACAGACAAAAAAACAGGCCTCAATCAAAGATATCCCTCACTACTGGCTGGATTGTTGCCCTTAGGATTCAAATGTTACTAAATATGTTCCAACATGATGTGAACACAGAGATCACTTCACTGGATGTGATTGCCTTACTGGCCAGATATGTGCACCCATCACATATCAACCTACATTGCTACCATCCAAATACACATACATAGTATATCACACCCTACGTAGATGGGATATACGAGGTATGTTCATATCCATCATATCAATACAATGTCTTGTTGGATGGGTGCACATATATAGCCAGTAAGGCAATCACACCTAATGAAATGCTCTCTGGCATCACATCTTGGAAGGATATTACTCCATCCATATGAAGGGTACATATCCACATACATATATCACCATTTCTACTTGTGTGTCACTGTAATGGGATAGCAATGGGTAATGCCATCATGATGTCATATCATTGCCATCGTTAACAGATGTGTCTTGATCTAAGTCCCATCCCTCCAACACTCATGGTTATACAGATATTGCTCCATGTGACAGGTGAAGATATCCATCATTTGACCACACGGAGGCTCTTCAGCAGAGCCAAAGTCACAACATATCGAGAGAAATACCTCTTTGGAATGGTCCACAGAGTGTGCTTGTAAATCATGCACACCCTGTACACCATTCCAATTAAGTATTGTTCTCTAAATGGGTTGATTTTGTCTCTGCTGAAAATCCCTCGTGTAGACAAATGACTGAAATCTACATCCGTCACATAGAGCATTATCTGAACAACCATGAGGGTAGGAGGGATAGGACTAACAGAGAACAACATCTGTTCCCACAATGTCTACAATCTGACATCAAGGTGGACTTAACCTTTGCCACCCCCCTGGAGGGATAGCCATCCCTACAAGTTGTGAAGACAAATATATGTTGTTGGATCCCCCCCCCCCCCCGAGTTAAACAATGGTATTCGTACTGCTGAAAGGTGTGTTGATGCAAAAGGTATCACAGCTCAGACATGGATATGTCAGGGGCAATATCCTAGTGGCCTGATATTGTACAGTGGTGCTGTTACTACACAATCATATGGACAGCTCTGGTACAGGGACCAGATATCTACATGGGAGGGTGTAGCAACAGCCCCACTGTACTATTTCTGGACACTGTGATATTGCACCTCAAAATGAAACCTTCACCCGTAATAACTCAAACAACACCTTTCAGCAGTGGGAGTACCCTTGTTTACCCAGGGGGATTAACACAAACACATATATTTTTCTTCCCCACATATCAAAGTAGAATTGTCTCCACAAACATATGGCTAAGGTCACTAATCACAACATCTTCTTCCTCCACACAGCTTACGGCTGTCAAGCCCAGCGGGAGACAGTGGAGGAGGCTATGTCACCCCCCCAGTGAGGAGGACACAGAGGAGGGGACCAGCCGGTGGTCACCTTACCCACCATCACCATCCCCTCCAACACAGGCTGCATCACCACCTACTGCACCACCCCAGGCTGCACCACCCCTTCCAGCTGCACCACCACAGGCTGCACCACCCTTTCCAGCTGCACCACCACAGGCTGCACCACCCCTTCCAGCTGCACCACCACAGGCTGCACCACCCTTTCCAGCTGCACCACCACAGGCTGCACCACCCTTTCCAGCTGCACCTCCCCAGTACAGTGGCTGGATGCCACAGGAGGAGAGGTGGACACATCCATCCACCTCCACCAGCTACTACCCTCCATCAGAAGCACCACCACCGCCAGGGAGGCAATGGCTGCCAGGGACAGTGGCCAACACCCAATATGGGCCATATGCCTCCCAGATCAACCCACCCTCCTGGATGGCTCCACAGCATGCCCCAAGGTATGATCCGAGGTGGGGTCCCACCACCTATCAGTGGCCACCATATGACCCTTGGCCACTGGACTACACACACCTGGGCCTGATTGGTGAGCCCCAGCGCCCCCTACCCAGGGACATATTCACACCTCCACCAGCACACACATCTCTGGGCAGCTCTGCATCACTTGATGTGGTGGGCATATGCCCATCATCTGCACCAGCCACTCCAACAGCAGCCACAGCACCCTCAACAGCAGCAGAGAAGGAAAGAGCACCCCCAACAGCAGCAGAGGAGGAAAGAGCACCCTCAGCAGCAGCAGAGGAGGAAAGAGCACCCTCAGCAGCAGCAGAGGAGGAAAGAGCACCCTCAGCAGCGGAGGAGGAGGAAAGAGCACCCTCAGCAGCGGAGGAGGAGGAAAGAGCACCCTCAACAGCAGAGGAGGAGGAAAGAGCACCCTCTACAGCAGAGGAGGAGGAAAGAGCACCCTCTACAGCAGAGGAGGAGGAAAGAGCACCCTCAACAGCGGAGGAGGAGGAAAGAGCACCCTCAACAGCAGAGGAGGAGGAAAGAGCACCCTCAACAGCAGCAGAGGAAACAGCAGCACCAGGGACACCGGGCACATCCACCTCCAGCACCGCACGCCTCACAGGCATGGAGGCGGAGTGTATGGCCCTTCAGAGGAGACTACTCCGGTCGAGCAGGAGTACTGACAGCAATATCACCAGGAGCAGGAGGCAATCCAGGAGGAACATTGGCCAATTGGAGAGCAGGATCCAAGGTTTGGAGTCGGAGGTGTCCAGGGGGAATACACTACTCCAGCAGCTCAGGACTGGTGTGATGGACATGTTAACACAGGTCCTTGTGGAGCTGAGGGAGATAAACCGCAGGGAGAACCTGAGGATGGAGAGGGAGAACTTGCGTTCCACTGAGGGGTCTACTGCAACCACCACCCCCTCTAGTGTTACCCCTGAAGCAACACCTAGGGGGCAGAGGGTTACCAGGAGATCCACAAGGGCATCCACCTCTGGCACCCAGGCTAAGGCCCCCCACCCAAAGAAGAAAAAATGAAAGGCCCAACCTGTTAAGTTTCCCCTCAATAAAGAAAACATTTTTTTTTTAATTCCAGTCTGATCTGTTGTGTCTTCAGTTATGGATTGGGTGGCAGGGTTGTCTCCAATGCATTGCCATACAATGCAGTGAACACAACCTCTGCCTATGTGAAATGTTAGTGGGATGCTACAACATGGGTTCACACACACACCGTTGTACAAATTCAACTTGTAATACATCCCTGGAGCCATATTACACCACTGTGTTATATGGCGGTGTTGTGTGTTGAATTTGAACAACAAAACATACCCCTTAGCACAACAAATTGTACAACACTGAACATTTGTCTACATCATATGTTGTGTTTAACCCTTTGAGTGCCAGAGTGGTAGACAACGCATTGTCAAGAAATGCGTTGGGGACCACTCTTGCACTCAGTGGGTTAATGGGATAACCAGACAAACAGCTCTGTGATTTAGCAGGGACATTATAAGCAGGATAGATAAATGGGACATGTATCCATGTTGTCTTGGATTCACACACTCATTGTGCAACTGACTTACTGGAGAAGCCAATGTTTTTAACCTAGGATTTCAACGTGTAGCACACACATTGATATCCTGGGCTGAGCATTGGGGTCTCCTGTAAGTTGAGTTGCTGTTTCCCTAAGGGTGTAACAGACTTCACCAGTGATAACACATGTCCACTTAGTCTGGTTGTTCGTTAGCCCATGTACTGAGATATGTCAAAGTGGAGCAAAATCTCCGAACATGGATTATACTGAGCAATACAGATACTGTGGACAGGTATTCACTGTGGAAGTATGTCCCCTGTATCACCTCTTCATCACTCCCACAACACATTGGTGCATCACTGCCACCATCATCTGTTTGCATGGATACATCACAGAGTCCAGTCACTGGCAAACAAGTGGTGGACTCCTGTGATGTGGGTGTTGCCTTTCCATGTATGGGGCATACTCTACCCTGGGTGTGGTAACACATTGACATATGTGTTCTCAAATATATCCTCCTACAGACACAGATAGAATGGTGATGGTTCATCTTTATTGTGTCTCAAAGTACATTAGAATGTACATGTGTTTTCTGTGTGTATTGCCTATATGCATTGAACACCTGTATGAGAACACTAAATGTACTTTAAAACTAAATTGTAATACTTCAGTAACACTGCTGCCCTGCTCATGTGTTGTCCATGAGGTTTGACAACTCTGTAGCTGAGCATCCTGACTGTACAGGTTAAAACACTCAAGAATTAGTGTTTTCTGTGTCTCTATGAGAATGTTCCAGTAGAGGTTTGTGTGAACCTCAGGTCAAACTTTGCATCACCAACAACATCACCATAAACAGCAAGGGGTGATCTTCATGAAGGTGTTGTCAAGACATCAATCCAGTCACATGGAAGATCTTCAGTTCAAGGATGGATCATGTTACGGATGCCTGCGGGACAAGAGGACAGGATTTGGAGCAGTAGACCTGAACTGATCATCAAGCAACAACAATTTAGTCTTTTTCATCCCCTCAGTTTTCACAGTTACAGGTGAGTGCACAAACCATTGCTTGACAATGTGTTGTGTACTCATCTGTAACCAATTCTGTGGGGAACTAAGGACATGTGCATCAGTCCTAGGCATATGTGCCCCTGACATGTATACACACATTAACAAGTGTTCTGAGAGCTCCATGGAAGTAATGACATTGTGCTGCCACTGTGAAAGTGACAGTGGCAGCCCAATGTAATTTGTTCCATGGAACTGTTAGGACACATTTGTTGATGTGTGTATTCATGTCAGGGGCACATATGTCTGCACACTCACAGGTCTGCATGGAGTCCGTGGTAATCTGATCTACGTCTCATGACCTCTACATTGTTTGCCCATACCACTGTACATCCACCCCTGTGCTGCTCTTCTCAGCTGTAGCACAGTACAGGTCCCATATTGAGTCTGATGTCCCTTCTCATGCAAATCATTAGATAATACTCTTTCGCTACTGGGCTAGCATGGTTGTTCAGGCTCTAATCATGGCATATCCAGTTAGTTGCTGTCAATCAAGCCGTGTAAGGTGATGAACATGGGTAATATGTTGTACCTTGTTTCTCCTGGGGGTGTGCGTGATATCCTTGGGGTCTGTATGTCAACGTGGAGAGTGGAATGGAGGATGGTTGTTGAGTCCACACACACAATTTTCCACGTCCACTGCCAGTGCAGTGCTGTGTCACTGTTCCTGTGGGGTGAGACAGAACAAAATGTGCAGTGTGGTTAGTGTCACAGGACTGCTGGGGGACTTGCATGGATTGTTTGCATGCATGTGTTATACTCACAGGTGAAGTATTCCGTGATGAGCTTGTCTCTGATCTGTGCCCCTCTCATGGTCTCCTCCACATGCCCGATGTCCATGGCCACTTCCTGTATGGGGGGGTCCGGGATGTGCTCCAGCAGCCTGATGTCCACTGCGATGTTGTGCAGTATTGCGCACACGCCACAATGATGTCACACACCTTAGCCGGTGCATACTGCAGTGCTCCCCCAGAGTGGTCCAGACATCGGAATCTTGACTTGAGGAGCCCAAATGTCCGCTCAATAGCATTCCTGGTTCTGGCATGAGCCTGGTTGTAGCTTTCCTGGGCATGTGTTTGGGGATTGGCCAGAGGGGTCAGTAGCCAGGACTTGCATCCATAGCCAGCATCACCTGTGTAATGTGAGTGACATGGTGAAACAGGGAGCACATGTTGTGTGAATGATGTTTTGTGTGGTGGACGTAGTAGGTGTGGGTCAGGTGCATGCTGAGCTGAGTGGTGTGTACGCCTGTGTATGTGGTGTGATTTTGTTTTGTGAACTCACCCAGTAGCCATCCCCCTGTAAAGGTTCCATTCTCAAAATCTCTGTGGACTGAGGAGTTTTGTAGAATGTATGCATCATGTGTGCTGCCAGGATATTTTGCACAGACATTCATGATCCTCATGTTGCTGTCACACACCATCTGCACGTTGATGGAGTGGAAGTTCTTCCTGTTGATGAATATCTGTGCGTCACGTGCTGGGGCCTTAATCCGGACATGGGTGCAATCTATAGCACCCATGACCCTGGGCATGCCTCCCTTTGCGTAAAAGGCCTGCTTGACGTGTATCCAGTCCATGTCGGTGGTGGGAAAATGTATATGGGTACTGGCCTTGCTTTTGAGGGCTGGCAGGACCTGGGCCAGCACTCTGGAGAATGTGGCCTGGGACATGCCAGATGCGTAACCCTCAGTGGACTGGAAGGCCCCGCTTGCCATGAAGTGTATGGCACAGAGTAGTTTCTGCAGGCCAGTTAGGGCATGGTTGTGGATGTAGATGGGATCCACCTGCTCCTTGATGACCTCATACAAGGCAATGATGCTGTCAGGCCTCAACCTGTAGCGATCAATGACCTCGTCATCAGCCATTCCAAAGAGTGTGACCCTTGGGCGGTATACCCTGGGCCTTGGTGGTCGTCTATACATCCTGTGCCCTCCAGGTGGGGATGGACTCCTGTGTGGCTGGTGAGCCAGAGCCTCCTCACTTGCAACAGGTGAAGGCTGTTGATGAGGCGTGCTTGGGGTTTGCTGATGTTCCCTAGCTCTCTCCCTTGCACGCCTTCTACGCAGTCTTCGCAACAATATGTAACCCAACATACTGTTTGCTCTCTCTATCTGTCTCTATCTATCTGTATCTATCTGTCTCTCTCTCTCTCTCTGTCTCTCTCTCTCTCTCTCTCTCTCTCTGTCTCTCTCTATCTCTCTCTCTCTCTCTCCCTCCCTGAGTGGAAAACAAGCCACAAGTGAGTGTGTTGAGTTGTCCCTTTAAGTACTTGCTAGGGCGTTGTGTAGGTGTGGTGATGAGGTGAGTGCTGACCAATGGTGAGTTGTTTGTGTCCAGGTAAGTGTTTGCAGGTGTGTGTGTGTTATAAGATGTGGTGTGTTGTGCTTGTTCTGTGTGTGCCATTTGCGGGCGTGCAGTTGTGGGGTGCAGGTCGCGTGTTGATGTTTCCCAGGTGAGCTTGTATTTGCAGGGTCCGCTTTGTGTGATGACCCCCATTGTTCCGTGCCATGTTGTGTTGTTGTTTTTTTGTGTGTCATTGTTCCTGTGGTGTTGGTTGTTGTTTTGTGTGTAGTGATTTGTGTTGTGTGTGCATGTTTTTGTGTTGTTTTGGCATTGCACGGGTTAATTTTCCCATTTACATGGTTGTGCGGTATGCCTTTTGTGTGTTTTCCTCTGTAACGGGTGTTTAGTTTTGGCCGTTAAGTGTCTAACGTGTGTGAGAAGTGGGTCTTAACTTTTAGCCGTTAGGTGTGTCTTTTTTTCAACCGTTATCAGTACCGCAAGCCTTTGAATAGCTCTGGGGTATGTTGTTCCTTGCGTCTGAATGCACGTAAGTGTATCGGCCGTAGGAATTGTGCAACTGCCGTTAGCTGTTGTTTAGACGGATCTTTGAATTGCAACATGACACTTAACGCACCCGTTAGTGATTTTTTTGGTTAACGGCTGCCTTTAAATCGAGCCCCATATTGTGGTCACTACTGCCTATATATTCCTTTACCTGTATACTGTTTGATGTCATGTTTTGAGAGCACTAGGTCAAGCAATCATGCAGATGGTTTGCTTCAGAATTTGTAACTTCCTGATGTACATGGACTTTAGTTTTGATGAAAACTGTGGTTTAAGGTTTTGAGTGCGAGATGGGTGTGAAACATATTGATGTCCAATCACAAAGTCAAGTAGAGGTCTTAGTTCAACAGTTCCTCCCAGTATGATCTAGATTACTGAAGGGCCAAGAAGTGTGGCACGATTGGGCGCTGTGCCGGTGTGGTATGTCTGAAGGCTTCGGTTCTGTTCAGGCCATTCACTGGTTAAGCGACTAGCATCTTCTGCAGGGTAAAGGATTTTGCCAGTCACAACACCAGTGCTCATGAAGTTGCGAGCCACTGCAGAAGGTGAAGGTTGGAAAAAGAATTTGTAGTAAAAGGCAGCTCACTGAAGTAGCTGCCCTGGCTGGGGTTTTGTTGGTCTTGCAGTTCCCATGATAGGACACATGGCTCAAGAGCACCACATTATGTGGTAAACGTCCAAGAGAATACATATTTATTTATATATTGGCCTTAACCCTTTGAATTCCAGAGACTTATCCAATCCATTGCAATGTATTGCGTGGGATACCTCTGTCACATAAATGGTTAATAAAAAGTGCCCTCCATTTTCCCACCAAAATTTGTGTTGTATATATCAAGGTTTTATTTAAACAAATTAAAGGTTCTCCTTTTAAGTGTGTTTTGGAATGCAGACTGGAGATGGTTAGGGAGAGAAGGAAAGGTTGGGCATGCACATTGTAAGGTTAACAAGCAAAAGAATATCAGCAATTGAAAGTAAAATGCAAAATCGAAAAATTATATTTATTTTTGCAGCATTTTATATCTGAACAAGTAACTTAGAGAATATACTTTGACAGTGCTCTGGAAAGCAGTAACACCAATATTGGATCATTCCTGATATTAACGTCTTGTGACCTTGAACAAATTACTTTATCTCCTCAAGAACCAAAACAGAAATTGTAAGCTTGTCAGGGCATGGATTGTGCTTAGAAAAAAATCACTTTGGTATGCTAGTTTGCAATTGTGAAGCACAAAGGTGATAAAAGGGCTGAATCAAACTAAAATAAATAAACAAATACATGACCAACTATATTTACTTTAGAGCTGTACACCACCTATACTGTTCTCACTTGTTTATCTATTGAGGTGTTTCCAACTATGATTTTGTGATTTATTTCCTATGTAATCAGCATTCTCTTTCCATCAACAATTTTAGGAGAGGTGAACTTGTTTTATGAAAAAAATGTATAATGCTTTTCTTGCTGAGTAATATAAATTAGACAGGAAAATTGGCAGACTGGATGGGCCAGTTGGTTCTTATATATCAATATATGTTTCTATGAATAAAGCAAACGTGCATGAGGAGATTTTCATTCAAAAGATGTTGCAGCTAAAACAAATGTTTATTCAACAGTTAGAGCTGTTTCCAAAATATAAGGGCTGGATTCTATTGCAGGTGCTAATTTTATCACTGCTTTTATTTCCAGTTTTTACCGTAGACTTCAATAGGAAAATGTTTGATAAAACGGGTGTTAACATTGAACACATTTGACACTTGAAAAAATTATTACAATAATATTTTTTCTTTAAAAATGTTACATGTCCTTCAAAATCTGACCACATCTCCAATCCATTGTTTGGTAATAATGATAATAAATAATACCCATGATCCTTAACCCTTGGAGGGCCAAAGCTGTGTCTGACACACTACTATACAATGAGCTGGTCACCTCTGTAGCACATAAAGAGTTAATTTCCCAGAAAGCCAAAGGAATGTTAAACTGATTTAAAAACTAAGGGCCATGTGCACAATGAAAAAGAGCAAATATGGAGCAGACAAACTTCCCCATAGTGGGCAATTTAAATTATACATGCTCATGTGCAGTCTGGGATTACTTCAATGTATCTATATCAGGGCTTAAAATGTGAAGTACTTTGCTACTAGCCAGACCTGAAAAGTTACTGCCACTGCAAGCCATAACATACCCACCAGGGCTGAATTTCTACTCGCCAGGGCTAAATTTTCACTCGCCATTGGCTAGTGGTGAGGGGAAATTTTGAGCCCTGTCTATATAATCCTCTGTTAAAGAGATGCTTCACTGCTAATATTTTAATTGCTTAGGAAGAAGACAAACAATATGATTATAATTAGTTCAGTGTTCATCTGTATATTACGACATAGTAAACTGACACTCATACTACAATTATCACACTATTGCCTAGACTTTATTCCATGAAAACCAAAATCTGCTTAGTAGATATCTGATGTCCAGATTTACAATCACATTTTGGCTGAGGGCCAGAATATGATTGCTGAATTGTTTAACAAAAGCTGCTTTGGAATCTCTTTGGAGTGGTGAAAAATGCTCCAAAATTGTTCCAAAATGATGATAAGGAAGCCCAATGAGAGCAGCCAGAGGAGATGCACTAAAATGTGATAAAGAGGTGATAAAATAGAGAAGACTTCTCCAGTGGTATTACTTCTCCAGTTCCTATGTTATTCTATGTAGGCTATGCAATAAGATTATTTAAGGACAAAAGATCTTAGTGCATAGGATTCATAGAAAAACATAGAAATTAGAGATCTGATATCACTGGAGAAGTCATCTTCACATTGTCACCTTTTTATCACACCTTAGTGCATAACCCCCTTGACTGCTTCCCTAGGACTTGATCACTAAGGGTAAACTTGGAGGAAATAGACCACCCAGCCCCTGTTTGATCCCCGATTTCCCCAAGCAATGTCCCCATACCGCTGTCTAATTCTGTTTAACCCCTAAATTGCTGCATTGCAAATCTATAATTCTACTCTCTTGCTAGTAGAGGTAGGAAATGGGGTCTGGGGCCCACATATTAATTCATGCATGCCCAACGAATATAGATTTAGTTAAGTATAGGACAGTGCTGTATTTTGGCCTAGGCCTAGGTGGCACTTTACAGGGGGCGGCATAAAAAGCCGCCCTCACCCACCTGAACTGAACCGCAAGATTTGCAATGCATATTGAGCACTCAATAGTTTTCCTGGGTGGCACCGTGCAAGCAGGTGGGTCCATGAAGGGACCCAGGGTGCACTTTGACAGGGGTGCCAGTATATAGCCTAGAATGTCATGTGGTCCTGGTAGGTGGTGTTTCTTCTTCAGGCTTCATTAAAAATCCTCAGGTGGTGACAGTGCTGCAGTTCAGAGCGGGACCTGGAAGTGAGAACTGGGCACCGGGGATAGAGCCAGAGCCACTATATAACAGTTGTCTTTGTTCCGCAGTTATATAAAGTTCCCATGCACATTTAGGATTTATGTACAAAGGAAAACTGGAGCTGTTTGATTGGCATGGTGGGAACAAGGTTTGTATAAAGGCATATGATTTTTACTAGCTCTTTATGATCAATTTATCCCCCTCCATGCTGAATATATCATTTTTCTTTAGAATATATTTGGTTTGAGCTCCAGAGGAGTCTCATATAAAATATAAATATTTCCCCTGGGCATCCAGGATGAGAAGGGTTAATCTAGTCAATGTTATCATCTTTATTAACCATTTGATTGCCAGAAGGGCATTCTGGCACTCAGGGTGTTAAATCTGATCTCTGCAGCCTGAGGTGCAATGCCTGAATCCTTCTGAGGAGGTTTCATTATGTGCAGCTTCTACATTAAGAACTGGAGAGACACCAAGAGAGACAGGCAGACAGTGAGAGAGAGAGACTATCATAGATTAACCCTTTATGAATCTTATGGGTGCACAACCCTCTGGTCTTTAAATATTCAACCTTTGAATGGTAGATGGGTACGTTGCACACCCTTCTGGCAATCAGTGGGTGAAGGAAGATAATTTGGGTGGGGAGACAGTAAGGGAGATAGAGGAAAGAAGAATCAGAGATTTTGATATACTAAATAAAATTGGTGACATTCTGGAGCCAACCAAGGGCATATTAACAGATAATAAGCATTTTTCAAATTCCCATGGATTCAAACTTAAGATTTTAACCTTCTGAATTCTAAAACACAATATGAAACAATGCAAGCTTTTATTTGTCTCCTGAATAGCACCATTTTCTTAGTACATCAGCCTTAGAGATAAGGAAGACAGAATGAGAAAAAGGGGGAGAGAGAGAGAGAATCAGAGAGACTGAGAGAAGGAGAAAAATAGTGAAAGACTAGGGAAGACGGAATGGTAGTGATAAATGGGGGATAACAGAACAGAGTGAAGGTATGAGAGAGAGATTCAGGGAGAGGCAGATGAGAGGGTGGGAGAGGCAGAGGAGAGGGGGAGATTGATGCTGACTTGCTAAGAAGACCTTCAGCACTGCAGAATAAGTGAGAGCTGTAAGTGGGCACTATATAAATAAAGTATAATAATAGAGCTAACCAAATGCAACATAAAAGATTAAATATATTATAATTGATTGGAGGCTTATCTACCACTGAAGGGGTTAAGCCCCCATTTAAATAAATGACAATTTGTGATATTTCCATTTGCCCCTACGGTGTATCGGTTTGCACCAGGATCTCTTTCTTTGTGTAGTTGGTTTTCCATGCACTGCACCTCTTGCTTAGTACCACAACCTCACTGAGTTCATATTGGCCTGGTTTCATAAGGAAAATGTGTATGAGACATGAGTAATGCCATATACAATCCTCTGGTGCACAAAGAATGAACCATTTCAGTGTCAGAGGTGTCATACTTCAACCAAGTTTCCCATATTAATCAGGACAGTCCTTTCTTTCCCTCTCTGGTGTGCCTTGTTTTAGGAGACAAGGTTGTGTGGTGTGTATATAAGAGTATCACATTGCTCTCCAGCAATAAATTTCACATGAGTGTGTCTTAAAACATCAGTATATATGCTTATAAATTAGTCTGGATAAATAAAATACATAGATCTTGCTATAAATCAAATTATTTAGCTCAAAGAGGTGGAGCCTAAACGGGGAGGAGTAGGACCAAAATAGGAAGGGGTGGGGTTTACAGAAGAAGGGGTGGATCCTAAACAGGAAGATGTATGGCTAGGAAGTGGTGGGGCAAATGAAGATTGGGGGGTGAGTTTAGTCAGGCCTAGGGCAGCACAAAACCTAAATACACCACTGGTATAGGGAAGGTGATTGGTGGAACTTAGAGGCACAGGGGAAGGCAGTTGGGGTATTGGCCTTTTCCAGCTGATTAGGTCTGTTTCCCCTGCTTCAACAGCCCTGAGCTACCAAGACAGGGAAGCCATCTCTCACCACAAAAAGAGCAATGGAAAGCATATCTACCAGAATTTAATGGCAGTCACAGCCGCATCCAGTACTATTTGTTCTGAGTTTCCTCTGTGTCCCAAGTGTCTTGAATGCTCGAGGTTCAAAAAGAATCTTTTGCCAGCAGAAGACTCATTCTAATGACCTATGTTTATAAGTATATTCTTTGCCTTTTTGTGGTCACATTCCTTGTGTTTAATATTTACATCACTATTTACATGCTACCCACGTGCACTTAGACAGAGAGTCTGTCTGAATGCCAAGTTATACACATTCTCTCAATGTTACCACTCAGGATCTATTACTATATGTTAGCAAAAGGAGACAGACTACGTGCTGGTAATTTTGTACATATATTGGGGTGTTTTGGGGGCATCCTTCTATCTAAGTGCCAGATGTGAAACATGTGTCTAATTGATTTTATTTTCTACATTCAAATACTTTAACTGCAGTTATTACAACTTCATTTTAAATTTAATTTTCCTTTCTATGGGCACTTACTATGAGTTATAAGAACTAATATGTATATGTCTAAGGATATAGTCTGCTTTTGTTTTTTGCATTTGTAAGACAAATATAAACTTGCTTTCATATAAATGAGGTTTTTGACTCTTAAAGGGATAGTAATACTTCGCTTTAACTTTATTTTATTTTGTAGGCATTAAAAAATCATGAAGAATGATATAAGTCTTATCTCTCAAACCTTTATGGTTTAAGAGATATTCACAAGCAAAGTTTCCCCTCCCGCCCCTTTTACCTAGTGTAAGCCATCTCTTCTCAGATGTGGAATTCAGTCTATAGATCAGACAGATAACAGCAAGGGACACTCTTCTTCCTATTAGAACAATGAAAGCCCTGCCCCCCTTGACAAGCTTTTCAGGTGTTTCCCTTATCTTAATTGAAGATTGTCCCCCTCTCTGCAATCTACCTGGGCACCTCCCTTCTGCTTTGGCTGAGGAGTGTTACATCAGTAAAAGGGGAGGGAGGGGGATACTTTGTCATTGAATTACTCCTGAACTATAACTGTGACAGAACTGAAATAACACTCTCCAAAGTCCAAATACTATGATGATTAATTACAGCTGCTTTTATTATGAAACATTACTATACCTTTAATGTTAGAGAGGACTTCAACATATCACTTTGCATTGCATTGGAGACCTCTATAGCATGGAAGGAGTTAACATAATCATTTAACCGTTTGCTTACCCCTCTGGCACACAAAGGGTTAAACAAAAGAGAATTTTAAGAATGTGTATCTGTCACCTGTGGTGTAGTTGGTTTTCTGAAGAATTGTTCCTCTTTTGTATTGTGCATGCGGATCCTAGTATCTTGTGTATTTCATTCTCCAAGAAATTGCAAGGCAAGCAGGTCTTCAGCTTTCTGCCTAGATTTCTGTTTTATTTGCAAATAGGGCTGTTTGTCATTTCCCTTTCCATTGACTTATAGCAAAAGTCACAACCATCCCAAAATTAACTATATGGGGATGAGACAAGACAAAAATAAAATCAATCAAGTGGATTGAAAAGGTCAAAAGAGTCTAAAAATATCAAGAGAAAATATATATCTTTGTAAGAACTGAAAAGAAGCATTTATAGATTTAGATTTGGAGGAGGATGGGGTGCTTATCTGCCCAGAACCCCCATACACATTATTGCCATTCCTCCCTCACCCAGCTGTGAGGACCACAGTCTAGCCACCACCAATCTGTGCACAAGAAGCTGCAATGATTTTTGGATGCAGGCACAAAAAGAAAAGGCAAACCAATTACATCACAGGGGAGCAATAAAATGCCCATTGATTTAAATGGTTTTTATCTCACTGAATGCTAGAGAAGCCTTTATAGTCTTCAAGGGGGAGATGCAATAAGGTGTGATAAAGAGGTGATAAAGTGGAGATGACTTCTCCAGTGATATCACTTCTCCAATTCCTATGTTATTATATGGAGACAATGCACTAAGAGAGAAGCATCAGCTCCATAGACTAACATAGGAACTGGAGAAGTGATATCACTGGAGAAGTCCACTTTATCACCTCTTTTTCACACCTTATTGCATAAACCCCGTACTGTTAAAGTAACAGTAACATCTAAAATTTTAACTGGGCTGTATAATTTTAAATATGTATTTTTTAGCTATTATCTCTAAAATGCATTCTTTTGTTAGATCCCCAAAGTCTAATCCTCAACTTGCATTTTAACCCTTTATAAATAATAATTAGGCCCTTTTCTGAAATAAAGTACATTAAAAGCATATTACCAATGTCAATCATAAATAGTAATTAATAAACTGATCTCACCCATCTTAAAGGGATAGTAATACTTCGTCTTATCTTTATTTTATTTTGTAGGCATTAAAAAAACATGAAGAACGATATAAGTCATATCTCTCAAACCTTTATGGTTTAAGAGATATTCACAAGCAAAGTATCCCCCCCCCCTGTTCAGCCAGATCAGAAGGGAGGTGCCCAGGTAGACTGCAGAGAGGGACAATCTTCAATTAAGATAAAGGGAAAAAGCTGAAAAACTTGTCAAGGGGGGAAGGGCTTTCATTGTTTTCATACAAAGAAGATTGTCCCCTGCTGTTATCTGTCTGGTCTTACAACCAGATTCACATCTGAGAAGAGATGGCTTACACTAGGAAAAAGGGGCGAGGAGGGGAAACTTTGCTTGTGAATATCTTTTAAACCATAAAGGTTTGAGAGATAAGACTTATATCATTCTTTATGTTTTTTTAATGCCTGCAAAATAAAATAAAGTTAAAATGAAGTATTACTATCCCTTTAAGCTCATCTTCAGTAGAAAGAGCTCTTTGGGGCTTATGTTCAAAAGAAAAGTGAATGAATTCCAGGTCAAATCAACTAAGCCAGAAGGGGCAAATGAAAATCACATTGACATAAACGGTGTTATTATCCCTTTGTGTGATAAAACTGTCACCAATGTATTGTGCATCAATGTTCTAGAAGGCTCTCTAGCATTCAGGAGGTTAAATCAGTAATCATTTTGGAAATCTGTATTTGTTCCCTGTGGTACATTTGGTTTGTCCCAGATTTCTTCCAGTATTACACATTTATGGCCCATAGTGTGGTGTATTATACACCTAGGTTTGCTTTGCATTCTTTGTAAGGTGTTGCTATAATATTCTCAGAATGCCCACAGAAAGATCAGTGTCAAAGAGTACACAAGAATTCAGACCACAGAACATCAATAATTGCCAAACAAAGGTCCATGTTGCCCACTGAATGTCCACAATGCAAGATAATGTTAACAAACACGAAAACTATTCAGGTAAGTACAAAATACCTCTTTTCTATGGATCCCCAGAGCAACATGAAGGAAAAGCCATGGCAAAACCTTGGTTGTTAGTGGCTTCCTCTATATTTCCTGTGGTTGAAAATCTAAAGTCTGTGCAGCTTAGCTTTACCATTTATTGAATACTAGTTGAAGAGCCCGTATACACAGGCCACAGTGCCAGCCGGTTGTGGGGCAGTCATGCACAGTAGAGACTGCCAGCGCCATGGCTGATACTTCAGAGTGCCCCGCTCCGTATTAGCCTCATCACAGGTAGTCTATACTGCTCATGATTGCAGCCCCCGTAGCAGTCTCTACTGCGCATGACTGCGTTGTTACAAACTTTTTAGCAAATTATTATATAGGATAAGTTCATCCATTTCTGTGCAGAATTTAAACCTGTTCCCAGAGCAATTAAGCAGGTTTAACTGGACAAAAATAATTGAAAAAGGAAAAACATGCCAAAATTAGCTAATCCGTTGGGGGATTGTATGAATCTGCTGGTACGGTTCATTTTCTGAGCTGGAACCTTGATTTATCAATGATGCTCCTGCACTTCCAGGTATGTACTAAAGCACAAGTTTCCTCTGTGCCTATTTAGCACATGGCATTAAACACGCAGCATAAAAGAACATTGTTCCCGAAATGCTCATATACTTTCCCATTGTCCTCCTCTTTGTGCCAGTCATTTACAGAGGACAATTTTCAGTGTAAGAAGCTTAGATAGATAATACTAAAAAAATCTGTTTTATAGCAGGATCATATTAATATATCCTTGATAATCAGATTACGACACCAGCAGATCTGAGGTTTGAGGCACTAGTAAAATTTGATGTTCCCATACGCATCCTAATGCATTAAGTGTTTTGTGTCCCAAACATGAATCTTCACTGAATTAACTGCTACTTTACTCCTGTTGTAATTAGGTGCCAGATTTGCCATAAAATGGTTTGTAATATGAATCACAATCCTCCCATCTGGTCTAGGTCTTAAACCCTTGAGGAAATGAGGGGGGGAGATGCACTAAGGCATGATAAAAAGGTGATAAATTTTAGATAACTTCTCCAATTGTATCACTTTTCAATTTCCTATGTTATTCTATTAACTGAAGGGGCTGGATTCTATTGCAGGTGCTAATTTTAGCGCTGCTTTTATCTCCAGGTTTCCCCATAGACTTCAATAGGAAAATGTTTGATAAAACAGGTGTTAACTTTTATCACCTGCAATAGAATCTAGCCCGAGAAGTGATATCGCTGGAGAAGTTATCTCTACTTTATCACCTTTTTATCACAATTTAGTGCATAATCCACAAGGTGTGTGTGCAAAGCATGTCTTCATAAAAAATAGCACACCTCTCTGGTCCACTAGAGGGTTAAAAATAGAAATTCACAAGGTAAGAGTTTATTTTGGCAGCCTCTTCTAGAATTATAGTTATATTTCCCTAAATATCAAATAATAGTGAGATTTAATTCCAAGGGAGAATTACATGATTAAAAAGGAAAGACAGTGACTGAAGTTTAACACTGTTGTGATTGATTACAATACACAGATGGTTATGATGCTTTGAACAGCATTGCTCTATACTAGCAGCTAAATATATAAAGAGTTATTTGAACAAAATTTGATGGATTATTAAACATCTCATGGTGTGAATAATTTGACATTCTATTGACTGATTTATTCAAATTAGTTCTAATTATCTCTCTCTAATGATGTCACGCTGGTATATTTCTTACTCTTTTTTACAACTTATTTTTTTTACAGTGTAATCAGATTTTACTTATTAATTATGTCAAAGGAATCAGTAGTTACCACTGTATCCTATGGTGTGTAAATGTGTAAAAATGGTCAATATAACCTCCCAGGGAGGAAACAATATGAGAACTGGTGTCTACAAAATCCAATTATATTGCGTATTTGCAGAAAGTACCATGGCTTGGAAATGGTATAAAAAGATTTTTTCTGTTTAAAATGTTTTTTTGCCTCTGTATTCTGTAAATCTTTTGTGAGCTTACTTTTGGATTTCCTGTTTACTGCACATTTTCTCTTTCTGATTTAAAGTGTAAATGCACCCTAGAAAAAGTGGGAGGTACAAATCCCCCAGATTAACATTAGCTTCTATCTCATGCTGCTGCACTTCAAGATCCACTAACGGGGGGGGATTATTTTAGCCTGAGGGCCACATCTTTTTTAATGAAAATATTTTACCAGGAAGGATACACTGAGATTGATTCTCATTTTCAAGTATATCCTGGGATCTGTGCTCATAATTAAAGTGGAGGGCCTCATGTGCATTGTGCACATGTATGTGTGTACGTGTATATGTGTGTATTTTCTAGCTCTATATATACTAGTGTAAAAGCCCATGAACACGGGCCAAGGTCCTGGTAATGTTAACCCTTTGAGTGTCAGAAGGGTACGCAATGCATTGCTTTGCAACCTTGCATCGCCTCACTCACGTGATGTAATTATGCGCAGTAGAGACCGCCCAAACATGGGCAGTCTCTACTGAGCATGACTGCATCGTGACAAACATCCTAACAAATTTATATATATATATATATATATATATATATATATATATATATATATAAGAAAAGCTCTCTGAATTTCTGCAAAAGTAGAAAATGAATCTATTTATGAATGTTTAAATCACATATGTGGAATAGAATAAAGTATTAAGACATCCCAAACATATACAATGGATAAATCATTCTGGTTACAGAAATAAAGTGACGTCACTATATGAAAGATAATACTTTGTACATTGTATTATTGTTCCTATAGTGATGTCACATTATTGCTGGTACCAGAATGATTTATACATGTATGTACATGTTTGGAATGTCTTAATATTTGATTCTATTCCATTCTATTCCATATATGTGACTTAAACATTCATCGATAATCTTTAATACATTTTCTACATTTGCAGAAATTTGGAGCACTTTTCTTCTGTATTTTGTGTTTTTCTTTTTTCTATATTCAACCACTATTAGCTAAAGAAGAATATAACGATGCATTTATCACTGTGCCCGTGATTGCCCTCCGTGAGCACTGTGCTGTGCTGCAGGAGACATTGCCATTACTTCCTGGTTGTCATGCTTAGGTGCATTCGCTATTCTTATAGGCTGATGGTAATTGCCAGATTGAGTCTCCGCCTACATGCTAGGCCTTATAGGCCTCAGCCTGCCAGTACTCCTTTGTCCTTTCGTGGTGTACCTGTGGGCTAAGCTCTTGTGTTATTCCGAGGCTCTGATCCTGTGTATGACTCCTGGCTACATTTGACTCCGGCTACGTTTGATCCCGGACTAGTTGCCTTCCGCTCCGGTCTGACCCTTGGCTCCATCTGACTACCAGCTCCGGTCTGACCTTTGGCTCCGTCTGACTACCCAATCCGGTCTGACTCTTGGCTTGGCTGACTACCCGATCCTGACTCCTGGCTTTGTCTGACTACCCACTCTGTGCTGACCCCGGCTACGGCTGACTATCAGATCATTTCCTACCCTTGGCCTACTATCTCCGCTTGTGCTTACTGTGCTCTGTTGTTTCCTCCGGTTCAAGCAGTGCTCAGTTACTGTGTCAGACCTCGCCTCTAGCTTTCCTGTTCTACCTGTTGCTGGTTAGAGCTATTGGGTATACCCTAGCGTTCTAAGGATCTCAGTCACCATTGCCTGTAGGTTTACCCTAGTGTTCTAGGGAGCTCAGTTATCTTTGCCTACTTTCCCAAGCGTTCTAGGGATTCCTGTCTCTGTTGCCTTGTGCTACCCTACCGTTCTAGAGGAATATCTTTCGTTTTGCCTGAGCATTTCACCTTCTCCTGCACTAGTAGCTACTGCTATCCTTGTTACCATTGCATACTATAGTCAGAGTGAAATCAGCCTCTGCACAGTAGGTGGATCCTGTGCTGTTCCCATACCTGGCTAGTGACGGTTGGGGAGGTACTTAGCCACTGTCTTCATACCTGGTCCTGTGAGGGCTGGGGAAGTGCTGTTCATATTTATTCTGTTCTTATTTTAATAAAGATATTGATTTTACTGTATCTGTACTTGTCAGTGTCGTTATTCCTCAGTCACCCTGTGACAGTATGTAAGTGCCATGAACTCTGAGAGTACAGATACTGATAACCGACAGTTGCCTAATATCCTTTCAAGAATGGATATTCAGGAACAACTCATTAACCTGTTGTCTATGGTGATGCAGATGCTCCTTAACCGTAAAGCACATCTCGATAAGCCTGTGCAACTACCGGTGGCCCCCCTTTTTCGTCATCGGTAGTAACCACTCATGTGGAAAACACGATTTATAGGGAGCTGTCCAAAGCCATTCCACTCCCTCTAAGATATGATGGGGAACCCACGTTGTGTCGTGGATTCATAAATCAGGTCGGAATTTTTTTGGAACGGGTACCTAATGCTTTCCAGAGTGAAAGAAATAAAGTGTGATTTATGATTTCCTTGATGACCAGTAAAGCATTGGCATGGGCCAACCCGTTATGCATAACTGTACAGAATTTGTGGATGCGTTCCATAAGGTATTTGATGTTCCAGGCTGAGCAACCTCTGCCACAAAAAAACTGATGACCATTCACCAGGGCGCCCGCACAGTAACAGAATATGCTATTGAATTTCGTACACTAGTGGCAGAGGTAGGCTGGGACAACGAGGCTCTGGTGGCGGCCTTCTAACAAGGGCTTAATGACATTATTAAGGATGAGACAGCAGCCCGTGAGCTGCCAGAGGATTTGGATCAGTTTATTTCATTTGCTATTCTGACTGATACTTGCATCAGGGAAAGATCCCCATTCAAAAACCACAAACCAAGGTCTCGACTGGTACCAAACTGGGAGTTCTCACCCATGCCTACTTCACCTCCCAAGCAGCCTAGTGCTGAGGTCAGTAGGGCTGAGCCTATGCAAGTCGGTTTCACATGTCTGTCCAGGGAGGAGCGGTCCTTCAGTCGAAAAGAGGGTCTATGCCTGTACTGCGGTAAGGCTGGACACTTTACGGGCCTGCCCGGTACGTCCAGGAAACACACGCACCTAGGATCCCTGAGGGGACAGATCCTAGGTGGCGTAAATGAGTAACCAGACCTAGAACAAAACAAGCCCATCTTACAGGTGGCAGTCTCTTGGGCAGACTCCTCTGTTGCAATTCCAGCCCTGATCAGTTCAGGAGCTGCAGGCTACTTTATTGATGGTGAATTCGCTAAGCAGTACACTATTCCCTTGGTGCATCGTGTTTCTCCATTGGCTGTTGAGGCGATTGATGGTAGACCGTTAGAACCATCCCATGTCACACATGAGACCTGTTCGCTGTCTCTTAGAATAGGAGCTCTCCATGTGGAGACCCTACAGTTTCAAGTCATTCAGTCTCCACATCACGCCATCATTCTGGGGTTTCCTTGGCTTCAGACACACAACCCCAGAATGGACTGGTAAACCTGTGACATTATATCTTGGTCTGATTATTTTAAGAAGTCTTGTCTACAGCAGCCCATTTAGGTTTTATGTACCTCCCCCTCTATACCCTCAGAGTACCAGTCGTTTAGTGAGGTATTTAGTAAGGGGGAGGCTAGCACTTTGCTGAAGCATAGGGCGTACGACTGTGCTATTAATTTGATGCCAGGCACGATACCTCCTAAGGGACGCACCTACCCTCTGTGGGTAGATGAGAACCGAGTTATGGAGGAGTACATTACTGATGCCTTGGCTAGAGGAATTATGAGGAAGTCTTCCTCGCCAGTGGTGGCAGGATTTTTGTCTTTGTAAAGAAAAAAGATGGGGAGCTTAGACCTTGTATCGACTATAGAGGTCTAAACAAGCTGATGGTAAAGAATGCATATCTTATTCCATTGATAAACAAGTTGTTCGATCGCTTGAAGGGCTCCTCAGTGTTCGCAAAGCTTGATTTGCGGGCAGCCTATAATCTAATCAGAATCAAGGAGGGCGACGAGTGGAAATCAGCTTTTAATACTCATAGTGGCCATTATGAGTATCTGGTCATGCCCTTTCGCTATGCAATGCTCCAGCAGTATTCCAAGAGTTTATAAACGACATACTGAGAGATCTGCTACAGTCCTGAGTAGTAGTTTACTTGGATGATATCTTGATACACTCTTCCAAAATTGAGACACATAGGAGAGATGTTGTGACTGTGTTGCAAAAGTTGAGAGAAAACAAACTGTATTGTAAATTAGAAAAGGGCGAATTCCATAAAGATCGAGTGCCATTTCTGGCTTATGTAATCTCTGCTGATGATATTGCTATGGATACAGATAAACTCTTGGCAGTTCTACAATGACTGCGCCCGGTGGGCCTGAAGGCCATACAGAGATTTGTATGATTCGCAAACTAATATAGAAAATTCATACAAAATTTTTCTACGATAGTCAAACCCTAGACTGACTTGACTCATAAAGGGGCTAATCCCTCGGCTTGGTTCCCTGAGGCCAAGAGTTCTTTTGAAGCGTTGAAGTCTGCTTTTGCTGTGGCTCCAGTTTTGTCGCATCCTAACCCTGCCTTGCCCTTTACCCTGGAGGTGGATGCATCAGAGACAGGAGTGGGGGCAGTGCTGTCCCAAAGACCCGAGCCTGGCAAGACCCTCATGCCTTGTGGGTTATTTTCCAAAAAGATGACTAAGGCCCAGAGGCTATATGACATAGGCGATTGCGAGTTACTAGCCATTATTCTTGCTCTCCGTGAATGGTGTCACCTCCTGTATGGGACGAATGCTCCAATCCTGATTTTGACTGCTCAAACTAATTTGACATACCTGTCAGGGGCTAAAAGACTGTCGCCATGGCAAGACAGATGGGCACTGTTCCTGTCCAGATTTATTTTGTGGTCTCATATCTTCCAGGGTCCAAGAATGTTCGGGCTGACACTCTGTCTAGACAATTTGGACCGGACTGTGAGACTGAGAGTGCACCTGTGTCTATCATTCCTCCAGATCGCATATTGGCCACCATACGCAATAGTATCACATCTCCACTGGGCTAGGAGATCTTGGCGTCCCAGGATAATGCTCCAGCAGAAAAACCTAGTGCCAAACGTTTCATAGCCGAACTTCTCCGTACCAGAATACTGGAAACATACCACTCATCGAGGGCAGCTGGACACATTGGTTGTGACCAACTGATTTGGTCATTCTGTCAGCTCTTTTGGTGGCCTAGCTTAAGAGCAGATTGTGTAGCTTTTGTGGAGGCCTGTTCCATTTGCTCTCATGCTAAGCTCCCAAGACATCTTCCTCTGGGGTTGCTCCAGACAATCCCTAATGGTGAGCGCCCATGGTCACACGTGTCCATAGATTTCATGGTGGAGCTACCAGTATCCAAAGGATGTCCGGTCATACTGATGATAGTGGACCATTTTTCCAAGATGGCTCATTTTGTCTCCCTCCAGGAACTGCCTTCCTCCAAGGAATTGGCTGAGGTGTTTGCTAGAGAAGTGTTCCGACTCCACGGAGTACCAAAGGTTCTGGTCTCTGATTGTGGGAGCCAGTTCATGTCATGGTTCTGGAGGGCCTTCTGTGACCAGATAGGCATCAAATTGTTGTTTTCCTCTGCCTACCATCCCCAGACTAATGGTGCTGCTGAAAGATCCAACCAGGGGTTGGAGCAATTTTTACTCTGTTTTATCTCTGATCATCATGATAATTGGGCTGACCTGTTGCCGTGGGCTGAGTTTGCCAGGAATTGTGCCATAAACTCTTCGTCCGGAAGCTCTCCTTTCCTGATCAACTATGGGTTCCAACCATCTCTGCTCCCGGACCACTTTCAGGCTCAAGACATTCAGGCTGTGGATGAGCATATTAGGCAGCACCGCTCACCATGGCACAGGTTCAGAATGCCTTGCAAAGATCCTCAGAGCGCTATCAGAGACATGCAGACTGCAGGAGGTGTCCTGCTCCTGTTTTCCAAGTTGGGGATAGAGTGCGGCTGTCCTCCAGAAACCTGCACCTTCAAGTACCCTGTAATAAGCTGGCTCCACGTTTTGTAGGTCCATTCCAGGTACTTCGCAGAGTGAACCTTGTCTCTTATGCCTTGGACCTTCCTGTTGGTATGCGCATTAATAACGTCTTCCATTTTTCCCTGTTGAAGCCTTTGGTCTGTAAACGCTACACTTCTACTCCAGTGGAACGAGGAGTACGAGGAGTATGGCCCTGAAGAACGTTCCTGGGTGAATCAGTCTGATAATCAAGCTCCTGTTCTGCTGAGCAGATTCCATACTAAATTTCTGAATAAAGTTGGATCATTAGGGGGGGTACTATCACGGTGCCGTGATTGCCCTCCGTGAACTCTGTACTGGGCTGCAGGCAACATTGCCATTACTTTCTGGTTGTCGCGATTAGGCGTATTCACTATTCTTATAGTCTGATGGTAATTGCCTAAATGTCCACCTACATGCTAGGCCTTATAGGCCTCAACCTGCCAGTTCTCCTTTTCCCTTTCGTGGTGTACCTGTGCGCTAAGCTCTTGTGTTATTCCGATGCTCTGATTCTGTGTTCAGACTCCTGGCTACGTTTGACTCCAGCTACATTTGATCCTTGACTAGTTGCCTTTTGCTCCGGTCTGACCCTTGGCTCCATCTGACTACCCGCTCCGGTCTGACCCTTGGCTCCATCTGACAACCCGTGCTGGTTTGACCCATGGCTCCATCAGACTACCTGATCCGGTCTAACGTTTGGCTTTGGCTGACTACCCCATCTGGTCTGACTCTTGGCTTGGCTGACTACCCAATCCTGTCTGACTCCTGGCTTTGGCTGACTATCTGCTCCGTGCTGACCCCAGCTCCGGCTGACTATCCAATCATTTCCTACCCTTGGCCTACTGTCTCCGCTTGCGCTTACTGTGCTCTGTTGTTTCCTCCGGTTTAAACGGTGCTCATTTACTGCTACAGACCATGTCTCTGGCATTCCTGTTCTACCTGTTGCCAGTTAGAGCCAGTGGGTATACCTTAGCGTTCTAGGGATCTCAGTCACCATTGCCTGTAGGTTTACCCTAGTATTCTAGGGAGCTCAGTCACCTTTGCCTACTCTCCCTAGCATTCTCGGGATTCCTGTCTCTGTTGCCTTGTAATACCCTAGCTTTCTAGGGGAATATCTTTTGTTTTGCATGGGCATTTCAGTTTCTCCTGCACTAGTAGCTACTGCTATCCTTGCTACCATTGCATACTATAGTCAGAGTGGTATCAGCCTGTGTGCAGTCGGTGGATCCTGTGCTGTTCCCATTCCTGGCTAGTGAGGGCTGGGGAAGTGCTTAGGCATTGTCTTCACACCTGGTCCTGTGAGGGTTGGGGAAGTGCTATTCATATTTATTCTGTTCTTATTTTAATAAAGATATTGATTTTACTGTATTTGTACTTGTCAGTGTCGTTATTCCTCAGTCACCCTGTAACAGCATTACTGTTATATTTATATTTTTGTGAGTGTCTGTTTCCACATTCTAGCACCTATTCCTACATTGTTTATATATATATATATATATATATATATATATATATATATATGTATAATACACACACACATATATACACACATACAAATACATGTGCACAATAGCAGAGAACTATGGCATCGGAAGTATATACTCCTGGAAGGGTCACCCAAGGTGGACATATGAAAGCTAAGACACCAGAATGGATGAAGGACATAACTGAATGCAATTCCAGAGGCTGAAGATGGGTCAGAAGGGGCAATGTGGAGATGAAGAGGCATTGTGGAAGGGGCATTGTGGAGATGAAGGGGGCATTGTGGAAGGGGCGATGTGGAGATGAAGGGGCATTGTGGAGATGAAGGGGGCATTGTGGAGATGATGGGGGCATTGTGGAAGGGCCATCATGGAGATGAAGGGGCATTGTGGAAGGGGCAATGTGGAGATGAAGGGGCATTGTGGAAGGGGTACTGTGGAGATGAAGGGGCATTGTGGAAGGGTCAATGTGGAGATGAAGGGGCATTGTGGAGATGAAGGGGGCATTGTGGAGATGAATGGGGGCATTGTTGAAGGGGCATTGTGGAGATGAAGGGGCATTGTGGAAGGGGCAATGTGGAGATGAAGGGACATTGTGGAAGGGGCACTGTGGAGATGAAGGGGCATTGTGGAAGGGGCAATGTGGAGATGAAGGGGGCATTGTGGGAGGGGCAATGTGAATATAAATAATCAAAATGTATTAAAAATTATATATTCAGTATACGAATCACACTTGATATAATGAGTGATTATTAAGAAACCCACAGTTTCTAAATACATTAAGAAATTCTAAATAAAATAAGTAACAGTGATACAATGACCACCAGTATACAAATTCTGCAATTTGGAGTATATGAGAAATGTGTATACTAACTAACCAATGTGTACATATATAAACAATAAAAACACCAGACAGAAAAGATACAAACAATCTAGACTGTCAATGTGTGTATCAAATACTATCCAAAATAATTGTGCCTACAAGCTGGAGAGGTACAACTAACCTAATCCGCAAATATGTGTAATATCTTCAAATCACCACCGGAAGAGTATGGACAACCTTCCCCATGGATATTCAATATACCAAATACAAACAGAAAAAGGTTGTCACATTTTGCATATCTAGAAAGTTTGTTCTTTTTGAGGTTAGGTAGGGTTTCTGCTTTCTCTGCCCCTATTGGTCCGTGGAGGTTTAAATATCCTTGTAGTTTTTTCCTCCTTGCCCGATTATACGAGCTTGTTAGTTAGTATCTGGTTGTTCCGTTATTATTTTTTGCTCTCCTGATATTGACTTCGGCTTGTCTCCCTGACTCAGGTTTTGGCTTGCCCTCCATTGGCTCTCGACACTCTTGACTGACCTCGGCTTGTCTCTGACTATTCTCCTGCCTTACCTCCATTGCTGCTGTCGCTCCGGGTCAACGTTGGTTCTGCCTTCAGATCTCTCTCTCCTCTCCTGGTCTCCACTGCATTCCGACGCTTCCGCTTGTGTCTGACTGTAGTCTGTGCTTCGCTATCTGCAGGGCGCTTCCCTGTACTTGTTGCTCCCCAGTTCTGCCTTGCTCGGTGTGGCTGCTAGACCGCTCTCCCCACTGCTTCCGTTATTCGCCTAAGCCTTCCTCATTACGCTAGTGCCAGTTTCTCAGTCCAGACGGGTTGCCCCGGATCAGGACAGGGTGATCAGCTGATAGCCTCTGCTGGGGACCCTGTTCTGAGGTAGGGCTCCGTTATTCTGCTTCCCTGACTTGAGGGTCTTGTGGCACTAGGGAGTTAGTCACTGTTGCAGCACACTGGACGTTCATCCTCCTCTCCTGTTATGCGGGCAGTGAAATACACCTACTACTGGGGTGGATAGCCAGAGTATCTGTGCCTTATTACCCTGTTGTCCTATTTGTTATCAGTCAGGCACTTACCTGTGATCCTCGCTGGATCCATGGGCATTTTAGGTGTTGGCAGTCCTACTTCGCATCCACATCGTCTTGTGGGGAGACTAGGTGGGATTGGGTAGGTCTTGGCTCTTCTTTCAGGGACCAGGGCAAGCTGGAGGTGTTTAGTGCACCATTCCTTTTGCGCATAGTCCTCCTTGGTCAGTCTGTGTGTGTCTTGTCTGCTGCTCTCATGGGCCACTCTCTTTTCTCTTTGTATGATCCCTCTTTTGTTCTTGAGGGTCCTTGCTCCTATTGTTTCCCTAGTGTAGGTGGTTTAGCTCCTACTGTCTCACTAAGCCTTTTGTTTGAAGGCTTTCCTGCCCTCCTGCTCCTGTTCTGGGTATTAGTCTCTTCTGTCCTTAAGGATCCTCTGACCACCCTAGGGGTCCCCTCTGCACAGTCTATCCTTTTTCCATCCTGGTCAGGGTCCCGGCTCAACTGGGATTGGACATCTGGCTTCGCGGCCAGCACCTTTAACCCGGCTACGGACGCAGCAAGGGATTAGGGTAACTGTCTCCGCTCCCGAGCTACGCACTCTAGCACCGCACCCCAGCATCTTGTTGGACCCCTTGGGTGTCGTGACAAAGGTACAAATAACCCAATCCGAAAATGAGTGTAATATATAATTAATACAATATGAACTCCCCCGGAAAGGTTCATATTTTTTGGTGGTTATTTTACAATATAGGAGGCTTACTTTTAGTTGGAGACGAGATTTTGAGGCATCATTAACTATTTGATTGTAACAGATTCCACAATGGGTAGATATTTCACTTCCGCATTGATGGACTGTTTGATCGGTTAGTGGAGGTATGCCTTTATACTTGATTCCTGCTTTTAAGCCTTAACATATCATAATATGCTTGTGCACTGTTTTTTTGTATTTTATGTATTGAACGTCCACGGGATAAGTTATTTGTATATATATATCTAGTTCTCTGTCTGAAGTGATTTTGAGCAGGTATTATTTACTCATATTAGTATTATTTTTATGTTCCATTATATAGGGTTACTTAGTGATATTGTGGTTAGTGGACTAGTTAAGTCTATCAAATTGATTTTGCCTTAGATCTAATAGAGACTCAACTCCATTCTCAGAGAGCGCCATAATAGTTTGGTAAGTTATTTGTACCTTTCCGGTGGAGTTCATATTGTATTAATTATATATTGCACTCCCTTTTGGGATTAGGTTATTTGTACCTTTTTCCGTTTGTATTGAATATCCACAGGGAAGGTTGTCGATACCCTTCCAGTGGAGTTCTGAAGATATTACACATATTTACGTATTAGGTTAGTTGTACCTCTCCCGCTTGTAGGCACAATTATTTTGGATAGTATTTGATACACACATTGGCGGTCTAGATTGTTTGTATCCCTTCCATCTGGTGTTTGTAGGCACGATTACTTTGGATAGTATTTGATACACATAATGACGGTCTAGGTTGTTTGTATCTATTCCATCTGCTGTTTTTATTGTTCATATATATATGTACACATTAGTTAGTTAGTATACACATTTGTGATATACCCCAGATTGCTGAATTTGTATACATTTGGTCAGCGTATCACTGTTACTTATTTTATTTACAATTTCTTTATGTATTGAGAAACTGTGTGTTTCTTTATCGTTAGGCATATTTGTATCAAGTGTGATTTTTATATTGAATATATTTTTTTTAACACATTTTGATTATTTTTATTCACATAGTGGTTTGAATATCTATTGCGCACACACATGCGCTTGGATTTTGTAATATTTCTATATTTTTCTTGTACCTCTGAATGGAGGGGTTATATCCAGGCAGCTGTGGGTTCCAATTTATTATAGTAGATTGATAGGGACAACATACAGTGCTCTTCCTTTTACTTTTTTTATGCTCTGTATTGTGTTTTTTTTCCACTTCCGCTAAACATTCATTTAGAATTAGATGCTTTTTCAGTCTTAAAAATGTACGTCTACCAACATTATTGCTGAATGTCCTAGTACACATTATGGGAGTAGACCCGGCACTTGGGAATAATTCTATAACAGCAGACAGTTATAATGCTGCTAAAAACTCTTCCTTTATTCAGCACTTAAAAATAAATGAACAGACATGGATACATTGAAACGGACACAAAGGGATAGGTTACATGTAAACCGTCTGGCTCGAAACGCGTCAAACGGTTTACATGTAACCTATCCCTTTGTGACCATTTCAATGTATCCATGTCTGTTCATTTATTTTTAAGTGCTGAATAAAGGAAGAGTTTTTAGCAGCGTTATAACTGTCTGCCATTATAGAATTATTCCCAAGTGCCAGGTTTGCTCCATAATGTATAGGATTCTGGCAAGGGAATGGAGAGCTTTGCGTGGAGTGAGCACCCTGAAGCCAGCTGGGATCTCCATGTGTACAAGTGTTAAATATGGGCTTTGAATATTCATTTATGCAAAGACGTGCAGCACCTTCCTTTCTGTGCTCAGGTCATCATTTGAGCCTAGAATATAATTATCCTCCAAGTTTGCTGTAACATCTCACATGCAGTGGTACCACTCCTGGAAGATCGATGGTGTTTATGTGCATCAGTTACAAAGCCATATTATGGGACCACATCCCATAGAGATGTACCAGTGCCACCACCACCACCACAAATGTTACACTGCTGCCCCTGAATCAGATTAATTGATTTCTATGATGATAATATATTCTACACATTGTTGTGATGTTGGCACAAGTTTTGAAATGTTATGTTTAATGCAATATGAAAAGAATGTATTCCTCAATGCATTTAAAGAGGAACATTCACATCCCCAAAAATTTTCACCATTGGTTTTAAAATATAAAGCAATATCAGTGCTCAGTAGCAGTAGCACGGTAAACGGAGCTTGCTGTCACATTAGCCCAGAAAAATGCCTCTCCGAAGAGAAGCGCGAACGTGCACCCCAGGGGCTGCTGGAAGGGAGGTGGGAAGTTCTTCAGCTCTATGCCACACATACATGGTGCCGCAGACCCCGAAGTGGCATATTTCAAAGATTAATATCTCCACTCTTAGGTAGTGGAGAAAATTAATAAAGCCAGCGCTGATATTGCTTTATATTTTAAAAGCAGTAGTGAAAATCTTTGGCGATGTAAATCTTCCCCTTTAATGGCAAGTAGATGAGGATCCTGCTCAAAACATGCTAACATGTCATGCAACAGCTAGTCAATGTCTGTTTTGTCTTTATTGCGAACATCATAAATACATTGTTATCACTGATTTCAATGCATGAAAAAAATTGCAATTTCAGAAGAAATTCCTATGGAAAGCAGAAAGCACTGTTCTTTACATATTTCTCTTTTAAGACAAACAGTTTAGCCCACGCCTAATCATAGCAAATGATAAAACTGAACTAACGAAAGGGGCCTCACACAGATATTATGATTTGCAGATAAAAAATACAAATATGTTAACATAATGTACATATCTTACTAAGTCTCCCAAATGGTTGACTATGATGGGGGTTGCAGTCATTATGGCTGGAGGTCCAAAGGTTAACTACCCATGGCTTACATGATGCAAGTCTATGAAAACATGCAATTCCTGATTAAAAAAGAAAACCCTTAGAGTATCCTTAATTGGATGACATTATTTTCTACACATAATTAATCATACTTCATTGGTAAAATTATATAAGAATTCTCTAGTAGATGAACCAGAAAAACTACAGCTCTTTTGGCATTGTTCATATATCCTATAGCTTAACAATAACCATATGTACCATGTATTTGTGTATATTCAACAAACATTTTACAACATCTTATGAAATCTTTGATTTCTATTTGTATTTAAGTGTGTTTATTGAGAGCTCTGTATAATTCCTGGAATTACCGAATATGGGGGAGGGGGTTTACTATAGTATAAGTCTAGGAAGTTGTGGAAAAGTGAAAGGACAACCCTCTCCGTACCTTGAAGACATTATTTTTGAGAGTTTGAACTCATCGTCATTCCTTATCTCTCCTGTAGTGAAACAATAGAGCTAATTTCCTATGTGGCTCAGAAAACACTCACGGAAGGGTTTAGAACAGTGAGAGGGTTCATTATTAGATTATTTTTAGTGAGAGGGTTCATCATTAGATTATCAGTCCCAGTAAGATGATTTATCTTGAGTGCTAGTACAGCAGGGTATTTTCTTTCCTTCTTTCTTTTACACTACAATTTTTCCCCTGTAGCACCTTGTGTCTTGGCTGGGATTTAGAAATAATCTATATTACCAAGTGTTCCTTTGTCAGTGTGCGTTGGGTTCTTTTTTGTATAATATTTAGAACAATGATTCTCAGCTCCAGTTCTCAGGGAACATCAACAACTCAGGTTATAAAGGGATAGTAATGTTTCATAATAAAAGCAGCTCTAATTAATCATCATAGTATTTGGACTTTGGAGAGTGTTGTTTCAATTCTGTCAGAGTTGTAGTTCCAGAGTAATTCAATGACAGTGTCCCCCTCCCACCCCTTTTACTGATGTCACACTGTTCAGCCAGAGCAGAAGGGAGGTGCCCAGGTAGCTTGCAGAGAGGGACAATCTTCAATTAAGATAAGAGAAAAACCTGAAAAGCTTGTCAAGGGGGGCAGGGATTTCATTGTTCTCATAGGAAGAAGATTGTCCCCTGCTGTTATCTGTCTGGTCTATGGACTGCATTCCACATCTGAGAAGAGATGGCTTACACTAGGTAAAAGGGGTGGGAGGGGGAAACTTTGCTTGTGAATTTCTTATAAACCATAAAGGTTTGAGAGATAAGACATATCGTTCTTCATGTTTTTTAATGCCTACAAAATAAAATAAAGTTAAAATGAAGTATTACTATCCCTTTAAGGGTATCCCCATATTAGTATATGTGGCGCTATTACAGTGACTCAGGTGTTTTAATGAATGATGCATTGGAGAATTATCTAGCATTCAATTAGTTAAGAGCCCCATTTAAATCAATGTGAATTTGTATGTGTCTCCTATAGTGCAACTGTTTACCCCAACATTCTCCACATTCTTAATGTATATAGTCCATTTATATCCTTTTGGAGCTGTAGAGGTGACTGACTTAAAAAGATTTTAGCATACGATGAGGATCCAGTTGACCGTACCATTATCCCCTGTAGATGCTCATAAAAAGAGTCTTACAAATATTTTCTCCAGAGTCGTTCCAGTAATCTTTCAAAAAGGAAAAAATCCCCAGGCATAGCATGCAGCATGCACTTTTTACATTGTTCTTTATTTGTGTTTTATTAGTCATCCTGGCAGAAAAATACCTAAGTAATATGTCACTTGTGGGTTTCTTTGTTCAATCAAGATATCTTTCTCACATAATTATCACTAAGATTGACATTAAACTCAATTATTATATTACTGCCTTACCATACCAACACAATTCCTTCTGCATATGGAAATGCAAGAGCTGTCATATTATGGTCATGCAATTTTCTTGTCAATCACTGCTGCTGTTTCTATTAGCAATTAATAAATCTTGGTTAATATATACATTCATACCAAATAATTTCTTGGTTGTGTACTTTAAAAATATTAGATTTTGAGTCATCATTTCATCTATAAAAAGGTGCTATTTAGATTTTTTTTCATTTAAGAAAATTAAGACACATAAAAACATTTGGGAAAATTCAATGTTTATAGAATTTCCATTGTTGATTGCAATCACAGTTGTGAACGATATCGATGTGTCCTATAAGCATGAATCTAAACCTAGTGGCCTCTGTTGTATGTAAAATATGTACCCAATCCTCTTATTCGCACCCCAAGCATAAATGCGACCCTAATCCTAATGTTTTCATTATAGGTGGCAACATCTTTTAAAATATTTCAGTATATAAATACAAATATACATATAAAAACTACATTGATGTTTTACATCTAAAGCAGTTACTCTTCTTCAGAGGTTTTCAAGGGATATTTTTCAGATCTTCAGTACTGTGCAAAAGTCTTAGGCAGGTATGGAAAAAATGCTTTCAAAAATAGACGTGTTAATAGTTTATATTAATCAATTAACAAAATGATAGTGAGCGAACAGAAGAGAAATCTAAATCAAATCACTATTTAGTGTCAACACCCTTTGCCTTCAAAACAGCATCAATTATTCACGTACACTGGCACGTATTTAGCAGCAAGATAAGTGGCAAACAACATGATTTAGTGAGAGACAGCTGGTGACAAGCAAATCTACTTGCTTTCTGTGAATAAACTGAGCAAAATCAAAGTTATGCAGTGGATGTAGTTACCTTGGATTTACTTCATATGGTGCAACAAAGGATATTACGCTACAAAATAAAGTAGTAGGGGAGAAACTATATTTAGATAGAAAACTGGCTGAAGGAAAAAAGTTTTAAAATGGTATAACCCAAGGTTCAGCCCTTGGCCAAATTCTTACCAGTTTGTTCATTACCAATATTGAAGACTGTATTGATATGTTTATGTTTGCTGATAATAAAAATTATGATGATTCAATCAGAACAAGTTGCATGGGGTCCTGGGTTCAAATCCCACCAAGGACAACATCTGCAATGAGTTTGTATGTTCTCACTGTGTTTGCGTGGGTTTCCTCCGGGTACTCCGGTTTCCTCCCACACTCCAAAAAAACATTCTGATAGGTGAATTTAGATTGTGAGCCCCAATGGGGACAGGAACCAATATGAGTGTAAAGCGCTGCGGAATCTGTGTGCGCTATATAAATAAAGGATTATTATTATCTTTCCTACAGAGGAATTTTAGTTTGGGATTCTACACATTAAATGAAGCTGAATACAGAAAATGCAAGGAAGCAAAAACGAACATGCGGATTATACACCACTGTCAAAGTGAAAACCTTGATACGGAATTGTATAACGTATATTTTGCAACACTGATCCACAAAAAAAGACTTTACCGAACTTAATGAGTTCAGATCCAGATGTCAAATTTAATAAAGGGAATAACGTTATGATAAAATATTTTCCAGGCTATGTCTGTTCACTCTTGAAGGATGTAGCTATGAAGGTGATATGGCTACTATTTATAAATACATGCAGGGACAGTATAAAGAGCTCTGGGAAGCTTTTCATCAGCATGGCTGTATAGATAACATAAGGTCATTAACTGGGAGCAGAGGAAAGGAGATTTCACCTTCTTTAGTGGAAATAGTTCTTAACTATAGCAGTAAAGCAATTACTTTTTACACCAAGAGATATGGTTTAGTAGATGCAGTATGCAAGAAAAGATTGGAATCTGTTTTAACAAAGCAAGATTTGTAACCCTTTGAGTGCCAGAATGGTATCCAACACATTGGTTTAGTGAACATAAAATGTAACCAGGGTAGAAATCACCCCCAATTTTGAGGCAGAAATCCAGTTTATAGTAAGTAGCCTAATTTATCATTGCAATGACCAAGTATTGTTACATGTAATCATTGCAATCATTTATTTCAAAATCACCTACAAAACCAGAAAGCATCACACTAAATCTTAGGAGAAGGATTTTTTATTAGTCATTTAGTTTAACCTATGAAAATGGTAGCGATAAAATGAATAGAAATGTCAGTCACGTTTTTGCATTATATCTTACTAGTTGAAGAGACCGTTACATGGGCCACAGTGCCACTGCCAGCTGGTTGCGGTGCAGTCATGCGCAGTAGAGACTGCCCATGCCGCGGCAGATACAGAGCTGGACGCTCCTTTGTACGTATTACATTTTTTTCTCTTTCTGTTGCAATTCCCGTGTAAGAAGAAATGTGCTGTTTTCCTCCTGTTTATACTGTAATCCCTGTTATTTTGCTGTTCTGGTGAGACATTTTTCATCTTTGCAGAGAGAAATTTTGCCTTGGTGATGGGAAACTTCTCAGATACAAAGGGTCATGTTTTCAAAAGCAAAGTGGAGTGATTTTCAGTAATTCTGGAGTAAACCAAGTGCACCATAGGAGGTCAAACAAAAATTCCCCAAATCCCCTTTTATTTAAAGGGATAGTAATAGATCATTTTTACAAATGTACATCGTGTAGCTATTAAAAAAAAGAAATTAAATGATCCCAGTCCCATCTCTTAAATCTTTATGTTTTGACAGATAATCGTAGTTAAAGTTTCCCCCTCCATCCCCTTTACCTGACATCAGCTGTCTAGCTGACTGCAGGGGAATCTGGTCCCAGGACCAGCGGAGGCTCTTCAGCAGAGCTGAGATCGAGATATTGAAAAATAAATCCTTCACTGGAATGGAATACAAAGTGTACTTGGTGCAAGCACATTTTGTAGACTGTTCCAGTGAAGTAACTCTTTTTACGTCTCTTGATCTCAGCTCTGTGAAGAGCCTCCTCCAGTCCTGGTACTGGATTCCCCTGCAGTCAGCTAGAGAGCTGATGTCAGGTAAAGGAGAGGATTGAGGGGGGAACTTTAACTACGATTATCTCTCAAACCATAAAGATCTGAGAGGTGGGACTGGGGTCATTTAATTTATTTTTTTGATAGCTACAAGATGTACATTTGTAAAATGTTCTATTACTATACTTTTAAGTGATTCTTTGACCCTTTGAAGGCTAGAGGATTCTCCAAGACATTGCAGAGAAATGCATTGGTGCCCTCTTTAGCGCTGTAAGGGTTAAAAGCCCCATTTAATTCAAACTGAAATTTTTAGTAGTACCATATAGTGCAATTGGTGTTATTTTCTGCTTATTTGTCTCTGCTGTAGGAACGCTCTAGTTCACAAGTATGTTTGTTTATGCATACATCAGAAAAAAAACTAAATTAAATCCAGCAGCACACAACTCATTTTTTACAGATGCTGATGAAAACGCAGGCAGTTTAAATGTACCCTACCTTTTTATTTTTTAGTTCTTAAGAACTCTTAAAGACACAGTAACACTAAATATGTAAAAAAATACATATTGTAGGGTTTATTTCCTGGGTAAAACAAGGGTATTCCAACTGCCAAGAGGTGTTTTATTCCAAAGTTATTGCAGATCAAACTTGAGATTTGTAGGTGCAGTGTCTCAGTGGCCTAGAATGTTAAAGTGGTGCTGCTGCTACACCATCCTATGGAGATTTATAGTCAATTGACCAGAGATGTGATACTGACCAGAGCTGAATTACTGCACCTAAAAAAATTTGAATTTGGGCTGTAATAACTGTTGAATAAATCCTTGTTTTACTCAGAAGGACAAACACTACAATATATATATTTATTACAATTTTAAAATCTTTAACCCCTTAATGACCGGTCGTGCAGCTGGCTGTTAAGGACCAAGCTTTTTTTTTTTTTTTTTTTTTTTTTGCTAAAATCGATTTAGAGGTCCTTGAGCAGCATGGTCCTCGAGCCACACAAGGAACCCTGACTTCCATGATGTTCCAGAACCATCATGGGTCCTTATCATATGTTTTATATATCATACATAAGATACCCAAGTCATGAACAATGTAAAATTGTGACCTCTTGGATAGTCAATGCTTTGGAAATACCTGTAGCAGGGGTCAAAATTTCCACTCGCCACTAGCCAATGGCGAGTTAAAATTTAGCCCTGGCGAGTAGAAATTCAGCCCTGGTAGGTATGTTATGTCTTGCAGTGTTGAGTAACCTTTCAGGTCTGGCTAGTAGCAAAGGACTTAAAATTATAAGCCCTGCCTGTAGCATCCAATGGGTTGAAAGCACATTTAGCAGAGTAGCACACTTAGCAAAATGGGTAACTATAACGCAAACCAAATCTAACCCTTAAAGGACCAGAGGGACTGCAAAGCAACGGACTGCACACCCATCTGATCCTTAAAGGTTTTAAAGAGCAGGAATTGTTTTAATCCATAAAAATATGTTATTGGACTTGTACTACTAAGGAAAGCAAGTGTACTCCCATAGCTGGGAAAAGTTGAATCCAAAGGTTCTAGTACGTCAAACTTGTTTCTTTAGTCAGACTGTTAGCAACAGAGCCAGTTTGTGGCCACAATACTTTTTTTTCTGTAATATACTATATAGGAGCTCTTCTTTAGTCTCTTTGGTATATTTATTAGATTAGCGCTATGCCAGTTCTGTGCAAGCTGTATTTGTGTTTTCTTTAAAGGGATAGCAATACTTCATTTTAACTTTATTTTATTTTGTAGGCATTAAAAAATATGAAGAATGATATAAGTCTTATCTCTCAAACCTTTATGGTTTAAGAGATATTCACAAGCAATGTTTCCCTTTTACCTAGTGTAAGCCATCTCTTCTCAGATGGGGAATCTGGTTGTAAGACCAGACAGATAACAGCAGGGGACAATCTTCTTACAGTGAAAACAATGAAAGCCCTGCCCCCCTTGACAAGCTTTTCAGGTTTTTCCCTTATCTTAATTGAAGATTGTCCCTCTCTGCAGTCTACCTGGGCACCTCCCTTCTGCTCTGGCTGAACAGTGTTACATCAGTAAAAGGGGCAGGAGGGGGACACTTTGTCATTGAATTACTCTTGAACTACAGCTCTAACAGAATTGAAATAACACTCTCCAAAGTCCAAATACTTTTATGATTAATTAGAGCTGCTTTTATTATGAAACATTACTATCCCTTTAAGAACTGATCAGTGCTAGCATTTGCACCCTTTGCAGGGAGACATTTCCCATGCCTCTCCTGCCTCCAGACTTTAGTAGTGGCAGATATTTGTTCCCGCAGCCAAATATATCATTGTTTTACTTGGTCCTAAGTGCAGCAATGCAATGTCTGGCTTCAGGAAGAAGAAGCAGCTACTACTCAGGTCTGAAGGGAAAAGAGATTTGGGAAATGACTCCCTGCAAATGTTATAAGGGCCGGCCCTAATCAGTTCATAAATGCAGGGCAAAAATAGTTTGTGCATTGGGGAAATAGCTATAGTGCTAATCTATTAAATAAAGGACTCAAATGTAAGTTTTCCATAGGATAGTGAAAGGAATACCGCTGCCTGATGGTTACAGCAGAAAATTGTAAAGGGGAGCAATTTTGGAGAATGTCAAGTACACTATTTGGAGAAAAAATATTCCCATTTATTTATATGGGACTTTACCATCGAATGACGATATGCTTTGGAGAAATATATAGCAAGGAGTTTAAAAGCCCCATTTAAGTCAATGAGAACTTTGGGAATTCTTTTGTCTCCCTACGACATAGTTGGTATGCTCCAGTTTGTTTTCTTCATATGGGTCCCAGGGCCATATGCAGGAACCTAAAGTAGAACAATTTTGGAGCAAACCAACTGTACAAGTAAAATATACATAAATGTAAAACATTACTTTTAACCCATTAACTGCTAAAGAGGTCCCCTATTGCTTCCCAATGCACTGGAGATCTCTAGTTTACAAGGGTTTAAAAGCGCCATTTAAATCAATGAGCATTTTACAAATGTTTGTCCTGTGTGGTGCAGTTGGTTTGCTCCAAAATTGCTCAAATTTAACGTCCTGAATATGGCCCTTATGCCCCCATAGATAAAAATGTATTGACAATATTTGATTATATAATCGTATATTGATTTTACATTTCAAGAAGGAAAGAGAAAGAAAGAAAGAAAGAAAGAAAGAAAGAAAATTTCATGTTTCTCCAAAAGTATTATCGTTTCATGTCCATGATTTTAGTGGCGATATAGTACATTTCTAATTAAATGGATTCTCAGGTGGCATTACATAAAGCTTTCTCCTTTGATTTCTCCTTCCTCGGTCCATGTGACAGGGCCAGACTGGGTAAATGACTTTGGGCTGTGTAGTCTTGTATCGTGTACAGAGACAGCCTGAAGGTTTGCCTTGGGCGTTTTCTACTTACTGACTTGTTTAAAGTTAAAAGTCCAAAGAATATGATAATGGAGAAAAGCTGAAAGTTAATTACAAATGTAACTTTATGAGCTGTAATTATAATGTTATGCATATCCATTATCTCAATCTGCCTTGTTGGGAAAATTAAATTGGACAAAAAATATTGACTTTGAAACATGACACTAATCTAACCTACCTTTCTGTAGTTCCAGAATGATTGTAAGCATATATATCTTTGTTATGACAAAACACTAAAGAGTTTAGTGATCCCTTCAGAAAGATGTAATACTGTAACAAGGCAACTTGTGTGTGTGTGTGTGTGTGGGGGGGGGGTATGCACATCTGAGTGCTTGCATGTACTTGTGTATATATTTGTGTCTGTATGCGTGTGTGTTTGTTTGGTAGAGTATCAGGTCCATGGATGTGTTCCTACATACCTACAGGATACACCCAGGGCCAGCAACTGAGTGCACACCTAAATAAATTCTGTGACTTGACTTCAATCCAGAGTACTTCCTTTATTTCCTGCAGTAAGAAACTCCATTCCCTTATAACAAATGCTCTGGAGCTTGGTGCTATGTAGCAATATAAAAATACAATGTTTCAACATCAGAAATATTTCTGTTATTAGTAAATATGCAGCTGTACTTACACAGATATAAAGAGAAGTTAGCATAAGGCTCTTCTGCAGTTGTATAGAAGCTCCGGCCATCCTCAGATTAAGACAAACAGAAAGAGAGAACAATACAGAATGAGATAGAGAGACAGATAGAGAGAAAGAGAAATATATACATAGGAAAATAAATAAAAGAGCACAAACAAGAGAGAAAGCACCCTCAAAACACAGAGAGCATTGTGAGTGAAGACAAGACAGAAAGCATGCAAGGGAAAGCAAGACAGATCATACAAGACAGACATCATGCAAGAGAGCAATATAGAGCACACCAAAGAGTGAGGAAAGAGAACACATGCAAGAGACAGTGCACACAAGATAGTCAACATGCAAAAGATTAATACAGAGCACACATACAGAAAGAGCTCATGGAAGAGAGAATGTATGGAAGCCAACAATAGAGAACACACAAGAGTTGGATCACATGTAAGAGAGAGCAAATACAAGAGAATGCACACAAGAAAGAACACACTGAAGAGAGAAATAATGCATGCAAGAGTGAGGACGCACACACGAGAGAGAGCATGAGCAAGAGTGCACATAAAATATACACATGAAGTAACTGAGGTTCTGATTGCAAGGCCGCAATAGGGAAACTGAGAAAGGTAGAAACTAGGGAGCTGCGTACACTGTGTGGTGCTAATCCTGAAACACTGTATAAAAGTTGTGCATTAGAATGGAATCACTTTTCAAATGCAAAGAAATCCAGATGGAATATTTCCCTTTACAGCAGAAATTCCAAGGGACCAATCGAATCAGTCCACTTACCATCTTTGGATCATCCCTGGTGTAGCATCATGACATTTATATTGATAGGTCTCAAAATGTTTGCTTCGTGGAACCATTTTGTTTCCAGTTATATCCCTTGAAATCCTAAAATGAAACCTTTCAATCACCTTGATGATAGAGAGGTCTCCAGTGCAATACTTTGCAATGCACTGGTGATCTCTCTAAGATAGGATGGTTGATAAATTGAGGCTAATGGAAAAGAAAAGGAGCAATTCAGGGAGCCAAAAATTGCCATTGATCTGCAATACATTCAAGGTGTTACAAATTCTGATTAAACTCAATGGGGATTTGTATTTCTGGGAGGTAAGCTAGATGGCTGAATGGTTTGGTGCGCTCCAGTCAAGTCTAATATAGTAACATAGTAAATTAGTTTAAAAAAAAAAAAGTTAAATTTTTGCCACATAACCCAGAAAAATAAGAAATATATAAGTCTACCTGCCGCCAAAATGAATATTAGTCTATTTACCAGAAATTCCTGTTCTATCTACTAATACACAGTATAACCCTATATGTTCGCTCTTCAAATAAATGCATCTGATTTTCTCTTAAATGTGTCCATTGTATCTGCTATTACTACATGTTTGGGCAAAGAATTCCACAATTACTTACTTTCAGCTGAAGCTGAAACCTCCTTTCCACTAATCTTAAAGGGATAGTAATACTTCGTTTTAACTTTATTTTATTTTGTAGGCATTAAAAAAACATGAATAATGATATAAGTCTTATCTCTCAAACCTTTATGGTTTAAGAGATATTCACAAACAAAGTATCCCTTCCCTGTTCAACCAGATCAGAAGGGAGGTGCCCAGGTAGATTGCAGAGAGGGACAATCTTCAATTAAGATAAGGGAAAAAGCTGAAAAACTTGTCAAGGGGGGAAGGGCTTTCATTGTTTTAATACAAAGAAGACTGTCCCCTTCTGTTATCTGTCTGGTCATACAACCAGATTCACATCTGAGAAGAGATGGCTTACACTAGGTAAAAGGGGCGGGGAGGGGAAACTTTGCTTGTGAATATCTCATAAACCATAAAGGTTTGAGAGATAAGACTTATATCATTCTTCATGTTTTTTTAATGCCTACAAAATAAAATAAAGTTAAAACAAAGTATTACTATCCCTTTAAGGATGGCCACTAGTTATTTGATCAGACCTTGGAATGAAAAGCTCACCAGAGATACCCTTGTATTTACCTGTTATATACTATTCTTAGACGTCTTTTCTAACCAAGTTTGTCCAGATGTTCCTCATAGATCAAGTCCTCCATTCTCTTAATTAGTTTTCTTACTCTTCGCTCTATTTAGTTCTATAATATACTTTTTCAAAACTGGTGCCCAAAACTGCACTGCATATTCTAGGTGAGGTCTTGCCAATAATTTGTAGAGTATCAAAATGATGTTATCCACTATTGCTTCAATACCACTTTTTATGCAAGACAGGACTTTGCTTACTTTTGCTATTGCTATTTGATACTCTGACAGTTTCCATGGGAATGATGTATAAAAAGCCTTCTTAAGAATTGTCACTAAAATTCATAACACCTGGCCATATTTATAAAGAAGTAAAGTCACATTTATAAATATGTCTATCGGAGAATACTCTGTGAATATTCGCACCTGCGAATATATTTTCACACACATAGCGGTATTATATATTTCCAATAAGAACTGGTTTTACCTGGCGTTATGATTTATTACCTAAAACTGGCTTCATTTTTGGCGCAATTAGCAAATTTCTTTCTAAATACACTGGGACACAATTCTTATTTGTCCAAGACCATTTCTGCATGCATTGTAATGAGCTGCACTAGAGTCCAAAGCATTCTGGCTTTTTTCACTCACCACTTGAAACTGATGACACAATGCAGTCGTGGATGGATGAGCTAATACATCCGTATATCAAGTATGCAAAAAGTCTGAGTAAGCACGGAGGTGCGAAATGAGTGAAACTGTAACCCGTAGTGTCTTGTGTTCTATGTTCAAATTAAGAAGGTGTTTTTATGATGAAACATTGAGTGCAGCGGATACCTTTTGCATACTCAAGACCATTTCTACTCCAGTCAACTAACTGGAGTTATCACTTAACAAAATGTCTTTAGATGTTTATACGTATACTTATGTTGCTTTGAGACAATTTTACAGACACTTTCTTTAAAACTCTAGTTTTATACATCTCCCCCAAGTTTTTAAGTTACAAGGATTTCCAGGTCTTTTTTTAGTAATGAGACTCCTACAATTAGTCTATTAAGTTCATAATTAGCATTGGGATTTTTTCTTCCCAAATGCATAGCTTTATTCTTCCCCATATTAAACTTCATATTCCATTTGGTTGCCCAAACTGCCATTTTATGTAAGTGTTATGGTTTGCAAGCAGAACCAGGAGTCAGACGGTCTCGTTAATATAACCTTTATTATAAGAATAATACAGTAATGCAAAATAATATATACACACAGTGGGTGATAGAAAAGGCGAGTACTGTATCAGGAATAGCAGTCTCCCAATATCACCACCACACTGTTCGAGACTAGGCCTCAACCTGCTGGAGTCTCGCAGTACGGAAACGCCCAAGAGTGATACTGACTCAGCCTGCAGTCAGTAGCTTGGAGTCTGATAGCCCCAGGTCAATACTAGGAAGGATGTCTGAATAACGGAACCAACCCTAGGAGCGAACAGACAGGGCCTTCTAGTAAGCACCAGGTAGGATAGTCAGACGAGCCAAAGTTATACATGGAGCGGGTAGTCAGCCAGAGCCACGGGTTTGCACCAGATAGGATATCCACTGAAGCGATGGAATGCTGGATGCGCAGTGGACAAAGCCCCAGGTCAACACCAGAGTGGGTAGTCAGACAACCCTAGGTCATACACAGAGTGGGTAGTCAGCCAGAGCCACTGGTTTGCACCAGAAAGGATATCTGAGCCAAACAGGAATGCAAAAGGAGAATAGTCAGACAGAGCCACAGGTCAGCACCAGAATGGATGGACAGACAAGCCGGATCATACACAGGAATCAGGAATACTAAATAATGAACTGCTCAGAACACCAACGTAAGGGTAACTGATACACAGGCCCATAGAGGTTTATAAAGGTGTAGGAGAAGGCGGGACCAATTAGGTCCCCCAGGCTGAGTCTATAACAGATGTCCAGGCAAGTGCCTGATTCAATGCTGTCAGTAACCAGGAACCAGACTAGGCCGCAGGCAGAGGAATACTGCTAGTGATGCAGGAGTGTACGTACAGAACCCTACTTCTAGCTGAACGGCACAGGCCGAGGTAAGGCACTGTGACAGTAAGTCCATCTGAAGAGAACAAACATCCTGTTCTGAATGTATTGCCCTGCATAATTTAGTGTCATCTACAAATACTGAAATTTTGCTTTCTATATCTGTTTCCAGGTCATATACAAACATTAAAAAAGCAGTGGACCAAGTACTGAACCCTGCTGTACTCCACTCTCAACTTTAACTGTATTGGATAATTTTCCATTTAAAACACACTGTTTCCTATTGCACAACCAGTTTTCTATCCATTTGCAAAGGTTATCACCTAACCCCAATTTCCTTATTTTATATTCCAGCCTCCTGTGTAACATTGTATCTAATACTGTTACAAAAATCTAGATATATAACATCTACTGCTTTACCATTTTCTAGGTTGCTTTTTACTTCTTCATAGAAAAGCAAAAGATTAGTTTGGCAATAATAGTTACCATCATTGCACCAACAGCTATCGCTACACCCAATAACACCTGCCTACTTTTTTCAGTATTTCTTTGGCAGGCCATAGAAAAATGTTTTTTCATCTTCAGATGGCTGAACCTCATCCATGATCAGGGTCCTATTTAGCAACTTGAGTCTCTGTGGTAGAATTGACCTTTAGTGTTCCCCATCATTGGCTGCTCACCAGGACTTGCGCAATATACTAAAATAGTCATCACATTCTCATGGCACTGGCTTGGGTGGAACTATTCAAATATTAATAATAAAAATATTAATATAGGAGTGTCTTTATCTTAATTTGTAAAAAAAAAAAAAAACAGCCACTTTTTGTAAGGGTTGTCCTTTGATCTGATGAGTAGAGTTACCATTCTCCACGGCCATTTCTGGAACATAAACATGATCTTACTCACTGTGTTGCTACTTTATTCCTTTAGAATGCATTGTTTTTTTTCTCTGATAGATAAATTGCTGACTTTTCTTCAGGAGGATCTTTTGATTGTAAGGGACTTCAACACTTCACTTGCATGATAGATTGAAACAGAGTAAGAATGAGACCCATGAACCCATTGATTGTTTCCAAACATTACAATTAAAATTTTGTCATAGAAAGTGCCCAGTACCCCCTAGTTCTCATGTCACTCTGTTGCCTTCAAGTCCTTGTCTAGTTGAATATGGCTTTGGTTCAAAGTTGTCTTGAGCTATGTCTCTCCTCCGAAACATTTCAGGCCATTCCAATGGGAGCCCAGAATTAGATGTGGAGTCATAGTCCATTTTCAGCAAAAGACAGACCCATGGACCCTAAGGTCCAGAGTCATCTTGAGGCTTTTATAGATACAAATTGGGATGTATTCAATTCCTATAACAGAGAAGCTTATATCTTGTAAATCAGAAAGGACAAAATTATGTTAGAGGATAATTTCAGAGGGAATTATCTTTGTTACAGGAGGAACCCACCAAAAAGAGTACCTTGTCTTAAACTCAGTGAATTTTTGAACATGGAGAAAAAAAATGGAAAACTGCTTGCCATGTTAAATCCTATTGCTAGATGATCCACACAGTATCCTTCTCTCTGAACTAGAAGATATAACATTTTTGAGATTTTGTCCTCTCTATTAGTCAAAGGCCAATTACTCCATTATGAACGCTTCTGCAACTCTGGATCTTTCCATAAGCTCACAGATGCATTTTGAGGTTGGCAATGCATTCTTTTGCTTTTCAGAACTTGTATCAAGCCATTTCCTTTAAACATAAAATGATGACTGTGAGTCAAGTTGCTTATTATAGGATTATGATTATCCCTAAGGACACAATTCAATAAAGCTCTTAATAGCCCAATTTTATTCCTAAACACTAAAACATTAACAAAATTCCTTCTTTTACAATAAATTCTGCAATTAAAGCCTTGATTCAGACAGGCCAACCTGGGTTTGTTACCAAAAACATAAATGGCATTTATAAATAAGATGGTTCTTCTCCAATTTACAGGCCCCTCGTTTCAATGCTGGCTCTTTGGTGGTGGTTTGTCTAGATTCAGAAAGGCATTCAACTCAGTCAAATGGTTTTTCCTTTGGAATATTTCCCCAAACATACCTTTGGCCCTTCTGTTGTTTAATAGGTTCAACTACTGCATGCAAAACCAGGTGATTTCTCTTTCCTTTATGCTTCAAATGAGTTCACAGCAGGGCTGCCACTGTCCCCAGCTCTATTTGCCCAAGCTATAAAACCCTTGGTATGTTAATTCAGTCAGATACCCTAATTAGGTGCAAGAAAGTGTCCATTTATGCAGACAATTTGCTCCTTTATTTAGCAGACAATTGAACCTCTTTGGTTAGAATTCTTGAGTTAGTGGATATGTTTGGCTTTCTCTGGTCTTCGTGTAAGCTGTCACAAATCAATCATTGTCCCCATAGATGACAATGACAGGGATGCCTTCCTCACCCACTGTAACCTCCAATGGTCCACTTCCATTAAAAGGGGTAGTAATACTTCATTTTATCTTTATTTTATTTTGTAGGCATTAAAAAAACATGAATAATGATATATGTCTTATCTATCAAACCTTTATGGTTTGAGAGATATTCACAATCAAAGTTCCCCTCCTACCCCTTTTACCTAGTGTAAGCCATCTCTTCTCAGATGTGGAATCTGGTTGTAAGACCAGACAGATAACAGAAGGGGACAATCTTCTTTATAGGAGAACAATGAAAGCCCTGCCCCCCTTGACAAGTTTTTCAGGTTTTTCCATTATCTTAATTGAAGATTGTCCCTCTCTGCAGTCTACCTGGCACCTCCCTTCTGATCTGTCTGAACAGTGTTACATCAGTAAAGGGGGTGGGAGGGGAATACTTTGTCGTTGAATTACTCTTGAACTATAACAGAATTGAAATAACACTCTCCAAAGTTAAAATACTATGATGATTAATTAGAGCTGTTTTTAATATGAAACATTACTATCCCTTTAAATACCTTGTGATCAATATTGATGCAAATTCCAAATCTTTCTTGACTCTCAATATTATGCCAGGAAATTATGCCCTAAAACATCTACCTGGGGTTTTCTCCCACTAACAACAATGGGTAAGGTCAACTTAAGTAAGATTAAATATCTACCCAAGTTGATATATATCCTATATAATTCCCCAGTGTGGGTGCAAAAACGTTTTGTGAGGCCACTGATTCCACTCTTACCTCCATCACTTGGTATGCCACATTTCATTCTTGAAACATTGTAATTACATTCTATAGCTGGAGGCTTGGCCTTCTCAAATTTACTTTTTAGCTGGCCAACTAGTATATGTTAATTGGTGGTTTTTCCACCTACTGATAATCCAGCCTATTTTCTTGAAGTCATTCTTATGGTATCTATGGAAGCCCTTTCTAATTTAGTATTTAATACGTAGTCGATACTCTAATTCCCTCACTTCCCATATAAAGAACACTATTAGAAGCTAGCTTTAGGCATAATAAATCATTTTTCCCAACAGCTATGTTCTGTCTTCTAATTCTCTAAATTGGTTAAATCCCACTGTGCTGGATTTCTGTAAAATTCAAGATTTCAAGTGTTGGCCTATTCAAGGTATAACCCTTTGAGTGCCATTAACCTCTATCTAATTGCTTCTGAGAATGTGCTTCTTGATTTTAATTTTCTGGCCACCAAGTCTTATATTCTAGTTAACATGCAATTTAGATATATCTATATAGCCATGAATATCGATTGCAATTTAGGGTTGTCCACTGAGGGTTGAGCAGCATCCCTAAGAGCAATTCTTGAAAGAAGATGTTTTCCGGAAGGCACTATTGCCGGAATCCATTATTGCCAGAAGTATTTGCTGAATGGCTACTTTTAGGTTTTGCAGATATTTCTAGCTTATCTATTCTGCAATAACATTCTGTCTGAGGGTGATATTTTCTACACAAACACATCTTTTGAATCATTTTTGGAGTGCTGAAAAGTGTCTCTAAAGTAAGGCTAAGAAGTCCAAGAAAAGTGGACAGATTTTTGCAGTTTTCCTTGAACTGGTTTAGCAGGTCAACCGAGGCTAGTGCTCCATAGTGGGAACACAGTGATCTTGCTGCAATGGCAATGGAGGGGTTAACCTCCAAGTTAAAAAAAAAAATCATTCACTAAACCTTATTATGTCCTGCGGTTTCCAAACACGGAAATTGTCCAGGATACCATGATTCTACACAACTTTGATAGACAAAAAAGAATATAAAAAAAACACCTACTATATTTACCTCCAGTAAAAAAAAAATGAAGTGACAGTCTTCTTTCTGTGAGGATATGCTTTTATAAGGCCAATTCCTGTTTAAAAACTTTTCCTGTGCTCTGCAGGTAAGGTGGGGTCACAAAGGGTACAGAATGTGCCATGTAGTAACCTCACAGCTCAGCCAGTCTTGCATGAGGGTGAAGGGGTTACATATGTAAGACACATGACCCCTTTCTTAAGCCAATTAGAAAGGGATCAAGTATGGCTCATGCATGACCCCTTTGTATCAACTGCGATTGGCTGAGAAGCAAGGTTATTCTAGGGCACCTTCCGTACCCTGTATTACCCCACCAGGAGCATGAGAACATTTTTTAACAGGGATTGGCTATATAAAATCCAATTCCTTTTTACTTTACAGTAACCAATGTAATAGCCCAGGATGGACTAGAGGAAGTGAATTTTATTTTTTTTTATTTTTTTTTAACAATGAAGAATGTGGCATTGGGTTTAATATTTCTGCAGGGGAAGTTCTGGTAACCCCATTCAGGTTTTTTTTAATTTATATTGGGTACCAGACCCATATTGATTTTTTAACACATCCTTATGGAGGGGAGAGAAATGGTCCAGATGACCTTCCTGTGGGCTGCTTTGGATTAATATGGTGGCTCTAGACCCTCCATTCTCTTCACTCCATTTTTAATTAATTTAATTAATTTGTAACATCCACCATAATAAGATACAGGAATGTATAGAATAACACCAGTGTGATCTACTGTGAGGCTAGAGTACGTTGGGTGGGGAGTGTTGCTTGAGGGCAGAGGCAGTGTGGAATGTACCCTTGATGTAGTGCATGCCAGGGTTAAAGTTGCTGGCCGCAAAGCCATGTGACAGGATAGGTACTCCAACACTGCTGAAGAGCAAACCAAACTGAGGGTGGAAATAAGCAGGTCAGCTGAGTACAAAAGGCTGCTTAGAGGAAAGACAAACCATGGTAGAACTCTGGTAGTCGAATGATAACTGCAACCAGGTGTGAAGTCAAAGACAAGATGAGGTCATAGGTAGTCTGATAATCAGCAATAGGAGTGTAGTCAAAGACAAGACAAGGTCATACACAGGTATTCGGATACAGCAAACAGGAGTGAGGTCAAGGACAAGCCAAGGTCGTACACAGGTAGTCGGATAATCAGCAACAGGTGCAGGGTCAAAGACAAGCTGAGGTCATATACAGGTAGCCGGATACAGCAAACAGGAGAGGTCAAAGACAATCCGAGATCATACACAGGTAGTCAGATAATCAGCAACAGGATGTGGTTGAAAACAAGCTGAGGTCATACAAAGTTATTTGGATACAGCAAACAGGGGCAAGGTTGAAGACAGGTGGTGGATGTACACAGAACGAGGTCAAAGACAAGCCAAGGTTGCAAACAGGTAGTCAGATGCAACAAACAGGAGCGTGGTCAAAGGTAAGCCGACATCATACACAGAAGAATGTGTATCTACATGTCTGGAGGATGGGTAGATTTGCACAGGGGAACTAATGAGAATGCACAAGGTGGGGACATAGATAGACAGAATCGTTCGTGACAGTAGGTGGAGATACGAGTGATCGAAAAGAACAATCGTGACATAATTAAAGGAGGCACAGAAGTAACAAAGACAGGTGTTTTAGGCTGCACTTCATCAGAATTTTAATGACAGGAAGCCATGTATGCCAGCCCCATAGCATGCACAGGTAAATGGTGTAAAATTACTCAGTTTCCTCTGCATATTTAATACAATGCCTTAAATAAGATGTAGAGGAAAAGAACTTTGGTGCATGCAGGTAAGTAAATTCATGATACACAGGCAGATGACCAAAACTGATTCCAGCTCATGATTTACAGTGAAATATCTATCTTTCATTCACTCCAGTCTTCCACATGTCCACTGTTAGTACTATAATCACTCATGCACTAGGGTGGGGGCGTACTAATATGAGTGCTGGAGACAATTTCCTGGAGTTGCACCTGCTTATCGCTTATCTTCTAGGTTATAAATAAATACAATATTTATGTTGAACATTCTCCCATTTATGCTCCTAGAGTCAAGGGGGAGGGTAGTGTATGGGTGTTTTAGGAAATTCTGTTCCTCTTTATCCTTTTATCATTACTGTAGGTACAAACAAGTTCCAAAGGAAACTGACGTACAGATTTTTCTATTTTCCTGTATATGCTATAAGGGTGGCATTCGGGCCTTTCTGCATGATGCAAACATCCAGGTACAGAAAATGAGCTGCTCTGGCAGATTCCTCCATCACCTGGCCATTGTTGTAAAATCTAATGGCCAGTCAAGTAAGGGTGGAACTACACTTTTATTAATATCATTGTCCTTTAGCCCCTTATACCATATTAGGTGGTGTTTCTGGGGGCATGGCTGGTGGGCAGGGCAGTACTTAGAATTTTCAGGTTATTTCATGACCTATTGACACCTCTATGTATAACTGAATAAATGATTTGGAGCAAGACCAAAGTGTTTTATTTACACAGACTAATTTATAAACACATATACTGAACTTTAAACAAACATTAATGTGAATGTTATTGATGTAGAACAATGTGATACACTAGTCTGATCTCCTAAACACAGGGACACCAGGGAGGGAAAGAGGGACAGAGGGATTTGGGTCTCTTTAAGAGGGACACTTGTGAGTTATGCTTAACTGAGCATTGTGTAGCTTACCAGAAAATGACACCTTCTACTTCAGGTTCTGTAGAAGTATGGGGTGTACATATAAAACTGAATAAAAAATATTAATTAGTAACCAAGTTGCCTAAATAACCTGACAAGGTTTATTACCAGTATACCACAGTGTTGAAACGAAGTTCAGTACAACATTAGTTTTTCCTTTTAATTCTTGAACAAGAAAATGTTAAGTCATGCTGAGCCTGACAGTAAAGTGATTCATGTTAAGTATGAATAACCTTGGCTCATAATATGTATTTTAGTTTAACAGGGATAGACAGGTTTAGGGAGAGACAAGGTTCTTTTTTTTTTTTTTTGTCAAATATGTAATTTCAACCAAAACCTTAACTAAACTGTAATGTATCTTAACCCCCTGTATGGCAGAGAGGGATCCAGTTGCATTTTCTGCACTCAGTTTTCAGAGATTGTGCTGATGGTTTGAATAAGCTTGATTATGTGCCAAATGTGTGCTAACATGTACGGTAATGTGGTGTCTGGGCCTTGCTCTTGGATCTAAATGTTCTCACATGCACATAGCTTGATGTATTGGGATTTCCAGGAACAGATGTAGGACCTTGACGATATCCAATGACTGTGCTCCTTCACATTGTCCAGATTATGCACTAAGGTGAAAGCAAGATGAGATAATCACTCTAGTAAAAGGAATTACAGAGTTTCTCTCACTGGTTAGTTTATTTTTACTTTCTCTTGCTTTAGTGCAGAACTCCCCCTTCCCCCAGACGTTTTGGTTCCTATAAGTGGGGCAGTGGTGCTAGCTCAATAAAAGACATGCAGACTCTGTTGCTCAGTGAGACTGATGTTCTAAGAAGTGGAGTAATTCTGGAGCAAACCAGCTTCCCAAGGGGCTTAAGAAGTCTTGAATGCTAAAGATGTCTCCAATGAGATGTGAAGCAATGGATGAAAATGTTTATTTGTTCTCTGTGTTGCAGTTGATGTACCCCAGAATTCTCCCACTTCTTCTATTGCACTGTCCACATAATGCCTTGCCTCTGTTTTACATACACACCTGTGATAGGCGATATGCGTTGGGATGGTTGGCGTGTAGAAAGGGTCCTGCTCTCTGACGAACTATCTGTTATGGATAAGTACTGTCCATATAATGTCTTGCCTCTATTTTACATACATACCCTATTCATGAACTGTGCTTCATGTTCCAATATCCTATGTAATTGTGTGTCTGCCAACAATACGCACTGGAGACTTCGCATCCATGGTGTTATTATAAGTGCTCCTTTATAAGACTTTTTAACCTCTACGTGCCCTCATTTAATTTTTACACGTTGCAGCAAATCTTCTGCCATAATTACTACTTGGTACTAATATCTAATGGAGTAATTATTGCTCATTTATGAAAATGATATTCAATGTGAAACATTTCAAACAGTTTCCTGACGTTTATATACAATTTTATATATATATATATATATATATATATATATATATATATATATATATACACAAAATTACATGTGCTGTATTTGAAAAGTATTCTTTGTATTCCTCATTTCCTGTTTTCAAGGTATTTGTGGTTGTACAAAAGTTACAATCCATCTGCATACTTCTTGCTACTGATAGGTTCTTGCTGGGCTTGTTGCCTGTGGCTGTTTGTATGTTATTGGCTGCCACATTCTATGTACATTGTCTAATGAGCATACATGAACATAATGGCATTCTCTTCTAAGGTTTATCCATTCAAGATGCTCCACCTGGGTGTATGCTGTTGCCATGCAATGTCTTTTTGGAGCCAATGCTTGACTATTTGTATCCCTGAACGCCCTGGCCCTGGGCTCAGTCTAGTCATGCAACTTTTTGCATTCCCTAATTTTGTTGCTAGCCTTGGTTTGCCTTACATTTTACATCTACTCTTTACCCTAACTTTCAGCTTTATTGATTATGAACCTGGGCTATCTGCACTGTTCTTTGCATCTGTATATTTGACTATGTCTTTTCTGTGTTTTTTGGCCTTGAGTTGTACTACTCTTTTTGTGACCATTGATGGCCTCAAAAGATGTTGTCCCTCACTGGCACACTTCCTCCTACACCTTGCATTTATTATAATCCAGATACCTGTTCAGTAGCCTGTACTCTATTATATAAGAAATAGCAGGAAGGGGGGGAGTGTTCTGTAATGGTATAACATATGTAGCCTTTAATTTTTATTATATATTTATGTTGCATTTATAAAGTGTCAATATATTCCTTAAAACTGAGGAGGTAGACAACATCTGGACCTCCAGTAATGGAGACTATAACTCCCGTTATCTACAACCAGTCAGCAACCTGTTGGGGATTGTGAGAGTCATAGTGCCCAAAAGCTGAAATATCAGAGATTACCTGTTCCTGAGTTATAGCATACTACAGAAAATGTATAAATCTGCCAGTTCAGTTCAGAAATCAGGAGCTACACTTTGGGGTATACCAGCACACATACATCCCCTATTGTTAAGAATTTTATAAAAGAGTGCCACCCCCTATAGCTACACAGGAAATGTAGTAATTTTTTGGTGATTTGCTCCGTTAGTTAATAACAATAGACAAGGTACAAAATACCCAAACACTTCCATACAGCCCTCCTCTTGGTGCAAGTGGGATAAATTGGAGTCCTTGGGGGTTATGCACTAAGGTGTGATAAGGAGGTGATAAAGTGGACATGACCTATCCAGTGATATCACTAATGCACAAAGAAATCCAAAGTTGGAGAAGTCTTAGTGCATCGGCTCCATAGAATAACATAGGAGTTAGAGAAGTGATATCACTAGATAAGTTATTTCCATTTTATCACCTCTCTATCATACCTTAGTGCATCTCCACCCTTCAAACTTAGATAGCTTAGTACATAAGCTATAGGCAGGTGCAAAACCCAAAAATCAACACCAGAGTATATCGTAGTGTGGAATCATATTAGTACATTGCCCTGCTATTTCTCATAATAGCAAGCAATATTTTAAGTTAATGTTTGAGTGCTGCAAAAAAACACCTGTCTGATTTTCCAAATTCCCTTGTCACAATGAAAGCTTACCCATAATTCATAATCATCTGATTTTACAGGTGAAAATAATATTTCTAGAACTCAATGACTTGAGCCAATCCAAGGAAATCCCTTATTATATTTAAGCAGTCCCTGAATCCGACATTTGATATTTTCAATGCTAGTAATGGAATAAAAGCAGTTTAGATAGATTACTGGAGAATGGTAATTTCTTCCTGTTTCTTTCTTGCAGATATGAAGTGCACCTGTGATTTCATGACAGATGTTAATGCTGCAAAATATCTTTGGCATCTTTCCTGCAGAGGAAGTAGGAGGAATACACCTGTAAACGACTGCCAAAGAAAATATTTTTCTCTGTTGCCAGGAGGCATTGTGCTGTCTAGCTGGAAGTGAGATCACCGTGATGGATACAGGTCACTGGCTCTAGAAAAGAAACTCTATCTACCAATAGCCTCTGGAATTTTCTGCACATGTTGTAACAGTTGAGTATTTTGTCATTTATCCTTTCTCTTAAACATAATACCATATATCAAATCTAACTTCAACAGATTTTCAGTTGTCAGTTATCCTGACATCATTACATGGGTGGTCTCACACAAATGAGGCTAATTAAGAAATTAAGTTTATAATACAACTACATAATTGTACTTTTTCAAATGTGTGTCTTTTATATATTCCCATTTTAGTGAATTTTATACTTTTTTGTTTTAAAATTCCCTTTCATTGAATTTTAAACAACCGACTCCTACATGTTTACTTATAAATTCATATTATAATGCATTTTTACAACTGTCTTGCAAATGTTCTTGTTTTTAAATAAATATTTTACTGTTTTTTTTAAATAACAAATATATACAGATGTGTCTTTTTATCCATTATACAAGTTTCTTTAACTCCTTAAGTCCCAAAAAGGTTTCCAGTGAAGGGATAATATAGCAGTACCAGGTACACAGAAGCCATTTTGGGACACAAGGCAGCTTAACCATTTGCGTGCCAGAGCTGTATGCAACGCATTGCAAAGCAATGCGATGAGTACCCCCTCTGGCACTCAAATGGTTCAATTTTATATATATGTATATACTAGTTTTAAAGCCCGTGTACACGGGCCAACACTGCTGGCGCTGCTTTCATGCGCAGAACACACTGCAGAGCGCTCCAAATTCAGACCGGAGTCATCTCTGCGCACCTTTAGTATCAGCCGTGGTGTGGGTAGTCTGTACTGTGCATGACTACAGCGTGCACAGCCGTCTCTACTGTGCATGACGGCTTCTGACAAACATCTTTAGCGAATTATAATATAGGATATATATATATATATTTTTTTTTTAAGTACAGTGTTAGCACTTTTTCCATTATAATTCCTGAAGCAAAACTTAACCCAGCAACACGCAAAAATGGTGGGTTCCTAACTAGTATGCCTTTTATTTAGCACTGTGCACAAATGTTGTCCTTGCCTTCAATACATCTTTTCAGTTCACCATTTTCTAAATCAGAACTTTCATACCCTTTCATAGCTTGCAGCACCCTTACCTGAGGAAATATGCACTTGAAATAATTGGCTATTAGTTTGTTAAACAAAAGGGCTAGTTTAGAATATCTGTTCACTGTTTTTCTTGCAGTTGAACTCTGCTGTCATCTGTAACTGAATAGGCCATATTACTCCTATGAGAAAGTATCCTATGCCTTAAGGTGTTTAGGCAGAGATCTATTTTTTCTTGAACATCTAATTCAGGCAAATATGTCTTGTTGTTTATTATGTCATGGTGAAAAATATATACATAGATAAGCTGTTGTATGGAGGACTCCTTTCTAGGTAAGTGCTGTATTAAAAATGGTTTATAGTGACTTATTCCTACAGATATCATTCCCTATAGGGGTAGTAGGGGAGATGCTAGTAATTCAAGACCTGCAAGCAAGAGTGTGACAAAAAAGGCAGGAAAATAAAGTAAACACTATTGAAAGTCAATGACTTGCATGCTCCATAGCACCATTGCTTTACAGTAGGACGACCTTATCAAACTAACCTTGTGAACTTTTTTGATTACGTTACTAAAGTGATAGATGTGGATGGAATAATAGGTGCAGCTTTTGTATTTATTTCTTTAACAAGGTGCAGCTTATGTAATTATTTCTTTAACAAGGGTATGTATGTTTAAAATACATGCTCACTTTTTACTCCCTCCCTGAATAAAATAATTTCAAAATAAGCTCTAACATCCTGCTGCCGCATTGAAGGCCACTAAAACATAAAACCCACACACTATTCCTGCCTGGGCCATCACCAGGGTACTCTGGCAAGAAAAAATCATGGATTAGCTTTTATATAGACAACCCCTATTTACATTTTTTCCATTCTCTGATTGGCTGAGAGGTGGGGTTATCTATATAAAAGTAAACCCCTGTTTTTGTTTTAATAGAGTTGCCTGGCTGGAGCTAATGCAGGTTTGGTGTGGGGGGGCAGGGTGATGTTTAACTTTTTTTTTATTTTTATCAGTGGCAAATGTGGCAGCATGATTTTAGGGCTTACTGTATTTATTTATTATTTCTTTAGGCAAAAAATGTTGAAAGTATTGCTGACATCACTGAACTACATACATCAAGGTGAGTATAAGTTTTACTCATGCTCACACCCTGAAGGTCTCTGAGATCCCGCCCATGTTTTTTTAACATGAATATTGAGGAACCAGCCCCCACATTAATTGCATTTATTTAAAGGACCACAAACATCTAAAAATTAACTGGCTTTACATGCCCCCAATAGGGATGGGCGAAAGTTGTTGCATGTTCCTGAGAGAAATCTCACGAAAACCACGTTATTGTCTGCTTTTTAGTGGGAAAATCCACTTTCAAAACAGTAATTAAAATCTTAAAGGTTTTCGCCCATTGGCCAAAATTATCTGCCAATTTTTCAGTGGCTATAAAGTTTCCGCCCATTGATTTACGTGGTTTTCGCCTTTTTGCTATAAAAATGTGACGTATTTGTGGAAGTGAAACACAATAGAAGCAGCTACAGAGTGAGGTAGACGTGCTGTGCTATTTCTACTGTGCAAAACAGTTGCCTGGGTCTGTTGTGGGAGAGTGCAATTTCATGTGGCAAAAATGAGGAATTTTTCGGAATTATCTTAAAGGGATAGTAATACTTTAATATTACTAATTCCCATAGTGTAGCTTTTAAAAAAATAATTCAATTGCTCCCAGGTTCATCTCTCAAACCTTTATGGTTTGAGAGAAAACCATAAGCAAAGTTCCCCCCTCCCTCCCCTGACTGCATTGTACTGACTGCAGGGGAAGTCTGTCATACGACAGGCTTGCGGCTCTGCAGCAGAGCCGAGATCGCGTTAGTAAAAACTAATTATTTCACTGAAACGGTCTTCTACATGTGCTTGGTTTGCAAGCACACATAGAAGACCATTTCAGTGAAATAATTTTTTTTTACTAACGCAATCTTGGCTCTGCTGCAGAGCCGCCTGATGAAAAATAAAACTGGATATCCCTGCAGTCAGGACAAAGTTGACTTTAGGGAAGGGGGAGGGAGGTGGGAAACTTGGTTACGGTTTTCTCTCAAACCATAAAGGTTTGAGAGATGAACCTGGGGGCAATTGAATTATTTTTTAAAATAGCTACACTATGGGGATTAGTAATATTAAAGTATTACTATCCCTTTAAATTGATATTCATTGAGGTGTTTGGTAAGAGCAGCTTTGTTCTCTGGGTCATGTGTCCTGCTCCACCTTCTCTCGAGTTTACGGCCTGTTCACTTCATTTCTCTGATGGTGCTATCAAACTATGGTGCATTGTTGTGAGTTTTGATAGTGTGTATGCATGATGGTGCAATGCTTTCTAGGGTGTCTCTCATGGTTTTGTTGTAGAGTTCGACTAAGGAGCCTGGGTCTTCACAAGTGCCCATCAGTTCACTAAGATCCATATCTGATGTTATATCCAATGGGGGTCAACCTTTTTAATGAGCGTGTTTGACCAGGTTCTGAGGCTGTGGTCTGGATGATTGATCCAATGGAAAAGTGTATGGAGTGGTGGTCTGACCATACAACTGAACTTACAGTTACTGGAGACACTTCTAGTCCAGACTGGAAAGCTAGATCAAGTGTATGACCTTTTCTGTGGGTGGAAGTGGCAACGATTTGTATGAAGCCAAGCTCACTCATCAGGCTGAGGAGGTCCTGCCCAAGTTGGGATGGGGTGTCATCAATCCAAGTGTTGAATTCTCCCAATATAATCCATCTAGGGTGTTCACGGATTAAACCAGTCAAAAGGTCTGCGAGTTCTTGAAGAAATCTCTTCCCATCTCCTGGGGGTCTGTATATTAACAGTATCCGAAATCCTCTATCTATAGAGATGCTAGCAGCTACGCATTCAAAAGATTAGGGTGTGTGGACTGATATTGGCCTGGGGTTTAAGGATGATTTGACACAAATCATTACGCCACCTCCCTTGCACTCTTGTCTCAGGCGGTGGAACACTGTATAATTGTCTGGAACAGCTGCTTCTAGGATAGGCCCCGCATGGTCATCTAGCCACGATTCTGTATGGCACACTAATTCACATGTTTCAATAAGGTTGGCAATAATAGTTGTTTTGTTCTTTATTGATCTGGCATTGCACAAGATTGATCTGATAGGACAGTCTTGGGGTTCTGAGTTCTTGCTCTGTACTTTGGAAACTGTCTTATGGGGATCATACAAAAAGGTTTCCTTGACTTGAATGTGTGCTTTTTGTGGCCTCTGGATTGAATTACTTCAATTAGCTTTGCAGGTAGAAGTGGTGGAGTGGCTATGATAGTATCAGCAGATTGAACTTTAAGTTTTGGTTTTCCAACACGGCAGCCCCTGTGAGTGCCTTTGAAAATGCCAAGTGTTTTTAGGGTAACCACTTGCGAGGGACTGAGTGGAGAGACCGCTTTTTGGGATTGTAGGGAATGCAGATAGGTGATCATTCCCTCAGCAGTCAAGGGGTTAAAATAGCCTCTGTGTTTTGCAGGGATGTCAGCTGTGGAGGATTATCACATTATCCTGTTCTATAGGATGCAGGCAAGTGTAAGGTGTGGAATTTTGCACTTCAGGATGCTTTGTAGATAACAGATAAGAAAGCATGCCTGCAGGTCAGATTGCAGTATTTTAAAACCAATGTGTTTCAGTGAAATATATAGTTGTTGTTTGTTTTGTATTTTTTTTGTTTCTTTGTTTTTTCAGCAATAAGTTTTCAGAGTGTGTAGAAATTAAATTTGAGTATTGCTGAATGGATGATCAAATCCAAAACCCAGTTAACAACTGGAGGTGAGTATAGATAATAATTCCTTCAGCATTCATAGGGATAAAATAGCCTCTAAGTTTTTCAGGCATGTCCGCTGTGGGTGATGGTCACATTGTCCTGTTCTATAGGATGCAGGTCAGTGTGAGGTGTGGAATTTTGCACTTCAGGCTGCTTTGTAGATAACATAGATAAGAAAGCATGCATCTGAGCATTGCTAAATGGATGTTCAAATCCAAAACCCAAATAACAACTGGAGGTGAGTCAGTTTTATAGTTTCAATGTACCTTGTTTGTGGTGTTCCAGTGAAGGTATCTCTTCTAAAGGGTCCAGGGGAAGTATATTTCAAATCACTGTGTATCTCAGTGTAGAAATGTCATCCGTTGAATTTTGGTAAATCCAGGTATGTGGAATGTGGAGTAGAGATTGGTCCTTGGAATATTTTTGGTGAATTTTGAAGGTAAGGAGGTTATAATGAAGGTAATACCTGGAGAGGTCAGGAGTATGAGAAAAGTGTGGCAGCCAGCAGGGGCGCCTGAAAGGAATGTTTACAGAGATGTCTGTAATAGAGCAGCAGCAGCACATAGGGACTAGTGGTGGTGGTGGTAGTGGTGATGATGATGTTGGAGAAGCTGGATGGAAGAGATATTGATGGCCTTTTAGCAGAAACTGAGAAGGAATGAAAGACAGGGATGAGGATGGTCATCACCACCACTAGCAGTGAGATTTTATAATTTGAGGAATATGCAATTGCTCTAATTCCAGCTGCTGCTGAGATGCAAGGGCAGCAGGATACTGAGGAGCAAGCTAGTGTGCCACAGACCACCATGGACACAGTGGTGATGGGGTCAACAAGTGATGTGGGACTAGGACAGGTTCCCCTTGCCAGAAGCAGCAATAATCCTGATCCTAGTTGCAATGCTGAATCTGAGGCAGTAGCAGCAACAGCAGCAACATTATCCACTGCCACAGACAGTGAATGTGGAGGACAAGAAGAAAGAGGACATTCTTTTCAAACTGTTCCACCTATTCCCCCCTTGAAGTCATGGGTGTGGAACTATTTTTCTCTTGGGGCAGGCACAGTACAGGCATCACATCGGAACAGTGAACAATTTGTGACAAGTCAGTGAGAAAAGGAGGGAACACACCTTGGCACAAGCACCCTGATATCAAACATGAAACACATACACCATGACATTTATGTCAAACATGTTAAAACCAAACACGCACCACGGAAATCAAGCACCACTGTTGCTGTACCCCCTGACTCTACAGAAAGGCAACAAGAGGTGAGGCAAAGATCAAAGAGGAGGAAAAGTAGAGAAACCTAGGCAGAGACTGGAAGTTCTATGACAAGTGAAACAGCTACCATCACCTTCCTCTAGGGTAACTATATCTTGTGCCAGTCCACCTCACTCATTGTTACTGTCCCCACGATATGATAGCCACTCTGTTGATGTTAGGATGTGGCAGTTTGTCTACACCCATTGCACACTGTGTGGTGCACTGACCACACATGCCAGTGTGGTGGAGGAGAATCACAACCAGGGCATCAAGCAACATCTGAGGATATTCCATTCCACAGAATATGCTAAGATGCTAGCAGGGAGGGTTCAACATTACTATTAAATTGTCAGCAAGTTGTCATGTGCCCTTAGCGGGGTCTGGACAAGGGGTATAGTGACAGCGGCAGTAATTGGGTTCTGTTGCCTTGTTGTTTGGGTACAGTTGTACCCCTAGATGTTATTTACCACACACACACTGTGCACATTGCAGTTGTTGATGAGAGCCACAGTTCCTGCTCTCAAGGGAAAAATTTCTATTCTAATAACAACACACCCATAATGATTTTGGAGGAGGTACAGGTGGAGAAGAATTACTGGCCAACTTCTTCTTTTCTCCACATAAACTGGGGGCTACTTATTGTGCTGCTCATGCCTCAGGAACATCACTGGCCGTGGCAAGTGGGACCTTCATCATCCATCACCCATGTTACTGCTATTGTTGATCCATTCTCTTTCAGCTGCCTAATCATCCTGCTGCTTAAACAACTCAGCAGCAGCAAGAACAGCAGTTGCAAATTCCGCAATTATGGACTCAGGAGGACATTTGACAATGGCCAGTGGCCCCTGGCCAACATTACCTGCTGGCAGTAGGGCATTTTTTTCTCAGAGCTTGTGCTTTGAAAAAAAAAACATAGTCCTACAAAAAAAAAAAACAATTTTGGGGGGTTTGTTTCTAACACGCCTAAGTCTTACAAATCAATGTTTTCTCAGGGCTTGGGCCTCTAACAACAAATCTAACAAATCATCCCCTACAAAATATTCTATCAAGTCATGTAGCAGTCCACCCCAGTGGCTGCTTATGTCAGGGGGTTCCTGTCTCTATCACTTTACATACAAATTTTTTATTTTATTTTATTGATATATTTTTTTATTAACTGTCCCTCCTAATATCAGTCAAGACTCCCCCCCAAAACAAATTCCCTGTTCAACTGATTCATTCCCCAGACTCCAGCAATCAACACAGGCACCCTCCGCAGACCCCTTTTATTAATTATACATTATATTTAACATTATAGTGACATATTTAAAGTGATAGTAATGTTTTACAACAAAAAGCAGCACTGATTAATCCTCATAGTATTTGGGACATAGAGAGTGTTATTTCAATACTGTCAGAGTTGTACTTCAACAGCAATTGTATGATAAAGTATCCCCCTCTGACCCCTTTTACCTAGTGTAAGCTGCATCCCCTCAGATGTGGAATCTGGTCTCTTGACCGGACAGGTCGCAGCAAGGACAATCTTCTTACTGAGAGCATAAGGAAAACCCTGCCCTCCTTGACAGGTTTTTCAGGTTTTTCCTTATGCTCACTGAAAATTGCCCCTCTCTGCAATCCATCCAGAGAGTCTTGCTGTTCTGAGGTGAGCAGTGTTACATCAGTAAAAGGGACGGGAAGGGGATATTTTATCATACAGTTACTTTTAAACTACAACTCAGACAGTAATGAAATAACACTCTCCATGGCCCAAATTCTAGATCAATTGAAGCTGCTTTTTTGTGAAATATTACTATCCCTTGAATTTGAAATTTGAATTTTGAAATTGAAAGACAATCCTGCAATGAAATAGTTAATGATAGGCCCCATTAGACTATTGGAGGTTGGTGTATGCATTTGTTTTTGCCAGTTAACCCCTCTGATGCCAGACAGGTTACAAAAGCACTGCACAACAAATCCTTGAAAGCTGTCTGGCATCTGAGGAGTTAAGAGAAACTTGTGTGAGTGGTGGATGCTTGGGTGTATATGAGGACACTGGAGGTAGGGATGTTGTTGGTCTTTGGAGGCAAAATTAGTGTTCAGCAACCCTGAGCTGCTGAATATGGAAAGAGTTATCCAGCCGGACAAAGCAGCCTTGAAGAGGCTTGTATGTATGTATGTGATAGCAGAATGGCTGTTTGCATTGCTATTTTGTGATGTTGTATGTATGCCAGAATGGAAATTAAGTATACATACTGGCCAAAATATGATGGCAGAAGTAGCAAAAATGCCTTTTTCTTAATCTTTTGCCAGGTGAGTTTCTATTCTATTGAAATGGACTCTCGGCCTAAATAAGATATTTTTGGATCACTGCACATATTTATGCCACTTTACACCACTGACCACTTTATGAAAAGAGATTAATAGCAAACCATTCTTCACAACACTTTGCAGTGAATGAAATATATAAAGATAAGAAAATGGACATAGTCTTCCATTGTTCATATAATGCTTCTGCCAGAAAGGTGAGGAACATAACCCTCAAATACAGAAACATCATGGTGTATTCCTTATGTAATAGAATTGTACCTTGATATGTGTGTGTGTGTTTCTGAAGAGATACGGTGTTAAAATAGCATGATCCTGAACTCCTACCCCTACTTTGCTGATTATATCATACACGAAATCAAAATTGAATCATCAATGACCTCACTAAAGACATCACATATAACTTCATTAATGACATCACTGATTAATTTAGATGAATGAATATGTTTATTTATATAGCGCCACAAGTGTACGCAGCGCTTTACAATCTCAGAGTTCAAACAATACAGGGTTACAGGTGCTTTTTGTAGAGTGAAACATTGGGTGCGAGGTCCCTGCCCGAAAGCTTACAATCTAAAGTGGTAATGGGAGACATACAGAGTACATTAGGGTCAAGTGCTGAATACAGTGCTAGTTTTCATGATAATAGAGGACATCAGTAATGTAAATAATTTATAAGAGCATTCATTGTACAACATCAGTGCCTTCTAGCATGTTGAGATTTTATCCAAGAGGTGCATTTTCAAGTGAGATTTGAAGGTTGTCAGAGAGGTGCAGTGGCGCAGGTTGGATGGTAGAGCATTCCATAGATACGGAGCAATGAGAGAAAAAGGTTTGATCCGTGACAGGGCTGTAGAGACAAAAGGAGCTGAGAGAAGACAGTCATTGGCTGACCGTAAGTGTCGGGATGGGGTATAACGGGAGATGAGAGTGGAAATGTAAGAAGGAGTAAAGGAGAGAAGTATCTTGAAAGAGAGAAGTAAGATTTTGTATGATATCCGGAGTTTGATAGGCAGCCAATGGAGAGTTTTGAGGAGGAGTGGGGCAGGGACAAACCTAGGTGACAGAAGAGTAATTCGTGCTGCCGCATTCTGTATAGATTGAAGTGGTTGGAGATGGGAAGCAGGAATGCCAGACAGAAGAATGTTGCAATAGTCCATGCGGGAGAGGATGATTGCATGTATAAGAATTTTGGCTGTGGAGGAACAGAGGAAGGGACGGAGTTTTGCAATGTTACGCAAAAGAAAGCGGCAGGATTTAGTAATGGCATTAATATGAGAGGAAAATGAGAGAGAGTTGTCAATTATCACCCCTAGACACCGTGCTTCTGATACTGGATTTATGGTAGTGCCATTTACAGTCACCTGGAAGGGCGCTACAGGGCCAGGTCTAGGTGGAATGAGGAGCAGTTCAGTTTTGGACATATTGAGTTTGAGGTGTCTATGAGCCATCCAGTCTGAGATAGCCGAGAGGCAATCTGTGACTTTAGCCTGGATATCAGAAGTGAGTTGAGGTACAGATAAGTAAATCTGGGTGTCATCTGCATAGAGGTGATATTTGAGACCAAATGAGTTAATAAGATCGCCAAGTGTTATTGTGTAAAGAGAAAACAGAAGCGGTCCTAGAACAGAACCTTGAGGAACCCCAACAGAGAGTTGGATGGGGGAGGATGAAGAGTGGCAGAGGAGACACTGAAGGATCTGTTAGATAGATAAGAGGAGAGCCAGTCCAGTGCTGTGTTGCGGATTCCTAAGGAGTGAAGAATGCGGAGGAGGAGAGCATGATCAACAGTATCGAAAGCTGCTGAGAGATCAAGCAGGATAAGAATTGAATAGTGACCTTGAGATTTGGCAATGTGAAGATCATTGACAACTCTTGTAAGAGAAGTTTCAGTGGAGTGAGCATTACGAAATCCAGATTGTAAAGGGTCAAGCAGGTTGTATGCATTGAGGAAGTCAAGCAGGCGTGAGTAGGCTAAGCGTTCCAGGAGTTTAGAGGCAAAAGGCAGAAGAGAAACTGGTCGATAGCTAGAGGGTGTGTTACTGTCAGAAGAGTTGTTCTTAAGGATAGGTTTTACTAAGGCATGTTTGAAGTCATAAGGAAAGGTAGCGGTGGCAAAGGAGGAGTTGAAGATTTGTAACAGGATAGGGATTAGTGTGGGGGAGAGGGATTGGATGAGGTGAGAGGGGAGCGGATCAAGTGCGCATGTAGTGGACGGAGCGGAGGATAGTAGGTTAGTCAGTTCCTCCTCCGTGACTAGTGAAAAAGAGTCCAGAGTGCCAGGAGGGGAACGAGGGAGGCTAGGAGGAGATATACAAGGTGGTATATTATCCCGGATGGAGTCCACCTTGGTTTTGAAGTAGTCAGCAAAGTCTTGTGGTTGTATGGAGTTAGCGGGGGAAGCAGATGGAGGGTGAAGGAGGGAGTCAAAGGAAGAGAAAAGTCGTCGGGGGTTGGATTTATGATTGTTGATTAGTTGTGAGAAGTAATGTTTTTTTGCAAGGGACAGAACAGAGTTAAATCAGGAAAGGAGGAACCTGTAGTGGAGAAAGTCTGCTAGAGAGCCAGACTTTCTCCACAGTTGTTCAGCTGAACGAGTACAGGAGCGGAGGAAGCTGGTGTCTTTATTAAGCCATGGCCGCGGGTTAGTTCTGCGAGCCGATCGGAGAGACAGAGGCGCATGCAGGTTCAAAGAGGAGGATAGGACTGAGTTGTATATTTTGACAAGGCTGTTAGTGTCAGAATTAATGGGAATAGATGAAAGTCCATTAGCCAGGGAGGACTGGAGAGCCGTTAGATTAAGGGATTTGAGGTTACGCGTGAAGCGGGGAGAGGAAGCAGGGATTGCGGAAGGTGTATATGTAGTGCTGAAAGTTAGAAGATGGTGATCTGATAGTGGAAGAGGAGAGATACTAAAATCCGAGAGTGCACAGCTTCTAGTAAACACAAGGTCTAAGAAGTGACCGTCCTTGAGTACTAGCATTCGTCCACTGGGTTAGTCCAAATGCAGATGTTAAAGAGAGAAAACGGGATGCCCAGGAGATGGAGGGATCGTCCACATGACAGTTGAAGTCCCCCAGAAGAAGTGAAGGTGTGTCTGATGAGAGGAAGAAGGAGAGCCATGATTCAAAGTCAGAAAGGAAGTCTGAAGGTGTAGTGGTAGGTGGGCGATAGATGACTGCAACTTGTAGAGAGACTGGAGCAAAGATACGGACAGCATGCAGTTCAAAGGAGAAGCGGAGTGAAGATGGGGGAGAAATTGGTTTGTAATGACAATGTTCGGAGAGCAGCAAACCCACTCCTCCCCCACGTCCAGCTGGGCGTGGAGTGTGAGAGAAGGAGAGACCACCATAGGAGATTGCTGCCTCTAAAGCAGTGTCAGATTGAGAGAGCCAAGTTTCAGTAATAGCAAGTAAACTGAGGGAGCGAGAGAAAAAGAGATCATGCACAGTGTTATATTTGTTAGTAATGGAGCGAGCATTCCACAAAGCACAGGAAAAGGGAAGAAACTGAGGTTGAAGGCAGGGAATGGTGATTAGATTTGAATTGTTCCTATGCTGACTGGAGGTAGAGTGTTTGTGAATGGAGATGGGGCCAGGATTTGGAGAGATATCTCCAGCTGCCAATAAAAGAAGAAGAGAGAGAGACAGGAGATGAGAGAGTGATTTGTGTGTATTTGGTTTATGGATTGTGTGGTGTGGAGGAGTGTTGGAGCGGAGAAGAGTAATGAGTTGGTGTGTAGAGGTGAGTGTGGATGGTAGAAGTGAAGGAGAGATATAAATATAGGGTGGAGGAGATGGTGGAGGGTAGAAGGAACCAGATATTTTAGTGAGAACTGCAGCTATGGAGAGAAGGAATATTAGGTATTTAGATACTCTTTGCAGAGGGCATAGTGTTGAAACAGTCCAAATGGGCCGATTGCACCTTCTCATGATGGAAGAGTTTCTTTTGTCCACAAGCTGGTGTTGTACAGAGAATCTTGAAGTTTAGTAGAATTGGAGAACTTTCATTTAGGTGTTTGCTTCACGTCCTTTGTAGTTTTGTTTAGGGGGTGTTCTTTTTCCAGTGTAATCAGCTCTGTCTCTTGCTCCACTCCTGCTCAAGTCCTGCTTAAGTCTTCTTATCATCACTTAAGATGGGTCACTTCAGATGGGGAGCCCCTTAGTGTCACCCTGGAGGGCTGTCACCCTATACTGGAGGTATTATATAGCAGTCTTATACACATGGGGCTTATTTGGCTTAATTACCAATCAAAGGCTGACCAAATGACTATCAGAACTAACCTGATTGATGTGCCATCAATCAGGTTAGTACCTGAAAACATATTTGCCATTGAACATATTTAATTATACAGTGAATGAAACAGAGGTACACAGGTAAATACAGGCTGATGTACACAGGGCCGGCGCCACCTATAGGCGAGTTAGGCGCCGGCCTAGGGCGCACATTTGCTGGGGGCGCAGACTCAGAGCAGAGCCGCACGCACCTCGGCGGCAGCTGTGTGTAAAAACTGAGGAGAGATAGGCACTGCTCTGAAAAGAGCGAGCACCTAAAACGCCTCATCCTGCCGCCTAAACGCCTCCTCCTGCCACCCCCAACGAGCGTTACCAGAGGAACAGAGAACAGTGAGGAAATGTGGAATTCTTGCATTATGGTAATGTGGAATTGGGTATTGCGATAGCAGGGTATTGTGTACTTCTAGTGACATACTGTAGGTGTCTGGGAGTGCGGTAATGTGTAATTCCAGGAGAAATGGAGTAACGTGACTCTGTGGGAATGGGGAAATGTGAGTCTGTGTGAATAGGGTAATGTGACTGTGGAAATAGGACAATGTTAATTCTGTGGGAATGGGGTAATGTGACTGTGGAAATGGGGTAATGCACACACACAGACACATACTAACACACTGATACACAGAGATAAACACACACACACATAGACACACATACTGACACACAGATAAGTACACACACACACACTGATACACACACATGGGAACACACACACAGTGAAACGCTGATACACATAGAGATAATTACACACACTGATACACATACAGACAAGCATACACATTGACACACATACACCTATAGAGAACACACACTCTCACACACTGATACACATATAGAGATGCACACACACACACACACACACTTATACACTGAAACCCCTACAGACACACACCCATTGACACACTTATACACATATAGGGAACACACCCACACATTGACACTTATACACATATAAGGAACAAAAACACGCTGACACTTATACATATACAAGGGCGGGGCATAAAGGGGTGTGGCACAAGGGGGCAGAGCCAATAGGGCAGCAAAATGAGGTTTTGCCTAGGGTGGCAAAAATCCTTGCACCAGCCCTGGATGTACACTTGAGTGGTGTTATACACAAAATGCAGCAATACCACATATACCCCACAGTGGTGCTGTAGACACTGAGATGGGGAGACACATGGTAGAGGGGTGTCTCTCCAATTAATAGCACCCATGAGAGGCTCTTATAAGACCCTCTACAGGTACCTTCTAAACTGGGTCAAGGAACATTTAGAAACTCTATCAAAACATTAGACAAAAGGCTTCGCTATAATGTTATATACACATTTAAATACATGAATATAAAATATATACACCATAGCAAAAGCAAAAATGGTCTGTAAATTAAGGGGTACACGTTACACTAACAAATAAAGCATACATATCTCAGACCCTGAGATAACATGCAGATCTGGGCAGTATCTTAGTGGTGCAAAGCACTACACATACCAAACAGCAGTACTATATACACCATTTAGCAGTACTACACAAACCATACAGCTCTACTATACACATCATGCAGGTGTGTGCAAAACACACCCTGCAGCAGTAATACACATATCATACAGCCCTACTATACACACAATGCAGCAATACTATACATACCACACAGCAGAACTATACACACCATGCAGCAGTACTAGACATACCATGTTGAGGTGCTATACACACCATGCTTCAGTACTACACATACCATAAAGCTCACCATGCAGCAGTACTACAACTAGCCCACAGACTACAGCAGTACTAAAAGTACTGCACAGACTGCAGCAGTACTACACATTCCAAACAGTGGTAATATACATACCATGTAAAGGTACTACACATACCATACAAGTCCAATATACACACTATTCAGCAGTACTACACATTCCACACAATAATGCTAAACACACCATGCAGCAATACTACACATACCATGCATCACTCTATACACATGCATTGGAGAAGTACTACATGTACCACACAGCAGTGCTATCTACACCATGCAGCAATACTACACATACCACACAGTGGTGAGAAACACACCATGCAGCAGTACTACACTTACTACACAGCAGTACTATACACATCATGCAACATAACACACACAGTGGTGCTGTATGCACCATGCAGCAGTACTACACATACTAAACAGCTCATTCCTACATATACCACACGGCAGCGCTAAACACACCTTTAAACAGTGCTGCACATACCACATAGAGGTGCTAAACACATGCAGTAGTACTATACACCAGGCAACAATATTATTCACACCACAAAGTGATATTATACATGCATTGCTCAGAAACCTGCTTCATGGACCTGGCAATTTTATTGGGTCTTTCCATGCCAGGCAGTGGTATTACTCAGACCATTGGTTTTAACAGTTTTTGTAGTAGCAGAATCAATTTGTGTCAAATAAAATCTCCAAGGAAGCCTAATATCAAGTACTTACTCTCTTGAATGTTAGAACCATTATTTGCCATGAATTGGAGACCACTCCGGCAACCACAGAGTTAATGCATCAATGTCAAATATAGGAAAATGATAGCTGGTACCAGCACCTTAAGACTGAATTTTTATAAATGCATCGGATAACAAACATCATGTAATTGTATCTGAAAAAAGGGCTGGGTAGGTTGAACAGAGAAATCTAACAGAAATTGCAAATGAGATCTCTCAAGCAACCAAGGGGTTAAAGCAGGGTCAAGTGATGAATGGGGGTGTGGCCACAGGTGGAGTTAGGGGCACCTGGGATGTAAATCTGGCCCTTCATGTTTAACCCTTTGAGTGCCAGAGGGGTACGCAACGCATTTCAAAGCAATGCATTGTGTACCCCTCTGGTACTCTGAGTTAATGTTAACAAAGACAAACAATTTCCCCTTTCATTCTACTACACTAAAAGAAACATGATGGTACAAGAAACAGGAAATCATTGACAATGATGTACTAACAACAAATTAACTTTTCCATTGATTTATACTGTACTATTATCCTCTTGAAAGCTATACAGGTTTAAGTGCATTGGTATGCAATGCATTGGAGACCTTTTGTATTCAAGGGATTAAAAGCCCCTTTTAAATCAATGGGAATTTGGGGGACTGTTATTTGTTAACTAAGATGCAGCTTGTTCGGTTCAGAAGTTTTCCATTTCTTACTATGTCAGTCACAATAACTCATTGGGGGAGATTCACTAAGGGGTGATAAAGAGGTAATAAATGGGTGATAAAGTGGAGATGACTTCTCCAGTTTATCATTTCTCCAGTTCCTATGTTATTAGATAAAGACTATTCACTAAGATCTCCAAAACTGAAGAAATCTTAGAGCATAGGCTCCATAGAATAACATAGGAATTGGATTGGAGAAGTGATAAACTGGAGAAGTCATCTTCACTTTATCACCTCTTGATCACCGCTTAGTGCATCTACCCCTTCTTTGTACCTTCATTGGCACAGTGATGCAGAGTTGTTAAAGGGATAGTAATGTATCACAAAAAAATAGCTCCAATTAATCTTCTTAGTATTTGGGCCATGGAGACTGTTTTTTTCAGTACTGTCAGAGTTGTAGTTCAAGAGTAATTAAATGATAAAGTATCCCCTCCTGCCCCTTTTACCTAGTGTCAGCCATCTCCCCTCAGATGTGGAATCTGGTCCCTGGACCAGACAGATCACAGCAGGGGACAATCTTCTTACTGTGAGCATAAGGAAAACCCTGCCCCCTTGACAGGTTTTTCAGGTTTCCTCCTATGCTCAGTGAAGATTGTCCCTCTCTGCGATCCATCTGGATAGTCTTCCTGCAATTAAGTGAGCGGTGTACATCAGTAAAAGGGGCAGGAGGGGGATACTTTATCATTCAGTTCCTCTTGAACTACAACTCTGACAGTAATGAAATACTATGAAGCTTAATTGGATCTGCTTTTTTTGTGAAACATTACTATCCTTTTAACCTACATTTAGGTTATGAAAATATGTTTATGAGAAGCAATATTTATTGACATTACTTTTGTAGAATGACTCAGATCTGCAATTTGCATTATTCAGGGGTGCACATCATCCCTTTAGTTTATTCCATAAACATTTGCTGAAAGCCACTATCTATCCCTGGGAAATATCCTGTTTTTATGTGACCAACATTGCAAGGGCTAAAAATACCAGTGACATGTTAATAAGCCTAGCTGGTGTCTCTGACTGTGCGGAAAAAGGTGTGATTTTCTCATTCCCGTTCTTACATGTCAAGCTCTTTTAAACTGGAAAAAAAGTTTGCTAAAACTGCTATGTAACATCAACTGCTAATCATACCAGAAAGCTGTTTGAAAAAGACAAGAAAGAAATCAAGCTGGGTCTGAAAATGTCCAATCATTTTTCATATACATGTTTCCTAGTTTTAAAAATAATAATATTCAGAGTGAAATATTAACCCTTTGAGCACCAGAAGGCATTGAATGCATTGCTTTGCAAAGAGTTGGGCACCGCTCTGGCATTAAAAGGGTTAACCCTTTGAGTGCCAGAGGGGTACGGAATGCATGGCTTTGCAATGCATTCCGTACGCCTCTGGCACTCAAAGGGTTAAAGGTAAATCCACCTTTGGTGTTTTGGGAGAACGTGATCATTTTCGGAGAAAATGTTCCTACAATACTGTAATGCTGCTGAATATAGGTATTGTCCCAATAAAATTAAATGCTTGCAGTAACAAAAATGGTAAAATGAGGTATCCAACTCTATGTTATAGCCACCACTATTAACCTTTCAAGTGCCAGAGGGGGGTAGCTAATGCATTGTGAACTCCCTTTGGCACTCAAAGGGTTAACTCATATTGTAATGTTAATGTGATTTCTCTTATACTGAAATCTTGTTTTCTCTACATGAGAAAGACTTCAGCAATTTGGTTTGTTCATTTAGGCTGATATTGAATATAAAATTGAGTTTTAATCAAACCAATTGTTATGAAATTTATTTAAGGGGGTGGTGAGAATTAAAGAGAGAGAGAGAGAAAGAAACATCCAGAGAGCATTCAGGCTTGATTACACTTGTATGTTATAGTGACACGCTGTTATCATAATATATGGTCTAGTTATCTGCTCAGTCACAGTATTTGTTACTCTAACCTTCTTGAACAAATACAAATTTGTAGTAACTCACTTGGGGATCGATTTACTAGACCCCAGTAGTAACTCACTTGGGGATCGATTTACTAGACCCCAGTAAAAAAAAAACAAAAAAAAACATGCAGTGGTAGTTTTTCATGCACAGTAAGCCATCCAAATTCTTGTGCTGCGACAAACTAGCAAAGGAAAAAAAAACACATTGGGCAATAAATGTTGCTCCCATTGAAAGCAATAAAATGTTGCATTTCAAATTCATTTCCATGCATCGGGTGGTAACATGCTTTAAGGGACTCCATTTTATCTCCAGCTTCTAGCAGGTTTCGTCCTCCCTCCCGTTTGAACCAAATTGGCTGGGAGGTGCGTAACCCCACATCCCAGCCAATGGAAACATGGGAACCCATTTGAACAAAGACTGGCCATATAAAAGCCAGTCTGTTTTCAAATTTCCCTCAATGTGGCTTGGGCAACGGCCCAAGAGGTATATGGGGGGGGGGATTTTTCACCTGCTCTTCTGCTTCCGCTGCCAGCGGTGAAAGAGTACATTGATGGGGCAGAATTCTTTATGGGGTATATCTAATTTCCAATTTCTATTTTTTTTACAGTGTTTTTGGGAAAATTAGAAAAAGGAAGATCAGATGATAAGAAGAACGAAGAACACAAATAAAGAGGACATAATATTACAGATGAGGAATTACTGTGGATGACAGGTAAGTGTTACAGCTCTGGGTTATGGGCCTTAGGATATTGTTAGGGCTAATATTGTTGCACTTTACTGATGGGGTAGTGTAAGGTTAGTGTTAGGGAGGGTGACCGTGTTTGAGCTCACACTTGATGTTTGACACTGTGCCGAGCAATAAGTGCTAGCTGTTTCCTTTGATGTCCCCTTTTCTTATGTTGGCCCAAAAATCTTGTTCTGTGTCTCAGCGCTCGTAGTGGTTCTTGTTGGTAGGGCATTTGGATTCCTATGGCAACCAATAGTTTTATCTGGGTATATTAAATCAAGCCTTTAATCACTAAATAAACTGGAGTAACCAGCTTGGTCACAGTATAAGCTGTAACTAGTTTGTTCACAGTATACAATGTTTTATACGACTTGATCACAGTAAAAGTTGCAGTAATCAAAAGCTGTTTGTAATTCACATCATCACAGTATAAGTTGTTACCTGCTTCGTCATAATAAAAATGGTAGTAACTCACAGTATAAATCTCTTGATATATAAATTGTCAAACCCATTTGATCACAGGGTAAGGTGCTGTATGCCACTCAAGCAGTTTGCTTACCTGATTCAGAGGAGTAATGATCCAGATGTGAAAATTGATTGTTCATATGTTTTGGACATGAAGTTATGTCTATGTATTATGCATATTCTTAACAACTCCTAATAATATAACCACCCCATTTACCTTACTATTGCCAGAAAATCCTAAGGGCCCTATGAATTTTTCCACTGTGCTTTTTTTTACGGACATGACAATTGCTGACCTTTATTCATACTGAAGCAGGCAGAGTACATGAGCCTACTTAACCCAGTGTTCTCTCTAAGAGCAGCAGGGATGTGTGACCCTGCACTGAAAGAGTTAACAGGGCAATTCAAACCAAGAAAGGCTGCATGGTGCATCGGTTATTCCAATGCAGCCCTGCTTCTTTATCACTATTGGGGCTTTGTTACTCACTTGTGCACAGGGCTGGATTTCCCAGTAGAAAGACTAGGTAGCTGCCTAGAGCGTCAATATTATCTGTTGTGGGTTTGGCCAGAGCAATATCAGTGTCCTTGCACCAGTTTTATATTTATACACAGGTTATTATTTAACCCATTGGGTGCTAGAGATATCACCAATGAATTGCAGAGCAATGTGTTGGAGATCTCTTTAGCAACCAATGAGCTAAAGCTTCTTTTCTTTTTTTTTTGTTCTTGCTTGTTATAGGCCAAGGGTATTTTCTATGCAGGAAAGAGTGGATAGGACAAGAGGTGGGGTCATGTGAGGAGTAGGGGTGCGGCCATGGGTGGGGCTATAGGCACCTAGAATGCTGACCCTGCTTGTGCACACCTTAGAGGGAACACTAGCCCATATTTATAAAAGCAAAGTTATTTTGTAGTGGATCAGCCACACCATATGAGGCAAATACAAATTCCTTTTATTTTTGATAGGGTTTGAAACCCGTTGAATCCTAGAGAGCAATGCACTGGAGACCTCTCTAGCATTCAAGGGGTTACAAAGCACTCTTTATTTGCATAAGACTTTAGGGATTTTTATTTGCCCCCTTGTGGTGCATTTGGTTTAATCCAGATTAACTCCAGTTTTTCTTAATAAAGGCTACTGCACTTAAAAATGTTTTTGGTCCAGACAGTTGCAGACACCATTAAGGATTAAGACTACAAGTGCACTGGAAGGATTTTGTGTCCTCCGAAGACATGACATCCGGGACTGTTTTACAATGTTATTTCTTAAAAAGGAGACAAAAAAAATCAGGATTTTCTGTCCATAGTACAGTAAGTGAGGTGTTATTATTAAAGGGATACTAATACTTAGTAGAGAAAATATATACTGTATGGTTTATCTTCCTGAGTAAAACTAGCACACGCCTGCTGTTGAGAGATGCTTTATTCAAAAGTGATTGTATCTCAAGCTTTACTTTTTTTAGGTGCAGTATCTCAGTGGCCTGAAATCTTACAGTGGCGATGTTGCTACACCATCCTATCTACAGCTGTGGTCTGTCGACCCCATAGGATGGTGTAGCAACAGTGCCACTGTAACTTTTCAGGCCATTGAGATAATGCATTGAAAACAAATCAAATTTGAGCTGCAATAAATTTTGAATAAAACACCTCTCAGCAGTTGAAGTGAGAGTACCCTTGTTTTAATATCCCTTTAAGAGGTGTCACTCTCTTTAATTATAACATTCACCATATCTCAAAATGTTCTTAAATCCCTTGAATGCTATATATTTCTCCAATATACATGCAAACAAAAAAGTGGGAAGGACGCCCAATAGTGTATTATCGTCTTCAACAAGATATATAATTCAATAGAGCTAAGAATGGGTACTCACAATTCAGGTGGTCAGTTCTAGGACTGACTAACTCGCATCAGGAGAAATACCTGTCTCCAACCGGGGACAATGAGGAATAAATGAAGTTCAACACGGCTCCAATATAAAAATGTATATTTTAATAAAAAAGAAAAATATATCATAAAAATAAAACAAGATATACCCAGTATAATAGTTCTAACGCGTTTCGTGGCACTAAAAGCCACTTTTTCAGTTGTTTGCATGTATATGGTCTATCGCTTTGGGGAGAGCATTTTGGGAAGGAGCTGATCCATCTCCATTTGGAAGATTACTGAGTTGCTGACTAGGGGGCAGCCTTAATAATCCCCCCAAGTGCTACAGCTGTTGTCCACATAAGTGAATCAACAGCATCTTATTTTGTGAGTATAACTCACTTGGGTGATCGGTGAAGGTTAATTATACCGTCTGATTCAACACAGGGTGCGCCTCCCGTCTTTTTCTCCCCTTCCTTTTTGTATTGTTATTTATTTCTCCAAGGCTTTGAAAACTAAGGTATTGGAGATGTCTCTAGAATCCAAAGGTTGAAGAGTACTGATTGCAATAAAGTACAATTAATGGGGAATAACATATTTGCAAGTTAGAGTCCCTAATACACGATATGAAAAAGCAACATTCAGGCATGGACCTCTAATTTACTCCATGTTACTAAGGGTTACCACTTACTTAAATAATGAAATACACTCTAATTTACTGTTAGGTAAAGTATGACCTGTACACTGCCTTTGAAGGAACCTTAATGTTAAATTAATACCATAAACAAAGTGTTTAATATACAGAAACTGGGATATCAACCTTTGTTGTCTACAGTATTGATCTGGACTAAGGATATATGTCAAGTAAAGGATGTTTGTCTACGATTGCACTCTGTTAACATCCAATATATTATAATAGCAGGAAAAATGTAATATACAGAATAAATAAAGGGATTAAAAAGGAAAGAGTTATAAAGTGATATATGGAGTAAAAGCTATAATATGTGAAATTTAGATATGGGATCAATAGCTGCATTGATCCTGGACAAAATCAAATTCACTGTAGTTAGTGAGGCCTTTCAATGGACCTATTTAAAGGAGCCATAAACTTTTATTCTGAAAAAAACAAATGCTAGAGGGCTTCCCGGATGAATAAAACAAGGGCGGTCCCACGGCTAGGAGATATTACATCAAACTTATTTTTTAAATCAAACTGTTAGCAACAGCGCCAACTGGTGTCCAAATGGCATTTTTTTGTCTTCAAAAAGACTCTGTAGTCTGTAGGGTTTAAAGGAGAACTAATATCTCCTAATTATACCCCCCCCTTACAAACACACACACACACTCTTACTTTACTATGGGCAGAAAAGATTCAAAAGATAGCATCTTCAATTAGTCCTGGATGTTGTGTCCATGGAGGCAGACATGACGGTTTTCAAACTGAAGCAGGCATAAGCCTGCTTAACTCTGTGAACCACAGTGGTGCACAACGCATAGCAAAGAAAAGCGTTACACACTGCTCTGGTTCACAAGGGGTTAAAAGTTAATATTACCATGTTCACTAGGTGGAATTTGTGTCCTGTGGTCCTGCTAGCATCTGACATGTCCACTTCCATGGACTTGACATCTAGGACTTATCGAACATGTTACCTCTTGAACAAAGATACAGGGGTAAAATGCATAGCGGTGAATTAGGATTTTCTGGGCACTGTGAGGTAAGTGGGTAGGGGAAGTATTATTGGAAGGTTTGTTCTCCTTCAATGTACAGGCAGTAAAACTTGCATGGCACTGGAGATCCGTGCGTTATAAGCAAATGGTATGGAGACTCAGAGGCTAGAATATGTTTTCTCTGATTGGATCACCCTCAATAGGAAACAGAAATCTATTAGACCTTAACTCTGTACTGAAAAAAATAACAAAAGTATGTTTATAATATACGTTGTTAAATATGACAGACCCTATTCATACTAGCTCCCTTTCTATGATTATATATTAGCATAAATATATTTTTCCTTAACTATAAGGTACGTAGGAGCATGTATTCTCACTTTGGGTCATAGTGGCACACACTTTACCAGTATTGAAACCTTAATGTAAGGAAACTCAGAATGTCACCCTTATATCACAGTCAGGAAAATGGAGTAAGTTTACTCTGATTTCCTTGAAGCCTTATTTATTATATGGCAAGGAATTCTGAAAGACCTGTATACTTCCCCACTGCCCACACCTAGGTGCATGAGATGTAGACTTTTCAACAGACAGCATAACAGCTTAAACGGATAGTAATACTTTGTTTTATCTTTATTTTAGTTTGCAGACATAAAAAAAACATGAAGAACGATATAAGTCTTATCTCCCAAACCTTTCCCCTCCCCGCCCCTTTTACCTAGTGTAAGCCATCTCTTCTCAGATGTGGAATCCAGTCCATAGACCAGGCAGATAACAGCAGGGGACAATCTTCTTCCTATAAGAACAATGAAAGCCCTGCCCCCCCTCTATAATTTTCTGTGTAACCTAACATTTTTGTATGGCTTTGGCATTCAGTGTCTGAGTTTCACAGCCATACATAAGAATTGGGAGGACACATTGGTCAAAAACCTTTCACTTGAGGCAGAATGGAAAATTTATCTTAAAGACAGTACTACTAAGATTTCCAAATGTTTGCCATACCAGTTTTATTAATCGCTCAATTTCCAACATGGTATCTGTTGACATTTCCTTTGCAAGGTAAACATACTTGTCTACTTCTTCTAGTTCTTGTCCATGTATTATAATTGTCCTTGATATGGTAAACTTGTTAAACATAACTTGCGTTTTGTTGATATTCATCTGCAGACCAAACTTTTTGCTTCTGTTGTAGCTCTTCAATACTTTCTTGCAGTTTTTCGGGACTGCTGGCAGAGAGTATGATATTGTCTGCAAAACATAAGTGATTTATGTAGTCTCCAATGATATTTAAAGTGGATCTATCACCACTTTACAAGTTATTCTTGTTAGGTAGATAACTTAGCAAATAAGCTTAAAAGTTCTTATTTAAAAAAAACAAAACATTATTTGCCCGAAAATTAAAGTTTAAAGTGTGCCCTGAATGCTACTTCTGGCCAAACTGCTCTTGCCACAGTTTGCTGCACTGCCTCCTCCCCCGTCCTTCTACCCAACATGCTCCAATGACGGAGGCTTTCTATTAGTAAGCTGGAGATATCTCATTGGCAGAGATCGATATCTAGCCAATGAGATCTCTCCAATTTACTAACAGAACGCCTCCGTCAATGGAGGATGCTGGGTAGAGTTTAGGTGGCGGAGGCAGAGAGGCAAAAGCAGTTTACCCGGAAGTAGCATTCAGGGCACACTTTAAACTTTAATTTTCAGGCAAATAAGGGTTTGTTTGTTTTTTTAAATTAATAACTTTTAAACTTATTCGCTAAGTTATCCCAATTTAGATTTCAGAAAATTTCTTCTAAGTAAGCAGAAAATAGTTTGAGAGAGATTGTGTCTCCTTGTCAGACGCCTTTTTCTATGTTGAACTGACCTGTATTGATGCAGTTGCATTTTCATATATTGATTCCAGGATATTAATGTAAGCTCTATCTATATCAATATCCTCGAATCAGTATATTTATTTAGAAAATGTTTTACCAGGAAGAATACATTGAGATTTCTCTCGTTTTCAAGTATGTCTCGCAACTGTATCAATACGGTGTCTGTGAAGTGCCATGGTAAATTGCCATGTAAAAGGTAACACAGCCTTTATGGCCAGAAGAATAATACATAGTAATCTCACTAAATTAAGTCAATTCGCTCTTATTTTCCCATTACATATAATACAAACACAAATAACAAAATTGTGCTTATATAGGACAGTCGATATATGTTTTGAAAATGAAGGTTTAGAGATCTAACATAAAATAACTATTTGTTAGAGATTCTATCTGGAAATAAATTATATTTAGCGTTATATAAACACATTTCAGTTTTAAATTCCTTTTAAGCTCATTGATTTCACTCACACAGATATACATCCTCATACATGTGCAGACACATGCATAAATATGCACATATATACACACACACACACACACACAAACACACACTCCTCACTTCTGGAAGATGATGATAAAAATTAACTTCTCACAGGAATTTCTTCAGGTGATGGAAGGTCCTAATTTGCACCTATTTCTTCCTCCAGGTAAATATTTTACTCAACTCTAATACCAAATATGGTAATGAGTGATTTTCAGGGCCGATTTTACATCTCAGGAATGCCTAGGTGTCATTAGCCCCATGCATAGCCATACACCTGTAACAGTTTGTTCGACACACAGACACTTTGGTTTAGGATAAAACACAGTTTTATTGAAATCACAGTAATATAATAACCCTCACAGGTCCTGTAGTATTTAAGCAGAATAATACAGACACACGACAGGTTACATATACATATGCCTACACAGGTCCAGTATAACCATAAAGTCCATAGCAGCCTATACTGACACAGGTCAGGCAGAATACGTTGGATTCCCAGGAGTAAGGTACTGCATGGGATAATGGTCTTCAATGAGTGTAAACAGTCCCATGTGCAGAGAGGTCTGTGATGGAGCTCTCTGCATATAGAGAGCTTAAGGATATGTAACGCCCAGAACCAGTTTAGCAGAAAAAACGTAACGGAGACAAGGCCAATGGCACACTGCTGTAGCAGTACCGGAGACAGATACTTGCACTCTGCAGAAGCAGTAACGGAGGCTAGACCAATGGCACACTGCCGTAGCAGTAACAGAGACAGACATTTGCACTCTGCAGGTGCAGTAACGGAGACTAGGCCAATGGCACACTGCCGTAGCAGTAACAGAGACAGACATTTGCACTCTGCAGGCGCAGTAACGGAGACTAGGCCAATGGCACACTGCCGTAGCAGTAACGGAGACAGACACTTGCACTCTGCAGAAGCAGTAACGGAGACTAGGCCAATGGCACACTGCCGTAGCAGTAATAGAGGCAGACACTTGCACTCTGCAGGCGCAGTAACGGAGACTAGGCCAATGGCACACTGTCGTAGCAGTAACAGAGACAGACACTTGCACTCTGCAGGCGCAGTAATAGAGACTAGGCCAATGGCACACTGCCGTAGCAGTAACAGAGGCAGACACTTGCACTCTGCAGGCGCAGTAACTGAGACTAGGCCAATGGCACACTGCAGAAGCAGTAACGGAGACAGACACTTGCACTCTTCAGGAGCAGTAACGGAGGACAAGGCCAATGGCACACTGCCATAGCAGTAACGGAGACTAGGCCACTTGTACTCTGCAGGAGCAGTAACGGAGACACAATTGCCTGATGGATCAGAATGCCGCCAAGGAAGCAGCCAGAGCAAGAAAGCCAACGAATCCGGGTTGAATCACTGAGCAGGAACGTCAGCCAAGCCGGGTCGAATCACGGAGCAGGAACTTCATGCAAAGCCGGTCGGTACACAGGAGCAGGAACGTCAGCCGAGCCGGGTCGGTACACAGGAGCTGGAACGTCAGCCGAGGCGGGTCGGTACACAGGAGCAGGAACGTCAGCCGAACCGGGTCAGTACACAGGAGCAGGAACGTCAGCCAAACCGGGTCGGTACACAGGAGCAGGCGAAGAAGAATAGTCAGGCAATCCGGGTCGTTACACAGGCAAGAGACAAGATGCAGAGTAGTCAGGCAGGCCAAGTTGGTACACTGGGAATCACTGAGCAGAAACAAGCACTGATACAGGAACACCACAAAAGGGCACCGGAGGGGTGCCAGAGCCCAGTATATAAAGGTTATACTGGGCGGGACAAACACAGAGTAGCCAATGGGAGCAAAGCACAGAGTAGACTGAAAACAGCAAGGGGAGCATGGGCACCGTGATAACACCCCAATCCACCTCTAGCCCTATCCTCTGTTCCCTTGCACAAAAAATACCCTTAATCTATAATAGAAATACATATAAAATAAGCTACCTCCTTAGTATCTAAAGAGGACTCCAACTCATTGTTTCTCAATGCATTGGAGGCCTCTCTAGCTTCCAAGGGGTTCAATAATCCTATATAATAATTCACTAAAATGTGCGTAACGCCGCAGTCATGCGCAGTAGAGACTGCCCGTGTTCAGGCAGTCTCTACTGCGCATGATTGCATTGCGTGAGTGAGGCGACGCAAGACTGCATCATGTAGAGCAGTGAGGTAGCGGCCTCTTAACATTACCCTGACCTTGGCCCGTGTACACAGGCTTTTATACTAGTATTCAATAAAAGGGAAAACAGAACAGCCACCTGAAATCAGGAGTTGATGCCTGATGCATACTGGTTGCACCCAAAACTCATAGGGGAGATTCACTAAGTGGTGATTAAGACGTGATAAAGTGGAGATGACTTCTCCAGTGATATCACTTCTCCACCTTCTATGATATTCTATACAGCCTATGCACTAAGGTCTCCAACGTTGAAGAAATCTTAGTGAATAGGCTCCATAGAATAAAATGGGAACTGGAGACCTCTTTATCACCACTTAGTGAATCTCCCCCATAATGTGGATGTGGCTAGCACAAGCAGGGCAACTCTGAATATGCGCAACCTAACACAGATACCTGCTCTGCTTAATGTAGGGTTGACAGACCTTTGAGCGCCAGAGGGGTAAGCAACGCATTGCGTTAAAAATGGGTTAAAAATGGATGCATAGGAGAAAGGCATTGCTATTCAGAAACCATTGCACATGAATAATAATTACTATAGCATTCATTTTTCTCATATCCCTTTTTAAAGGGAATGATCTGGCAACACTAATATAATGAGAAATTTAGTTTAACCCTTAAGCAGCAGAGAGGTGTGCAATGCATTTTGAATCAATGCATTTTGGTCCTTAAAGAGTCATTAATAGGAATTCTCAGGAAAAATAGGTATGCTGGATCAAGACTAGGCATCTCCAATCCTGTCCTGTAATAATCCGTCTTACACCCACTCCCATAGCATATGCCAGTGTTGACCTTTTTAATCACAAGGAACAAGACAGCAAACCAAACGAATAGGAAGGTGGCAGGAAACAAATGAAAGGGGGGGGAGAATTTAAAGAAGAACCACATAACTTGCAGGTTCTAGTCTTTTCCATATAGTATCTTGATTATTGGAGAAATATTATCAAATTTTAATTATTTATTGACATTAACAATTGAGTTCAAAGGATTGCCATTCAAATACAGTAAAAGTTCCATGTCTCAAGTTGGCTGACATGTCCTATGTTGCTCTATAGGAGAAACATGCACATTCAAAAATTATGTATGCGTGATTTTTTCCATTAGCATAAGTAGGGTTTTATGGGTGGAAAATCCAACTCATTGGAACTGTATTTCCTAGCATGGGTTATGGATTTTATACAATACCAGGAAAGAAAATCTGTCATTGAGAAATACCTAGGTTTTTTTGTTTGTTTCTTTGTTTGTTTGTTTTGTATTGTGTTTTCTTTTAGGGGGTGGGGTTTGGTTTATCAAAACTGAGCCAATCAGCAGTGGAAGGTATTGTTTAGCAAACAGTCTCCATAGAAATTCCATAAAACAAAACTTAATTTAAAACGTTAACTTATAAAAGTTAATAACCTATTGCAAAGCCAATCAAAGATTTTAATGTCATGGGGCGGCCCATCCAATTGCAATGCAATGAACTCCACCTGGCACTCAGCGGTTAAAGAAACATATATGCACTGACTGGCAGAACATTCTTAGACTACACATGAAGTAAAGTCGCAGTATTAAATAAACAATTATAAAAAAAAGCTGTAAAGCATTCATTTTGATTTTGTGCACACCTCAAATACCTGAAAGCTGTGTCATCCAGGACAGATGGTTAAAGGTAAGTGAACATCTAATAATGGGTGGAGATTGTTAAATGTAAACCCTTTGAGTGTCATTGCAGTAGGTTGGTTAACCCCTTGTGTGCTAAAAGTGTTTTGAACTCACAAAATAGTAGTATGCTGGAGAGCCCTCTGGAATGCAGGTGTTAACCCTTTGAGTGCCAGAGGGGTACGCAACGCATTGCTTTGCAATGCGTTGCGTACCCCTCTGTCACTCAAAGGGTTAAATAATGTCACATTTTGTAAAACATTACTTCTTTGGTTTGTAACATCTTTCTGTGAAATATAACACCTAACACAGGTCCCCAGGGACACTGTATTTCTAATGTGTTAGTCAGAGCCTGTAATAAACTGCACAACTGGCAGAAAATAGATCAGATATTAACACTTTTTTTTTACAAATGCACCAGAAGTAGAAGAGACAAAATAGATTACTGACTGCAGTGAATTTATAACTGGAAAAAGGACTGAGAAGTGAAATAAAAGGCAACTCACTAGCATATGTAAAAAATTGTTATATTACGTTTGATCCTTAAAATCTGATCCAAAACTTTCATTTTAATGAATGTGTAGTTTGCAGTACCTGGACACCATTTGGTTAATTTTGTTTGTGGAGTCTGAAATGACAGACAAAGGATAATTCAGATAATTTATTGACATTCGGAAAAATGTCTTTTGTATTCATGATGTCTGGTACTGTATCTCATCTCATGTACAATTAACTGAACTACTGAACTTCAGTGACACCTTTTAAAATTGATCTGTAATGAAGTTAGGAAGCCCTGTGCCCCCATAGAAAACACGTAAGACTAAAATGTAGGCCTAAGAAAAAAAACGGATGATTTATACAAATGACAGTATGAAATACAGGGTATTTAAATGGATAGTAATATTTAATATGCAAAAAATAATATGTTGTAGGGTTTATCCCTCTGAGTAAAACAAAAGTACTCCCACTGCTGAAAGGAGTTTTATCAAAAGCTATTACAGATCAAACTTGACTCTCTTAGGTGCAGTATCTCAGTGCCCTGAAATTTAACGGTGGTGCTGTTGATTTATGATCAACTGACTAGAGCTGTCCATAGGGTTGTGTAGCAACAGCGCCACTGTACAATTTCAGGCCACTGTGATACTGCACCTAAAAGTTTCATGTTTGAGTTGTAAAAACTTTTGAATAAAACACCTCTCAGTAGGGGGTAACCCTTGCTTTACTCAGGGGAATAGACCCTACAACATATTTTTTACATACTAAGTATTACTATCCTTTTATATATAACTATACTATATATATTAAATATTACTATCCTTTTTATATAACCCTCAGACACTTTTTAGGCAATAGTGTTCCTCTAAGGCAGAGGTGGACAAAATATGGCTACCAGGTCTATTAATTAATATATAAATGTGTACCTTAAAATTGAACCCAGAGGGTCTCTCAGCATCTGGAACATGCTTCTGCCTCTACTAACACCCTGAGCTGTCGCGGCAGGGTTACCATGATGCAGTAATGCAGTCAAGTCAACCCAGTCAATGTTAGGACAGCCACTGCTATAGACAGAAGCCGGCTTCAATTATAATGTGCAAAATTGTCCTTTTGTGTTTGTTTATTTAACGGTGTACATCCATATAAACAATGATTGTTTTTATTTTTTTATTTGTATGTGTGAGTGTGTGTGAGCATGTGTGTGTGAGTGTGTTTATGAGTGTTTGATTATATTTTTGTTAATGTGTATGTGAGTGTGTGAGTGCATGTGTGTTTGTGTGTATGTAGTAGGGTGTGAGGCGTGAGAGAGTGTTTGTGTGAGTGGGTGTGTGACTGCAAGAGTGTGTGTGTGTGTGTGTGTCTGTGAGTCTATGGTGTGAGAGAGAGATAGTTTGTGTGTGTGAGAGTATGTGTGTGTATGTACATGCATGTGTGTGAGAGAGTATGTTTGCATGTATCTGTGCATGCACATGATTGCTGCAGCCCTGTGCAAAAAATCTAATTGTAAATGTGGATGGACAATTTGCCCAACTCTGTTTTAAGGCTTTGTTCACACAGGTAACTTTAATGTGATGCAATATAGCACTGTTCAAGTAATTTTCCTGAGTTCCCCAGGCAATATCATCTCTGGGGATGTGATGGATGGCCAGACTTTGTTGGCTTCAGCCATATATAACTGGCTTATGTCCATGAGGGTCAGCCAATGAATGGAATTTGCAAAATGCATATAAACCTCCAATGTAACCCGTGAGAGCAATCTGCACAGGGGCCCTCATAAGGCTCTGTGCAGATCAGGTACACTGCACCTTGAGTGTATTAAACACAAAATTGATCTAAGTTCCAGATGCTGGTTTCTGGTGTGTTACAAGGAGAGAAAATTGTGTGTGTATGCAATGCAATTAATAACGTTTTAGGGCCTTAAAGACAGTATTAATATCACAGACCTAAAGTTGCCCACTTACTAGGTGTTTTTGAACTTTTTCAGAGAAGTGTCTAGTGCTGTTGGGTGGCTGTGGAAGATGGGAGCTGTAGAACAGAAATATCTGGAAAACCATAGACTGCACAGTCCTGCCTTACATATATTACTGCTTCTAGGGCAGCTGCCCATTCTTATAATAACCTCATATGTTTGTACAATTAAAAACACCAGCCAGGTCTACCAAGCTAGTCTGAATTGTGTCTAAAACTTGTAGCGAGAAAATGGTCATATTCAATAAGTAAAGAAGTGCAATTTGGAGCAATCCTGAAAAAAACTTCATCATAGAGGATACATCAAAATTTGTAAAATCCCCATTGAATTAAAAGAACTTATTTATTCCTTGAATGCAGCGAGGACTCCAATTAATTGCTTCACAATTCAAGTGTATAAAAGCCCAATTTAGATCAAATGGTGTTATTTGCTCCATGTGATTTCCCCCCATAATTTATACACTTCTGTGTAGTGCTTATGAGCTATTGATTTAAGGTGATATTTTCTCTTTAAAAATTCACAGGAATACAAATTCTAATACCAAACTAGCATGACTGAAAGTCTATGTTCCCCTAACTAACAATACATTATTCCAGTCACTCAGAAGTGAATACCTAGAGATGTATCCCCACAGTAGTGAGCAGATTCCCACCCTGGCAGGTGACACATCTTTTTTTTTTTACTGTTTGATAGGAGACTGATAATATGGGGTCAATCAGCAACACAGTTCTTCTCTGTTCAAACCCAGTATTACTACTTGAATTGCACAAAGGCAAAATCAGTACTTTGAACATGTGGTAGTAGCATACATGGGAACTATCTGGATTTGCCCTGGAGACACTGGTTTTGAGAGTGTATTACCAGGTCACCGGGGCAGAGGCTGATGCTTCGGATGTGGGAAGTTTTCTTTAAAACTCTGCCCACTTCTGCTCCTTCCCACTCAGTACCTCCCACTTTTCCTCCTTCCCCACCCAGTTCCTCCTACTTCCCACCCACTTGTGTGATGCCCAGAAAGCTCCTCTCCCACTCAGAGGTAAACCCCGCCCCCTTTTTGCATCGATTTGCAGCAGTAATACACTTCAGTGGCATCAAATCATCATAAATGAAAGTTCCCAGGTATTGGTAGTAGTAATATTATGTTTGACCAGGGAGCAAGATTGTCCCTGCTCACATCCTATATAACCAGTCACTGATCAAGGTGGAAGAAGAAGAAGAAGGTTTCATCTGACTGTAGTTATCAGTACAGGATTGGATGAATGATTTGGTAACTATTCACTCTTAGGGATAGAAACCACATATCTCTTACTCAGCGCAACATAATCTAGTGTTAGGGTTTGCTATTCCTTTAAATTATATGTTGAAAGCAGGTAGATATTAATAAATATTAGAAAATGTACCCTGCATGGTTGGGAGGTTGGTAAAAGGAAGAATATATTTTCATGGAGCAGAAGTTCATGTTCAAAATATTTATAAAGTATTAATGGTCAATACAGCAAGAAATAATTCATTCTAGATAATATCGAAGAATTACAACTTGTTTCTTTTATGTTACCAAGTTACAGATGTCTATGTTTTTACTTGTCACTGTGATTTGTGAGTTTATTTAACAGCAACTTAACAACAGATAGAAATTCTCCAAGGCCGTACCTTGGCTTTAAAAACATAGCAGTTACATTGGCCATACCATGTGACCAGGAGTATGTGCACTAATCCAATGCATGCTTCTGATTCTATCTTCCATCAGATGTCATTTTGTCAGTTTTACCAATGCAATAAAAATTAAAGTCACATTGGACCGTATGTTCAAATGAAAAAGTCGAACAGTTCTGGGGCAAACCATCTTCATTACAGGGGACAACTAAAAATTCTCATTGATTTAAATGGGGATTTTAACCCCTTGAATGCTAGAGATGTCTTCAACGCATAGTATTCAAGGGGTTAAATCCCCATTTAAATCAATGGAAATTTTTAGCACTCCCCTGTAGTGCAAATGGTTTGCCCTGGAACTTCTCCACTTTTCTTTTGAACATATTGCTCATTGTCAAACCCTTTGGTTGCTAGAAAATGATCTAAAATATATTACTTTCTGCCAATGATCCATTTTATCAAAATATTATTTCATCTCCTTGGATGCTGAAGAGATCTGAAGCCATTGCCAAGCAATGAGATGGAGATTTCACTATCAATCACATTTCTCACAATTTCACTCTAGACAAATTTAAAGAGCTAGATACGCTTATAAATGGAGAGACTGATGAACTATGGAGAAACTGAGCAATTCTGGAGGAAATCAAATGCACCCTGTGGTACAAATACAAATTCCCAGTTTCCATTCCCTTATATTGAACTTTTAACTCCTTGAATACCAGAGAGGTCTCAAATACTTTTTGCTGTGGATACCTTTCTGTGGATAACATTCATGGGGTCAAAAGTCTCATTTAAATCAATGGTAATTTTCATTTGTCCACTGTATTCAACTGTAATTTGCTCCAATTATTCTTAATCCCGTAAGGACCTATGACATGCCAGGACCATCATGGGTAAGCTTGCATTTAGGGCCCATGATGGTCCTGGCATGTCATGAAATTGAGGGGTCCCACGCAGCTGCACGCCACTCAGGGACCCCTGATTCCACTTTGCAAGAAAAAAGCTCCATGGTCCTTAACTGTTGGCCACGCAGCTGATCATTAAGGGGTTAATACATGAATAAATGATGGTCAGATCCAGTCCTTGATGAACAGCTGATGTATGAAGACAAACTGGGGCCATTTTGGAATAAACCAACTGCACTATAGGGAGACAATTAAAAACTCTCCAAATTTCCATTGCTGCAAATGGGGCTTTTAACCCTTTGAATGCAATGCTTTGGAGACATCTCTAGCATTCAAGGGGTTAAAAATCCTATGCGAATCAATGGGAATGTGTATTTGTCCCCTGTGACACACTTGGTTTATTCTAGAATTACTCGAGTTTACTTAGTACATCAGCCATCACAGAAACAAGCAGGAGGAATGAAATTTTTCCCTCAGACATGTAGATAAACATCAGACACAATGTAATATATGTTATCAAGCTAAGGAATTGAAAACTGGTATATCTGTGGATGTTACCACTTTATCAGAAATACTTGATTTATCTGTAACTGACCCATTAACCCCTTAGATGTTTGTGAGTCAATGTTTTGGAGACATTTCTAATATGAAATGGTCCTATTCAGGAAACAAAAGAGGAGACATTACAGAGCAAACCAACTGCACCATAGGGCAACAATGATAATTCTCATTGCTTTTGATAATTCCCATTGCTTTAAAGCGGACCTTTCAGTTCATACTTAGTCGCTATGCATTCATTAAACGCATGGCGACTAGTTTCAAAAGTCTTACCTTTAAAAAATAGCCCAGCGTAAAGTAATCCTTACTGCTTAGAGACCTGAACCCAGGCTACAGAGCAGACATCTTGTCTGCGCACCTGCGCTGTCAGTCCCAGTCTCCAGTGCAGTGCACCATATGGTTTCCGGAAGGGACTGGCGGTGCAGGTGACCGGATTGCACTAACCTGCCTGTCAGTCCCCAAACAGGAAGGATTCCTTTACACTGGGCTGTTTTTTAAAGGTAAAACATCTATTTCAAAGCTAGTCACCATGCGTTTAATGAATGCATGGCGACTAAGTATGAACTGAAAGTTCCGCTTTAACTGTGTGTGTATGTGTGTGTGTGTATGTGTGTGTGTCACATATAACTTAGAGAAATAAAAACCTGACATGTGTAGGTGGAAAATAAAGTGGTCACATCTTTTAGTTAGACAATTTACCTATTTATGGCATCCTCTGGAGAATCTTCCCAACCACCCAAATGTGGGGCCCCAAGCTCTAGTCTTAGAATGAGTCATATACTGCACCCAACTCCATGCTGCTGGGACAGTGGGGGTTGAATTTTGAAGCATTACTGCCTATTACACACCCAAGGTCCTGGTGGTGATACTTGAAAACTAGGCTAATGAATTGGAAGTGACCAATCTGCCACTTGTCGTTTACCATTCTGCATAATGGCAGTGTGACAAGACTTTCTGGCCAGTATCTCCTGCAAACCGCAAACATCTTGGCTAAGTTACAGTCACTGAGCCAAGAAGAGCCCCATGTGACATTAGATGCTTGCTAAATGTCAGGAATGTTCTTGTCCTACTTGTGATCTTTTCTGTAGCTGATGCCACTCCTACAAATCTAAGGGATGAATGAAATGGATTATGTAGGGTGGAAATTAAAAGGTAAACAACTGACCTCTTGCTGCAGCCATTTTTAAATATTATCCTTGTGTAACTGAATCTATTCCCCGTTACATGGGGGAGGGCCTGCCTACCATACTTGTTAGCTCAGTGGCCCAACTCTACCTCAGACAGCAGGGAATAAAGAGGAATTGGCCTGGAGTTAAAATGGCCTCTCGCTGACTCAGAACTGTCAGTCATATTTAAGATTTCATTGTTCAGTGCTCTCCTTCTTCCCATTCTTGGCCCTTCCTTAAACCCTTCACATCTCCTCCTTGCCATAAAACCCAACAATAAAATCATTTGAAATATAGACACTGACACGTGTGTGAGTAAAAGCTTTTATTTAGGGATTTATTTAGGGATTTGGGCACTGTGGGGAGAACCCTTCCAAAGTCCCCAAATGAGGTGTCCCAGGCCTGTAATTTCAGCATGGGTCATAACCTGCAGCCAGCTACATGCTGCTGGGGAAATGGGGGTAATTTTCAGGCATTACTGTCTACCACATGACCAAGGTCCCAGAGGTAGCTACCTCAAAACCAGGGAGATTAATTTGATATGACTAATCCGTCATTGCCCATCTACCTCACTTGATTCAGTGCATTATAGATAGCCCATCCTAAGGGCAGTATATCCTTTCTCAGGATTCCTGACCACCAGGCTAGTATCGCTCGTGCCCAGGATAGCCCCATAACCACAACTCCTAAAAGGGAACCCTCTATGCACAAGGCGTCTGCTATCATGTTATCCACCCCAGGGACATGATGGGCATTAAAGAAAATATTGCACACCATATTTGTCAGTACCAGCCACGTGAGCAGGCATATAAAAGGGGTCAGGTTCTCAATACAGTAGAATAGAATATACAACAATAATGCTTTATTGGCATGACTAATAGATATAAGTATTTCCAAATCTGTTTAATGTACACCCCCAACACACACAAACACACCTACGCACACAAACAGATATCGCTGTAGATATATATAATCATTTTAAATATACAATTAAAAGTACATTTCATACATTACGTTTTCTGTCTGAGAGATTTTAAGTCCCCCTGCACGTTAAGTCCTCCTGTATATCTGTGGTCTTTTGGGTGTCTTATATTGTGACACACTGACAAGTATTCTGCAGCTATTTCTGCTGTCTTACAGTTTTCACCCAGTAGGATATGCATATTTTGTTCATCCCTGTGATTTTCTTTGAAAAGTCTCCAAAGTAATTTTTCATATTTGGGGCAATGCTTTGTTTACATATCCTGTCTTCCTCTGGATCTTTGGTGTTTCTGTTCCAGCCTGTTTCTATCTCCAGCCCATGGTCACTCACCCTGTATTTAGTCATTATATGCCTATGTTTGGTGTTTGTGACTGCTAGTGGATAGTCAGCTAAGATGCATGTTCTGTTCAGGGAGCTGTAGCACTTTATGCCCTTATCTGGTGTTATGTATAAAGAGATTCATCTTCTGTGATTTTAGTGTTTGTATTGGAGTTCTGAGAATCTTGGTCACTGATCACTGAGCATTTACTGACCACAGGTTGTTTTTGTCTTTATTTCCTTTCTGTTGAGCATTTTCTTCTTCCTGATGAGGATTTGTGGCTTTAAAGTGATATGCCTCAGTATCAATGTCACTGCATTGCTCCCAGAACTTCTTTGCTCTATTGCTAACCTCTAGTAGGAAAGGGTACCTCCCTAGTTCTGCTCTGCATGCATTATTAGGCACATTTCTGTGAAATTTAAGTGTACAGAAAAGCAAATGAATGTTCTATGTTGGGGTGGTGTCCTACTTGTCAAGGTCAGGATTCTGAGCTGGTCCCCAGACTTTGCAGCCATATAGAAGAATTGGCTTGTTTGCACAGTCAAATCAGTTTCTCACAGCATGCCATTCTGTGCTTGTGAGAGGAAGATAAAGCATCACATTTTGATCTAGAGAAGACAGGCTAATAAAGTGGAGTTGATGCTTAGTTTAGGGTGTCTATGTAGGCAGGAAATCTGCTTTAGGGGAGTCTGGGGGGGACTGAGGGACAGGAAGGGTGACTGTGTGGCTGACTGGGAAGACATAGGCAGCCATTTTCCAAGTTTCAACCTGATTTTATTTATTTAGAAAATGTTTTACCAGGAAGAATACATTGAGATTTCTCTCATTTTCAAGTATGTCCTGGATAGTTTTCAGTAAAGGGTTACATATTTACACAAATTGAGAAACATTATATATTACATGTTATTATATATATATATATATATATATATATATATATATATATATATATATATATATATATATATATTCACACTGTTAAATATCTCTGTCCTATGGGGGTCTGGGGGTATGAGAAGGAAGAAAGGATGTTTACCCCAAATCTTGGGTGACTTGAGTAAACATTGGAGGTGTGATCCAAGATCCTTCCTGATCTGGCTGTTAATTCTGTGTCAAGGGAGTCTGAGGATGTGAGAAGGGAGCAAAGGAAAATTATCCCAAATACCCCAAAATTCTGTGTGACTGACTGGGAACACACAGGTAAAGGTGATCCAACTTTCTTCCTGATCCAGCTGTTATCTATGTGCTAGGTGAGCCTGGAAGTGTGAGAAGGGAGCAAAGGTGTTTCACCCTAAATATCCCAACATTTTGTGTGACCGAGTAGATACAGGCAGTTGTTCCTTTTTTGATCTGGCTGTTATATCTGTATCAGGAGAGTCTTGGCGTGTGAGAAGGGAGCAAAGGAGAATAACACCAAATACCACAAAATTCTGAGTGATTTACTGGGAATACACAGGCAGAGGTGATCCAAGTTTATTCCTGATCTCGCTGTTATCTGGGGAAAGAAGCACTTGAACAGAGAGTATGTTTTTTTTGTACAGTGATAGAGATAGGGGGACAGTTAATTAAAATAAATAAATAATATAAAAAATTGATAGGTGACGGAGACAGGGACCCTGGTGTGATTTGTGACTGAGGCAGACTGATATTAGACGAGATAGAGTATTCTGTAGCGATCCAAGGCAAGACATCACAGTCAGTTCTATTGTGCACTTCACAGTAAAAACACATACAGTTGTTGAGTAATGGCCAGTAAATGCACAAGGGTAGGATAAAAGGATTAGTAGCAGTCAGGGACATGTGATTAAAGTGGAGTCGATAAACTGACTGCAGTCACGGTTGCTGCAGCGTGTGCAATAAATGATGGTGATCACTTTCCTTCCAAGGAGAATGCAATTTTTCAAAGTCCCACCACACATTCCAACACCACCAACAAGTGCTACAACGAAACAGGTTATCAGCATCTCTAGCCTTAGCTTTGAGTGCCTCTGCTGCTCTATCACGGTGCCCATGCTCCCCTTGTTGTTTGCTGTCAGTTTATTCTGTGCTTTGCTCCCATTGGCTACTCTGTATTTGTCCCTCCCAGTATGGCCTTTATATACTGGGCTCTGGCACCCCTCCGGTGCCCTTTCATGGTGTACCTGTACCAGTGCTTGTTTCTGCTCAGTGATTCCCAGTGTACCGACTTGGCCTGCCTGACTACTCTGCATCTTGTCGCCTGCTCCTGTGTACCGACCCGGATTGCCTGACTAGTCTTCTGAGCCTCCTCCTGTGTACCGACCCGGCTTGGCTGACGTTCCTGCTCCATGATTCAACCCGGCTTGGCTGATGTTCCTGCTCCGTGATTCGACCCGGCTTGGTTGGCGTTCCTGCTCTGTGTCGCCTTGGCGACATTCTGATCCATCAGGCATTGTGTCTCCATGTCCGCTCCTGCAGAGTACAAGTGGCCTAGTCTCCGTTACTGCTTCTGCAGAGTGCAAGTGTCCGCCTCCGTTACTGCTACAGCAGTGTGCCTTTGGGCCTAGTCTCCGTTACTGCGCCTACAGAGTGCAAGAGTCTGTCTCCTTTACTGCTACGGCAGGGTGCCATTGGCCTAGTCTCCGTTACTGCTTCTGCAGAGTGCAAGTGTCAGCCTCCGTTACTGCTACGGCAGTGTGCCATTGGCCTGGTCTCCGTTACTGTGCCTGCAGAGTGCAAGAGTCTGTCTCCGTTACTGCTATGGCAGTGTGCCATTGGCCTAGTCTCCGTTACTGCTTCTGCAGAGTGCAAGTGTCAGCCTCCGTTACTGCTACGGCAGTGTGCCATTGGCCTAGTCTCCGTTACTGCTTCTGCAGAGTGCAAGTGTCTGTCTCTGTTACTGTTTCGGCAGTGTGCCATTGGCCTAGTCTCCGTTACTGCTTCTGCAGAGTGCAAGTATCTGTCTCCGGTACTGCTACGGCAGTATGACATTGGCCTAGTCTCCGTTACTGCTCCTGCAGAGTGCAAGTGTCAGCCTCCGTTACTGCTACGGCAGTGTGCCGTTGGCCTAGTCTCCATTACTGCGCCTGCTGAGTGCAAGTGGCCTGTCTCTGGTACTGCTACGGCAGTGTGCCATTGATCTTGTCTCCGTTACTGCTCTGGCAGAGTGTGAGTGGTCTGGTCTCCGTTACTGCTACGGTAGTGTCCTGTGTTGCTCAATTCCTATTATTACTCTGGCAGTTCATGTCTGTTCTGCTAACCTGTTCCTGGGCGTTACGAATCCCTAAGCTGTCTATATTCAGAGAGCCCCATCACAGGTTTCTCTGCACATGGGACTGTTTACACTCATTGAAGACCATTAACCCATGCAGTACCCTACTCCTGGGAATCCAACATATTCTGCCTGACCTGTGTCAGTATAGACTGTTGTGGACTTTATGATTATACTGAACCTGTGTAGGTATATGTATATGTAACCTGTCTTCTGCTTATATACTACATGACCTGTGAGGGTTATTTTATTACTGTGATTTCAATAAAACTGTATTTTATCCTAAACCGCCGTGTCTGTGTATCAAACAAACCGTTACATGCTCTTGGAAATGCAACACCTGTGACATCTAGTAATAGTACAAATTCAGCAACATTTAGCCCCATTAGTAGTAGTAGGAGCAGCCTCTCAGGAACCTCATAGTCTATGAAGTCCACAGTATGTAGATACTTCACTACATATCCAAAATCTAAGCATGTTGCTATCTCTCGTCTGTGTAAGAAGCATGTAAACAGGGGGAAAGAAGGTACACACCTAGGCACCTCTTCAATGAAATCACACCTGAAGCACAACCACAGGTCTGACTGGGAGACACACCATCAACAGGTCAGAGGTGTCACAACTAGCAGCAGTAGAAGTATACGTTCCAGGGCTCTGGACTAAACAATAGAAGTGCTGTTGATGTGTTAGAGAGTATGCCAAGTTTTTCTGCTCCTGCTGCACAGGAGTGACTCTGTTTTTGGAGATGACAAGAGTGATAGAGTGCCTACACATACCGCCATCACCCACCACCACCACAAGTCATAACATTAAATGACTAAAATTATACAGTTCTTTTACTATGTACTGCCATCACACGCTAAGTAAGTTCATCCTCCTATTATATCCTCCCACTCCTATTACATGCTCCCACTCCAGCCTACAGGACTTCGCCCGTGCTGCACCTCAGCTGTGGAATTCCCTCCTCCGCCCCATCAGACTATCCCCCAGCCTTCAGATCTTCAGATGCTTCCTGAAAACTCACCTCTTCAGGGAAGCCTGTCAACTACCTCCATAACCATTATCACCAAGAACCATCCCTTCTCTGGACTACTGCACTCAACACCACTTCTCTCTCCCACCCACTGGCTGGCAGTTCATGTGGCAGGAGGCACTTACACCCAATAGCACTTACTCCTTCTGTGTCCAACCTTCCTTCCTCTAGCCTGTAAGCTCTCACGAGCAAGGTCTTCTGATCCTTCTGTTCTCCACACTTGATTTTACTATTTAATATCTCCGTATGTCTATTCCCTATTACACAGCGCTGCGGAATTAGTTGGCGTTATTGAAATAAACAATAATAATAAAAGTCAAAACCTGCACAAAACGAATTCTGAAGAATACCTATGGAATAGTAAACTTGCCAAAATGTTGGTAATTGACATACTGCACTTTTCTTTTGTTGAAAACAGACACTTTAAAGAGATAGTAATGTTTCATAATAAAAGCAGCTCCAATTAATCTTAAAAGTAATTGGGCCATGGAGAGTGTTATTTCAGTACTGTCAGAGTTGTAGTTCAAGAGTAAATGAATGATAACGTATCCATCTCCAGCCCCTTTTACTGATGTAACACTGCTCATCTCAGAGTAGCAGCGTGGTGTCTAAGTGGACTACAGAGAGGGACAATCTTCAGTTAAGATAAGGGAAAAACCTGAAAAACCTGTTAATGGGGGCAGGGCTTTCATTGTTGTCACAGTAAGAAGATTGTCCCCTGCTGCAAGCTGTCTGGTCTGTGGAACAGATTCCACATCTGAGGGGAGGCTGCTTACACTAGGTAAAAGGGGTGCGGGGGAACTTTTTCAATCAATTACTCTTGAACTACAAATCTGACAGTACTGAAATAACACTCTGTTTGGCTCAAATACTTTGAAGATTAATTGGAGCTGCTGTTTTTGTGAAAAATTACTATGCCTTTAAAGGGATAGTAATACTTCATTTTTACTATCCTCGCCATGTTGTAGCCCTTAAAAATTGGAATTAAACGAGACCAGCTGCATCTCTCAAACCTTTATGGTTTCAGAGATATCTGCATTCAAAGTTCCCTCTCCTTCTCTCTCCCCGACGTCAGCGTTATAGCTGACAGCAGGGGAATCCAGTCCCGGGACCGACGGCGGCTCTGCATCAGTGGCAAGATTGAGTTATAGAAACAGAAATCCTTCACTGAACTGGTCTTCTACGTGTGCTTGCAAACCAAGCCGCTTGCTCACTGACCGAATTCCCCTGCAATCAGCTGTAACGCTGACGTCGGGGACAGAGAAGGAGAGGGAACTTTGAATGCGTATACCTCTCAAACCATAAAGGTTTGAGAGATGACATTGGTCTCGTTTAACTCCAAGTTTTAAGGGCTGCAACATGGGGGATTGTAAAAATTAATTATTACTATCCCTTTAAAGAACTGATGTCATGTGTTGCCCCCTGGTGAAATAGCTCAGGCCAATTGTTGCGCCACTGACGAAGGGGAAAATCCCCGAAACATTGTGCATATATGGTGGTTAATAGACTTGCTCTGTAGAGCTTAAACTATATTTCCATCATGTACATACATCATCCTTTTTCCTCTATTCTGCAAACTGGTTCTAGACAGAGCAAAACACATGACTAACAGGGGACAAACATCCATGTCTCTTGAAGCAAAATTAAAGAGCTTTTAGAGCTCACCTCACCATTATTCCCATGCATTTGACATGCGGGGCAGTGTGTGTCAGGGTGTCACAAGTTAGCTGATTGAGTTGCAGAGGGGTGCACACAAGAGATTAACACCATCAGCATAATTTATATATATTTAACAGGGAAGGTGGGGGGATTATTCATGTGGATAGTGTGTGCCAGGACCTCGCCTATTAACCCCTTGATAATCAGAATTATGTGTAATGTTTTGCTTTGCAATGTTTTTCACACCTCTGATACTCAAAGTATTAACCAAGCATCCCTCAGCATTGACTACCAGTGGATAGTGGCACAAGACTGGGGTGTCACTATGTGTGGGTTTTTTGTTTGGCTACTAGTGGACAGTGGAACAAGGCTGGGGTGTGAGACAGTGTATGTATGGCTCTTTTACTATCCATAGACACTGAAATAAGGCAGGTGTCAATCAGTGTCAGTGTACTTCTTTGACTTCTGGCAGACAGTGGAACAAGGCTGGGCTGTCGGACAATGTATGTTTTGCTCTGTGACTACATGTCAGTGTATGTGTGGTTCTGTGGCTACCAGTGGGACAGTGTAACAAGACAGGAAAGCAGTCGGTGCGTGTATTGTTCTGTGGCTATCAATGGATAGTGGAACAAGGTGGGGAGTCAGACAGTGCATATGTGACTGTGTGAATGTGACAGTCTGTGCAACTGCAACTGATGTACTAAGGTATGTGGTGTAAATCTGGACTAAGCCAACTGCACTTAAGAAACAACCAAAACTCCTATTGATTTAGCAATGGCTTTTAACATATTCACTGATATAGCGGTGCCCAGTATCTTGCAACGTGTTGTGTACCTCTCTAACAATGGCAGTTTGGGAAATTTTGGGTGTTTTTTTTTCCTAGGATTTGTCTGCATCTCTCTTACCTTTAATGGGTTACAAGCCATATTTGGAGTAATGAGTACTTTCACTGGTTAATTGTTGTGTATTTGATATTTTTAATTGGCCCATTTTTTGGGGGAGAGGGGGTATATGGAAGATGTTTATTTGCAGTGTTTGATATTTAAGTGTATATTTATTTGATAACAGATGAGAGTTGGTACAGTGTTAGAAATCCAGGAGGCAAATATAGTCAAGTTGGTACTTTTATTGACTAACTAAACAGATTTAAGATGCAAGTTTTCAAGACCTCTTAGGTCTCTTCCGCAGGCATGTTATACAGATAAATATGAAAACATCTCCCTTATATACAAATACGCATTGCATTTTTTAGAATGGAAATCAGATAAGAAAGCTCAATCCAGACTCTGGTTCTTTGATCAGTCAGTGTTAGAGGAGAGTGCTGTAAATTGCAGTCTTCCTCTGAGCTTTCTTATCTGATTTCCTTTCTAAACAATGTAATGTGTATTTGTATATAAGGGAGATGTTTTCATATTTATCTGTATAACATGCCTGAGGAAGAGACCTAAGAGGTCTTGAAGGCTTGCATCCTAAATCTGTTTAGTTAGACAGTAAAGATATTAACAACTATATTTGCCTATCCTATACAATAATTGCTAAAACGTGTGTAACGATGCAGTCATGCGCAGTAGAGACTGCCCGCGCCGCGGTTGATCCACAGTTGGACGCTCCAGGAGCTTCCAGCTCTGTTTCACCCGCGGCGTGGGCAGTCTCTACTGTTCATGACTGCCCCGCGACCGGCTGGCAGTGGCACTGTGGCCCGTGTAATGGGCTCTTCATCTAGTTTATTTTATATGTGAGAAGGTTGTCATATTGCATTTTTAAACCTTTTTTGTGCATGATTCCTAAATATAAATAAGTGTAAAAAGTTGATCAGCATATGCTGCTGGTAGTGCTGTTTTTTAATCCCCATTGGTTTCACTGTGTCCTTTAACCACCTGAATGCTGGAGAGGTATATAAGATATTGCAGAACAGTGAGAGATTCCTAACACCGATTATGTTAAAGCCCCATTGAAATTAATGGGAATCTAGTTTTTGTATGTAGCTTGCATTGTTTCCCATAGAGATGCATTGGTCTTCAGTAGACTGGAGGTTTTGAATCCAAAAAGACAATTCAAGTGCAAAATGCAATGAGGAAATCATCTCCTGGTGTAATGTTATGGCAGCTGGTGAGCTTTTCCTTAGTCAGTCATTTGCTTTAGAGTCTATGGCATTTTTATCAAGCTCTGCAATTTGGCATCAGATCTATAAAGTGGATGCTTATCAGCCATAATGTGATAGCATAAATGCTCAAAATACTTCCAAGTGCTAACTGTCTGTAACAGAATGTCTTCCTAAATCAGCTTGTAAAAGTCACTCACCATCTGCTGAACATCAATGCTATTGATATGTTTCATATCACTGCAGTATAGTAACTCCAACCTATAGGGCCCTGGGGTGAAATCTGAGGCTTGGCCACAACACACACACACACACGTACACAGAGACATACACACAGGCACACACACATACACACACACAAATACACACCCTCTGGATTATATACTGACATGGACCCAATGTATGGTTAATCCATGGAAGGTCTTAACGTCACAGGGAAAGATAGAGAGGAAAAGCTTCATGTTGACCCACATGTTGACAGTTGACGGTTGTACCTGATAGCATTGGGCACCTCCCTGGCTGTCAAGTGGTTAATGAAGAAAAGTGAAGAGTTCACCAACACTATTCTTATCTTATACCTGGCAGCAGCTTCATGTCATGATATCAAGAGATGCCAGCCGTCTGGACAATGGTCTGATTTTCAAGGGTTACAGGATGGAGCAAAGCTGACAGGCCCACGCTGGATGCCAGGCCCTGTCAAAACAATACCCTCTGCACCCCGTGCAGTGCACCCTTGCATCCTTGATATTTAGTATTGTAGATATACAGAAGGATTCTGAGGTTTAGGAGTGAATAAATCTCAACCACATGTTTAGATCAGTTGTATCCATCAGCACTGTATGCTAATAAACCTCCAACAAACTGTGGTGTTAGTCTATCTCAATAATGTGCTAAGGTATCAACATTTAGATGTAACCTGTTTATGTATGGGATGCATCATGACAGTCTGAGAGGTTTTCTTCATTTCCTCATCTGTCTTTATACATTCCATCAGTTCCTCATTATGTATTCCACAAGGAAAATTGGTAACTATCAATTCTTCCCTTGTGGAGTCATTCATGAAATGGTCTATTGCACTTAGGAGACTGCCAGATTTATTGTGTAACTAGAAGTTTTGTCCCTAGTGTTCAATATACTTGGAATCATAGAAACAAAAAAGAGAATACACTGTGAGAATTGCACTAGAAAGTTCGTTACCTGAGCAAAATTCTAAATATTGCTCAGGCAGCAGATATTAGTCAGTAACTCTTTGGGTGCCAGAGGGGCATCCAAAGTATTGCAAAGTCCAAGGCTTCTGGCATTCAGAAGGTTAAAATTTTAGTCTTTGAGGCAACTGCAACACAAGGGACTAATACAAAATTCCCAAATGACCATCAATTTAAATGGGACTTTTAACTCTTAGAATGCAAGGGACGTCTCTGAAGCAGTGCTATACAATACGCTGGAGACATCTCTAGCATTCAGAGGTATAAACAACCTATTTAAAGGGATAGTAAAACTGAAAATGTAAAAAATAAATATTGTAGTGGTTATCCTCCTAAGTAAAACGAGGGCATTCCCACTGCTGAGGTGTTTTAATCTAGAGTTATTGCAGCTGCACTTGCACTCTTTAGGTGCAATAAAGGCCTGAAAGTGTACAGTGGTGCTGTTGCTACAGCATCATATGGAGTTTTATGGTCAATTGACCAGAGCTGTACATAGGATGGTGTCGAAACAGTGCCACTGTAACATTTCAGGCCATTGAGATATTGCACCTAAAAATAAAATTTTGAGCTGAAATAACTTTAGAATAAAACATCTCTCAGCAGTGAGTATGCCCTTGGACAAGCCCTCCAATATATATTTTTTTACATATTAAGTAATACTATTGCATCAAGTCAATGGAAATTGTTATTTGTATCCTATGTTACAGATGGTTTACATAGAATAGCTCTAGTTTATCTCATTAAGGACTGATTCAATTGTAGTTGATCGATTTGTCACTGGTTTTATCTCCACATTTCCACAATGATTTCAAGAGAAATCTCTGAGCTAAAGCCAGTGCTAACTTTTATCACTTACAATACATCATAACATTGATCTAAATCAGCACCTTTATCTCTTACTCTGCCTTGTTATTTTAAAACAGGTGTCCAAAACACTGTAAAGCAATGAATTGGAGAACACTGAAGGCAACAATGAGTGCAACTAAAAGGGAAAAATAAAAAAAAAGTGAAAAACCATGTTAAAGAACAGACTTTTACTATTTAATTTCTGCTACACATAGTAGAACAGATGTAGCACTGTTATTTAAACTATGATCAAGATCTAATCCTGGAAATTATAGACCTGCAAGTTTGACTTCCATAGAGGGTAAGATACTAGTAAACTTCCTACTGCATAATATTAGGGATGGTGTGATGACCAACACTATCATTAGTAAGAATCAGCATGGGTTTATGAAGGATTGATCATGTCAAATTAATTTAATTGCATTCTATGCATCTCAATACATTTCTACACAAACTGAAAATGATCAGCTTGGGAGATGAGATCTGTGCATGGATAGAAAATTAGTTAAAGGATAGAATGCAGAGAGTTTGTGTAAATGAAACCTTTCTAAGCTGGTCTAAAATGTGACTGGCGTTCCCCAGGGTTCAGTCCTGGTCCCAATGCTTTTACTTTTTAAGGATCTTGAAGTGGTTTTATTAAGGACTGATTATGTCAAATTAATTTACTTGCATTCTATGAAAGGTAAGTGGTTAGTTGGACATGGTTATAGCCATGGATGTAGTATACTTGGACTTGCTAAAGCCTTTGAAACAGTGCCTCACAATACATCTCTACATACAGTAAATTGAAAAGCATAAGCTTGGGAGATGTGCATGGATAGAAAATTTGTTAAATTATATAATGCAGAAAGTTAGTGTAAATTAATAATTTTTAAGCTGGTCTAAAATGTGACTGGAGTGCACCAGGCTTCAGTCCTCATCTCAATGCTTTTAATTTGTTAATGACCTGGAAGTGGGTATTGAAAATTGTGACAATTTTTGCAGACAATACTAGACTATGCATGGAAATACACCCATAGAATGATATCTTGGATGAATTTTAATGGGTAGAGAAATGATAGATTATGTTAATCCCCCAGTGACCCTTATATCATTTTATAAAAGAGACATTTGGCTAGGCTATTTGCTATTGTGCTTCATATAAAATGTATAACCCTTTAAGGAAAATGTGGTTGCTGTCAGTGCTCCTAACACCTGTGTACAGGAGACCACAGATGGTTGTCTTGTGAGGGCAGTCCAGGTCTCCTGTAAGTGAAGAGATCCACCAATAGGCTCTCTGCACTTTTCTTCCAAAAATAACTCATGGAGATCTGGTGGATTGCAATAAGTTACTGCACATGGAGCACTGTGTCATCCCTGACATCACACTTCCATGAGGAGACCAGTAAAGGACCCATTCTGAATTAAAAAGGGCATGGTTCCCTACTATCTAGTGATAAGTGAATTAATCAGTTCACATTAGATAGATCTCAATGAGAAACCACTGTTTGAGCTTTGAGCAAAATATCACAGAATGTCACACATTTACGGGGAAGACTGTTGTTAACAGCCTGCACTCCTTAACAAGAAATTACAGAAAATACCCAAAATTATTTTTTTTTTTTTTTTATGTTAATGTATTTATTAAAATAAAAAGCATCTCATACATTGAACTCATATTGAAGAAACTACACAGAACAGCAAAGGGTATAAAGTGTTTTCGTAAATGGCAGAGCTAATTGAATTTAATGATGGCCATTTTATGACAACTGCAATCAGGGGCAGAATCACAAATAAGTATATTAAGTATATTATCCCTAAATAAGTAAGTGGTATATATTTACTTATGGTAACAATGGAAATCTTATTCTGTTCCAAAAGAGCAGTGTATAGAGTTCATGAGACTGGTAGAGTAAAAGTAATACCTTTACTGGCTAACTGAGTAGCTCTAGGATGCAAACTTGCAAGACACTTTAGGTTTCATTAAGAAGAGACCTAAAGTGTCTGGAAAGTTTGCATGCTAGAGCTACTCAGTTAGCTAATAAAGGTATCACTTCTACTCTACCAGTCTCCTGCTTTTTGTACTGCTAACACAGTATCAACTTTAACTATAGTTTGAATCGGTGTAGAAATTATATATTGGAAATGCTGCTCAAAGTCCCTATATAAGTGATCAAAATAAGGTAAAATGGAGGATTTATAAATATGAAAAAGAGCTGACTGCTCTCCTAATAGGGATAACTGGACAACTGCCCTTTAAAATGGAGACCTAAATAGTAAATGTATGGAGAGCGCTCAATGACATATAATAAATGTAATACTTAATAGAAATGTAAATAATGTGTATAAAAAAGAATACACAATTAATAATATAAAGAATGAGAAAAGAGAAAAATAAGATAGTAATAATAAGGTACAAACACTAATAATAAATGTCCCAATAGTTTATGTCTGTCCTCATAACAGTCTTAAAATGCAAAAAATTATTTGGTCAACAGAAGGCTACTCTAGTCAGAGGATGTATGTATGCTCACGGTTTGTTGATTAAAGGGATAGTAATGTTTCATAATAAAAGCAGCTCTAATTAATCATCATAGTATTTGGACTTTGGAGAGTGTTATTTCAGTTCTGTCAGAGTTGTAGTACAAGAGTAATTCAATGACAAAGTATCCCCCTCCCACCCCTTGTACTGATGTAACACTGCTCAGCTAGAGCAGAAGGGAGGTGCCCAGGTAGACTGCAGAGAGGGACAATCTTCAATTAAGATAAGGGAAAAAGCTGAAAAACTTGTCAAGGGGGGCAGGGACTCCATTGTTCTCATAGGAAGATTGTCCCCTTCTGTTATCTGTCTGGTCTTACAACCAGATTCCACATCTGAGAAGAGATGGCTTACACTAGGTAAAAGGGGCGGGAGGGGAAACTTTGCTTGTGAATATCTCTCAAACCATAAAGGTTTGAGAGATAAGACTTATATTGTTCTTCGTGTTTTTTTAATGCCTATAAAATAAAGATAAAACAAAGTATTACTATCCCTTTAGATGAATGTGGGCAACGGTTGTTTCCATAATGTGATTTGTCCTCTCCCGTCTATATAAAGGATTATCCCGTGCTGATAGTGAAGATGTCGATGTGGGCAGAGGAATGTCCAGTACTTTGGCTGGTTCCCTCCCGTCCAGTGTATGAAATTCATCTGGTGCAGTTTTCAGAGGAAAAAGTCAAACAAAGCAGGCAGAAATGTATAATAAATAATATCCTCTCCCGTCCCTATAGATATAGTGTTCTCCCAAATGGTTACATGTATGCAACAGTGTTGCACTCTAATCTGTTCTGGAGCACACACTGGCAGTAGGAACACACAGGGGCAAAGAGGAACTGAGTATAATTGTTCTCTTCCTCAAGGTAGTGTTATAATGCAAAATGTAAGACTGATGTAATAATGTCCAAACCTAATAAAACTTATAGAGCTCTGAAACATAACAGTATTTTCCAATGCATTTCATGTCATGTAATACTTCTGGACTAGTTTTCCCTTACATTTACTATGGATTTGCATGGGTGCACATAATAAAAAGACAAGACCATATTTAACAAATACATAGCAAGAAGCCTATAATTTGTGATGTGTCACTCAGTTGCTGTAAGGCATAATAGGGTACTATCATATGTAAGAGGGGTATAGATGCATGGGTTGATTATATAATCCAAACTATCCTATATAATAATTTGTTAAATGTGTGTTTGCAGAAGCCGTCATGCGCAGTAGTAACGGTTGCGAGTGCTGCAGTGAAGCGCACTACAGACTGCCCACTCCACGGCTGATAACGGAGAGGGGCTCCAAATTCAGACCGTAGTCCTCTCTGAGCAACGATTTTGGATTGCCCCGCTCCTTATCAGCCGCAACGTGGGCAGTCTCTATTGTGCATGACTGAACCGTGGCCGTTGCTAGCTGGCACTGTGGCCCATGTACACGAGCTCTTTAGTTTATAAATATTTGGCACGTCGTCATCTAGCATATTGAGTACAGTTTTGGGCACCAAGTCTTCAACTGGAAAAAGTGCAGGAATGTGCAATAAAACTGATTAGAGAATTTGAAGATTTTAGTTATAAAAAGAAGGTTAAACTTGTTTACATTAGAGAAAAGGCAGCTAAGGGATGACTTGATTACAATTTACAAATACATTCAAGGCCAATACAAAAACTCTCTGAGGGACTCTTTACACAAAAAGCTAAGCAAAAAACAAGGGATACCCATTAAGACTAGAAGGAAAGGTGCTTCAGACTATAAGGAAAACAGGGATTTTTTACCGGAAGGGCAGTAAGGATGTGTGCTGCTTTGCTTCCAGAAGCCATGTGAACAGATAGAGTATATACTTACAAAAAGTATTGGATACTTTTTATCTCAGAACAATATAGAGAATTATGACAGTGGGTTTTAATGCAGAGAGCAAGTTGATACAGAGAGATATTAGATTACCTTTTGGAGTCAGGAAGGAGTCTTTTACCCATCTGGGGCATATTTGGAAATTGCTTCAATGATTTTTTTAATTGCCTTCCTCTAGATCAATAAAGACATGGGTGATACAGCAAAGACTTGATGGACACATGTTTTTCTTCAACCTTATTACTATGTTACACTCACCACTGGTTGATGCAGCATTAAATGTTACTGCTTTTAATGTGCAGATCTTCTCTTATCTTTTTGTCTGACCTCTTGTAAGAGCTGAAACTACCTCTTTCCTATTGACTTTGCAAGTATATGTGACATAAGAATCATCAACTGCCTCTTCAAAGCTCACTTTATCAGTTCTTAGGAGGAGACATTTGGGAAAACTGCAGACTGGTGAATTGTAAGTTCCTTATTATTCTTCATATGATAAAGTAAATTGTGTCAGCATAAGTTTAATCATTGTCTGAAAAAAGTTCAAAGTGTTAGCGTTTAACCTCTTCTTACTTTTTTAAGAAAATGCACGAGAGTTTTCTGTTTCTTTTTAAACACCAAAAAAGCGTTTGTTGCATCAGCTCCTTTATTTTGAATACATGCATTTCATTATTTCACTTAAAAAAAAAACTCCACGTAACACCTAGTAAGAAAACATATTGTGCAACAGATGTTATTGTCAGTTATCAGCTACGGCAACGTAGTATATGCTTCTGTGCATGAAATCTATCTTTGTAAACTCAACACTCTGTATAATTCATTATGCTACTTTTTTCTCCATTGTAATTACATTACCCATCTTTCTAATATGTTTAAAGAATTAAGGGCTCGATTTAATTGTCCCCGTTAGGCCAAAAAAAGCCCGCCAGCAGTTTTTCAACCACGGTAATAAAAAACTCTGCCGGGTGATAAAGTAAGAGGCATTTTAGCTCATTGAAAAATAAAACAAGTAGCGATTCAATTGATTGTGTTAACTCTTAAGAACGGATAAGGGTCTCAATTTATCAAAAGGAAAATTAAGGCCAAATTTTTGTGACTAGAGTCCCTTATTGGATCTTTAATCAGCTGACACAGCAACTGAAATGATAAAAAAGTGAAACAAAACCTAAGTCCCCAGTGGATGTATTGATATGGGGCCCTAAGCTTCATATCAATACATCCAAAGTACACTCAAACTGTGTCCAATGTTAGTAGAATTAACCCTATAAGTGCCAGTGGGGTAAAATTACCCCACTGGCACTCATAGGGTTAACCCCACTAAGTAAAAAAGCAACAGTCCCTGACAACAAACATTTACCATTAATCTAGATGTCAGCTACTGTACATCTTCTTTCTTCTCTCTTCCTTCTTTCTTCTCACTCTTCCTCTGTCTTCTTTTCTTGTAACTGTAAAAAAAAAAATCCATGAGTAAATGTTCCCTGACAATAACCCGCACAGCTACCCATAGTTTAACCCCTTGAGCACCAGAGGGGTATGTAACGCATTGCAGAGCAATGCATTGTGTACCTCTCTGGAACTCCAAGGGTTGAACCATGTATAACTGTGTGGTTAAATAGTACATAACATGCCCAAAGTGATGAAGAACTTGTGCCTTTGTATTTTGTGGAGAAAATGAGTTGCAGCAGAGACTCCCTCCCTTTTACCTTATAGGCCTATGCCTGTTCCACAATTAGGGAATTTAAACAGAGACTGTCATTACATACATATATATATATATATATATATATATATATATATATATATATATATATATATATAAATATATATATCCCTCCCCCTCCTCTTCTCCTGATGTCAGGAGATTCGAGTCATACGACTCGAGAAGGCTATTCAGCAGAGCCAAAATCACGTTCTTGCAAAATAATTACTTCATTGGAAAGGTCTATAAAGTGTGTCTGCAAACCAGGCACACTGTGCAGACTTTTCCAATTAAGTAATTCTTTTGCAAGAATGAGATTTCGGCTCTGCTGCAGAGCCACCTGTTGGTCCCCAGACTGGAATCTCCTGCTGTCAACTAGATGCTGACGTCAGGAGAAGGGGAGGGAGGGGGGAACTTTCAATGCCTATATCTCTCAAACCATAGTGGTCTGAGAGATAGGGTTTGTGCCATTCAGCTTATTTTTTTCTTCTCTACAAAACTATAAAAAGTTTTTATGGGATATTACTTTTCCTTTAAGGTTACACAGAGACGTATGAAGATGCAAATTCTAAACATAACATAAAGAGACCCAAAAACATGTGCATGGATTCATCACCAAACAAAGGTCTATGACATCACTGAAAGAGTAAAGTACCTGAAATGGAAATGGGCAGGCCACATAGCAAGAATACCTGATGACAAATGGACCAAACTAATTTTGGAAAGGATTCCACTCTGTACTAAATGCACAAGAAGACCAAAAACAACACAGGTAGATGAAATGACCAAATTTATTGGTCCACGGTGGCATCAAAAGGCACATGATCAAAGTTGTTGGAGGCTTGCTGAGGAGGCCTTCATCTTGCAGTGGATCACCAGTGGCTGATGATGATGAATATAGATAGGCAGATAGATAGATAGATAGATAGATAGATAGATAGATAGATAGATAGATAGATAGATATTAGAAGGAAAAGCAATTTACAATGATATAGTTATTGTGGCGTAATTCTGTACAAACCATAACATACAATTCTAAACATTAAAACAAGCAATAAGACAACATCCCTCTCTTTTCTGTGGTACTTGTTTTTTTGTTTGCTCTCTTTTTTGTGGATATTCAGGGAGTTGCCTTTGCGATCTGTGTGGAGAGAAGTTACAGTATCCCCACATGCAGTATCTAAATGTGACTAGAGCATCATCTGAATACGTTTTCATCTGATATGATCCTTGAGACATATTAACCCTATGAGCTCCTCCTTTCTTTGTGTTTTGTTTATTCCCCACGGCCAGATAATGATGCCTCCGGCTGCCACTACCATGATGGACAACAAGCTGCACTAAGGCAGCTGGGGCAGGTTACATTTCATACTGCCTCTGGATTGGCTGGCAGATGAAATGTCCCACCTTTCCTGACAGCCAATAAAGACACAGATCAGCTGTTCAGCTGCCAACAACACAGTGAGTATTCCACACTACAAGACATGAGCAGGTCAATCTGCCTTTTTCTACAGAGCTTTGAAAGGATGGAATAATCTATTTAAAAAAAACATCAAATCTTCTCCCAGAATAAAATATCTAAAAAAAACTGCCTCTTTGAGTTTAAAAAAAAATATGTGTCTGTGTATAAATGGTAATGTGTAATTTTCTTTGCAAATGTTCTCTCTCAATGTGTTCTTACTGATAAAACACTTTCTAACTAAATAAATACAAATGAAGACAAGATTAACACTTGACGGGGATGACTATTAAAAGTGTTAAGAGGTTAGTGCCAGAGGGGTACAAAGCAATGCATTCCCTACCCCTCTGGCACTGAAAGGTTTAAGGAGAATTTTTAAACCCTTAACAACCCAATCTGGGGTTGGGCAGCCATTAAGGACCACGTCACTTCTTTTTTTCATCGCAATGAATGCTGGCATGGCAGAGCAGCGTGCATGAATTTTATGAAGGTCCTGGCAGGTCAAACATTGTTAAGGTGTTAAAAAGGGCAATTAAGTTTTAACATGCTTTTTCAATGGAAGGAGATGTACTCTGTGTCTAATCACTTATTATTTAGGTGAATGGAGTTATAATGTGTTCTTTAGGCTAGGTTCAAAATTGACAACTTAACCCTTTGATTGCCAGAGGGGAATGCACACTTTGCGGGGCAATGCGTTGAGTTCTCCTCTGGAACGCAAAGGGTTAAACAGACCTGTGATATAGCTCCACTTAAGATGCTCATTTGCCACCCAAACATGTCTACATTCCTACAGCAATCCTATTATGAGGGGCATGGCAAAGAAGTGACTGATAAGTACCTTACATCAGTATCAGCTACATATTATTAGATGCTACACACATGGGTCACTCAATCATTGTATTTTGTGGTGAACATTGCAAAGCCCAGGGCTCCACTGTAAAGTACCTTCACTGCATCTCCTAGGCTGCCATGCAGATCTGTTCTACTCAGCTTTACTCACACGACCGCAGCTGACTTTCAGCGTGCTGCATTAGGCTACATTCAGGTGTGACAAAATCATTCGTTTGGACAGTCTAATACACAGCAACATGGTACTTGCAAATAGAACAGCATGGAAACCGTTGCTCTAACATGGAAAGTGTGAACAAGCCCCTACTATGGTGGCGGATTTTAATCAGTATATAAAATCTTCTTATTCTTAAGGAGAGGTTTCCTAAACTTGTGCTTAAAGGGGCAAAAAGAGTTGCAGCTTTTGAATACTTACTTGTGACTCTTCATTTCCCTTTAAAGGAACCTCTAAAATTAAATAAAAAATAAGATGTTTGCAATGTTCTGAAGGCCTCTCAAGCATTGAAGGGATTCAAAGCCCCATTTAAATCATTGGGAACTTTATTTCATATAAGGAGCAGCTGTGGTGCCCCAGGATTGCTACACTTTTAACTTTTAACCCTTTGAGTACCAGAGAAGTATCCGACACATTGTAACGCAATGCTTTGGATACCTCTCGGGCACTCAAAGGGTTATCCCTTTGAGCAAAGCAGTGTGTTTCATACCACTCTGGCACTCAAAGGGTTAACATATGGTTCTTGAGTATAGTGCCAGTTTGATATACTTTGGCAGACAAGATGCTGACTTTACATGATCAAAAAAAAAAAAAAAAAAAAAAAAAAGGAAAATTGAAAGCAATCCTGTTATGTCCTGTCTGTACCTGAATCCTGCAGATCTACAAAATGTTCTTTTTGACATGCTAACCTCTGAGAAAAGACAGATTTCCAAACTCGGCAACTCAGGCTGTTGAAATTGCATGGAAGTCTGACTTTCCACAAAGAGGACAGGATGCAATTATAGGTGATAGACTGAGCTCCACTTGTATCTATGAATTTACTATTTACTATTGAAGTCCATGGGGAAATTTGGAGAACCCAGTGGTAGTCATTATTTATCACCTGCGAATAGTTCATTTTTCTTTCTGTGGAATGAGAGAGGTTAACCTTTTCATTGGACATTTTTTCAGGAAGGATTATCAGGCAAAATGTAGCAGAGGAAGGTTAAAGGAGATCTAAAACATCATAATAATAAACCACCACTTACCTTGTTATGGCCAAAAAATTCTAATGGCCCTTATGAATACTGTTCTTGTGCTTTTGTCAGTAGATATATTTTCAGTTACACTTTCAGTATTTCACTTTAAAAAGCAATTGTAAAGTGCTGCGTACAATTTTGGCGCTATATGAATAAACATATTCATGAATTTATTCAATCAGTCCTGGATGTCCCAGCTATGACAGTTGCTGACAATTTTATGCAACTGAACAGGTAGAATGCAGAAGCCTAATTCACTTATATGCAGAGTACAGAAGGGAAAAACCTGAAAAACTTGTCAAGGGGGGCAGGGCTTTCATTGTTCTCATAGGAAGAAGATTGTCCCCTGCTGTTATCTGTCTGGTCTATGGACTGCATTCCGCATCTGAGAAGAGATGGCTTACACTAGGTAAAAGGGGCGGGAGGGAAACTTTGCTTGTGAATATCTCTTAAACCATAAATGTTTGAGAGATAAGACTTATATCGTTCTTCATGTTTTTTAATGCCTACAAAATAAAATAAAGATAAAACGAAGTATTACTATCCCTTTAAAGGACAAAATTCATAGGGGCCATTTCAATATCCTGATCATAATATGTTAATTGGGGGGTTACTATTAGAAAGTTTTAGTCCTCCTATAAGCCCACAGATTTCAATGGGCAAAATCTTCCTGTGCTGCCATTCACATCCCACATTTCTGCTGTTCTTGTGTACTTGTGACACATGGACACACATCATTATGTGCACACACAAGCACACACACATCCCCAGACAGAAGGTGCTGGTGAAAAGGGCTTGAAAATTCCCATGTGAGGTTGAAAGCCCTGTTTTCTGCCAATTTCTTCCGTGGCGAACGTTCCTGCACATCCCTAGTCACCTGCAATTGAATCTACGCCAAAATGTTAGGATATTACTTTAACCCCCAACATGAATGCTCATATATTACAACTTATGTGTTATATTTACTCCATCACATCTATGCCATTCTAGCTCTCTCCATAGTTAATTACATTTCCCCATATCACTTCAGTGACTTATACACATATGACTTATCCTATTCTATAAAAGGCCAGATGTATGTTTGTCAGATGCAGTCATGAGCAGTAGAGACTGCCCGAATGGACAAGACGCGGCATCTTCCCAGCCCTGTGTGCCCAGTGTCTGTCCCTGTGTATGAGGGAGCCCTGGCCCTGGCTGAGAGGTGTCTAGCTGAGCCCGGAGCTGCGAGGCGCTTTCACGAACCTCCTGCTCTGGGTCAAGGTGCGCACCCGTATGCACACCCGAGACTGACGAGGTAGAGGCGCGCTCCCTATCCTGGTACCTCACGCACTGCTGTTACTGTTACCCCTCTAGCACTCAAAGGGTTAACCCATTCAGTGCCATTCACTTTGGCCCGTGTACATGGGCTTTTACACTAGTACACATATAAGCCCCAGCAAAAAAGCTATGATAAAGACAAAAACATGAGATAAAAAAGTATAACTCATCAATGCTTATTTGAAGTCACATAATAAATGGATAAAAAGATATGTGCTTACATTTTTTAACACATGCATATTACAAAGCAGTAAAGAGTTAACATTATTGTCAGATGGTAGGACAGATGAGAGCTTTATAAATTTTTGGCTTGTGATTGGCCTAGTCACTCCACAGCCACACAACACCCCATCCAGCTATACTTTATCTTACTGGCTCTCCAATTTTTTTGCGGCGGCTGAACTGCGAATGAAATGCAAGCAGAACCCAAGAAATCAAACGCTTTAGACTCTTGAATGCTAAAGAGGCCTCCAACAAATGGCATTCAAGGGGTTAACATTGTATCTGTATTAACCCTTCCAGTGCATTTTATTAACCCTTTAAGTGTGTTGGATTAACACTTTGCATTGTGTCGATACCTCTGACATGAAATAGTTTAATGTATTAGGAAGCAAACTAGTACCAGTAACTAAAGACTAAACAATTTGATTAAAAAGTAATTGGTAAAAGAAATCAAGTAATTGTATTTGATAATATTGTTTTCCTATAGTGGACTATGTTCCAGTGCTCATTATTTGAGCAGTCTAACAGAAAATAAACTGCACTGTGTGAAATCATCCAGTCAGATTAAAGGAAAATTAAAACATCATAATAATAAACCCCCACTTACCTTGTTATGACCAGAAAATCCTAATGTTCTTGCACCTTTGTACAATAGAAAACACTTTCAGTCAATCCTAGATGTCCCAGGTATGACAGCTGCTAGCAATTTTATCCAACTGAAGCAGGATGAGGCAGAAGTCTAACTCACTTATGTGCAGTGTACAAAGGTGGAGGTCTTGTGTTCCTGCTAACAACTGTCATGTTCACCTCCATGAACATGACATCCAGGACACTTAAAAGTCTCTTTAACCCTTTGAGTGCCAGAGGGGTACGCAACACATTGCTTTGCAATGTGTTGCGTACCCCTCTGGCACTCAAAGGGTTAACAAAAGCAGAAGGGCAAAATTCATAGGTACCATTTGAATTTTTGGAGCATAATACACTAATTGGGGAGTTACTATTAGAAAGTATTAGTTTTGCTTTAAGCCCATTGATTTCAATGAGCAAAATGTTCCTGTGCTGTGGTCATGCACCACATTCTACCATTCACATGTCACATCTTTGTTGTTCCTGTGCACTTTATGACACATGTACACACGTCATCATGCGCACACACACTCACTCACATCCCCAGACAGAAAGTGTTGGTGAAAAGGGCCTGAAAATTCCACGTGAGGTTGAAAGCCCTGTTTTCTGCCAATTTCTTCCAGTAGCAAACATTCCTGTACATCCCCAGTTACTTGCAATTGAAACTACCCCAAAATGTCAGACAGGATATTACTTTAACAATTTCCCCAACATGAATGCTCACATATAATATTTACGTGTTACATTTACCTCATCAAATCTAGCTCTCTCCATGCTTACTTACATTTCCTCATATCACTACAGCAACTTTTATACACAAAGACAAAAACATAAGATAAAAACGTACAGTTCACAATTCCTATATGATGTCATGCAATAAATGGATAGAAAGATGTGTACATACATTTTTAATGAGTCTATATTACAAAGCAATAAAAAGTTAACATAATTGTCAAATTCACAAATGAGAATGTAGGACAGACGAGAGCTTTATAAATTCTTGGTTTGTGATCGGCCCAATCACTCCACAGTCACACAACACTGCATCAAGCTATACTTTACCTTATTGGCTCTCAAATATTTTTGCAGCAGCTGAACAGCGAATGAAATGCAAGCAGTACCCAAGAACACTTTAGCCTCTTGAATGCTAAAGAGGCCTCCAACAAATGGCTTCACCATGTGTTGGAGACCTCTCTAGCATACAATGGGTTAACACTGTATCTGTATTAATTCTTTGAGTGCATTGTATTAACCCTTTAAGTCTGTGTTGCAATGTGTTGGTACCTCTCTGTCATGAAAGAGTTAAATTAATTAGGAAGCAAACTAGTACCAGTAACTAAAGACTAAACAATAAGATTAAAAAATAATTGGTAAAAGATATCAAGTAACTGTATCTGATAATATTGTTTTCCTAGAGTGGACTATGTTCCAGTGCTTATTATATGAGCAGACTAATAGAAAATAAATCGCACTGTGTGAAATCATCCAGTCTTTCACACATCTAGTAGTAGTCACATAAGCACATTACACTGTCTGCTCCCCCAGTCTTTTTCCACCATCAGCCATTACTTACATTTGCTTCAGAGAAGCCTTTGCATTTCTTCAGGAAACCCCAGGGTAACATGCAACACAGTTTGAGAAACACTGCTTTACTTTAACCACCCAGGACCTAGACAAGGGGTAAGCAACATATGGCTAACCACCTGTTGAAGACTACATCTGCCATCATTCGCCACCAGCCATTGTCTGGTTGGGAATGACTGGAATTGTAATCTAGCAATATCAGAGGACTTTACATTGCAGAACCCTCTTCTTATATTCTTACTTGGATGGCAATATCCTGAATCTAAATATGATCATCTATGGTCAGGTCAATGTACTTTTTCCTGATAGTCACCTGAGAATTAGGCACTGTATTCAATATGCTAAAGAGATGGCATTCTGGAGGAAATCAAATGTATCATAGGTGATAAATACAAATTCACAAAACTCCCATTGGTTTAAGTGGGGTATTTTAAAATCTTGAATGTGATAGATAGATAGATAGATAGATAGATAGATAGATAGATAGATAGATATTTAAATTGGCAGTGACAAATGAATGCATCCAACGGTCCCTTTACACCGCCCAGCATGTGTGCAGCCAGCTGCGGAGACTGGATAATGATGTCATCATACTGGACGACCCAAAGGGTAACCATGGAGGCCAACCTAACTATAAAAAATGAATGAAAATTAGGAAAATTAACAAAAGTGGATGAGTGAAAAACAACAGAGAAAAGAATAAACAGAAAAAAAAATAAAAAAATTTGAAATAAAAAATGATAGAAACGGTGCCAGCTGAAGGCAACTAGATAATATTACAGATGCTGCTGCATGTCTCAGAAAATGTTGAATGGGACCCAAAGGGTAACCATGGAGGCCCACCTAACTATAAAAAATGAATGAAAATTATGAAAAATTAACAAAAGTGGATGAGTGAAAAACAACGGAGAAAAGAATAAACAGAAAAAAAAATGAAATAAAAAATTATAGAAACGGAGCCAGCTGAAGGCAACTAGATAATATTACAGATGCTGCTGCATGTCTCTGAAAATGTTGCATCAAAAGATCGTGTAGTATAACTGAGTGAATGAATCATAATATCACTTTCAATGCACATCTGTGCCGATACTCCAGTCCATTGCAATACTGAAGCGGCTGCATCGAATCAGGAAGTCATGCATGAAACACAGGATCTTTTTGGGTCTTGTCAAAGATAATATAAGTGAAAGTTAATAAATCCCTCTCCTTTATGGAGAATACATTGTAGGCTGGTGCGTGTCATTTCAAGTACGTGAGTATGGGTTTAACATGTAAATCTAGTCCCAAGGAGGATATGCGGGCTGGGCTGTGCAAACTTTAGCTGTAGATGAATCAGATCCTAATGTCTCAGCAATACTCAGTAGTGAGGGATCAAGTAAAAATGCACTCAATCCTGTCTGTATGATGGAGCAAGTTGGGTGTAGAGCCTCGTGGGTTTCCCACAGAGGGTCCACCATTGATTATTCTTGTCCAAGCCATGAATTTGATATCTGCCAGATTATGTTTTAGGGCACCAAAATGTTTAGTAACAGGTTGTCTTACATTTTCCTTTTCTTCCAATGTACCGGCAAAGCTTTCCTGATAGAGCATTTGTTGTTATTGATTCGTTCTTTGAGAGAAGTCATCGTTTTGCCCACATAGATGAGTCTGCATGGGCAAGTGATGAAATAACATATTTACTGTAGTAGTCCAAATAGTCTTTGCTATACATGACTTTACCACTGTGAAAATTATTTTTATTTATTTTTTTTCTGTTTTTTCTTTTTTCCATTGGTTTTCACTCATCCACTTTTATTCTTTTTCCTAATTTTCATTCATTTTTTTATAGTTAGGTGGGCCTCCATGGTCACCCTTTGGGTCGCCCAGCATGATGACATCATGCTCCGGTCTCCGCAGCTGGCTGCACACGTGCTGGGCGGCGTGAATCGACCCTTGGGCATCACAGGTGGTCTGGATATCTTGCAGCAGGTATTGTTCATTACATTGGTTGTCCTGATGAAGGTCCCTTGTGGGACCAAAAATGTTTGGTGATTTGAAGCACTTGATTAAATCTCTACTTTTGAAGACTTCACTGTGTGCTGTCTTGTTCTGAATGCCCAGACTGAGTATACTTTGTGATTATTCTATGGGATGTGCACGTTGCCTCAGTATTGAGTATAACTTTAGAGTATGCCACTACCAGTTTCTCTTTTTGTGTGTGTATATATATATATATATATATATATATACTGCTGCTGTAATGTCACAGACATGTCCTTGGTGAATTTATGTGCATTCTTACTGTATAGCTGTAATGTAATATTTGTTTTTTGGTGTCTCTGTGACTTTAAAACAGCAACAATGATTGTGCATCCTTCACTAAATGTGCCCAGAATCATGCAATGCCTGAGCCTTTAGCCATGCTGCTCTTGCAATCTAAGACACCCCTTCACTGGGAATGTTTAAAGAGACTCAAGACTCACCTGTCTACACAAGCCCTATGAATAATAGATTCCATCTGTCAAGCACTCTATTCAATGCCTGCACTGCTTATTGAGCCTGATGTTCTAAGAAATGGAGCAATTCTAGACCAAACCACACCAAAGAGACAAATATAAAATCCCCAAATTCCAGTTGATTACAAAATACCTTATTTAACTCCTTGAATACTAGAGAGGTCTCCAAACATTTCAAAGCAATGCACTGTAGACATCTCTAGCATTCAAGGGGTTAAACGATGAATTTAAAGCAAGGGTAATATATAATCCTCCTTTGGTGCAAGTGGTTTATACCAGATTGTTCTGATTTATTATGCTTACATTGTTTTTAATGCTATATTAACCTCTCTGGCACTCAAAGGGTTAATCCCCACTCCTGTCTAAATCCCTGCAGAAAGATTCATTGCCATTGCCTTCCAACAATTCCCCGACATCCACTACACAATGAAGACAGAGGACAAATCCCATGGGCGGTTCCATGCAGCATTCACTAGTAATTATTATAAGCGTACCTGAGAACTCTCTGTATCTGCCAGGGAGCTCTGGTTTTCAGACTGAATTACTGGGTTTCTGGGGACCAAGGCTGATTCTCCTGTGGTGATGAGTTTATTCTCCTTCCCCACCCTGTTCCTCCCACTTTCTGCCCACTTTTCTTCCTTCCCCCCTTTTCTGCCCACCTCCCACCCACTTTATGTTAAAATATGCTTAAGCCACGCCAGCCCAATTATGCTCCACCTCCTTTATCTTCAAAGAGAAGGAAGACCAATGTATCAGATACACAGCTTTTTACCACATCAAGACATATAGATACCTTTTGGCATTATTAAAGGGTCAGTAATGCCCCATAAAAAATCATTATAGTTTTGTAGAGGTTAAAAAAAATGAAAGTATATGTTACAAAAATATCTCTCAAACCGCTATGCAGTTTGAGAAACAGCAGGAGATCCCGGTCTGGGGACCAGCCGGTGGCTCTGCAGCAGAGCCGAAGTCGCGTTATAGATAAAGAATTACTTCACTGGAAAGGTCTACAAAGTGTGCCTGGTTTGCAAGCACCTTGTAGACCATGCCAATAAAGTAATTCTTTTTATATAACGCGATTTCGGCTCTGCTGAAGAGCCTCTTCGAGTCGCGTGACTTGAATCTCCTGCTGTCAGCTTTAAAGCTGACATCAGGAGAAGGGGAGGGAGGGGGGAACTTTGAAAGCGAATATCTCTCAAACCATAGCGGTTTAAGAGATAGGATTTGTAGCCTAAAGTTTCATTTTTTAACCTCTACAAAACTAAAACGATTTTTTATGGGACATTACTGTCCCTTTAAAGATTAATTATATTTCCCATTTCATAAGTGAACAGGGAAATATGATTAATGTCAGCTCCACTTCCCTGGGCTCACCTCGCTAAGTTTCAGAGCGGTGTATGATTAATTCCTCTGGCACCGCTCCCCCTTCTCTTCTGAATCTTTGTTGCAGCCGGTCACGTGACTCGTCATTGCGATGACATCATAGAGACAGCCCCTTTTAAAATCCAGCACTTCCTTGGCCCAGTGCTTCCCAGTACTTGTTACTAGCCTCTATAGTGTTCCCCTTGTTCCTGTGTCCTTGCTGCTGTATGGATTTCTGCTGATTACCTGTGCTATCCCTGGCTTGTGACCTGACTCCTCTTCTGCATACTCCCTTGTTACTGTACTGCTGGATCTCTGGTGCTGACCCTGGCTTGTGACCTGACTCCTCTTCTGTATTCTCCACTGGTACTGTGCTGCTGGATCTCTGGTGCTGACCCTGGCTTGTGACCTGGCTCCTCTTCTGCATACTCCACTGGTACTGTGCTGCTGGTTTACCTGTGCTGACCTGGACTGCCTGACTATCCTGTTACCTGCATCCAAGTTACCCATTCTCCTATATTGGGGCTTGATCTGTCATATACTCTCCTATATTTGGGATCTCCTTGCTTTGCCTGCTGTTGGGTTCCTATGTGCTGTGGTGTTTTGCCCTGGGTTCACCCAGCATCCCTTTTAGAACAAGTGCTTCTTGCTGTAACCTGCTTAGGTGTCGTTCTTTGCAGGGTAGGTTTCATTAAGCATACATTCCTCCTTTAGCTGGGTATCCCGATTCCTTAAACCACTTGACAATTAAATATGGTGAAAATGCAGCCATTTTCTCTATACACACACACATAGATGCCACATAGATTTATATGGAATCTACTATGGAATGGCCGATGTCGTGCTCACTCATTGACAAACAAGCTAGTGCCACAGATACAATCTGACTGTCACAGTAATCAGGCAAAGAAGGACAGACACACTAATAAAATATAACCACCTTTATTCGAATATACAGTGATCATAATATATGAGATATAGTGATGATAATATCCCACACAACCCCAGACCACTGGATGATAGGCCCAAGCTTCTACCCGGAGCTGCACACTGTGCTATGCACTGCACGACTGCGAGGTACCAGAGACCAAAGGCAACAGGGAGCAAGAGTCGGACAGAGCCGCGGGACACAGAGGCTAACAGTCAGGCAGGCTAGGAGTATATGAAGCAAGTATCAGCCAGAGCCACAGGTCAGACAAGCCAGGGATACATGGAGCGAGACAGGAGCCGGAGGACAGAAAAACCGGGGACTACACAGAGCGACTGAGTCAGCCAGAGCCACAGGTCAGAACCGATGTGCGTAGACAGACAAGCCTGGGTTAACAAGGAGCAAGTTGGTCAGCCAGAGCCACAGGTCAGAACTGATGTGGGTAGTCAGACAAGCCGGGGTTATACACAGAGCAAATTAGTCAGCCAGAGCCACAGGTCAGAACCAATGTGAGTAGTCAGACAAGATGGGGTCATACACGGAGCAAGTAAGTCAGCCAGAGCCACAGGTCAGAACCGATGTGAGTAGTCAGACAAGCACTAGTCATACACGGAGCAAGTAAGTCAGCCAGAGCCACAGGTCAGAACCGATGTGGGTAGTCAGACAAGCCAGGGTCATACTTAGAGCAGATTCTCAGATAAGCACAGGTCACAATGGAGCACAAGAGTAACTAACAGGAACACCACGTAAGGGTCATGACTCCCAGCCCCAGGGATGTTTATAAAGGAGCAGAAGGAGGCAGGACCCAATTAGGCCACCCAGAATAGGCTCATAAACAGGAGTCCATGCTAGTGCCTGTTACCTGATGTAGCAATGAGGAAGTGGCCGGAGGGCATGCTGGCCGGCGGCCATACAGAGGAAAGGAAGCACAGGATAGCCCAAGGGAGACTGTGGTAGTACCCCCCTTAACGACCTCTCCCCCGTGATAGAGGACCAGCACTAAAAGCAGTGTGGGAGTGGAATTCACGGAGAGGGCAGGTGCATGCAGATCTCTCTTAGCAACCCAGGAACGCTACTCAGGTCCATAGCCTTTCCAGTGCACCAAATATTGTACCCGGCCTCTGACCATGCAAGAGTCCAGGATACTTCGTATTCCTCATGGTCCCCCACTTGAATGGGACTGGGACAGATCGAAGCCTTAGTATAACGGTTACAAACCAGAGGTTTGAGTAGCGACACATGAAGCACATTGGAAATGCACATGTTAGTGGGAAGTTCTAGGGCATACGTCACAGGGTTAATCTTGCGGAGAACCCGAAAGGGGCTCAAAATCAGGGAGCCAGCTTTTTACAAGGCACCTGGAGATTGAGATTGCATGAGTACAACCATACTCTCTTTCCCACCCGGAACACAGGAGCTGGTAATCGTCTACAGTCTGCTTGTCGCTTATAGCTCATCGTGGAACTCTGCAGTGATCTCTGAACCCGTACCCATGTGGAGCGGAGTGCCCTCAAGTGCTCCTCCAGAGCAGGAATGTTCTGCACCTCGAATGACTCAGGCAGGAGAGAAGTTTGGGACCCGTAATTAATCAGAAAGGGAGAGTTCCGAGAGGAGGAATTAACTGCACTATATCTGTAACAAGTTTGCCCAGTTGTCATGATGGTCAGAAATGTAACAAGGGAGAAACTGTTCCAGAGCCTGATTAGACCTTTCAGCAGTGCTGTTCGACTGAGGGTGGTAAGCTGAGGAGAAGCTGAGGAGAACAAGAGCTGGATCCCCATCTGACTGCAAAAAGCTCTCCAGAAACATGACACAAACTGGCTCCCGCGATCCAAGACCACCACCTTGGGTATACCATGGAGACAAACTAACTCCTTCGCAAAGATCTCGGTCATCTCCTTGGAGGAGGGGAGTCCCTTAAGGGCCATCTTCAAAAATCTATCCACAATCATAAGAATGATGGTGTAACCCTCAGAGATCAGCAACTCAACCATAAAGTCAGTTGACAAGTGAGACCATGGACACTCCCCATTCGGGATGGGCTGCAGAAGGCTGACTGGCAGGTGCGAGGAGTCTTAGTCCGAGCACAAGTGGAACATGCTGAAACAAATGCGGAACAGTCTGCCTTCATGCTGGGCCACCAAAAGTGTCTGGACATCGACCATATCAGTCGGTCTCTACCAACATGTCCTTTATGGTATGTCTCCAGAAGTCTGGTACGGAGGGATTTGAACACAAAACATCTCCCATTAGGTCTGTCCGCCGGGGAGGAAGCTTAGGCAGCCAAAATCTCCTCGCCCAGCGGAGATGTAATACTGGTGCATATCGTAGCCAAGATGCGGTCGGGAGGAATAACAGGCACCGGAAGAGACTCCTCCTGAGACCCAAATTGTCGAGATAGAGCATCCACTCTAATGTTTTTGGTACCAGGAAGGTAGGAAACCACAAAATTAAACCTCAAAAGGAAGAAGGCCCATCTGGCCTGACATGAAGACAACCTCTTAACCTCCGATAAATATGTGAGGTTTTTGTGATCTGTCAGTATCAGGATTGGAACCGCTGTGCCCTCCAGCAGATAACGCCATTCTTTCAAGGCCAAGATGATGGTATGCAATTACCGATCCCCCACATCATATAAACTCTCAGCCTTCAACAGTTTTTTTAGAGAAAAAGCCACATGGCAGCAATGGTTTATCAGGGCCCGCGCACTGGGACAGCAACGCACCCACACCAGACTCAGAGGCATCCACCTCCAGTGTAAATGGCAGGGAGGGGTTTGGGCATGACAATATCAGGGCCTTAGAAAAGGCGGACTTCAAGTCTTCAAAAGCCTGAAGTGCTTCAGGTGCAAAGTCTGAAGGATTAGCTCCCTTCTGAGTCATGTCAGTGAGTGGTTTCATGACTGAGGAAAAGATTTGTATAAACTTTCTGTAATAGTTAGTGAAGCCCAGGAACCTCTGTATGGCTCTTAGCCCCATGGGAAGCTGCCACTGCAAGACAGCAGACAGTTTTTGCGGATCCATGGCCAGACCAGTGGATGAAATCACGTATCCCAAGAAGGTCACCTGGGATTTGTGCAATTCACATTTCTCTAGTTTGCAAAACAACTTGTTCTCTCTTAGCAGTTTGTAGAACCCGGGCTACATCTGCTCTATGTGCCTCTAAGGTAGGAGAATGGATGAGAATGGATGTGTATATATTGTCCAAATATACTACAGCACAGCTCTGGAGTAGGTCTCTTAAAACTTCATTAATGAACTCCTGGAAGACAGCGGGAGCGTTGCACAATCCAAAAGGCATAACCAAATACTCATAGTGCCCGCTACAAGTGTTAAACGCTGTCTTCCATTCATCACCTTCTCTTATTCATACCAAGTTGTATGTGGCCCTCAAGTCAAGTTTTGTGAAAATTGTCGAGCCTTACGATAAAATAGCTCCTTGATCAATGGTATAGGATAAGCATTCTTTACCATTAGCTTATTTAGGCCCCTGAAATCAGTACATGATCTGAGCACCCCATCTTTTTTCTTAACGAAAAAGAAGCCTGAACCCGCAGGGGAGGAAGACTTCTGAATAATGCCCCTAGATAGGGCATGTTCCACATAGTCCTCCATGGCCTTATTCTCCACTGACAAGAGATAAACTTGGCCCCTAGGAGGTCTGGCCTCTGGTACCAGATCAACAGTACAATCGTAGGGCCTGTGTGGTGGCAATGTACTGGCCTCTACCTTATTAAATACCTCTTTGTAGGCCTGATACTCAACAGGTAACAAGGTAGAGGTACACAATATTCTCGTAGGCTGCTGGAGGCAAGACCTCCATAGAGATGACCACGACAGGATGTCACAGGTTTGCCAATCAATTCTAGGGTTGTGAGTCTGAAGCCATGGAAATCCCAGAATGATGCCATGATAGGGGGAATGTATCACCTGGAACTGTTGTGTCTCCACATGGAGTGCCCCAACCCTCAGAGACAAGGGATGAGTCTCATGAGTAACTTGTGCGGCTGTAGAGGTCTGACGTCAATAGCCTCAATGGTCAACGGAGAGGAGCGAGGCAACAACGGAATATCGTGTTTGGCCGCAAAGTCTGCATCAATGAAAAACCCCACGGCCCCTGAGTCCAGTAGTGCTGGAGCCACCACAGAAGACTCGGCCTAAGATAGTATGACTTCAAAAATCGGCTTGTCCATTACTGTCTCTGGGGACTGTGAAATTCCACCCAGGGTCTGTCCCTTATTTGACCCTAGTTGCGGGTGTTTTCCTGGCCGAATAGAGCAAGCACTCAAAAAATGGCTAGGTTCCCCACAGTATAAGCAAAGGCCCTTCCTTCTGCACCGAGCCCTCTCCTCCTAAGAAAAGCATGTAAAACCTACCTGCATAGGTTCCCCCTCAGTAGGGTCAGAATTAGGAGGTGTGGGAGGTGAGGGAGGACAGGGTGGGCCTGAGAAACTAGGTGCCAACCGGGATAAAGTTTTACACCCATGCGCTTTGAATGAAAGCCTTGAGCGGATTCTTGTGTCTAACAGGATGGTGACTGAGATCAACTCCTCCAGATCACTAGACAGTCCCTGGGCTGCCATCTCGTCCTTAATTGTGTCACACAAGCCCTGGGAGAATGCGGCAACTAGGGCTTCATTGTTCCATCCAACCTCCGCCGCCAGAGTGTGGAACTCTATAGCATAGTCCGTGCGTCCTGCCGTATTGTCATCAGTCATTTGGCAGTGGAGGTAGCTTGCCCAGGAATGTCAAAGACTCTCCGAAACAAGGCTACAAATTCTGTGAAATTGTGGATTATGGGCTTCTCCGGCTCCCATAGTGGATTCGCCCAGGCCAATGCCTTGCCAGATAGAAGGGAGATCAGGAGCCCCACCTTACTTTGCTCAGTAGGGAATGCATGGGGTACCATCTCTAAAAAAAATTCCCAGCTGAATAAGGAACCCCCGAAACATAGCAGGTTCCCCATCATATATTTGGGGTAGAGGAGCGGAGCCAGACAATCCTCTACTTATGCCTGCTTCAGTGGCAGTGGCCACGACTGGTGCAGGTGCTGGGGAAGCCACCAGTTGCGAAGCAAAGCAATCTAGGTTATCCGTGCGATTTAACAGTGTCTGCATAGGAAAAGACAATTGGTCAATTCTCTGGTCTTGAGAATACATCCTGGATAGGATGCTCTGTTTAGGTGGACTGTCTGTACCTTCATTCGACATGGCCCTTACGTACTGTCACAGTAATCAGGCAAAGAAGGACAGACACAGTATTTAAATATAACCACCTTTATTGGAATATACAGTGATAATAATATATGAGATATAGAGATGATAATATCCCATACAATCCAAGACCACCGAATGATAGGGCCCAAGCTCCTACCCGGATCTGTACACTGTGCTATGCACTGCACTACTGCGAGGTACCAGAGACCAAAGGTAACAGGGAGCGATAGTCGGACAGAGCCACGGGACACAGAGGCTAACGGTCAGGCAGTCTAAAGGTGTATGGAGCGAGTAGTCAGCCAGAGTCACAGGTCAGACAAGCCAGGGATACACTGAGCGAGATAGGAGCCGGAGCCAGAGGACAGACAAACCGGGAACTACACGGAGCGACTGAGTCAGCCAGAGCCACAGGTCAGAACAGATGTGGGTAGTCAGACAAACAGGGATCATACACAGAGCGAGTAAGTCAGCCAGAGCCACAGGTCAGAACCAATGCGGGTAGACAGACAAGCCGGAGTTAACAAGGAGTGAGTTAGTCTGCCAGAGCCACAAGTCAGACAGATGTGGGTAGTCAGACAAGCCGGGGTCATACACAGAGCGGCCATGACTCCCAGGCCCAGGGAGGTTTATAAAGGAGCAGTAGGAGGCGGGACCCAATTAGGCCACCCAGAATAGGCCCATAAACAGGCGTCCGTGCTAGTGCATGTTACCTGATGTAGCAATGAGGAAGTGGCCAGTGGCCATACAGAGGTAAGGAAGCACAGGATAGCCCAGGGGAGTCTGTGATACTGACTATTGATGAATTGGTGATTGAGGAAAATGCATAGGAATACATGGAAATTAAGGATTTTCTTGTGCATTTAGCCATTCACCACTTGATAAATCTGCCATTTCAGTTCCACTGGCTTTAGCTTCCACCTCCAGTGGCTTCTCTTGAAGGTATACACTACAGTGTATGATCGTGTTTGTGCAAACCAGTAAGCACACGTTGCCATCATTAAGACTTTAATAGCAAGTACCATACGCCTGCCCCATACCATGTACAGGAAAGAAAGTTACACCAGTATTCTCTGTGCCTCGCTTAAACAGGTCAAAGGGGAACAGATACCCCCAAAACAGCCATAGACTTCTCCACTTACCTCACCTTGATGCAAGCAGTGTTAAGGGGAGAATTATTAGCATAAATTGCTTAGAAAGTGTGTATTAGGTAGGCCTAGGGCTAGGAAATTGATTATATTACCTGTTTTTATGAAGAATCATATATTTAGTTCAACTTCTCCCTCATTATTCTTTCAGTGATATTGCCATTGTTTTTTAAATGATATTAAAGGGATAATAACCCCCCGAACAAATTGACGCCAAAAGCAAGCAATCATGCAAACACACTGAACTCCCTTATTCCCATCTCTCAAACCTTTATGGTTTGAGAGATGTAAGACAAGAAAGACCTCCGCTCCCTCCCCTTTCTGCCTGACGAGCTGTAAAGCTGTCAGAGGCAGAATCCGGTCGACCGACTTACGGCGGTTCTGCAGCAGCTCTGTCATCTAGATATCTCCGTATAATTACTTCATCGGAATGGTCTACAACATGTGCTTGCAAGACAGGCACAAGTTTTAGACCATACCGATGAAGTAATAATACGGAGATATCTAGATGACAGCGCTCCTGCAGAGCCGCCGTCTGGTCCTGGAAGCAGGATCTCATGACGTGATGAGAAGGGGGAGGGAGCGGAGGTCTTTATTTTATTACATCTCTCAAACCATAACGGTTTGAGATATTGGAATAAGGGAGTTCAGTATGTTCGCATGATTGCTTGTTTTTGGCGTCACATTGTTCGGGGGGGTTACTATCCCTTTAACCCAATGAATAGTAGAAAGCTCTCCAGTACCATTCTTAGGATGGCCTTGGGGATCTCTTTAGCATCCAAGGGGTTAAAGTGATAGTAACACTTTGATAAAAGTAACTTTAATTCTGTAGGTATTAAAAAAAATAAATTAATTGCACCCAGTCCTATCTCTCAAACCATAAGCTTTCAAAGTTCCCCCTTCACTCCCCATGCGCTGACATCAGCTTTCTGTGTTAGAGAAGGAGATCCTGTCCGCAGACCGTCCTGCGGCTCTTCAGCAGAGCTATAATCACACTAGTTAGATAGAAATACTTCATTTGAATGGTCTACAACATGTGCTTGCAACCAGGCACACGTTGTAGACAGTTCAAATGAAGTAATTCTTTCTAACTAGAGCGATTACGGCTCTGCTGAAGAGCTGCAGGACGGTCTGTGGACTGGAATCTCCTTCTCTAACACAGAAAGCTGATGTCAGCACACGGCGATGGAAGGGGGAATTTTGAAAGCTTATTTCTATCAAACCACAGAGATTTGAGAGATAGGACTGGGTGCAATAATTTGTTTTTAGTACCTACAGAATTAAAGTTACTTTTATTAATGTATTACTATCACTTTAAAACACAACAAAAATGAATTGGGATTTTTATATACCTAAATACTGTGTACCTGATGCTAACATATGTAAAAAACATAATTTTGTTTTCTGAGCCTAAAACCTAGTCTTAGATATGCTCTGAGGAAGTATACATGCCAGCCTTTTCCAGGGCTCCTATTTATTGTCTAGGATTATCTGTGTATGAATTGATATAAGATAACAACCTTTCCTTCAAGGTCTCCTAGGTAAAACACATAAATGAGAGCCCCACCTCCCCAGTTCGGACAGGAAAAACCAACCTCATAAAAGGACTTCTCATCCAACCATGCTTCAATATTTTTTCTTGGCCTTCCTGGTGGGCATTGTGTTCTACTCTTATCTTCTAACTTTTTATATCAACCCATTGAGTGACAGAGATGTATAAAATGCATTATTCTGCAATGTATTAGATACTAATCTGGAATTCAAAGGATTAAAGGCCCAGTTGGGTATGGTGCTGGCTTCCAGCCTTGTCCCTTAAGCAGTGCAGTGCTAAAGAAGGATATCTTCTCTTGCTTCATAACTTCTGGTGTTGAGGACTCCACTGGATCTCTTTGGTTTTCCTCAATAGAAGTGGACTGTTGGACTTGCCCTTCCTTGGCTGCTGATCCAACATCCCTGCTCCTTCCGGTGGAATGGAACTGAAATACATGCACCTCTCATAATTCCAGGCTATGAACTGCACAGATCAGATTTTGCTTGCCAGCTTACTCTAGTGGGCTCCCATCTGGAGAATCTGCTCTGCATGTGGGACCCTTCGTGTTTTAATTATGGTGGGTTTTGCTGCGTTTTTTGCAGCAGCCTCTCCTCCTTATTTTTCCTTTTGTGGACATCAGTTCCCCAAGAAAAAAATGGCTCTAGCAGTTTTCAGCTCTGCAAACTGGGATACTGTTAGATACTATGGGCCTTATTCGCAAAAGAAAAGAGTTTCAATTCTTGAACAAACCATTTGCACTAAAGGGAAGAAATAATGATTTCCCCCTGACATGATCATGGTCATGAAAACATTGCTTTGCAATGTGCTGGCGACGCCTCAAACATTTCAGGGGCTAAAAGCATCTCAAGCAATGCACTTATGGTTATTTAACAAGGTAGCCAGAGAAAATCTACTAAAGTCAGTTTACATGCTTTGCTTGGCAGTGGCTTTCATGTGAAACATCCATGGATAATATTCTTATAGAAATCAGCTCCAAAAAGTGTTGCCAACAGCAAAATGCAGAGCATTATGGTTAAATCAGTTGGCAGAAACAAGCCAAAAATGATGTGAGAGGCTCTGAGTACGAACAAAAGCACAATAGCCTGTTCTCCGGCTAGTCACCGCTCAAGAGCATCACATTTTAGCTCTCTAGTGCCATTACAGAGGAGAAATTTCCACATACATATTAGACTAATCCCGCCCATAAAGGCGGTCCAGTACCAAAATGATGGGCAAGTCTACTCTGCACGGAAAAAACAGCTAACCCCAGACGTACGTTTCGGCCTTATTTTGGGCCTCGTCAGTGAGGTGCAGCTGGCTTCCCTAGGCACTGAGAGCAAGGGGTCCACGTCTGGATTACCCTTTACACTTAGGGAGAGACCCTTATGGGCGGGATTAGTCTAATATGTATGTGGAAATTTCTCCTCTGTAATGGCACTAGAGAGCTAAAATGTGATGCTCTTGAGCGGTGACTCGCCGGAGAACAGGCCATTGTGCTTTTGTTCGTACTCAGAGCCTCTCACATCATTTTTGGCTTGTAAATCAGTTGGCAGCAAACTTTTCATCAAAGAGTAAACTCTTTGACGTGCCTGACGAAGGCAACTTCTTATTTGAGGAGGTTTTAGACATTATTTTCATAGTCTCTCAGTTATGACCACGTTCCTGCCTTGTATTTACCCTTTCTATAGTTATAGAATTCTTCCAAAGTCAAGACACCAGCCAAAAAGCATTTTACATCCAAGATAACAGGTCCCAAAGATAACATTACAAGGAGAAGACTTCAGCAAGTCCTCTCTCAATGGCAAGACATTACCAAAGGATCTTCGGTACTGTCCATCATACGAGAAGGCTAAAGATTAGCTTAACTTTGCTCCCCCCTTCCAGATTTGTCACTTCTCAGGTCCCTTGCTTCAATCAACAGAGGCAAATACTTTATACAGACATACTGGAGCTATAGATGCCAAGAATAATATACAGTACCTTGTTCTGAGCACATTCCACAAGAAAGATATTTATGCTACAGTCTTTTTGGAACCAAAGCATCCAGGCTTCCATCATGTAGTGAATTTTACCTTCCCCAACCTCTTTCTCTGCAGAGAACATTTCAAGATGGGGGGGGGGGTTGGGCAGTAGCCTTCAAATTGTGGACATAATGTTAGCCATACATTACATGTTCAAGATGATATTTGCATGTTTTCATCAATGTAGACTGACAAAAGTATCTAATATTGTCAATCAAGAATATTTCCTACATCCATCACTTGCTGTTTAAAGCTCTACCATTCGGCCTCTTGTCAGTGCATAGTTTTTACCAACATTATGATAGTGATGGAAGCATCAAGAGTGCAATGTAGCTGTTATACCCTACCTGGATGACTGGCTCATCAAAGCTCTCTCACCTGACCTGTTTCATTCAGAAGACCAGCACCTTTCAAAAGACTTCTTGCTTGTTTGTCAACTTCATTTGTACCTCAAAAAGGGTCACAGCAAAGCTTCTAAAGCTACCATTTATATATGGGTACATCTGCTATCACAGAAGAGCATAGAGCACAGTATATGGATCCTTTTGCACTCATTAAGGCTCAGTCCACCAGAGCTGTGGCTATATCACTGGCAAAAAAGGTGAAAGCTTCAATAGAGCATACTTATAGAGTTGTGGCCTGGCAATGTGTCTCACCTTCAATAAGTATTATTATCTGGATATACAGGCTTCAGAAGAGGCTGCTTTAAGCCATACATTTTTGGAAGCAGCTTTGTAATATGTTCCAAGACTATTCAACTTTGTCTCTCAACAGTGTCTGCTGCCCAGGAGACTATGAAGGAAAGACAGGAGTTTTCTTACATATCTTTTTCCTTCAGAAGTCCATAGGCAGCGCATAGACTTCACACCCGTTAATGTTTTTTCCCCCAAGTAAAGTATATTTTTGCATCAAATATTTGTGTCTCGTTCATTTTTGTTCAAACACTGAGGGATGGTGGGTTTGGGAGATCCTTTTATAAATTTGATTTTTTCCTGTCCTAATTGGGGAGGGTTAACTATCATAATGTTTCACACTATTGTGCAACCAACTAAAGAGCACATTAACCATGTTGCCATGAAGAAAAGAGCGAAATGAGAATCTCACCCGCATCAAAAGGGCAAGATTATCATGTTGTGGGCTTAAGTGTTGCTCATTTGAGTGCTCGCATACAAAACAATACAGTACATTCTTAGTTGATAAATGGTGCATTATTTAATAATGATTAACTCCTTAACTACAAGCAGGACCTACCAATGGTAAAGCATCTTTCTCTGATGAGCAGCACTTCACGCTGCAGGGTGCATAAGGGTACCAGATAGCTTCTCCTGTCTCATCGGGGTGCAGCTCTTGTATTCTTCAGTAAATATTTCACTTCTAATTTATAACCCGTTAGCCGCTGGACGGACCAGCATTGTGTAGAAATAAATTAGAGGTGAAATATTTACTTCTCATAATTAAGGGGTTAATTGTTTTTAAACAATGCACCATTTAGCAGCTGAGATTGTATGCGGGCACTCAAATGAGTGACACTTGAGCCCACGACATGAGAATCTCACCCTTTTGATGCGGGCGAGATTCTCATGTTGCCCTTTTCATCATGGAGACATGGTTAATGCTGTCTTTAGTTGGCCACACAATAGTGTGCAACATTTTAAAAGGATACCATTGGGGACATGGGGTTCTCTCATCTGTGTTTGCTACCTACCTGAAGGAAAAAGGATTGACAGTTAAAGAAAATTCTGTATTTCTGAATAAAAGAGCAGTGGACATTAATCACAAACATTTAGCTGACAGCTTTTATCTCTCAATACAAATAGTGTAAATCATATCAAACAAATACATTCTGAACAGGAAAATGTACATATGCATTTACAAGCAAGTGTAGGATTAAATCTTAACAGTGTAGCCTATGAATACATTTTTTACATATGTTAGCTGTATTTATGTGATATTTAAAGTTATATTAATCTATTTCATTTGTTGATGTTAGTGTTTAGTCATTAAGAGCTTATATCATGAAAAACAGAAAACACATGTTTCAGCTTAAAAATAAAAAGCTGGCCACATAGTTATAAGCAAATCACCGTAAAGGTTACCTCTTGCTAGGACAGCTCCTGCTTTTGTTTGTATTATTGTAGTGCGAGCAGGAAAGAAAATCAGTGAGAACGGAATTCCAGGAGTTGAACAGTTATTGCAACCAGTACAAACAAATCAACCATGAAATCTCATCTCCTGAGCCGTTATCTCACTGGAACAACCGCTTTAGCTTTATTCTCTGGCAGGACAGCATATGACCCCTTAAATGCCACTAGGGAGGGTAGTGCAGTCTAGCATTAAAAAGAATGTTTTGAATTATTGAGGCTGCTGTACTATGAAAGACAGGAGTAATTCTGAATGCAGAGGATGGTTACATTTTTAATCCTTTCAATGCCAGAGGGGTACGCAATGCATTGCGTTGAGTACCCCACAGGCACTGAAAAGGTTAAGACTGAAGCCCCTTTTAATTGTCATACCCCCCACCACACACACACACATACACGAACACACATACATGAATATATACATATGGGCACAGCATAGATATACATAGATTGTGCCCAAGACAGTAGTTTAAAGTCAGCCTAAGGGGATCACCCCCACATTTTGTTCATAGGGAACAAACTGTCATTGATGTAAATGGGGCTTTTAACCACTGGAATGCTATAGATGTCTCCAAATCATTCAAGGGTTAAAAGCTTCATTTAAAGTGATAGTAATACTTAATATGTAAAAAATATATATATTCTAGTGTTTATCCCCCTGAGTAAAACAAGGGTACTCCCACTGCTGAAAGGTGTTTTATTCAGAAGTTATTACAGCTCAAACTTGAATTTTTTAGGTGCTATATCACAGTGGCCTGAGATTGTACAGAGGCGCTGTTGCTACACCAGGCTATGGACCGCTCTGGTCAGTTGACCATAAATCTCCAGAGGATGGTGTAGCAACAGCACCACTAAACAATTCAGGCCACTGTGATATTGCACCTAAAAAATTCAAGTTTGAGCTGTAATAACTGTTGAATAAAACATCTCTCAGCAGTGGGAGTAGCCATGTTTTAACCATTTGAGTACCAGAGTGGTACGGAATGCATTGCTTTGCAATACATTCCATACCACTCTGGCACTCAGCGGGTTAATCAGGGGAATAAACCATGCTTTTTTAATCAGGGGAATAAACCATATATATTTTTTACTTTTTAAGTATTACTATGCCTTTAAATCAATAGGAGTTTGAGAATATTTTATTTGTCCCCCATGGTGCAGTTGGTTTGCTCCAGAATCACTCTAGTTCTTTTTAATACCTTAGCCTCAGTATCTTTCTACTGAACTGTATTAGGACGAGAAGATGAGTCCCTCTTGGGATCTCTAATCACAAAGCTATAGCTCAAAGATCAGCAAGCTTTTGCTCCAAATCTTTTTTCTTCAACAAGTCAATGTCGACAAATGATCAGTGCCTTTTAAATTTAGCTCAGGGACATCTTGCCTCTCTTGTGTCCTTCTGCCCTCCTTCCTCTCTCATTTCAGGTGTCTGTCAATTCAGTAGTGGGGAGGGAGCTGGGAGATCTGAGAAAGAATGAATATGAGAAAGGATGAATGAATGCAAAGGGGAGACACAGGGCTGGAGAGGAGTGACTGAAGATCCCTAACGAGGAAGAGGGCTGCAGCAAGGATGGAGGAAAGAGATAACCAAGTAAACAAGAACATAGATAACAAGTGGCCATATAAAGCTACATGTTCAAGCACAGAAAATGGAACAGTAATAAAATAGTGAGCCAGAAAGCAGGTTACTGGGCAGACAGGAGAGAAAGCAAAGTTATAATAAGGGGCACACTGCCAGTATGTGGGGGGAAGCCTCCTACGCTGCTATGATTTTAACACTTCGCGTGTGAAGTAAAGTAATGCATTAGGCAACCCTCTGGCATACATGCAAATTCTCAGTGTCTGGCCATGAAGCTCAGGATGTTTTTACTTCTGAACAACCAGATTTTTTCTTCACTGCAGAAAATGTTGATTGACAATAAAGAAGGCCAGTAACAATGCAGGCACACATATAAACACAGTTATGTTGCAATACCTCAGCCAGTAAGATCCCACATTCCCCAGTGCTCTTCAGTCAAAAATAAGCTGCCAGCCTGCTCCTGGCAGCAACGAAGTGACTGAAATTTAGATGTAGGAAGAACTTTTGTTTTTACTAAATCCTCTGAATGCTGGAGTGATGCAAAAGGCAATGCGTTGGAGGCCATGGGTGTCAGTGCGAGGGGAGGCAAGAGGGGTCATTTGTCCCTCTTGCACTTACCCGCCCTCCCCAGGGCCAGATTAACATAGAGGTTGGGTGGGCTGACCCAGGGAGGCGTAGTCTGGTGTTGACCCCCTGGAGAATTTTCGTGGACACCCATATTGGCCTTTCTAACATTTCTAAAGCAATGTGTTCTGTACCCCTCTGGCAGTCAAAGGGTTAAAAAGGATATTGACCTGTATATGCTGCAATTCTGGAGCAAATCAATTGTACCTCAGAGGACAGAGGACCACAGAGGACAAATAAAAATTCCCATTTTTTAAATGGGATTTTAAACCTCTTGGACGCTAGATAGGTTTCAACCTCTCTGGCATTCAACGGGTTAAATCATTGGGAGCTGGGGGATTATCTTCCCTCTGTGGTACAGCTCCAGAATTGTACCACATTTATACGTTCGGTCCAATACCACATAAATATAAATAGGGACAATACCCTTTTAAAAGTCAATTAATTCTTATGCATATAAGCCTCAAAATGTGCTTCACCTATTAATATGTAGACAGCTAAGTGTGACAATGTGACTCATTTATGCAATCTCCTAATAAGTGATAAGTGCAATGTATGCCATCAAGCCCAGTTCTCCTATTAATCAGAGTAGGCAACTGTCAAAAGTGTCACATTTTGAGGAACACCTCAGCTGTGCTGGGTACACACATTCTGAGCTATCCCAATCCTTCTACATGAGATACCATCTCCAGTTTATTTACCAGTTTACATACCTTTTCTTCGCTTTTAATTAACTCACAAGAGGGCAACATGAGACCCTCCAACTGATTGGCTGGAGGGGGATGATGGGAGTTGTAGTTCATCAGCAGCTGGAGGGCCTTGTGTTGCCCATGTCTGAGTTACAGTGCTTTGAGAACCAGGAAGGTATCCAACATATTGCAGTGATTTGTAAAGCAATATGTTGGAGACCTCTTTAGCAGCCAAGGGGTTAGGACATTTTTTTGTACTTATATGTTTTAGGATATTATTATTTTCTATTCTGGACTACATTGCATAGGTCTAAGGGCAAGGCCATGTAAGGAGTGGGATGTGGCAAAGAGACAAATAGAAAAGCCCATGTATTTAACCTGGGATTTTAATCCCGTGAATGCTAGAGAGGTTCAGGGCACCACCGCTGTCTTATAGTTCATTTGCCAATGGCACGTAGAAAGGGACGATTTTCCCAAATAAGCAGAGTAGGCAAATGCCTAGTACTCCAGATTCTAAGGGGAGCCTCAGATGTGCTGGCCACGCCCACACTCTGAATTGCTGGTGTGGTCAGAGCAACCTCATTGTCTCTCTGCACAAGATTATATACTCCTTTAAAGGCTATTTTAACCCCTTGGATTCTACAGAGATATCCAACACATTGTGAAGCAATGCTTTGGAGATCTCTGTATCAACAAAGGGGTTAAATATTTTTTTCTGTGCCAGAAAATAGTTGATGGGTCTGGGGGCGGGGTCATGTGAGGACTGGGGTGTGTGGTCATGGGAGGGACATGCTTAGGGGCATGTAGGATGTAAATTCAGCCCTGCGCAAGAAAGAGAAAAGTATATGTGTGTGTGTGTATAAGCTAAGCTGCAGCCATTGCTAACCCACTGCAAGCCTAGCTGAGGTAATGGACCATAAAATGCCAGGCTGGTTCAGTGCAGGTTGGAAGATATTACCTATAGCACCTAGTATTCCCAGGAGACTGAGAGAGAGATAGTGAGAGTTTTCATATGTTCCACAATCAAAATGAGAATAAAGGGCATATTGTGCACAGCATTATCAATAAACATATATCTGAAAGTCAACTGTACCATTTTTGCTAGAGCCTTCATAGAAAAAGTGGTACCCTATGCAGGTGTATGTGGCACACTATAGCACCAAGTCACATTGGCTGAGAAGCTCTCCATTACTACCAGTCTGAATTAATAACTCAATCAATAACATACAATAATCTCTGGATTTTGGAACACATAATATTTAAATGGATACCCTTTTGATTTCTTGGTGATAACAGGGTGAATGTATGATGTTGGTGTCATGCTAAATCAGGCTCTGCAATCAATTTTTAGTTCCCATCCTGCCTAACACCAATTTACTAAGCTACCTATGCCAAAAGGAATGCCACTAATTCCATTTGTGCCAGGTAGATGGCAACTGGGCAGTCAATTGGTATTTCATGGTGTTTCTGACCTCTGCAGCCTGTTTAATGCTGTGTATTAAAGATAGCGGAGAGGAAATTATATGATTTAATTCTCTGAAAACCAGAAGGATATGCAATGCATTGAGAAAACCAACTGGCACTCAAAAGGGTTAACACCATTTCACTGTACATGCTGTGGGGCTGGTGTACGGGGCTTGCTTGCATTAACCCTTTGAATGCCAGAAGGGTATGCAATACATTGCTTTGCAATGTGCGCTTCACACAAATGGTTAACGCTTGTGAAGCCTGTCCTCTTGTATGCACTACAACATTTATACTCTAAAGTGCTGCCACACACTGGCATTGGAGTCCAATGCAAACCTCCCAAGTGTCCAACTTTAGGAAGGACAGACCCTCTTTTAGACCCAAATCCCTCTGTCCCTCTTTCCCACCCTGATGTCCCTCTTTTTAGGAGATCAGACTGTGTGATGTGTGTATAAGTGTATCACATTGCTCCACAGCAATAAACCTCACATTAATGTTTGTTTAACCCCTTAGGGACCCTTGACGTACCAGGACCGTCAAGGGTAAATTTGCTCGAAAGACCCTTGACGGTCCTGGTATGTCACGTACTTTTTACTTACAGCGCTCTACCGGGAGCGCTGTAAGTAAAAAATAGGGCATGAAATAGACCGCTCCAAGATCGGAGCGATCTGTTTCAAGCCCCATAGTGACGCGCCGATACACGTGACAGGTCACGTGTACCGGCTCGTCAAAGTGCCCCTATGCGGACGTTATGGGACGGAAATGTCCCATAACGTCCGGTCCTTAAGGGGTTAAACATCAGTATGTGTTTATACATTAGTCTGTGTAAAATACTTTAGTCTTGTTATGTCACATATTAGGTTACACAAGGAGATGTCAATAGGTCATGAAATAGCCTAAACATTCTCTGTAATGCCCCACCCACCAGCCACGCCCACAGCAACACCCTAAACCACAAGTGTCCCTCTTTGGCAATTTGAAATGTTGGGAGGTATGCCAACGTCACTGTGGGTACACTGGTGAATTCTTATATTCATCCCAATGTCTCTTTAACCCTTTGATGACCAGGAGATTGTGAAATGAATTGCAACACCCCTCTGGTCCTCAGTGTATTAAACAACAAATAGAAAGAGAGGGACATTTGCACAAATTCAAAACGGAGCAGATCTGGGGAAAGTAACAGCACGTAGGAGACATTTATCATTTCCACTCAGTTGAGTTTCAACCATTTGAATGCCAGAGATGTCTATAGCCAGCTGCTTTGCAATGTGAACTTCTGTAGCATTCAACGGGCTAAAAATCCTAATTAACCCTCTGAGTGCCAGAGTGCAATGCATTCCGTACCACTCTGGCACTCAAAGGGTTAAATCAAGAAGTCATTATTTTCTCCCTGTGACGCAGTAGGTTTGCCAAAGAATTGCTCGACTTGCCGTTTCTGTATATGTTCCTATGTACACAGAGCACTAATCTGTGGCGATTATATAGTTTGAGGATTTGGCTCAAAACTGAGGCAAACCTACCGCACCACACGGAAGAAATAAAAATGTCCATTTACATAGAGCTTTTGACCTCTATGACTATACAGATCTGGAGAGCTCTCTAGTATTCAAAGGTTTAACCCTTTGAGTGCCAGAGAGGTATCCAGCCTTAGATACCTCTCTGGCACGCGGAGGGTTAAAAGCCCTATTTAAATACATGATACCTTTTGGACTGTATATTTGCCTCCTGTGGTACATATGGTTTGCCACAGTATTGGTCCAGATATTTGTAGTACATCAGCCTCCTGTCCATCAGGAGCCATTTCAGTAGCTGATTTTTCAAAACTCCCCTGTTAGCCCCTGTCTATAAATTTAGAAGGGGGGAATGGAAACGCTCGTGACGTCACCGCCCCTCCGGTGAGCCTTGTCCCAGCGGCGTCTGGTGTTGCAGGAGAGGGGCAGGCACAGGGAGGGAGCTAATGAGGAGGGAGAGCCACGCACACCAGCAGCTCCTCAACTTCAATCCCTTCTTCTTCTCTCCCTGAGACATGTCCTGACAACTTGGAATGTGTTCTCTTTCCTGGATTTGTTCATTTGAGTATTTTCTTTTAATTGTGGGCTCTTCTTCCTTCCTTGTGTACAATGTGCTATAATTTAAGATTTTGCTGGTGATGGTGAGACAGGATTGTGGATTGCCTGACTGTACTGGGATCACTTTTTCCTGTGGCTATGCTAAAAAGAAAACGGAGGGGGGAAAGTACTCACTTTGCAAGAAGTCGATTAGCTAAAGCTGATGGGGAATCAATGAAATAGCGTAAGATCTGGAACAAGAATAGAAGATCCAGCTGGTCTGGTGAGTTTTCCATTTATATAATCGGTTTATCATTTTTTGTAAAGATAGCAAAACATCTCATGAGAAAATGGCAATGAAATACATAGTCGTAAATGTAAACACCGGTATACACATTCACAGAAGCATTTAGATTGTGTATTAATGGAAAAATGCAATCTGTAAAAATAAAAACGGATACATTATTTTTGTGTACAACTTCGCTTTGAAGATGTTGCAGGTAACTTAATGTATTGTAGTGCAGCGACCTCTATCTGACTTGAATGGTATAACAGCCTCTTCTAACGCAAAGTTATCCACTGTTTCTTCGGTGTTAAGATACATAAATTTACTTATTGTAGGAAGGGGTCCAGGAGACACGATTTGTATTCGAGTAGGACTAAAATGATGAATTTTCAACGGATGTTTACACTTTTAAGCAGGGCCGTATTGGCATCTTTCCCCAAAAATATTAAAAGACACTATTTTATACTGTAGTTTTCTTAAAACAAAACCCAAAAAAACTACCCCCTTAACCATTTGACTGCCACAGGGGTAAGTAAACGCATTGCTTTGCAATGCGTTGCATACCCCTCTGGCACTCAAGGGGTTAAATGTCTGAATAATTTCCCACCCCTCTGGCATTCAGATGGTTAAGACAAAATCAAAGTAATTATGTATGGATTAGATAGATAGATAGATAGATAGATATCCTATATAATAATTGGCTAGGATGTTTGTCAGAAGCCGTCATGCGCAGTAGAGACTGCGTGCGTTCGGGCAGTCTCTACTGCACATCGGGTGAGTGAGGTGACGCAAGACTGCATCTCGTGGAGCAGTGAGGTAGCAGCCGCTTAACCCTTTGAATGCGAGAGGGGCATGCAACACATTGCAAAGCAATGCGTTGCGTACCCCTCTGGCACATAAAAGGTTAACATTACCCGGACCTTGGCCTGTGTACACGGGCTTTTACACTAATATATATATATATATATATATATATATATATATATATATATATATATATATATATATATATTTATACCTATATATTAGAACCTTTTGTAATATCATGTGTTTTCCATATATAGTGAGTTTTTAAATATCCCATTCAGATTTATGGAATACCTTATGGTAGAAATAGTGTAGAGATAATATTTCTTTAAATCTCTTATGAGTGTTGCTTAATTAAAATGTATATGAAGGTTTTAGTTCAACCTATTTATTTCTTTATATCCTCAAATTATAGTCCGTGGCTAAATGCACATCATTTAGTGTAATGGAATTGGATGTGTGACAGATGTAAGTTGATTAAATATTCATAGGTTCACCATTACTTACAGTTCTTGGTCTCATAAGAGCCCTTTCCTTCACAATTTTCTATTTATGCAGATTTTTTTTTCATTTTCAAATAAGCCACCTGATTAAAGCATTTATGCCAAATATAGAAACATACCATCTATAGTTGTAAATAATATAATACTGATAACCATTCAACTATTTCTACATGTACTGTAGCATATGTTAACCCACTGAAGACCGGGGGTATGTAGTGCTTTGTAAAACAATACGTTGCACACTTCTTTGGTCCTCAAAGAGTTAAATTGTGTTATCTGGTGCAGGGGTATGTATTTATATTCATATGTGTATGTATATATAATAACACGTAATATATAATGTTTCTCAATTTGTGTAAATATGCAACCCTTTACTGAAAACTATCCAGGACATTCTTGAAAAAGAGAGAAATCTCAATGTATTCTTCTTTGTAAAACATTTTCTAAATAAATAAAATAAATATAGTACAGGGGTGAGCAACCTGTGGTGCTCTAGCTGTTGATATTCCATATCTTCTTCAGCTGGCTGATGGGAGCTGTAGTCCAACAACACCTTATAAATCACAGTCTGCTAATCCATGATTTTAGGATGTATTGTTGAATTTCATATTATTTTTACAGACATATACTTTTTTTTAATAAAGAGTTAAATGAAATGCTGTTTCACAGATGGATACTTCTTATAACTGTTTATTGCTCCTTTAAAAAACTTTCTTCACAAGGGCAAACAGAGAGGGAATTTTCAGTAACCCAGCAACAACCTTTGCACTCATTGGGCTTTACGTATAAAAGCACAGTGGAGCTGTTAGGGTGCGCACCAATTGCACAATGGTAGACAAATATAAATTCCCACTGATTGAAATGGGGCTTTTAACTCATTGAATGCTAGAGAGGTCTTCAACACAAAGTGTAGTAGACCTTTCTAGCATTCAGGGGATTTAAATCCCCATTTTAAGCTATGTATTTGTATTTATCCTCAGTATACTATGGTTTGTCCCAGAACAGCACCATTTTGCTTTTATACATAAAGCCAAGAGATACAAAATGGTATTAACCACAATAAAGGCAATGTTTTGATGCTGTTGCACAAACGACTTTGCCATGAGGTGAGAAACCCACAGCCCTCTAGGTGTTGTTGGACTACAAACAGCTGACTGGATGATGAGAATTGTAGTCTAACAGCATCTGAGGGAGAGTCACAGGTCACCCACTTCTGGACTATGGTCAGGTAGCTGTAATGGCTTTTGATGCAAATTAATTCTAGGTAATGTAATTACAAACCTATTTTATTTTGTGGGTCCTTCACTCTAGAAATACTGGATTTTCCCCACTTTAACTCCTTGGATTCCAGAAGCATCTCTAGTGTGTTGTACGAGCACCTAAAATGAAATTGAGTTATATAATTTTAAATATCATATATTTCCAGCTAGCATCTGTAAACATTGGTTCTTTTAGATCTCTAAATTCAAATTATAGCCTTCCATTTAATATAATTGTACACTGCCCTATTCAAATACCAGTGGGTTAACCCTTTCAGTGCCGTAGCTGTACGCAATGCATTGCAAAGCAATGTGTTGTGTACCCCTCTGGCACTGAAAGGGTTAACTTTGTTTATGCAGTTTTTCTACAGCAATAGCCAAGGCAGCTAATTTATTGAGTTTAGTACTCACCTCTCTTGTAATGAGAAATGCTTTTATCTTATTGCAGGCTATTCACAGTCAATACAGTACTATCACTTCCTAAACCCTGTATCAAGAATAATGTACTAACAGGAGTCACAGAACCCTGAGAAAGGCAGGAATGACTGCTCCCATAGAGCACATATAAAACTAAATTTCAAGCCTCTGCAAGCAAATAGATAATTTGTATAGGTGAAAGCAGGAATTACAGCATATTTAAATGCATATGAAACCAGATCATATTAAGTGCTAGTGTTAGTGTTGTTTTAACTTATTAAGCAGTTTGGACTTTGAAAATAATTCTCACTCGGGCGACTGAGGAATAAAATTGATTCACAAATTGTTACTGCAATAATATTAACTCTTTGAGTGCCAGAAAGGCACTCAAAGGGTTAACTCCCTTGGATGCTAAAGAGGTCTTCAATACAGAGATCTCTTTAGTATCACAGAAGTTAATTCTTACACAGATACATTAAAATCCTTTTTTTCAGTTGCCAATATAAAAACAAGAACAAAAAGGAACATAACTCCAGCTATTAGATTTAGTAAACTTGTTTTAACAAGAGTAGGACTGTGTGTTTTCTTGATAAATGTATCATGCGGTTGGAATGGCTGCCCTTGTTCCCATAACATCACCACAATTTGGCCACAAGCGATCACTTATTAGACTTGCTACAATAAATCACTTCTAACACTGCAGCCATTGATGCAGCCTGGGTAACATTAACTTGTCTACATTTCAGTGGATTTAAAACCTACTTGAGGAAATTGGGTTGACCAAATGGTGAATCAAAACTTAACGCTAGGTGTTAAACTTTCAGCACTGTCAGCCATAACTATGTTTACTTATCTTGACTTCAATCTGTTTTTTTTCTAACCCTCCTGTGATTTGAGTGATGGTGTGAAATGAGGGTGGTCTGTGTCTGCATTTCCTTCCATCAATACAGACTCTGTGGTATTTTACATTTCTCAGAGGCTGGAAAGCTTTTTCTAGAATTTGATATGTAGCTGTTAACTCCTGTGGGGGGATATACTAATTCATCAATGCAGTTCATTTTTTTGCAATGATACTTTTGCTTACAGATCATGCACCTGCTTCAGTGATTAAAAGGCAATTATCACATAGCACTGTGCGGCCCCAAAATGGATCCAATCAGTTGTTCTAGTGTCAGGAATCTGACTCAGTTGACTGGAATGCAATCCAGATGCATGAGACTCTGAACCACAAACTTTGCGGGCTGTATGCAGCCTCCATAGGTCCTATGTGTCAGGCTTTCAAGCAGAGGGTGTATAGAGACTGCATTACAGAGGACCAAAGACTGCACTGTGAGAGCTCAGTTTTTTCCCACAGAGCATTAGGGTTATCTTAGATTGTAAGCTCTATGGGACAGGGACCTTTTATCCTAATGTATACTCACTTGGTGTTCCCATTATGATTGTCTATATAAGCAATTAATCACCGCACTTATTGTACCCCTTCTACATTAAATGTAAACTGTAAAGTGCCAAGTACACTGGTTGGTGTTATATAAATAAAAATATACATACATACATCTTTTTAGACCCAATTCTGCTCCTCCATTTGTTTGCTGGGGCTCACAATTCAACCCCGGTAGGCCTGCATCCCGAGGGGAGCAAGTCTGATGATGAGGTGGTATCATGTGATAGTTGCCCTTTAAATATATATCATTTATTGAAGGGTCGCTCAGGCCTGTCCACAGGCACCCCACTAACTGTACACATTTTCAGCATCTCCTTACATAAACACACATGAATCAATCAGCAGTACATTCGTTCAGAGGGATCTGCCTGAGTTAACGACAGCCACTTTGTTTAATTGAGGGGATGCGCTGTTGAGGGGGAATCACAAGGATAGATGTGTGTGCCCCTGCCTTACTGCTTGCTGCTGCTCACAGCTCTGACAATATTAAGACTTTAATGCAAGCAAGCCCAGACACTACTCCTATACCATGAGCAGGAAAATAGAAGGATTTGGTACTGATTTCCTTTGTGACCTGTTGCTTAATGGTGTTACGGCTCACAGAAATGACAGGAAACGTCCATACACTTCAGAACTGCCCTTCCATTGGCACATGCAGTGTAAAGAAGACAATGTGCCCCTCCAATAGCTTAGTACATAGGTGTTAGGTGGACACAACACAAAAATGGCTTCTTCCAGTTTAGCATGGATCACAGTTGTACATTCCTCTTCTTGAAGCGATACACTGAGGCCAATTTTGAACATATCTGGAAAAATCCAACTGCACCATAGGAGACACATACAAATTCCTTTTTGACTTAACCCTTTGAGTGCCAGAGGGGTGCGCAACGCATTGCTTTGCAATGCGTTGTGCACCACTCTGGCACTCAAAGGGTTAAATGGGGCTTTTAAACCCTTGAATTGATAGAGAGGTCTCCAATGCGTGCGTTTTTGACCTCTGGCATTCAAGAGGTTAAAAGTCCCATTTGAATCGAGAAGGAATTTGTATTCATCCCCTGTGGTGCATTTGACCTGCTCCGGATTTGCTCAAGTTCTCAGTACATCAACCTCCATGAGTCAGGTTAACTCTCAAAAGGTTAAGCGCTTTGGAATTCTCTGTGTAAAGGTTACATTTAGAATTAATATCACTGACTTGATTAATCAAGGTCTGCAGATACCACCGTGTTGGTGAATGGTGAGTCTAATGTAATGAGTCAGTCTTATTCCAAATGACAGATAACCTGACAGACCAATTAACCGCTTCAGATTTTGTTGACCCTACATTATTGCGATGTTCTGTAGAAATGGAGGGGTTTTTCTAAAAGCAGAACAAATTACAGTGCAAAGTTTTAGCCTGCATATGTATGCAAGGCAGCAGATTTGTTCTTCCGCTGTCTGATTTATGAGTCAGTCATGGGGAGGTTAGTAGTTTTTTTGCTGCAGGGCACATGGTCTTTCTCCCTTGGCTGGCGATTGTTTAGTTTACACTGAATTCCAGCTGTGCATACAAGTAAAGCACAATTGCGAGGAATGCACATTGGGATATTTATATGAACTCATCTTAACAGGGCTTCTTAAAGGAACATTAACACCTAAAATGATCTGAGGTTTTTATACATTAAATACCCTGTACTGCATGCTAGCATATGTAAAAATCCACTATTTGCTTTCTGAGGCCTAAAGTCTAGTCTTATATATATGTTGTATGAGGGAAGCCATTAATGCCGATTCCAGGGCTCCCCGTCTTGTATTACCATAGCAACCTTGATGGGTATCTCTGAAGTGATTGCCCTGTGTTGTCTGCAACTCTGCTCATATGAGGGAGCAGCCTTTCTGAACAGAAGAAAAGGGGTATTGATCTCATTAAAATAATGGAATTAGATCTTGTCTCTTATTGTAACCCTTTAGGGACCTGAAAGGTGTGAAACACATTGCAAAGCAATATGTTGCATACCCCTCCAGCCCTTAAAGGTTTAAACTACACAAAAAAAATTCAACCATATGATGCAAGAAAACACAAAAACAGGAGGCACTCTTGGTGTAATACCATCAAGCACAGTTCAACAATACCAAATGCCTTCTGCAGTAGAAAATCTACTCACAATTGGGAGTGTTCATTGTGACTATATATATGTCCACTGAAGTTCCAGCAGAAGGATTTTATTCTGTTCCAACTACAGTATAGTTGATAGTAGACAGGAACACTTGCAAAGACGGGACGCTCCTCTATACATACAATAGGCATATGGAAAAACACAAGAGAAAAGGGAGTCCAATAGTGCCTGTTATCCAGATAGATCTTAGTGGAATATATGAAAGTATTATACTCACAATTAAAATGGTTCAGCAGAGGCTTATACCTTCTCCCAACAGAATAAGCCTGCAGAGAATACAACCCTGTCTCTGCTCATGTGTCCAAATTTCAGGAAAAAAAGGTGCCGCTCTTTGATGCTCATAGAAAATTAGTTTAATATAAAAACATTTTAAAGATATAATATCAAAACAATAAATGTTAACAAAATCAGCTAAAAAGCCATAGATTACGTTTCGCAATACAAAGAAAATACAAAAGGTCTATGAAGATCAAAGAGCGCCACCTTTGTTCATGAATTTTGGACACCTGCGCAGAGACAGCGTTGTTTTCTCTGTAGGCTTATTCTGTTGGGAGAAGGTATAAGCCTCTTCCCAACCATTTTAATTGCAAGTATAATACTTTCATATATTCCACTAAGATCCTTCTGGATAACAGGCACTATTGGGCGCCCTTTTCTCTTATGATGTCTGAATAGGAAAGTCTGCACATGCTTTAAAAATGCAAGTTAAGGATTACATTTTAGGAACTGGACATAAAAAAACGAATATTTACAGATTTTACCTGGAAATACATGATATTTAAAATTATATAATGCATTGTTCTTTTAGGAGAAGTTCATTTGGCCAGCTTTATCGGACGTTTTTGAAAGTATGAGAAAAAAGGTCTGGTAACATTATTATCCTATATAATAATTCGCTAAAACGTGTAACGCCGCGTCATGCGCAGCAGACACTGCTGCGTGTGCTGCAGTCATGCGCATTAGAGACTGCCCGCGCCGCGGCTGATACAGAGCTGGAAGCTCCTTCTAAGCATCCAGCTCTGTATCAACCGCGGCACGGGCAGTTTCTACTGCGCATGACTGCCCCGCGACTGGCTGATACAGAGCTGGAATCTCCTTCTGAGCATCCAGCTCTGTTTCCGCTGCGCCTTGCTCAGTTTCTACTGCGCATGACTGCCCCGCGACTGGCTGGCAGTGGCACTGTGGCCCATGTAACCGGCTCTTCAACTATTTTATTATAATTTATTTATAAAGCACTAGCAGTTTCCACAGCGCTGTACAATAAAATGGGGTTACAAACAAGTTGAGGTAGAATTAAACATTACATGAGACGTAAATATAAAACCGTAAGACATAAGGTTTGAGGGCCCTAACGAACTTACAATCGTATTGGATGAGGCTTTTCACATTTTCTCATCGAATGTTGAATGTCAGTGCACCTCAATGAAACTTTGGTCTGACAGCAAGTGTTAGTTTTGCCAAATTTGTTCTATTAATTATGATGGGATCCCAATGGAATTGGCCTAGAAACAAAAATTAGCTGCATTTTCAGTGTATTTTCATTTTCAGTGTATTTTAATCAGCTGTTTATACTGAGAGCAAAAGATGCTGGGAGGAAAACAAGCAAATACATTGCGCCAGATAGTATTTAAATCAGGGCTTATAATTATAAGTCCTTTACTATTAGCCAGACCTGAAAAGTTACTCGCCACTGCAAGGCAAACCATACCTACCAGGGCTGAATTTCTACTAGCCAGGGCTAAATTTTCACTCGCCATTGGCTAGTGGAGAGTGGAAATTTTGAGCCCTGTTTAAATCATATGTAAAGTGCAGATGAAGCCATGCAACATCTCAGAAAAAATATGGGAAAATAGCATCATTTTCTTTATGCTATTAACAGTGTTTTCAATGTAAATGATCTTTTCTCCTCTATAGTGCAGTTGGTTTGCCCCACAATAAAGAGAAGCAGTGCCAGAGCAAACCATAAAATACAAGTACAAATCCATTTAAACAGGGCCTTTAAAGGAATAGTAACGTTTAATATCAAGTAAAATTTATATTGTAAGGTTTATCCTCCCGAGTACAACAAAGTTACTCACACTGCTGAGATGTGTTTTATTCAAAATTTACTTCAGCTCAGACTTGAATTCTTTAGGTTCAGTATCTCAATGGCCTGAAATTGTTCAGTGATGCTGTCGCTACACCATCCTATGCAAGCTTCTGGTCAGTTGACCAGACATTTCCATAGGATGATGTAGCAACAGCGCCACTGTAATATTTCAGGCCATTGATATACTGCACCTAAAAAAATCAACTTTTAGCTCCTATAGCTTTTTAATAAAACACCTCTCAGCAGTGTGAGTGCCTTTGTTGTACTCAGGAGGATAAACCGTACAATATAAATGTTACTATATATTAAGTGTTATTATCCTTTTAACCACCTGAATAATAGGGTGGTCTCCAGAACATTGCAGACAATAAAGGGATAAAACATTTCTAGCAATCAAGGCATAAAAAGCCCAGCTTAACCCTTTGAATGCCAGAGAGGTATCCAACGGATTGCATCAAAATGCATTAGATACCACTATGGCACTCAAAGGGTTAACCCTTTGAGTGCCAGAGGGGTACACAATGCATTGTTTTGCAGTGCGTTGCGTACCCCTGTGGCACTCAAAGGGTTAAACCAATGGGAATTATCGTTTCCTATGGTGCAGTTGGTTTGCTCTGTACTTTTACCTCTTTAGTTTCCTGAATAGGACCATTGGATACTAGAAATGTTTCCAACAAATTGACTCCCAAACATGGAAGGGGTTAATGGGACAATTACAGATACAGCAAGCATTTCTGATAAAGTATTAACATACACAGATATCCCAGCGCTCAGCTCCTTAGCTTGATAAAATATATTACATTGTGTCTGATGTTTATCTGCATGTCTGAGGGAACAATTTCATTCCTCCTGCTTGTTTCTGTGATGGCTGATGTACTAAGAAACTGGAGTAATTCTAGAATAAACCAAGTGCATCACAGGGGACAAATACACATTCCCATTGATTTACATAGGATTTTTTAATTGCTGGAATGATAGAGATGTCTCCAATGCATTGCATTCAAGAGGTTAAAAAGCCCCATTTGAAGCAATAGAAATTTGGGGAGTTTTTAACCCTTTGAGTGCCCGAGGGGTACGCAAAGCAATGTGTTGCATACCCCTCTGGCACACAAAGGGTTAACTGTCCACCTGCAATGCAGCTGGTTTATTACAAAATGTCTCTAATTCATCTTCATACATCAGCTTCGATGCTAGTGAGTGTGGTTATTAGGACACAATAATACGAGCATGATATGAGCCAAATATCATGTGTTACTGACACACTCATACACACACACAAATACACAGGTATATACACACACACACACACACACACACACACACACACACACAGATATGCACATACACACACATATACACATACACACACACACAGATATACACATACACACACTCACACACACACACACACACACACACACAGATATACACATACACACACATATACATACACACACACACCTACTTAAACTCTTCTTTGCTGGAGATATTCCACGTGCCTGATTTGTGAATGGACTATTACTTGATGAAATGCAGTACTACCAGTCTTGTTAACTCTTTGAATGCCAGAGAAGTTTGCAACGCATTGCTTTGTACTGCATTGTGTACCCCTTTGGCACTCAAAGGGTTAATTATGTTATGCCCTTTGCCTGTAACACCTCCCCCTTCTTTTACTCACAATGTTTTAAACATTTGCTCTAGTTCTGTGGTTCGCAATAAACAGGAATTATGGCGCACCTCTAACATTCTGATGTACAACATTTACTGTATGACATATTAAGCTCTTTCAAGATATGGACAATTTTACGTATTTATTTGCGAATGTTAAAACATACAATTTCACATAAGAGTAATTTATTTTTACTCATTGCTGTCCTTTTAACCCTTTGAATACCAGAGATATCTCAAAAGAGTAGCTTCAAAATTCATTGGAGACTCCTCTAGCTCCATGGAGATAAAAGCAAATTAAGAAGAATAAAAGATAGCTCTTGACCCTTTGAGTGCCAGAGGGTTACGCAACATATTACTTTGCAATGTGTTACATACCCCTCTGGCACTCAATGGGTTGATTTCAAACCTTCTGGTCTTTACTATAGTGAATTAAGGCTTCATATACTGATCTTAATGGCAGCAACCATTGTGACCTACCACATAGAAATCACTGATAACTATTGTTGAAGCAACAAGTTTCACATATTAGATATTATTGCTTCAACAAAGTCACCCATGTAAATTAGGACATTGCTCCAATTCTAATTTTTCTGCAATAAAATGCATATTACAAGGTGTAAAACTAGATAACTGAACAAATAACATTCTGTAGAGACATTAACTATACAAATTAACCCATTAACATTGCTTGTTTATGCCAAAGGAAGCACTAACTTCTTCTTTTAGGCCTCTGAATGGAAGCATTTGTCAACCATAATGGTCATTATTAAATCTTGTCTGCCATGCTCTTGTGAAAGAACCATAAACACATAAGTGTTGTTAAATGGCCATTTCCTTGTGCTTTACCTGTTTATAGCTCTAGGACAGTGATGGGCATCAAGTAGCCCTTTAGCTGCATGCGTCACTCAGACTCCTAGTGAGTCAGTTACTGGCCTACTGGTTCATGTGTGCAAGTTAATTAGGTTTTTATTTCAAATCTCATTTGGACCAGTTAATTAGGTTTTTATTAAAAATCTCATTTGGACCTCACACTGGGGTCAGGATGGCCGCATTTGGCACATCGGCTGAACATTGGATGCCCATGCCCTATTGTCATACCTGGGAACTCTCCGGATTTGCCCTGGAGACTCCGGTTCTGACAGAGCTTTACCGGGTCTCCGGGGCAGAGGCTGATTCCTCCGGATGTGGGGAGTTTCTATTGAAACTCTATCCACTTACACTCTTTCTCCCGCTGTTCCTCCTTCCCCAGCCTTCTGTGTGACATTTTTAACCCTCTGAGTGCCAGAGTAGCACGGAATGCATTGCTTTGCAATGCATTCCATACCACTCTGAAACTCAAAGGGTTAAGCACCCCCCCGCTCGTGTCAAGCCCCGCCCCTTTTTGACGCGTCACATCACAGAAATCTACACAGCTGTTTGATATCAGCACTTTTTTGACATTCAAGGGAACCTCTCTTTTCCCCATAGAAGCACTTAACACCCTCTTACCCCATTGTATGTCTCCCTTTACCCATTTAGACTGTAAGCTCCTTGGGGCAGGGACCTCTCTCCCATTGTTTCTATTAATGTCGCACTTATTTCATCCCCTCTTATTTATTGTAACATATGTCTATTGTAAGGCGCTGCGTACACTGTGTGGCGCCATATAAATAAAGATATACATACATACATACATACAAATACACTATCAATGAACTTCTGAGGGACTTCTCACATTTCTGGTTTTACCAGAGCTCCTATTATCATAGCAATCTTGACATGGCATCTAAGAAGTGATTGTTCTGCATTGTCTTTAAATGGACTGAGACAACCTTTCTGAACAGAAGAATAGGGGATGCTAATCTTAGTACATTAACAGTGTTATCTCTACACAAACAATTAACCAAAATGGGACTAAATAGGATAGTCTACATATGTATTAATAATACATGTTTAGCTTTTAGGGACCTAACAAAAAAGCAACAACTAAATTTTACAAATGCTAGCTAGATATACATTTTATTTAAGATAATATAGCCCAGTTACATGTTTAGATGTTCCTTTAAGCTAAAAGAAGAAATAGAGCTCTGTAATTACAGGCAACTCAGTAAACAGAGTCCAATACAAAGAACTTTTTTCCAAATGATTGAACAGAGACCAGGGGCATGCATCAGGTTATGAGGCGCTGAGCATTTGACTAAATCAAAGGAATGCATTATTTCCAGCAAGTGCAGTATGGTTGAGGAATTTCATGCCTCAGGAGGCTATGTTAGTGTGTTCGTAGAAAATACAGTAAATAGGTTAAGCTTTTGAATGCCAGAGGGGTGTGTAACATATTGGTTTGCTATGTGTTTCACAGCCCTCTGACATTCAAAGGGTTAAAAAAATAGGATACTTTATTTATTTACTGACCAAAGAAAAATATAAGGGATTATGATGAGAGGTTTCAACACAGGCCAGAAATGGATCCATGAAGCATTCTATATGTTAGATTTTACAAAAATAAAGTATTTGGAAAAAGTCCTATCTCTCAAACCTTTATGGTAAAGTTCCCCTCTCCCTGATGTCAGCTGTAAAGCTGACAGAAGGAGATCCGTGTCGGCTGACACGAGGAGGCTCTTCAGCAGAGAAGCAATAGTGTCTGTGTGAAGAAGGACTTAAGCAACAATATATCTTTCAGTCCCCTTAAAGGGATAGTAATGTTTCATAATAAAAGCAGCTCTAATTAATAATCATAGTATTTGGACTTTGGAGAGTGTTATTTCAATTCTGTCAGAGTTGTAGTTCAAGAGTAATTCAATGACAAAGTATCCCCCTCCCACCCCTTTTACTGATGTAACACTGTTCAGCCAGATCAGAAGGGAGGTGCCCAGGTAGACTGCAGGGACAATCTTCAATTAAGATAAGGGAAAAACCTGAAAAACTTGTCGGGGGGGGGGGAGGGCAGGGCTTTCATTGTTCTTATAGAAGGAAGATTGTCCCCTTCTGTTATCTGTCTGGTCTATGGACTGGATTCCACATCTGAGAAGAGATGGCTTATACTAGGTAAAAGGGGCGGGAGGGGTAAATTTTGCTTGTGAATATCTGTCAAACCATAAAGGTTTGAGAGATAAGACTTATATCGTTCTTCATGCTTTTTTAATGCCTACAAAATAAAATAAAGATAAAACGAAGTATTACTATCCCTTAAACAAAAAAAGCTTTAACCAAAACAGAAGAACAAAAAAGGACAGTCAAATGAGATACCATAAATTATAATCAGTTTTTATTGCCTAAATTATTTATTTAGTATACTTTCCTTTTAGCCATTGTACTGCATTATTTTCTTTGCAGTTTTTTGGACATGCTGTCCTGAATTTGTATTAATTTTATTCCTATTTTTACATTTTGCTTGTGAATAGTGGATCATTTACCCCTTATTAAATATTGAAACAGAATATGAAACACCACACCAGTAGTAATCACAGTTTTTTGACATGAAATGTTGTTGTGGGGTGTCTTGATATATTCTGGCCATAGCAGAAAGAAAAAAGAGGAGAAATAATAGAGTAAACTAACTGCTTATATGGGGGAAATTAAAAATTCCCATTGAGTTAAAGAACACAAACACTAAAAAAATGAAATAGATTGTTATAATTTTAAATGTCAATGAATTATTCATCCCTAAAATCAAAGTCTAAACCTGCATTTTTATGAATGTATAAATTGTTCTGTTCACAAAGCATTTCTTTAATTTTTGTTTTGTACGGAGAGAACTAAAGGTGGTCAGCTGATTTTGCTTTGTGCCTACTGCTCTAGTATTGTTGTCTTATCTCAGCCGACTTGCATATAATCCTAGACAATCAAAGGGGAGCCCTGTAAAAGGCAGGAATGACTGCTTCCCCAGAGCATATGATTTTAGGCCTCAGAAAACAGAGAATTGTCACAAGTGCTAGCAGGAAGTATAGGGTTATGGTATTTAAGTGCATAGAACACTGGTTAATTTTTAGGTGTTAGTTTTCCTTTAACCCCTTTGCGACTACTGACATGCCAGGACCGTCATGGCGGTCCGGCACTTAAGGACAGTGACGGTCCTGGCACGTCATGGAGTTAAGCGCTCTCGGTGCAGCTGTACGCCGTTCTGTAAGCTCTGAACCGGAAGTAAAAAAAAAAAAAAAAAGGCCCGGTGTTGATCAAGTGCCAGCCACGCGTGCTCGCCAGTCCTTAATGGGTTAAATGGGGATTTTAACTCCTTGAATACAGCAACAGTCTTATAGTGCAGCTGGGATGCTACAGAATTGCTCGTCTTTCCCTCTGCATAAGGCATTCATCGGTTTAACCCTTTCAGTGCCAGAAGGGTACGCAACACATTGCTTTGCAATGCATTGCGTACCCCTCTGGCACTGGAATTGTTAAGGAAGGTGAATTAAGTCATGAATGTCATGGGAAAAAAAAGGAATTTTTGTGTAGATAGAAGGAATGTGTGCAGCTATGGTAGGTTTTTTTGGTTTGTATTTGTTTGGGGTTTTTTGCGTTCCTGAGCCACATATAACCAAGGTTTATTTTATTTATATATATATATATATATATATATATATATATATATATATATGGCTTTAAAGGGCGTGCTGAAATACAGTTTGCTAAAAGGCATATTGTAGTGCAGTGTTCACACAGGCGACTGTTTTAAGGTAGTAAAATCATAAGGAAAAAGAGAAAACATTTATTTTTATACAATTTATTTACTTTTTTATGGTGTTTGACATGCAGTTTATATACAGTATATATATAATAGATGCCGAAGTCAATTTCTTAGTGCTGTTCCTGACTTACACCTTTTTACTATACCTTGGGCTGGATTCTATTGCAGGTGCTAATTAAGTCACTGCTTTTATCTCCAGGTTTCCCCATAGACTTCAACAGGAATGTTTGATAAAACAGGTGTTAACATTTATCTCCTGAAATAGAATCTAGCCCCAAATATTCTCTCATTAATGCTACTTGCATTGTATGGGCATCTTAAGGTATTTCTTTCCTTAGCTCTTTGTTTAATGCTATATACCAGTGGTTCTCTACCCGTGCCTCAGTGGCCACTAGCAGGCCAGGATATGAAGATTTCCTTGTTAGAGCACAGGTGAGTTAATCAATTTGAATGAGCCGCTGATCAACACACTTGTGCTCTAGCAAGAAAAAAGTCCTGGACTGTTAGTGACCACAGAGCGCATGGGTTGAGAACCACTGCTATATACTATCCAGGAGCAGGGAAAAGTGGACTAACTTTACTTCATTTTCCGACACATGCTATGGGAGAACCATTCGTTATGCAGTAAAGTTATCATACAGTGCAGTCCATAAGAATTTATATGGTGACACAAGTTTTGTTGTTTTGGCTCAGTACTCCAGCATATTGGATTTGGAATTAAACAATGACTATGAGGATAAATTGCAGACTGTCAGCTTGAATTTGGGAGTGTTTATATCCATAAACTGTCAACCATGTAGGAATTACAGACCTGTTTATACATAGTCCCTTCATTTTAGGGAACAAAAAGTATTTGGACAATTGGCTGCTCACCTGTTTCTTGGCTGTTCTTGCAGTTGCATCATTATTTTATGAACAAGAGAGCTAACAAAATGTCTAGAGATGATTCTAGATGTGGTATTTGCGTTTTGAGTCTGTTGCTGTTGTCTTCCGAAATGAGGAACAAAAGAGTGTCATTGCCAATAAAGCAGGCCATCATGCGGGTGAAAAACCAGAATAAATCGATGAGATACATAGCCAAAACATTAGGTGTATCAAAATCAACAGTGTCATACATTAAGAAGCAAGAACACACAAGTGAGCTCAGTAATAGAAAAAGACCTGGTAGACCAGAGAAGACCTCTGTAGTGGATGAAAAAAAGACCTTTTTAACTGTCAAACAGATCGAGAACACTCTCCAGGATGTAGGCATAAAAGTGTGAAAGTGTACCATAAAGAGAATGCTACAACAGCATAAACATAGAGGGTTTACCACATGATGCAAACCACTGGTAAGACTCAAGAACAGAAAGGTAAGGTAAATGTTTACTAAAAACTACAAAATGAACCTGTAGCATTATAGAACAAAGCATAGCAACATTCTTCTTTCTGGCATTCCTGCCTCCCATCTCCATCCACTTCAATCTATACAGAATGCTGTAGCACGAATTACTCTTTTGTCACCTAGGCTTGTCCCTGCCCCGCTCTCCTCAAATCTCTCCAATGGCTGCCTATCAAACTCTGGATATCTTACAAAATCTTAATTCTGTCATTCAAGACCCTTCTCGACTCTACTCTCTCTTACATTTCCACTCTGATCTCCCGCTATACCCCATCCCGCCACTTACGTTCAGCCAATGACTGTCTTCTCTCTGCTCCTTTTGTGTCTACAGTCCTCTCACGTATCAAACTTTTTTCTCTGATTATTCTGTATCTATGGAATGCTCTACTTCCCTCCCTGTGCCACTGCACCTCTTTGATGGTCTTTAAGTATCGCTTGAAAATGCACCACCTGGATAAAACCTCAAAATGCTAGAAGGCACTGATCTTGTACAAAGAACGCTCTTATAAATTATTTACTCTACTTGTGTCCCCTAGCATCATTAGCATTCTGTCACTGTATTCAGCACGTGACCCTTATGTACTCTGTATGTCTCCCATTACCACTTTAGATTGTAAGCTTTCAGGCAGGGACCTCACACCCAATGTTTCACTTGTAACCCTGTATTGTCTAAAGCCTTAAATTGTAAAGCACTGCGTACACTTGTGATGCTATATAAATAAACATAATCATTCATTCATTCATTCAAAGTCTTATGGACAGATGAGATAAGATTAACCTGTACCAGAATGATGGAAATAAGAAAATGTGAAGAAAGAAATGAACTACACATGATCTAAAGGATACCGCCTCATCTGTGAAACATGGTGGAGATACTGTTATGACTTGAACATGTATGGCTGGGCTGGCTCTGGAATTGGCTTACTTGTCTTCTTGATAATGTGACTGCAGCAGCAGGATGAATTCTGAAGGGTACAGAAACATATTACCTGCTCAGATCCATCTATGTGCCTCAGAACTAACTGGAAGGCACTTCTCTTTGCAGGACAATGACCCTAAACCTATTGCTAAACCAACAGAGGAGATTTCTGGGACAAAAAGGGTAATGTTCTTGACTGGCAAAGGCAGCCACCCAACCTAAATCTAACTGAGCATGTGTTTCACTTACTGAAGACAAGAATGAAGGGAAATATTCCCCAACACCAAAAGGATTTAAAGATGGCTGCAATATAGTCCTGGCAGAGCATCAGGAGTGAATATACCCAGCTTCTGGTTATTTATGTAAGTCACAGAGTTTAGGCAATCATCTAATGCAAAAGATTTGCACTACAGTACCAGATATGATGACTTTGTTTAAAGTGATAGTACTGTTTTACAAAAACAGCAGCTCCAATTAATCTTCATAGTATTCGCGCCATAGAGAGTGTTATTTCATTACTGTGAGCCTTGTAGTTCAAGAGTAATTGAATGATAAAGTTTCCCCCTCCCACCCCGTTTACCTAGTGTAAGCCCCCTCTCCTCAGATGTGGGATCTGGTCCATAGACCAGACATCTCACAGCAAGGGTCAATAGTCTTACTGTGAGAACAATGAAAAACCTGCTCCCCCTTGACAGGTTTTTCGGTTTTTTCCCTTATCTTAATTGAATATTGTCCCTCTCTGTAATCTACCTGGACACTCCTTGCTGCTCTAAGCTCAGCAGTCTTACATCAGTAAAAGGGGCAGGAGGGGGATACTTTATCATTCAATTACTCTTGAACTACAACTCTGACAGTATTGAAATAACACTCTCGCTTTTATTATGAAATATATATATATATGTGTGTGTGTGTGTAGTTTATTCTGAGGAGTAAAACAAATCTCTTATTCACAGTGCAGTATCTCATTGGCCTGAAGGTTTACAGTGGTGCTATTGCTACACCACCCTATTGAGGTTTATGGTCCACTGACCAAGATATCCATAGGATGGTGTAGCAACCGTGCTACTGTAATTCTACACAGTTTACGGTTTATGAATGTAATACCCTCAAAATAATGCTGACATTCTGCACTTTATCCCCTTAGTCATTGTTTTATTTTGTATTCAGTGTCTTGGAGTACAGAGCCAAAGCAACAAAACTTATAGACGGCAATATATGTTGAAGCTCATACCCCCAAGTACAAAAGTTTAAGAGAAAATGAGATGTACTGATTGATTCATATGCTCCCTCCATTACATCTGCAAATGTTATAGCATGTACTTTTATTAACCCAGTAAGGACCAGGGTGGTGCTCAGAACATTGCTTTAAAGAACATTGTTTAGCTAACATAAATTTCCCTTTAATGAAAGCATTTTGACTCTTTTACTGGTTGCAGTGACACCCATGCATGTTTTGAAGTAAAGTGACTAATGTGGGATGAACTTTGATTCAGTATGTTGATCTATTCTTGCAATATCAGATAAGATTTTATTTTTTACAATCGTTCTGAAGATTATCTAAAGGGTGTGGAACTTGTAAAAAAAGAAAATTGAATGAAAGAATTTCTGCAAGTCATTTCGTTTGAATTTCATTTTACAAATAAGGTTTATTTTTAGCTTCCTGAATGCTAGTGAGTTTTCCAAGTAGTATAAATGTCTCTTACATAACAAACCACTACATGAGTGGGACAAAATATATTATGTCACACCTATCACCAATTCTTCATTTCTTGCCACAAAGCACACATCAACAAGTATTGCATGGAGTCAGTCTGCTGTTATTTATCAGCTCACTATTAGAAATAGGCGCACCTTATCATGACATGTGAACCAGAGACCTGGTTTATCTGCCTGACTCACAAGTGATTGCTGGCTGAGCAGGCTGATATGCTCATAAACAAATAATTGATTTACTAAATTGTATTTCTTTAAGGTTCCTCCATATTTTCCCTTTTTATTTTATAAAGACACCTTCAAATGAAATATGTTTATGTGCATTAATATAGCGCACCTTGAGCTTGCATAAATCAACATAATTTAGTTTATACAGATGGTCAATAATAGTGATAAGTATTTCTGTTCTCAAAACTCTTCTTCACAAAAATATATTTAAATAAAAAAAAGTTTAAAGGGATGGTAATTCCTAATTTAAAGTTTATTTAATATTGTAGGCTTTAAAAAAATATTAAGAACTATGTAAGTCTTATCTCCCAACCTTTATGGTTTGAGAGATATTTGCAACTAAAGTTCCCTCTTCCTGGGTTTTTCAGTCAAGTCTGCCATCTAGCTGACAGACGTAGATTCTGGTCCGCAGACCAGCCGGCGGCTCTTCAGCAGAGCCAAGATTGCGATCTTTAAAAAGAGTTACTTCATTGCAACGGTCTACAAAGTGTGCCTGGTTTGCAACCTCAGTAGCATGGTAAACAGAGCTTGTTGTAACGATAGCCCACAAAAATGCCCCCATGAAGGGAAGCATGAACGCGCTCCCTGGGGCAGCTGGGAGAGAGGTGGGAAGTCCTGTGGCAGTGTGCTGCACTTACAGCGTGCCGCGCACTTTGTAACCCTTAAGATCTTCCAAAGTAGGTCATTAAAATAATTTAAAAAAAACCCGATAATAAATAATTTTTTTTAAGTGAATGTTCCCCTTTAATTAACAAGGACAATTTAATTATGTACAATAGATTAGACAGTTCTCGCTCACTTCTCATTAGTGGCAATGTCCCTTCTCCTATTATTTATTAAGATTATTGATTCCCAAACTTTTTGACTATTAATAGATAAGTGATGTTTGATGGCAAACTTCAAGACTATGGAACCATAGCTTGCTTGCAAATACAATATGTTTGTTTCAGCTTCCACCTACAATGCTTGAAACTTTCATCCTTTTTGCAGTCCATATCGTTTCTCAGAGCTCTTTTCCCCCAGGGGCTTAAGTGTGTTTATTATTTAAGAAAAACATTATTCTGTTAACAGAGGATGAGAATTAGATCAGGTTTTGTCAAAACAGACTGAAAAAATCCACCTACAGAAGTTTCCAGAGAATATAAAGTATCCAGTTCCAAATGCAATAGGAAGCTATTAGCGCTTGTACAGGAAGTATCAAGCAAGCCATTGTGTTCTTGGACAATTGTTTGTTTAGATTACATTTCCCGTCATTTACTCTATAACTGATTAAGAAGTTTCAGTCCTTGAGATGTAAAAATGATCTCCACAAAGAGAATCTATCATGTTTTTTTGTTTTGTTTTTTTTAAATATCTGAAAATATATGTCATGCCATCCAGTATGGCTAGAAACACATTTGTCTTTTTATTTTTTTGTTAAGTCTTGGATTTTAGAGGCGTCTCCATGCAAAAAGTAATGCTTTGGCTACCTGTCTGGCACTCAAAGTGTTAAACAAGGCATAAAGGAAAGCAACACATAGAAGTCCCCATTGATGACCTATTGATAGAAGATGCATCAAGACGAAAAATTTGGCATATATAGATTATTAATAGTGTTAGACATAGCACTAGAAAATACATTGTAGCGCCTGTTTTTGCTCAGATTGGTATTTGTACATTCCCCCAGAGTTTTCAGACCCTTTGAGCAGGAGGCTAGAGAATACATCATTATTTAGACTGTGTTCACCTATTGGCGCAGTAGAGGGGAATATCACTAACTTTAGCACAGGAAAGTTAGTGGATCAGACAGATTGATTCACTTGTCTGTGCTTAAGTAGGGATATCCTTAACCCTTTGAGTGCCAGAGGAGTACGCAATGCATTGCTTTGCAGTGCGTTGCGTACTCCTCTGGCACTCATAGGGTTAAAGTGTTACCTGGTTGTGGTCTTTAATAGACTTGGTTTCTTCACTGCTGCATTTGTGTTTCTTGATGTGTAGTAAATCTTCCACTATGGCACAACTAACTAAGTCACTAAATCAGCCTCTGGTAGGGGTTGCCGTCATATCCCTTGAATTCTGACTTTGTATGAAAGATACATATTGCAGGGCTGCTTGGGAATCACTGCAGAGCTAGAGCATGGGAGGGGGGATTCTAATCTTTGCAGTTGATGCTGGGTTACAAAAAAAACTCAGTTTTCAGTGGGACAGTAGCTAGCGGAGGAGGATGGGAACTGGAATCCAGCAACAACTCTTGCATGGCCCAGGATGATGGAAGATCTGGTTTAACAACAGCTGTTGAGCCTCGAGCCAAAGGTTGCCCAACCCTGTTCTAGGGCTTCATTGGTTCCAGTCCAATCCACCACAATGTATCTTTCATGAGCAACCAGCATTAAAGTGAGGAGGTGACAGCCCTAGAGTAGGGCAGCTTTCAGTTTTCTTATACACTATTGCAGCAATTCTCAGTTAGCCCTCAGGGCTCACTAACAGTAGTTAAAGGGATAGTAATGGTTCACAAAAAATAGCAGCTCCAATTAATCTTCTTTGTATTTGGGCCATGGAGAGTGTTATATCATTACTGTCAGATTGTAGTTCAAGAGTAATTGAATGATAAAGTTTCCCCCTCCCACCCCTTTTACCTAGTGTAAGCCACCTCCCTCAGATGTGGAATCTGGTCTTGAGACCAGACAGATCACAGCAAGCAACAAACTTCTTACTGTGAGCATAAGGAAACCCTGCCCCCCTTGACAGGTTTTTCAGTTTTTTTTCTTATGCTCACTGAAGATTGTCCCTTGCTGCGAGTCATCTGGACGGTCTTGCTGCTCTGAGGTGAGCAGTGTTACATCAGTAAAATGGGTAGGAGGGGGATACTTAATCATTCAATTACTTTTGCTCTACAACTCGGACAGTACTGAAATAACACTCTCCACGGCCCAAATACTATGAAGATTAATCAGAGCTGCTTTTTTCTGAAATATTACTATCATTTTAAAGGATATCTCTACCTGATTACAGGTGGGTAATCGGTCACCTCAACGTTAGTCCTCAAGGCTCACCAACAGTAGAGGGTTGAAGACTATCTCTTCCTGATCATATGTGGGTAATCAGTGACTCAGTCATTATTGATCTACCATCTTATAAGTAAGGACATCTGTAAAACCTTACCTGTGTCTCAAGGACTGAAACTGAGAATCACTGTAGAATTAGAATTTCTAATTCTGTAATGTCATATAAGATAATAATTGGGGACCCACTGTGAATGAGACAATGCAAGTCAATAACTAGTTTTCACATATAAAATATATTTTCACATTGGGTCTGAAGTACAGCTCTCCTATTCACACCATCTTGGTCCAGCAGGAAGAGACTGAATTATGAGACTGAAGTTTCTAGTTCAGTCTCCTGTCCTGTGTGATTCTTTCACCATAGGTTCTCTGTATGTGTGTTGAAAGTCCAACACTGCGGGGCTATGGTGCTATGGAGGCTGTGCACAGAACCCACAAAGTTTGTGGCTGAGAGCCATTTACTTCAGACAAGGGGTTCAGTTTTCTGACACCCCAAACAGCTGATAAATTGCATATTATAACAGCTACACCCAAATAACGGGGATAATGCACAAATCCAATGCAGCTCAATTTTAGCACCCATACTTTAGTTGAAAAGCACATGCTTACACCTATGGATATGTGAGATCTCTTGAGTGTATACTGGTGCAGATAAAACTGACCATGTTGAGGTTTAAAGGGATAGTAATACTTTATTATTACTATCCCTCATATTGTAGGTATCTGCAAAATAAGTTAATAGCCCCCAGGTTAATCTCTCAAACGTTTATGATTTGAGAGATAACCCAAGGCAAAGTTCCTCCCCCCCCCCCCTTCTCTGAAGTCAGCGTTGTGCTGACTGCAGGGATATCCGGTCTGTCTTTCATCATGTGGCTCTGCAACAGAGTCACGATCGCTTGCAAACCAAGCACATGTAGAAGACCGTTTCAGTGAAATAATTATTTTTCACTAACTCTGACTTCAGGGAAGCGGGAGGGAGGGGGGAACTTTGCCTTCGGTTATCTCAAACCATAAAGATTTGAGAGATGAACCTGGGGCCTATTACCTTATTTTGCAAATACCTACAATATGAGGGATAGTAATAATAAAGTATTACTATCCCTTTAATATCAGCATGCCTTGAATGTAACCCGTATAGCTAGTGTAGGAAAAAGGAACCATTGTATGCTAATTATCTCTGTTTCTTGTTAGTACATAGCAAGATACAGGGACCAGAAAGACGGAACACCCCAAAACACACATGCACTCCCCCACTATTTTCCCCTTCATGGAAGTGGTCATAAATGGCTTGTTAAATAGTCATTATGCAGACGGAGCACATTAAAAAAGCTCCTGGTTCTATTTTAATGCAGAATTGTATTAGTTCATTCTTGCCTTTGTGTTGTAACATGGTAGAAGGCACTTACAGATTCTACTGTTGTCTTTTAACCCCGTTAGAACCAGTAACACATGGTGCGTATCACAGCTCCTCAAGCGATTATTTAATTATTGAAAACAAAGTACACTAACAAAGTAACTACATTTGTTTCATAGAATGAAAGAAAAATAAACTGTTTGAAAAGGCAAATTTTGTTTGCAAGTATTAAGTAATCTGTTATTTTTGCTTGTCATTGAATATTCCTGATGCCTAACTACAAGAAACCATTTGTTTAAGCAGATATGATTGTTCTAGCTATCCTGCCTTACTTATGGGGATTAGCCCAAATTGGTCTTGAGCTCATGTATATGATTGGTATCCTGTCTGGTAAATGTAATTTATAGTGAGACACATAAAACTCAGTACCGCCTTTTAATGTACCATAATATGAACTTTTCTTTGTCTGGATGTTTTAATCAGTCTAAACTTAAAAAAAAATAAATGTTTTTAAAGGTTTATGAAAAGTAGCCAAGTTTTAAAAAGGATTTCAGAGCAGAGCCATTCTAACGAGATTGCAGGAACTTTGTCTCTGTCAGTAATGGGGAGATGAGAAGTATTTAATCCCCCCCACTTGATGCTAAATACATTTCCGTTGCATCACTTCACAATCAGTTAGTGATGGCTTTAACATCCATGGGGTTATTGAAGTCATAAAATGTTTAACCCTTTCAGTGTCAGATGGGTATGGAACACATTTGGTTGCAAATGCCTTTGAATGAACACCCTAAAATCCAGGGGGGGAGTACAACACATTGTGAAGCAATTCTTTGCACAACCCTGTGGTCCTTAAAGGGTTAACTGACCTATGTAGTGTCCTTCATACAGCAGGCAGGTATACCTATGTATTTTGCATATAACTGCAGTTTCCAGTAAATAGCCATCTCTATTGAAGTCTGCCTCTAGGTCAAACCTCTTTATAACAAACAGTAGACTTCATTAGGCCCGAATGACTTGTAAAGGACACAAGTTGTTATCAGATTCTAAACAAACAGTTGAATACAAGAGATCAAAAACATCTAATATATATATATATATATAATATATTATATATATATATATCCTATATAATAATTCGCTAAAACGTGTGTAATGACACGACATGTGCAGTAGACACCGCTGCGTGTGCTGCAGTCATAGGCAGCAGAGACTGAGCGTCCAGCTCTGTATCAGCCGTGGCGCAGGCAGTCTCCACTGCACATGACTGTCCCGCGACCGGGTGGCAGTGGCACTGTGGCCCGTGTAACGGGCTGTTCAACTAGTATATAAATAAAATATAACTGATTGCTATTTGGCTAATACCTAACTAATTAAAGGGTTAGTAATACCCAAAATAAAGTTGATTCTATATGTAAGATTTTACAAACATAAAGTATTTGGAAAAAGTCCTTTCTCTCAAACCTTTATGGTTTGAGAGATATCCTCTGTTAAAGTTCCCCTCCCCCTCTTCTTCTCCTAACATCGGCTGTAAGCTGACAACAGGAGTTCCTGGTCCAGGGACCGACAGGCAGCTCTTCAGCAGAGCTGCAATATCTCGATTTACAAAGGAACGGTCTACAAAGTGTGCCTGGTTTGCAAGCACACTTTTTAGATCGTTCCAAAGAAGTATTTCTTTTTAAATTGTGCTATTGTGTCTTCTGAAGAGTCTCCTTGTGTCGGCCAACATGGATCTCCTACTGTCAGATTTACAGCTGACATCAGGAGAAGGGGACTTTAGAGGAGGATATCTCTCAAACCATAAAGGTTTGAAAGATAGGACTTTTTCCCAAATGCTTTATTTTTGCAAAATCTAACATATAGAATCAACTTTATTTTGGGCATTACTAACCCTTTAAGTCCTTATGTTCAACATGTTTCTTGTTTCCGTTTAAATGTGTAACTTTGTATTTTATATGTTCTCCAGTACATATTATATTTAAAAATATAAAACATCTTCTAAATAAATAAAGATTCTTTCATTCATAGGACTAAGCACCATTTCGTCCTTTTTTATTAATCCTGACAAAGGAGAATAAGAATGCTCTTCCACAATAAAAAAAAAGGTGCAGGAACCAAGTTTTGTGTACGCTGCCTACTTAATCCTATGTAATAATTTATTTATGCTTCAAATTCTCCTCATCATGCCTCTTGCACCAAGGGGAGGGTGTTCTCTGTGTTCTGCTCCTCTGTGAAGAGGTTCTGCAGAAAACACAAATGGATTCCCATTAGAATATATTAAAGACTAAATGTTAAGCATCAAGATAGACATATTTTTTTACAGATGATGGCTTGAAGTATAGAGTGTTTCATTTTAAATTAAAGGGATAATAATGTTTCATTATAAAAACAGCTCTAATTAATCATCATAGTATTTGGACTTTGGAGAGTGTTATTTCAATTCTGTCAGAGCTGTAGCTAAAGAGTAATTGAATGATAAAGTATCCCCCTCCTGCCCCTTTTACTGATAACACTGCTCAGAGCAGTAGGGAGGTGAAAAAAAGTTGAAAAACCTGTCAAGGGGGGCAGGGGTTTAATTGTTCTCACAGTAATAAGATTGTCCCTTGCTGTTATCTGTCTGGTCAAGCAACCAGATTCCACATCTGAGGTGAGCAGTGTTACACTAGGTAAAAGGGACAGGAGGGTGATACTTTATCATTCAATTACTCTTGAACTACAACTCTGACAGTATTAAAATAACATACTCTATGGCTCAAATACTATGAAGATTAATTGAAGCTGCTGTTTTTGTGAAACATTACTTTAAACACTAAGGACAACTGTTTCTTAATTTGTAATACTTACCTAGATCGGTGTCTTTTAAACAGCAGTCAATTGCATCTATAGGTATTTTTCCATTTCTGATCTCTTTTGTGTTTTACCTCAAGTTAGTTTTGGTTTACAATCTGATGAACACATTTGACTCATGTGAATTATTCAGGACTATTAGAGCTTTTTTTATTTGAGGGGGTGTGAACTAAAAGCTGACTTCAAGAGATCATTATATACTGACAGCTGCAGATACAATGAGAAAATAGATATACCTGACTGCCCGGATGAAGAGCGCATCTGTGAGGAAAGTAAGTCAATCATTTTGAGGGTATAATAATACCATTTAAACCCTTAATGCCGAATGATGTATGACAGTCCTGGTATATCAACTGTCTCACTCTCATTCCCTTCAAAAATTCACTCTTCCACCTACTTCGCCATCATGACATAATTGTTCAGTCTTTTCCCCCAAAACAGAACCACCACTTACCTGGACCACTGCACTCAATAGCACTTCTAATAGGGATAGTAATGCCACAGAAATTTTTTTAGCATTTAGTAGTGCTTAAAAACTTGAATTGAATGCAAAAAAACATATCTCTCAAACCACTATGGTTTGAGAGATATCTGCATTCAAAGTTTGACATTTCCTGCTGTCAGCTGTAAAGCTGACAGCAGGAGATCCGTGTTGGCCGACATAGAGGCTGTGCAGCAGAGCCGCAATTGCATTTTTTAAAAAAAAGAATGACTTCATTGGAATGGTCTACAAAGTGTGCTTGCAAACCAGGCACAGTTTGTAGGCCATTCCAATGAAGTAATTCATTTTAAATAACGCGATTGAGGCTTTGCTGCAGAGCTTCCTTGTCTGCCGAACTTTGAATGCAGATATCTCTCAAACCATAGTGGTTTGAGAGATACAGTTGTTTTGCATTCAATTCAAGTTTTTAAGCACTACAAAATGCTAAATGTTTCTGGAACATTACTATCCTTTAATCCCACCTACTGACCGGAAGTGCTGGAGGCACTTACACCCAATAGCACTTACTACTTCTCTGGACTATAAGCTCTCATGAGCAGGGCCCTCTGACCTTTGTTTCCATATTCAGTTTGTACTATTTATTATCTCTGTATGTCTACATTGTCTGTCTGTATTGTACAGCGCTGCGGGATCAGTTGGCACTATAAATAAAGAATAATAATAATCACAGCACACCTCAGGGCACACTGTGATCATGATGGAGAGGGGAGGAGGGGGGAACTTTATAATCATATATATATATATCTCAAGCTATAAAGGTTTGAAAGATCGGAATGGCCTCAATTACCTTCTTTGTTTCATATCTACAATATTAAATTCGCTTAAAACGATCCATTACTATCCTTTTAAAAATGGCGTATAATTTGAGTGGGTATACTATATGAATTAGAGGGAAAATATTGCTGAATAAAGGCCACTAAAAAGGCCAAAATTGCTCTTGTCCTGTAGTGTGAATAAAGCCCTCTCCAACAAGAGGTTAAGGAGTGATGGAATGAGATCTGCTGTGTTGTTAGAGAGAGGAGAATGAACTGAAGGAGGGTGAGTAATTAACCTTTTGACTGTCAGAAGGGTACACAACGCATTGCAAATCAATGCGTTGCATACCCCCTCTGACACTGAAAGGGTTAAGAGGACGAGGCGGAAGAGAGATAGGAAAGTGTACAATGGCACAGAGACTGAAATATGTAAGGATGACGGAAGAAGAAGACAGTTTTCTTATGTCCCTAAGGGTCTTATTCAATTAACTACATTAATACGATTCTGCAGTACAACCAATGCATCAAAGAGGCAAAAAATCTCCAAATTCCCATTGATTTAAATGGAATATTTAAACTCATTTAAACTGAACTGGAGAACGCCTTAGCACTCAAGGGGATAAAGACCCTGTGAAACTCAGTGGAGCTTTTTATTTGTTCCCTGGGGCATAGCTGGTTTGCCTAATAATTGCACATATTTAGCTTATTGGATATAACCATAAGGGTCTTATTCAGTAAGCTAAACAGATACAGTCCTGGAGCAAACCTCCTGCTCCATAGGGAGGAAATGGAAATTCTAAGTTAATTTAAATGGGACGTTTAACCCCTTGAAGTCCCCAACTCTTTGCCAAAGCAATATGTTGGAGTCCTGTCTAGCAGTTAAAGCCTCATTAACCCTTTGAGTGCCAGAGTGGTACGCAACGCATTGCTTTGCAATGTGTTGCATACTACTCTGGCACGCAAATGGCTAAATCGTTGGTAACTTTGGGGATTTTTATTTCTCCCCTGTGGAACAATTGGTTTTCCTCAGAATTACATATTTTTAATTTGATGAATAAGGCCCTAGGTTCCCTTGCACTGACCCTGAACACGATTCATTTACATCTTTGGACCTATGCTTGAAACCAGATACTACCACTACTCAGGCAATATAAATGTGTTTGTGCTTCTAACGCGTTTTACATTTGCCTGCAGTGACTAGACAATCACACTTGTGCCTTCCCATGCTCCTGACTCATTTACATGAATGCTTCGTGAAGCCCAAATGTAAAAGAAAGTGGAGCAATCCTGAAGCAAACCAGCTGCCCCCATAGGGGACAAATAACATGTCTATTGGTTTAAATGGGGTTTTTAACCCTTTAATGCTGGAAAGCTCTCCAACATATTGTGAAGCAACTCATAGGAGACCTCTCTGGAATTAAAAAGCCCCATTTATTCAGTGGGTGTATGAAGAAGCTGATTTGCCACACTTTTGTTCCCTTCCCTTTTGTGCATGTGTCCCTTTGCACCAATTATATTAACCCTTTGAGTGTCAAGAGTGCTAGTGCTTCTTAATGTGTTGCATATCCCTCTGGCACTCAATGGGTTAATAACCAGATAAGCAGTATCAGATTTACTAGGGCCTAAAATCTCCACTCCATGTTGACAAGCATTTTCAACTTCTGTCTCCTTAGTGGAAGAGGATCTTGCAGTAAATTCTGACAATAGAGAGGATTTTGAGATTAGCCCTCTGAATAATACAAGTCTAATCTCTCGGATCCTCCACAATCTGGATTTGGAGCTAAATTCCGATAGAGATTGCTCAAAATGAGGGAGCCAAAGATCTTCACATTGCAAAGTCAAAGGGTCATTTAGCCATTCTTATCCTCCTAGGTCTGTCTGATGTATTTGCTACTGTAGACAACTCTCTTCTTGTGCAAGGTATCCAGCACTCAACGGGTTAACTCTTAGGGGCCTATTGCTAGATACTGGTGTGTGTGTGTGTGGTGGGGTAAAGCCCAAGGTTTCATTGCCACTACTAATGTTGTCATTGGGCATCACAGTACAGCAATAATGCTTTTCATTGTCCAAACCTTGATCTATTGGATACTTGCATCTCCCCTAGCCAACAGTACCATAGGGGTGCAATAAAGAGTCCCATTAACCCCTTGAATGTTAGACAGATCTCTAATCAATTAAGAAACAATGCGTTGGATACCTCTCTAGCAATAAAGCCCCATGTAACACTTTTAGTGCCAGAGGGGTACACTGAGTATCCCCTCTGGCACTCAAAGGGTAAAATCAGTGGGAATTTGGAGAATTTGTTTTTCTCCCCTATAGGTATTTGGTTTACACCAGTATGATACCACTTTGATTTATAACCCAAGGCCCTTATTATCAGCTTTTGCTCTCCTCATGGTCATCTCATCTACCCCCGCCAACATGCATTGCATCCTGCACTAGTAAGCTTTCATCTGTTTTATCTGTCTTTTGAGGTTCCTTAGACTTCTGTTGTAGACCCTCTCCTATTCTCTCTTTAAACATTCTCACTGAAAAATCTTACAAACGTTTTTGGCTTCCTCTATCACCGTCTCAAGGATATTGGTCAGATACCGTATACTTGTGTATTCCTAAATATACTATTCTAACTAAACCAAATAGAATTATCTGCATCTCAGCATTTCCTTAACTTTTAAAATGGTACTTGCTCAGATTTTTCTGTTTATTTACAGATAAGCAAAACACTACACCGTCTGCAAGGTCCTTCTTCCAGCTTCAAAACTTTTACTTTAGGGGTTGTCATTCTTTGGCCTTTCAGCTGTTGGAGACTACAATTACCTTCATCTCCAACCAGTCAGCTGCTGGTTGGTGATAATGGGAGTTGTAGCCTTCAACAGTTGGCGATCCAAAGATTGAGAACCTTTGCACTACAGTTATTTTCTGCTTTGTATCTTTTTGTCTTTAAATGGGTAGTAAACTATAGGTAGCTGCCTCACAGCTATGTCAACCAAGTGCCCACCGCTTAAAATGCTTCCATTAACTCACTGATCACCCTGCAGATGTCAGTGATCTGAAGGAACATTTTAATGCATTGGTGTGCCCAGGAATCTCCAGTCTCAGGGCCTCACTTTGGGTTTTCTACTGTCCCAGTTTTACAGGAAGGAACCTATTGACTCTGTGGTCAGATGGTCAGGGAATAATAAAGATGTTCTGGGTGCTTTTCCCCACACATTAGATAGAAAAATGAAATGTAACATCTAAACTTAAGAGGATCAAACATGTTTATATAAGGGGGCTTCATTTCACAGTTCCACCAGGGGCCTCAGGGGTTCTTAAGTCTGGCCTAGTGATCCGTGGGGCTGGTTGACACTGAAGCTTCACTCTGAGCTTGTGGACAATTTTTTTCCTCTCCATTCAAGAGCATAGTTGGTGAATTTGCTGACACAGGACATCAATGGTGAGAACAGCAATGTTGGTTTCTCTCTTAAAACACCAATTGAGATGCTGACATCACTCAGCCCTGCATATCATCTAGATCTGCACAGCAGTTGTTGAGCGAATAGGGACATTTTAAGCTATGGTCAACTACCTGTAGTTAGAAGATCCTTTCCCAGTGTCCTTTACTGCTTCTTTAAAGGAAGCTGATCACAAACAGCTTTGCCTTATCAAATGCAATGTAATGTGAAATAAATAACATTGAGGTGTATCAGTTCTATAGATCTGAGCACATAGAACTGATTGGTGCACAGCTGACTAGTTGCTATAGCCGTGAATCTTAAAAAGTTATTGTTTGCTTTGTACATTGAATTAAATTTGTAGTAACACTTAATATGCCAATAAATATATTTATAGTGTAGGGTTTATTCTCCTGAGTAAAACAAGGGTAGTCCCAGTGCTAAGTGGTGGTTTATTCAAATGTTGCAAATGGCCAGAAATGTTTAAAGTGGTGTTGTTGCTACACCATCCTATGGACAGCTCTGGTCAGTTGACCATAAATCCTCATTGGATTGTGTAGCAACAGCGTCACTGTGTAATTTCATTCAGATATTACACCTAAAAAATTCAGGTTTGGATTGAAAAAACTTTCAAATGAAATACCTATCAGCAGTGCAATTACCTGTGTTTTACTCAAGAAGATATACCCTATAATATATATTTTTTTGCATATCAAGTGTTACTATTACCTTTAACAGCTCAATCTCTCTTTGCAGTAAGTTCTGTAGCTGTTTCTTTCATGGTGTGCCATACTAGTAGAGTGTTGGGAAGGCTTATTGTTCCAGAACATCAATAATATAGCAGTCATCCAGCTGAAAAACAAGCCTGATAAAAGTTGAGGTGCTATGGTAGTGGATAAGGAAAAGAACATGTTCATTTAAACATAAGGGACACTTTTGGTATTGATATAGATGCCCATAAATGTGCTTACGTCAGAGAAGAATTAAGGCCAATGTTCAAAGTATATTAAATAGTTCTTGGGAAAACCAACTGCTCTAAAGGGCAAATAAGAAATTAAATGGGACTTTTAACCCTTAGGTTCCAGAGAGATCTCAAATGTATTGTGAAAAAAATACTTTAGAGACCTTTCTAGCATACAGTGGATTATATCCCAGTTTAAATTGATGGGGCTGTTATTTGTCACGTCTGGTGCAGTTGGTATGGCTCAGATTTATTCCACAATGTTGAATACAGCCCTTAATGCAAATATGAATATGCAGTTATTGTTTGGATAATTTCCTTTCTAACCTGGAGAAAGATGTGCTAAAGCATAGGGGGGCACTGAAATGAAAATTCTGAACCAAAAACGAAACTTCAAGATGCACTTGCCCGAAAACCGAAACCAAATATGATTTTTTTTTTCCACCCACCTTTTTTAAAATAGTTTTTGGGATAATTGTATTATATTGGAACCGGAAGTGAGATGGGAACCGGAACATGACCTCTGGCAGGGAGAATGATAGATCCAGATGTCATCTGGATCAAATGTTGTGCGATGTGCCTGAACTGCCAGCACTTTTTTTTTTGCTCACAGCTTCGGTGAAGGTACTTACTATTTCTTAACTCCACGGATTTTCGGCCATTTTTTTATTTTGGCTTTTTTCTGAAAATGCCATTTTCAGCTGAAAATTTTGGCTACCCAAATTTCGGTGCACCCCTACTAAAGTGAGATAAACATTCTGGTATTCTGTTGAATCTATGCATTCAAATCTCTCCCTTGTCTGGATCAGTGGTAGAACACGAGATGGTGAGTGAAACCGCAGGGGCTACAACAGTTCTCTCACCTGTGTAAGAACCCTAAGGTGTAATAAAGAGGTGATAAAGAGGAAACAACTTCATCAGTGAGACACATTAGTACACAGTCTCCATAGAATAACAAGAATTGGAGAATTTATTCAAGTGGAGAAGTTATCTCCTCTTTTTCTCACCTTTGTGCATACACCCCCCTTAAAAGAAAAATTTTGCATCACTTTCATTAACCTCTTCAATGCCAGGGAAACAGTCAAGTGGCTGAACTTGAAGTATAACAACTTTTTTATTGTAGAATCCACATGTAAAATTTCACATACCTTCTTGGCAACATCCACAGACAAAACATAATAGGCACTAGAAGAGGGGGAAATACTAGCGGGTCTACATCTCCTCACATCAACGGGTTTTATACCTTGCAGCGCTTACTCATGATCAAAGGCAAAGGACTCATTCCTTAGCACTGATGGAGTTATGGGCTTGAACAATGCCTTTTAGTCAGATGGTTTGCAGGCGCACTGTGTTAAAGTACAATTCCTGGTTACCAGATAAGTGTCCATGTGGATTATGTAGCAACCATTCAAGGGGTCACAATAGGAAGTGGATGGAGTTTTGCCTAAAGGGATAGTAATACTTAAAATGTAAAAAAAAATATGTTGTAGGGTTTATCCCCCTGAGTAAAACAAGAGTACTCCCACTGCTGAAAGGTGTTCTATTCAAAAGTTATTACAGTTCAAAGCTGAATTTTGTAGGTGCAATATCACAGTGGCCTGAAATTGTACAGTGGCGCTGTTGCTACACGATCCTATGGACAGCTCTGGTCCCGGGACCATAAATCTCCATAGGATGGTGTAGCAACAGCGCCACTGTACAATTTCAGGCCACTGTGATATTGCACCTAAAAAATTCAACTTTGAAAATTAATAGCTTTCGAATGAAAAATGAACACCTTTCAGCAGTGGGAGTGCTCTTGTTTTACTCAGGGGGATAACCCCTACAACATATTTTTTTTTACATTTTAAGTATTACTATCTCTTTAAACGTGGTATTTGTTGAAACATGGTATTTTATGTGCCGATCATATCCCGACATAATGGCATTATGATGACCTCCTTTCAAGCTTCACTCAGTATAGAGCATAAGGGCTGTTTGCTTATGTAAATATGGGATAGATATGTCAGAAGTGATAATCTAGAGAATAAAGGAAAGAGATTATTAATGGCTACCAATTACTTAAAGTCTTGGGTGCATATGCACACTTGAGGCTGGTTATGGTGAATAAGTTGTAATGTCTAGTTATCTAAAAATTGTTGCCCTATTGTTGATCCCCAAGGGTTCTCAAGGGTTGTTGCAGCAGGGGACAATGAGAGGAGGGTAAAAGACGGGGTGGGAAGGAACACAGGACACCAGCCAGATGCGATTAGTTGACATCCACATGTACCCACAATGACTGAATATTTCAGTGTGCACTTCAGTGATCTCATCACTTTTGTGAATATCACACAGGTTACCATGCAGACACCATCCTGCCACTCCTTTGCAACCACCTCCAGCTTCCATAAAGTTGAACATGCTGTTTCTAAGAATGACTCCAAAACATTGTGAGGCAATGCATGTCACACTGAGTTTCTGTCTTTCTAATACACAAACACTCACTGTCTCATATACAACACATCCCCACATAAATGGGGATGTTTAGTTAACCCTTTCAGTACCTTGGGGGGGGGCAGCCAATACATTGCAAAGCAATGTGCTGGTTACCTCTCCGGTACAGAATGTAGTAAGATAGGCATTTTGCATTACAATGTACACTGGAGGAGGACAGGAGCTGTGGATAACATAGAGCTGAAGTGGTGGGCCAACAAAAAACAACTGAGAAACAAAAGTATGTAGGAAAGAGGGTCTGCATAGGGGAGAGATAGATGGGCTTATGGGGAGAGGGATGGGATGAGGATGGTGTGTGGGAGGGAAGAGATGAGCTGTGGAAGGGAGAGACGGCCTGAGAGTGTGTGAGAGTGAGTGGATGTGTATGTAAAAGAGAACATATGGGTGTAAGATTGTGTGTGTGTATGTGACAGAGTCTAAGACTGAGATAATGTATGTGAATATGCACCTATGGTGGTGTATATAATATTTGTATACAAACACACACAAATGTGCTTTTTTACTCTTTGGAAATGTTCAACTGCAGCTCCCTGAATCCATTTTAAAACGGGATGTGGCTAAAAGGCCAATATAATAGCTCTGCTCTAAGCAATCAAGTATCTTTATATAATTACCGTGTTCAAAAAGAAGGACTTAACTCGTTACTTGTCCTTCAAAGAGATGTTGGTGATATCCATACACCTTTTTTAATTATACTTTTTTAAGGTAGTCTGACCAGGCAACTACTGAAGTGGGGCTGGAGGATGAACCCTGGGGTGTGTAAGGTTCTGGGACATGTGGATGGGAGATGAGGGTGGCATTATGGAGTTTTAAAGGGGATGGCCTGATAGCGGTTACTAGGGTATGCTGAGCTGTTGTCATTGGGGTTGTCTAGGGGATGGCCTGATAGCGGTTACTAGGGTATGCTGAGCTGTTGTCATTGGGGTTGTCTAGGGGATGGCCTGATAGCGGTTACTAGGGTATGCTGAGCTGTTGTCATTGGGGTTGTCTTACAAGTATGAATGAGTGTGTTATGGGAGTAGGGTGACAAGGAAGCATTTATAAAGGTGACGGTGTGAAATCTGGCAGTGAGGTGGTGGTGGAGGCAAGTTGGTACATTGTCTAGGGTCCTTCCCCTGGTTCTCAACCAGTTTGTTAAGCAGCTGGAGCGCCACCGTGTGCTGCAGATAATAATCCGTCCTCTTCCTGCCTCCTGCTAGCCTGTGCCTTCTGCTGGATGGAGTATTATCTGCAGCACATGGAGACACTCCAGCTGCCTCTGTGTGCTTAACAAACGGGTTGAGAACCAGGGGAAGGACACAAACAATTCAGAGATGTGAACACGGCCAAAAAATAAAGCAATACACTTATATGCAGCATGCACCCATTGCCTTTGCGACGTGACATTATCACGCTGTCATGCACGGTGAGATTGTCACGTCACACTGTTTAGCCATGCGACCTGCTGAAAGAGTTGGAATGGTCGCACTCTTTTCTGCGACCATTCAAAAGTGAATCATCACAAAGTAACCTAAAAGTTATGGGCAGTGCCCCACCCACCAGTCACTCCGACAGCAACACCACCTAAACCAAATGTGTACCGATATGGGCATTAGAAACACTAGGTATGAAAAAGTCCAGTAATGTAAATGTAACTTACTGAATGCTGCAGAGATTTCCAGAGCATTGTTGAGCAATGCACTGGAGACAGATCTGTCATTCAAGTGGTTGAAAGCTTAATTTAAAGGATAGTAATGTTTCACAAAAACAGCAGCTCCTATTAATCTTCATAGTAATTGGACCATGGAGAGTGTTATTTCAATACTGCCAGAGCTGTAGTTCAAGAGTAATTGGATGATAAAGTATCCACCCTCCTGCCCCTTTTACCTAGTGAAAGCCACCTCCTGTCAAATGTGGAACCTAGTCCTGAGACCAGACAACTCACAGCAGGGGACAGTATTCTTACTGTGAACATAAGGAAAACCCTGCCCCCTTGCCAGGATTTTCAGGTTTTTCCTTATGTTCACTGAAGATTGTCCCTCTCTATGATTCATCCGGACAGTCTTGCTGCTCTGAGGTGAGCAGTGTTACATCAATAAAATAGGTGGGAGTGGGATACTTTATCATTCAGTTACTCTTGAACTACAACTCTGTCAGTATTGTAATAATACTCTCCATGGCCCAAATACTATGAAGATTAATTGGAGCTGCTTTTATTGTGAAACATTACTATCCCTTTAATTCAATAGGAAATTGGTGTATTTGCATTTAACACTGTGGAGGCTTTGGTTTAATCCAGAATTCCAACAGACTTTTAATACTTCAGTCTCTGTGTTTCTTTAACTTTTTAATGGCTTTACAGAAGAAATACATTAACCCTTTGAATGACAGAGACATTTTCAATACATTACAATGCTTTGAATAGCTCTCTGGCAATCAGAAGAGTTAACCCTTTGGTGCACATTGCATTGAGGAGCAATGTGTTGCGTAACCCTCTGTCATACAAAGGGTTAATAAACCACAGGTTTGTTTGTTTGTGCCATGCTGAGTTCAGGAAAGCATGCTTTTCATTGCACCATTGTGTTTGCTATTTTCTGGGATTCTATACTGCTAAAGCACTTCTCAGAAATTATGCTTACGTTTTCTAATAGGTTCAAGGGCAGAGAAAGTAATATACATAAATTGTGAAAATGAATTACGTATATGGAACATCTAGTTCTTGTTCTTTGTTTTGTTTATCAATGTAGCTCTTTTAGCTACTACACAGAAATATATGTACTACCCTAGTTAATTACAATAGACTGTGGGCTGATTTATAATGTACTGGCGATGGGCTGTGGGAATTTGGCCACATTACACTTCTATGCGTATTATGCACTAAGGTGCACTAAAGAGGGGAATAAAGTGAAGATGACTTCTACTATGATATCAGTTCAACAGTTATGTTGAATGTATGTTATTCTATAGAGTTTATGCATATGAGAAATCTTAATGCATAGGCTCCATAGAGTAACACAGGAATTGAAGAAGTTATATCACCAGAAACGTCATTCCACTTTATTACCTCTTTATCAGCCCTTAATACACCCCTCCCCCCATATCTTCCAAGGGTCCCTCTGTAGGAGGAACAGCCCTTCTTTAAAACACAAATACTTTCCCTGATATCCTTCATTTTCAGGGCCGGACTGGGAATAAAAACCAGCCCTGGAAAAAATTGCTTACCAGACCCATAGCATTGCTTCATTATACCATCTCAATAGCACTGCGTCATTATACCAGCCCCATAGCATAATGGCATTTTTTTCTTGTTCATAAAATGGGAAACCATGCATTTTAAAACACCAGAGCAATAAAGTTATATGTCACCACCAGAACAATACAGTTATTTGTCACACTAGAGTAATAGTTATATGTCACCACAAGAGCAATAAAAAGTTATATGTCACCATAATACAATACAGAGTTATGACACCACCAGAGCAATAAAGAGTGTATATATATATATATATATATATATATATATATATATATATATATACCACCTCTTGATTCCCCCTTTTTCCTCTCTCCCCCTCTTGATTCCCACATTCTGCTTCATTCTCCCCCTCTTGACCCCCCACCTTTTGCCTTTTTCTCTCCCTTTCGATTCTCCTTTCTCCCCCTCATTGCCTCTTGATCCCCCTTTTGCCTTTCTCCCCTTCTTGACTCTTGATCCCACCCTTTTGCCTCTCCCTGTCCTGAACCCCCTCCTTTTGCCTCTTGGTTCTACCTACTTTTGCCTCCTAATCCTTCCTCCTTTTGCCTCTTTTTTTCTCCCTTTTGCATCTTTTTTCTCCCTCTTGACCCCCTCTGCCTCTTTCACCTGCTCTTGATGCCCCCTCTTGATCCCCTTTTTGCCTCTCCCCCTCTTACCTCTCTTTACCCCTCTTGATCCCCCTTTTGCCTTTCTCCCCCTCTTGATGATCTCCCCTTTTGCCTGTTTCCCCATCCCCCTCTTGCCTGTTACAGTCCATGTCTGCTTACGCTGTCTCTGCTCCCGGCCTCCCGCTTAGCTCTCTCTGTCTGCAGTGCTTAAGTTAGGCACAGCCGGCCTACCCTGTGCGAAGATGCATCTGACATCTCTGGATCTAGAACCCGCCTGTCTCCATTAGATGCGGCCCGGCAGTTCTTCAAATCTCGCAGCCGCGCGGTCCTGTCACCTTGCGGTTGCGGATAATTGGCAATTCATGGTGATTTAAGCAGCCCCAGGGGCAGCCCAGTGCATGCGGCTGTCACGGGCACCCAGGAATGCTCAGAACTTAGTACGGTAATATAATGCAAAATATTTATTAGAATAAGTCACAGCGATAAATAAGTGGTACAACAAGCAAAGGGTTACTAGCCAGCAACACTCCTACCAGAAATAGTAGGCCTCTCGCTAGACCACAATGCGAGAGACTGGGGCGAAGCCCCTGTTAGTCTCAGCAGGATACAGGAACGCCAACTCTTGATCCGTCGACTGGAACAGGCGACCACTGTGAACACTGGCTCTGCAATCTTGATGCGATGAACAGGAACACAAGGACTGCTGGACTGGAGAACTGACCCACGCCTGCAATCAGTCAAACCAGCAACACCACACCTTTGCAGCAACCCGGTGACTCACGCCTGCAGTCACCGCTAAGAGACCCTGTGACTCTGCCTGCAGTCACTATATCCAGGGCCGGTGCAAGGATTTTTGCCACCCTAAGCAAAACCTACTTTTGCCGCCACTTGGCTCCGCCCCTTGTGTCCCACCCCTTTATACCCCGCCTACTTATACCCCACCTCTTTTCTTGCCCCACTAGCTCTACTTTGCCCCCTATCAGCTCCAACTTGCCCCCACCAGCTCCACTTTGCCCCCTAACAGCTCCAACTTGCCCCCACTAGCTCCACTTTGTCCCACCAGCTCCATTTTGTCCCTCACCAGCTCCACTTTGCCCCCTCAGCTCCAACTTGCCCCCCATCCACTCCACTATGCTCCCATTCGCTCCAACTTGCGCCCAGCAGCTCCACTATGTCCCCTCAGCTCCAACTTGACCCACCAGCTCCACTTTGTCCCACCAGCTCCACTTTGCCCCCCATCAGCTCCACTTTTCCCCCCATCAGCTCCACTTTTCCCCCCATCTGCTCCACTTTGCCCCATCTGCTCCAACTTGCCCCATCAGCTCCACTTTGCCCCCCATCTGCTCCAACTTGCACCCAGCAGCTCCACTATGCCCCCTCAGCTCCAACTTGCCCCTATCAGCTCCACTTTGCCCCCCGTCTGCTCCAACTTGCACCCAGCAGCTCCACTATGCCCCCTCAGCTCCAACTTGCCCCCCATCACATACATGTAGCTCCCGCGCTGTCTTCTCTTCAGTAATGCAGAGCGCGCCGGGAGATCATGACTCCCAGCGCGCTCTGCATTACTAAAGAGTGACCGTGATGAGGGAGCGCAGTAGCAACACAGACCTGACTGTGTTGCTTTCCGGTGTGGTGGGTGCGGGCGCAGCTCTTCTCCGCTGCATTCCCGCGCCCCCAGTACTTGTGTGCCCTAGGCCGGCGCCTACCTCGCCTATAGGTGGCGCCGACCCTGACTATATCAGACCCCTGTGACTCACTCCTGCAGTCACATATAAAGACCCTGTGGCTCACGCCTGCAGCCACCACACAAGACTCTGTGACTCACGCCTGCAGTCACTACATTAGACCCTGTGACTCACGCCTGCAGTCACTATATCGAGACTCTGTGACTCACACCTGCAGTCACCAATCAGACCCTATCCACAACAGTGGTCTGTCTTAAGCCAATAGCACAAATTGATCACAGTAAGGGATACTCGTGATCACTGGGTCATACACAGAGAGGGTTCTCGTACTTAGCTGGGTCATACACAGAGAGGGTTCTTGTACTTATCTGGGTCATACACAGAAAGGGTTTTCTTACTTAGCCGGGTCATACACAGTGCGGGTTCTCATAAATAGCCAGGTCATATACAGAGTGGGTTTCCATTGATAGCCAGGTCACACACAGAGCCCAGGTACTTCACCTAATAACAACAACGCAAGGGCGACTGAGTCAGGACTCAGTCTGCCTTTTAAACCACTCCACAGGAAGTAGGAGGAGCAGCTCAGAGGGAGGAAGTAGGAAGTAGGTAGGAGGAGACTACAGTAAAAAAACAGATAAACCAGAGGCCTGCTGCATGCTAGAAGTCTCGCGCCTGTAGATGCTGCTGCAAACAAGGTAAGCTGTAAACTGTAACAGCGGCCTACCGGGAATTTTCCCGGTATCCCGGTAGGGCAGTCCGGTCCTGTTCTTTTTAGATCAGAATGTATATGTATCACGTTGTTCCATTAAATAAACTCACATGAATGCATATTTAAACTTGAGTATGTGTTTATAAATTAGTCTGTGTAAATAAAATAAAAAATAAATTAGTCTGTGTAAATAAAATAAATTGGTCTTGCTTGAAATAATTTTATTAAGTTACATAAATAGCTGTCAGTGGATCAAGAAGTAACCAAAATTCTTGGTAATGCCCTTCCATCCAGTTGCAACCCCATCAGTACCACCCAAAACAAAAGTGTCTCTGTTACACCATTTGAGATATTGAGCAGTATGTACGTCCCCTTTCTTTTGACCCACACTGCATATATACACCGAGGTGAATTTATTAAAGGGACCCTGTCACCTAAAATATCATTGGCGATTCTGAAAGAGCTTTCAAAATCACCAACATGTTTATTTAGAAAATTTACTTTGAAGTTACATAGAGATTATGCTAAATAAGTTATGTCATACAGGCACATCCGGTCTTAGCCTTACATTGTCACGTTGCCACTCACTGACACTGCTCAGCAATGTTGTGTACCTCCCCTAGCACTGAAAGGGTTAATTTCAGTGTATGGGGGAGGTAATGCAGGGATATGACAGGAAATGCTCGCATGGCCTGCCTTAAAGTGGATCTATCACCACTTTACAAGTTTTGATCATTATATAGAATACTTAGCGAATAATTATAAAACATTATTATTTAAAATAAAACAAAAAACGTTATTTGCGAGAAAATTACAGTTTAACGTATGCCCAGCAGCCTACTTCTGGCTAAACTGCTCTTGCCGCAGTTTGCGGCACTGCCTCTGCTCCAGTCACTCTCCCCAGCATCCTCAGATGATGGAGGCGTTCTGTTAGTGAGCTGGAGTGATCTCATTGGCTAGATATTGATCTCTGCCAATGAGATCGCTCCAAGAGCCATGTACCCGGAAGTAGGCTGCAGGGCATACTTTAAACTGTAATTTTCTCGCAAATAACATTTTTTTTTTTTTAAATAATTTTTTATAATTATTCGCTAAGTATTCTACATAATCAAAACTTGTAAAGTGGTGATAGATCCACTTTAATTTATACCGCTAAATAACTCAAACTAGTTTTCTAAATAGAAAATGGCTAATATGTGGTGTATATGAAATGTTTTCAAAATAAAACATGTTCTGTTTATGTGATAGGATACCTTTAAAGGGATAGTAATGTCTGATTTAAAGGGATAGTAATAATGATTTTTATAAAGTTTTGCTTTGTAACTATTAAAAAGTTAAACTAAATGGCCCCAGTCCCATCTCTCAAATCTTCATGGTTTGAGAGAATCGTAGTTAAAGTTCCTCCCTCCCTCCCCTTTCCCTGAGGTCAGCGCTCTAGCTGACTGCAGGGGAATCCGGTCCCTGGACAAGAGGAGGCTCTCTTCAGCACAGCCGCCATTGCGTTATTAAAAAAGAAATCCTTCACTGGAACAGTCTACAAAGTGTGCTTGCAAACCAAGCACACTCTGTAGACTGTTCCAGTGAAGGATTTCTTTTTCAATAACGCAATGGCGGCTGTGCTGAAGAGAGCCTCCTCTTGTCCAGGGACCGGATTCCCCTGCAGTCAGCTAGAGCGCTGACCTCAGGGAAAGGGGAGGGAGGGAGGAACTTTAACTACGATTATCTCTCAAACCATAAAGGTTTGAGAGATGGGACTGGGGCCATTTAGTTTAACTTTTTAATAGCTATAAAACAAAAATGTATAAAAATCCTCTATTACTATCCCTTTAAATAAAATCTAATATTGTAGATATTACAAAAATAAACTAACTGATGAAAGTTCCGTCTTTCAAACACATTGTTTGAGAGATATAAAATGATAAATTTCCCCCCTCCCTCCCCTTTCACAGATGTCAGCTGTGAAGCTGTCAGAAGGAGATTTGAGTCGTGTGACTCAACGGCAGGTTATCATCAGAGCGGAAATACCACAGTCTAAAAAGAAAAAAAAGTCTACAAAGTCTGCCTGGTTTGCAAGTACACTTTGTAGACCGTTCCAATGAAGTATTTCTTTCTAGACTGTAGTATTTTGGCTCTGCTGAAGAGCTGCTGGCTGGTCCCGGGACCAGAATCTCCTTCTGTCAGCTTTACAGCTGATGTCTGTGAAAGGGGAGGGAGGGGGGAACTTTATCATTTTATATCTCTCAAATCATAAAGGTTTGAGATGGGGCTTTCATCAGTTTGTTTATTTTTGTAACATCCTATATAATAATTCGCTAAATCGTGTGTAACGCCGCAACATGCACAGTAGACACTGCTGCGCATGCTGCAGTCATGCGCAGTAGAGACTGCCCGCGCCGCGGCTGATACAGAGCTGAAAGCTCTGAAGGAGCGTCCAGCTCTGTATCAGGCGTGGCGCGGGCAGTCTCTACTGCGCGTGACTGCCCCGCGGCCGGGTGGCAGTGGCACTATGGCCCGTGTAACGGGCTGTTCTACTAGTCCTATATAATCGCTAAATTGTGTGTAACACCGTGACATGCGCATTAGATGCTGCTGCGCGTTCTGCAGTCACGCGCAGTAGAGACTGCCCGCGCCGTGGCTGATACAGAGCCGGGCGCTCTGAAGGAGTATCCAACTCTGTATCAGCCGGGCGCGGGCAGTCTCCACTGCGTGTGACTACCCCGCGGCCGGGTGGCAGTGGCACTGTAGCCCGTGTAACGGTCTGTTCAACTAGTCTACAATATTATATTTTATTAAAAAAAGACATTACTGACCCTTTAAAGCAGTGGTCAATTGTTGGACATCTAGCTGCTGGGAACTACAACTCCCATCATCCCTACTCAGCTGATGGCTGACTGTTCTTGTAACATGAGCAATTATGATGCAAATCAACTGCACCACAGCGAAAAAATACAAATTATCCTTAATTAACATGGTGGTTTTATTTCTTAAATGCTAGAGAGGTGCCCAGTGTTTCTCTCTAGCACTAAAGGAGTTATGTGCCCTTTTTAACTTAATAGGAATTTGGGCAATGTTTATTTGTCCTCTGTTGTATAGTCACGTTACTGCCTTATACTCCACATTTGCCCTTGTACATTTGTCTCACTGGAGTTGTACTAATAGAACTCTTCTCTAAATTAGGAGCTAGGATGCTATTTGTATGTACTACGCTATTTAAACAGAAAATTCTCTGATTAACACTGCTTGTGCCAAGATGAAGGCAGTAGGGTAGTGTATTCAAGTTTTGGGGCATTCCATGCCTCAATACCTCGCTTCCCTGGTGTTCGGCTCCAGCTGATACTAAGTTTTAAAGATGGATGAGTGTGTGTGCCTTCATTTACTAAAATATAATCTCTAGTACTGCTGGCTGGCAGGGAATGATGAGAGTTGTAGGCAGGAGCTGGAGGGTTACACATTGCCCTCCTCTATTCTTGAACATACCCTGGACTATGGTTCTTAGGCAAACGTCTTATCACAAAAAATGAGCTTCTTGGTAGACTCATTCATTCCACCCGCTGCATCAGTTCTCCTTCTCTGTAAACCCTTTGATAATGGAAAGAGTACCAAAGCATGATAAAACAGATCCTAGCGCCCAAGGCTTTCCTAGTCTAATTACTGGCATAATTAACACTTTTTCGTACAGTGAGTCCAAGAAATTGGCTATATGTGGCGTGCAGCCAATTTTGAAGACTTCAGGGACACATTGGACAGTGAAGTGAATCTCATTGCTTATTACTGATCTGTAGTCTATATTCACTGGAAGTTGAACTAACAGATCATACAAAGGCAATATCTACCCACCCTTTTAAAATATCTCTTTAACCTACTCAATGCTAGACGGGTGTGGAACACTGTGTTGTGCAATGCACTGCACTGCCCTTTGGAGCTCAAAGGGTTAATACCAGATAGAATTTACCATATACTGAAGTTTAAACAAACAGTAATGTGAGTTTTATTTCTGTGGAGCAATGTGATACACTTATATACACACCACACAGTCTGATCTCCTAAACACAGTGACACCAGGGTGGGAAAGAGGGACAGAGGGATTTGGGTCTCAAAGAGGGACTTTCACTCCTAAAGAGGAACACTTGGGAGGTATGTTTAATTGATTTTGAGATATCTGGCATTCAACAGGGTTAAAAACCCATTTAAATCAGTGGGAACTTTGGCAAATTTTATTTTCAGCAAACTCGAAACAAGACAGCACTCGATGTGAGATGAATCTAGTCTTGGAGGTGGATTCATGGGGAGAGAGCACTGGAGAGTATACAAGAGGGGAGTGTGGTACAATGTCAGTCCATGCGAGAGTAGAGTGGCGGTGTTCATTCGGGATTTCATTTTTATTTGTCTCCTGTGGGAGACTTGGGCTGTAATGCAAGAAACATGCGCTGTTCTATTTCCAGTGTGAAAATCACTAGCAAATATGTTTGTGCATTATGTTGTTGAATTGCACAAAAGCCCAGTTTTCATGCGCAATTCAAGATGCCTTCAGTATACGACTTCCTGATTAGAACATGCACAATATCTGTTTGATCAGGAAAAATACCTTTAGTTCATGTGCACATTTCTTACATTCCAACCTTGTTTTGCTAAAGAATTGTTCATAATTAGCTTCCTGAATATGGCCCTAAAATTTGCAATCCTGAGCACGTTGCCATAAAGCAAACTCTGTTAACTGAAAAGATAATGGAATAAATAAATATGCATAGCTTTAGGATTAAACCATTTTATTAGAATTGGAGAATGAGAGGCTGTGAGTGTACATGCACTGATTTGTACACTAGTATGAACTGAAATTCTGATGACCTCAGCCAAGTCACTCTGGACTGAATCCTGTTACAGGTGATAAATGAATGACCGGTCCCATTTCTCATTACACTGCAGCAGGAATTCATGTGATAAAAAATCCAGTGATCATATATTTCACAGGTTATATAATCAGTTATTTTAATTCTGTGTGCTTCACTAGCCAGAGTAGTTCAAAGGAACATAAGTAAGCAAAGCAGAAACCTTACCATTCATTGTCAGGGGAAAAGGATTAATGCTGGAAACTTAAAGGAGCACTAACCTTTTTGAATGGGGAAAAATGACTTTCCCTGTAGAGTAACACAGTGATACTTTCACACTGGGAGATTTTTCATTCAAAAGTTATTGAACCCAAACATTGTTTTAAAATGAGTCATTTTAACCAACTGAATGCTAAAGGTCTCCAATGCATGTCTTAGCAATGCCCTGGAGATTTCTCTACCATTTAAAGCCCCATTTAAATCAGTGGGAATTTCTATTTGTGTTTTGTAGTTTAACCAAGAAATGTACCACTTCCTTCAATACACCAGCCTCCAACAGATTGCATTACAAAAAATGTCTTTTAGACACCAGTAGGTGCTGTTGTTAAAGAGATAATAATACTTCGTTTTAACTTTATTTTATTTTGTAGGCATTAAAAAACATGAAGAACAATATAAGTCTTATCTCTCAAACCTTTATGGTTTGAGAGATATTCACAAGCAAAGTTTCCCCTCCTGCGCCTTTTACCTAGTGTAAGCCATCTCTTCTCAGACGTGGAATCCAATTCATAGACGAGACAAAACAGAATGGGACAATCTTTTTCCTATGAGAACAATAAAAGCCCTGCCCCCCTTGACAAGTTTTTCAGGTTTTTCCTTTATCTTAATTGAAGATTGTGCCTCTCTGCAGTCAACCTGAGCACCTCCCTTCTGATCTGGCTGAACAGTGTTACATCAGTAAAAGGGGCGGGAGGGGGATACTTTGTCATTGAATAACTCTTGAACTACAACTCTGACAGAACTGAAATAACACTCTCCAAAGTCCAAATACTATGATGATTAATTAGAGCTGCTTTTATTATGAAACATTACTATACCTTTAACAGTTTGATAAATAATAATAGTAATAACAACAACGGTAATAATGTTTGGGTTGTAACACTTGAATGGAAAAATCTAGCAGTGGGAAAACTCTTGTTTCATCAAAAGGAAAACCAATAAAACTTTTTTTTCATTTAACCCACAGCATGCCAGAGTGGTATCCAGTGCATTGCTACATCACTGACACTCAAAGGGTTTAAAAAAAGTGTACTGCTGTTTTAACTTTTTAAACATTTGAGTGCTAGAGGGATATCCAGTGCATTGCTTTGCAACGCGTTGGCTACCCCTTGGGCACTTTGGACACTTTTAACAATTTTAGTGCCAGAGAGGAAGGCATTGCAACGCAATGCGATGGATACCTGCCTGGCATTCAAATGGTGAATTAAGTACACATTGCAAAGCTATACACGGTTGTTTGCTTCAGTGGAAGCCCTGGCTATCTCTAGTAGGTGTCTGCAACAACAGAAATCAGCTACTTCCAAATGTTAAAAACCTGCTTTATTCAGTTGTTGGGCAACTAGTGGCTCTGCAGCAGTTGTTGGGCTTAAGCCCCCTTCGCCCTCAGCAGGCCAATGGCCAACTGAGGGTGATAGGAATTAAAGTACAGTGGCTGCAGAGCCACAGGTTACCGAATCCTCTGAATTAGCCCCTTTTCCACAAAGTGAAGGAGGAGTGGGGGAGGATGTGACGTCACCGCCCCTCCGGTGAGCCTTGTCCCAGCGGCGGCTGGTGTTGCAGGAGAGGGGCAGGCACAGGGAGGGAGCTAATGAGGAGGGAGAGCCACGCACACCAGCAGCTCCTCAACTTCAATCCCTTCTCCTTCTCTCCCGGAGACATGTCCTGACAACTTGGAGAATACAAACTTCTATACTATCTGTATTTTTATTAGGTGGAAAAGTATTTTCCCTCTTCCTTCTATTGTTTGTGAGATCCAAACCTAAGAAGAGGTGTGATGGTACAATGAGGCTGGATTGTGGATTGTATTCTTGCGATTGATTCAGTTTCTCACTTGCGGATATGTTGAAAAAGAAGAGAAAGAGGTGAAAGTCTTTCACACTTTGCATTAGAGCTGGTTATCGGAAGCTGATGGGGATCAATAAAATAATTCGATCTGTAAGAGAAAGAAAACAGGTCACTTATTAAACTGGTAAGTTTGAAGTTAATAAATACGTTTTATAATTATTGACGGATAAGGCACATGCTTAGTAAATCTGGAACAGTTGCACGCTATTCAAGACATATTCCCAGGAAAAAAAAAACATGAAACATTAAATACATTTCGTATAGTATTGAAAACGTTTAAGATACATTGTATCGAGTTATGGTGTTTTTTTAACCCTTTGAGTGCTGGAAGGCTGTCAACCCATAGCAGGATTTAGCTCTTTTTAGCTAACGCAATATACATAAGTTAATAGATTTTTAACACTTTGAGTGCCAGAATGGTGTCCAACTTCTATTATTTGAGCCATAATGTATAGCATTTTATGATGGGTTTTAACCATTTTTGGGGTACACCACGCATTGCATTCAAAGGGTTAAGCAGTTATCGGTCTCACACATATATTTCATAATAGCCAATAGATTTGTACTCACCTTAACCCTTTGAGTGCAGAGGGGCACGGAATGCATTGCTTTGCAATGCATTCCGTACCCCTCTGGCACTCAAAGGGTTAATAAACCCAGTGCAATCCGTTTGTTGTACTTCTGAACACAGAACAAATCGTTGTCTTTATTTTGTCTCACGCTACCCTTTGGGTGCCAGAGGGGGCTCGCAATGCGTTGCATACCTCTCTGGCGCTCAAAGAGTTAATTGCAGTTAGTAGATGTATCCTACTGCGGTGTATGGAAGAACACAGATTCAGTACAACCAAGCATTGTTCTCTTTGCAAGGCTTTGAAGCATGGGGTGGGGGAGGCTTGTCCCAGCTTGAAATTTACTTTTTTTTTTTTCTTTTTCACTGAGAAAGCAAAGACTAAATGCCTGTTTTATCTATCATGTATAAATCTTATATTTTCCATGACAAATCTAAATGAGATGAGGTTGTCTGTAGTTTTACAAAACATTTCCATAGTTACACAAGGGTGGTGTTCACAATGTGCCAAATACATTAATACCAAACAGTATCATAATGTATCACCTTATTTAACAACTTTTAAATATATTTATAAAATGACACTTCTGCACTATAACATTAATTACAATTTTACCACTGTTTGCCAATGAGTTTCCAGCATGTACTGGACTCTCTCAACTACTCAAATGTATTAAATGTTTTCTCCTCCCCAAATAATACAGTATTTCACTTCCTTTTTGAGGACTGAGAACTTTATTTTTATACTTAACGTTTGATTCATTGTTATTAAGAGGTGAATGGCAAGATTTAGCACTTGTAGACAGAAAGCTGACATTTTGAAGTAATGCCTTTGCCTGGAGTAATCACAGTTCTGCAGATCCTCTGGAGCTGGGAATTGGTGAGCCTGTTACAATAAGAAAGTCTTTACTCATGACTGATAGCTGACAGCCAGTTAACTGTGGACTATGTGAAATAAAAGTGGTAGATGGAAAAAGGTGATCAATACCACCAATGATTATGCAAATAGTACGTTACTTACAGAAAAGGGATGCAAAGCCAACCAAAAATCACATTTTAAAGCAGAAGTGATCTTAGGAAAAGAATACGAAAATAAAAAAAAATCCCTTCACTAACAGCACAGCAATTACACAGTCATATGCTGTGGCAAAATTAGATTATTTTGATTCATTTTTGTACATTTTACAGCCACCTTTTCCCTCCTATAGCCTGCCCTCACACTAATGCCATGCTTTCTAGCAGCACTGTAAAGCATCCGCCGTAACCATGTGATGGCATAACATGATGTCAGAACGTCGCAGTATTTAGGGTTTGTAAACCATGGGAGTTATGCATTAGGGAAAGGGTGGTCAATAATGGCCCAACTGCTACAGAAAATGGAAGTTCTTCTTTTCTAGCAGTAAACAGTTGGAAAGTATTCAAATCAATCATCTCACGAGCAGGGCCTTCTGATCCTTCTGTTCTCCACATCTGATTGTACTATTTAGTACCTCTGTATATATATTCCCAATTGTACAGTGCTGCAGAATTAGTTGGCGCTATATAAATAAAGAATAATAATAATGAATAATAATATGTAACAAGGAGTGTGAGTAGCCTGGAACTTGTCCTGTGTGGTCCTTTACAGTGTGTCATCACTAAATAAAACATGCACAGCTTCACCATGTACTGATCTGATTTATTGTTGAGAGGTGTAGTGGTACATCAGCCACTATTCTTTACTCCCTGTTGCCAAAGTATCTCCAGTGAGCATATGTTCTAAATACTCTTTTGAAGTTTTATGTATTCTTTGACAACTTGACAAGAGATTCCAGGTAACAGTATCAGAATTGGTTTCTGTAGCTTCTACAACAGAGGTTCTCAATACTTTTTTTTTTGTTAAGGCTCTCAACGGAATATTTTGGGCACCCTTAAGATCTTACAGATAAATTGTCAAGGAGCATTGAATGCTACAAATACATAAATATATAGTTTTTTTTTTTAGGTCTCTCAATCAGAGTTAGAAAACAACATGTGCATAGCAATTTCTATTCTTATACTAAAACTCAGCTTTCACATTTTTTTGTGAAAGTCTTTATAGAAAAGCGGAGACCGAAGTGGATATTCACAACTGTCCAAAATGCCACAGAACCCTTGTTAAGAACCACTGATCTACAACATACAACTAGGGATTTGTGGAAATGAGAATTCCTGAGAGAATGTCCTTTCCACTGTCCGCTTTCTCCATTGAACTGAGGGGTGCTTGTGTGTGATGGTGATCTGTGTGGGGGAACATGACTTGATAAGGTTTTGCCTTTTGTAAGCAATTGGCTTAACCTGCCAACTGTAAGTTTCACCTGATTCTCTGTCGTAATATGCCAGAAAAGGAGAAACATGTCTCCCATTTCACGCAAAGAAAAATCAGCTATTCACCCATCTATACTAATCACTGCATCATTATGCCGAAGTTGATGAATGAGTAAATACATTGGATCTGACATTGAATTGATTCCTTTGTCAACGACTTGTAACCTTAGGAAAGTCACTTTGTCTCAAAGTGCCAGATTCACTCATAATTAGATTGTAAGTTCTTTGGGGCAGTGCATTTTTTTTGTGCCTGGAAAGTATTGTATGCAGCACCACATACACCATCAATGATATAATAAGCATTATAATATTATATCACATGTGACAGGACACATCACAGACAATAGTGTCCAAGCACAGTTGCCATAATCCATGGCAGCTGTTTTCTTGTTCCAGGGTAGGTGGGGGGATGGGAAAGTATTTACTTCCAGTCAGAGAGTGAGACATATACAAACAAAGACAGAAGTGGGGCTATTCTGAGGAAAAACTGTACGCTAGGGAACAAATAAGTAATAAAATAATAAAGGAAAAACATTTTGACTTAAATGAAAAGTTCAGCCTATTGGTTGCAACAGCTAATTGTGCAGCATTGGAAAGCAACATTGTAGAGATGTTTCTAAACCCTTTCAGGATCAGAGGGGTGTGCGACGCATTGCAAAGCAATGTGTTGCATACCCCTCTGATCCTGGAAGAGTTAAGTTTAGAAATATTTTGCTGTTTTGCTCCCAAACTTTTTCGCCTTTTATGATTTTTAAACATTTTGGTACTTTTTCAAACCTATAGTTTTTGTTCCAGTTAACCCTGTAACGACCCTTGATGGTCATAGTACGTCATGGGTCGATCTGAGTTAATGACCCATGACATACTATGACTGTCATGGAATTCTGGGCTCCCCCCACGGCTGCACGCTGTTCAGGGAGTCCGGAACCAGAAGGAACAACAAAAAAAAAAATACTCCGTGGTCCTTAACTGACCTTGCTGATCTGATGGTCGTTAAGGGGTTAAGAAACCCATAGTGATCTCACTTTCATATAGGACTGTAAAAGAATTGACATTTTGTGCATAATGCACAAAAGAAAAGATGTGCATACCTGCTAAGTGTTCCTCCTATGAGCCTCCAATCCCTCTGTCACACTATTCCACCCTGGTGTCCCTCTGTTAGGAGATCAGACTGTGTGGTGTGTATATAAGTGTATCACATTGCTCCACAGTAATAACACTCACATTAATGTTTGTTTAAACTTCAGCATGTGTGTTTATAAATTAGTCTGTGTAAATAAAATATCTGGTCTAGCTCTAAATCAGTTACACAAAGAGGCCTCAATTGGTCATGAAATAACCTACAAATTCTAGTTAATGCTCTGCCCCACCGGTTACACCTCCGGCAACACAATCTAAAACAAATGTACATCTTTGGGCTGTTTGAAATATTGGAAGGTATGGTGGAGCAATTTCGGGGTCAACTATCTACACCACAGAGGAGAAATAATATCCAGTGATTTTAAATGGTTTTATCTATAAAGGAAGAAGGCCGTCACATGACAGAAATTCTCCATCCTTGCCAGCCACATCCCGCGCAGCAGGGTATACGTTTAAATGGACACACGCAAAAAAGCGTGCAACCAAATGAAACAGTTAACATGTCTCCATACTAAAAATGTCATCACGAGAATCTCACTTTGCATGACAGCACGAGATTCTCATGTCGAATAGTAAAAGGTTTCAGGCTGCCCCGGCTGTATCACATCATGCTGCCCCAGAGCTGTAATAATATTACTATTTCATTTTCTTGCTCTCCGTACTGCCCCAGAGCTGTAATAATAGGGTTCCATTACAGCTCCATGGCAGCACGGAGCGCAAGAAAATGACATGGTAACATTATTACAGCTCCATGGCAGAACGGACCGCAAGAAAATGACATGGTAACATTATTACAGCTCCATGGCAGAACGGACCGCAAGAAAATGACATGGTAACATTATTACAGCTCCATGGCAGCACGGAGCGCAAGAAAATGACATGGTAACATTATTACAGCTCCATGGCAGAACGGACCGCAAGAAAATGACATGGTAACATTATTACAGCTCCATGGCAGAACAGAGCGCAAGAAAACGACATGGTAACATTATTACAGCTCCATGGCAGAACAGAGCGCAAGAAAATGACAAGGTAACATTATTACAGCTCCATGACAGCACTGAGTGCAAGAATATTACATTGTAACAGTATTACAGCTCCATGGCAGCACAAAAACGACATGGTAACATTATTACAGCTCCATGGCAGAACGAAGTGCAAGAAAATGACAAGGTAACATTATTACAGCTCCATGACAGCACTGAGTGCAAGAAAATTACATGGTAACATTATTACAGCTCCATGACAGCACTGAGTGCAAGAAAATGACAAGGTAACATTATTACAGCTCCGGGGCAGAACGAAGTGCAAGAAAATGACATGGTAACATTATTACAGCTCCATGACAGCACAAAAATGACATGGTAACATTATTACAGCTCCATGGCAGAACGAAGTGCAAGAAAATGACAAGGTAACATTATTACAGCTCCATGACAGCACTGAGTGCAAGAATATAACATTGTAACAGTATTACAGCTCCATGGCAGCACAAAAATGACATGGTAACATTATTACAGCTCTAGGGCAGCATGTTGTGATACAGCCAAGGCAGCATGAGACCTTTTACTATTCAACATGAGAATCTCACACTGTCATGCAGTTTCTAGTATGGCGACATTGTAACTGTTTCATATGGTTGCACGCTCTTTTGCGTGCAACCTGTTAAAAGGATACTGGGTTGCAGTATGGATGAGATATGCTAATCTCCTCCTTTCTTCCTTTCCAAGAGACACTGGAGTAGGATTTTGACAGGAGTGGCCAGGGGGACCTCTTTGGCACTTAAAGGGTAAACCATTAGAGTGAAAGAGTGGTACTCAATGTATTGTCCTTTTCTTTAACCCATTGTGTACTAGAGAGCGATCCAGTGCATTGCTATGCATGGATGCCTCTTTTGCTCTCATCGCAAACACCCCTCTGGCACTCAGTGTTAAACCCTTTCAGTGCCAGAAGGCTATACAAAGCATTATCAAGCAAATGCATTGGATACCCATCTTGCATTCAAAAGGGTAAATTGCACTGCACAGGTAACTCTAAATAAATTGTATAAATGGGAATTCAGAGAAGATTTCTTCTCCCCTGTGGTGTATTCGGTTTGCACCAGAATGTCTTGTCTAGTCTTCCATAAGGACCTTTTCTAATGATTTGTCTTTATAAGGCTTTAGAAATCTAGCATCTTGCCCTTAGACACCGATGACCTTCCTGGAAGTATATCAGTAGTAGACTGTATTGCAGTACAAAGTTTTGAACCTGCATGGCAGCTGAGATCTGTCCTTCCCCCTCCTCCCTGATTTATGAGCCAGTAATGGTGAGGGTTAGTGGTTCTGTTGCTTCAGGGCACAAGATAATGTCTTTTTCTCTTGGCTGTGCATTGTTTGAGTTTTTTTTTTTTTTTTACATTGGAGTCCCCACCTGTGTACACAAGAAACTGCTCAATAAGTAGCATGAGTGGGGTTTTCTTATAAAGGAGGGCATGAATAATGTGCTTATGGGTAAACGGATCCTAATAAAAGTCCAGCCTGGCAAAATGATTTGTAGTTCAGTTTATGGGTGCTTGCAGTTAATGTTTCCATCTAACTAGTTACACCATTATCCATTGCAATGAAACTACAAGAATGTTTAGCCTCAGGCCTATGAGGTTAAAGAGACAGTTCCACTTCACAGATACTTCAGGTGCATAATATAGCTTGTGTTTTTTATTATTTTTTTCTTTTCTGCATTAACTTTTTTTATTTTTACATTTATGTTCTTAACAGCAAGCACTTTTAATGTGTTTCTAGGGAGCTTTTCTGTGTGGGACTGTGAAAGACGAACAAGTATAATGTGAACAAAATGCAATATAAAAATACACTGAAACAATGTAGAAAAGCCTGACATTGAAACATACAGAGCACAGCCTGCAGCAGGGAGACTGCAACATTGTATATATATCTGCCTTCATAATCCCCGTAGTCTGTTAGTGCATCTAAATCAAAATAGGCTGGAACATTTGTTTTGCGGTCTCCTGCAGTTTTAACCCTTTGTATGGCATTGGTGTACAGCGAGGCCTATGCACTCAGTCTTAACAATGGGGCATGGGGGGGCTGTGCATAACATGTGGATAAAGGAAACTTGCACCATAGGAAACAACTAAACATACCTATTGTTTTAACACTTTAAATGCCAATGGGGAATGCAACTTATTGCATGCTCCTCTGCTCACGAAGGGGAGGAGCAGCATCGAATTCCGGAGAGTTATGAAGCGCACAATGCGTCAAAGACCTCTCTGCTTGAATTAATGGGAATTTAAGGGAAATATGTACCTACTTAGATATTGGTTTGTCCCAGAATTGCTGCAATTAAATTGGTGTATGTGTCCCAGACGCTTTGCTTCGGTGGAGGCTGAAATTGTAAATATTTTGTAAGCTATTCGTTTGGTACTGGCTGGGATGATGGGAGGTATAGTTCCCATCTGCTGGAGAGCCAATGGTTGCCTAATCTAGGGAGTAAAAGAACTGCGACTAACAGCCATAAAGTCTCGATTGAACGAGCAATATCAGAGTGATTCGTTAGAAGCTACGATTCTCAAGAGGTTCTGCAGCGGCTGTGTCATTTCAGTTCTTTTGTGGCAGTTTGGTGCACATACAGACAGTTGCGCTATAAGGTTTACTGATATACCCATAAGTGTTAACTGGGTCTCGTCCAGGCATTCCTGTGTGTAGTGTACTATGTCGCTGGCTGTGGTTAGAATCTAGAATTATAGGCGTTAGCTTTTTCTTCCTAGACAGGGAAATATATAATCTTCCAGCAGCCACATGGCTCTCTGAAAACCCCAGAGTTTTGGGTCGTGTCTGTAAGAAGGAAAATACACCCCTCTCCCGTGTGCAGTTCCTATCCTGGGCCCCCGCACATGGAGCAGGCAGGAGTATGATGTGGCCATCCCAGAGCCTGGGGGAGGGGAGGGGGAGAGCCTGGGCTGTAGAGCAGAGAAAGGGAGGAAGAGGTCACCAGGGACCACCACCACAGTGCAGGAGCCGGGACCCTGGCACCAGTCCTGGATCTCCGATTGGGATGGGCTGTAGAACTGGAGGTGAGGGAGGGGACTCTGGGATCCCCGCAATAGGTATGAATAGGGCAAACCAATTGCATTGGAGGGGAACCGTGACCTCCCCTCATTCCTTTCTTCTGGACTTGTAACCCTCTGCGTGCCAGAGATGCGTTGGCTACCTCTCTGGTATTCAAAGGGTTAACTATTGACTGCTAGAGCGTCTTCCGACGCATTGCTTTGGCAATTATTTCTCCCCTGTGATCCAGTTGATTTGCCCTAAAATTGCTCAACTCTTTCGTTTGTGCTCAAAATGTGCTACTGAAAAACACGCAGAGGTGCAATTCTGGAGCAAATTAAACTCTTCCATTGGTTTTAATGGTAGAGGTGCCTACACGAGAAGCGGATAAAGCCACGTTTAGTTCATTTTATTTGTTCCCATATAGTGTAGTTGGTTTGCTCCAGAATTGCACATTTCTAAGTCGTTGAATTGCTCCTGAAGTCTGTTGCAGGCTGGTGCCAGGCGTGGGAAGTTGTGCGAATTGCGGACTTGGATAGGTGTGTGCTCACCGAGATGTAAAAATGAAGGTGATCTTTTGTACCCCTCACTGGCACGCAAAGGGTATAAAGCCGAAGTGTATGTAATGGGGGCAATAAGAGCTGTGACCTGATTGCTTGGCATGGAGGGGTTTGCTGGCACTGATCCCAGTGGAAGGGGGCAGGGAAGAGTGTGGGAGTGTGCTGGGAAAGCACTAAGAGGCTCTGTTCAGGGTGGAGTGGAAGAAAAAGAGAAACTTTTATTACTACCTCTCGACATTGCACTAACAATGGAGGCCAAATCTGTGTCACCCGATCCGGCCTGGATGGGGCCTGTTTTGCTCTAGTTAATAAATAGCGAACAATGGAGAGGGGGTTAAGAACTGTAATTGCAGGATTAACGCTTTCAGTGCAAAGGGCATCGTCAGTTCCAAGTAGTTGAGACCGCATCGCATTTTTCTAAACAATGTTGCAGGGATTTTTCCTGCACTGGCTGTTAACCCTTTCTTGGCAACTTGGGGCTGTTCAGGACTACTGTACCCATCATCCCGAGGGCTGGTTGGGGACTATGAGAATTGTAGTGCTGGACAGCTGGAGAACTTCCCTTGCCCAGGTCTCTGTTAACTAATTGAGCGCCAGAGCTTATGTCAATAGTTAACTGGAAAGCAAGTGGGCAGAACGATGTCTTGCGGTTTAATAAAGTTTTGTTTCTAAATTTACCACTTGTTGTGAGCTCTGTAGTCTATCTTGCAGTGCATTTGGCTCTCCAGCGTTTGGGAACTACAACTCCCATTGCCATGAATAATCCATCATGGGGGATGATGGGAATTGTAGTCCTCATTAATCAAAGGGCTCCAGGTTACCTTAGGCCTGTGTTAACCCGTTGAGTGCCAGGGTTGTGTGCAAATATTTTACTGGAAAGCAAGTGGGCGGAACAATATTGGGTGGGGGGATGAAAATAGTCTGGTTTCACTTGTTGTGAGGTCTCTGAAATTTAACTCCTTCATTGCCCTCTGGGCTGTGCTCCACCCCCTCTTAAGTGTAAGACAGATGGTTTAGGTATCTGCAGCTCCCCCCCTAGAGCTACTGACTTTTAAAGAATTCTTCAGTTTAGCTCCGCTCTCCAGTGAAATCCATGTATTCCCTTTCTGCTTTTTTTGCTGCTTGCTTGACCAAATAAGGGTGTGCAGACATTTATTCTATCTCTTCTCCTGGTGTTCTGTTGTTGTTAGCAACAAATCTTTGAGCTGTGTCACCAAGGACAGCCTGATCATTTTGTACACACATATATACCTCATGTATAAAGGCAAACTGTAGTAAATATATTGGAGACCTCTATAGCATTCATACTGTTAAGAACCCCATTTAAATCAATTGGAATTTGTGTTTGCCCTGAAGATGCAGTTGGTTTTCTTCAAAATCGATCCTCTCCGGCACTCAAAGGGTTAATATCTAATTTATTATAATTTTTTTTACCCTTTATTGACTAGAGTGGTATGCCACACATTGTGAAGCAATTTGGCATGCATCCCCTCTGCTCCTTAAAGGGTTAAACTGCTTGCAAAAGAGCATTCTGGTGATCTGTTATTGTGTTGTATTCTATGGGAGAGGTGAGACTTTGGCTGCAGTTCTCCATAGAATGCAATTTTAATAGCGACACCTCTTTGTGACTGGTTAATATGTTTTTATTATTGAAGTAAACAGCACTCACAGGCCATGAAATCATATAAATTTATTTAGAGGTCACACAAATGTACGTCAGTGTTTTAGCTCAGACTAGAATCATGAAAAAGGAAACATTGGTACATGTTTGCATGATCTTCCTTGAATAAGTTCCCTGGACTCTAAGACTTGTGAGTCTTCGTTTATATATCGCACAGTGGAAAGCAACCAGGCACTTGTGGGTTTTTTTTTATTTCTTTTTCAAGGTGTGCTGTCCTGTAATTACACACATACTTATTTTATTTTTGTATTTTTAAAAAAATAAAATTACTGATCCATTTAACATTTTTTGTTGTTGCAATTGAGAAGCTAACCCAATGAGTAAATCTATGCATTTGAGCTCTTACCCATATCAGATCAAAGAGAGACAAAGCTTCATCTCCCCATTCATTTTAAATGTTTACTGCTGTTGAACAGATAACCATTGGGATTGGTGAAAGTGCTATCCACCAGCTCTTGTTGGACTACAACAACCATCATACTCAGCCAGCCATTGACTATTATTCTACGGTGCATATGCACTTTCATATCTCAATGAGATATATCAATACATAGGAATTGGAGAAGTGATCTCTCTCTCTGGAGAAGTTATCTCCTCTTCATCACCTTTTTATCACCAACCCCCTCAACTTCCCATCTGATCAATGATTTTTGGATGCAAAATAACACCCTCCCTGGAATCACTGGTTTTGCCCCCATACCCTTGAGGGTTAATATAGACTCTTGGTGAATAATAGTAAAGAATCTAACTTGGGAAAAAAATCAAGTGTTGTAAGTGGAGGAGTATCTTGGAGTGGGCAAGAGGGTCAGCTACCAAGGAACAGTCTCACTAGGGGGAGCAAAGCTAGAGGTTTGAAATGCTTTGTTTATGCAGAGTGGCAGTGTTGCTTCCAGGTCTTGTCCTGGGTGGTAAAATAGCTAGTTAAGTCATGTTCACCATGTCAAGCGCATTTCACTCTCCATGTGAGCTTACTGAAGAGTGAGGACTGCATTTGAAAGTAGAGTGCTCATCCATGTGGACTTCAGCCATGCATGATTGGTTGATGCCTACATGGGCCAGCCAGTGACTGGATTTATGTGATGAGCACCACATTGTTTAGTGTGAATGGTTTATATAGGAGCCACATAGTGCAGACCTTCATTTCTACAGTGCTGAAGAATGCAGAGAAGTTGTTGCACCTTGAACAACTGTCAGTCACTCGTGAGTGTTTCCCTAGAGTGCCATGCAGCTTCCATGGCATATGTGTCACTGTGGCAGTCTCTTGTGTGGAGGGAATCTTAGTCAGCTGATTATGAGATAACAGCACAGCAAGATCATGTCAATGTAAAGCAATATTAACTTTCTTTTATTGCAGTACAAGCAAGTTAATAATAACATCCAAGGACTTCCTCTATATAGCCTTTTAAGTGGTGATGCTGGGGGCGGGACTAGAGGTAGGGTTGGTCACTGGTTGACATATTGCCACCTCTGTGTGTTTCTGAATAAATTATTTTGAGCAGGACCAAAGTATTTTATTTACACAGTATAATTTATAAGCACATATTGAAGTTTAAGCAAACCTTTAATGTGAGTTTTATTGCTGTGATACACGTATATACACACCACGCAATCTGTTCTGCACAAAGGATGGAAAGAAGGACATGGGGAGTTTTGTCTTGGATGGACAGTTACACCCCCCCACACACACACAAAAAAAAAGAGAAACTTGGTAGATATGAAAGAAAGTTCATACCTTTTTACCCAACCTCTGTATAGCAGGAAAGCTTATAACAATGTTTTTTTCATTTTTTTATTATTTAATATTATTAAATTAAGTGATAGGTTATCCATATAAATGTAGTATCAAAAGAAAGCCTTATTTAGTTCAAAAAGGTATATATTTTGTGTGGGCATACTAAATGAATTGGAGGAAAATATGGTTGAACAAAGGCTACTAAAAAGGCCAGAAATGCTCTTGTCCTCCAGTGCAAAAATGCCCTCATAACCAGAGGGTTAAGGATATCCCTGATTACGTATAGGTTGAGCCAGGGCTTAAAATTTGAAGTCCTTTGCTACTAGCCAGACCTGAAAAGTTACTCGCCACTGCAAGCCGTAACATACCCACCAGTGCTGAATTTTCACTCACCATTGGCTAGTGGCGAGTGGAAATTTTGAGCCCTGGGTGGAGCAATCACAATGACTGAGCCACTGACTACCAACCTGATAACAAGCAGGGGTATATTGAAAACATACACTGTTGATGTGTCCTGAGGATTAACATGGAGAAACACTTGTCCAAACAGTTATTCTTTTGTGTTCTGTGGGAAAGGTGACATTCAGTCTAAAGTTCCCTATGGGATGTAATAGTAGCAAGCCCACCACTTTGTGAAAGTTTGAACTGTAAAACTGTTTGATTTAATCCTCTTCCAGCAGCGGGAATCCTGGTGTTTATTTATCAAAATTATATTTTGCTATGGAATTAACCTTTACTGATCCTTGAACCCGGGGCTGTCCAAGTTCAGTCCTCAAGGGCCACCAACCGGCCAGGATGTGAGGATTTCCCTAATTAAGCACAGGAGAGTTAATCAGTGGATCATTCATTGTGACTGACTCACCTGTGCTTATTCATAGAAATCCTTATATCCTGGCCTGTTGGTGGTCCTTGAGGACTGAACCTGGACAGCCCTGCATTAACCTAGTGAGTGCCAGCGGGGTGTGCAACACATTTCTTTGCTTTTGTACACCCCTCTTGCATTCAAAGGGTTAAGAAGTTCAGCTTGCTTAACCCTTTAAGGACCAATGGGGTATGCAATACATTGCACACCTGTATGGTCCTAAGGTGAATGGTTTGAGTTTTTGACCACCAATCCATTTTCAACACATCAGATGTGGCACCGATACAAACACTTATTAGAGTGGAGCAATTCCAGCTGCACCATAGATGGGGAAAACCAATCCCCAGTGGTTTAAAATGTGGGCTTTAACCCAGTGAATGCTGGACATCTCCATTCCATTGTAAGTCTATGTAATGTAATCTTCTAGCATTCAAGGTGTTAACTGTTTGAGTTCCAGAGGTGTATGAAACGTATTGCAATGCATTGTGTACCCATCTGGCACTCAAAGGGTTAAAACTCTATTTAACTCAGTGGAGATATAAGGGATTTTTATTTGTCCACTATGAGGTGGTTAGTTTACCCCAGAATTTCTTCTCTTAAACGCTGTAAATAAGGCTATTAGATCAAGTATATTTATTTTTCTGTGAACTGACATTCTTTCTGCTGGTTCGTGGGCACTTCTAGGCATGATTTTATTGCTTATCCCTGGGAAAGGGCAGAGCAGGAAATTCTCTATCCTTTATGTGGGAGAATTCCCACTTGGGTTTACAAAATGGGGCATTTATGCCAGAATGGTGGTGAGGGACCATTTTATGAGACCCACATGATTGGTACAGTGTGACCCTCAATTAAAAACCTTTACACTTTGAATGCCAGGGGGTACACGACACATTGCAAAGTAATTCATACCCCTCTGGCATTTAAAGGGTTGACCCCTTAGTGCTAAAGACCTCTCTATCATCTCACATCTGAGGGGTTGGTCTAGGTTTAACCATGAGGTCTGAGCATGAGACCATGGGGTGAATATTGTTGCATGTCCCTGAGTAAGGGCCACATTGGTGTTAATATTGCTGCATGTCCCTGAGTAAGGGCCACATTGGGGGGAATATTATTGCATGTCCCTGAGTAAGGACCACGTTGTGATAACTGTGATTGCTGCAGTTCTATGAGCCTGATGTATTAAGAATATGAAGTGCAATACAGAGGCAAGTCGGCTGTACTGTATGGAGAGAACTAAAGTTTCCCATTACTTTAAATGGGGTTTTTAACCCATAAATACTAAACCTCTCCAGCACATTGCAAAGCATTCGAGCCTTTGGGGCTTTCTGTAATTTGTTCCCTGTGGTACAGCACTGCTAAAGATCTCAGTCCATCTCAACTATTTAATGCTGCTTATTATAATTAAACAGCAAGTTGGACACATGCTTAATATTAGTGTATTACTGTTAATGTTAATGTTTTGCACATATAACTACACCCAAAATTCCTCTCATACCCCATATGTGCAAGAATGTTTTAGAATGTTCGTGTTTGCATGAGAGTGTGATCCAATGTGTGTGTGTGTGTGTGTGTGTGTGTGTGTGTGTTAGAATGTGTGTGTGTGTGTGTGTGTAAATGACAAACTTAGTATTGTGGGAACATTCTACAGTGCTCTTTCAAATACAGTCACACACACTGCTAACCCACCTTTCCACCACAATATTAACTCTCCAGGGGGCTATTAACTCTTTGAGTGCAAGAGTGGTACACAGTGCATTGCAAAGCAATAGATTGCATACCTCTCTGACACTCAAAGGGTTCATTCTGAGTGCCTGGAACACCCTCTGGCACTCAGAAGGTTAAAGGGATAGTAATGTTTCATAATAAAAGCAGCTCTAATTAATCATCATAGTATTTGGACTTTGGAGAGTGTTTTTTCAGTTCTGTCAGAGTTGTAGTTCAAGAGTAATTCAATGACAAAGTCTCCCCCTTCCGCCAGTTTTACTGATGTAACACTGTTCAGCCAGATCAGAAGGGAGGTGCCCAGGTAGACTGCAGAGGGGGACAATCTTCAATTAAGATAAGGGAAAAACCTGAAAAACTTGTGAAGGGGTGCAGGGCCTTCATTGTTCTCATAAGAGGAAGATTGTCCCCTTCTGTTATCTGTCTGGTCTATAGACTGCATTCCACATCTGAGAAGAGATGGCTTACACTAGGTAAAAGGGGCGGGAGGGGAGATTTTGCTTGTGAATATCTCTCAAACCATAAAGGTTTGAGAGATAAGACTTATATCGTTCTTCATGTTTTTTTAATGCCTACAAAATAAAATAAAGATAAAACAAAGTATTACTATCCCTTTAAGTGCGTGTATGCTATTTGGTCAGTATTATTGAAGTTCCTTGTGCAAGCATCTGCTCTCCACATAGTGCTTCTTTCTTTCAGAGAGAGCCTGACTGTTTGGGTCCAACCAGAAGTGGCTATTTAAGCCAATAGCAAGGCTTGTACACTGTGAACAGACAGTATGGAGTTGGCTACATTACGTTATATTGTTTCTCACATCTGGCAGCCGCCGAACCAATCTATGTTACTTTCTGTGCTTGGGTGAAAATGCCAATCACAGCCACGAACAATGAATCTTGACTTAAACTAAACAGCTGTGGGGCTGGTAAGGCTTTGCTAGCTCGGGATGAGTTTTTTTTCTGTGGGAGGCTTTGGTGTCATTAATAAGCGATTCTCTCAATTACAACACCAATTTCAGGCCCTGTAGGGTTTGGAGGTTGTTTGTTTTTTTCATTTTCTAATCTGTTAAAATATTTTTCCTTTATAAAAGTCTGGATTCTGTTAACTACTAAAATACTATTATTGGATAATGGATTGGATTATATTTTCCTGTGAACACATTCTGTCTAGATAACACATGCAGACATTATCATTGGATAATGGGCTGGATTCTATTACCTGCGAAAATGTTCCAGTTATAGCCTCTGGGGAAATACAGTGATAAAACAAGTAATAAGATAAATTTAAAGGGGAGCTTTGCCTTAAGAATAAGATACTCCAAATTTGCCTACCAGAAGGGATTACCTAGTAAGGTGTCCTTCAAACAGCAGCCATTTGTTTCTGTTTACTGTTTTTATTTCCATTTGATCTCTGTTGTAGTCTGCTACTAGCGGTTTCATTTTACAACCTGATAAAAAACTAGGGATCCTTCATTCAGGTCTATTGAAGCTCATTGTTTGTTGTGAGGAGGTGTCATGTAGGCACAGACATTCAAACGAAAGTACCCTATACAGAAAACTGCAGATATATTGCAAAAAATATATGTAGATGTACCATATTACTGTATGAAGGACACCTACCTAGGTATGTCCTTCTGTTAATTCTTATTTCACTTGTGTCCCCCTAGGTAAGTCTTTCTGACACCCCTTTAACCCTTTCAGTGCCAGAGGGGTACGCAGTGCATTGCTCTGCAATGCATTTTGTACTCCTCTGGCACTGAAAGGTTTAAGGAACAGAGGGGTGCACAACATATTGTGAATCCCTCTGATCCTTGAGTGTACAAGTCGCCTTGTTTTTAGTTTGCATATTTGAAAAAGTAATAAACTGCTTATATGTCACGTTAACCAAAAAGATCCGCAAATGTACAGTTATGGAGATATTCATACTTGGCACTGTATGCTAATATATGCTAATTACAGCACATGTGCAGTACCCGTGATGTTTCATATGTTGAGTAAGCTCACATGCTAATGAAGCTTTTCAGTAATGTTTCATATGCCAATGAAGCTCTGAGCTGCGCCAGGTGACTTTCGCTTGCACCAGAAATAAAAAGTGTAACTATCTCCTAAACTATATATACGCAGGACTTATGGCTAACAAGACACACAGGTGATACATCTACTACTTATTGCCAAGATATAGTTCTCCCTTAAAGGGGAAGTAAAGCCTCTTGGTGGACTCTATCCTTACCTTTGTTATATTAAATGCATAAATAAAAACGCACAGACACACTGAAGCAGGTCCCCTACTCATCTCATTAGCGAAGGATTTGGCATCCTGTGACTCCCCAACTGTGACTGTCAAAAATACCTTCATTCTTCAGCTGAAGTTGTTGGGAAATTTATAGTTTAACAGCTTCTAGAAAGCTATGGGTTTCCCACCCAAGCTGTAATACGATCCAAAACCATTAACTTGTGAAAAATGCATCTTCCAGCCATGGGAGCACCATTGCTTTCCTTCTAAACAAGTGTTGCTATCCCTTTAATATGGCATAGTTTCGTTCATCAAGTCTGTTGGAAGGAAATGGTATTAGACATGTTTATTGAGCATTGAAGTATTGGCTATAGCTGCAGTGTTGCACGAAGGAATTCCAGGATTTAGTTGGGTACATTGTAGTTTTGTTTACTCTTACTTTATTAATGTGCCTCAGGCATCTGCTCAGACAGAGCCCCCGTGTTTGTTTATAACACTTGTACCTTTCGTTATAGTCTTGCAGTGATTAATTCTAGTGCCCTTTGTAGTTAATTGAAATATTTTTAATCCATTCTGTAAAAAGTATCCTATAATGCTGACCTTCAGGTATAATGCTACAAACTATTTATTACTGTTATTGTTACATAGTTTTAGCTTTCCTATTCTTGAGGATTGTACTTTGTTTTATTAAAGGTAAACAAATACTTTAAAATAAAAAGTAGAAGCATAAACTTTAAAGGGATAGTAATTTTTAAAGTTCAAGTATTCAGTATATATTTCTATACCATTCTGTAGATGTATAAGCTTGGATAACATTGCCATTTTATTGTATAATAAAGTTTTCCCCTCCTTCCCCTTTTAACATACGTCAGTAGGCTTGGCAAGCCCATATGGACGAGATGCGAAGAGGAACAATCTTTTTAAGGGATAGTGAACACTTAATGTAATATTGTATATATTTTTTTCTATACCGTATTTGCTCCAGTTGGCAGGCAGCACATTAAAAGTTTCATCTGGTGGGTAGCATGTTTGAATTTACCACCATTGCTTTCTTTGTATCCCTTTACATCCTACTAGTGTAAAAGCCTCTGCATACTGCCACCGCCTAATTGGCGGTGCACGCGATGCAGTCATACGCAGTAAAGACTGCCTGAACGCAAAGATTGCAACCAGCATTCTGTGCATTCAGGTGGTGTCTACTGCGCATGACTGCATCTGACATTCTAGCTTTTTATATTATAGGATTTTATATTCTAGGATATTCCATTGCACAGGCTCACATACTGTACAATTGGATACTTGCTGCCCCTGAGGTAGAGAGAGGATGGGAGGAAGAGAGGTAACCAGAATCTCACAGGGTAGGGTGTGGGGGCAAGAGAAAGCGGGAAGGACAGGTTCTAAGTTACACAAAACAAGGGATCTTCCTTTACTCTGAAATACTTTATTCAAAGGTTTCTGTAGCTTAAACTTGCATTTTTGAGAGATGGAATTTTGCCCTATAACTTTTTTGTATATGTGTCAAAATTGTTATAGTTATGACTTTAGAGAAAATATAAGTATCTCTGAATAGCATGGGGGAGGCTAGAAATGTCAGGCAATACATCTTGACTCACAAAGGGTTCATTAGCCTGGGCAAAAGCAATCCAGCAACTCTCTGCTTCAGTATTGTCACCAGTGTTGTAAACTCTCCTTTCTCCTATGTTCTGCCACCAATCCTGGCACAGGAGGGGTGTGTCTTACGGCCAGCCAACTTGAGTGCCAGACAAATATTATTGTCTGGCACCAGTTTAGGTTGATCAGTCACTGGAAGTTATGAGCGTCTCAACCTCCAACATTCTTTGGGGAGATGCACTAAGAGGGGAAAAGGGGTCAGGGTGGTTATATGGTGGCAAAATGGTGTTGATGATCAGACTTCAGGATTGTCGAACTGCTGGCAATGAGAAAGGGATGGCATCCCTTACACATAACCAGCAGTTCTACAACCCTGCATGATAATGAATAAATTACACTCCTCCCCCGCATGCATAAAGCTCACCACACATCACCAGATACACATCGCCATAGCATCACTGCATAGTGCATCTCTCCCTGTGCCCACCGTGCAGACCTTCCTATCTGCATCTTTACTGCATTCCTGTGTGAATGCAGTAAGGATGCAGGTTGCTGTACTTTGGTGCATTCAAAAAGGGCGATAGCCATGTTAAAGAAGCGTAAGACTTGAACATAAAGTGAATCAAACAAGGTCACTTCACAAGAACACATTTGTCTATCGTCAAAAAAATAAGTGTGATATACTGTTATAAGGCTCCAGTACGAATCAGAACTTGTGCAGATGCATGTTGGTATTGCCTGATATTTATAATTTGTATTTGTATTTCCAAGTGTTATTTTGCCTTTAAACCCTTTGTTTGCTAAATTGGTGTGCAATGCATTCCACAAAGGGTTAAGAGGTTTTGAATAGAAGACCGTAGAACAGGAAAAGCTGCGCTCTAGGTGAATGCTTGTGTTGAAGGAAAAGAAAATACACTGGGTTTTGTAAATGCAATCGGAAATTATTAAGGGCCTTACAGGAAGCCAGGAATATTCCATTGTGTCCTTGACAGTTGTTTGTTTAGGCTGTACTTCTCATCCGTTAACCATTCTTAAACAAGATAAAGATTACAGCATTGACATAGTGTATGCAGCTATTTGGGAGCATTTTTCTTACAACTAGGAATATTTTTTTTTTTTACTCTGACCAGACAATCTTATGGATTTTGCCCTTGTGCCTTGGATCAAGAAGTAACAGCTTGAGTCTGTTCTTTGTGTAGTCTGCTCTCTGTGTGTCATGTCCAGGGAGACAGATATGAAATTGCTTGCATTTTATTCAAACATAATCACAGAGTGCATAAGCCTACTTAACCCATTAAAGACCAGAGAGATGTGTAACTTACTACTTTACATGTCCACCTTCATGGACATGACATCTAGGACTGATTTGAAAATGGTGTTCTATCTTTTTTCTTTATATCTCTCTCTCTGTCTTTCAATTGGATCCTAAAACTCCAAGTTTTTTGCCAAGCCCACGTATATGCGTAATATGGAAATTATTCTGTAATTACTGAACTCCGGTATATTCAGCAAAGCAATACAAATTGGGGAGACAATTTACAGTGACATACAGAAACCTCATCATCCAGTGCATCCTTATAATATAAAAGGCCAGATGTCCGATGCAGTCATACGCAGTAGAGACTGCCTGAATGCACAGAATGCTGGGAGCAAAGCAATGTGTTGCGTACCCCTCTGGTACTCAAAGGGTTAACATCACCTGGACCTTGGCCCTTGTACATATGCTTTTACACTAGGGCTGCAACAACTAATCGATGAAATCGATAAAAATCGATAATGAGAATCGTTGCCAACGATTCTCATTATCGATTCGTTGTGCAGCGATTAGTTGTGCCGCCCAGCAGCCCCACAGCCGCCAGATACTGCTGTCTTACTTCCCGCATTGATGACATCCGGGGAGCAACCACGCCAAACGCGGAGACGCTGCGTGGAGCGTGCAGGTAATTTCTTCCTCTGTTCTGAGGCAAGTTTAAAACTGGCGCCCAGACTGAGGAAGAAAACCCCTGCACTCTCAACGCGGCGTCTCCGCATTTGGCGTGTTGCGCACCGGATGTCATCAGTGCGGAAAAGTATGAAAAAGAGGTATTGGGGAGAGAGAGACGTACACGGGGGAGAAAGCGTCACAAAGGGGAGAGAGAAAGAGAAGTACATGGGGGTGAAAGAGGCACAAGGGTGAGAGAGAGTGAAGTACATGGGGCTGAAAGAGGCACAAGGGTGAGAGAGAGAGAAGTACATGGAGGTGAAAGAGGCACAAGGGTGAGAGAGAGAGAAGTACATGGGGCTGAAAGAGGCACAAGGGTGAGAGAGAGAGAAGTACATGGAGGTGAAAGAGGCACAAGGGTGAGAGAGAGAGAAGTACATGGGGGCGAAAGAGGCACAAGGAAGAGAGAGAGAAGTACATGGGGGTGAAAGAGGCACAAGGGGGAGAGAGAGAGAAGTACATGGGGGTGAAAGAGGCACAAGGGGGAGAGAGAAGTATAAGGGGGGGGAGAGAGAGAGGGAGAGAGAGAGAGAAGTACAAGGGGGGAGAGAGAGAGAGAAGTACAAGGGGGGAGAGAGAGAGAGAAGTACATGGGGGAGAAAGAGAGAGAGAGAAGTACATGGGGGAGAAAGAGAGAGAAGTACATGGGGGAGAGAGAGAGGCACAAGGGGGGAGAGAGAAGAGAAGTACAAGGGGGGAGAGAGAAGAGACGTACAAGGGGGGAGAAATAGAGGCGCAAGGGGGAGAAAGAGGTGCATAGACCCCATAGTAAAATAATAACAATGACACATGTTAATGTGTCAAGTTTTTTATTCTGCGGTTTGTTTTTAACACTGTTTGTTCATTAAATCAGTTTAAATAATGAAAAATTAGCATATTGTTTTTTTTATCCGATTAATCGAAAAAATAATCGGCCAACTAATCAATTATCAAAATAATCGTTAGTTGCAGCCCTATTTTACACTAGTTATGAAATAATACACTAGAGAGATCTGGTATACAATGGTTAATTATCTCTTACAAAGAACTAACATATTCCATGCACTATAGAAAAAGGGATCATTAATACAGGATAAGCAGTGTGATGTACATGAACAGACTGAAACTGAAGGGAGGACCCTAGCAAGTAAGAGATTAAAGGATGCATAGCACCAAAACATAAAATAAGTTTACATATATCAGAATATCATTAAAGGGATAGCAATACTTAAAATGTAAAAAAAAACCTTTTTTTTTAGGTGCAATATCACAGTGGCCTGAAATTGTATGGAGGCGCTGTTGCTACACCATCCTATGGAGATTTATGGTCCCTGGACCAGAGCTGTCCATGGTGATGGTGTAGCAACAGCGCCACTGTACAGTTTCAGGCCACTGTGATAATGCACCTAAAAAATTCAACTTTGAGCTGTAATAACTTTTGAATAAAACACCTTTCAGCAGTGGGAGTACCCTTGTTTTACTGAGGGGGATAAACCCTACAATATTTTTTTTTGTTACATTTTAAGTATTACTATCCCTTTAAGTCAATATTAGTATCTGTAAAATAAATGTGAGGATTTTCCTAACTTTCGTGAAGGAAAGTCAGTGTTTTATTAAAGACAGGGAGGTGAATATTTTGTTTTACTTTCTTTAGTGATGATCTTTAGCAGCAAATAAAAATGTTATTTCTTCTGTGTCCCTATGCATGGCGATAGAGATGAATGGGTATACATCAGCGCCCCCCAGCTGGCGTAGGACCAAACTTAAAATACAAAAGGAAGCCCCCTGCTTCCTTGGGCAGTAATTTTTTGGTCCTACGTCTGCTGGGGTAGGTCGCATGGCAGTCGGCTCCTACCTTCTTTTATTTTATGCTGTTTGAGGGCTGATTCTTTTGCTGCTTAGTACGGGGGAAGGATCCCCCAATGGCCTTGTTTCGCTGCAGCCGGCAAGGCAGATGTGGATCCACTTGGCGCCTTGAGTCTATTTTGGCGGGTAGAGAATCAGCGCCTAAGAAGACATGTTCCAGTGGCACAAATCCCATCTCTCAAACGTTTACGATTTGAGAGATATTCGCATCTAAAATTTACAGCTGACATCAGGAGAGGGGGAACTTTAGAGGCAAATATCTCTCAAACCATAAAGGTTTGAGATAGGATTTGTGCCACATGATTTATTATTTTTTTTAAATTTATAAAACAACAAAACATTTTTCTGGGACATTACTGTTCCTTTAGTAACATACAGAAAGGAAGAAAACTTGATGTCTATAGAATCCCCTCCTAACCAATAAGAGACCCTGGTTCATTAAAAACTGTGCTTCATCAACAGTGTCTTCCTCTTTCTTTAAAACTGCGACTGAAGATATCCATCTGAACCACCTTAATAACTTTCAAAGTTTAATTGAAGTGTATTCCAATCATATTGTCAAAAGCAGAGGATCTTTAAACTGTAAGAGATCAAAGATAAAATATGATAGGGTGGGGTAACTTTCGGGGGATAATATTCAACCCTGGAGACTTCATATTATGCTATTTTTAAAGCTGATCAACAGCATGCATAGCAATGCGAGCAATAGGTTTAAAATAGAACTTTTTAAAGGTAGACTTCCTAGATCAGTCTGACGCCTTAAAGGTTATATTCTAATCTGCCACCTATGTGCAGGGCTATAGAAGTCACTGCTCCTCTAGAAGGGGGAGGGGGCTCCAGAAAAGCCTGATATAAATACCTGCCATATCCATAATCCATCATATCCAGCAAGTTTGAGGGGAGAATATACTGGCAAGTAAGCTTTATGAAAGGAAATTAGAAGCTGAGGGAAACCAGAATGTCTCCGCTATACTGTCCAGGCCTTGTAAGTTTATAAAAATTGGAAGACGCACAATTGGGAATTTGGAAAAGAAGACTACACAGGTAAGGGGTGCGTCACGGTCTAGCAGAAATCATAACAGCCAACTTCAGCATGTCACTTCCATAAAATATACTTTATTGGATACAAAGTTATATAAAAGGCAATTCTGTTTCCAAAGAGCAAGGCAACTCCTGTACAAACATGCGCTTGATGCTCTCACCACGTAACGCGTTTCATGCCTCCGCACTTAATCATAGGTCTGGTTAACAGCATCACTCTACACTTCAAGTGTAGAGTGATGCTGTTACCCAGACCTAAAGTGTAGAGTGATGCTGTTAACCAGACCTATGATTAAGTGAGGAGGCAGGAAACGCGTTAGGTGGTGAGAGCATCAAGTGCATGTTTGTACAGAAGTTGCGTTGCTCTTTCTCAATAGAATTGCCTTTTATATAACTTTGTATCCAATAAAGCATATTTTATGGAAGTGACATGCTGAGGTGGGCCGTTATGATTTCTGCCGGACCGTGATGCACCCCTTACCTGTGTCGTCAAGTTTGTTGAAGTCTGTGGCCGTGACTGTTGGGGGTAGCACCGGACCAGCAAAGCAGCTATATACGTGGTGAGTCTTTCTGACAACTTATTCATATAAGTGGATTATTCATTTTGAAGACACTAAGCATTAGAAGTGAACTGTGTTTGGATTTGAGCTTACATTTGGAAAAGAAGGACATAAACGATTTTACTCTATTCATGGTTCTCCAAGTAATTGTAAATTGGATACCTGAGGGAGTAAAAGACCTATTGTAAAGATCTAAGGCTCCAACATCTGAAACTCTTTTGAATGAAAGGAGACATAAAAGCATAGTCAGACAATGGTTTTAATGACAACTCTTTATTGTGTGGCCAAGCCTCGAGTACATTTAGGATATTGCTAACATTCCAAAGAGAGCTATATCTGGATCTTGGAGGTCTAGAGAAATGAATGCTTCTAATTAGCCTAAATATCAAAGGGTGTCTGCCTACTAGAACACCTTCTGAACCTATATGCTCTCAAAATAGTCAGCAATATGTATTAATGGTCCTGTATGCTTTATGTTGATCAAATTAAATGGGTAAAAAAATGATCTCTTTTCTTGGATTGAAAGATACGGGATCCAAGTTCCTTGCCATGCACCAGCTAGCCTATATTGACCAGGCTGTTTTGTAAATGGATCGAGTACCTGGTGCCCATGATTCAGACAGAAGTAAATGAGCTAATTGTGAAACTGAATTGAATATTTAAGTATTCCCGAAATGAGCCACAAAATCAGAATAAGATTTCCTGAAATTAGAAGATCATGTGGGCTGCCTTATGGGTCCGTCAGCAACGACTGGAAAGAAACACCCACGGATAATCTATGGATAGTTCCAGAAGTGGAAGGAACCATGGCTATGTTGACCAGAATGGTGTATTTAGGACTATTGTTGCCGTTTGTTACTTGACTTGGAGGATGGTCCTGGAGATCAGAGCAAAGGGGGGAAAATTCATATAATCCCCTCACCCCATGTCTGAAGGAAAACATCCAGAGACGTGGCTTCTGGATATGGTCTCCAGTTGAAAATTTGGAAGTTGCTACATTTTTTTTTTAGGGCAAAAGAACCTGCCAAAAGTTCAAAACAATTTATGTGAGGATCTGTCTATTCCTTTTCTAGGTTCTTTCTTGGATTTGCTCAAAAAAGTCACAATTCTAGGATCCAAATCCAGAGTGTCACAAACTTTAGTAGGATTGTAAGGCCTTGAACATTTAGCTTTTAACTTATTTCTGGTAGATTTATCCATATCTTTTCTTACCCAGTTTCCGAAGTATTAGGCCATGTGTTCTATAGGTAACCGTGTTTTGATTTCATCAGGGTCAAAAAGAGGTTTACCCTTTTCATCGAAGATCTTTTTAGTATCATTTTGATTATCAGTAACACTTTTTCTTAAATTTTTATTCTTATCATAATCTGAAACCGAGTTATAACCACAATGTGAGGACTGCTCTTTTAATCTTCACTATCCTCACTATATGAGGAACAATATAAATCAGGTTCTACCCTTTTATTTATTTATTTCATTTCATTTCCTCACTTGCCTGTCCTGAGGAGAGGGATCTGTTTGTGGGCAAAACTGAACCTTTTCTTATAAGACCTTTTTTCCTTTTCAGTACAATGTATGATATATATATATATATATATATTTTTTTTTTTACTGGATCAAATACAACTAAATGTTTTTGTTAATGGGATCTTCCCTCTTTGTCTATAATCCACGTCTTCCCTTTCAAACTGTGTGCCCTCAGCAGACAAAAACAAATCTTTTCCCGCTGTTGGGGGTCTTAATTTGTAGGGTCGTGGCAAAAGATTACATGAGTGTAATTGTTTGGTAATTTTTTTTGGAACTTCAAGCTTTGAGAAATCTCATTTTCTTAATTAGTAATTTAAAACTGTTTCATTATCCTCTCATTTTTTTAAAGACTTGCATTTATTACTTATTGTGCCACAATTAAATGGACTTTCACTCCTAGCACAGGATTTATCCATAATAATATCAACAAAAAGTAACCCATTAATTCCCACAATATATCTGACTAGATCAGTAACAATGTACATATACCATGTGTATATATAACTGATAAGTCGTTTTTGATGTTGGCAGAAAGAATTTAAGTCCGATTTGTTGAAATAACCACCTGTCTCTGAGAGGAAAGTAATATAAAACGGCCGCAGCATGGAGCATGCGTAGTACAAGGCATCAGATTGGAAAATCCACAAGAAAGACATCTGCCTTGCTATGCATGCACATCATGCAATTCTGTATGTCTGAACTTAAGAATTGCTTGTGCAAATGAAGAAGAACCAACACCTAATGAAGATGACTGCAACTAAAGCACATGCTGCGTAAAACAGCCAAATATCAAACTCTAAATCAACATGGAGGCAATAAGTAAACAATTATCACAATAAGCCTGAGGTGTTTATCCGTATCCCTATATAGGGAATTCGCAATATTTGGACAACCTAAAACAGAAAAGAAACTTAGATCTAATTTTAAAGAGTTAATTAAAGATAAAAACTAATAAATGAAATAATTATAAAACCCAAATAATTAGCAATTTTTTTGCATATACTTATGTAGTGTAGAAAGAGGAAGTGACAGCTGGTGAGGATCTCTGACTGGTTAGCCAAGGGATTCTATAGCTATCAAGTTTTATTCTTTTCTATATGTTAACATTTTTCTTTGCTGCTGTGGATTATCCGTAAAGAAAGTAAAGCATACTATGAGACAATAAAACCTTATCTTATATTCTATTCTGGATCCCTAAAATGTAATCCTAAATTTGATTTTTCTATGGATGTTGGTTGGCCCCACAGTCATGATTTGACTAATTTTGTTTGTGCTGCTTTTAATGAGTGACAAGAGGTAAGGCAGTTAATTTATCATGATTAGTATCCACTTATTTTTTTTTATTCAGAAAGGCTTTACATTTATCTCTTCTAGACAGTGCTACATTATTACTTATACTTATGCGCTAATGGGATCCTGCATGAATGAATACCTATGGATGGCATATATAGATTACTAGATTTCAGGCCTTATGTAGCAGGGATAGTAATGTTTCACAATAAAAGCAGCTCCAATTAATCTTCATACTATTTGTGCCATGTAGAGTGTTATTTCAATACTGTCAGAGTTGTACTTCAAGAGTAATTTAATGATAAGTATCCCCCTCCCACCCCTTTTACTGATGTAATACTGCTCACCTCAGAGCAGCAGGGTGGTGTCCAGGGGGATTACAGAGAGGGACAATCTTTAATTAGCATAAGTGAAAAACATGTTGATGGGGGCAGGGTTTTCCTTATTCTCACATTAAGAAGATTGTCCCTTGCTGCGAGCTGTCTGGTCCCAGGACCAGTTTCCACATCTGAGCGGAGGTGGTTTACAGTAGGTAAAAGGGGAGGGAGGGGGATACTTTATCATTCAATTACTCTTGAATTACATCTATGACAGAATGAAATAACACTCTATTGCTCAAATACTATGAAGATTAATTGGAGGTGCTGTTTTTGTGAAACATTACTATCCCATTAAAGATGCTAGAAGTACTTGTGTTTGTATAATGTTTCAGTTTTAAGTGTTATTGTTCTCTTAGCTCTTTAAGGATAGGAGGGATGTGCAGTTTATTGCAAAGCAGTGCATGTGCCTCTGGTCATTAAATGGTTAATGTGTTGTTTGTTCTGGTCTTTCATTGCATCGTGATGGCTGCAATCAGGACACAGCACTAAAGCGTGCAAATGTCTGATTTCATTTCAAAACCTGGATAAAAAAAAAATAAGGCTGCCAGAACAATTTGATTAAAGATAGTAACAGGAGAGTGGCAGTGTAAACCACCTCCCATAGCCTGGAAGTCTTTCAGCAGAACACTTTAGATAAAGCAATCTCTGCCCCAGAGATCCCACAAACTATCATGTCTGTATATTTGATGCACATATTGTATTATTAAACGTCTTGCTGTCCTGGATTTGCTTTCATCTCTGTAGCGGGTGGAAGGCTGTACGTTTAACCCTACGAGAGATATGAAACGTAATTCAGAAGTGGAGCAATTCTGGGGCAATCCAACATCCCGTTAATTTAAATGGGGCTTTTAACCCCTTAAATGGTAGAGATCTCTCCCAGTGCATTGCATCGCAATGCATTGGAGACTTCACTTACATTTGTTGGGTTAAAAACCCCATTGAAATCAGTGGGACATTTCACAAATTTAATTTTTTCTCTAGATTGCTTTTGGTTTGCTCTGGATTAGTCCACTTTGCCTTTATATTTAACCCATTGAGTGCCAGAGTAGTTGCGTACCACTCTACCACTCAAAGAGTTAAAGTTATGCTGACCAAACCTCATATTATCTGGGGACATGTACAAAATAGGTGTATATCAGGGTTGCACTGAAATTGGCCAGTGGTTGGTTCAGGATGGTATAAAAGGTCACCTACCTCCCATTTGCTACAATCATTTCTTCCAGCTATTCGTTTATGAACATAATGCAAATTCCACTGGCATTATAAAGGGTTAAATAGGAATGGTACTTGGAGCTGTGTGGTTTATGGTGGTGACACCAACTTAGTGCGCCTCTGTTCTCCTATAAACCCAGTGTTATGTTTTTTTTTTTATTATAAAAATGGGAAACTTTTGGTTTAAATTAATATATATCTTAATTGTTATTCTCAATATACTAATTTTTGTATTGCTGATTGTGAGAGCCAAGAATAAGTACATTTTTTGTATTAGAACCTATAATTTAGGCATTGGACACTGACAAATGTCCTATAAAAAGCAGGTGTGCCCCAAGGATTCTTGACTGCATTTCAGGGCTTCCTGGAGTCAGAAAAGATTGAGAATCACTGGTCTGTGGGGGGAAAAAGATAGACAGTACTCGTAGCAATGGATATTGTATTTTAATTATAAATATCTTTTACTTTCAACCTTAATTATTCATGTTACATCCCTAAAATATAATCCTAAATTTGCTTTTTAAAGGGATAGTAATACTTCATTTTTACTATTCCCCATGTTGTAGCCCTTAAAATTCTGAATTCAACGATACCAGTGGCATCTCTGCTTTCAAAGTTCCCTCTTGTTGTCTTTCCCCTGATGTCAGCGCTTTAGCTGAGAGCAGGGGAATCTTCTCAGTGTGCAAGCAGCGGCTCTGCAGGAGTCCTGAGATCGCGTTATAGAAACAGAAATCCTTCACTAAAATGGTCTTCTACGTGTGCTTGGTTTGCAAGCACACATAGATGACCATTTTAATGAAGGATTTCTGTATCTATAATGAGATCTCAGCTCTGCTGCAGAGCTGCCGGCGGTCCCGGATTCCCCTTCTCTCAGCTAGAACTCTATCGTCAGGGGAAAGGCAAAAAGAGGGAGCTTTGAAAGCGGATAGCTTTCAAACCATAAAGGTTTGAGGGATGTCGCTGGTATCGTTGATTTCAGAATTTTAAGGGCTACAACATGGGGGATAGTAGAAATTAAGTATTTAATGTGTTGATTGTCCTGTTCAGAGAGCATTTCTTTAAAAGTTTATCTCCATAAAAACAGCAAAACATTAAAGTCACTTTAATTGATTGTGGTTCATGCCCATTGCTCTTGTATTAGCTCAACCCATTTACAGATAATCCTGGGTTGTGAGTTGGAGCCCTGAAAAAGGCAGGGTCATCTGCTCCCTAAAAGCATATGTAAGACTAGTGATGAGGTCTCACATGTGGGCATGAAGTATAGGAAGCAAAGGAACACTTAACCCTTTGAATGCCAGAGGGGTATGCATTGCACACCCCTCTGGCACACAAAGTGTTAACACCTATAAATGAACTGGGTTTATATACACTTAAATACCCTGCAGGCTAGCTTCTCTAAAAAAAAAAAAAAACAAACATTTTTTTTCTGAGGCCTAAAATCTACCCTTACATATGCTCTGAGGGAGCAAACATTCCTGCCTTTTGCAGGGCTCAGGGATGCTATCAGTTGTCCAGGGTTATCTTGAATGGGCTGAGATGTATTCAGAAAGGCTTGCAATTTAAGAGAAGTGGGAACTAATCACAGCCAGTTAATTTAATTATCTCTTCTATGAATGCTAACAGCACAAACCACTTTAAACGCGTGCTCTCTGAGCAGGACAGTTTAACGGGCATTCAAAAGCAAATTTAGAATTATATTTTAGGGATGTAACATTTGAATATATTTTAATTAATTCCAGTAAAGTAAATATATGAATGTTAGTTTTCCTTTAGTGTATCTAGTGCCAGCTCATTTTTAGTTGTTGCGATTCCTTTAAAGGGATAGTAATGTTTTACAAAAAAAGCAGCTCAAAGTAATCTTCATAGTATTTGGGCCACGGAGAGTGTTATTTCAGTACTGTCAGAGTTGTAGTTCAAGAGTAATTGAATGATAAAGTATCCCCTTTCCCGACCCTTTTACCTAGTGTAAAGCCACCTTCCCTCAGATGTGGAAACTGGTCTCTTGACCAGACAGCTCGCAGCAAGGGATAATCTTCTTACTGTGAGCATAAGGAAAACCCTGTCTGCTTTGACAGGTTTTTCAGGTTTTTCCTTATGCTCACTGAAGATTGTCACTCTCTGAGATCCATCCGGACAGTCTTGCTGCTCTGAGGTGAGCAGTGTTACATCAATAAAAGGGGCAGGAGGGGGATACTTTATCATTCAATTACTCTTGAACTACACCTCTGACAGTACTGATATAACACTCTCCATGGCCCAAATACTGTGAAGATTAATTGGAGCTGCTTTTATTGTGAAACATTACTATCCCTTTAAGGTTTTACTCAAGCTCCTAACCAGCAGTGTAACATCTGACCTTTTCTTGCTGATGACACACCGCCATTACTGCCTGCTTCTCTTGTAGATCTTCTAATAAGCCTGCCTTTACCCATTATTAAAGTGGATCTGTCACCTATGGACAACATCCCATAAATAGTTAGGTGACACATCCAGTAGCATAAAAATGTTACTTATTTTTTATTTTAAGCTTCCGTTTAGTTTAAAAGTCTGTGCTGCAGCCACTTCTGGGTGACTGCGGTTCTCTGCGGTTACAGAGCTCTGCCTCTGCTCTCCTCCCTCCTCCAATGACGGAGGCTTCTGTCTGTAAGCTGGAGTGGTCTCATTGGCAGAGATCGATATCTAGCCAATGAGACCACTCCAGCTTCCAGGCAGAAGCAGAGCATCAGGCTGCAGTCCATACGGAAGTGGCTACAGCCCAGACTTTTGTAAGTTAAACGGAGGCTTAAAATAAAAAATAAATAATGTTTTTATGCTATTGGATGTGTCACCTAACTATTTATGGGATGTTGTGCATAGGTGACACATCCACTTTGAAGTGGATCTATTACATATAGAAAAGTAATGCTCATTAATTAGAGCATTTAGAGATAAAGTTAAACATGTTAGTCATTTACAAAAAAAAACAAACTGTTATCTGAGCAAAAAATCAAGTTTAAAGGGTGCCCAGCAGCCTACTTCCGCATGCCGCTGCGGCTGCTCCCGTCCCACTATCCAGCATCCTCCGAAGATGGAGGATGTCTGTCTCTAAGCTGGAGCGATCTCATTGGCTAGATATCGATCTCTGCCAATGAGATTGCTCCAGCTTAGAGAAAGAAAGCCTCCGTCATCGGAGAATACTGGGTAGTGGGACGGGAGCTGAGGCAGTGCTGCAAGCAGGAAGCAGGAAGTAGGCTGCTGGGCACCTTTTAAACTTGATTTTTGCTTGATGTTTGGACTGATTTACGGCTAATGTGTTATAAAATAAGGTATCTGATATGTTGTGAGGAATGCTCAAAGGTTATTCTTCGTTTGTTTTCTAAATACTGGTAACTGTAACATTATTACAAAGAAATAAACTACCACAGAGAGCTAATTTACATTTATTAAATGCAACCTGGTGTCTCATATACCCACAGGAATGTCTTTAAGTTAATTGATTATCAATTTATGTTAACCCTTTGAGTGCCAGAGGCATACGCAACACATTGGTCTGCAATATTATTCAAATGGCTCAGCATTGCTTTAAGAATGCCGAGATATCCATAACTGCTTTAATCCATTCAGCACCGGGGGGGAGGGTATGCAATGCATTGTATAACCCCTGGCACTCAAAGGGTTAATTTTTTGGCCTCTGTTACACACAGATGACAGAACAGTAGCAGGCCCCTGCTACAGTTCTGTCACCCATGTTCTTCTATTCACCTCCTGTTTTCAACCTCCCACCTGAAGCAGTAGGGGTGTGTCTGATGGCCGGCTTACATGAGCATCAGCAAGTATTATTGGCTGGAGCCCTGGTGGGTGGGCCATTTATTGGAGGTTGAGATGAGTTCCAGCTTCACTCATGTGAAAGTTTTACTGATGGACCCATGGGCCACCATGCAGACCTGCCTTGCTGCGTCTTTACTGCATTCCCAAGAGAATTTAGTACATTTGCAGGATGGTGGACTTTGGTGCGTTTTTATATGAGGCGATAGTTTCCCACATGAAACACCATAGCCAAGCACGGTACTTTTCCCAAAGGGTGACATCACTAAAGCAGCATCGCCCATGTGAAATGACATTTGGCTACCAGATGGGTGAGCAGTTACTTTCCTCTTGGTGTGCTTTATATCACTCCATGGTTGTTATGTGGGGAGCAGACTTATGAAACCCAATGGGGTTTGTAATCCAAAAACATAGCAAGTAGTTTATTAAATGTAACTTGCTGATTCAAACATGGTCAAAACCTAGGATTTTTGCTAACATTTTACTTAGAAATGACAGGAAGAAAATAAAAGTAATAAAGCTAAAGGTATATAACACTTTTTATTGCATTTAATAACATCACTGAGGTTGCTGTACTATGGTCAGAGTGATGCAAGTCACAATGCAAACAAATAGCATCAAAGTGAGTAAGTCAAAGCTTCCATTGATTGAAAAAGGGCTTTTAACTCCTTGAATGCTAGAGAGGTCTACAGCGCAAGTTGTTAGGGACCTTTCTTATCATTCAAAAGCCCCATTTTAATCAATGAGAATCTGGGGAGTGTCTGCTGTCTAGGGTGGGAACGCCACTTTGCAATGCACTGGAGACCACTAGCATTCCAGGGGTTAAAAGCACAATTTAATTTAACAGAAACGTTTCTTTGTCCCCTATAATGCAACCATTTTACTCCAGAATAATTCTACTTTGGTTTGCTTATATAAATGTGGGCCTCTCTTTGCCCTTGGTTCCTGTGTTCCACATGGACTAAGAGAAAATGATTTATCAATAACTACACAAAAATCCTCATTTTGAATAAAACCTCTCAACAGTGGGAGAGTACCCTTATTTTACACTTCAGTATAAACCCTGCAATATATATGTTTTCTCATATTGCATGATACTGTACATTTTACCATCTAAACTCCGTAAGACAACCCAAAGAGCCCGTTTACAGCTGTGCTTGAAGTGAGCATGTGGTTTCAGTTTCTGGCTTTGTGATAATTAGTTATCAACTTGGCAAACATGGAACTGGCAGAAATGTAGAACTAATCTGTTGTGCCAGTATATATCAATTGTGCTGTAATATGTCAAGTGTAAGCACCATGTGCTAGTTCTAATATGCTTTTGATATTTGTATTGGTAGATCTATACCTATTGTTCACTGACAGAAAATGAAATCCACTGCAACCATTACTAATCACCGACAACAAACGGTTTTGTGATTTACCATTGTGCCTCAATACCATTCACATGAATTAGACGGCATCTCTTGTTCTCTGACACTCCCCCTAAGCCTTCCTGCTTATACAAGCAATCAATAGCCGCTGAATTCCTAAAGCGTAATCAGATTAAAACAAACGTTTACCTGAAACCAGTTTCATAATGGACATTAATTAACTAACTAAATGACTGCTTGCGGTGGCCATATGCACAAAAGAAAGTTGAGCAATTATGTGATAAACCGAATGCACCGTAAAAATGAATCCCCAATATTTTAACTGCTTGAATGCTAGAGTGATTTCAAGCACATTGTTTCCCAATGCTGAGTTGGCACAAACAGGTTATTCCATATCTGTATGACGCATTTAAAATAAAGGGTCAGTATCAATATTACCACAAATACACTGTGTACAAATTAGTGCCTCCGCTAAGTCAGTATCAATATTACCACAAATACACTGTGTACAAATTAGTGCCTCCGCTAAGTCTGTATCAATATTACCACAAATACACTGTGTACAAATGAGTACCTCCGTTATCAATATTAACAACAAATAAACTGCTTACAAATTGGTACTTTCATAATGTCACAGCAAACATACAAAAAAAAAAAAATAATATAACAAAAAAAAAAAGGTGGGGGAATAATGCCCAAGCTAAAAACTATTCATAGGGCATTATGTATGAAAGTGGAGCAATGTAATTCTGAACATATCAACTGCCACACTGCGATTTGATTTAAATTGGGATTTTTTAGACCCTAGTAAATTGTGGATTTCTCTGCTTATGGGTGTGGTAATGTCAGATACAATTAATATATTTTAGAGAATATTAGAAACATTTCTAGCACAAGGGGTCATACTTTGTAGACCATTCCAATGAAGTAGTTCTTTTTAGATTTTGATATCTCTGCTCTGCTGAAGAGCTGCTGGACTGTCCTGGGACTGGAATCTGCTTTTCTCAGCTAGATGGCAGACTTCTGTAAAACAGGATCTTTACATGCTTCAATCTTGCAAACTATAAAAGTTTGCGAGATGGCACATACCTCATCGTATTCATATTTTTAATCTCTGCTAGATTAAAAATATTTAAATTTAAGTATTATTATCCCTTTAAATAGACCCCCATCTTGGATTCTGTAGTTCTCATTCTCAGGGATCTACTGTGACAAAGGCTGAACATCTATGTCTTATTTTCAACCTAATTTACTATGTAACTGTAAGATTTAAAGGGATAGTAATGTTTCAAGTAGATTGCAGAGAGGGACAATCTTCAATTAAGATAAGGGAAAAAACCTGAAAAACTTGTCGAGGGGGCAGGGCTTTCATTGTTCTCATAGGAAGAAGACTGTCCCCTTTTGTTATCTGTCTGGTCTATGGACTGGATTACACATCTGATAAGAGATGGCTTACACTAGGTAAAAGGGGTGGGAGAGGAAACTTTGCTTGTGAATATCTCTCAAACCATAAGATATTGTTCTTCATGTTTTTTTAATGCCTACAAAATAAAATAAAGATAAAATGAAGTATTACTATCCCTTTAAGGTAACCCATAAAATTGCTTGCATTTATAAATGTATTGTGTACAAATGGTGACCACATTCTTCCAACATGATCGCTTGTACGGTCAGTGCGCCACCTTTGAAACTGTACTTCGGAATACTGTCATTGCTAATTGAACTGGTGAAAGTACAGTAGTCCTGCAGTGCGCTGTGCTCTGTACATGTCCACAGGTTTAGGACTAAGTGCACAATGTTCAGAATTCTGTCTTAATGAAAAAGCATGTTAGATAATGGGTTGGTGGTAAAAGGAAGACCATATTATCAGACGTAATTGTCATTTTTGAAAATGTGTTGTGAAGAATTAAACACAGTGGTAAAATAAGCGTGATGAATACTGCCTTTAAAGTACCCTTTTAGAGTAAGAATTTTTATTCCTCTTTAAAATGACACATTTTTGAAGATTGTTTTCAGGTTTATGACACATTACTACGTCCCACTCAAATCTGCTAATAGTCTTCTCCAAGTCTAGACGACTTTATTTTGTCTGGAGAAAAAAAAAATTAGAATTTTTTAACAATTTGCAATGTGATGGTAGATTAAACTGTGACGTTAGAATTGCATGGTGGTAATGTGTCTGAGAATTGACGTACTCATGGCATAAGAACTTTTCAGACACCTTATCACAACTCTTCGAGTGCCACAGAGATCCGTCCAGAGGATTGTTGAGAAAAGGTCTAATAGTCCTTGTTTTCAAAAAGTTAATAGATGCCACATAGCAGATGCAATACTTTCCTGAGAATTTTGGCTTTCATGGCCTCATAGAATACTCCTCATTAAAGGGATAGCAATGCTTGCTCTTAAAAAATTGTGTTGTGTCTCAAACATTTATAGATTGAGAGAGATAAGCTTTTAAAGTTCCCCCCTCCAGCCCCTTTCACTGATGTCAGCGATCTAGCTAACCACATGAGATGGTGGTGCCAGGACCGACTGGCGACTCATCAGCAGAGCCGAAATAGCGTTATCTAGAAAGAAATACTTCATTGAAACAATATAGAAAGTGTGCCTAGTTTCCAGGCACACTTTTTGTAGACCGTTCCAATGAAGTATTTCTTTCTAGGCTATGCTATTTCGGCTCTGCTGAAGAGTAGTGGGCCAGTCTCTGGACGAGGATAACATGCTGTCAGCTAGAGTGTGGATGTCTGTGAAAGGGGCAGGAGGGGGAACTTTAAAAGCTTATATCTCTCAAACTATACATGTTTGAGAGACAAAACGTACATTATTGCACTTATATTTTTAAGATCTATAATATTAAAGTTTGTTAAGAGCATGCGTTACTATCCCTTTATTCATTTACAGGCCAGGGCTCTGTGTAGTGCATTCCTTTGCAATGTGTTGCACACTTCTCTGGTGCATAAGGGGTTAAAGAAAACATAAGGGTAGGTTCTTCACTCCATATACATAGTTTTAAAGGGATAGTAATGTTTCAGAAAACCAGCAGCTCCTATTAATCTTGATAGTATTTTGGCCATGGAGAGTGTTTCAATACTGTCAGAGTTGTAGTTCAAGAGTAATTGAATTATATTGTATCCCCCTCCTGCCCCTTTTACTGATGTAACACTGCTCACCTCAGAGCAGCAAGACTGCCCAGATGGACCTCAGAGAGGGACAATCTTCAGTTAGCATAAGTGAAAAACCTGAAACGCCTGTCAATGGGTGCAGGATTTTCCTTACGTTCACAATAAAAAGATTGTCCCTTGCTGTGAGCTGTCTGGTCCACTGAACAAATTCCACAACTGAGGGGAGGTCTCTTACACTAGGTAAAAGGGGCGGGAGGGGGATACTTTATATTCAGTTACTCTTGAACTACAACTTGACTTGATAATGGCAAGGCAGTTGATGTAGTGTATCTAGATTTTGCAAAGGCATTTGATACAGTGCCACACAGAAGGCTGGGGTATAAAATAAGGAAATTGGGGCTAGGAGATGACCTTCGCAATTGGATACAAAACTGGTTGAAGGATAGGGAACAGTGTGTCGTTGTAAATGGAAAATTCTCCAATACAGTTAAAGTGGAGAGTGGAGTACCTCAGGGTTCAGTATTAGGTCCGCTGCTTTTTAACATGTTTATAAATGACTTGGAAATATATATAGAAATCAAAATATCAGTATTTGCAGATGTCACTAAATTATGCAGGATAATTAATTCAGAACAGGATATTTGCTCTCTACAGAGGGATTTACATAAAATGGCAGATTGGGCAAGCAAATGGAATAATAAGTTTAATGTGGGAAATTGTAAAGTAATTCATTTGGGAGGAAATAATCCCAAGGCTAATTATAAACTTAATGGAATCATTTTAATGGACTCATTGCTAGAGAAAGACCTGGGTATCCTTGTCAATAACAAACTTGGAAACAGTGACCAGTGTCAAACAGCAGTAGCAAAGGCAAACAAAGTCCTGTCTTGCATAAAAAGAGGTATTGAAGCAAGAGTGGATAACATTATTTTGCCATTATACAAATCATTGGTAAGACCTCACCTTGAGTATGCAGAGCAGTTTTGGGCACCAGCTCTGAAAAAGGATATACTAGAACTAGAGAGGGTACAGCGGAGAGCAACAAAATTAATTAAGGGAATGGAGGACTTGACGTATGAGGAATGACTAGGCAAGCTTGGTTTATTTACTCTAGAGAATTGACGACTAAGAGGAGACTTTATCACATTGCACAAGTATATTAGAAGTCAATACAAGGATCTCTGTGGTGTGCTATTTATTCCGTGGCATGATCAGGTAACCAAGGGACACCCCTTGAGACTAGAGGAAAGGAGGTTTAGACTTCAGCAAAGGAAGGGTTTTTTTACAGTAAGGTCTGTTAAATTGTGGAATTCCTTGCCGAAGGAGGTGGTTATGGCAGATACAATGGATACATTTAAGAGAAGATTAGATACATTTCTTTCAAAAGGGAACATACAGAGTTATACTGTTTTTTTAGTAGGCAGATCAGGAAGCTCTGATAAAAACTAACTTATCTGGTAGCAGGAAAGCTATAAAATTCACAGTCACTGGGGTATGAGGCAAAAGTTGAACTTGATGGACTTGTGTCTTTATTCAGCATATGTTACTATGTAACTCCGACAGTATTGAAATAACACTGTTCATGGTGCAAATACTATGAAGATTAATTGGAGCTGCTATTTTTGTGAAACATTACTATCCCTTTAACCCCTTAGTGACGGCCGCGTGCAGACGTGGCCGTCACTTAACGCCCGTCTAACATTTTTTTTTTTTTTTTAAAACAATCCGGAGTCCCCGAACGGCGCGCAGCCGCGCGGGGAGCCGGATTTCCGGGACGTACATGTACGTCCTCTGTCACTAAGTGACAGCCACACAGGACGTACATGTACGTCCTCTGTCGGGAAGGGGTTAAGGATGCTAGAATGAAGTACATGTATGTGAATGTATAATCTTTCAGTGTTATTGTTCTCTTATCCCTTTAACTCATATTGTACGGCATTGTATTACTCCCCCTACTGGTCCTTATAGGGTTTATTATATATTTTTTTTTGTGTGAAAAATATGTAGTGCTTTTCCTGCTGAGTGAAACAAGGGTACTCCCACTGTTGCAATAAAAAAAGTTATCACAGCTCAAATTGATTAAACTGTAATTTTCTATTGTTATCACTAGGTGGTGGTGGTGTTGCTATCAATTACTATGGTGAGCCATACTTTTGTTGTGACTGAGTGCATTATGCAGTGAATGCCTTTTCTACATCAGATGGCACTGTTGCAATAACTTGATTAGAAAAAATAATACTTATGAGCAGTAATAACTTTTGAATGAAACATTGTTTAGCAGTGAGTGCACTCTTATTTTACTGACCAAGAGGAACGCTATAATATACTTTGATATCTGTATGGTCTTGCAAACAAACTTCCATTTTTAATGGCTTTTTTTTTTCTCTTCCATAGGAGATTTTGCATTCTTCAACCACCATGGGGAAATACTTGACCATGCTGCTTATATTACTGTTACTGCAGCATTTCGGCAACTGTGAAGAAAGCCATGGACTGCACCTCTCCTCTTCCTCGATGCAGTTTACGCGGCACCAGTACAACGTCACTGTGTATGAAAACTCTGCTGCAAAAACTTATGTTGGTCACCCAACAAAGATGGGCATTTCCCTTCAGAACCCTTCATGGGACATTAAGTACAAAATTGTCTCTGGTGACAATGAGAACATGTTTAAAGCAGAAGAGTACAACTTAGGAGACTTTTGCTTTTTGAGGATACGAACCAAAGGAGGCAATACTGCTATTCTCAACAGAGAGGTTAAAGACCACTACCTCCTTACTGTAAAAGCAGTGGAAAAGAACTTAAATTCTGAAGCACGCACTAAAGTTAGGGTTCAGGTACTGGATACAAATGACTTGAGGCCGTTGTTTTCACCAACATCATACAGCGTTTCTTTGCCTGAAAACACAGCAATAAGAAGCAGCATTGCAAAGGTCAGTGCAACAGATGCAGACATAGGAACAAATGGTGAGTTTTACTACAGCTTTAAAGAGAGAACTGACATGTTTGCAATTCATCCAACCAGCGGTGCTGTTACATTAACAGGACGACTTGACCATTCTGAGACAGATCATTATGAAATTGAAATACTTGCTGTTGACCGGGGAATGAAATTGTACGGCAGCAGTGGCATTAGCAGTATGGCAAGACTTAATGTTTATGTGGAACAGGCAAATGAACATGCCCCTGTTATCTCTGCTATTACTCTTACACCTTCTGAACATGATAAAGACTTAACATATGCAATTGTAACCGTAGATGACTTTGACCAGGGATCCAACGGTGAAATAGCTTCACTAAGTATTGTTGCGGGTGACCCTCAACAACTTTTTAAAACAATTAGGACTGCTCCTGGAAGTAAGGAATATAAAATTGTAGCTGTTGCAGAGGTTGATTGGGAGACCCAGACTAATGGCTACAACTTGACCCTCCAAGCTAAAGACAAGGGATCACCACCTCAGATTTCAGCTCCAAAAGTTGTTCATTTGACATCCTCAAGATTTAAATATGGTCCTGTTAAATTTGAAAAAGAGATTTATAGGGCTGAAATAAGTGTGTTTGCTCCTCCTAATACCCCTGTTGTTTTTGTCAAAGCAATACCTAACAATTCACACTTACAATATGCCTTTAAAAATACTGCAGACAAAAGCAGATTTAGCTTACATCCCAACACTGGTCTAATTACAACTATATTACCAGTCAAAGTGCAAGATGCATCACATATTGAGTTGGATATTATGACAAGTGACAAGAAGGCTTTTACAAAAGTAATAATCAAGGTACTTGGTACAAACAGTAACGCCCCTGAATTTAAACAGACCTCTTACAAGGGAGTAGTAGATGAGAATGTTCCAGTCGGCACCATTGTCTTAAGTGTTTCTGCAGTCGATCATGATAAAGGGGAGAATGGATATGTAACCTACAGTATTACTAACCTCAATCCACTACCATTTGAGATTGATGCTTTCTCTGGAGCGATTAAAACTTCAGAAGAATTAGATTATGAGTTGATGCCTAGGGTATATACACTAAAGGTCAGAGCATCAGATTGGGGTTTGCCTTATCGCAGAGAAGTTGAAACTCCTGTCACAATAACTTTAAATAATTTAAATGACAACACCCCGTTGTTTGAGAAGATAAATTGCGAAGGCACAATCCCGAAGGACCTGGGAGTTGGAGAACAAATAACTACTGTTTCTGCTATTGATGCTGATGAACTTCAGTTAGTAAAATACAAAATTGAATCTGGGAATGAGTTTGATTTATTTGCATTGAATACCAATTCTGGGGTGCTTTCTTTGAAACAGTCTCTTTCAGAGGGTCCTGGGAGTAAAGTCTCTTTTCACAGCTTGAGGATTACAGCTACGGATGGAGAAAACTCAGCCAAACCTATTTATATCAACATTACTGTAACCTCTAGCCGCAAAAATGTTCACTTACAGTGCGAGGAGACTGGAGTTGCCAAAATGCTTGCAGAGCGACTTCTACAAGCAAATAAATTGTTTAATCGTGGAACAATGGAAGAGGTTTACTTTGACACTCACTTGGCAAACTCTCATGTGCCTCAATTTAAAAGCACAATTCCTAGCAGAACTGTAATTAAAGAGAATGTACCTGTGGGAGCTAACATAGTTCATGTAGAAGCCAATGACCTTGACACTGGTTTCAGTGGAAAGCTAGTATATGCTCTTTCTGGAGGAAATGATGATAGCTGTTTCAGCATAGAAATGGAAACAGGTTGGCTAAAAATTTTATCACCACTTGACAGAGAACTGAAAGATCAGTACACATTGAATATTACTGTATATGATCTTGGAATACCACAGAAATCCTCATGGCGTTTTATGGACATTGGAGTACTTGATGCTAATGACAACCCACCGGAATTTTTGCAGGAAGATTACTTTGTTGAAGTAAAAGAGAATGAGGATGAGAACCATGCTATAATTCAGATAGAAGCCGTAGACAAAGACTTAGGAGCAAATGGTGATGTCAGGTATTCTATTCTTACTGACACTAAAATGTTCACAATCGATAGCATGACTGGGGTTATCCGAACACTGGGACCATTAGATAGAGAGAAACAACATGTGCATTTACTAAAGATTGAAGCTAGGGACCAAGCAGAAAATGAACCTCAATTATTTTCAACTGTACTTTTAAAAGTAATAGTGGAAGATATCAATGACAACCCTCCTATATTCATTCCATCAAACTATCATGTTAAAGTTCGAGAAGATATTCCAGTGGGCACAGTGATAACATGGTTAGAAGCCTATGACCCAGATTTAGGTTTATCCAGTCAAGTGCGATATTCCCTTTTAGAAAATGGTGATGGAAAATTTGAAGTGGACAAACTGAGTGGAGCTGTTCGCATAATACAAGAGCTGGATTTTGAAGCGAAACAGGTTTACAACTTGACTGCACGGGCAAAAGACAGGGGGAAACCTGTTTCGTTGTCTTCCACATGCTACATTGATGTTGAAGTAGTTGATGTGAATGAGAACTTGCACACCCCACTGTTTTCAAACTTTGTAAACAAAGGTGTGATAAGAGAAGATGTTCCAATTGGCACACCAGTGATGACCGTTTCAGCACATGATGAGGATACAGGACGAGATGGAGAAATCAGATATTCAATAAGGGATGGATCTGGAGTTGGTGTCTTCACAATACATGAAGAAAAAGGTAAGGCCATTGTCTTAGCTAGATAAGTAGCAACTTGAGTTGTGTATATAATGGCAACTTTTTTTTGAGGGATAGTGAAACTTAATATGTAAAACAATTATATACTGTAGGGCTTTTACTTCTGAGTAAAGCAAGGTTTCTCCCATTGTTGAGAGATGTTTAATTAAAAAATTATTGCAGCTAAACCTTGAAGTTTCTAGGTACAATATCTCAAAGGCCTGATATTTTACATTGTTGCTTCTGCTACATCATCCAGTGGACAGCTCTGGTCAGTTGACCATAAATCTCCATAGAATGGTATAGCAACAGCATAACTACAATTTCAGGCCATTGAGATAGTGCACTTAAAAAATTCAATTTTCAGCTGCAGTAATCTTTGAATAAAATACCTGTAGGCAGTGGGAGTACCATTGTTTCTCAGGAAGATAAACCCTACAGGATATATATATTTTTACATAGAAAGTGTTACTATTGGTTTAATAACGCTAGATATTTTAGAATGCCCTTTTGGGTGACCACGTGTCACCTGGCTATTGGTCTTTAACATACTGTGTGATGTATATCTCTCTTTCTTTCTCTCTCTCTCTCTCTCTCTCTCTCTCTCTCTCTCTCTCTCTCTCTCTCTCTCTCTCTCTCTCTCTCTCTCTCTCTCTCTCTCTCTCTCTCTCTCTCTCTCTCTCTCTCTTTGTCTCTCTCATCCTAAGTCACACCAAGAGGACAGGTTTTCATGATAGACCTTATTTTAAGCACAAGCAGTTCATTCACAATGACAGAGTCACGGATAAATCACCTGTGGTTAAGTAGGGATGTTTTGAAAAGATGTCCTGTTGGCTTACCCCAAGAGCTAACATTCGGAACACACACACACACCTCCCTTTTCTTAGTGTTTTTTAGGATCTGTCATTATTCCACATATTTTTAGAGTGTATAAAATATATAATCTCTATTTTTGATAGTATTCAGAGACCTTTGTGTGATCAGTAACTATGGTTTCATGAAAGAAAATCATGAAAGGGATCTTTATGTGCCAGTATTATGGAAACGAGGTACTTTTATCTGTTAAAAAGTCTTTAAGATCAAAAAAAAAGTGGAGGGATTCTGGGGGCAAACCTAATGCACCACAGGGGGAAAGATATAAAAATGTAAATGGGGCTTTTAAGTCCTTGAATGGAAGAGGCGTCTACAGCACACTGCTATCCCTTAAAATTCAAGTGCCTGAAAGCTCCATTTAACCCTTAGATTGTCAGAGGGGTATGCACTGTGTTGCACACCCTCTGGCATTCAAAGGGTTAAATGAGTGGGCATTTACTCCTCTAAAGCACAGTTGGCTTGCTTCTTAATTGCTCCTCCTTAAAGGGATTGTAAAGTCACGTAAAAACTATTTGCTATATCGTAAATACAATAAAAAAAAGATTACACGAGTGTATTCCTCTCTCTCAAACCGTTATGGTTTGAAAGATATACAAAAATAAAGTTCTCCGCTCCCTCCCCTTTCTGCTTGACGAGCTATAAAGCTGTCTGAAGCAGATTCTGGTCCCGGGACCAGATGGCGGCTCTTCAGCAGCGCCGACATATCGATATCTAAAAATAAATACTTCATCGCAACGGTCTACAGCATGTGCCTGGTTTGCAGGCACACTTTGTAGACCAAGCTATAAGCAAAGATCAAATTATTTCTTAACCCCTTAACAACTGTGTGCCGTGCGTTTTTTGCGTTAAGGACCGGTGACAGTCCTCCGTGAGCACTGTAAGTAAAAGCGGGGATTGAGATTGACTGCTCCAAGACTGGAGTGTTCTCTCTCAGTCCCCAGTGCGGCGTGCTGGTACGTGTCACAGGTCAACTGTGCCGGCACGTCGGAATCTTCAAAGCGGTCCTTAAGGGAAGGTTACGTCCCAGGACTGTGGACGCCAAGGGGTTAAACTTTTTCATAATTCCTTACTATTGGCAATGTTTATATTGGTATAGTGTTTTGTTTTCCCCTTCCTCCCCTTTTTCCTTACGTCGCTCTTCTTCCCTCAGATCTGAAACCCAGTTGTTTGACCAGACAGATCGCAATGAGGGACAATATTGTCTGTCTGTATAAGGAAAACTCTGCCCCCTTGTGGAAGGGGAGCAAAGTTTTCCTTATGTTCACACAATAATGTCCCTCATTGTGAACTGTCCAGACCGGCTTTCTCATCTGAAGAAGAATAGTGACGTTTGGAAAAAGGGGTGTGGGGGGGGGGGGGGGGAGATACCGATATAACCATTGCCAATGGTACGAAGCATTATGAAAAAGTCTAAGGAATAATCTGATCTTCATTTATAGCTTGCCATCATTATTAACTCTTTGAGTGTCAATGTGATACCAACACCCCCTGGCACCGAAAGGGTTAAAGACCTTGAACACAGAAGTAGAGGAGCATCCTCTCCCACTTTTGTATCCATTTGTTAAATGCGTCAGGAGTTCCCTTACAGAGGTACAGAAAGTGTTAAGTGAATAATAAGTGCACAGTGGGGCAGAACTCATTCTCCATTTGATTTTATTTGGGGCATTTAACCCATTAATTGTTAGAGAGATCTCCAGTGCATTGCTTCTCAATACATTGGAGATCTCTAGCCTTCCATTTAAATCAATAGAATTGTTTTGTTCAATATGTTTCAGCTTGTTTACGTCAAAGTTGATCCTCTTTTCTTTTGTACCTGAATCCCTAGGGCCCTTATTCAGCAAGATATAGAGGTGCAAACCAACTGCAACATAGTGGAGGGAAATGGGACTTTTAATGCTAGAGAGGTCTCCAATGCATTGCAAAGCACTGGATTGGAGACCTCTCTGACATTCAGTGGGTTAAAAGCCCCATTTATCTCTATGGGGGAGATTCACTAAGTGGTGATAGAGGTGATAAAGTGGAGATGACTTCTCCAGTAATATCACTTCCCTAGTTCCTATGTTATCCTATGGAGCCTATTCACTGAGATCTCTCCCACTTTGAAGATCTTCGTGCATGGGCTCTATACAGTAACATACGAACTGGAGAAGTGATCGCACTGGAGAAGTCATCTTCACTTTATCACCTCTTTATCACCGCTTGGTGAATCTCCCCCAATGGCTTAAATGGCACTTTTAACTCCTTGAAAGATAGAGGCCTCCAACTTGAGAAGCAATGTTTTGAAGACCTCTATAACAATTAATGGGTTAAAATCAAATGGAGACTTGGCTAACGTTTCATTTCACACATATGGTGTTGTTGGTTTTGTACCTCTGTACTTGCTGAATAAACCCTTATAGACCGGAACGGTATAAACACACACAGTGCTTTGGATACAGTAACACAAACTCTAATGCACAAAAGTGATGCGTGCTTCAGACATGAGCGTGCATGCAGCCTTTAAGATACATTGGAATAAAAATGAAAACTATGCATTATCTTCATTTGTATTCATAGTCCATAAAAAGGTTGCTTTTTTTCCTCTTTCTGGTGGCATATTTGTTTTAACACATTGAGTACCAGCAGGATATGCATAATTGCCAACAAAAAAAAAACCTGGACATTTGTGCTGGGTAGATGACATAATGTCATTAGTGGTTTTCAGTACTGCACAGCCCAACACCAACAGAAAGCCTTGTACAGCAGACCTAGTATTCACTAAGCTGAAGAAGCAGCCCACCTGCACCATAGAGGACAAATAAAAACTCCCAGAATTCCAAGTATGTTAAACCCATTCATTGTGGAGAAATGCATTTGGAGATCTCTATTGTAGTGAAGATGTTAACCCTTTCTGTGCCACAGGGGTACGCAATGCATTGCAGAGCAAATGTGTTGTGTACCCCTCTGAAACTGACAGGGTTAAAATACACATTTTATATATTTGGTAATTTTAATTTGTTTCCCCATGGTTGTTAGTTTCCTCCAGAATTTCACTCCTTTAGTGTATTGAATATGAACCTTAACCCTTTCAGTGTCAGTGGGATAGCCAACATATTGCACAAAAATGACATTACACATATCCGAATACTACATATAGGCTATGCTAACAAATTCCGACTTCATAGACTATTACACTTGTAATGATGTGTATAGGATTGTAATTCCATTCTAGGAACTGGGGCAGCAGGACACAGGGACAGAGACACAAAACCAAGGACTGTCCTTTGGTATCTGTGACAGTTATGAGAGTTCAGAGCATTGTAACCCAAATGGTTAACAGTATATAGCAACAAAGACAGGTGAACTTTTAGCATAAAACAAGCCTAATTTATTCTGGAAATCAAATGTATTGATGGTATTAATGAAACATTGGAATCCTTCTGAAAACTGAAATTTAAAAGAAAGAAATCAATAAAATAAAAAAATAAAAATAAGCTGCATAACTACAGCCCCTGTATGTCCCATTAATGTTACATCTATGGTTTCAAGATACTGACTCAGGTGGCTCTTCTCATGGGTTCAGTCAGACTTGTACTGCTGTTACTAATGCAGAAAGTAACACTGGATGCTGGTTAGACTGGTCACTTGGGTGGCTACCACCTCCTATGAAATCAGCACAATCTAGCATGCTGCATCTTGCCTGTGCTCAAAACTGAGCTTAGAAAAGTTCTTGCTTGGCAACTTAAAGGGATAGTAATACTTCATTTTAACTTTATTTTATGTTGTAGGCATTAAAAAAAACACTAAGAATGATATGTCTTATCTCTCAAACCTTTATGGTTTAAGAGATATTCACAAGCAAAGTTCCCCTCCCCGCCCCTTTTACCTAGTGTAAGCCATCTCTTCTCAGATGTGAGTCTGGTTGTATGACAGGACAGATAACAGCAGGGGACAATCTTCTTTGTATGAAAAGAATGAAAGCCCTTCCCCCCCTTGACAAGTTTTTCAGCTTTTTCCCTTATCTTAATTGAAGATTGTCCCTCTCTGCAGTCTACCTGGGCACCTCCCTTCTGATCTGGCTGAACAGGGAGGGGGATACTTTGCTTGTGAATATCTCTTAAACCATAAAGGTTTGAGAGAGAAGACTTATATCATTCTTCGTGTTTTTTTAATGCCTACAAAATAAAATAAAGATAAAACGAAGTATTACTATCCCTTTAAGGTGCAAATAGCAGCGTGCATTAACAGGGCAATCTATGTGGGAGCAAGCCTATGATAAATGGTGGATGCCGACCATCAGTCATGCCCCCCCCCAGCAATGGGGAAATCCAGAACATTGCATCATAAGTAACACAAGGTTTCAGTTGCACTCTTATCTCCGCTCCAGTGAAGTCACCTGTGTAAAATGGCCTAAGTACTCCAGTACTATGTACTAAGTACTCCAGCATTAAGCTATATGTGCTGGAGGAGTTTCCAACGGGCAAAAGGAAATGTATTATGAAAATAAAATGGAGGAAGCAAATTTAAATACGCCAGTCCAGTGGTGCATATGAAAAGTGAAGAGTTAGAAAATATTTTCTAATACCCATTTGCATCAGTGAATTTGGATAACGTATTTCCTTTTAAGCAGTCTTTACTATGAAAAATAAATGCATGGCATTTTAGTTCAAATAACGCTAATCCTTTTTGCAATGCATTGTACACCATGACAGTAGTTAACAGGTTATTTTCTAAGCATTCGTGTGTGTAATTTTTTCTGATATCAACATTTACATAAATAATGATATGGAAGCTTTCAGGCCAAAATGTGAAGTCTGATAAAATGGTAGATAGGTTGTCCTAAAACCAACAAAGCTAAATATGCACAATTTATAAGCAAAAGATTTATTACAGTAAAATCTTACGTATAATATGCACCTGTGTATAATACGCAGGTGCAAATTATACCCAAGATTTTTGCTAAAACGGTAGTTCCTATGTATAATATGCACCCCCTACTTGCCTGCAATTAGAAGCCCCCTGTCCAGCAACCCTCATCTGGAGGCAGCGGGTGGCATCCCTGTGCTCACCGCCCGCTTCCTCTGTGCAGCAATATTGCAAAAAACATTAAAAGCCCACCATAATAACCAGGATTCCCCCTCTGTATTACAGGCAGCCGTGAAACAGGGGCAGCGGGTGGCATTCTTGCACTAGCCGCCCACTTCTTCCTCTTCCGGAACTCCACTGAGTAGCCCTGTCAGGACCTACCATACATTCAATGCGCACTGCCCCTGTTTCACAGCTGCCTGTAATACAGAAGGGGAATCCTGGTTCCTGGGATGCCGCCCGCTGCTTCCAGATGGGGGTTGCTGGACTTCAGGGGCAGACAAGTAGGGATATTAAAGCAGGGGTATTTTATTTTATTTTTTTACTTGTGTATAATACGCACCACCCACTTCACATAAGGTGAAATGGGGTAAAAATGTGTGTATTATACCCGAGATTTTATGGTATACATATTGTTTGTGTACATGTAAGGTGTGTGTGAGAGAGAGATCAATGGAAAAAAAACTTTTGTTAAAGCCACAAAAGAGTATTCACACAAGTGTGCAAAAATGGGAAGTACAGATTACATTCTTCCAACTTAACGACAAATCTCCATGTGCTCTGCTGATGAACCATGACCTCACATATGATCTCACCTATGGCATCACTGATGTCATTATAAATATCAGTAATATCCCAAAGGATCTCATCAGTGACTGTAATTTTTTACATTGCTGATGTCATCATCAAAGCACGTGAGGAAATAGAGTTAAAGTGTTAGTAATGTCCAAAAAAAAGTTTTTTTTGCATTTAGAAGAGCTTAAAAAGCCGAGTTAAATGCAAAAAAATGTATCTCTCAAACCGCTATGGTTTAAGAGATACAGGTGTTTACATTTCGCTGTCTCCTACTGACCAGGCACATGTTTTAGACCGTTCCAATGAAGGGATTCCTTGTAAGTAACGAGATATCGGCACTTCTCAAGCACCTCCGTGTCGACCGACACGAATCTCCTGCTGGCAGCTTTACAGCTCTCAGTAGTAGACAGCGAACTTTAAACACCTGTATCTCTTAAACCATAGCGGTTTGAGAGATACGTTTTTTTGAATTTAGCTCAGCTTTTTAAGCTCTTCTAAATGCAAAAAAACTTTTTTTGGACATTACTAACACTTTAAGCTGGAAGAGTGTAACCTGTATTTCTCGGCTTTTGAGTGTCAACTTAAGTGTGACTATTTAACAAAATTTGCCATTGAACTTCCATAGTTTTTCAAATCTTCATATTGATTCAGTTGGTTTTCCTCTTAAATTGCACCACAATTCATATTTACAGTACCAGTCAAAGGTTTGAGTATACTTCCTGGAAACAAGGTCTATTTAATAAGTAACAATGTTTACCATGATATAACTTTCTTGAAATGTTTTGAAAATGAAGACCCGTTACAAACTACAAAACAAAACAGAAGTAGTATCAAAGCAGTGTTTAAGAAAATTGAAAATTGTATCTAAATATTGGATTCCTCAAAATAGCCATCCTTTGCCTTAATAACTCACAAATGTACAAAACATCACAACGTGTCTTCTCAGCTCTTCTGCAGCAATTCCCAGAGATGTAGGGCACTTGTGAGTAGTTTTGCTTTGACTCTTCTGTCCAGTTCATCCCATACAAGTTCTTTGAGATTGAGGTCTTCAGAATGGGCAGGCCATATCATTAGATTCCGTTGTTCTTCACTTTCCTTGTTTGTTAGATAGCTCATGCAAAACTTTGAGGTGTGTTTTGGGTCATATCTTGATAGAATGGCATGCTCTGATATGTGTTATGATATCCATGCTGATTAAACTTGCCATGGGCTTGGTGAAGATCACCAGATATGTCACCAGGAAAGCAATCCAGACCTTGACACTGCCTCTTCCAAAATTGACAGTGGGAGCCATATGCAGAGCTCACCCTCTCTGTGTCTTGCAAAGACTTGGTGGTCGGACCCAGATATTTAATATAATGACTCATTGGTCCACAAGGCACACTTCCTCTACTTAAATATGCAGTTTCTGTGTTCTTTGGCCCAGGCAAGTCTTGGTATGCACACTTAACAATGGTCTTTGCAACCCCGCTGAACAGTTGCTATTGAAACATCTGGACTCTCTTAGCATTTAGCTGAAGTTGTACCACAGGAGAAGTTTATTTATCGGTTTCACTTACTTGTGACTCAGATGAACTTATTCACTGTTTCTGAGGTCATGCTTGGCCTCCCTGGTCTTGTCTGGTCTTCATGAGTGCCAGTTTCTTAAAATCATTTGAGAGTCTTAGCCACCACAGTTACAGACACTTGCAAGATTGACTTTCACTTTTCAGACAGAAATCTCCTTGCTTTGGGTGACTTTCATTTTCATTTAAAAATTAATTTTTTAATGCAATTCACTTATGATTATAAGCTTATATTAGTACAGTTATCATATAATGAAATATAGAGTGTTTATAGACATATTTATACAGTTAAAAGCATAGATAATCATGAAAAACATGGTTTCAAGAGATGTACTAAAAACTGACTGGTACTGTGTGTGAGTATGTATGTGTATAGCTACTTCTGGGAGCATGTCCATAGAGTGGAATAGGTCATACAGTATCTTGCCATGTGTGGTTATGTGCTCACGGAGCCTGAGAACTGATTTCCGCTGCTGTGGGCTTCAGTGACATTCCTTTGAGGTGCTCCCTCTGGTGCAAGGAGCCTCCCCGAAAGTTGTAGGAGGCTTCTTGATCTTTCTCTTCTTGTTTTAAAGGGATATGAATACTTAAAATGTAAAAAATATATGTTGTAGGGTTTATCCCCCTGAGTAAAACAAGGGTACTCCCACTGCTGAAAGGTGTTTCATTCAAAAGTTATTAATTTTCAAAGTTGAATTTTTTAGGTGCAATATCACAGTGGCCTGAAATTGTACAGTGGCGCTGTTGCTACACCATCCTAAGGAGATTTATGGTCCCGGGACCAGAGCTGTCCATAGGATCGTGTAGCAACAGCGCCAATGTACAATTTCAGGCCACTGTGATATTGCACCTAAAAAATTCAGCTTTGAAAATTAATAACTTTTGAATGAAACACCTTTCAGCAGTGGGAGTACCCTTGTTTTACTCAGGGGGATAAACCCTACAACATATTTTTTTTTTTTACATTTTAAGTATTACTATCCCTTTAAGGTAATAGGGACACCTTTATATTTAGGTGTTAGTATCCCTTTAAGCACCAGAGGGGTGTGCAATGCATTGCAAAGCAACGCAGTACTCACCCCTCTGTCTTAGAGGGGTTAAGTGTACAAGGCAAAGAGCAGTATACCTTAAGCCTTTGTGTGCCAGTTGTGTTTGCAGTGCATTGCTGAACAATGTGTTCTACACCCCTCCAGCATTAAAAGGGGTTAATTTTTAACAAGAATATGTGTTTCATGTGCATATATAAAACAGCATATGGCTTAATACAAACTTCAGATGCTTTCTTTTCAATTTGTCAGCTGTGTATTTAGTATTACACCTTTTATCAAGGTTTAAATTCTATAGCTTGTTCTGAATTGCACAGGCCTCTTTGATGTTAAACAAACATGTTTGTATTGCTGTGGGCCGGGAATCTGCTGAAGCAGCCTGATCATTTTTAAAACATCCTGCTGATTGAGGCATGCTGACAGGTAAATAAATGTAGCTTTGGCCCCACCCTTATGCGCTGTCTTTTTATTGAGAGCTTGTCTTACAATGTGTATGAGACCTCTTGCATCCAAAGGGGATAATATGCTTTCATGTATTTTCAAGATGGTGCTTAAAAGGATATGCGATGTTCTTATTAAAGTGGTGGTAAAGCGCAATATTTTTGAGTGCATTGAGATGCAAAGCGTCACACACACTTCTGGTCCTTAAAGGTCTAATATACATAAAAGCTGCTTGCAACGTACAGTAGCCTAAATGCTTGCAAATGGTTGGTTTTAAGGCAACTGTCTGTCCCATTCCTACTGATACTTTGGCACCCCAGCTCACCTTTTCTCTCCTTTTAAGCTTTACAGCTTTGCCACTTGTGAATCTGGCAGCACTTATGGAACAGGCACATAAGCTCCTCTATACTCCCTATTAAAGGCAAATTTTGCTGCCTTTGGGGTCCGTTTACATGCCACTTTCATGATTCCTTAGGTTACTGGGCCATAACTGTTTGGGGATCGGCTATTAGAGTGTGTCCATGTGAATGTGCTTAAAGAGGATGTTATTTTGGCTCTCTCTGAGATCCATGAGAGTAATTGTTGTCTTACCGAAGATTCCTTTAATTCTGCTAGATTTACTGGGAAGGACTCAGCATTTTCTGTTGCCACACCTCGTACTTTATGGCTAAAGATAGGCTGACTGACCATTCTTCCAAGAAGTCATTGGTGTCCCTTCTGTTAATGGGCAAGGCGTTGTTTGGCCCAGAAATGGTGGAGGTTATTAATGATACACCTGGGGATGAGTACTTTGTTGCCTCAGGTTACTCCCAAGCATTTGTTTTTTCCATGGAAGACACATGGCTTTCGTTACCCTCTTCCAATATAGGTATGTGCCCAGGGTATCTACTACTACAGTGGCCCAGGAGCTCCCCACCCCAAAACCCAAACTGACCTGGATGGGCAAGAAACCTACCCAGAAGCCTGCATCTGACAAGTCTACCTCCTATTACTTACAGGCGTCTGGTCCACCTTGGGCAATTGGAGGTTGTCTTTTTCACAGTATATGTTTTTTTTCTCTCTGTGGTGGACCAGTGGGTTTTGCACGTGGCCTTAGAAGGGTATCGCATAGACTTCAAAATCCTTCCTCCCTGTTATTTCTACATGTGCAGAGTTCCTCATGATGCAGTCTGGGGTCATCTATTCCTAGACACGGCCTCTTTCCAGGTGGATATGCAGATCTTGGTACCTGTTCCATCCCAGGAAAGGTACACAGGGTTCAACTCAACCCATTTCATAGTTCCCAAGAAAAGATGGTTGCTGTCTTATTCTGAACTTGATGCATCTCAACTGTTTTGTTGTTGCAGTACGGTTCAAGATGGAGTCTTTGTGCTCCCTCATCACTGTTATGTGTCCTGGGGAGTTTTTGGCATTCCTAGACCTAAAGGATGCTTATCTTCATGTTCCCATCCATGCAGATCATCAGTGTTTCCTGAAATTTGCCTTTCAGGACCATCCTTTATGTTCACTAACCTTCCTTTTGGGACTAGCTTCTGCTCCACAGATTTTCACAAAGGACAGCTTTAAGGTGCTCACATTCGCTATCTAGAGATTTCTCCTTATCTCACTGTCTGGACAACCTTTTGTTAAAGACTCCTTCTGAGGAGGCTGAGGGCCTCGGATTCAAACCTGTGAGTTCTTTCTGAGTCTCAAGAAATCCAGTGTTTCTGTTCCAGGTCCTTCACTAGCTTGGCATGAGGTTCAAAACTCTCTGCCAGAAGACATGATTTTATTGTTGTCTTGGCAGGTGGCTGACCCTGATCTTTGCCAGTCTGCAACAGTGTAGGAGTACATGAAGGTGCTGGGTTATCTGGGCTCTGTCTTGAAGGCATTCCCTTTTGCCCAATTCCACATGCAGGAGCTGCAGCTGGAGATTCTCTAGAATTGATACAGGCAACAGTGTCCTCTCTTCCGCAGCATGTCTCTGTACAACCAGACATGTTGGATCTTCGCTGGTGGCTTCAGAGATTCCATCTCTCATTGGGGCAGTCCTCAGATGACTCAAGCTCTTACTACCAAGACATAATCTTCACTCCATCAATGTGCTGGAGTTCTGGGAGATTTGCCAGTTGCATTGGTCTTTCTCTCCCTTCAGGGGTCATCGTTGGGGATTCAATCTGGCTATGTGACTGAGTGCAGCCACTGATTCTTGCATGGAAGGAGGCTCACGTGCCGGTTTGCTGCTGTTAATATTCCAGGGTTAGAAAATGACATGTCTGACTTTTAGTCTTACACTGTCTGGATCCCAGGAATTGGGAGCACAACCATATAGTATTTTGAGTCTCTAGTTCACCTGGTGGGTTGTCTAACTATGGATATCATGGCCACTTGGATGCACCACTAGGTCCTGCTGTTCTGCTCCACATACCACAACCCTCTGAATTTTGGGGTTGAGTAGATGGTTATTCTGTTGCAGTTTCCCCTGGCGTATGTGTGTTCTTCATTTCCTTTGATTCTTGGGGTATTGAGGAAAATGAAGATGGAGCGGACTTGTGTCATCCTGATCCTCCATATTCTGACCCCTGCAGCGCTGATTTTTAGATCTCCTCACTCTTTCTATGACATCAATTTTAGCTCCCCAGTTTCTGGACTTCTTGTCTTGGGGTCTTCTGTGTCATCCAAGGAAGGAGAGGCTAGCTTTGATGGCTTGGCTCTTAAAGCCAGTGTCCTGAGGAAGAAGGCTTTTTCTTAATCTGTTGTTGCTGCTCTGATGAAGGCTTGCCAGCTTGTTTCATTCAAGGCGTACCATAGGATTTGGTCCTTGTTTTAGAAGAGGTTTGAAGGACAGTGATTGCAGCAGGTTATTTTTAGTATTCCCTCAAAGTGGTCTACAGAAAGGGCTTGGTATTTGTTCCATTAAGGTCCAGATTTCAGCTCTTTCTGTGCTTTTTCAGAGATGTGTTGCCTTATTGCCAGATGTGCAAGGAGTGGCTCATACCTACATTGTCTAAGGATCCCACTCTCCTCCTCTTGTTTTTGTTTTCTAGCCACCTTTGTTGGTTTTCTGTGTGGGTGCCGTTGACACCTGAGGTTCATGGTTTTCCAGTTAGTCTGTTAGAGTTGTGTTTTGATGGATTTTTTTCTCTTTCCCTTGGGGGATAGCTTTTATATATTCCATTAGTTCCAGTGTTCCACACTGAACAAAAGAGAAAAGGGGACTTTTTATACTTAAAGAGATAGTAATACTTAAAATTTACTAACTCCCATATTGTAGGCATTAAAAAAAAAAAAAAAAAATGAATTGCCCCAAGTACAGTCTCTCAAACATTTATGGTTTGGGAGATAATCGCTCGCAAAGTTCCTCCCTCCGTCCCCTTTCCCTGAACTCTGCATTCTAGCTGACTGAAGGGGAATCCAGTCTTACGCGCATCAGGCGGCTCTGCAGCACAGCCGAGATTACGTTGATAAAAAAAGAAATCCTTCACTGAAACGGTCTTCTACATGTGCTTGGTTTGCAAGAGCCGCCTGATAGTCGTACGACAGGATTCCCATGCAGTCAGCTAGAACTCTGACATCAGGGAAAGGGGAGGGAGGTGGGAACTTTGCAAGAGATTATCTCTCAAACCATATGAGATATTGCACTGAGGGCAATTAATTTCTTTTTTTTAATGCCTACAATATGGGGATTAGTAAATTTTAAATATTACTATCCCTTTAATGTTAAGAACTTTTCTCTTAGTTGATGTGGAACACAGGACTTCCCTCTCGGAGAAAAAAAAAACAGCTGTTTAAATTCTGATCAGGGGAGGGGGTTCTCTGGTTCTGGTGGCATCCTTTCCTGCCCTCTTCTGTTTTCTCTGTCTTTGCTATTTGTTCAAACTGAGCTAATCTGTGGGGGTAAAGTGTAGCAGAGAGACCGTCTCTGCGTCTGCCATTTAAGGCAAATGCCCTGCCCTTCTGGCCAGAGGACACTTTACCTCATGGTTCCTTGTTCCTTATGGACTAATAGAAAAGGCTTATTGGTAGGAAAACAACAATCCATGTGTGTGTGTACGCGCGCACTTTCAGGACAAAATGTATTAACAAGTAGTAAAAAAAAAAAAAAAATTGAAAGAAAGCTTCATTACAACAGTATATAAATCTTCTACGAAGTACCTTACAAGAAGTAAAAGAAATGTGAATTAATACATAAAACATGTAAAAATAATAAGTGAAACAATCACCATATGCACATTCTTTACATAAGGCCAACAGTAGGGCAGCGACCAGTATACATGTGCAAATGTTATTTGTTCATTGCACATTGTTACGTTTGCATATGAATAATGCTGAGGTGTGACATGGACACATGATTTAAATGGGGCTTTTAACCCCCTGCAGGATACTTAAGAAGTTTCTCTCTATGGAGAGTTTTACGTTGCCAGTCAGTTGGCTGAATGTTTTCAACATGTGGCCCATGGGCCACATTTTTTAAATACCTGCCATAGACTCTGTGTATCAAGCCTGATAGCATGACACAGACAATTTGTGGACAGTGCATCCAGCCCAAGAATGAGTTTGTGGATGAGAGACGCATACTTTTTGGTTCCATTCCCATTGACCAGTTTATTTTTCAGCCCCAGGCTTCTTTCTCATTAATTTTGTTTTCTATTAAACATTTTTAAAATGATATTTGAAGGAAACTCAGCACTTGTAATTTCAGCATTTGACATACCCTGTGTCTGTCTCCTATTACCCATTTAGATTGTAAGCTCCTTGGGGCAGGGGCCTCACCTATTGTTTCTGAATGAATGTGACACTTATTTTATCCCTTTTTTTATTGTAACATATGTCTATTGTAAGGCTCTGCATACACTGTGTGGCACCATATAAATAGAGATATACATACAAGGAACACTTGGCATGCTTTGAATAACCGATTCTTTGATGGAAATGAAGATATGATATTCTGTGTGTGTTTTATCTGGTAGGATAAACAACTTCTTTTGATCTCATCACTTCCTGCTGTGCCATGCGCAGAAAAGTACATCATTCTGATCGCCGGGGTGTGAGAAATGCAAGGAAAATTGTTTCCCTCAGCCTAGAGATAAACAGCCCATGCAATAAATAAAATACATATACACAATTTTAAACACTGATGAGCTTTCATAAAAAGAAGTATTTAAAAAAAAAAATTGTGGCTATGTCCTTTGATATGAGGTTTTATTTTGAAGCAACACATCTGCTTTGCATTGAAGGCACATTCTTGGGTCAAAAGCAAAGCATGTGAAAGAGATTACCTAATGTTTACACTTTGCTTTGAAGACCAAAGTATAGTCATACTGTGCATTTAAAACATGAAACAAAGGGCAAATCAATTCAGCATATTGCAAGCCTCCATTATTATTTTTAATTATTTTTGTTTTCTTTTGGATGAACTAACATTATAGCATACTCCATAATTTTCATGTTTGTTTTAGACTCTTGTCCCCACCCCACGGTTCAAACAATTTCAATATGCATTAAATTACTCCACAAAATGCAATAATGGAAAAGACTATAGAATCGAATAACCTGATGAGTTATCAGTCTAGCACTAATCCAATCCTACAGCTACACTGTACTATCCTCCAATCAGAAAACAGCAGGGGTGGCACCAATGGTCCTCCCTCTGTTGCTGGACCATAACCCCCAGCAATTTCTTGGCTACTTGAGAATAAAGCTAGTTGTATTCCAACATTGGCTGTTGATTAGTGGATGATACACATATAAAGAGGACCTGAATCAAGAACAGACAGGGGTAGATGTCCCAATTATGTAGAATGAGATACCCACCATACTGTTTTATGAAGCTGAATAAGCTTTGTAAAAGAATGTTTATTGTTATAGAGTAATTAACCTTTTAAGAACCAGAGGGATGTACAGCTCATTATTTCACAAAGAGTTGTGCATGTCCTGAAACAGTTAAGTATTGGTATTCCTTTAAATTATACTAAAATCAATTTTCTTGCTTTGATCTACCACTGAGATCTCACACCATTTCTAGTGTTTTATAGCTATGGAAGTGAGAAGTCTGCATTTTCATACTTCCTCTCAGTTTAATAGAGTGTACTGACTTCTCCATCTACCCTATGTGTTTCCTGTATATGTTCTGTATGTCTGTCCTCTAACCTCTCCATCTCCGGTATCTGTCTGTCCTCCATCCCTTCTATGTGCTGTACCTGCCTGTTCCCTAACCTCTCAATGTCCTGCCTAACCTTGTCCTCCTTTGTATGCCTGTCTTTCTATCCTCTCCATTTCCTGTATGTCTGTCCTCTAACCTCATCCTCTACTGTATGTCTGTCCTCTTAAATTTTCTGTCTCCTGAATTTTTCTCTCCTCTAACCCCTCTGTCTCCTTTATCTTGTCCTCTGATCCCTCTATCTCTTGGGTGTCTGTCTCTCCTCTACATGCTCAGTCTCCTTAATCTGTCTACCATATAACCTCTCCGTCTCCTGTATTTGTCGTCTGTCCCTACCATCTGCTGTATCTGCATGTCTTCTAACCCCTCCATTGCCTGTGTGTCTCTTCTCTATCCTCTCCATCTCCTGTATGTCTGTCCTTTAATCTGTCCAACCACTACACTTTAATCTGCCTTTCTCTTTGTTCCAATCTGGAACATAGGAACCATGAGGTATAACTCCCTCCTTCAGAAGGCAGGGCATGTCAAAAAAGGCAGGACCTTTGAGGCAGAGACTCCCACCAGCATTGTCCCTGACCCCTCAGTTTCAAGTGACTTGCCTTAGGGAAAGGGCAAGCTGGCACTGTTGTCTTTAGACTTCTTTTTATTTTTATGCGTGGATATGGACCTTGTAAAAAAAAAAAAAAAAAAAAAAAGTTTCCCTGCGGGGGTTAACTTTATTATAAATGTATGCCTCACTACTGAACTGAGGTTCTATATTTAAAAAAAAATAAATAAATAAAAAAATGGAAGACTGAAGGATGGTAAGCTAACCATTTGATTGCTATGGTCCTTTTTCTTATGTACCTGCTATTACTTGGCGCCCAGTGAAATGTGTCGATATTGCCTTTTTTTTTTCTTTTTCTTTTTCGACTCCGTTCTCATTTTTGCTGAGTTCCATGTTATTAAACATGGTTGCCTGTGTTATTTTTTTTTTCCCCCCTTTTCTTTTTACTTTACTATTTCTGTACTTGGCTGTGCTTCCATTGCTGTGTATGGCTTTCTCCTTCGATTTGAGCAGATAGCCAATTTCCATTTTTCTATGTATCTATGTGTATTTCAGACATATTTCTGTTGTATTGTTATTTTTACATTTATGGAATGTGGCCCCTTTAAGAATTTGAGCCCATGTGGGGGCATCTTTGTCTCATAGAAGTACATGGAGATTCTTCACAGTGACATATCTCTGCATCTGCTTGACTTACAAAGGTCAGAGTGAACTCAAAATAAACTGATTCACCTGTTCTGTCACAGGGCTTGACACATTTGGTTAGACTGTAGGAGACAGAACAAAAATGTAGGACCCAGGCGCTGCACCAGAAGAGAACTTTCCCTCGAAGTCTAGTAGAACAAGGCTGGGGAAGCAGACTGGCTAACAATGAACAAGGCTGGACTTTCAGACAGTGGAACCAGGCTGGGGAGGGGGGACAGACAGTGTATAGGGGGTATCTGTGGTTGCCAGTGGGACAAGTCAACAGGGCTGGGAGGGTGGATCTGTGGCAACCAGTGGGCAAGGGAATAAGGCTTGTGTGGGTCAGACAGTGTAAATGGGGATCTGTGGCTACCACATGAACAGGGTAATAAAGCTAGTGGGCACACTCTGTACGTGGGGATCTGTGCCTACCAGTGGACAAAGGAAGTAAAGCTGAAGGGTCAGACAATGTACACGGGGATCTGTGGCTACCAAGTGGACAGGGTAACAAAGCTGTTGAGGTTACTTAGTGTATGTGGGGTTCAGTGGCTACCAGTGGGCAAGTCAACAAGGCTTGGGGAGGGTTAGACAGTGTACATGGGCATCTGTGACTACCAGGAGGACACGGTAGCGCGGCTAGTGAGGTCACTTAGTTTATACGGGGCTCTGTAACAGTGGAAGCAGTGGGGATTTGTGACTACCAGAAGAAACAGACTGGGAGGAAAGGGGGCCAGACAGTAAATGGATGCCATGGGGCCAGGCTAGGGTGGGGGGATTTTATTATTTTTGTATTTTTTTTTTTAAATATAGTATTTCACTGTCGTCCAATACAGGTCACTGGTACTCTGGGAGGCGTAAGTCCCCTTTAATAGGCAGGAACAACTATGCAAATAATTTGCAAGGGGCGGAGCCTCCCCTCTTACTTAAGCCACCTTCTGGCCAGAGCCACTTTAGATTGATTTGTTCCTGGTGTGCTTCCACACCAGGTAGAGAACATCTATGCATCTTAGTATTTTATTATTTTTTATTAAAATATGGAATACCACCATTAGGAGGGTGACCATGGCTGTGAATTGCCCTCTTGAAAGTGGCTGGTGCAGCTTCCAGGGATTTTCTGTGGACCTTATGCCCTGAAGAGGGGACAGCTTGTGTTAAGCAGCTCCCCTATTGGGGAATTTACCTCTGGTTCTTTCCCTCCTTATCATGGTCACCTGAAGACAGAAGTCCAGCAAGGAAGGTGAGTCACCCATTGAGTGCTGAAGGTCCACTTGTCCCCACAGTGTCCCTTTGATGGGCTTGTATTTGGGAGTTTTAATACACTCCAGCACTCATAGGGTGTTTTTATTGCATTATTACTGTTTATGCAATTTCTGTGTTATTCTCTGAGTTTTGGAGCATTGGGTATTCATTTATTTATGTTTCTCATGTATTTCATGCTTGTTTGGGCACTTTTTAATGTTTTACTAAACTTTATTAAAAATGGTGTTCCGCGCCTTTAAGCGCGGCTTTTTCCCGCTCAGACGCAAGGGCTCCTTTACTCTCTATGGGAATTCACAGTATGGGACATATCTCTGGAACCGCTTGTCACAGCAACTTCAGAGAGGGCTCATTTTAATTCTAGGCTCCTGATCTATCATCCGGAATGTGTTTTATTCATGTGGGGTGTTCAGGGGGGCTTCGGGCAATGTTTGGGGTACTTGGACAGGAAAACTACATTTCCCATGAGCGCTTGGTTCGCGCTCGTTTCTGATTGGCTGTCATGACGGCCGCCATTTTGTGGTACTTTTCCTAGGCGAGTACACTACGCAGGGACCGAGCCTTCTCTCTCCTCAACAGATTAACCCTTCGCTGGCCAGATAAGTCCGTTTTTAGACCATTTCTGGGGTGAAACTTTAATCTTTAACACTTTTTCTGGGTGATAGTGTTATTAGTGGGGTATATTGACGCTGTGAGCATGTCTACTTCACTGGAGCTAGGGGCTAGACCCAAGTCTAAGGAGGATGGGGGGTCTGCTACCCCCATGGCGTTTTGCTCCTCTTGCCACATTGGGCTGGATGGCGATAATGTGGGGGATCTATGCCCTAATTGTACTGGTCAAGATAGCAACCCTGGGCTTCCCAGCCACGCTATTGAGCCATCTTGGGTGAGGGAGTTTAAGGCTGCCACTAGGGATCTCAGATCCACGCTTCAACTCTTTCCCTCTCAGATACAGGGGGCTCTCCAGGTCTGGCAGACCCCCTCTACTATCAGGACCTCCCTGCCTAAGCCACAGGGAGCTCCTGATATCACTGATTCTTCTGAAGAAGAACTTTTACAGGATTCTGATGCTGAGGAACGTACTGTTATTGAATCTAACAGGTCCATTGGGGACCCCTATGAGTGTGACCCTGAAGTTTCGGCTGAGGGTCTGATCAGAGCGGTTCTGAATACGCTCAACCTTCCTCTGACTCAGGAATCCACTTATGATCCTACTGATGTTTTTCAGAAAAAGCCATCTAAACCAGTTGTTTGTTTTCCAACTAACCCTACTCTTGCCCGTCTGGTCTCTGAGGCATGGAAGAATCCTGATAGATCTTCCTCTGTCTCCAAAAAGTTTGCTAAACTTTACCCTTTTCCTGAGGCGGAGCTGGCAAAATGGGTTCATCCTCCCAAAGTGGATGCTCCTGTGTCTAGACTATCCAAATCTACTGCTTTGGCTGTCTCAGATGCCTCTGCCTTGCAGGACTGGACGGATAAGAAACTAGAGCTCTCTCTTAAGTCTATATTTGCCTCCATTGGCACAGCCATGCGCCCCACTTTTGCTGTGGCATGGGTTAATAGAGCTATTGCGGCCTGGACTGAACGACTGACTGACGCAGTTCGCCAGGATGCGCCGGTATCTGAACAGTTGCAGCTTCTTGCTAATATCACTGAAGCTCAGAACTATGTTGCTGACGCTGCTTTTGATGCTGTGCGCATGATGGCGAGGGCCTCCACTTCTTCTGTGGTGGCTAGACGCGCTCTTTGGCTGAAAATTTGGTCTGCTGATACAGCCTCTAAGAAAGCCTTGCTTTCCTTGCCCTTTCAGGGGAATTTGCATTTTGGGTCTGAACTCAAAGAAATGATCAGTGAGGCTACTGGCGGTAAAAGTACTCTTCTACCCTCAGTCTTTAAGAAAAAGTTTCCAGCCAAACGCAATCGGTCCTTTCGTTCCTTTCAGACTGAGACACGCTCCTCGGCCCAAACGGGTCCTCCCACTACGCGCTCCTCCTCCAAGCCCAAACAGTCCTGGAGGCCCAAAGTTGCCTCCAAGGCCAAGACCTCCAAGACTGCTTCGGCATGACTCGCCGAACCCGGGTCCGCATCCGGCTGTAGGCGGTCGTCTCCGCATCTTTCGCCGGACTTGGGAGGAGTCAGTGGCGGACCCATGGGTTCTTCAGGTGGTGTCAGAGGGATACAGGATCCCTTTCTCTTCCCTTCCTCCTTTTCGGTTCCATTTTACTCGTCCTTCTTAGGAACCCACAAAAAGGCGTCTGTTCGACGACGCTATTCAGGATCTCTTGGACAAAGAGGTCCTGGAGGCGGTTCCTCAGGGGGACACAGGTTCAGGATTTTATTCCAACCTGTTTGTGGTAGCCAAAAAGGACGGAGGAGCCCGTCCCATTTTGGATCTCAAAGATCTCAATGCCTATGTGGTGACTTCCCACTTCCGCCAGGAGTCCCTGCGCTCTGTGATTGCAGCAATGTCTCCAGGGGAGTTTCTTGCCTCCCTGGACCTTCAGGATGCTTATCTTCACATCCCTATTCATCCAGAGAGCAGGCGGTATCTCAGGATTGCCTGCCACAGGGGACACTTTCAGTTTGCAGCGCTCCCCTTTGGGCTGACTTCAGCCCCTCAGGTCTTCCAGAGGGTGTTGGGCTCCTTGATAGCGGTGCTCCATCAGGATGGGATCAGAGTGACCCCCTACATGGACGATCTCCTACTGAAGGCCTCCTCAGCGGAGCTTCTCCTTCAGCAATTACAGATGTGCATGCACACCCTGAACCGTCATGGCTGGATCCTGAATCTGGACAAGTCGGACTTGATTCCATCTCAGAGGCTTCTGTTCCTGGGTCTCCTGTTCGACACTCGCCAATGCATGGTGTTTCTTCCAGAGGACGTGGCTCACCAGATAGCTGTCAGAGTGGCTGGAATTCTGGACATGGACGAGATTCCAGTACCGAAGTTGTCGTCCTTAGTGGGGAAGTTCATTTCCACAATCGAAGCAGTACCATTTGCCATGGCCCACTCCAGGGATCTCCAGAGATTTGTGATCCAGACGTGCAAGAATCATCCAGATCATCAACATCTGTCTGTTTCTCTTCCTCCTCATGTCGAGTCGAGTTTGCACTGGTGGTTAGATCTCTCTCATCTCCTAAAAGGGAAATCCTTTCTAGTTCCTCCTTGGACCACAGTCACTACGGATGCCAGCCTTCGGGGCTGGGGTGCAGTCTGGGGTCGCTTCAGTGCTCAGGGGAAATGGGGTCTGGAGGAATCCATGCTCTCCATCAATGTTCTGGAACTTCGAGCTGTCCGGCTGGCCCTGAAGCACTGGGAGTCTCAATTGACCGGTCTTCCAATCAGAGTGGAGTCCGACAACGCCACGGCGGTGGCTTACATCAACAGGCAAGGCGGCACAAGAAGCGGTTCCGCCTGGTGGGAGGTCAAGGATATTTTGTCTTGGGCAGAAGATCACGTGCCTGTCATCTCTGCAGTTCATATTCCAGGCGTGGACAACGTCATGGCAGACTTCCTCAGTCGTCACACCGTTGACAGCGGAGAATGGGCTCTTCACCCGGAGGTGTTTCACATGCTCACTCAACGGTGGGGGATGCCTGTGGTGGATCTGATGGCTACCAGACACAACAGGAAGGTTCCGGTGTTTTGCTCCCGGTTGAGGGACTCCCTTGCTCTAGCAGTGGATGCCCTGTCGATTCCTTGGGACTTCCCCCTGGCTTACATCTTCCCTCCTCTTCCTCTATTGGTCAGAGTTATCCAGAAGTTGAAGAGAGAACGTTGTCCTGTCATCCTGATTGCTCCAAACTGGCCTCGCCAGTCCTGGTTTCCGGAGTTGATGGCCATGTCAGTGAAGGATCCGATCCCTCTTCCAGCCCGTCCGGACCTGCTCCTTCAGGGGTATCTGTGGAAGGAGGATGTTCACTCTCTCCATTTGATGGCATGGCGGTTGAATCCTCGATTCTAGCAAAGAAAGGCTTTTCTCCTTCTGTGGTTTCGACGATGCTCAGTGCTCGTAAGCCTGTGTCTTCCAAGATCTATCATCGCATATGGTCAACCTTCGTGACATGGTGTTCTGACAAGAAGTTGTCACTTGACTTCCATCTTCCCACTGTCCTGGCCTTCTTGCAGGACGGTGTGGATAAGGGGCTCAGTCTGAGTTCCCTCAAAGTTCAGACTTCTGCCTTGTCTGTGTTTTTCCAGGAACGGATTGCTGTCCTTCCTGATGTGAAAGTCTTCTTCCAAGGTGTGACTCATGTTCGACCTGCCTTTAAGAGTCCTGCTCCCCAGTGGGATCTCAATTTGGTGCTGGGAGTTCTTCAGCGACCTCCGTTTGAATCCTTGGCTTCCATTCCATTACGTCTTGTGACTTGGAAGATGGCCTTCCTCTTGGCTGTTGTGTCAGTGCGCCGGGTAGCAGAGTTACAGGCCTTGTCTTGTAAACCTCCTTACCTGGTGTTCCACAAGGATAAGGCTGTGCTTCGCACTACCAAGGAATTCTTACCCAAGGTTGTGTCAGAGTTTCACATCAATCAGGAGATTGTGGTTCCCTCTTTCTGCCCTAATCCTTCATCTGACAAGGAAAGAGATCTCCATCTGTTGGATGTGGTGCGTTGCCTCAAGTTTTATGTTCATCGCACCGAGTCTATCAGGAAGTCTGACGCTCTATTCGTCATTCCTGAGGGGCCTAGGGCAGGGAGACCGGCTTCCAAAGTTACCATTGCCTCTTGGATTAAGGCTACCATCCGTGAAGCCTATAAGTTGAGGAATAAGCATGTTCCCTTCCGGGTGACTGCCCATTCCACCAGATCTATTGGGGCCTCTTGGGCCTACAAGAATCAAGCTTCTGCTGATCAACTGTGCAGAGCGGCCACTTGGTCCTCTGTGCACACTTTTTCAAAGCACTACCGAGTTGATGTACTGGCGTCGGCTGATGCCAGTTTTGGAAGGAAGGTCCTGGAGGCAGTCTTGCCTGTGTAGGTCTTCCGCTCTGTGATCCTTAGTGCTTCTTTACTGTTGAGCCCGGTTGGCTCTAGTTCCGTGTGCTGTGTTAGTTCAGGGATTGTTCCCTTGGTTGGTGTCCGTTGACACTTACAGTTTGGGCTATGTTATCAACTGGTCATAGCAGTTCTAGTGACTTGGGCCTTGCGCCTGGTCCTTGCCTTACTTCCCGCCTCTGGATCAGCTCAATGTTTGTACATCCCAGAGTACCAGTGACCTGTATTGGACGACAGTGAAAATAGGATTTTAGTCTTACCTGTTAAATCCTTTTCACTTAGTCCATACAGGTCACTGGTCTCCCACCCTGTCAAGGGTCCAGTCTTGGCTCTCCTGTGGCATTCAGTGGGAGACCGTTCGGGCATGCTCACAGGAGTCTTTCTTTTTGCTTACCTGAGGTCAGTTTTAGGGTCTCAAATCAATCTAAAGTGGCTCTGGCCAGAAGGTGGCTTAAGTAAGAGGGGAGGCTCCGCCCCTTGCAAATTATTTGCATAGTTGTTCCTGCCTATTAAAGGGGACTTACGCCTCCCAGAGTACCAGTGACCTGTATGGACTAAGTGAAAAGGATTTAACAGGTAAGACTAAAATCCTATTTTCTTTATATTTTTCCCCGCCCAAATCAGACCTTGTGGAGGGACATTGTGACCTATCCTGATGCCCCCTATTATTGATTGCCTATCCAATAGGATAAGTGATCAATTCTGCAACCAAGACGGCAATCTCTGCATTTCCTTTGCATTCTCCTCATCCACCCAGCATTCTATGTATGTCTGGGTTGACTAGGAGGATCTTCATGACCTGGCACTGGTAGTTGTTAAGCCCTGCTCTGTCACATGGTTAGTGTGGGGATGATGTTCAGACCACTTAAATTCACCATTCTTAAAGGCTGGAGAGACACAGTTTGCTGGCCATATGCAATTGGAAACTATATTCCCCACAATTTCCTATTGCCTGTCTTTCTGGATTGTTTAGGCAATCATTTTACTTGCCTCATTGCATAGGCTACGCAGAGGGACACATGGAAAAATCCATACCTAAGGTTTCAGGGGTCCCTTTAAACCCTTTAGCACACTGTTTGTCATGCCAGACTGGGCATCCACATGAATACTTATGCACTCTATGTCCCTCTTTGCACTGTGCACACTACTAGTCCACCACTGCAGAATAAGAGCCAGTTTGGGTTCAGTTGCTTTTAGTCCTTTATTCAAGGGGTTCTCCATTATTGACACCCAAATACCCCCGTCAGACACATTGGTCCTGTCTTTAGGGGCCATTGTCAGTTGGATGGAGACTACTCTGAGGAGGAGGTTGATACTGATTGGAAGTATATGGATACTTCCTTGTCCATTGGGAGGAGAAACCTTGCTCTCTTCTGAGGGGCTTATCAGAGTTGTATTAGAGACTTTATAGGTCTGTGGAGCTTTTGAAGCAGGGTCTTCCTCACTGCACATCCTCCAATGGCACAAAAGGGTGTCTCCCATTTTTTACTTCCCATCTTTCTCTGGACCAGGTTTTCCTGGAAGAGTGGTAGATGCCAGATAAAAGGCTCTTCCTTAAAGGGATAGTAATGTTTCATAAAAGCAGCTCTAATTAATCATCATAATATTTGGACTTTGGAGAGTGTTATTTCAGTTCTGTTAGAGTTGTAGTTCTAGAGTAATTCAATGACAAAGTTTCCCCCTCCCGCCCCTTTTACTGATGTAACACTGCTCAGCCAGATCAGAAGGGAGGTGCCCAGGTAGACTGCAGAGAGGGACAATTTTCAATTAAGATGAGGGAAAACCTGAAAAACGTGTCTAGGGGGGCAGGGCTTTCATTGTTCTCACTGTAAGAATATTGTCCCCTTCTGTTATCTGTCTGATCTATAGACTGCATTCCACATCTGAGAAGAGATTGCTTACACTAGGTAAAAGGGGCGGGAGGGGGGAAACTTTGTTTGTGAATATCTCTTAAACCATAAAGGTTTGAGAGAGAAGACATATCATTCTTCATGTTTTTTTAATGCCTATAAGATAAAATAAAGTTAAAACAAAGTATTACTATCCCTTTAACAAACGTATTTTCAAAATGTTTCACAGTTGAGGCTTTGTCACAGTAGGATTCACCACCTGCTGTTGATGCCCTAATATCTCTCTTTGGCAGATGCTGTAGACCTTAAGGATCAGGTTGATGAAAGCGCAGTTTCCTTTTTGAAGGCAAATTTTGTGGCCAACCATTTTTGGCTTGGGTCACTAGACGCACGGCTATCTGAGGTGAACAAGTGTTTCCAAAGAGGAGATGCTGGTTATGATGGCCAGTATTATGGAGGAAAATGCTTATCTTATTGATGTGGCCTTTAATGCCGCTGGATTTTATGGGAATGCCTTAGCCCTTTAAGTAGCCAGGTGTAGCACATTGTGGCTGAAGATGTGGTCAGCTGTCCAATCTTCCAAAGGTCTTTGGTGTCTTTTTTTTTTGTAGGGAAAGATGTTTCTCAACCTTTCTAATGAAATTTAGTCCTATAGCTGTAAACCATTTCAAGTACCCCAACAAAAAACTCCTTTCCTTTTGCAGGACTCAAGAATCTCAGACCACTCCCACTGATGGTTTCTTTCAAAGCCCTCAGTTGTAGGTGTTTGGAGTACTTAAGTCTTGCAAAATAAATAATTTCTGGGGACATGCAGAATATTCCAAAGCAGAAAAAATCAGTTTAAATAGTCTTTTGCCTCCAGTGAGAGTTCCCATAGGTAGGCCCCTTTCCTCCGACTTCTTCCCACAGCAGTATGGTATGCGTGAATGCAAATGTTTGAATGTGTGCGATGATTTGTCATACTTGTATCTTGATGTCACAGTGGCAATGACAGAAATGCAGTATGGTGAACTTCAAATTTAGCACATTATCACCAACACAAGATTTCACACCTTCTGGAGGATACATTTCACTGACATTTATTCCCTGTGGGGTTTTCTGCTGAAAGGAAGACTATAGTCCCTTCGCCTCTAAAATCCCCATAAGTAGTAAATGAGATCTTTTACTCATCTATAATCAGCCCTACCACTGTGAACATTTATTTAACTTTTAAACCTTTGTGTGCTAGAGGGTAATCCAAAGCATCCCAAAGCTATGTGTTGGGTACTCCTCTGGACACTCAAAGGGTACATTTATGGAAGCTAATCCGCAAAGAATTGATTCATAGTGGCCAATATGACTTCTGGCCCAGATCAAGTGATTGTTTAGTATTATGAAGAAGAAGAAAATGTATCCCTTAGTATAGGACAAGTGTAGTCCCATTGTTGGGGGTTACAACTCCAGTTGGGGATGAGGGGAAGTGCTGTCCCCAACAGCTGTCTGACAGTATATGGTATACAGTGTGTAGGAGGGTGTATTTGCCATTTAACCCCTTGAAACCTAGAGAGATCTTCAACACATTTCTTCAAAATGCATTTGGAAACGTCTATAGCAGTCAAGTGATTAATAGCTACGTAAAGGGGAACTGTCACACCAACAATTAGGCATCTAGTGATAAGCTTAAAATAGTAATGTTAGCAAACATAATTACCGCGTTACAGAGAAATCCTACTTCTGCTTAGACTCACGACCAGGCAACAGCACTTTAGAGGAATCTGTGTGTCTGTGCCATCAGTCCCTTCTAGTACCTAAAGGTACCACGCAGCGCCCCCCTGGAGGAGACAGTGCAGGCACGCAGACAGCTGTAAGAAAGATGTCTGTGCTGTTGCCTGGCCGTCAGTCTTGGCAGAAGTAGGATTTCTCACTAACACTGTAATTATGCTGGCTAATACTACTACTGTTAAACGTATCACTAGATGCCTGATTGTTGGGGGGAGACTTTATTTGGGGTGATAGGTCCCCTCTAAGAATTGACATCAGCACCCAGAACCCTGCGGAGGCCAGAACGTTAACATTTGGATGTGTTTGTTTTCCCTGCTTGTTAATACAGTTGGCAGCAGTTTTTGTAACATGGCATGCTTTATTACTATCAGTAAATGCTTCTTTTCACACTGTCTGTCTGTCAATTGTTTTGCATTAATTAAAAAGCACTAGTGCTCTATTAGGACAGGAGGATTTAGACCTCTCCACATTCTAGCATGACAATGAACAAGTAGTGGTTAACTTTTGTATTTCTGATGTACCTTCCCCCACAAGCTTCTTGCTAGGTGAATTCTAATCTGTTAGATACAAAGGACAGCAGGGGACAAAATGAACAGCTCTGAATGACTGAACATCTATTGCATAAAGCAGACACTCAGATGTAAACGAAGGTTACATTGATGTATAAATAAGAATAAAGTACTTTAAAACATTTTGCTTATAAAAGGAAAACGTTCATACACTAATGAATTTGCAGAGAATAAGCCCATAAATTAACTGAAAATTTAAAAGAACATGAAAACCTAAAATGAAATTGATATAATTTTACATACCATATATTTCCAGCTGGCATCTTTAAAAATAATTTGTTGTCAGATGCCTAAAATGTTATCTTAAGCTGTCATTTTAATGCCTACGTACACTGTTCTAAATAGACAATTTGGCTAATTTGTTTGTGCTGTTTGTATTCAGAGAGAAGAGTTAATAAGGTTAATTACTGAGATAAGTACCCTCTGTTCTAAGACCATTAATTACTGAGATTAGTACCCTCTGCTCTTGTATTCAGAAATGTTTTTATCTTGTTCCTGGACCATTTACTGACAATTACAGCACTATCGCTTATTGTGATGGTCCTGGGAGTCAGGGAGCCCAGGGCAAGGCAAGTATGACTGTTCCTACAGAGCACATGCAAGACTACATTTTAGGCTTAAAGGGATAGTAATACTTCATTTTAACTTTATTTTATTTTGTAGGCATTAAAAAAACATGAAGAATGATATAAGTCTTATCTATGAAACCTTTATGGTTTAAGAGATATTCACAAACAAAGTATCCCCCCCCTGTTCAACCAGATCAGAAGGGAGATGCCCAGGTAGACTGCAGAGAGGGACAATCTTCAATTAAGATAATGGAAAAAGCTGAAAAACTTGTCAAGGGGGGAAGGGCTTTCATTGTTTTCATACAAAGAAAATTGTCCCCTTCTGTTATCTGTACTGTCATACAACCAGACTCACATCTGAGAAGAGATGGCTTACACTAGGTAAAAGGGGCAGGGAGGGGAACTTTGCTTGTGAATATCTCATAAACCATAAAGGTTTGAGAGATAAGACTTATATCATTCTTCATGTTTTTTTAATGCCTACAAAATAAAATAAAGTTAAAACGAAGTGTTACTATCCCTTTAAAGGGATAGTAATGTTTCACAAAAACAGCAACTCCAATTAATCTTCATAGTATTTGGGCCATGGAGAGTGTTATTTCAGTATTGTCAGAGATGTAGTTCAAGAGTAATTGAATGATAAAGTATCCCCCTCCTGCCCCTTTTACCTAGTATAAGTCGCCTCCCCTCAGATGTGGAATCTGGTCTCTTGACGGAACAGATCACAGCAAGGGACAGTCTTCTTACTGTGAGCATAAAGAACACCCTGCCCCCCTTCACAGGTTCTTCATTATGTTCACTAAAGATTGTCCCTCTCTGCAATCCATTCAATTACTCATGAACTACAACTCTGACAGTATTGAAATCACACTCTCCACAGCCCAAATACTATGAAGATTAATTGGAGCTGCTTTTGTTGTGAAACATTACTATCACTTTAAGGAAATAAACATATTTTTTTACAGATAGACGTATGGAATATTTATATAACCACAGGCTATTTCAAGGTTTCAATGTCTTTTTTTTTTTTTTTTTTTACGGTAAGACCTGTATGCGTAAAGCTAAATTGCAACAATTCTGGAGCATATCCACTACAGATGACTGAACATTTCAATAATACCCATTAATTTAAATGGGTCGCTTAAACCCTTGATATGTTGGAGATACTTCTAACATTCAAAATGGTTAAAAGTCTTACTAAAACCATTGATCATCCCCTATGGTGCAGCTGGTTTGCTCCAGAATTGCTATTGTATCTTTCTGCATATAGCTTCGGTTCTGCTAAATAAGAAAACAAAAACAAAACAAACCTTTTGGCACTATTGGAGCTGAAAGGCCACCTGGAGTCATATTTCTTCCATAATAATTTAGTGGGTTAAAAGTTATTCACTAAGGATAGTGTTAATTTGTAAACTACTATTTTTTAATTATTTTTGGACAGTGGTACCTGCAAGGCTTTGGTAGCCATTTTGTTTTCTGAACAGAGAGCTAAACGAGAATAAATAAACACAGAAACATAGAATTTGATGGCAGATGAGAACCGTTCTGCCCATCTAGTTTGCCTGTTTTCCTACTATAAAAACCTCAAACCTGATTTAGCCCTTGTTCTTGTATTTTATGTTCAGGATAGCCTTATGCCTGTCCCTTTCATGCTTAAATTCCTTCACTGTAATAACCTCTACCGCTTCTGCTAGTAGGCTACTCCAGTTATCTATCACCCTTTCAGAGATGTAAAACTTTGCATTATGTCTAAGCCTCTTCCCCTCTAGTTTTAAGCTATTACCTCTTGTCCTAACATTTCTACTTCTTAGAAATGTACTTCCCTCCTGTAACTTGTTGAATCCCTTAATGTACTTGAATATTTCTGTCATATCCTCTCTCTTTTCTCCTTCAAGCTATTCATGTTTAGATCCTTTGAATTCACCATTTTAGTAGCCCTTCTGAATTCTCTACAGAATATCTATATCTTTCTGGAGAAGGGGTCTCCAGTACTGTACACAATTTTCCTGGAGAGGTCTAACCAGAGATCAGCAGAGTTACATGAACACTTCCATTTTTCTGCTACTAATGCCCCTAACTATACAACCCAGAACCCTGCTTGCATTCTCAGTGTGGGTATCTATAGCACTTAATGGGGTTCAGTGAATCTCCTTTGCCTCTAGTTCTATTTTAAAATAACGCCACAAATGAAAAATCCACACGGATTTTTAAATTGCATTGGTAGTTTGATTAATTGTTTTAATCTGTTACCCAAAGAGTTTACTCGGAACCATACTTAATCACAATCACTTTTGAAGTAGAAGTTTCAATATCCTTTGGGCACCTGAAATTCTAATTGCTAATTGTTATTCTTCAAATCCATTTCTAATTGCATTATTTGTTAAAAACAAAATAGATTGCAAGAAAGAGACACATGCAAACTACGTAAACACAAGTTTCTAAATGTGCTATTGCACATTATTTGATAACGAATACTGAAACAACCAATATCTTTAATTGCCATAGAGTAGTGTTTCTCAAGCTATGTTCTGTGGAACCCTATTGTTTTTGGAAGTGCAAGGGGTTCCACAAAACAACCAAGCCACCACTAAAATAATAATAAAAAACATATCAGATTCCAGTTACCTGACACAGCTATGCCTCCCTTATCTTTAAAGGGATAGTAATGTTTCATAATAAAAGCAGCTCTAATTAATCATCATAGTATTTGGACTTTGGAGAGTGTTATTTCAATTCTGTTAGAGTTGTAGTTCAAGAGTAATTCAATGACAAAGTGTCCCCCTCCCGCCCCTTTTACTGATGTAACAGTGTTCAGCCAGAGCAGAAGGGAGGTGCCCAGGTAGACTGCAGAGAGGGACAATCTTCAATTAAGATAAGGAAAAAACCTGAAAAGCTTGTCAAGGGGGGCAGTGCTTTCATTGTTTTCATTGTAAGAAGATTGTCCCCTTCTGTTATCTGTCTGGTCTATGGACTGCATTCCACATCTGAGAAGAGATTGCTTACACTAGGTAAAAGGGGCGGGAGGGGGAAACTTTGCTTGTGAATATCTCTTAAACCATAAAGGTTTGAGAGATAAGACTTATATCATTCTTCATATTTTGTAATGCCTACAAAATAAAATAAAGTTAAAACGAAGTATTACTATCCCTTTAAGTCATCCCCTGCCCTTTCCATATTGCCTTTTGGCTGGACCTCTACACTCATACATTATTACTCCTACACTGGTACAAGCTGTTTTCTTGACCAGTACACTCCAATCTCACTATTCCTCTCTCCCCTCCAGTTTACAGCTCTTCATAACCACTGTATCTTCATTCTGTGGCTGAACCATTTGGCATCTCCATGCACTTAGACCTTTTATTTCATTTTCACTCCCTAAAGATTGTAAGCTCTAGCAACCGGATACAAGGGACATTTCATTGTTCTCTTATTTTTTTTAACCACTGTACAATACTGTGGAATCTGCTGGCTCTTTATAAATAAATAAATAATATTCCTGATAATTTTTATCCTAGCAATTTAGCTTTAAGTTATCCGCACTAACTGGCATTCAGACTGATAATATGTTAACCTCATTGGATGCTGGAGACCTCTGTAGCATCCTAGGGTTTAAAGGTTTAGATTACGATTCCTTGGATTGCATGTGACACTAAAGGGTTTTATAACAGCAGCATTTTTGAGAATCTGTGCTGTAGACAAAACAAAAGGTTTTTGTGCATGCACAACCTTGGCCGTCATTTTAACTTGTGCAATATTTAATTTAGAAACTACTTCCAGGTAATGATACAAGGGGATGCAAATATAAAGGTAAGTATCACTACAGGTATCCATTTCTTATGAATTTTCCTTCTAAAGCATAGATACCATTCTAACCTTTACCTACCTGAGCCATTTTGTATTTTGTTGCAAAGTTAATTTTAATCTCTGAGTCACCCAGGTATTTGTGATGTCTCTTCACTCACCCACTACAATCATCTTCATTTAACATAATTAAAGGCTCAAGTATAAGTAGAACTCTAGAACGTTTTATTGAGAAGGGAAGTGGGATTAAGAAAAACAAATACAACAATATAAAATGTAATTACAAGAATACAACCGCCAAAATAAATGACTGCAGTGTTAAAGGCATTTTTCTGAGGTAAATAGGATGAGATTTTTCAAACTATACATTAATATTGAATGATGAGATTATAAGTCTTAACAGATGCCAATTATTTGGACTGACTCACTTAGGCAAGGCAAAAAACTCTTTGTGGAGCAAGTGTCACGCTCAACATTTGAATGTATCAGGAGTCCTGCTCTGGGCCATATGCACACAAGCAAAGTGGTGCCATTTTGGGGCGAACCAAGTTCGTTATACTGGACAATTTAATAATTTCTATTTTCAGTACTTTGTATGGTAGAGAAGTCTTCAACTCAATTAACATCCAAGTGGTTAAAGGGTTTGTTTGGTTCCCGTGGAGATTACATGTGATACTGAAGGGCTGAACCATGTCTATGGACAAAAAATGTTCCTTGAAGCTGTAACACCAGTATATAGTCAATTAAATTATGTCTAACTTGGTTCTAGATGGCAGTACTTCCTTAACCATTTGACTATGTTCTTACCTGGATCCCCAGCCGGTCCCTGCATCAGGGTACTCACATAGACCAGTAGTCTACTGCACACGTGTGTGTGGAATAGACTAAACAAACGGATGGAAAATATTTTTTGGCCCACTCCTACTTTGGTCTGCTCCTCTCAAATTTCTCAGCTGCTCCAGTCGACCACCAGGTATCAAGTGGAGTGATATCCTCGATGACCCCAGAAGAGAGATGAAGAAAAGGCAGTGCGAACTAACAAGCTTGATGTTTTAGAGAGCTTTGATTATAAATTCATGAGAAGTCAATACTCACGGAGATGGTTATGCCGGTGTTAAGCTTACACCAGATTCACATGCCGGGGGAAATCTCTTGTCCCTGCTTAAGCTTCATAGCTCTGATAGATATTCCAAATATTCAACGGCAAATTTCCATCTCAGGAAACGTGTTCAGAATAATAAAAATAAAAACTAATACTAAACTAATACTTACAGTGGAAAGTTGAGAGAATTGTCCTCTACCACATCACAGGTACATTATTTTCACCACAAGGAGCACATCCTTTGTTTTGCTTATCTCCATTTACACTACTATTTTTGCACCTTTACTACTTTAGTGCTAGAGACAGGTCTCCAACTCGTTTAGAAGCAGAATGTTGGAGAACGTTCTAGCACCAAAGAGGTTAATCCTTTTTTTTTTTTTTTTTTTTTTTTTTTTTCTTTTCTTTTTCAAACCTTATTTAGAATTTAGTCTAAATAAAAGTTTGAACTCAAGTGTCACATAATTAACCATTGGGGGGGGGGGTCTGTTTGAGTCACCGATGTAGAAAATTAATTCTGAAACATCTGCATGGAAGTTGCTGGATGATTCCATAGACTTGTAAGCAATAATTCTGTCCAGAGTGTTGTGCAATGCATTGTGGTCCAGTTCTGCTCTCAAAGCTTTAATGCAGTGTACATATCATTTCCAGTTACCTGCCCTTATCCTCCGTAATGTTTTCTTTGTGACAAGACCAGCGGAGTAGTAAATACTGTCAAGTGGCTATAGAGCCAGAAGAAAGCAATGGTTTGCACTGCACTGCAAGTCACCAAATATTTTATTTCTTTTCAAGTCCAAGGTAGACAAGATTTCTATCTTTATGTTTAGATCCTCTTTATATTGTATCTCTTGAATCCTGGCACATAAAATGCAGCAACAGTGAGATCTTGTCTGAAAGTAGACAAAACAAGTGTATAAATATCCCGTATAAAATCGATTATAAAGTTAAAGGGGAACTACCACCCCGCAATAACTTAACCTTGATTGATTGAGCCGGCCGGCTCAAAAGGGACTGATAGTGCAGGGGCACGGACGTCACTGTGATGAGATGTGCGTGCTTCCTGCTCCTGTGAGCATCCCTAAAATGCCGAAATCTTCAGAACCGGGTAATATTTCTGGCGACTAGCACTACTAAGCAGCTAGTTGTCAGATGAAGAATCAATCAAGGTTAAGTTATTGCGGGGTGGTAGTTCCCCTTTAAAGGGATAGCAATGTTTCACAATAAAAGCAGCTCCAATTAATCTTCATAGTATTTGTGCAATGGAGAGTGTTGTTATTTCAATACTGTCAGAGTTGTAGTTCAAGAGTAATTGAATGATAAAGTATCCTCCTCTCGCCCCTTCTACTGATGTAACACTCCTCACCTCAGAGCAGCAAGGTGGTGTCCAGGTGGATCTCAGAGAGGGACAATGTTCAATTGACATAAGGGAAAAACCTGTCAAGGGAGCCAGGGTTTCCCTTATGCTCCCAGTAAGAAGATTGTCCCTTGCTGAGATCGGTCTGATCCTAGGACCAGATTCCACATCTGAGGGGTTGCGGCTTACATTAGGAAAAAGGGGCTGGAGGGAGATATTTTATCATTCAATTACTCTTGAACTACAACTCTGGCAGCACTGAAATAATACACTCTATGGCTCAAATACTATGAAGATTAATTGGAGCTGCTGTTTTTGTGAAACATTACTATCCCTTTAAAGGTGGCACACACCCATTCTGGACTTTCACCACATCATCCTAGAGATTACATTTACATTACACAATGTTTATGGACACCATGAGACACAGATGACTCTGTGCAACAAACCATTAACCCTTAATCCTCTTGAGTGTCAGATCAATGTGTTGGATACACCTTTGCCACTCAAACGGTGTAATGGACCTGAGGGGTCATGCAGAAAATGCAAGGCAATGTGTTGAATATATATATGGTCCTTTAAGGAAGATGCATTGAAACCTATCCTCATGCACCTAAACATTGTATGTTTTTGGGATCTCCTCTATTAAACACAAGTAAATGCTGTTATTACCTCAGGCAGATATTTCAGAATGCTGGAACCACTGATTGATTCACGTATGTGTGAGAGGAGATCCTGAAAACCTGCACTGATGTCGGGGGAGCTGAGAATGCATTTGAGAACCCCTGCTTTAAGGGTTAACCCTTTGAGTGCAGAAGTGGTATCCAACCCTTTGCTTCACAATGGGTTGGATAAACCTTGTTGTACTCAAAGAGTTAAAGAAGTAGTATTGACAAAATAACAGTTAAGAAAGTTGATGTACTATGAAGAAATGCAGACATTCTGGAACAAAGCAAGCAGCATTGTAGAAGACCATAAATCACCTACATATGCTTTGATTGAAATGGGGATTTGCAATATGTTGAAGGCATTTCTAGTTTTCCAGGGGTTTAAATCCCCTTTTAAACCAGTGGGAATTTCTGTGTATCCCCGATGGTGTCAGTGGTTTTATGCAGATTCACTACAGTTCCTCTTAAGACACCAGTCTCAGTGTATTATCAAAATCCGCTTTACTTATTTAAAGGACTAGTGATATTTAAGAACAAATAGTTTCTTTTGTGAATGTGTTGTACCAGTTACAGCAGTAGATGTGATAGAGAAAACAGAAAAGAGACAGCGCATCAGGGATATAAGTGTAGTGTGTCTTATATGGATAAAAATACAGCATAAATGCAAGGCAATAATCAAAATTTATTAAGCGTATAAGAAATGGGACATATAGAATGAAAATAAATAAATAAATATATGGCCACAGATGTCTTGAAAATAGTTCAAGAACAAAATATATATACAAATTTAAGTAAAGCACAAAGTAAAATCAACGATAAAGATCACTCAAAGACTGAGAGTAAAATATATAAAAAAGTGATTGTATATATAGAAGATAAATAATATAAAAATGGCATGAACTACAGCCCAGAGGGATATTTCAATATATACAGCCCTAGGAGCTGGGGACTATATATGCGTATAGCTCTAATATCTGGCAGTAATGAGCAGAGGTAATGCTGTAACTGATGTATATAGGAGCGTGATCTTTATAGGGGTATCACTGCCCCCCCCCCCACACAGTGGGACACTCACCAGAGGTTTTCTTTATTATAAAGCATACAGTATACAGTACTTAGTGTCCACTCACCAGATTCCTTCTTGATATCTGGCGTATCAGTCAGTCGGTGATTAATCAGTGGATCCACTCCTACAAGACCACCTCAGTGCCATTTTTAGTACTGTCTGTAGTTGTATGCCGTTGTTTGCTGAGTGGGATATGGATTATCCAGCTGACTGATGTTTCTCCTACTGGGTTTGTGTATAGTTCTCTCGGTGATCTTATTCCTTGGATTGCGAATAAGCTCACCGACAGAACTATACACAAGCCCAGAAGGAGAATCATCAGAAGGAATAAGATTTTTTTTTCTTGTATATAATGCGCATTCCCCACTTCACATACGGTGAAAAGGGGCAAAATTGTGAGTATTATATGTGAGATTTTACAGTACTTAGTTGCACTCTGTGGTGCTCTTTTAGGGCTGATCTTGCTACCCTGTCACATTTACCTCTGATCGTCTGCATTCTCCTGAAGATCTTCTCACATGGTGTGTGTGGAGAAGACTTATCAGAATGTTGGCTCATGTGGGAGTCGGCCATATGCTATGGGCTGAATTTCATGTGATTGGCTGATCATTGGCGTTTACGAATAGCAGCGCAACCTACAGTGTAATGCGTGACAATGACAAATTGGCAGCTATGCAGCTGAAATGTGGATGTTCCCAAAACAGTACTGCATCCAAGATGCAGTATGCTGTATTACGGTGCATTAACTGAGGTGAAAATTACCAACGAGAACAGCACCACAGGGAGCAATTTGTTTATAAATAAAGGAAGTTAATGTGTGGAGATGTGTACATATGAATCTCTCAACGTTACTTTTAAAATTAGTACTATTTTTTTTAAAGCTTTATTGAAGTGCAGTTTGTTTTTAACCCCTTGAGGACCAGAAGGGTATACAACGCATTGCAATGCGTTGCACTTCCCTCTTATACTCAAGGAGTTAAACACTACTATCCTTTTAACTTAAAATAGACAGTCATTAACCCTTTAATGACCCATGACGTGCCAGGACCGTCATGGGTAGATTTGACTTAAGGACCCATGACGGTCCTGGTACGTCATGGGTTAAATAATAGCAGTACGCCTCTGTGAACACTGCTGTCATTAATTCCCGGCTGAGACTGAGCACTCTGGGACCGGAGCATTCAGTCTCAGCCACTTTCACAAGTGCCGGGTCATGGGATCGCAACAGCAGCGAACTCATGTACCGGCATTGTGAAAGAATGAATGAGGCAGTGTTCTACACTGCCTCTAGTGTCTCTTCTCAGTCGTCTGTCCCTTGCTATCAAAGTAAGGGACAGAGAAGCAGAGAGAAGACACCTAATGAACAAATAAAATGCAGCAGCTGGGGGTATTAACCCCTTTACTGCTGTGCTGGAGGGTGGCAAAATGCAGGTCCATTTTTGACCTGCTAAAATTATTATTTTTTTTTTTATTTTTTTTTTTTAAAAGACACAACACTGTTTGTTTAAAAAAAAAAAAAAACAAAACAAAAAAAAAAACATTTTATTTAAATAAAAAAAAATTTCAATAACCAAAATAGGAAATATGATTGCTGTGGAGCCATGTAATACATTTATATACACGGCCAAATGTCATCAATAAAAAAAATTCGGAAAATGGGGGGGGGGGGACATGTGGTTTTTCACCCAGTGGAAACAGTGATCACTTAAAACTGCCCATTTTGTAGGTATGACTGACTGGTCATATGTTTAAAGGGATAGTAATACTTCGTTTTGTCTTTATTTTATTTTGTAGGCATTAAAAAAAACTTGAAGAACGATATAAGTCTTATCTCTCAAACCTTTATGGTTTGAGAGATATTCACAAGCAAAGTTTCCCCTCCCGCTCCTTATACCTAGTGTAAGCCATCTCTTCTCAGATGTGGAATCTAGTCCATAGACCAGACAGATAACAGAAGGGGACACTCTTATTCCTATGAAAACAATGAAATCCCTGCTCCCCTTGACAAGCTTTTCAGGTTTTTCTCTTATCTTAATTGAAGATTGTCCATCTCTACAATCTACCTGGGCACCTCCCTTCTGCTCTGGCTGAACAGTGTTGCATCAGTAAAAGGGGTGGGAGGGGGACACTTTGTCATTGAATTACTCTTGAACTACAACTGTGACAGAATTGAAATAACACTCCCCAAAATCCAAATACTATGATGATTAATTAGAGCTGCTTTTATTATGAAAGATTACTATCCCTTTAAGTGAAATCCACCCCAGATTTTCCCGGTCCTTATGGGGTTAAGGATCAGAGGCCCTCTGATACTTAAAGGGTTAATGCATGCTTTGTGAGGGAGTTGGAAGGGGCAGTTATGTTTTTTTGATAGATTTATTCAGTTTACTATTGCTTAGTACCAGGCTGTTTGTAATTATTATTATTAACATGCCTGAGAAAGAGACCTAAGGTCTTGAAAGCTTGCATTCTAAATCTGCTTAGTTAGCCAATAAAAGGTATCAAAAACTGTATTTGCCTCCTGTATTTCTACGGCTAACACGGTACCAACTCTCATTAATTATTAGGCAAACACCAGTTCAAAGCAAGATAAAGCTATAGATTCATGCTTCCTGATTACATAAGTATTTACACCCACCTGTATCACTAGTGGTTTATTACACAACTGTGATAACATCCCTGTCATCACCCCTCTCATTTATATCCTTGATGTACTTTAGAAAGCCATATGGTTGATTCCAGAAGGTCACTTAACCAATAAAATGATAAAGACTGCAAAACAAAGTATATGGCCAAGTGTGATTTTATGTGAATTAACCATTTTGAGTACCAGTGGGGTATGCAATGCATTGCTTCTGACACTCAAAGGGATAAAGCGATTTTATCACTAAAAATGAAGTGGGTGAACAAAACTCATAGTACAGCAACTAAAGCTTTTCTGGCGTGACTATTAACGTCCGTCAAAAATACATGTGTTTATAACGTGCGGTGGTGTTTGGCCTGTGTAGAGCTCTCTGATTAATTCTCATCTGGACATCCTCATTCGATCCAGTACAATACCTCTCTGGCATTTGTAAGTTTAAGCTCTTTAATGTTATAGGTCTCCAGGGCATTGTAAAGCAATGCTTTGCAGACCTTTGTAGCATCCAGGGCATTGAACACCCCTTTTAAAGGGCAACTGTCACAAGGATAGAGCCCTGTAAAGCACGTCTGCTCCCATGGGAGCAAACCTGCGGAAGGACCAGTGCTCCATTATGAGCCCCCTTGGACAAATGTGAGCACAGAATTGGGGGGTCTGCTCCTTAAAGGTTAATATGTGTAGATCTTAAAATAAGAGACAGAGAAGTGATTTTTGATTGAAATCTTCCACTATAAAGTTCATGAGGGGAGAAGTTTTAAGTAAAATAGGAATAATAGAACAAGAGGGCATGATCTGAAGTTAGGTGGGAGACCCATGTGATTTGTGTAAGTACTTTACAGAAAGGGTAGTAGTGGATCCTGACATAGCCTCCCATTGGAAGTGGAAAAGGCTACCACAGTAAGGGAATCAAGGAATTCCTGTGACAGAAATCAGTTCTGGTAATTATGTAAGATTCTGCATTTAAGAGATTGGAAAATGAGAAGACTGGTTGGGCCCACTGACAGTGAATTTGCTGACATAAGGCTTCTGTGCATACCTGGGAATTCTCTTGATCTGCCTCGGAGACTCTGTTTTTTTGCAGCTGATTACTGGGTCTCCTAGTGCTCCTTTCTACCCATTTCCCACCCTCTTTTCCTCCTTCCTCACCCAGTTCCTCCCACTGTTGTGGCACATGTTAAGCCCCGCCCTCTTTATGTAAATCACCTCATTTATATCCCCCAGTGGCAACCAAGGAGTCCCCTCTGTGGACTCCAGAAGACAAAATTCCCAGGTTTGCTTCTATGTGTAAGGAAGAAAGTTCCCATTGGTGCAGAGTAAGGTGATGACATCATCCAGCTGGGCAGATATGATCTGCATATCAAACCGGGAGAGAACTAGTGAGTTATAAGCTATGGAAACTCTCTTCCCTTAACTCTGAGGGCACTTCAAGTAGTTTACAGGGGTCCTTTATTGACTCTATACTGCCCCTTTAAAGGGATAGTAATGTTTCATAATAAAAGCAGCTCTAATTAATTGTTCTCACAGTAAGAAGATTGTTCCTTGCTGTGAGCTGTCTGGTCTATGGACCAGATCCCACATCTGAGGAGAGGTGGCATATACTAGGTAAAAGGGGCGGGAGGGGGAAAGTTTATCATTCATTTACTCTTGAACTACAACTGTGACAGTATCGAAATAACACTCTCTATGGCTAAAATACTATGAAGATTAATTAGAGCTGCTGTTTTTATGAAACATTACTATCCCTTTAAAAAAACAAAACAAAACAAATTAGTTCTTCCATAAAATGCTGCCCTATTTTTCTCCATATTGTCCTATGAGGCAAAGGCCTATATTAACTGGAGTTATTCTGGAGTAAACCAACTGCACACCACCATAGGGGAGAAATTAAAATGTCTAAATTCCCATAAGATCTTTTTAACCTCTTAAATGCTAGTGGTTTCTAATGCATTGCGAGACCTCCAGCATTCAACGGGTTAAAAGGCCAATTTCATTTAACAGGATTTTTTATTTGTCACTTAGGTGCAGTTGCTTTACCCCAGAATAAATGCAGTTTGCTTTTATAAATATGGGCCTATGTCTCTTTAATAGAAATATTCAGCATTTTTGTGCTTCATATCATCTGTTTTCAGTGCTGTAACAATCCGAGCATCCCTTTTAAAGTACATACATTGTTCTTTTGAGATCCGTCTCATGATATTCTTAATGGCCGGAGACCTTGTACCGTCAAATGCTGACTTGATGTTAAACGAACATGACTAAAGCAATCTTTTGTTATGTTTGTCTAAATAGCCTGAAGGTATGGAATGGGGGCTGTGTGACTTTCAGTCCTGTCTTTGGTCAGGCATTCCTAAATCACATTGCATTGCCTTATTCTTATCTTGAAATTGTCAATGTGCACATAGTAAAGTGTTGTTAAACATAATGGACACATTTATCTGTTAAAATGTTTTGAAGGCACGGAGCTTTTTTGCTGCAGCTGCTAAATATATAATCCTGGTTTGCTACAACAGCACTTTGTGTGAAGTTCACTGAGGTGTGCCAGGACCAGATTTACATCTCGGGCATCCCTAGATGAAAACCCATCATGCCCATGGCAATGCCACACTTTTTATCACTGTACTCACAGCCTCATTCACTGATGTGTGGTGCAGAAAATCCCCTTGGCTTATTAATTAAAAAAAGAATACGAAACAAATCCTTCTATGAAATCTGGTAAATAAACTGTCCGATTTAGTAAATAACCTGGCTGTTATTAACAGGGGTAGTTACACTAAGTCAGGGGTGAGCAAGAATATTGCAGATTTAGGAGCCAATGAGAAATTTCAGGAGCCGCCTTGGGGTTTTAGGCATTTTTGAAGGAATACATGTATATAGTAGCCCCAAAATGTATTAGCCTTGGTTCTCTGGCTTCTGGGATTTTTCTTCTTTTCTTTAAAGTTTATTGTCAATTAAAGATAACAGAGGAAGATAAAGAAATTGCACAATGCAAGAAGCAATCCTAAAAAGATAATACAATATGTGTGTAACAGAACAAAGTATTCATAGTATACAAGCTAAAGAGCCAATATACAAAGCATAGGAGAATACAAATGTATAGCATTAAACCTATAAGGCCTACATTATACCGACCTCAAATTAAGCGGGGAGTAAGAGAAGGGAACAAAAACTGTACGTACACAAATATACACAACAGATGTTCCTATAAGGGGGGGGAGGGGGGACTTTGAAACCTTGTATCTTTCAAACCATAGAGGTTTGAGAGAAAGGACTGGGTGCAATTGATTTAGTTTTTAATAACTATAGCATTAAAATTACTTTTATCTAAGTATTACTATCACTTTAAGTGAATATCTGTCACGAACAATAAGACTTGTTCGGATAATAACTTCTATTTAAAATGTGGGTGTGAGGAGCCCCTTTAAATTTTGCACTCTGGATAATTCTGCCTGTTGTTCACAACTGAAAGATAAATCATACCATTGCAGAACTTTCAGTCACTGAGTGTTCCTTTTTGAAGGCGGATAGCATATCTACTGTCTGAAATGCTGAGGGGCAGCAAGTGGCAGACATTACCCCTTGATTCCTAGTGTCTGAATAATTGGAGTGCCCCATTTTGTAATCGATTTTCAGTTGCTGGTGCATTCTTTCCATTTTGTGTCGCCTACAAACACATTTTTAACCCTCTGTGTGCCAGAACCGTGTCTACCCTTCCACTAAAAGGGATATAGTTTTTTAAAAGAATGTAAGCAGAAGGATTATTGCTGGACAATGCCATTGCAGAGACATTTTTTTTTCATATGTCATCTTTACTAATGGAAATCTTTTTCAGATTTGTAGTACCTTCTTAAATGGTTTTTCCCATCTGGCATTAAAGCAGTGAGGTTTCTTTGTAGCTAGTGTAGGAGTATAATCTACTGTGTTTAGAGCACATGAATAAATCTGGAATTGTGTTTGAGTAATGGCCTCACTGTCTCCTTCCTGTAATAAAAGGTATTTTTTATGCTAGATAAGACAGGAATGTACCTTAGAAATATTAGAGGTGGAGAAAATATAACCTTTCACCTCCTAAACTAATGTTACAAACACCGTTGAGTCTATTTTACTCAATTTCATTGTTCTTTGAATCATTATACACAAATGGAAAGCTAAGTGAGGGGCAGGTTACTATGGAAATTGTGAATGGCACTTTAATTTGTTCGATGACGTACACACAATAATATGTACCATGTATATTCCCAGTATTTAAATGTGCATTTCTATGTATCCAGAAGGCATTCCGCATAGAATTCTTTTGCTGTGTGGTGAAGCTGTTCAGCTCTGTAGTCTGGTGTTTAATGATTAACAAATGTTCCATTCGTTTCCTAAAGAATGTTTAGTATACTGTGGAGTAGGTTTGGGAGGAAGGATTTTCAGATTAGCACCTTTTTAGAGCTAATGTCATTTGCTGCTTGTTGTCTGGAACTGGATAAGTAAATTGATCTTCTTTCTTGAAGCCAATTTCTTGGAACATTGTTTCAGGAGATAAAAACATGTTGCTATAAAGTATAGGCTGCCCAGACCTCCCCTTTAACCTGGGACACATAGGAGAAATGCATACTGCAGGACTGCACTGATTTCAGTGAAGTACTTCAAAATGGCTATTTCCTATGTGTCCCCAGTTAAAGGTGAGATCTAGTCAGCCTAATAAAGTAGCGTGATTATAATTAAGAATTTCATAATATTTCTTTGCATGGTTATTGAAGACTAAAAAGTGAATAGATTTTGTGCGTATTTGCCCATTCTTTAGCTCCGTTAATACTGAGATGCCCCAAATGCATTGCTTTGCAGTGCATGACGAAACTCAAGCATCAAAGTGGTTAATGAGTACCCGCTTTGTATCCAAGGAAATTTGTATATTACCTATCACAATGACCCCTGCCCTCTTGCCTGTTTGACCAGAACAATGGCTGTCAGATCGCTGGTGCATAGGGGAAGACTCCTGATGTCGGTTTGTGTGACGTCACTGGTCTTTGAAAGCTGTGGGATAACTGAAATGGCTTTGTTAACTTCTCATTGCATAAACATCTGCTGAGCGAGTCAGTCACAACCAGCTCTGCTCAGTACATATGTGCAAGCTTTGCAAATTACATTGCTTAGCTTATCTCACATTTATAACCTCAAAGAGGCTTTTTTATAAGAACTGGAGCAAATCAACTGCAATACTGTAGACAGAATATGTCACTGGATTTGGACTTTGGGATGCTCAAGATGTCTCCATTGCCTGGCAAAGCAATTTGTTGGAGACAACTCTAGCATTCAGAGGGTTAAAAGCCCCATTTAAATCACCGGGGGGTTCAGGGATTTTTTTTTTTTACATATTGTGAAGAAATGTGCTGAAAACCAATCATTCAAAAGCATAAAATTCCTATTTAACCCTTTGAGTGCAGAGGGGTACAGAACACATTGCAAAGCAGTGTGTTCCATAACAGCCTGGCACTCAAAGGGTTATAGCTTTTGGAATTTGTATTTGTCCCTATGGTACATCTGGTTTGCTTCTTTTTTGAACATATGGAAAAGACAGTCGCTCAGTCACTAAGAGCAGAAAGTGGGCTTTTAATCCTTAGAACACCAGTGGTTTGGGTTGTTTCAAATGGATAGTAATACTTCGTTTTATATTTATTTTATTTTGTAGGCATTAGAAAAACATGAAGAATGATATAAGTCTTGTCTCTCAAACCATATTCACAAGCAAAGTTTCCCCTCCCGCCCCTTTTACCTAGTGTAAGCCATCTCTTCTCAGATGTGGAATGCAGTCCATAGACCAGACAGATAACAGCAGGGGACAATATTCTTCCTATGAGAACAATGAAAGTCCTGCCCCCCTTGACATGCTTTTCAGCTTTTTCCCTTATCTTAATTGAAGATTGTCCCTCTCTGCAATCTACCTGGGCACCTCCCTTCTGCTCTGGCTGAGCAGTATTACATAAGTAAAAGGGGCGGGAGGTGGATACTTTGTCATTGAATTACTCTTGAACTACAACTCTGACAGTATTGAATTAACACTCTCCAAAGTCCAAATACTATGATGATTAATTAGAGCTGCTTTTATTATGAAACATTACTATCCCTTTAAAGGGATAGTAATGCTTTGTTTTATCTTTATTTTATTTTGTAGGCATTAAAAAAACATGAAGAACGATATCTCTCAAACCTTTAAGAGATATTCACAAGCAAAGTACTCCCCCCCCCCCCTTCAGCCAGATCAGAAGGGAGGTGCCCAGGTAGACTGCAGAGAGGGACAATCTTCAATTAAGATAAGGGAAAAAGCTGAAAAACTTTTCAAAGGGGGGAAGGGCTTTCATTGTTTTCGTGCAAAGAAGATTGTCCCCTGCTGTTATCTGTCTGGTCTTACAGCCAGATCCACATCTGAGAAGAGATGGCTTACACTAGCAAAAATGGGCGGGAGGGGGAAACTTTGCTTGTGAATATCTCTTAAACCATAAAGGTTTGAGAGATAAGACTTATATCGTTCTTCATGTTTTTTTTAATGCCTACAAAATAAAATAAAGATAAAACAAAGTATTACTATCCCTTTAAATCCTGGAGGCAGGACACATTTTCAGCATTTTTTCTATCCATCTGTTTAGGTGTGATACACTTTGGTAACTCTCTACTTTTATAGAACAAAATTCAGCTTTTATGGTGTCTCACACAGTAAATTTTGCAGTGTGTGTGACCAAGCATTTGTAATTAAAAAAAAAAACAAACAAACTTATTTCACACTATTGGCGCGATGCAAGGAATATGCACATCTGCTAAAGGCATTTGTGTGTGCAGATAGATTTTGCGCATGTTCTAATCCAGGAAGCTGAATACCGAACTCTTCTTGAATTGCTCATAATAAAATATTTTTTTTTTTTTTTTTTTATAATAGCTTTATTGAATATAAGAGGATTACAATCAAAGTGATTAAACAGGACAAATTATCATCAGGTATATGCTAATACAAACCAAAAGTGATTGAGTTAAAACAGATGGACATGTTAGGAATAAAGCCATGGATGAAGTATATCAAAATACAATGCGATGAAAGTTTGATAGTTAAGGAAGGATCGAAGTAGTCCTATACCTGTAACTAGGAATTATTGAAGGTTGTCACGTAAGGGCTAGTGGTGTTAATTGAGGAAAGGCTGTATAGTACACCTATGGTTAAGAAGAATGAATAAGGAAAGAAAAGAATAAGGAAAGAAAAGAAGGGGGGGGGGGAAGAGAAAAAAAAAAAAAAAAAATAGTGAGGAGGGGGGTAAGTCTCCGTATGGCACAGAAGGAGTGAAGGGAAATCAGCTTAAGAAGTTTAAGTGTAAGAGGCTTCGGTTCTCACCGCCAAGGCCATGGGTACTCCGCCTGAGTACTAACTTAGAGGTTCCAAGGAGAAAGAGAAACTTCTAAGGTCTAGGACGCTGAGGGCTAATCTTCTGCCAAAAGGTCCAAGTGTTTACGAACGTAGTAATATTGTGCGTAGTAATCGCGTGAAGTCTCTCCATATCAACTAAATAGTCAACCTTGGCAATCCACATAGGTACAGTAGGGACAGTTGTGCTCTTCCAATGTTTCGGAATAAGGGAACGAGCTGCAGTGAGGAGGAGTGGTATGGGTGACCATTGGAGCGATGGGACATGGGGCTGCAAAGTACTTTTGTCAGAGAAGAGACACAGTTGAGGGTTGATGGGGAGAGAAACGTCTAGGAGGATATTTATTTTCGCGACCACAGCAACCCAGAAGGGTTGTATTAAAGGACAATGCCACCAGATATGAGAGAGGGAACCTTTATGTTGGAGACACCTCCAACAAGTAGAGGATTCAGAGGGAGCATATCTGGCTATTTGCGAAGGGGCTCTATACCAACCTGTTAAGATCTTATAATTCAATTCTCTGGAGTGGGTATCTCGGTGTGAGAGGAAATTCGATCTAAATATGCGTGACCAGCTGGGCCAGTCAAGATGAAAGGAGAGTTCCAACTCCCACCTAGTGAGAAAATAGGGCTTGGTAGGTAAATCTTTTCCACATAAGATGGAATAGCAAAAGGAAAGAGATCGAAGCTTATTTGGGGGCTGAACCATGTAACTTTCCAGTTCAGTAAGGGCGCGGTTCGGTGAGCCACGTTTGCAGCATGATTGATACCAATGTCGAAGCTGGAAAAGGAGCCACCATGGAGCAGTAGACGGCGCCAATTTAGAAGAAATATAACCCAAAGAGGCAAAGCCATCGTCCGTAGTTAGGGAACCCAGAGTATGAAAATTGAGCGATTTCCAACGGGAGAAGAGTTCAGAGCAGAGTCCAGGGGGGAAGGATGGGTTACCTAGGAAGGATTGGAGCGGTGAAGGGGGAGGGGCCAGCTGGAATTCTTTATTCACTTCCTTCCATATTTTTAGAATATGACCTAATATTATATGTCTCATATACGGAGGAGAAGGTTCAGGAGATTCGCACCATAGGAGTTGGATAAAATCAACATCCCCCAATAGGTGAGAGGTCGACTTGGTCCAACGTTTGGGAGGAAAAGTCATGAAGTCGAATATTTTAGATATCGTCGCTGCTTTATAATATCTATGGAAGCATAATAAAATATTTTTTAACGACAACACTACACAGACGTACATTTGTTTGCAATACCACTTCCTGCATTAGGCGCATTCACTATTCACACAGATCTGTTAATCCTGGCCACAAAAAATAAATATGCACAGCTGTTCGCTAATCTTGATTTTTCATGCACAATTCAACAAAATCATGCGCAAACCTATTCTCTAGTGGTTTTCACATGGGAAATAGCGATTGTGCATTTTTCCTGCATTCCACCATATGTATCAAAAACATTTGTAATTTGTTTCGACTCATTTTAATAGCCCTGAATCCCCAGATTACACGGATATCCACTGTTTTACCTACATACGTGGCTTGCACAGACTTGTGTTAAAATACACATTCCATTGGCTACATGGTAAAAATATACAATAAACATCTCAATAACTATAAAAGCATATATTTCCTGGAAGTACACTAATTTATGAATCAGAAAATGTGTGACGTTTCATCCTTAAAAGTAACGGTTTTCAGAAAGGTTTCAGAAATTTACACTAAGGGCACACACATCTTCTGAGTAAACTTATTCCCAACTTGCATATTTGTACAGACTCTTTCAAAAATGTTGTATGTATGAACAATCTGCACACTAGCCCATAGTTCAGAGTTCAGATATCTCTGCTCAATTTGTTTGCAATCATTTCATGAATTCAAGCACATTGCAGTAAGCTTCAAAAGACTGCAGTCACACCTGCCAATCAATGCCAGTGTGACCAGCCTTATAGGCAACCCATTCTACAACTGATGGTCGGTTAGCGCAGTGTTCAGAATGCTGAGTTGATTTCAATTGTGTGAACCTAGCATAAACTGCCCAATATTCATGGAACCTCTTATTTTAATGTAGTTTCTGCTCCACAGTCTATGGCTATGTTATTTTGAATTTATAGAAGCTGTTAAACTAACAAGCTACACAGTGAAACTCATAAAATGATGAATTATAAAACTAAGTTTAGAAAAATCATCATATTTAAATTGGTAACATAAAAGCAATTATGTTCAAGAGAATACAGATGATTGTTTACCCAGTCTTTTCATTGGTCTCTCAAATACTTGTAGTTTTACAAGGTTGGCACCCTTAGTGTTAAAGGGCAGCTATCACATTTACAGTGCTCTCTAAGCTGGTCTGCTGAGGAAACTGGGGATGCAATACAAGACCCACAGATCAGCCAACAAGCCAATCAAACATCAGAAATGTTATCCATGGTGCTCACTGACTGATGCTACAAGTGAGGGAGAAATCAAGTCTCGCAATTCAGTCTCCTGGGGCCTGTGACCATTATCTACATACACTGCAAATGATGGGCTTGAGCCACAGACTTCTTTGTTTAGCCTATCCTCCCTGCCAGCAGAGGGAGTTAGTTTTCTGTTTGATGATGAATGTATAACAATAATCATTTATAGTTTGTATTTAAATTTTTGGCAAAACTATGCAGACATTTTAAAAAAAGAAAGCTGTGCTAGCTTACAGTTAATCTCTCATGGCAATATCTGTATTTTTCCTAAAACTCACTATTTTTTCTTTTCTCTTGGTGGCAGAAAAGTAAGTCACAGCACTCTTTATGACATGCAAAATTATATGAATAATTACTTTTCTCTTTCCTTCCATGAAAAGACTGAGTAAACAATCATCTGTATTCTCTTGAATGTAATTGCTTTTATGTTACCAATTTAAATATGATGATTTTTCTAAACTTAGTTTTATAATTCATCATTTTATGAGTTTCACTGTGTAGCTTGTTAGTTTAACAGCTTCTATAAATTCAAAATAACATAGCCATAGACTGTGGAACAGAAACTACATTAAAATAAGAGGTTCCATGAATATTGGGCAGTTAATGCTAGGTTCACACAATTGAAATCAACTCAGCATTCTGAACACTGCGCTAATCGACAATCAGTTGTAGAATGGGTTGCCTATAAGGCTGTTCACACTGGCATTGATTGGCAGGTGTGACTGCAGTCTTTTGAAGCTTACTGCAATGTGCTTGAATTCATGAAATGATCGCAAACAAATTCAGCAGAGATATCCAAACTCTGAACTATTGGCCAGTGTGCAGATTGTTCATACATTCTATTGAATCATTGCTATACTTTTAGGGAAAATCCCGTTATGATGTGCTGATGCCAGCATGGGCTGCCCACCTGTCACAATCCAGTCATTCATACGCAACAATAAAATCGCTGATGGAATGCAGTTCTATTTAAAATGCCATCGAATAACAGGAACTGTAGAATGTATAGCTCTCTAGAGAAGCTATCTCTTCTTTATCACACTTTAGTGCTCTTACACATGGTTGTCAATTGTAGTGGCCCTCTTGCTACAGTTCTGGATACCATGTTCTTTCATTCACCTTCTCATGCATTCCACCAGTAATTTTATGAAGGAGGGCTGTGTCTGACAGCTGGTCCACATGAGCACCAGTCAAAATTATTGAATTGGTTCTCCATGGGTCAGTCATTCAGGGGAAGATGCGAAGAGTATCGGAACCTACAGCAACACTCTTGGGAATTGTCTTCTGGAAGCCACTGTTCAGACCTCTTTTGCTGCATCATTATCACGTTCCTGTAAAAATGTAGTGTGCTGGATTTTGTTGTGATCATGTGAGGTGATAGTCACCTGTGTGAAAGATAACATAGCTCAGCTTAGTACCTTTTACAACAGATAACATCATCAATACAGTATTATGTTGCTTGAGTTAAAGGATCCTTTGTGCATAGTCCCCCCGTTCTTATTTGAACATTCGGCCCATAGCAACGTTATGGAAACTGTTTGTCCTGGGGGGGGGGGGGTATCCATTTTGCAGTTGAGGTTACCAGATAAGACCTCTCTACACACAGAAACCACTCTTTATACTGAATATCGCACAAGCCTGGATAAGGAGTAACAGTGAGCAAAAACAGCATGTCTGGAGGGAATCCAAACCTATAGGCCTCAATGAGTTTTAGTTATCTTGCTTGAGGTACCTGCAAACAGCTTTCATAAATAAAACAAAATATTTTTTTTTTTTGTAAAAAAAGGACCATGATTTTCTGTTGCTATGTAATCTTAATAAGTAGATAGCTTATACAATGAGTTAGTCCCCTTGGCATTCAAAGGATTAAACTATTAAATTGCTCTCAAAAAGCAACAACATTGAACTAAGACAAAGGGAGAACTGTACTGGAGCAAACCAAATGCACCATAGGGAGCAAGTACAATTCCAATAATTTAAATGGCGTTTTAAGGCACTGTAATGCATTTTATACAGTGCATTGGAGACTTCTCTAGCATTCAAGAGGTTAATGCCACGTTTGAATCAATGGGAATTTTTATTTGTTTTCCATGAATGTATGTCACATTCCCTGCAGTACACACTGGCAAGTTAGTTCTCTTTTTACTAGTCTTATTGGGGGTCACATACAACCAGTATTTTCTCTTCTCTAATTTAAACCTGTGCTCTTAACCCCTTAAGGACCATTGACGTGGCAGGACCGTCATGCTGGTCCGGCACTTAAGGACCAGTGATGGTCCTGGCACGTCACATACTTTTACTCACCGCGCTCCTGTAGGAGAGCGGTGAGTAATACCGGGGGCTGAAGCTGATATGATTAATTTTACCCCTCTTGCCCCTTTTCCCATTCAGAAGCCACCTCACCTCAGATCTGGGACGAGGGTCGTCATATGATTACAGTGTAACTAGCAAGTTACGAACTTCCAGAGCCTCAGACATCAGTACCATTCACTAGGACAAATGATAAGAGCTGCTTGTGTTTGTAAACATTACCAACCATTTAATTCCATTCTGAGAATCAGACAAAATACTCCAGAGGTTCACAAACGATATATGTTAATGAAAATATTCGGAAAGCTGTAACACCAGTAAATGAGAACAATTGTCTTCTCTTGGTCAAAAACCCATCTTCAGTCAATCCTGAATGTCATATCTATGGAGTCGGACATAACCGTTAATAACAGTATCTTAATAGCTGAAACTCTTCATACTGCTTGTGATAATCTTAAAGCTTTAAATACCAGAGAGATGTGCAGTATGTTCTAATGCACTTAAATGGTTAGAGAAGACTTATCACCTTTCCAAGTACTCCCCTCAGCGGTAGCTTCTATTTTGAAAGGTTTTGTATGAATGTTCCTACTAATGAACTGATTCCATCCCTCTGGTTGTGTTTTAGCACCTACGAAGGTGGAGAGAGGCGATTTTCTGGACATTCGAGTAATTAATTATGCATTCATTGTTCATTGTAAATTAAAAATCTCTAAAATGATTAACCTGTTTGAAAAACAAAGAACTCAAGGTACAGTTAATGAGACTAAAAGCGGTGTTTAAAGGGATAGTAATACTTAAAAAGTATTATCCCCCATGTTGTAGCCAGTAAAAAAACGGAGTTAAATGAGACCAGCGGCACCTCTCAAACCTTTATGGTTTGAGAGATATCCGCTTTCAAAGTTCCCTCTTTTTGGCTTTTCCACTGACGTCAGCGTTCTAGCTGAGATCAGGGGAATCCTCTCCTGGGATCAGCTGGCAGCTCTGCAGCAGAGCAGAGATGGCGGTAATAAAAAAGAAATACTTTACTAAAAAGGTCTTCTACGTGTGCTTGGTTTGCAAGCACACGTAGAAGACCTTTTAAGTTAAGAATTTCTTTTTTATTAACGCGATCTCGGCTCTGCTGAAGACCCTCCGCCGGTCCTGGGACTGGATTCCCTTGCTTTCAGCTAGAATGCTGACGTCAGGGGAGAGGGAACTTTGAAAACGCTGGTCTCATTTAACTACGTTTTTTAGTGGCTACAACACGGGGGATAGTAATTTTTAAGTATTACTATCCCTTTAAAGGAACTACCATGTCCCCTTACATGGATAGGTCATCCAGGACTGATTGAAAGGTTACCTCCTAAACAAAGGCACAAGGGCCATTACGGTTTTTGGACCATAATAATGTGAGTTGAAAGTTATTAGGAGGTGTTGGTTCACCTTTAAGCTTATTGCTATGACACACACATGTACAGTGCCACACCTCATGAGAACCACTGGGTTAGGGCATCTAGTATTTAACTATAATAAACCTATATTTAAAGGGATAGTAATACTTTGTTTTATCTTTATTTTATTTTGTAGGCATTAAAAAAACATGAAGACGATATAAGTCTTATCTCAAACCTTTATGGTTTAAGAGATATTCACAAGCAAAGTTTCCCCCTCCCGCCCCTTTTACCTAGTGTAAGCCACCTCTTCTCAGATGTGAATCTGGTTGTAAGACCAGACAGATAACAGCAGGGGACACTCTTCTTTGTATGAAAACAATGAAAGCCCACCCCCCCCTTGACAAGTTTTTCAGCTTTTTCCATTATCTTAATTGAAGATTGTCCCTCTCTGCAGTCTACCTGGGCACCTCCCTTCTGATCTGGCTGAGCAGGGGGGGGGGATACTTTGCTTGTGAATATCTCTTAAACCATAAAGGTTTGAGAGATAAGACTTATATCGTTCTTCATGTTTTTTTAATGCCTACAAAATAAAATAAAGATAAAATTAAGTATTACTATCCCTTTAAGTATTGCTACCCCTTTATGATGTGAGAGTCATGACAATAGCAATCCTATCTTTGTCTTAGTCTGTTTTGGGATGTTTGGACAACATGGGCATGTTCATGCATGTCTGAAACATTGTGTTGAAGACGGTTTGATCTTATATCTCTTAGCATTCTTATGTTTCATTTTAATAGTTACCAAGACTGATGTACTAAGAAATATGAACAGTTTGAGGGATAACAAACTTCCCATAAGGCAGTGTTTATCATTGGTCCTCACGGCACACAAACAGTTCATGTTTGCAGAGTATGCCTGCTTAATAGCCATACCTAGGAACTCTAAAGCAAGCAAGGACATATCACAGACTATATATATTATGGGAACTTTTATGGTCAGTATTTCCAAGATCTCATGGTCAGATCATTTTAAAAAATCCCAAGTATGTTAAATATGGGTAATCAGTGCTCTGTCTATGTGGTTGATCTACCTGTGCTTAAATAGGGGTTTCCTTAAAACATGGCATGTGGATTTGCTGTGAGGACCCGAATTGAGAACCACTGCCATAAGGAACAAATTAAAAAAGACCATGGAAGTGTGCAGTGCATTGCTTTGAACAGCCTTCTGGTCCTTAGGTGGTTAAATGAGGATTTTATTTTTATTTTTTTTTTATATATATATATATATATATATATATATATATATCTACTTTTCATTTTTTTAAGTTGTGAATGTTTTGCATAAAAACTGATAATTTATAATGGAATTCCACTAATTGACATGTAAAACTCCTCCCAGTACTTGATTGGAAACTTAACCCCTTAAGGACCATTGACGTGGCAGGACCGTCACGCTGGTCCGGCACTTAAGGACTAGTGACAGTCCTGGCACGTCACGTACTTTTACTCACCACGCTCCTGTAGTAATACTGGGGACTGAAGTTGATCGATCCAAGACTGGAGTGATTTCTTTCAGTCCCCCGTTCGGTGTGTCGCCCCACGTGATCAGTCACATGGGACATCACGTCAAATTTTCCTATGTGGTCCTTAAAGGACCGCACACCCCAGGACCGCTGGTCCTTAAGGGGTTATTAAAGGAATAAATAAAATATTTTAATGTAATCTTACATTCTTTCATAAATCGCACTCCTTTTCTGTCCTGTAATTATAATAATACTAGTGTAAAAGCCCGTGTACACGGGCCAAGGCCGGGTAATGTTAAGAGGCTGCTACCTCACTGCTCCACGTGATGCAGTCTTGTGTCGCCTCACTCACGCAATGCAATCATGCACAGTAGAGACTGGCCGAACGCTGGCACTGCGCATGACTGCATCGTGACAAACATCCTAGTGAATTATTATATAGGATGAATGTCAGCACATTGGAACCAGGATGTGTCTCACCAACTTAACCCTTTGAGTTCCAAAGGGGTATGCAACACATTGCTTTTGCAGTGCGTTGGGAGTATGCAATGCATTGAATACCTCTCTGACACGTTAACGTTTTTCTGCATATGGCACCATTTGCTACTTTTGTTACCCAAGTGAATAACAAAGGTTTGAGTCAGAAACGCATGAAATTATGTACTATTTACGGTTCTCTCAGGAAAGAAACCTTTACCAAAGAGGTATCCAATGCACTGCATACTTCCCAACATTTCAAATTGCCAAAGAGGGCCACTTGTGTTTTAGGGGGTGTTGCTTTGGGTGTGGCTGATGGGTTGGGCATTACCGACTATTTTTAGGCTATTTCATGACCTATTGACATGGAGGATGTGTAACCTAATAAACATACCTGTGAATCCTCCACATTTGTCCTGGAGACACTGCTTTACCGGGTCTCCGGGGTAGAGGCTGATTCCTCTGGATGTGGGAAGTTTCTATTGAAACTCTGCCCACTTCCGCTCTTTCCCCCTGTGTTCCTCGTTCCCCAGCCTTCGTTTAACCCCTTAACGACCCATGAAGTACATGTATGTCACTGGGTGTATGTCCCTAAAGGACCAAGGATGTACATGTGCACCATGGAATTCAGGGCTCCCCTCGCGGCTGCACGCCGTTTGAGGAGCCCTGAATCCAATCGCGTAAAAAAAAAAAGGGGTTATGCTCTGTCTCGCACCTTTAATGCCTGCCCCCCAACTCATGTCAAGCCCCACCCCTTTTTGAAGCGATTTGCGTCATTTTTCACACCCCCTACTGCACCAGAGAGACAACCATTAAATGTTCCCTGGTATGCTAATAAAAGACTTATAACAAGGCCAAAGTATTTTATTTACACAGACTAATTTATAAAAACATGTACTGATGGTTAAACAAACCGTAATGCGAGTCTTATTGCTGTAGAGCAAACATACACACCACGCAGTCTGATCTCCTAAAAAGAGGGACATCAGGATGGGACAGAGGGATTTGGGTCTAAAAGAGGGGCTGTCCCTCCTAAAGAGGGACACTTGGGAAGTATGGCATTGCACTTCCCTTTGGCAAACAAAGGGTTATCCAAATCCCATATTTCAGTTTTTTTGTACTTGAATGTGAGAGGGTAAAAGGTGTTCATTTTTTTTCTAACAGTAGTCTTTATGCAGCAAATGTATTTTCCTTCAGCATTAGACACGCTAAGTAACTTTCCCTTGAATTCTACATTCTCTCAATAATAGATTTTTTTAGCAAATCAGACACAGGAAGGCTTTACCAGTCTAATACGCATTTTTTTTCACTGTGTACAGCAATTACAGCACTTATCCAAAGTTCTGACACTGAAGCAGCAGGATGACAAAAATAAGCTAGGGCTATTAAAGTAGGCATAAAGGAGAAGACGGTGGAAGCTGTCTGCTTTTATTCCCAAAAGGTTTGGTGGAGTGGAAGTAAGATGCTGAATCGAGGTGCAGCTTCAGTAGAGATTCTCTAATTGCACCACCATCTCTCCCCATTTATCAGTAGTGCATGCATGCTGGTCATTACTATGGACATGAACAATTGCTTTTCTTTTTCATTTAAAAAAAAAAAAAAAAGAAAGAACTCTTATAGTTTGGCTTTTAAGTAAAAATACACCTTTTGACTTTCCTGATAAATTAACTAGAATGACGAATTTTAGAAATCTGTCAGATTGTACTTGCTTTGTTAATGGACTACGAGGCAAAAGTTAACCCTTTGAGTGCAAGAGGGGTACACAACACATTGCATGGCACGCAAAGGGTTAAGCAACTGTGAAGCTAATCCCCTGCATGGGGAGGAGGAGATGAACATTTTTATTGATTTTAATTTGGGTTTTTAACTCCCTGAATGCTAGAAAAATGTTAAAGGGATAGTAATACTTAAGATGTAAAAAAAATATATGTTGTAGGGTTTATGTCCCCGAATAAAACAAGAGTGCTCCCACTGCTGAGAGATATTTGATTAAAAAAATTATAACTGCTCAAACTTGAATATTTTAGGTGCAATATCACTGTGGCCTGAAAATTTACAGTGGCGCTGTTGCTACACCATCCTACGGAGATTTATGTTCTACAGACCAGAGCAGTCCATAGGATGGGATAGCAACAGCGCCACTGTAAATTTTCAGGCCACTGTAATATTGCACCTGAAAAATTCAAGTTTGAGCTGTTATAATTTTTTTAATAAAATATTTCTCCGCAGTGGGAGTACGCTTGTTTTACTCAGGGGGATAAACCATACAACATATATATTTTTTTACATTTTAAGTATTACTATCCCTTTAAACCTTTAAAAGCCCATTGAAGTCAGTGGAGAGCTGCAGAGTGTCTGACCCAGATGTTACTTTTTATTACTTGCTCTCTGCATCAGGTCCCACATACCATTCTTGAAGCATCTTTTTTTAAAATCATGTAGCTGTAGGCGTAATTCATTAGGTGTTAGAGAGGGAGCCATTTTGATTTAACCCTTTGAGTGCTGGAGGGTTACACTGTGTACCCCTTTTACACTCAAAGGGTTATAAAAATATTCTGTTTTTTTATTTTTATTTACATAATTGGGGGCTAAAGCTGATTTCTAGTTTCTCTCTAGCTCTCATTCCATCATTCTTCTCCATCATCTTACGTCTCCTTACACTATTATGTAGTAATGGAGGGAGGAAACCCAGAAGACCTTTTTTTCTCCAGTCTAATCAAATATAGTGTTATTTTTACATGTAATGTAGACTATTCACTCCTTTACCTTATCTCAGCTTCTGTAGCTACTTCAGATAGAGATAGAGGGAAAATTCTCTTTAGTCTAAATGTTCTAATTCTAGAGGGTTTCCCTGCATCTTTGGTCACGTTACAAGGAAAGCAAGGGATCGTTAATAATGTACTGTCTACGTGAAGGGATAGTGTACTGTCCACGCTGACTGTATATTAGAGCGAAGGTCGCTTAACCGCAGCCCTATTACTCTTTTATATCTAGAAATGGAGATCCATGAGTCCCCAGTCATATCTGAATAAGCCTTTTTTCAACACCCACTTCCTTAACCGTTTAAGTGCCAGAGTACAAAGGGTTAAAAAAAAAAAAAAAAAAAAAAAAAAAGGAAAAAGATAAATAGCTGCAAAATACTTCTAAATATACTTTAACTAAAGGCCTGCCCACTACCGAACTAGTTTAGGATCATAGTATGTTTGTCAGAAATTCTCACTTCATTCATTTATTGGAGTCATGGAAAGTAAAGAGTTCTTATGGGAAGAATGTCACACCTACTGAAATAACTACATGATGGAATGTTCCTTCCCCTTAATAGGGCACTATAGTATCAGTAGTCTGTGCACTTCCATCTCATGCACTCTGCCTGCTTCAATTGGAAGAAAAATTGCCAGTTCATGTCATGTCATGGGCTGACTGAAGATACTGGGGGTTATGCACTAAGAAGCAGTGATAAGGAGGGGATAAAGCCGAGATAACCTCTCCAGTCATATCACTTTTCCAGTGTCTATGTTGTTCTGTGGAGCCAGTGCTCTTAAGATTTCTCCAGCTTTGTAGATCTTAGTGCATAGGCTCTATACAATAGCATAGGAACTGGAGAAGTAATATCACTCGAGAAGTTAACTCTGCATTATCGCCTCTTTATCACGCCTTAGGGCACAACCCCTGTTCTCTTTTGTTCAGTTATTCTGGCAAAAATATTATCCTCTACGGGCATGGCATCTAGGACTGACTGAGAATACTCTCTCTTGTTCATAGTCATTGGGGCACAATTCTCTTGTGGCCTTCACGATTTTCTAGCCATAGTAAAGGTGAGTGCTTTTATAAGGAGGTGTTACTTCTCCTTTAAACGGAGCACAGTTGGTTTGGGATGTACATCTACATTTCATTTCCACATTAAACACTAGAACTCTCAAATGTTTTGATGCCAATCATGATTGTGATTAGGGCATATGCCAAAACAAAAACCCAGAAACTGTTACAACTATTCCTTTTTAAAATGTAGTAAAAGAGACAAGGTAAGATCTGCTGAAGTTTAACCCTGCGAGTGCCAGTGGGGTACACAACACATTGCTTAGCACCTCTCTGGAACTCAAAGAATTTAATGATACAAATGGAAAAGTGTTTCAAAGGTTTCTATAATCTCATAATATAATTATTATTATTTTTCTTTTTAAAGGTACTATACGGACTGCAGATGTTCTTGACCGTGAAACCACTTCTCATTACTGGCTGACCATTTACGCTACTGATCGAGGTGTTGTTCCATTGTCCTCTTTTATTGAGATTTACATTGAAGTAGAAGATGTAAATGATAATGCCCCACAAACATCAGAACCTGTGTATTACCCAGAAGTAATGGAAAATTCCCCTAAGGATGTGTCTGTTGTTCAGATTACTGCGTTTGATCCAGACTCCAGCTCCAATGACAAGTTAACCTACAAAATATCTAGTGGAAACCCTCAAGGATTTTTTGCAATAAATCCCAAAACCGGTATGTTGAAATGTAGAGCAAGGGAGGGAGGGAGGGGGAGAGAGTGAGTGTGTAATTTGTATAAAAAAAAACAGTGCTATATTAAAGTGACATTAAAGGGGATCTCTCACCTATATATAAGTAATGCTTATTAGTTAGAGCATTTATCCAAAACATTTAAAATGTTGTTAATTTAAAAAAAAAAAAAAAACAACAAAAAAAAAAAACATTATCAGCGCAAAAATGTATATTTAAAAAGTGCCCAGCAGCCTACTTTCGGTTTGCCGAAGCTTGCGGAACAGAGGCTGCTCCAGTCCCACTACCCATCATCCTCCGATGACAGAGGCTGTCTGTCACTAAGCTGGAGCGATCTCATTGGCTAGATATTGATCTCTGCCAATAAGATTGCTCCAGCTTAAGAAAGAAAGCTTCCGTCATCGGAGGATGCTGGGTAGTGGGATGGGAGCAGAGGCTGCGCTGCAAGCAGGAAGTAGGCTGCCGGACACTTTTTAAACATACATTTTTGCACTGATGATGTGTTTTTTTTTTTTTAAATGAACAACGTTTTAAATGTTTTGGCTAAATGCTGTAACTAATGAGCATTACGTATATATAGGGGAGAGATCTCCTTTAACACTTTGTGTGCCAGAGGGGTATGGAACGCATTAGAGCTTTGAAAGTTAAAGGGACACTAATGTCCCATAATTTTTTTTTTTTGTGTAGAGTTTAAAAAAATATATGGCACAAATCCCATCTTTCAAACCTTTACGGTGTGAGAGATAATCCTTTCTAAAGTTCCCACCTCCTGCCCCTTCTCCTGACGTCCGCGCTCTGCTGACAGCAGGAGATTCCGGTCCTGGGACCAGCTGGCGGCTCTGCAGCAGAGCCGAAATAGCGATATTGGAAAATAATTACTTCAATGGAACAGCCTACAACGTGTGCCTGGTTTGCAAGCAGACTTTGTAGACAGTTCCAGTTAAATAATTCTTTTCCAATATCGCTACTGTGGCTCTGCTGAGGAGCCGCATCGTGCCGGCCGACGTGGATCTCTTTCTGTCAGCTTTAAAGGGATAGTAACACTTCGTTTTAACTTTATTTTATTTTGTAGGCATTAGAAAAACATGAAGAATGATATAAGTCTTATCTCTCAGACCTTTATGGTTTAAGAGATATTCACAAGCAAAGTTTCCCCCTCCCGCCCCTTTTTCCTAGTGTAAGCCATCTCTTCTCAGATGTGAGTCTGGTTGTATGACAGTACAGATAACAGAAGGGGACAATTTTCTTTGTATGAAAACAATGAAAGCCCTTCCCCCCTTGAAAAGTTTTTCAGCTTTTTCCATTATCTTAATTGAAGATTGTCCCTCTCTGCAGTCTACCTGGGCACCTCCCTTCTGATCTGGTTGAACAGGGGGGGGATACTTTGTTTGTGAATATCTCTTAAACCATAAAGGTTTCAGAGATAAGACTTATATCATTCTTCATGTTTTTTTAATGCCTACAAAATAAAATAAAGTTAAAATGAAGTATTACTATCCCTTTAAAGCTGTCATCAGGAGAGACAGAATTTTAGCTGCGGATGTCTCTCAAACCATAAAGGTTTGAGTGGTAGGATTTGCTCAACATAATTTATTTTTTTAAATTCTACAAAACAAGAACACATTTTTCTGGGACTTTACTGTCCCTTTGAAGTAAAACTGTTAGTTGTTGTTGTAAACTATCTATTTTTTTTTAAACAATGGTTTCTGCTATTTAACTTTATTTATTACATTTTATGCAAATTAGACTGTTCTGGCAGGCAGACAAATGCTGACATTTCGCTCTGCTTCCATTCCCAACTGCCATTCCCTCCTGGCCAGTACTTGCTCATGTCTATAACATAACAAATAATTGAAGCTAAATCTCTCATAAATTATTGTTTTGAAATAAAAAATGGTTAGCATAAATATAGGTGAATTTGAAAGCTTCGGGTGTCAATTCAGTTGTCGGAGGGATTATAAATAAAGAGAGTACTTGGTAGCTTGGAGATGTTGTTTAAATGAGCTCAAGGAAAGGCAGTAGTGATTTTTCTACACAGCCCTGACAAAGGGGTACTGAAGTGTAAAATGTTCCTCAACAATCCAGAGTCAGTTTTTGAAAACAAGCTGAATGAACACATGAATTTAAAGGTCACCCATGTCATTTGTACACAGCAGGAAATGGGCAAAATATCAACTTATGTTGTCTTTTCCAAAGGATGGTTCACGTTATAGCTGCTGTCATTTTGTTATCAATGTGAACTGCAAAAGATACCCCCCACAACACAAAATGCTTATTTTTAACTTGTAGAGCTATATGTCATTGTAAGAGATTTATTTAAGTGTGGAAAGAGGGTTAGCAAAAATCTTTTTCTCTCACCATCCCTTTTACACTCTCAGGAAAAACTTAGTGATAGTAACGTTTATAAAAAAAAAAAAAAAAAAAAAAAAAAAAAAAGCAGCTCAGATTAATCTTCATAGTATTTGAGCCATGGAGAGTGTTATTTCAATACTGTCAGTTGTAGTTCAAGAGTAATTGACTGATAAAGTATCCCCCTTCCGCCCCTTTTTACCTAGTGTAAGCCCCCTCCCCTCAAATGTGGAATCTGGTCTCTTGACTGGATAGGTGGCAGCAAGGGACAATCTTCATACTGTGAGCATAAGGAAAACCCTGCCCCCTTGACAGGTTTTTCCTTTTGCTTACTGAAGATTGTCCCTTGCTGCGATCCATCCTGGCAGTCTTGCTGCTCTAAGGTTAGCAGTGTTACATCAGTAAAAGGGGCAGGTGGAGGATACTTTATCATTCAATTACTCTTGATCTACAACTCACAGTATTGAAATAACACTCTAAACGGGCCAAATACTAAAGATTAATCAGAGCTGCTTTTTTTTCGAAACATTACTATCCCTTTAATGAAGTCTAGTAAATGTTTCACACATTAGGCCTTATACATAAAAGGAAAAGTGGAGTTATTCTGGGCAAACCTGGAAAAATAAAAATTTTCAACTCCCCTATTTATTTAAATGAGCTTGTAACAATGTTATTGGAAACCTCTTTAGCATTTCAGTGGTTAAAAGGCCTTTATATGTATCAATAGGAGTTTTTTTTTGTCCTCAATTGGGTTGCTTCAGAATCAGTCCACTTTCTATTGTGCCTGAGGTACATGGGGGAGATGTATAAAAAACATAAGGGTCCTATGTTCAAAAGAAAAGTGGAGGAATTGTGTGGCAAACCGATTTCACTGTAGGAAAGACCTAAAAATTATCATTTTAAACTGTGATTTTTAACCCCTTGAATGCTTGAGATGTCTCATCTCCATTGAAATCAAATGGACTTTTTTTGTTTTCCCAAGAACTATACTTTTCTTCTGAAGATACAACCCTTAGTCTATGTTTTAGAATTACTGTTACAATTTGCAACAAGGTTCACATTTATAAAGAAGTAAAGTCAAGTTTACGAGTATGTTTGTATCTAATAATATTTTGAGGAAAGTCACTGAGATTTTTTTCCACATACATAGCTCATATACTGTCAATTCCCTTAAAGCATAACTGTTACCAATGACTTGTGTGATAACTATAGCTATGTGGGCAGTTTTACCTACTAAAGATTTTTCACATTATGAACTATAGCCCACATCTTCAGCAGAGACGAGGGAGAGCGCATCCATCTATCCTCCATTACAGCGATCTCCCCGTCATTTGCCTTCCCTTTTTCCTCCAGTAGTGTGTCTAACCTGCTGCCTGCAGGCAGCAGCAACAAGAAGGAGCAAGCCAGGCAATGAATACACAGTAAAAAAAAACATTGTCCTAACTGATAAGTGCAGGATGTTGCTTTTTACTGTGTATTCATTGCCCGGCTTGCTACTTCATGTCGCTGCTGCCTGCAGGCAGCTGTGTAGACACACTACTGGAGGAAAATGGGAAGGTGGTGGGCGGGCATATAATGCCCCAGTGAGACTGCCCGTGTCGCAGGCCAGCCACATAATGAATTTTTGTAAATGGGTTTTCTACAAAAAGTTTTTAAAAAATTACATGACCTTTATAGCTTTTTGGCTTCCATTTTTAGATGGTAATAAGTACAAAGGTGATAGTTCCCCTTTAAAAACAGGTTATACCTGGCGTTAATTAATAAAAAGTGCCTTTATTTGTGCCGCCGTTATTGAATGTCTTAATACATATGTTGCATCACAATTGTTTTTTTGGACAAGACCGTTTCTACTCAACTCTTCAAACAAATTGCAAATTACAAAACTGCAGTTAGTCCTTAGAGGAATTTCTGTTAAATGGTTATTCTCATCCTTAAAGGGATAGTAATACTTCGTTTTATCTTTATTTTATTTTGTAGGCATTAAAAAAACACGAAGAATGATATAAGTCTTATCTCTCAAACCTTTATGGTTTAAGAGATATTCACAAGCAAAGTTTCCCCCTCCCGCCCCTTTTACCTAGTGTAAGCCATCTCTTCTCAGATGTGGAATGCAGTCCATAGACCAGATAGATAACAGAAGGGGGACTCTCTTATTCCTATGAAAACAATGAAATCCCTGCCCCCCTTGAAAAGCTTTTCAGGTTTTTCCCATATCTTAATTGAAGATTGTCCCTCTCTGCAGTCTACCTGGGCACCTCCCTTCTGCTCTGGCTGAACAGTGTGACATCAGTAAAAGGGGCGGGAGGGGGACACTTTGTCATTGAATTACTCTGGAACTACAACTCTGACAGAATTGAAATAACACTCTCCAAAGTCCAAATACTATGATGATTAATTAGAGCTGTTTTTATTATGAAACATTACTATCCCTTTAAGAACACACTTCAAAGAACAATGCGATTTCTACTGCATGTATAATAGATTCCACAATAATAAACCACATTACACTCACCTCTTCATTTGAGGACTCAGTGGGCCTGGTGCTGCTCCCATCAATCTGTAGTAAGCGATTTCCACAGACAAGAGGACAACTGGAGGGAGAGCTTACACTACCACCACAGGAAAGTGTAACCACTTCAGATTTTTGTGTAAAAACTCAGGTTTTTATTTTAAATGTTTAAAATAGTCAAACATTGAAAAAACATCCCACATGAAGGGATATACAGAATAAGAAACACGTCAGCCTCATATTCTAATTCTTCACTGGAACATTCTGCAACGTGTGCCTGGTTTGCAAGCACACTTTGTAGACCATTCCAATGAAGTAGTTCTTCATAAATGTCGCGATTTAGGCTCTGCTGAAGAGCCTCGTCTGGTCAAATGACCGGATTCTGCTGCTGATGCATGAGAAAGGGGGGGAGGTTTAAATGCTATGAACACACAAACTGTGAAGTTTTGAGACATGGGAAGTAGCTTATTTTAATTCTATTATTAATATCTACAATTTTAGAGAATTTTTGTAACAAAGTATTACTATCCCTTTAAATGGAACTTTTACCCCTTAAGGACCAGTGACCTGTCAGGACCATCACTGCTGTCCTTGATTAAAGGGCCAGTGATGGTCCTGGCACGTCACATATTTTTAACTCACAGAGCTCCTGCGGGAGCATGCTGTGAGTAGTAGCAGGGTCTGAAATTGACATCTGCAAGACTGGAGTGGTCACAATCAGACCCCCTTCAATGCGCTGGCAAACATGATCAGTCACATGTATCGCCACGCCGAAATTCCCTCTCTGGTCCTTAAAGGGAAACCAACCCCAGGACAGCTGGTCCTTAAGCGGTTAAACCAATATGTTAGATACTTCTCTAGCATTCAAGTGTTTAAATACCCCCATGGAAATTAATGGCAGTCTCTTTGTGCCCCCCCCCCCATGTTCTGCTTCAGTTGCACTGCTCCATTTTTACACATAAGGCCCATAGGACTTTATTATTTATTGACCGTTGTAAATAGCCATTTCATAGATCAGTTTCAATAGAGAAATATTGATCATTTATGTCTTATCACAAAATGACATTGTTTGCTTTGCTGTCTTTTTCATTGGAGAAGTGGAGGAAGCAAAGCTTGGAATCTGTTTGCATTTTCTTCTCGAGTGTTTGCTGATGAGGAAGATATATTCTGTCTCTTTGAAGTAGAGTATGCCTAATAATAGTCTTATGATGGCTTCAGAATCAGAAGTAACCACTTATAATTAAACTGAAACGTGTATGGACTTTTATAGAATTCCTTACTATATTTCAGTGATTTAAAAACACAAATGAGCACATCATGATTAACGGTGATGATGGACTGTTTATTTCTTCTTTTCACCAAATTGCTCAGGTTCTTTTTATGAATGTGTTTTCTTCAGAGTGTAACTATCACCTTATGGGTGCAGACCAGGTAAGTAGCCTCAATGGCATTTTTGCACCACAGAATAATGGTCTAGGAGGATTAGTGCCTGAATTTTAGTGGAATGCTTGAATGCTAGATAGGTCTTCAATGCATTGATCTGCTTTGCCTACGTAACCTTCCTATGTGAAGGAGAGGTTGAACTTTCACCTCTCTCTCCATTTGCATGCTCTGTGGTGAATGCAGAAAACTTTCCATCACTCCCCAGCAATTTAAATGCTTTTTTTCCTTACCTTTTTTAAGTGAAGTTTCAGGAGCGCAGGGACTCTATCCTCTTCTACTGGTCTGGATTTGTTTCACTTTCCAACTCTCACATGACCTATAGAACTTGGGGTCCCTGAGGCCTACATCACCACTATGTCCTAATCTCCTAATCTGGCCAGCTGCAGGAAGCATTGGAGAGATTTATAAAAAAAACATTCTTAGTACTTTTTAAAGGATTGTCTTTAACGGGAAACTATCACCTTAATAGATGTTGCACCTATATGAAAATGGAAGCAAAGAAAATGTTAAAGTCTTTTTTTTTTTTTTTTTAAACTTTAAATTGTGTAAAAATTAACCTCATGCATCCTGCATGCAGCATGGCTTCAGCACCCCTTGTGGGAATGTATGTCATCCCATCACCTCCCCCCCTTTTCCTCCAGTAGTTTGTCTAAACAGCTGCCTGCAGGCAGCAACAATGTGAAGGAGCAAGCTGGGCAATGAATACTCGGTAAACACAATGTCCTGCACTGATTAGTAGAGTAATTTGCTTTATACTGTGTATTCATTGTTTGGCTTTCTCCTTCATGTCCATGCTGCCTGCAGGCAGCTATTTATAGAAACTACTGGAGGAAAAGGGTAAGGCAAATGACGGGGAGAGCGCGGCACATCATCTTAAATGGAGGAAAGATGGCTGCGCTGTCCCTCATCTTGGCTCAACATTTGGCTTGCAGTTTCACCTACAATTAAATGCTATAGTAGGTGAAACTGACCTATTTATTATATAAGCAGCTGATTTTTTTTTCTGGGGGGGGGGGTCATATTTGGTGACAGTTCCGCTTTAAGTCATGGCAACTGGTGATAATGATAATGATTTATAAATGTGTAAGGGCATCATTAGAGATATGCCTTTGGTAAGCTGATGTTAACGCCTACAATGCGTAAGAGCAGATTATACCTGGTGTTTAGATTCTGGTGAAAATTCTGTTGCAAACGTGTAGAAAATAGCGGCATTTCTTTAAAATTTTGCCTGGTCACTTTTTACAAGCATCCTTCTGCATTGTTTTAAAAAAACAAACAAAAAAAACATACTTCATAGCGAAAAGTCCTCCTAACCCGGCTTTATTAATTTTATAACTATTGGAGACATTGTTACAGCCATTTTAATGCTTCTTTTCGCTTAATTCCACTTTTAAAAATCTACCTCGTTGATCTTTGGCTCCCTCCTTCCTGGTAAGGGTGGCCTTTAAGTCTCACAAGCGCTTTCTTTATCTCTCTTTATTCTCTGAAAGAGGGAAATGGTGTCCAATACATTACAGAGCAATGCACTGGACATCCCTCTAGCACTGCAAGAATTAATTCACTTTCATTCTGTCAATGCTAGAGGCTTGGCATCTACTTGGGCACTAAGATCATGTTTATCATCATCCTGAGGTTAATAAGAATTGTACTCCATCAGCGGATAGAGAGCCACAGGGTTACAAGCCCTTATGTAGAGTAGTACCTCTTTGTGTGTCAAAGGACAGCAAGCTTCTGGCATTCACAGGGTTAAATTGGATTAGCCCTTTGAGTGCCAAAAGGTTTTGTATCGGGTAATCCACTTTAAGCCTTTGACTGCCTGAGGGCTTGACATTCCACTGTTGCTCAAAAAGTTACTGTGATGCACAGAACTGGGAAAATATCATTGAGGTGTACCACTCTGAGACGAAAGTCAGGAGGAGAAAAGTTTATTTATTAGGCCACTCAGTGTTAAATATGGAGAAGAGCATCGCGTGTTACCTCTTTGGTTTTTTTTTTTTTTTTTTTCCCCCTTTAAACTAGTCACAAGCTAGTGGACTAGTGGAAATTTCCATCAAATGTTAGGTCCCATCAGTATATTTACAGCAGTCTTTAAATGTTAATATACCTGACTGGACTGTTGAATGTTGCACTTTTTCATAGATAAGTTCTTCTTTGTGGTATACCTGGCTGCTGTATGAAGGACAGGTGTCTAAATAAGTCCTACTTTTATATAAACAGTAATTCTATAGATATACCCATGCCTGGGAACTTCCTCCTTTGGATTCTTCCGGAAAGGGCTCATGGACTGCTATCAGGTGGGCTTAATCAGGTGGGTAGGCATAACCAGTTTTGTACTGGGAGGTGGGCGGAACAGGGTGGGAAGGAGGAGAAGTGGGAAAGATTTTTCAGGAAACTCAGTCACTGTGCCCTAATTATCACTAAAAAACAGTCTCTGGGGCAGATCCAGAGAGTTCCCAGGTACGGATTTACCTAACTGCTGTATGATGGACTCCTACCTAGAGAAGTCCTTCTGTTACACACACTATTTATTGATATACTGGCAGGTGTATGAAGAACACCTATCTAACCGAATACTTATAAATAAAGAGATACCAAGCCTTCTATATAAAAGGGAAGTGGAGTAATTCTGTGGCAAATCAACAGCACTGTAAGTCTGTGTACTGTGTTGGTGATATATGAGTGCTCTGTTATATGGGCGCTGTATTATACTAGCGTTGTTATGGTGGTTACTGCCTTAGATGATATACTGGTTTGTTTGGTTTGATGACTATTATGTAGCCTCTATATGTGAAATGGAAGTTGTGCAGGTGATTGATGCTTTGTGGGCACATACACTGTTGTGTATGTGATTGCTGCTGTTGAATTCAGAAGTGTTACCTTATCTCAACCCATTTACAGAGAATACAGCACATCTCATGGTAATGGGAAACAAGGCAGGAATGACTGCTCCCACAGAGCGTATGTAAAATTAGATTTTAGGCATCAGAAAACTTTTTTTCAGTTGCTACCATGGAGTAGAAGGTATTTAAGGTGACAGTCAACCTCATTTTTGAGTTTATATGTTCTGAAAATGCATAACACTCTATTTAATATCAAAGTGTTTATATTTTGAATATTAATATTTATCTTAATCAACTTTTGTACTTTATGTCCCCGAATCTCTATTTCTAGAGAGCTTTCTGTCGGGGACTGTGAAAGGCAGGTTTTTCTACATTGTTTCACTAGCTTTTTTTATATTATATCTTGTTTTACATTACACTATTCTCACTTTCGCATTCTGCGACACAAAGTAACTGATAAGTTTAGAGCATTTCCTGTTAGGGACATATGTATGATTTTTTTTCTTTACAGAATATGTATGCCTGTTCTATCTATCTGTATATACAATACTTTTTAAATTTTCTTCTGTTTAAAAAAACAAAACAAAACAAAAAAATCAAAACTTTTTTGTGGCTGACTGGGATCTCTCTATAACTCCAGGCCACTTTTAAGTGTTATCATTCCTCTAAATCCTTTAAGGAGAAGGGTGGGCAGTGCATTGTGAAATAATGTTTTGCCCACCCCTCTGGTCTTGAATAGGTTAAATAGTTTCCTGTCTTCATTATTTTTCACTCTTTGGATATATCTTTCTTACACGCAGAGAATAAATCTACAAAGCACACAAAACGATTAGCCGTCTGTAGCAGAGAGATAAAGAACAGATTTATTTTTGGCTGTTTATTTGACTTTTAGAAAGAAACTTGGCGTTGCTTTAAATAAATTGGATTTTCTTTGTATATTGCTAATCATGGAATGGTGAAATGGAGATGTAAATTTGAATATGGAAAAAGATTATTTGTACATGCATGAGCGGGTTTCTGCTCTAAATAACTCCATCTTATGCATCGATTCAAGGTCATTAAAAAGCTTAAACCTAAAATGAATAAAAGTGTCTTATACAAAGTCAATTTATTAATTTGCATGTGAAAACATGTTTTGACTGAAGTTTTTGGTAGAATAAAATCACAATAGAAGGTTTGTTTTCAGTATCCTTTTATGTGTTAAATTCATGTCTTACACACATGAGACACTTAAGGTAACTGAAAAGGGAACACTACTCCAATTGTATTATAGGCCAAAAGCTTTATAATTGGAATGAATAATTAAAGGGATAGTAATGTTTCACAATAAAAGCAGCTCCAATTAATCTTCATAGTATTTGGACCAGAGAGAGTGTTATTTCAATACTGTCAGAGCTGTAGTTCAAGAGTAATTGAATGATAAAGTATCCCTGCTCCTGCTCCTTTTACTGATGTAACACTGCTCACCTCAGAGCAGCAAGACTGTCCGGATGGATTACAGAGAGGGGCAATCTTCAGTGAGCATAAGGAAAAACCTGAAAAACCTTTCAAGCGGGGCAGGGTTTTCCTTATGCTCACAGTAAGAAGATTGTCCCCTGCTGTGAGTTGTCTGGTCCCAGGACCAGATTCCACATCTCAGGGGTGGTAGCTTACACTAGGTAAAAGGGGCAGGAAGCTCACCAAATCAGCCTCTGTCTCTGGAGACCCTTTAATTAACTCTAAAAACAGGAGTCTCCAGGGAGAAATTCAGAGAGTGATAGGGTATGTACTTACTCCTCTGGCACTCAGAGGATTAAAGAAACAACATTAATTACTGAACTGATAATTACTGGTTATATCAGATGTAACCTGCTCTCTTCTTCAGCTGTTACTGGACCACAGCTGTCTCCATGCTCAGGAGGTTGGTGGCTGGCTGAGTACTATATGAGCTGTCTTCCAGTAGCTGGAGATATGCAGCCCTGAATCCAGGAGAACTTGGAGTCTCCTAAACTTGCAGTTCTTTCCTGCTCTGCAAATCCTCTAATTCCATTTGTTTCCATTCACCTTGGGGCATCAGCCTTTTGATACTCTTATATCTATCACAGTTTATCCCTCGAGGGCCAGTGAGCTTCCTGATTCTGTTTCCAGAGAGCTTTCTGTCAGGGACTATGAAAACAGGATAGTGATAAAATGTAAAAAAATACAGCAGACAACATACAGAACACAGCGCTGCAAGAACAGTATTACATTGTGTTACTATCCTTCTTTGTTAGTTGACTGACCAGAAAACTCTTTGTTTATATATTAAAAAAAAAAAAGATATAGGGAGCTCACTGTCTAGGAATAAAAAAAAAAATTAAAAATAATAATGAAAAATATAGACAATTTGAGGTGATTTTTTTGCAGAAGATGTAAAATGGAAATGAAGGATTACTATACCTTTAAAGGACCAGGTATATGCACAACTCTTTGTGAAGCAATGTATTGAACGCTTCACTATCCCTTAAAAGGTTAATATACAAAAAACTGTTCTTGATATAGTTTATAAAACTTCACAGGCTTACGGCTTCTCTGTACTTTATTCATTGCTTTGTTTTTATTTCTCTTTCATACCTGCCAACTGTCCCTAATTCCCAGGGGCTGTCCCTGCATCCTGCTGTCCCTGTTTTATCCCTGGTTGTAAAATAACATTTCAAACCTGTATATTGTATGTGCTTGTCATTAGAAGAGTAGTAGTTTATGAGGCTCTCCATGTGGTGATCTTGCTTATTTATATTATTTTGTGTGTTATTGAGGTGTGGGAAGTGTTCATTCTGCTGTAGAACTGCAGCTTTAAAGGGACAGTAATGTCCCAGAAAAAAAACTTTATCGTTTTGTAGTGCTTAAAAATTTAATCTATATGCAACAAATCCTATAGCGGTTTGAGAGATATTCATATTCAAAGTTCCCCCCCCTCCCTCTCCTTTCCCTGATGACAACACTGTACTGACTGCAGGGGAATCTTATCCGGCAACCAACCGGCGGCTCTGCAGCAGAGCCGAAATCACATTATTGGAAAATAATTACTTCATTGGAAAGGTCTACAAAGTGTGCTTGGTTTGCAAGCACAATTTGTAGACAAATCCAATTAAGTAATTTGTTTTAAATAGTGCAATTTCAGCTCTGCTGCAGAGCCTCCTCGTGTCGGCCTACACGGATCTCCTGCTGTCAGCTTTACAGCTGACATCAGGAGAAGGGGAGGGGGTAACTTTGAATACGAATAGCTCTCAAACCATATCCATTTTTTAAGCACTTCAAAACTATAAATATTTTTTTCTGGGACATTACTGTCACAGCAGCTCCAGTTAATCTTCATAGTATTTGAGCCATAGAGAGTGTTATTTCAATACTGTCCGAGTTGTAGTTCAAGAGTAATTGAATGATATAGTATCCCCCTCCCGCCCCTTTTACCTAGTGTAAGCCACCTCCCCTCAGATGTGGAATCTGGTCTTAAAGGGATAGTAATACCTAAAATGTAAAAAAAATATGTTGTAGGGTTTATCCCCCTGAGTAAAACAAGAGTACTCCCACTGCTGAAAGATGTTTCATTCAAAAGTTATTAATTTTCAAAGTTGAATTTTTTAGGTGCAATATTACAGTGGCCTGAAATTGTACAGTGGCGCTGTTGCTACACGATCCTATGGACAGCTCTGGTCTCAGGACCATAAATCTCCATAGGATGGTGTAGCAACAGCGCCACTGTAAAATTTCAGGCCACTGTGATATTGCACCTAAAAAATTCAACTTTGAAAATTAATAACTTTTGAATGAAACATCTTTCAGCAGTGGGAGTACTCTTGTTTTACTCAGGGGGATAAACCCTACAACATATTTTTTTTTTACATTTTAGGTATTACTATCCCTTTAAGACCAGACAGCTCACAGGAAGGGACAATCTTCTTACTGTGAGCATAAGAAAAAATCTGCCCCCCTCGACAGGTTTTTCCTTATGCTAATTGAAGATTGTCCCTCTCTGGAAGCCATCTGGACACTACCTTTCTGTTCTGAGGTGAGCAGTGTTACATCAGTAAAAGGGGTGGGAGGGGGTATTGAAATAACACTCTCCATGGCCCAAATACTATTAGAATTAATTGGAGCTGCTTTTATTATGAAACATTACTATCCCTTTAAGTTTGTTGTGCTAGGTGTGTTGCCATGCACAGTAATATGGACCATTAGTGACCCCTCTGTCATGTGACTGTGCAGGGGGAAAGGTGTCCCTAGAACTTTTTTCAAAATATTGGCAAAGCTACAGTTTTATTTTTATTTATTTATTTTTTACGTCTTTGAACCCAGTTCTTAGCAGGTTCATCAATAAATATGTTTTATTTACACTACAATTGGATTTCTTTTCACTACTTTTTTTCTATAGCTTCTATGTATTATTCTGTATGAAGAACAGAGGAACGTAGAAGCCCATAGCAGATACTGTAACTCTTTGAGTTCCAGAGAAGTATCCAAGGAATTGTGTTACAATGTGTACTGAATTGATTAACCCTTTCAGTGCCAGATGCAATGCGTTGCGTACCCCTCAGGCACTGGGAGGGTTAATAGGCTCATTTAATAGAGGCTGGACCAGTTCTGGAGCAAACCAACTACACCATAGGTGACAAAAAACCCAAATTCCCAATTATTTAAAATGGTGCTTTTCACCCTTGGAGTGCCAGAGGGGTATGCAAAGCGTTGATTTATAGTGTGGTGCGTACTCCTTTGGCATTCATAGGGTTTGAATGCTACAGAGGTCCTCAACACAATGTGAATGAAAGCACTGGGGAGAACACTAGCATTCCATCAATATTTGTATTCCCCCCCCCCCCCATGGTGCAGTTGGTTTGCTCCATAATTGATAGTTTCTTTTAAATCAGCCTCCAAATCATCCTGTAATATAAAAGGCCAGATGTATGTTTGTCCAATGCTGTCATGCACAGTAGAGACAGCCGTTACTTCCCAGCATTCTGTGCGTTTGGGCAGTCTCTATTGCGCAGTAGAGACTGCCCAAACTCTCACTTAAACAGCTTGCGGCATTCCAACTGTCATCGGACTACAACTCCCATCATCGTAAACCAGATAACAACAGTGTAAGCATAATGGGACATGTAGGCCAGCATCAGCTGGAGGGCTGCAGGTTGCTGATTGACCAACAATAAGTGCCAACGCTTGGAAACGGTAGGTGTGAGAAGCTCGCGCTCCTGGGGATGAAGCACTCCCGTGAGGTATCGGTAACCTTAGAGGCTTGATTGGTTGGCACTTCAACTTGAAGTACACAAGTTCTCATAAATAATTGTATCAAAAACACGGCTACAGAGAAAATAACTGTGTGTTTACAACAAAAAGAACCAAAATAAAATGTAAGGGATATATTGGTGATTGGGGTGAAAGGCTGGAATTTCGCTTTACAAATACTGTGGAGATTTGGATGTTTACAGGACTATGGGATCTTGATATACTGACTTTGGCCCGTGTACAGTTGCTTTTCCACTAGTATGTTCTATTCATATTTGCTACATAAGTACCACAGAGGTATTTCGAAAGCACACTTTAAGGTTACTGTAGCTTTTCATTTCTAGCTGTTCTTGGCAACATTGTTAAAATTACTTTCATCTTGGGTTTGAATTAACTATCCAGAAAGCTCTGAAGCATGTAATGCATTCTCAGCCACATTTCAATGTTTATTCATAACTTTAATCTCAAATATCATATTCAGAAAGCAACAACAAATTCTCCTGAACTTAAATTCATGTTGCCTCTTATTACCTTGTTAAGTGATCATAAATGGGTGAGGGTTGCAGTGATTCATAAACTGCATAAATCTAAATGGAACCAGTAGACTCAGAATACTAATTCACCACTATTAACAAAATATATTTAATATATGGCTGCCTAAAGGAAATCTCTGGAGCTTATATATATATATATATATATATATATATATATATATATATATATATATATATAATATATAATATAACATTTCCTTTAATCACTTGCAAACCAGAGGGGTAAAGGCAATGCAGTGCTTTGCAATATGTTCCACATCTTTCTGTTCTCAAGGGATTAACTTAAATGGATAGTAATAGATGTGAATAAAGGCAGCTCCGATTATTGCTCCTATATTATGGTACATGTAGCACTGTATATAAATTGTGTCTCACTTAAAGTTCAAAAGTAAATCAGTTTTAAAGTATCCCCCTCCTGCCCATTTTACCTTTTGGGTACTCCTCCCCGCAGATGTGGAAGCAGGTCACATCAAGGGACAATATTCTTGCTGTGAGCATAATGGGAAAACTCTGCCCTTTTGACGAAGGAGGTCAGAATTCTCATTGCACTCACTGAAGATTGTCCCTCTCTGCACGCTATCCAGACCGGCTAGGGGAGCGCATTATGTAGGTAAAAGAAGCGGGAGGGGGATCATTTTACTTTTAAACTACAAGTGTGACACAATTTATATACAGCACTACATGATTCATAATAGATGAGCATTCATTAGAGCTACGTTTATTTGCGTCCATTACTATCCCTTTAATAGTCCCACCCACTCACTCTACCATACATGCCAAAAATACTTTGAATGCTTTTCTTCTGGGCAATTACATGAAAGTGTGTCACTAGTCGTCAGTAGTACCTCGTAAACTTGTCACCGGCAAAAAAATAAGTACTACTGACATAGGCTGGGTTCACACAATAACTTTGATTGTTCGATAAAAAAAAAAACCAATCCTGCAAGAAATCTGTATCTTTGAATCCTTTTGGGGGTGGTGTTCACACTGGTAACTATTGAAGTGATCCTCACAGGCCAACTCAGATTGCTGGGTCTTTCCTCTGACAGTGCGTTAACATGCCAGTTTGTAGTATACGATTCAGTAGGTTCGGAATGGAATCACACAAACATCACAGGTAGCTACGGTTTCAGTGGGATTTTGTCACCGCAATTTTTATTGGGAACTAGGAATGCTGGGAGGGAAACTCTTACTACACAATTAGTTTCATGAAAAAAATAATCTGCTTTTTTTCCCACATATGAATTTAATGCAAATAGTAAGTATTCATGTGAATACAGACATATCTTCAACTGTGCATCGGGATGGACTTTACCCACATCAAAATACTGAATGTAATCATATTAACTCCCATTTGGAATTTCGTATCCCATTAAAGTGGATGTGTCACCTGTGGACAACATTGCTTAAATAGTTATGCTATATATCAAATAATACGAAAATGGTATTCATTTTTTTGTTTAAGTTTTGATTTTGTCTAAATTTAACTTACAAAGACTGGGCTGCAGCTACTTCCGCGTAGACTACAGCCCAACGCTCTGCCTCTGGTCTCCTCCAAAGACGGAGGCTTCTGTCTGTAAGCAGGAGCGGTTTCATTGGCAGAGATCGATATCTAGCCAATGAGATCGCTCCAACTTTCCAGACTCCTCCGTCATCAGAGCAGGTAACCGCATTCAACCGAAGTGTATGCAGAAGTAGCTGGAGGACAGGCTTGAAAGTTAAATTTAGACAAAACACAAACTATAAATAAAAGAATACCGTTTTCATATTATTTGATATATACCATAACTATTTAAGCGATGTTGTCCATAGGTGACACATCCACTTTAAATGGCAAACACATAGGATTGATAACAAATGAGATTATCTAAAAGAAAAAGATGTAGCTATTATCAGTCAGATGCAGGATGAAGATCTCCTCCGCGAGCTAAGAGTGTGGATCTTAATCTGCCATGCTGATCTTTTGCGGTTTGGCAGATATTTGACCCTACGGGGACTAGAACCTGAGACCGTGAGGTCTTAGCAGATTCCACAGCTGGTGCGTTAACCAATCGTTCTATCTCTCTATATATCTAGGGAATTTTTGCTTTTTGCACATACAGCTGCCACATTGCAATGTGGTGGAGTGCGGACAGACACTACCTAGACGGGCAATTCACGGTCAGATCCGTATGGGCATGTAATTAATGAGTTTGTTTAATGTGAGTGATAAACCCTTAACATATGGTTGAAATGGTTGCCTTAAACTATATTATGCCCAGATGTCTAAAAAATAAATATGGCTGTACAGACAGTTCACAGAGTATATTCCCGGTACACGCCAGACAGAATGGGCATGCTAACAAGGATACCATAGCCACGATGTATCAGGTTTTACCACCACAGTTATTCCATAGTACATTGTATCAATAACGTTTCAGAACTATTTTATTGTAACGTTCTCCTCTATGCCAATTTTTGTTTGAGCATCTCAAGATATTTAACACTTTCTCAGCCATCACTGTAAAGATAGATACAAATTTTACTGTAATGCTGATTGGGTGAAGCAGAATCAAGGTACCCTCAGAGCACAGAGTATATAAGGGGGGTATTTGTCACAATTTTATATCTTGAGAAAGGTAATGTAATTTAACCTCTGTCTTGTATATTTACAAGATGGAGGGTGGAAGCACTCTCTCTGAATAAGTCTAAGGCCCAGGTGCACAAATCCACAAAAAGGAAGAATATTGCATAAGAATGCAGAGGGGCAGCACCACTGAGACTTTTTAAAATCTATTTATTAGGTAAATATAGCAATAAAGTTGGTCAGCGTTTCGTCCTGTAGAGACCTTTCTCAAGACCGTCTTAAAAGGTCCTACTGGTGCTGCCTCTCTTCATTCTTATTTTATTATATGTTTCTGGTTAACTGTCCTCCCTGCCCCAGGACAGCAGGGGTGGAGATCAGTGACAGGTAGCAAATAAAGGCCAAAGATTTTCACAGAAGGGGCAGGAGGGCATCTGCAAATTGCCCAGTTGTAGAATATAATTATGGAAATTGTTATGCACAGTTTACTTGTTTTGTTATTAAAAATTCTGAGACCAAAAAATAACTACATATTTATGTATTTGTACCCTTCAGTACTAATTGACAAATAAAGTATAACGTTTTAGACGTTCCCCCAAAAATTGCAATGCGTTTTAGGAATACTTTCTAGGATTCAAAGGATTGTTGACCCTTCATGCATTGCTCTGCAATGCACTGTGCACCCCTCTGGCACTCAAAGGGTTTTAGAAGCCTCAGTTAAATAAAGGGGAGATTGAGGAAATTGTATTTGTTCTAATGATACAGTTAGCGGACCGAAAATTAATTTTGTTTTGAAAGTAGGGCCCTAAGAGATGCAAGGACAAAGGTAAAACCTCAAGTTTCTTCCCTTACATTCAACTCTATTTATTTCTATTTTAATCTAAGAAGCACAGTCCATTTAAAGGGTTTGTATTTTTTGCCACTTTTGGATAGGAGCTTGCAGTTTTGGGAATAACTTTTTTCTACAAGTTTTGACATACTGGAAAAAAAACAAACCAAAGTGCCATATGTATAAGGCTTTCATGACGTGTAGAAACTGAGAATTGATAGGTGTTGAGCTTATACTTTGACCCTGGTCATATCTCCTCTTTCACTGTCTGCTTGTCAGGCATTTTGCAGGGCACCTCTGAGCACTGCTGTATCTCCACTTCAGAATCATTTTGTGTCAGAGGTTCCTTTCACCTCAACGATAACCCCTCTTGGTACAAAATGCCCCACACTAATTTGTGCCACGTGCGCATGCAGTGTTTTTTTGCTTTTTTCTCTTCCAGGCATAGGAGTGTGTGCCAATAAAACTTAACTTGTGGCCTTATTTATTAAGCTAAAGAAGTGATCTTCGAAGCAAGCCAATTATACTTTTGGGAAATATAGATTCAGATACATTTAAATTGGGCTTTTAGCTCTTCAGTGTTACTAGATAGGTCACCAACTATTTGCTTCACAGTGCACTAGAATATCCTTCCACCCCCCCGCCCCCCCGGTAAAGTTGATTTGCTTCAGAATTGTACCACACACTGTAACTAGATGAATACAGCATTTTAAGTGGAACTACCACCCCTTACAAACATGGCCCCAAATAATTACCCATCTATCCACTAGCTGCTCAGTATTGCTAGTCGCCAGAATTATTACCACGTTACTGAGGACTATACACTGCTCCCAGACTGACAGGCAGGAAAGAGCGCAGACATCTTTCCATAGTAACGTCTGCGCGCCTGCGCTGTCAGTCTCTTTTGGACCCGAACGGCTTCAAGCAACGCCTTGTAGAGCAGGCTGGGACTAACAGAGCAGATGCGCAGACATCAATATGGAAAGATGCCTGTGCTGTTTCCTGGATGTCAGACCAGGAGCAGTGTATAATTCTCATTACCGCAGTAATAATTCTGGCAACTAGCAGTATTGAGCAGCTAGTAGCCAGAAGGGTAATTATTTGGGGCCATGTTTGTAAGGGGTGGTAGTTCTGCTATAATTTGTAATAACATAAACATAGGATATGAAGTAGCAGTATAAAATACAGGTGTAAAGTATGTACAATTTTTACAGTGAAAAAAATTAAGTATGTGTTTATTATACTCACCTGGGACTGCAGCCTTCCATAGTACCCAAAACCACGACTCTTGCCCCCTTCCTTGTTTTGACTTCCTCATATTGATTACACATTGAAACTAGTTCAGTGTCAGGACCTTTCGCCATCAGGTCTACATAATAGAATTAGAGGAAGCGAGAGTCAAGTGCAAGCATGTTCCCCATTGAACAGATCTCCCAGCTGCCTCTGGTGGGGGTTATCATGATGGAGGTGGGTAGAGTGATGGAAGGCGGTATCACTCGGGGGTGCAGATATCTGCATAATGAGGCGGATGGAGGGAGTGATGTGTGTTGCATTTTTTCTCATGTGAAAAGCATACCTCCCAAGTGTCCCACTTTAGGAGGGATAGTCCCTCTTTTAGACCCAAATCCCTCCGTCCCTCTTTCCCATCCTGATGTCCCTCTTTTTTAGAAGATCAGTATGTGTGGTGTGTGTATATAAGTGTATTACATCGATCCATAGCAATAAATCTCACATTAATGTTTGTGTAAACATCAGTACATGTGTTTATAAATTAGTCTGTGTAAATAAAATACTTTGGTCTTGTAAGTCATTTATTAGGTTACACAAGGAGGTGTCAATTGGTCATGAAATAGTCTAAAAATTCTTGGTAATGCCCTGCCCACTAGCCACACCCCCAGCAACACCACCTAAAACACAAGTGTCCCTCTTTGGCAATTTGAAATGTTGGGAGGTGTGGAAAAGGGATTAACAAAAAAAAAAAAAAAAAAACACCTGTGAATTATGCTTGAAATTTTATGGTGTTGGACACCCCTCTGCCATTCAAAGTGTTAAAAGTGAGTATTCTTTCTGTTAACGATTGAAAATCACCACATGGAATATATCCCTTAATCATTTAACAATTTTGCAGCTCAATATTTTAACCCTTTTAGTGCCAGAGGGTACGCAACACATTGCAGAGCCATGCGTTGCATACCCCACTGGCACTGAAAGGGTTAATAACTTGTAAAGAATGCTTTGTAGTTTAGTCCCCACCCTTGCTGTGTTCCAGGAGACATTTATAATGCCTTCTGCTGACATGATCAATTTCCAATTCCTTTTAGATTTACAGCTGGATTGAGTTGCTGTTTCAACATGGCAATCAATAAATTAACTCTTGAGGCCTTACACACAGAGATAGAAAAGTGGAGTAATTCAGGTGCAAAAACTTCCCATTGGTTTAAAGTGGAAGGTTCAGTTACTAATAAATCGCCCTTCAATTATTAAACATATGGCGACTAGCATCCTAATACATGTATTACCTCTGTAAAATGCCACATTCTAAAGAAATCTTTCATGGTAGTAGACCGGAAGCCAGGCATCAACGCAGACAGCTTGTCTGCACGCCTGCGCTGTCAGTCCCGGTCTCCTGTAAGAGTAATTGCAGCGTGCCACATGGTAAGCAGAAGGACTGACTGCGCAAGCACGCAGACTGCACTAACCTGCCCATCAGTCTCCTAAGATGAAAGATTTCTTTAGAATGTGGCACTTTACAAAGGACATACATGTATTAGGATGCTAGTCACCATATGTTTAAGGGGATAGTAATGTTTCACAAAAACAGCAGCTCCAATTAATCTTCATAGTATTTCTCTATGAAGAATCCCTTTTTACACTGTCAGGAAAAACTTAGTGATAGTAATGTTTCAAAAAAAAAAAAAAAAAAAAAAAAAAAAAAAAGCAGCTCAGATTATTAATCTTCATAGTATTTTGGCCATAGAGAGTGTTATTTCAATACTGTCAGTTGTAGTTCAAGAGTAACTGAATGATAAAGTATCCCCCTCCCGCCCCTTTTACCTAGTATAACACTGCTCACCTCAGATGTGAAATCTGGTTGCTTGACCAGACAGCTCACAGTAAGAACTGTAAGAACAATGAAAGCCCTGCAATCCTTGACAGATTTTTCAGCTTTTTCCCTTATCTTAATTGAAGTTTGTCCGTCTCTGCAAACTACCTGGACACTCCCTGCTGCTCTGATGTGAGAAGTGCTATATCAGTAAAAGGGGCGGGAGGAGGATAGTTTATCATTCAATTACTCTGGAACTACAACTCTGACAGTATTGAAATAACACTCTCCATGGCCCAAATACTATGATGATTAATTAGAGCTGCTTTTATTATGAAACATTACTTTAATAATTGAAGGGCAACTTATTAGTAACTGAAAGTTCCACTTTCATGGGTCTTCTTACCCCTTCAATACCAAAGAGTTCTCAAATCCTATTTAAATCAGTGGAATGTGGGAGAATTTTTAGTTTTCTCCTTTGGTGCAGTTGGCTTGCTATAATTGCTCCTCTCTCTTCTTCATGCATGCAGCCTCTAACCCTTTGAGTGCCGGAGGGGTACTTCACTCATTGCAGAGCACTCAAAAGGTTAAGTTCTGGATGTGGTTTCCAATGCGTTGAAAAGCAAACTAATGTATTGGGCATCCTTTTGTCACTTGAAGCAAAAAAAAAAAAAAAAAAAAAAAAAAAAACTTACTGGAAATCAGCTAGATTCTGTATTTCTCGATAATAAAATAGGGATTTTGCTGGAATCAGTCTATAAATGCTATATGCATAATTCATTATGTATTTACATTCTCATACAGCACTAAGGGGATTAAGCAGCTTTTCTTTCCCGTAGTTTTACAAATTAAATGAAATGTCCTCTATCTAAGTCATTTTTTTCTTTATTAGGCGTACAATGATATTAATACTAATTAATATGTGTTCTTCCAAGGATTTTACTTTAAAGAAGAATTTCGGTCTCTGAATATACTCTAATTATGAAGTCACAAATGTATGTTCATGGAACGCTAAAACCGAAAAATAAAATTGGCTGATATCTCTATCACATACTTAGTTACCAATAAAAATATTTATTTTATGATAGATGCTTAAAATATAGTCCTGAAATTGCCTATTTAATGCACCTGCACACTGTCCTGTTGACAAGAGATTTATTTAATGTTTGTATTGTTTGTAATTAGAGATGTGAGTTAAGGTTGTTAATTTGAAATTAGTTCCCACTGCTCTTTTATTCAAATAGGCTGGTACCTTATCTTAGCCCACTTACAGGTAACACAGCACAATCCCTTCTCATACACCAATCAAGATTGCTATAATAGGAGCCAGTGAGCCCGGCAGTAGGCTAAAAGAAGCATACGCAAGACTAGATTGTAGGCCTCAGAAAACATATTTGCTGATGTTAGCGTGAAGTAAAGGCTATTTAAGTGTCAATCCCTGATACTACCCATTACCATACCTGGGAACTTTCATTTGTGGAGGGACTCCTCTGATGCCACTGGGGAGTATAACTGTCACAAATCGTAGCAAAAAAGGGGCAGGGTTTACCCGCGAGTGGGGGTGGGGTTTACCCACAAGTGGAGTGGGGCTTTCCAAGGCATCACACAAGTGAGCAGGAAGTGGGAGGAACTGGTTGGGGAAGGAGGAAAAGTGGGAGGAACTGGTTGGGAAGGAGCAGAAGTGGACAGAGTTTTAACCTCTTAAGGACCAGCGGTCCTGGGATGTTTCCGTCCCATAAGGACCGCTTTGATCCTCGCCGACATGCCGATATACGTGATCTGTTGAGTGGAGCGCTGTAAGTAAAAAGTATGTGACGTTTTATGACCGTCATCTGTCCTTAAGTATTTAAGAACCATGACGGTCATAGTATGTCATGTAGTCCTTAAAGGGTTAAAGAAAACTCCCCACATCCAAAGAATCGGCCTCTTCCCTGGAGACCCGACCCGGTAATGCACTCTCAAAACAAGAGTCTCTGGGACAAATCCGGAGAGTTCCCAGGTATGCTCATTACAGATGTTTAGGATTGATGACCGTGAGAGGTACATATATGCAAAGGAGTATTTGAGCAATTCTGTCACAAACCACCTGCTGGGAACAAATACAAATCCCCATTGATTTAAATGCATGGGCTTTAACCTCTTAAATGTTATAACAGTTAATAACATGTTTGCTTATTGATAAATAAGAAAATCCTGGCAATTTCCATTTAGGTAGTTTAACCCCTTTAACCCTTTGAGTGCCAGAGGGGTACGGAACGCATTGCTTTGCAATGCCTTCCGTACCTCTCTGGCACTCAAAGGGTTAATGTCAGAAGGATGTCCAACACAGTGCTGTGCCTGGGGCCCATCTTCTACCACTGTAGAGGATGTATGCAAAAGGAAAAAGAAAAGCATTTATTCCATAGGGACGAATAAAAGATCCCCACAAATTTAATGGGGGATTTGAATCCCTTGAATGCTAAAGAGGTTTGTCGAGCATTCAGTGTGTTACACTTTTGAGAGCCTATTCAAGTGCCTTATCTCATGGTTCTTTGTATTTCTTATTTCAATTGTTGTGACACTATTGTACATGTTTATTGTACTTCCATGCCTTATCCCCATACTTTGTATCTCTGATTTTCAATTGTTATGACAATATTGTTCATGTTTATTGTTCAATAAAGCTTAAAAAAAAAAGTTTGAGAGCCAGAGGGGTGTGATATACATTGAGAAGCCATGCATTTCCCACCCCTGACACTCAAAGGGTTAAAAAGAGCCCGATTTAAATCAGTAGGAAGTTTTAGTTGATCTCTGTGGTACGTTTGACTTCCCCAAGAATTGCATCAGTTTTTCTCTTGTACATCATTCTCATTTTGTTGAAGAATCATTTGGTGAAAGGTATGGTTCTTGGGTGAGGGTGGACAATCTGAGGCTGTCTGGATCCTGTTGGACTACAGAGACCATCCTCCTCAGCTAGCCGTTGCATATTACTATTATTATCCTTTATTCGTAAAGCTCCAACTTATTCCACAGCACTGTACAACAGGGAATACACATACCGAGACTTTTGACAGTGCAATTAGACCAGACAATTAAAAAAAACATTGGGCCATTCTCCTTAGGTCTTACAATCTAGATGCAGAAAGGTCGGGACACGGCGGGTATAAGTTTCTCCAGCCACATGAGTTGATGGTGGATAGAAATGCCAGCCCAATAAGAGTTGGAGAGCCACAGGTTCCCCTTTCAGTTAGACCAGTGGTTCCCAAACCTCACAGACCTCTAACATGTTGTGTCCTTTAGGATTTACCAGCCTAACTGCAGGCTTAACCATTTGAGCACCAGAGAGGTATCCAATGCATTGTGTTGCAATGCATTGGATACCTCTCTGGCACTCAGACGGTTAAGTAATTTAATTAACTTGCCTGTGCACAAGCATGGAAACACTAAAGTCATGGCCTGGTAGGGGTACCTGAGTAGGGGACAACTGAATTAGACTATGCAAAGCAGGACTAAGGCTTTTACATCTACAGGAAAAAACAAGTAGTAAATGATTAATTCCAGCTTGTTAGCCATAATTATGATTTATGAAACATAAAAGAATTCTGAAAAATATCCCTTTTTAATGGTAGAATTTTCCACTCTGCGTATTATAGCTATGATTGGCCTGTAAATCATACTGTAATGCTGAGTTGCTCTTTGGCATGTTGTTAGTCCATCGTTCTCCAACAATAGAAATTCACTGCTGAGCGGCACAATACTCTGTTTTGTATAGCGGAAGGTATTCAGAACTGATCAGCAAGTCTGTTTCCTCTCTGATGTAAGTGTTGTGGAACTAAATACCAGCCTTTCCAGGGATGCCTGAGCAGCAAAAATCCTTCTAGGTATGATATCCAGATTGCAGAGTCTGTCATCAGTAATCCCTAGCTAACCCCAAGCACCCATGTCATGCGGATCGGATGTTTATAAATGGTGCTGTCAGATTGCATTTTGGAGTCAGGAATGAATTATGTTTGGAAATGGCTTCAGTATTCTTTGTGCCTTCCTGTAGTTCAGCAAGGTTGATATGGCAAAGGTTGAACTTGATAGATACATGTCTTTAATCAGCATCATCTAATATCTTGCTATGCTAGCAGTGTCTCTAGCTGGGCATAGGTTCCTTTTATGTTCCAAAGACAAGGAACAGCTGCACCTTAGGGAACTAATAACAATTCTTATTGATTTAAGTGGTGCTTTTACCCCTAGAATTTGATGGCAGATAAGAACCATTCAGCACACCTAGTCTACCCATTTTTCCTATTGAAAAAAAACTCAAACCTTATTTGGTCCTTGGTCTTGCCTTATGTTCAGGACAGTCTTATGCCTCTCCTATGCATGTTCAAATTCTGTCACTGTATTAACATCTATCACTTCTGCTGGTAGGCTATTCAACTCATCTACTACCCTCTCAGTGAAATAAAACTTCCTTACATTACGTTTAAACCCGTGTCCCTATATTTTTAGACTATGTCCTCTTGTCCTAACATTTTTACTCCTTTAGAATGTACTTCCCTCCTGCAGTTTGTTGAATCCATTCATGTATTTGAATGTTTATATCTTATCCCCTCTCTCTCTTCATTCCTCCCATCTATACATTTAAATCCTTTAGTCTATCCTGATATTTATTTCCCTGTAAACCAGTCACCATTTTAGTAACCCTTGTCTGAATTCTCTCCAGAATATCTCTATCCTTCTGGAGATGGGGTTTCTAGTACTGTACACAATACTCTAGTTGAGATCTAACCAGAGACCTAGGGCTACTAATGCCCCTATCTGTACAACCCAACACCCTGCTTGCTTCCCTCACTACTTTGTTACATTGCCTGCCTACCTTTGTCAATAGAAATAATTCCACCAAAGTGCCTTTGCTGTTGTCTCCGATAGCATAATAATCTTAATACTATGTTCTGACACTGGATTTTTATGTCCCAAGTGCATTATTTTACATGTATCAACATTAAGCTGCAGCTGTCATATAATCTCACACATTCTCCTAATTTACCTAAATCATTTGCCATTTGGCTTATTTTCCCAGTAAGGGTCTCTAAAGCATTTCTTCTCAGTGTGTTGAAGTATTCAGCAACATTCAAGTGGTTAAACGCATGATTCAAACTAATTCGGCTCAACACCTGTTTCAATGGTGGAGTAATTGCCATGTTCTGTACACATGAATGGAATTGCCTAGTAGCCCCAAAACTCTGGAGCAAATTGGCATTCTTGATCAATGAGATCTACAGCTCCTCATCCTTTAGACTCAACCCATGGGCTGTGCTTCTTGCTTGAAGCATGGAGATGTGTACTCCAGCTACGATTCACCTAATTTGTATTTACTCAAGATTTCAGCCCAACTGATATGGCCAGAAGTCTTGGTTTTCTTAAACAGGATGTACTTGATTGAGGGACTTTGTGCCCTGTTGGATGATCAGGTGAAAGCTTTCAACCCCACCTGGGATCTCTAGGTGTCTCCCCCATACCGATCAACATGCATCCTGTGTAATCTACTCTGAGACATTACTCTCATCACCAAGTCCCCTACCCTTCCCCTTTCTCTCATTCTGCGTATTAATGCCATTGTTGTCAGGGTTGAAAAGTAATGCTTTGTGTACCCCTCTTAGGGTTGCCACCCAGCCAGTATTTTACAGGTAGACCGGTAAAAAATTAGCTTCTGTCCAATGTTAAGTCTATGGAGGGAATGCCATGGCTGGTATTTTTTTGAAGAAAAGGTGGCAACCCTAACCCCTTTGGCAGCCAGAGGGTTATACACTTTGTACCAATAATGCTACCATGTACCAATAAAATCAATAAGTAAATAAAAAGGGCAGCACCACTTAAAGCAAATGCAGTTTTGGGAGGAGTTATGCCTTCTATTCGTCACTTATTTTTCCATAGAATTCATTTGCTTTTCTAGTCATAGTATTTTGCTTTTTGAAATCAAATGTCGGCCACTGATCTGCCACTTTCGGCAAAGTCAAGGTTCAACACAGTTTTGAACAGACTAGAGGAAGCCCACACTTTTAATAGATTATTATAGTATGCATCTGACACATCATGCAGAAAGAGTTAATACAAACAATAAATATATGAATAATTGTCTCTTAATATATTTAGCAGGAGGACTTTCCATCAATACTGCAGTCCTTTACTATTTTGTCTACTTTACCTAATAGACTCGAGAGAGATGGCTTTCTAGCTTCCCCCATCCAGTGTTTTTGGTATCCGTGATAGTACATTGTAAACCTATTCCTGCTTTTATGGTAAGGGACCAGTTTTTCCCTCTGGAGAGGATCTAGTTTTGCCAATATCTGCAAACAATATAGGCAAATAATTTATTCTACTCTTCCAAAATAAATAATCAAAAATTAGGGAGCACGTCATGTTTACCTATTGGGAACTTGGTAACATGCATAAGCTGTCCACACAGGCAATACGAATGTGGTGATACCACTCCACTTCTGTGCCATCCACTCCCCCTTTTAGCCTGGATTATGTACTTGAAAGCAAATGACCAGTCCACCTGGATGTCGACCATGTAGGATTGCCTAATGCCCCATGGGCCAGCCAGTGATAGGATCATTACAGTGTGCACTGCAGTGATTCAGCCATACTTGTGAATGGCTTCCATGACCCTTAAACAACCAATGTATGAAGTAAAAATATTACAGTTCTATGTATTCAATACTACATGATAAATAATTAAATGAAAAAAATATATATAATGTGTTTCCCTTGCGGTCATCTTTACAAAAGCTGCTGTATTTGAATATAAATGTTATCTTCCTGTCCCCATTACTAATCACACTCTGGATGCGTATGATACTAAATTCCTGATGGATTGTCCCATCCGTACATATCTCTGTGTTTATGCATGTATGATGGTGGTAGGCATTGCACAATGCCATGGATCTCTGTAATAATGTGTCTGAGACCTCTAGCAGTCATGGTTTTGAAAGAGCCAGTTTACGCAAATAATGGAAAATACCCAAAGTTAAATTCTCAAGCTAGCTCTATATAACTCTTTACTAGTCTCAGAAATACAGTATGACATTTGCTCTACATAACATTTTCTCTGTGCTTGGCGCACAAATCCAATTAATTATCTGATAAGTGTTGCATTATCATTGAATAAACAGAATATATTATTTAGAAAACTCATACTCCTATTTACCTTTGAAATGTGTCATAATTGTTGTAGAGCACTTAGTTTAGTTTCTTTTCACTGTTGAATTCTTGTAAGTATATTTTTCATTTTATTTACTTTACTTAATCTTTCTGCCCTCCTTGATAAACCTCTAGAGTTTCACTTACTGATGAGCCTCTAATTGTGATGAATGCAATAGACTGCTGTGGTTGAGATAAAGGCCATCACTAAATACCTAGGTATTTGTAAGAGTCACTATGTGACTCACAGAGGTTAAAGTGAATATGTTAACAAAATCTAAATAGTTCCAGGTACCAAACAAAAGGGTAGGCGATAACAATTGCCATTTATTTCAGCTGAACTTTTAAATGAACAGTGCCTCCATGAAGGAAACAAAATAAAATTATATAAATTGAGAGTTGATGCGTTTATCCTTAAGTGGTCTCAAAAATATAAAAAAAGCCAGTTTTCCATCTTTGCACCATTAACTGAATTTGTCCTTGGCCTCTAAATTAATCTGATTTTCTTCTATTTGAGCAGCTATTTACCTTTAAATCTCTCACTAATGTTCAAAAAGCCAACTCCCTGATGGTAATTTGAAGGAAGAGCATGAGCTGAGAGTGATGGGTCGGACGTGAGCAGTTGACATTCCCCTAGTACATTGATTCTCAACCCATGCCCACTACCAGGCCAGGATTTGAGACTTTCCTTTTGAAGATCACATGCAAGTTAACCCTTTGAGTGCCAGAGGGGTACGCAAAGCAATGCGTTGCATACCCCTCTGGCACTCAAAGGGTTAATGAAACTCACTTAGCCTCTAACTCACCTGTGTTCTAGCAAGTGTTAGTGGGCCATGAGGGCATGGGCTGGGAACCACTGTTCTAGTAAGAGAAATCGAGAGCAGATACTCTGCCTGTTGCCATAGCAACACAGATAGCTATGTAAGCGTTCCTTTAAAAGTTTTATGTGCATAAGTGAGATACATTTAAAAAAACCCTAAACACATCACATTTTCTCCCCTTTACTCATCGAGGACCAGGGTGTGCTATGAATTTGCGAAACAATGCATTGCATACCCACTGATCTTCAAGTGGTCATCGTGCTACTTTAAGTATATCCTTTTTTTCCCTAGGTGTCCCTTCCCCTTTAATTCCTTTAATAGCAACTGGAAAACTTGTTTGCATTGTAGGGTTTAAAAGCCTCATTTAAATCCATGGGGATCTGGGCAATTGTCTTTTGTCCGCTATTATGCAATTGTTTTTCTATAGAACTGCTTGCCTGCTTTATACTTAAGATCATTAGTCTTTAGTGAGGTTTGGAACCTTGGCATACAAGGAGTTAATAGCCTGGATACTTTCCTTGGTGGCTGAATATAGTGAATTACAGTCGATAGGAAGAGGAGGACACTTGGTAAATTCAGGTAAACCTACCTGATGAGCATTTTAATTTAGTTGTCTCTTGGTACCACAGCCACTTGTCTATTTATAATTCATTACAGCATCTGCTGTTTTGCTTTTTCTTATGCAGAATACATTATCTTGCATGATTATTGTACTTTGAGGCCAGTAACTCACAAAGCAAAATAATGTTTGCAACCACATAGATTTTTTTTTTATCCCTGCACCTCCTTTTCTTTTTTTGATGATGCCCATAAGGTCATATTCATCATGCTAATGAGGGAAATTCTGGACCATCTGCACCATTAGGAGGGAAACATTTTGAAAATTCCCTTTGATTGAAATTGTGCATTTCCCTTTGGATGCTAGAGAGGTTAAAAGAGTTAAAGGGATAGTAATGTTTCAAAATAAAAGCAGCTCCAATTAATCTTCATAGTATTTGGGCCATGGAGAGTGTTATTTCAATATTGAGAGAGTTGTAGTTCAAGAGTAATTGAATGATAAAGTATCCCCCTCCCGCCCCTTTTACTGATGTAACACTGTTCACCTCTGCACAGAAAGGTGGTGTCCAGATAGCTTGCAGAGAGGGACAATCTTCAACTGGCATAAGGCAGCAGTTCTCAACCTTTCTAGTGCCGCAACCCTTTGATAAAATTTCCCAAGTTGTGGAGACCCCTAACAGTAAAATAATTTTCATTGCTCCTTCATCACTGTAAGTTTGCTACTTTTATGAATCGAAATATAAATAACTGATGGTTTTAGGTGACCCCTGGCAAATCGTCATTCGACCCCCTAAGGGGTCCCGACCCACAGGTTGAGAACCACTGGCATAAGGGAAAAACCTGAAAAACCTGTCAAGGGGGGCAGGGTTTTCATTGTACTCACAGTAAAAAGATTGTCCCTTTCTGTGAGCTGTCTGGTCTTAAGACCAGATTCCACATCTGAAGGGAGGTGGCTTACACTAGGTAAAAGGGGCAGGAGGGGGATACTTTATCATTCAATTACTTCTGAACTACAACTCGGACAGTATTGAAATAACAATGGCCCAAATACTATGAAGATTTATTGGAACAGCTTTTATTCTGAAACATTACTATCCCTTTAATGCATTGCAAAACAATGTATATCCCCAGATGTTAGTGTTCATTTAATATTACAGATGTATATGAGTACATGCGGTATTTAGGTGGGGTAATACCTGTTCTGCTGTACAAGTGCAGTTTTATGTCTGTTCTATGGGGTTCTCTGCTAGTGTTATACTACACTAGTGATTCTCTGCCAGGGTGCCGTGGCACTTTGGTATGCCACGGACATCCCCTTAGGGTGCCAATTGTTTTCTGTAAAGACTTTGGTAAGTTGTTATGCGCAATACATTTATCGTTGTCCCTGGAAATGTTTTTGAACTGTTGATAAGTATGACACTGATGTATATAATACTCTCAAAATATAAGTGGCCAGAAGAAGTGTTTTAAGACCATGGAGCCACCCTCAAACCAGCAGCACCATAGGGCATACATAATTAATTCCTCAAATCCCATTTGATTAAACTGTGTCTTTTAGTCCCTTGAATGCAAGAGAGCTTTCCTACACTTTGCTATGCAATGCGTTGGGGACCTTTCTAACATTCAAGGGGTTTAACCCTTTGGGTGCCAGAGGGGCATCTCTGGCACTCAAAGGGTTAAAGACCCAATTAAATCCATTTTACTTATTCCCTATAGTGCATTTGGTTTGGTCTAGATTGTCTCCTCTTTCCTTATGTACATCAGGTTCATACACTCTTCTGTATTGTAAACATAACACTTTGTGATTTGTTTAATAACTTACTTTTCTGTAGTACAAAAGATATTAAATGTAAAAGGATCCCAGTCCCGCCCATTCTGGCTGCCTCCCCCTAGAGCTGCAATCCAGGACCGGATGGATGCCAGAGTGACCATATGTCCCGGAATACCCGGGACAGTCCCTTAATTGAGTTCTGAGTCCCGCGTCCCGTTTCACCCCCCACCGGGACAATAAACAGTCCCGGAATAAAGTGAATCTAAGTAAAGCTACCCAAGTCTGCCACTCTGCGTCTGCCCTCGTCTGCCAGCTAACAGCCCCAGTCAGCCTCTGGTCCATAAGTAAAGGTACACGACAGTAACAGGCACTCAGTGCCTTCCCTAAAACAACATGCACCATCAGCCAATGAGAGAGGAGAGTATTGTCACGATGCTCCTCTCTCATTGGATGGCTGATTTGATGTAAGTGAAACAGAGGGGATGGACCGCAGCTCCGAGACGCATGGATATATATTTAATATAAAGTAAACAAGTGAGCCAGGGAGTATCCTGTCCCAAATGCCATTCTGTTGACTTCTGTAGCACAAGGACAGTAGCAGAGCAGACAAGTGCAGCAGAGATGAGGAAGACGTGCGATAGCAGACAGATCAAGGAAAACGCACTGCACAGTCCTACTCCTTCCCATTCTGCCTAGTTTACTTCCCCTTGCTTTGATTTTCTGAGGAAGCACTGAGCCTGTGATGGTTGCTGCCATTGAGTCCCTTATTCCCTGGCAATGAAAGGATAAAATATATTAAAACAAGCTGTAATTGTGCAGCCTATGGTATGGTGGGCAACATGTGGCTTCCCTTCAGGAGTATAGCAATTGGTTTCCACACTATCACACTAACAAAAAATGTCTGCTGCAGCAGCTTACAGTCTAGGGCTGGTTAGTTGAGGTACATTGGGATTAATGGATGTGTTCAAGGTGATCCAGAGATAAACTGAACCCATCACTTTAAATGAGGATGCTTATGAAAATGTCATTCTTCAGGGCTGCACTGTAATCGGAGTGTGTTTTTTCATAAGCATCCTACCTGTCAAGGGATATTGGTTCACCTTTGGTATAGACAGCCTTTGTACCATACTCTAACTTCACTATTGCTCTGAAGTGAACACAGGTTGTTCACTGATATCCAGTGATGTCTACTCAGATGTGCAAGGTCACATGATGCCACGTGACGCATCTTCATAAGTGTCCCTGAATGGCAGAAAGGAAATGTGGCCACCCTAATGGATGCGGCTAGGGACAAACTTCAGTAAGTATAATGAAAACCCTGCTCGTATTGGTGAAGGAGGGCAGGATTTCCCTTAACTTACTGAAGTTTGTCCTCGCCATTCTCTGTCCGGACCACAGTTAAAGGAAGTGTGAAGCGGCCAGAAGGGGGGAGGAAAGGGGATCTTTTTACATTTAATATCTTTTGAACTACAGAAAAGTAAGTTATTAAACATATCACAACGTTTTATGTTTACAATAGAGAAGACTCTGAGATCTGTTTTATTGTACACATTACTATCCCTTTAATTAAACAAACATAGGCAAATAATAGTGCTGTATCAGAAGAATGTTAGGACTACCACAACAGAACCTTTGCGGATGATGGCTGGGATTATGTGAGCTGTAAAATGATATTGTTTTAATCTTTTACTTGTTTTCCCTATAAGCCTACTTTTTATTGTATGAATGAAGGTAACTATAGTTGAATTGTAAAATGGGAGCTTTGTTTCTGTTCTTTGGGATTCCAGCTAAAGGATAACACTAGAGTTAGCTGTTTTAAAAGGTTCGGTTTTACTAGACTGCTGCCCGGTGCTAGTGGAAAGGTATGTGAAGTATTTAAAGCTTGACTTCCCCATTTTATCCTCCATAACACAGCGTGTCATGTCCTCTGCCCAACATTAAAATACTCTACTATGTTATGTTAAAAGAAGCTTATGGAGCGGTTTGTCTTATTTAATCACCCAGTAAATAAAATAAAATAAAAAGCACAGTTATTTATTTGACTTCTTTATAGAATGACTGATGTTTTTGAACTTAGAGCTATGCAGGGACCGTTTTAGAGTTTTACTAAGCAATGCACCCTAGGCACCTTTTAGCGCCACCTACATCCACCTCATTGCTCTTCTCATGATCCTGGTCTCATCTCTTCTTGTATTGTACAGGGGGCCCCCTTAGCCTGTAACTGATGTGACCAGATCTCTATTTTAATGCAGGACACTAATGAAAAACACACACAGACACAGCAGAACCGCACAGGTTCCCATGTGATGTGGCAGACTGAAAATTGAAAGGGATAGTAACACTATATGGAAAATAAATATGTAGTAAAGCAAAAGTTTTAAGGTGGCGTTGGTGCTACAGCAGTCTATGGACAACTGTGGTCAGTTACCACAGTAAAATCTCTGGCCATGGAGGTACTGCATCCCCCCAAAAATTCAAGTTTGTGCTTCAGTTACTTTTGAATAAAACATCTCTCAGCAGTGGTAGTGCCCTTGCTTTACTCAGCAGGACAAGCCCTGCAAAAGAATAATAATTATATATATATTATCTGTACAAATTGACAGTGGGACTCACTGTAAGCTCTTATCCAATTAAATAAAAATTGGTGCACGTCCCATAAGAAAGCAGATAATCTTTAGGTATACTCAGCCTAGGGATGTCCCAGAGTCCTAAGAGACATCACTCATTGGGGTTTGAAGAAAAAAAAAAAAAAGAACAGTTTATTGCATCCACGTAAAGCCAAACGCTTTTGGTTCCCTCAGGACCATTTGTCCTGAGGAAGGTCCTGAGGGGACCGAAAGCGTTTGACTTTATGTGGATGCAATAAACTCTTTTTTTTTTTTTTTTTTCTTCAAACCCCAATGAGTGCTGTCTCTTTTATGATGCTGGGACATCCATAGGCTGAGTATACCTAAAGATATATATATATATATATATATATATATATATATATATATATATATATATTCAGTATTACATGTTGCTGTTCCTTTAACAAGCATTTGACATTGAAATGGAGACCTTATCATATTACCTATACTATTACTTGCACAAACAACCCCTTGGCTGTTAGAAAGGTCTCATTCATCTATGGCCTCCTTATGAAACGATCCTGGGGATCAGGAAATGCATTGAGGGTTTTTAATTCGTACTAGGTGCTCTTTGCATTCTCTTTCATATGGCACAATAACATTTTTAGTTTTATGATACATTTCTACTCTGGATTGATTGCCTATTGACCAGCTATTGATTCCAGGTGACACTGTCTCTTGCTGGGGAGGACTGTCACCGATATTCCACACATGCATTTAGACCGGTGGCTGTGTCTCTACTTCCAGATGTAAGCAATTTGCATCATATTATTAACAGAAATATTATCCAACACATATCTACCATCTATTGTTATTCTGTGGATGCTCTCCTGTTTCTTGTTCTTAAAGGGATAGTAATATATATATATATTGTAGCGTTGCTACACCATCCTATGGGCAGCTCTTGTCAGTTGACCATAAATGTTCATAGGATGGCATAGCAACAGCACCGCTCTATAATTTCAGGCTGCTGTGATACTGCACCTAAGTTCAAGTTGGAGCTGTAATAATTTTTTTAATAAAACCCTTTAAGCAGTGTGAGTACCGTTATTTTACTCACTGGGATAAACCCTAATTTTTTTTTTTTTTTTTTTAATTTTAAACCTTTGAGTGCCAGAGGGGTACGCAACGCATTGCAAAGCACTCAAAGGGTTAAGTATTACTATCCCTTTAATGCAGCATATTCGTAATTTTGAAAGCACTTTCAAAATCAACAGAATTGTTTTTTAGGTAATAGTATCCCTTTAGTTTGTGAAACTCAAATAATACTACAAACAAATGTCTAGCATAGTTTATAGACCATTTTCAAATTAATTAAGCAGATCTTGCGGTGACAGGTCCACTTTAAGAAGAATTAATATCTGAGTTTATAATTAAAGCAACATATTTGTTTTATGATACCATAAAAAGTTATATTTTTATTTCTTTCTAGAAAAGTATTTTGCTCATTTTAGTCCCTTTTTCGTTTGTTAATGTAAAATGCACCTGTTGTGCAGTTTTTTTTGTTTTATATTCCCAAAAGTTTTAGCAGTTTCTGCTTAATTGTTCTCTATAATGCAGCGGTATAATAAAATACACAAGTAATTTCTGTCTGGGGAGATCTGGGAAATAGTCTAAAATCAATTTCCCGATTACAACAAAATTGGCTTGCAAATCCTACCATGTTCAGTGCTTAGGCTGTTGGTTCCTCTCTGTCTGTCACTGGCAAGTACAAAATATGCAGGATTAAAGTTCTCAGACAGTTTACACAGCGATGTGTAGTCACCATAAAATTTCATGTCTGAATTGATCGCCAATGGCTGTTCTTTCTTCAGTAGTTGCAAATGATTTATCTGTAGTTCAGAAAAAAAAAATGCCACACATATATAGTTTTGGAATTATTAAAGGGAAAATATAACTGTAGGAATAAGTGGCTCTTAAGGTGCTTAGCAGAAGGCCTTACTGAGGCAGGTGTCCTTTATACAGTGGTCAGGTATATCTATATATCTTGTGTGTAGGATCTGCAGTTGACTATGTGTGCACCACAGCCTCACACAATAAGCAATACATGTTATCAGCCTGAAAGAGATTAGTCCTAGAGAGTAATACCGATGATTCTATTGGGACCCAAGATAGCTAGCAATATGTACCTATCCAGTTCTTGACTATAGCAGAGTTCAAATACAAAAATAGTGAATAGATATAGGTGACTGGTGTATGAAGAACAAATTCATAAGCAAGTCCTGCTAAACACACTAAAAGCACTTACATCATGGATGCATTACCTCTCAAGTATACTACCAATGGAAAACAATGGAATTTTGTGTATGTACATCATGTATTCTCATTAAAGAAGGGATAGCAATGGTTTATTTTTTTGAATTTCAATGTATTGCAAGGTATTAAAGGCTCTGCCTGATTGTAATCACACTCTGTAATACTGAGGTTAATCACTTGAGGACCTGAGTGCACACCATATTGAGAAATAATGCATTGCGCCCCGTTTGGTCCCAAAGGGGTTGAAGTTTAAGATTTCTCCTCCTCCTCCCCCCCCCTTTCTTGAAATTAGCCCCTTCTCCAGTGAAGGCACTGAATAGCCGATTGACCAGTTGCCATGATCCTCAAGGGGTTGGATAAAACCCTCCCCCTTTTCCTTGTGAACGCTCAGAATGTTCGATTGACTAGTTGTCACGGCAACACAACATTCAGTCAAATGGATATTTGTCCATAACAGCAGTGGATATGTATGTGTATATATGTTTGTGTGTGTGTGTGTGTGTGTATATATAATGTGTGTGTGTGTGTGTGTAAAGAATGATACCATGGCAGCCACTCAGACTGAGTCAGGGCTTACATCAAGAAGGGGTGGGGGGCTTCATTAAATGCTAAATATCTGACTACTGGGAACTGAGGACTGACATCAGTAATACTTTAGAATGGTTTACACTATTTTGTCTTTCTAATTCTAGATGCAATTTAGCATGTGAAACAATACACAGCATTCTGTTGGTTATTCCCATCAAGTGGTTATGATCAACAAGAAAAATAAATTTAACATTTTTAAATTGCATCTTGGAAATGTCAGGCATAAAATTGCTGTGGGGACCTGCAGGGTATGTATTTATGGTTAACAAACCATTGAAGTGTGTCTTATTTATATGTTTCGTTAATGTCAACAAAGCGTATATGTGTACTAATGACAAACTGAGGCTGATGTATTAAACAGAACTGGAGCAATTTATGGGCAAACCAACCATACGATAAGGCACAAATAAAAATGATCGTAGTAAACAGGGCTTTTAACTGCCTGAGTGCTTGATAGGTATCCAAAGCACAGCACACTGGTGAAATGGGAAGAGGATATACTTCCTGAATTGATAGGTATCCAAAGCAAAGCACACTGGTGAAATGGGAAGAGGATATACTTCCTCCACTGATAGGTATCCAAAGCACATCACACCTCCATTGATAGGTATCCAACGCACAGCACACTGGTGAAATGGAGAGAGGATATACTTCCTCCATTGATAGGTATCCAAAGCATGGCACACTGGTGATATGGGAAGAGGATATACTTCCTGCATTGATAGGTATCCAAAGCACAGCACACTGGTGAAATGGAAAGAGGACAGACTTCCTGCATTGATAGGTATCCAAAGCACAGCACACTGGTGAAATGGGAAGAGGATATACTTCCTCCATTGATAGGTATCCAAAGCACGGCACACTGGTGAAATGGAAAGAGGATATACTTCCTCCATTGATAGGTATCCAAAGCACGGCACACTGGTGAAATGGAAAGAGGACAGACTTCCTGCATTGATAGGTATCCAAAGCACAGCACACTGGTGAAATGGAAAGAGGATATACTTCCTCCATTGATAGGTATCCAAAGCACGGCACACTGGTGAAATAGAAAGAGGATATACTTCCTGCATTGATAGGTATCCAAAGCACAGCACACTGGTGAAATGGAAAGAGGATAGACTTCCTCCATTGATAGGTATCCAAAGCACAGCACACTGGTGAAATGGGAAGAGGATATACTTCCTCCATTGATAGGTATCCAAAGCACGGCACACTGGTGAAATGGAAAGAGGATATACTTCCTCCATTGATAGGTATCCAAAGCACGGCACACTGGTGAAATGGAAAGAGGATATACTTCCTCCATTGATAGGTATCCAAAGCACGGCACACTGGTGAAATAGAAAGAGGATATACTTCCTGCATTGATAGGTATCCAAAGCACAGCACACTGGTGATATGGAAAGAGGATATACTTCCTGCATTGATAGGTATCCAAAGCACGGCACACTGGTGAAATGGAAAGAGGATATACTTCCTGCATTGATAGGTATCCAAAGCACAGCACACTGGTGAAATGGGAAGAGGATATACTTCCTGCATTGATAGGTATCCAAAGCACAGCACACTGGTGAAATAGAAAGAGGATATACTTCCTGCATTGATAGGTATCCAAAGCACAGCACACTGGTGAAATGGAAAGAGGATATACTTCCTCCATTGATAGGTATCCAAAGCACAGCACACTGGTGAAATGGAAAGAGGATAGACTTCCTGCATTGATAGGTATCCAAAGCACAGCACACTGGTGAAATGGAAAGAGGACAGACTTCCTCCATTGATAGGTATCCAAAGCACGGCACACTGGTGAAATGGAAAGAGGATATACTTCCTCCATTGATAGGTATCCAAAGCACGGCACACTGGTGAAATGGAAAGAAGATAGACTTCCTGCATTGATAGGTATCCAAAGCACGGCACACTGGTGAAATGGGAAGAAGATATACTTCCTGCATTGATAGGTATCCAAAGCACAGCACACTGGTGAAATGGGAAGAAGATATACTTCCTGCATTGATAGGTATCCAAAGCACAGCACACTGGTGAAATAGAAAGAGGATAGACTTCCTGCATTGATAGGTATCCAAAGCACAGCACACTGGTGAAATAGAAAGAGGATAGACTTCCTGCATTGATAGGTATCCAAAGCACAGCACACTGGTGATATGGAAAGAGGACAGACTTCCTGTATTGATCCCTCAGAGGACAGACTTCTCTCCAACATCACTATTGG